>OZ007590.1:6838588-8334132 GCA_963931845.1 Maratus michaelseni | reverse complement strand
TAAATTAGGATGAAAAACAATACAGAAATGTAACAAAAGCTATTACAGGTTTTTCTTTTTCTTTCTTTTTTTATTTTTAAATGAAGAATTGAAGCTTTATATTTTTAAAATAAATCCCCCCCCCCCCCCGCACCTCTACTGACAAAAATTCCCTGTTTGCTTTTTTTTATCTGTTTATTTTAAATTATTAGAAAAGATTAAAAGTCATTTTTTATTTTCAAAATAATGTGAGAAAAATAAAATTTAATCAATTAAATTTGAATATACAGGGTGGGGCAGTTGAAAGCTTCTGCATGCAAGCTTTTACAGCATGAATATAGGTAAAATCAACCTCAAGGTATTAAGCATATTCTACTTTACGTTTTTCACAACTAAAATATTGTCTGATATTAAAAGACTACTGAAATTTATTTTACCATATACCATTATAAATTTCGTTATAGCACCCTGACATACATTTCTCAATTTTTTAATCAACATTATAGAATTTAATGGACATTCCTTTTTAATTGAATTTTAATACACTACAAATAATAAAATGTTAAATTGATTCTATAATAATGTAGTACCTGAAAAAAAAAGACAATATATGATTCTGATATGGCATCGAATACAGAAAAATCTCATGAATTTATTTTAAGATCATAGGTATGTTATTGATATCTTCAGTGTTGAATTCAGGCATTTTTCTCCGAGAGGGATTTCTGTCGCTCCTGGGGGCATATTATAGAGTTCTGACGGGGGGAGGAAGAATCACCGTTCCCCTCTTTATACTTTACCATTGAACTCCCAAAACTAATCAGGGAAACGACTTATCACAATGAACTTATGTACAATATATGAAGAAAATTGGATAATTTTGCATGTAAAACCCACTTATTTAATTTAGGGGGACTAGCCCCGGTTCCCCCTTTATATTTAACCATTGAACCCCCAAAACTGATCAGGGAAGCGCCTTATCAGAAACAACCTAATACAAAATTTTAAGCAAATCGGATAATTCTGCATGAAAAACCCATTACATAAATTAAGGGGGGGATTAGTCTCATTTCGCTCCCTTTATACTTTACCATTGAACCCCCAAAACTAATCAAGGAAGCACCTTATCAGAATGAACCTTTTATAAAAAAAATTTGAAACAATTGGATAATTCTGCTTTAAAAAATCATTTTTCTCAATTGAGAGGGGGGGGGGGGGGATTAGTCCCTGTTCTCCCCTTTATACTTCACCAATGTACCTACATACAAAATTTGAAGCAAGTTAGATAATTCTGCATGAAAAACCGTTTTATCTAAATTAAGGGTAGGATTGGCCCCCGTTCCCCTCGTTTATACTTTACCATTGAACTCCCAAAACTAATCAGGGAAGCGACTTATCACAATGAACTTATGTACAAAATACGAAGCAAATTGGGTAATTTTACATGAAAAAACCATTTCTTTATTTTAGAGGGGGGGATTAGCCCCTGTTCTCCCTTTATATTTAACCATTGAACCCCCAAAACTGATCCAGGGAAGCGCCTTATCACAATGAACCTATATACAAAATTTGAAGCAAATCGGATAATTCTGCATAAAAAACTTATTTATCTAAATTAAGGGGGAGGAATAATCACCGTTCCCCTCTTTATACTTAACCAATGAACCCCCAAAACTAATAAAGGAAGCGCCTTATCACAATGTAGCTCTATAAAAAATATGAAGAAAATTGGGAAATTTTGCATGAAAAACCCATTTATTTAATTTAGGGGGAGATTAGCCCCTGTTCCTCTTTTATATTTAACCATTGAACCCCCAAAACTGATCAGGGAAGCGCCTTATCGGAATGAACCTATATACAAAATTTGAAACAAATCGGATATTTCTGCATGAAAAACACATTATCTAAATTAAGGGGGGGATTAGCCCCCAGTTCCCTCCTGTAAACTTAACAAATGAACCCCCAAAACTGATCAGGGAAGCGCCTTATCAGAATGAACCTATATAGAATATTTGAAACAAATCGGATAATTCTGCATGAAAAACCCATTATCTAAATTAAGGGGGATTAGCCCCCAGTTCCGCCCTGTATACTTAATCAATTAATCTCCAAAGATAATCAGGGAAGCGCCTTATCAGAATGAACCTATATACAATATTTGAAACAAATCGGATAATTCTGCATGAAAAACCCATTTACCTAAATTAAGGTGGTGGGTGGATTAATGACCGTTGCCCTCTTTATACTTAACCAATGAACCCCCAAAACTAATGAAGGAAACGCCTTATCACAATGAAGCTATATACAAAATTAGAAGCAAATTGTGTAATTCTGCTGGTGTAGTAATTCTTGGATCCGTCTTCTTTAATAAAAGGTATTTCATATACTCCTGAATTCAGGAGTATATTCAGGAGTATATGAAATACCTTTTATTAAAGAAGACGGATCCAAGAATTACTACATAGGCATGACCAGCAGGAAATTTAATTGCAGAAAAAAAGAGCATATAGCTGATATTAAATACAATAGAAAAACTACAGCCCTGGCAAGATTATATCAAGAAGAAACCATCCAAATAAATTTCAATGAAAGTAAAATAATATTTCCCTCCAGTCTATATTATCCATCATAATAACAGAAACCATAGAGATACTCACGCGCAAAAATACAATATGTAACGATGCGGCATCTTTCAATTTACCGAAACTGTGGCTAGAATTACTCCATGGTCAAAGATATAAAAATAAACAATCAAGTAAAAATAATGGATAACGTGCGTAATTTTAAAAAAAAGTACATGAAAATAATAACTTCAAAGCCCGTGCAACTTTAGAATATTCTCATTTTGTTTTTGAAAATGACTCAGAAAGAGTCGAAACATGTAAAACAACTAATAAAAGTTATTTTAATTTATATTATAGTTGTTAATTTTACACCTTTAGCATTTAAAAGTAATATGTTTTTATTTCTTTCGCAAAACAAATTCCCATTGCTTCACGAATACTCAGATGAAATATCAGATCATTCTGACCAGTGGTCTTTTTTTACAGCTTCTTGAAAGTGCAACTTTAATTATAATCACCCTGTACGTTTGAGACTCTAATATAACAAGGTTGCTACATACAGTGATTTTTTTTTTTTTTTACATGGGCTTGAATCTCACATACATGCGTTTTAGTGAGCGCGGTATTACCGAATTTCATGTACTTTTGAGACTCTTATATACAATGAGGCTGCTTCATCCAATGATTTTTTTTTTCATGCGCACGTACATGCGTTTTAGTGAACGCGGTATTACCAAAGTTCATGAATTTCTGAGTCTCTTATACAGAAGGTCGTTCATATTATATGGAAACTATTTTCGTAATTAATTTCTGAACATATATGCCATATTCTTTGCGACAATTTTACCCTACTGTTTAGTCCTGACTCTTGATTATAACTCTGGATCAAAATTTCCATCATAGTCGATTTTTCTCTTAGTACAATCATATTAATTTTCTCCAACACCTCTTGGAACACTTTCCAAATTCTTTCAATGTGTTGTGGATAGCGCTACGCTCGCTTTAAAAAACACATAGATGGTGATAAATAAAAAATTATCGTAACACTGGGATGAAACATGGCTTTATTTAAGTGAGTGTATCAAAAGAAGAGCAATTTTTATCAATTAGTAGCAGAAAAGAAAAAAGAAATGGGTTTGTGAATGTGATGAAAATTTTCCAAAAGAATGAATGTTTGCTGTTGGATATTGTTATGAAATTAAATTAAAGGTAAAAAATGCAGTAAAGCAAAAGTGATTTCACTTTATTATCAATAAAATATGTTAGAACCAATTTTTGAAGAAGAAATTCCAGCTTTATATGAAAAATACATTAATTGAGCTTCATATGAACAAAGTCTCCCAGCCGCTCTTCCATAACTCAACTGACGCATGTTTAGCAAAGAAAGAATCCCAAACGGAAATAAATTGTGTCTTAATTGAAGACATGCATATAAAATCACCTGACGCACCCTCCCACCTCCTTCATCAATAACATTTTTCTGCATTTAGATTGTTTAAATGAATTCACGAACATTGAAAAGACTTTGGAAAGTTTTACAAGAGGTAATTGGGAAAAATCAACATGACTGTAAAAAGAAAATTCTATTATCATAGAAATTTTGAACCAGAGCTATAGCCAAAAGTCAAGGCTATCCACCAGAGTCAAATTTTTGCAATGAATATGTCATTTATGCGTAGAAATTAACTTTGAAAATCGTTTCCATAAAGTGTGAACGACCTTCTGTATAACGAGGTTGCTGCATCGAATGATTTTTTTTTCATGCGCACGTACTACATGCGTTTTAGTGACCGCGACATTGCCGAATTTCATATATACTTTTGAGATTTCTATAAAACGAGGATGTTGCATCCAGCATAAATTAAATTTCACTGATATCCATGACCGCTTTGTTCATGATATACAAATACACCTCTTTTTTTTAACTAACTAAAATCGCAACTTCGTTGTCAAAGTAATTTTTATAGTGTTGCTACTGAATTTACCGCTAAAAAACACTTTTAAATCGTGTTTTCTCTACATCCCCCTCTCCCCGCTGGTAACTACTTTGCCAGAACAATTGACCTATTGGAAGCCAAGGCAACTCGGCTATTTATCAACTATGGAAGCCAGGGTAACTGACCCTTCACCGTCTAAACACTGATTATACAAAATTTCCTACAAAGTTTCATGAAAGAAGCGTTTTAGAAACACTGAATCATATATGTGAATTCTAAATAAATTGCGGATTTCTAACACTAATGGGTGGAGATTTCCACATTTAATGTACTTTTAAATAAAAAGTGATTCAAAAGATATTCGAAACAAATTTTAAGAAGTTGTAATGCACACTACAATAAACATTTTTGTATAGAAAACTAGAGTCGCAATCTATCGCATCAAAAACACAATATATGTCTCAATCGAATCCGAATTTGGATATTTATTCATAACTTTTACAATAATGAAGATATTTTAACAAAATTTGAAACAGACTGACCTTTCTTTGTGCGAAACGTAAGAATGTCACGAGAAATGGTAGAAGGGGCTACTATCCTTATCCAAACAGCGCAGAAGTAGACGACCCATATTTTCTAATATAATTCACAGTCTATGCAGTTTTACATACCGAAATGCTGTACACATCCATCTCTGTTCATAAATTCATTGCATTTCACACAAACTAAGGTAAGTGTGGTTGCTAATTGCTTTCAAATATCTTTATTTTAGTTAAAGATATGTACGAGAGTTATGGTCAGATTGAAGGGAGACACCCCATGTCTCCAAGCGAATAAACGGATTACGACGTTTCTTATAAAAAAAATTGTTTTATTTTGGTGTATACTACTACCTCTTAAAGTTTGTCTCATCTTTTTTTTTTTAAATCTCCCTGTATTATTTTAATCTCCCCTTGCTTGTTGTGATTTCACCTAGACTTGTAGCAAGAATTCAATTAAAATATTATTCAAATCGTACAATTTTATCAGTTTGTTACACTGAAAAAAAAAATTGTTGATTTTACAGTATAATACTGGTTGTCAGTATTATAGTGTAAAATCAACATTTTTTTTTCAGTGTACACAAAATTCTAAATAATTCATTTTAAAGTAACTTGCAAAATGTAGCTCATAAACAATTTTCACGCTTTACGTGTTCTTGAAACCAATATTTAAAGAATTTTACAAGTTTCGTCCCTGCTGATAAATTGCATCTTATCTTACATTAAGCCTTTTTCTTAATATACTCTATTAGGTGACATAACTTAAACCCGTTGCACTTCCACTATTTCCAAAAATCAAACAAGTGAAATAACGGTAAGAAACTTCTTTGACTGTGGGTCAAATCAGCAGCATTTTCGCACTATTTCAACCCCTGTGGATTTTAACTGCCATAATGACTCCAATCCGTGGAAATCAACACTACTTCAATTAAGCTACCAAACATTTCTTTATATTGCTCATACTGCTCTAAGTCAAATTCCTAATAGTCTCGATAAACGTCGCTACAGGACCATCTCGACTCAGCAAGTTCAGTGACCCTCTGGGACTTAGTGGGGGACCATGTCTAGTAAAAGAGACAAAATATGAAACTGTACTTCAAGTCAGTTTTATGTGCGTCAGTTTGTAATTAAGCAATGCAAGTTCCTGACTTGTTATTTTGAAGACGACTTGTAGGTTTTTCCGTTTCCTCTGGGAGTTACCCAATTTATTATTACAATTACGATGTAATGTAATATAAATTTTTATGATAAAAATATGATCATGTTTTGCAAAATTAGGAAATAATACTAAAATTTAGGAGTACAAGTTGATATAAATTCCAATAAGCCAGTTTTTAGCCTGACTGTTGCAATAAAATTTGCAGTACGTATGGGGAAATATCACTTGTACGCTCTTAAAAAAACAATTATTTCATATTCCCTAAGTTGTAATTCTTAAATAAACTAAACGTTAAAAAATACCCATATATTTTTTAAAATGTAACTCAAAGCATTATTTAGTTTTTTTTACTAATTAAAAATGAGTTTTTGATCAACAATTACCTTTTGCTCAATAAAAATCTGTTTTAAAAATACTATTGATTGCATATAAGGCCACCATGTAGGCTTAAGACGGGCCACCTCGCAATAACTCTAATAAAGTATTCTTTTTTTTTTCTTTTTTTTTCATGAGTAAAGTGTATCTCAGGTCATTGTATACTACTGAGCCGGTCGTATTTGCATAAGTTTTTATTTACTTATTTATTTATTTATTTATTTATTTTAAGATTCACTACCTGACAGAAGTATCAACCTCTTAATTTGTTTTTAACAATATGATTCGAGATTTACAACAATCGCTCTCAGAGTTTTCAGTCATTTTGTCAGCAATCTAAAGATGACCAGATTTTTTAGATACAAATGTGCACATGCTTCTGATTTTATAGGGGAAAAAACTGTACTAGCTACGAAAATCGTCAGCTCTGACACACAGGCTTTGTGAGTTTACACTAATTTGATAAATTTTTCACCAATGCAAGTCAAATTTAACGATTTACATTGTTACCAACTAAACGCACTTAAAACGAGTATTTGAACATTAACAACAATTTGAACACATTGAATATTTTGATTTTGATAGGAACTCTAGTTTCCTATACAAAAATTGTTTGTTACAGCGTCCTGTACTACCCCTCCAAGTTTGTCCCATGATCGTAGAAACGCCCTGTATTTTTTTTCTAGTCTATCAGGAAGCAGTAAAAAAAAAAAATAAATAAATAAATAAAGATTACAAAATTTCATCTTTACATACAAAAACCAAGTTGAGTTAAATAAAAGTGTGTAAAAACGGTTCATTCGATGCGGAAAATATGGAATGTCTGCCCTTCGCCTTCTTAACAGTTAAATTGAAGGGTTAACAGAAATCACCACGATGGAAAAAGCAAAGGTCGATCCGGAATCGAAAATACATTGTGAAATTGTTGTTGCAAAAAATAAACGTCAGTAAAGAGGTATTCGGTGACGTCATATAATCGAATGACATTAGAGAATAAACACAGGGAATGATCTCAGAGTGTGGCGGAAAATACCTTGTGTTCGGGGTTTCAAGATATATAGGGTCAAAAGTTGATTTAGGGTCGTTGGAGGAAAAAAGATTTGACATCATTTAACTAGACATGACTTGAGAAATTAACTTGATGATGATTTCGTTAATGGAGATTCTATGAGGAGGTCTACGTATTCAACAATTAGTCTTGAAATGACTCACTACTGATTTACTGCAAAATCAATAAGATGCATGCTGTTAGTACGATAATGTATATTATTATCACATTTAAATCTTAGGATGTATTATTAAACTAATATAAAGATCAATTTACTGTAATGGTATCTGAAGACTATAGTCATTGCTCTCAGCTTCAGTTTTTATGGCTCACGAGGCATATTTTAAATATCTAAGAAGCGGTAGCGTTTTACAGTCCGTTCACATATTTATTATAAAGCTAGGAAAAATTCTTTGATTTCTTATAAATTAGAGAAAATGCATATACAGTCAGGAAAAAAAAAATAATCGACAAATTTTTACAAGGGAACGCAAAAAGATGCAATTGAACTGATAATTCAGTCTTCTATGATATATTTATGAATAAAATAAGCTTAGGGAGCCGTCTGCATATTGACATAGTAACAAATTTTAAACTTTTCAATAAGTACCCCAATTTCAATTTTTAGGTGCGTTCGTAATTATATAAATACGTAGCACCCAGGGGTCAGAAGTAGTGCGATACAAGTAGCGAAAAGTAGTCGCTACTTTTTACAGTAGTTTGTAGTGTAGCGCGCTACATTTTGAATAATGTAGTGTAGAAAGTAACGTGATACAAAAAATCAGTAGTTTGTAGCGAAAACTGACGCTACTTAAGAGAGGGGGGGGGGGGCATGTGCCATCTGCAAATCAATTGACCGAAACTTGCTTCTTTTGCGAAAATTTGTTCTTCTCAACAATTTGCTACTCTCACAGCAAATCTCAGCGATAATTATAGCAACGCATTGCATGACGTCATATATTTTTCCTATTGACACTTGCTTCTAAAATCAGAATCTATAAACATCTCTCTTAATTTTTCTACAAAATTTGTAATGTGTGTATAAACTAACATTTTGGAGACAAACGCAAAACATTTTCTTGTATGTTATCTTTCTTAATTTTGAAATGCCCTTACTAATGTTGCATTTATTTAATTGTATCTCGGCAGACGCCATATGACGAGGGAACACTTTATTATTTAATCCGTATCTCCATTTCTAGTGAAATTGAACCTTTTCACAAAATCTGAAAGTAGCGAAATAGTGACTACTTTTGAAAAGTAGTTTGTAGTCGCTACTTTTTTAAACAAGTAGTTGTAGTTGTATTTAACTACATTTCCGATAAAGTAGTTGTAGTTGTAGTTCGCTACAATAAAAAAGTAATTTTTCCAACCCCTGGTAGCACCTATAGTCGTCGTCTGGTCGTCCGTCTGTCCGCATATAACAGAGGAAAAACTATTGAAACGAAAGGTTTGAAATTTGATATATATAATCGTTCCAGAATTTTGTCCAGTCATTTCCAATATTATGAAAATCAAATCAAAACTTAAAAAGATATTGATAAAAGTTTTCTTTATTCTATTAAATCCTATCATACGTAATCTATATAATAAAAGCACAAGTCATGTGACTGAGGAAAACAAATACGGGTTAACTATTACTTTTTTCATATGCCAAGTGGCCATTTTTATTCAAAATTATTTTTTCTAATAAAATTAGGGAAAAAAACTTAAAAGTTTTAAGGTAAAACATATCTTAACTTCCTCTCATCACGCCCAGACAAATGGAAAAAAAATGAACGTGTGAATCAATCAATGGTAATAAGACTTAGGTGTAAAGTTAATGCATTCTCTCATACAGTTAGTTCACTGGAAAAAAAATGTTGGAACCAGAGCCGTCCCTAGCGAAAGTGAGGCCGGGTGCAAATAGTTTTGCGA
This sequence comes from Maratus michaelseni, assembly GCA_963931845.1. Classification (NCBI taxonomy): domain Eukaryota; kingdom Metazoa; phylum Arthropoda; class Arachnida; order Araneae; family Salticidae; genus Maratus; species Maratus michaelseni. The sequence continues at coordinate 8,324,611 of OZ007590.1, read as the reverse complement.
GGCCTCTCACTTCCAAACTATAGTTAATCCCTCAAATTCCCACCAATATTGATCATTTAACTGTTTTTTTTTTATTATTTTTTTCTTTATTTAATGGCAGGCTATCCGCGATTAAATAAAGTAAAGGTAACTATTCGGAAATTCTGGTAAATATGTTAAATAAAAAAATCCACTAAATTGGCAGCACTTCTTGCCACAACGCAGTCGCATTTTAAAAAAGCTTGCATGACATTACAAAGTGGCGCACGAAGGATTATGCATTTTTTGGGAAGGGATTATAGTATGTTTTAGTAGAGTGGAGATTTATACAGACTCGGGCCAATTTTCTTTCATAATACTCGGACTGGAATAAAATCATATTAAAAAAAATCTTGAATTATGATCAACATTAATTTGCACAGAAAACGAACCATAATTGCAAAAAAAATGGGTATTTACAACTTATTCCAATGATTAGTTTTCGAGATATAGATAAAGATACTTTTGATGGCCTATTGAGACTGGCTCCTGTTATTATCAAACCATTCACCCCCCCCCCCCCCCCCAAAAAAAAAAAAAAAAAAAAAAAAAAAAAAAAAAAAAAAAACTTACTTTATATATATATATAAAGTAAGTTTGGTGTACACTAAAAAATTCTGTATAATTTTTCTGGGAACTAATTGAATGCTCTGAAAATATCTCCTTGTAAGATATTTTTATTTTTCTAAATTTGTGGACAATCTCATGACTCATTTTCTGTTATAATTCTATGAAGATTTAAGAAAAAAGTATATAAACAATACTTTCTTTCGTGCTGCCTTAATTTAAAAAAAAATATATGATATCAAAAGTGGGTGTTACCATTTAAAAAATTAAAGTTGACACATTTTTTAATATGTAGACGTTCATTATTTATTTTTCTATTCGGAAAGTAGACAAAATTCTGAATCGGAAGGTACCACCTCGCATTCTCCTCAATTTTGGCCATTAAAAAGTAGGGGGGTGTTCTCGACTGTCTCTTATTTTTATTTATTTATTTATTTATTTATTTATTTATTTATTTACATTTGTTTACATTTTTGTACATTTTTTAACGAAATCTGTAGAATTTTTTTTTTGGCTTAATAAATTAAAAAGAAATAATTTTAAAAATCTATTTTTTTTCCTTTATAGGAATATAGAGCTTTCCTTCATAGAGCGCTTCAAAATTATTACTTTTTTAATCATCCTTTTCTTTTCTTCTAAACTATTTAATTTAAATGAGTCCGCAATTGAATGTCTTATGTGATCACTAATATTGTAATTCCGTATAACATAGTTTCCGGACATATAATCTAAAACATTGTATACTTTAAAATGTTTGCTTAAATATGTATGCAATATTATTTTAAAGAATTTTAATTGTGGGATAATACTGGCTAACAAATATCGGAAATTTTTGTAGGTACATTAGATGCCACTTAGTGTGATCGCGGTTAATGTTATCATCCGGTTAATGTTATCAAAATCACCATGTCCCGACCCATTGTATTCCGCTTCCTACTAAAAGCATCGCTTTGTGTGATCAATACTTCATTTAATGTTCTCCCTTTTTCGGCATGCCAGTTCCTGAAAAGTTTCTAAAAAAACTATTCTACTGAAAACATTGCAATTTCTGGTAACGTCATTGAAATCGAAATGCATCATCCGTATGCTACAATTAAAAATTGTTTTGTTACTGCTGTATTCTGTGAAACTGAAAACTTTAGAAACTACGGAAAACTTCCCCGATGATATGACGAATGAAGATTATGAGGTCTAGATGGCGATCGACAATGACATTCCTGTAGCTGCAAAGCTTTACAGAAACTGAAATTTACGAAAAGTTTGCGAAGAAATACAAAATTATGGTGATCAGGAGGATGACGAAAGCCAACATTTTGAAAGACCACTTACAAATTCAGAAATGAGGAATGCGTTGAAAATTTTTTGAAACAAGGTGTACAACATCGTAGAACCATTTTCAAAAACAATACGAATATGAACAATTCAATAATAAGCTTTTAACAGAGAATTGTAAGCAAGCAGAAATTGCCGAATTCTCTCAATAAATGTGTTTTATCACTTTACAAGCCGCCATTACAACAAGGGCGAGTAATCATTTTCTTAGTAATAGTACTACTAGATATTATCATTTGGTATTTTCTTAAATCGCTTATTGTTATCAATCGGATATTGTTATAAAAAACTCGTGGTCCCGAAGTGATTACATTAAGCGGCATCTACTGTCTTGGGTAGGGTCGGGTTTGATTTTAATTTTTTTTGCTCAGCTCAGGTCGCGACCGAGCTGTTAACTTTTATACCGGGTCAGGATAGTTTCCTCTGGACCGCGGTGGATCTCGGTCTCAAAAGTTTCGGCCAATGCAGATCTCTAACGTAGTATTTGTGAGAAGGCGATCAGTGATCAACCAAATGCCAATGAACATCATGCAAAAATCAAGAAATTATTAAAACAATTTGATGCAGAAAACGGTTAATTCCTTTCTGATTATTTAAACATAAGCATAACTAAAAAATAATGGTTAAAATATGCATGTATTTGAATACGAAGAAACATATATGTTCCAAGGACTGATAGCAGGGCTGCCACTGTCGAATATTTTTATATTTGGTTTGTAGTTTATACTACTATTTATATATAAAAAAAATTTGTGGTGGATTGCTCTTGAAATTTTCATAGATGTATGTGTACGACAAAGGTTTTTTTTTTTTTTTTTTTTTTTTTTTTAAGTTCTACGAATAATAATAATAAAAAAAAAATAGCCGCCAATGGTAGAAATTTCTATCAAAAAAATAAATTTGTAGTGAAAGTATTAGTCTATTAAATTACTCGATCAGTCACCGTAACCTGTTTAAAATTTTTCATTTAAATAGCAAATATTAAACATGTTAATATTTCCAATTTTATAAAAGAATTTTAAAATAGGGGAAAATCTGAGTAAAAATCAATATTTCCCAAGCTTTTCTTTTCTCTAAGAATCTTCAAAAACTTAACCTTTTATAACTTTTGAAGAGTTTAAATCTTCAGTTTAGTCCTGTGTTCTGAGGGACGAGGTTTCAACTCCCTTGCTTCCCCGTCGTGTTTACTCGATAAGACATACTTATGCGTGGGGTGAGAAACATCATATTCGTATAATAAAAAGGTAAACTTTATTGTACAAGAAGGAAAACAAATCAGTGTTGTTACGTTACAAATTGTCACTAAAATAATAGCAAGCAGTTTGTCAGAATTATCATCAGCACCGATCACTTAACAATTCACATTCCATCGATTCGCTTGTCTAGATTTATCGTACGGGTGCTGCCTTGGCTAAAGTATGACAATGCCAGAGTAGATTGAATATAATGTTTTAAAACTATTCTCTTCTCGAGCGTCTACTACTTGCCTGAACGTTTTAATGATAAAATATTTTACATTTTATAAATAAGCAAGTTTACACATACAAATTTTATTATGAAATAAATATTAACAACAAAGGTACTAATAAGTATTTAACTATTTGTATTAAACATTGTATTTTCGGGCGCGAGACCTTCCTAGGCGCGAGGCCCTGTGCGACCGCACCTGTCGCACACCCCAAGGACGGTTCTGCTTGGAACAGTTTGTTAATGAATACTATAACGCACCTCATTCCATGACCCGAGTTCATCCCGCCTATTTACTATTTGGTAATATACCTTATGATCACTCCTCCAAGAAAATTCTTATCCCTGAATGAAGCACGCAAAATAGCTAAACAATGTACATTTGAGTACCACCATAAATTAAAAAACGGTACGATCACCATTTTAATCAAGCTAAATTTGAACCTGCGACCTCGTTGTTTATGAAGAATTTCAGTATCTTAATACGCGTAAGTTATCTCAACCTTTTGCAGGTCCTTATACCATCCTCAAAGAAATTTTCTGATGTCAACTGTGAGATAGACAAAAATAATTATCATACTTAACAAAATTCAGAAATAGTCAATTACTCTAGATTGAGATTTTTCCGTTTTTTTGAAAAGTTTAAATTTTTTGATGAAGAAAAGTAGTTTCAAGTCAACACACTTATAAGTTTCTTTCCAAGTTTTGGGTTTAACTTAAAAATACTCTTTTTTTTTTTTTTTTTTTTTTTTTGACATTCTACATGAATAGTTATTGATATAGATTTTTTTCTAATAGTTTATTTACATTTTTGAACAGTATAATCTACAGTTATGTGTTACAGATTTTATTCAATGGATATTTCGCTGGTCGTTTTTTCCAAACAAACCTCGAATGATTAAAACATTTTTTAGTTCACCCCACCGCCAGGCGGTTCATTCTGTTCTAAACAAACCTCTTTCCGAACGAACCTTCGGAACGGGTCCCTCCTGCCTATGGCAGGCGTGCAAAATCTTTTAGTTTCATCTTCCACTTCCAGGGGGCGCATTCTATTCTAAACGAACATCCGGCACGGATTCCCGCTGCCTACGGCACCGAATAGCAGCCGTTCTACGTACACGCTACAAAAATAAATTAGTTCCACCTTCCACTGCCAGAGAACACCAGATCTACATACCTTTAACATTAACGTGATATTTAAATTACGACTTTACTGCCCCCCCCCAACCTTCATTAAAAATTTTACCAATGACCTTTAACATTAACAAATATCGATAACAGAAACAAAATGGCGCAGTTTTATTTTTTATTTATTTATTTATTTAATTTTGGTTTGATTTCGCACTTTATTTTATTTCCTTTTCAGAAAGTCTGGGTCAGTTTTGAAAAAAAAAATAAGAAAAATTACCGGCCGATTTTTACAAAAAATGGTTTTTAGGATACAAAAAAAATTTCGACACTTATGCGATTAGTTTTAAATCGATACCTGAAGTACTTTTCTTAATATTCACAAATTAGTGAAAACACACCACTGGTTGCCGCCGGCAAAAGAGAAATAACCGCTTTTTTGACGCCACGTAACTTAGCGTTTTAGATATATAGATTTCCATAATCTGCGTATTATTTATACTATTATTGCATTTGACAAAATAAATCATACATAAAAGACAGGTGTACTATAAAGTTTAGTACTAACAAATTCTGTGTCATATCGTATCCATAATACAATGTAAATAAAAATAATATAATGCAAATGCATATATTAATACATTATATTTCATGCAAATATTTTTGATAGATACTTGCTATATTTGAAATGTATGCCTAAGAATGTGCATATCTGCCATATGTAACAAAAAATACTAATTTTTCTCTGTGAGTATTACACATTTTAGATATATGTTTTGTGTTATCATTAAATTTTAGTTACTGGATCTCCAGCGGATACTTTCGTATTAGCCACATGCCAGGACTTAATAACCGAAGAAATTACCAACGATTTCGCAACTTATAGCAGCTTTTCTGATTCTGATAATTACTGTGGTTTAAGTACGTAATTCGATTACATGTCTTTTAAAGTTGTGTTTTATTTGCATTATTTTATTTATTTGTTGATGAAATTTTAATTTTGTTATGGAATATAAGACGGAAACAAATGCTGAACTATTTATATTGTTTTAAATGCACGCGATAGAGATTTTTTTTTTTAAATCATGCTTGGAAATTATTTTTAAAAACCTAAAGAATCAGTAAATTGAGATACAGTTTTCAAACAAATTGCATTTGAAAGAAAAAAAAATTCCTATTCTACGGTGTAAAAATTGAAATTGTGCGATGTTTAAAAGTTAAAAAAGTGAAATAAAAGCGTAAAATATTAATTCGGTATTGCCACCGTCAATAAGACATCCACGTTACAAACGGACATGTTTTTGATTTATGATATTTATAGATTTGCAAGTTTCAACCTGCAGTTTGATTTTAATTTCCATTTAATATTAATACGTACTTTCAAGAGATTAAACTCTTTGAACAAAATACAAAATGCACTCCAGGATTGTTTATTTTCTGTGAAAACGTTTTATTACATCAAGGAGGCAAACCCCTTGAATCCCCCATTTTTTCATCAATTTGACAATCGCAACTCTCTGGAACTCAGCATCTTTAAATATCCTTCTTCTCGCATAATTAAAATATTTATTTTGTGATAGTAGCATTAATAATCAGCTTGAACAATTAAATATTTCCATAAATACGAGGGAAAGTCCTTATGTATAAGTCACAAAAGATAAATAATAACTTACAATGCTATTCACTTCAAGACTGTTTTTATTTCTCAACATATTCTCCACCAATATTTATGCACTTATATCAACGTTTTATCAGTGACCCAACACCAGCTGCATAACATTCTTTGGGTTGCTGTCTCAGCCACATTAGGTCTTCAAGTTGAACCTTTTCATCATCTGTGAACATCATCTTGCTTCCAAGATGGTTTTTTAGTGGACTAAACCGATGAAAATTGCTTGGAACTAAGTCGAAGCTGTATGGTGGATGCTGAAGAAGTTGCAAAATGATGTTTGTTCACAGAGGATGAAAAGGTTCAACTTGAAGTCCTAATGTGGCTGAGACAGCAACCCAAAGAATGTTATGCAGCGGTGTTGGGGCACTGATAAAACGGTGACATAAGTGCATAAATATTAAAAAGAATACGTTGAGAAATAAAAATAGTTTTGAAATAAATATTGTAAGTTATTATTTAATTATCTTTTGTGACTTACTTAATGACTTTCCCTCGTATTTTATGAGTTATTGGTAATCTTAATTGTTCAATAGGTTTAAAAATGACAATTTGAGCACTTCCCATACTTTTTTAATCTGACATCGCCACTGACTGACAGACAAGCATACACATTTGAAAATTACTTTTGTCTCTTCAGTAACTCTCATCTCATGTAATGTTCCGGCAACGATGTAAGCATACAACCATTTAAAACACCCTGCAATTACAACATCCCAAATAATTTATGAACTTTTTTTTTAGTATAAAATATTTTGTATATACATAATAATACATTCAAGCATGTATTAAAGGTAGTACAAAGAAATTCTTCTGAATAGTCTTTTGTATTCATGTGACATTAAATCTTTATTTTGCTCAGAAAACATGTTCTTCACTTGAAAAGCAGGTTTTCTCTTTTGAAATATATAATTAACGAGTATTGTAACCATCATACTATCAACATTTTGATAGAGAGAAGAGTTACTTACGGGTCACTAAATGATCTGGACCGCAATTATGTTTAAAAAGCGAAAGGATTTTCAGGATGGCAGACGCCACCATCACCACCGGGTGATGTCACCCCTTTCAGAATTGTTTCTTCGGACGTCACCTCATCAAAAACGGATGCGCAGAAGGAAATCATTTAGGATTTTCCACGGCCAAAAATTTTGATTGCAGCTCCTACAGGGGATCACCGGAAGGGCTTCTTGTTATTTATCACAGAGAAAAGCAGGTTCATTTGCTATTCTAAAAGCATCGGTTTATCTGATGCGTCATCATCAGGAGATCACTGTACTTGATCACGAACGTCCTTGGTTCAAGACGTCCTTGTCGAAGATGGTTACATGAGAATTACGCAGTGTTCAACCGTCCTTGACCCAGTCGAGTCTACCTGCCTATTAGATCTTCCTCCTCTTTTTCATGCCACACAAAAACAGCCCCTTCTCTCTTTCGCATTCAGAAGGGGTGATGGATGGAATCACGCCTCCGATTTCGAACGCCCTTTTTTTTTTAAATAGTTTTTATGCAAACACCTACTGAAGAATTCAGAAAATGAAGTTGTTTGACTTCATCTAAAATTCTATAGGCATTGATATAGATGTTCCACCATGACAAAGCAAGATTTTTTACATTATATGAATTTGCCCAAACTATTTTTTTTTTCATTTCATTTAAGCGGTCAGACTCTTAAAATTGGAAACTAGTTGTTGGGGGCCACCGTAATACTTACCCATCATGGATATGCATAATATAACATATGAAAATAAAACATGCGTAAATTACTTATAAAATGCATTGCAATTCGAATAAAATCGTGGCTTGATGACGTCATAAACTTTAAAGGCTCGATTACTGAATTGCGTAAAAGAAACATCCTTATAACTCCAAAAATTATAATCCTAATAACTAACGGTTTACTACGTCGGATTACGCGTCTCATTTCCAATTAAAATATATCTTTGAATTGACATTTGGATGAAATACAAGGTCATGAAAAATCGAAGAGTGTGGAAAATAGGATTACAAATATTTCGGCAACTCATTATCTGATCGACTTCATGCTTTATGCAAAATTTATGTTTTTTTATTGTTTTTTATATTCCCTCCTTAAAATAAACAATTTCGAAAAATTTTATATACCTTTTATCAGAACGAAAATTTCGAGAGTCCGAAAAAAAATAGTTCCGGAAAATCGAGGTTACTGAAATTCAATAAGCTTCTTCCCATTATTACATACTAAGTGCATACCAAATTTCGAGTCTCTATCTCAATTTGTTCGGGGGATAGAGCGTTTACAGACACACAGACGCACAGACGGAGGGCAATTTTTATTTATTTTTTTTAATATGTTTTTCTCAATCTCCAGTGTCTGAAACGTGTAAATCCGTCAAAATTTTTTTTTGATTTTTAAAACGATTACAAGACTTACCCTATACTACTTATGATGGGTAAGTAAAAATGAAAAAAAAAATGACCATTGCTAACATTTAATATCTTCAAATGTATATGATTTAAAAACACAATTTTTATTGGGATGAAAAGATATAAGCGTGTTGTTTCATTTCACCTATTTAAAAAGTTACAAGATGCAGAATTAATATTTATAGGGGGCTTCAAACTGTCACATATTTGTCGAGCAGAAAATAGACATGTCAGTTTACGCGCGCGATTACAAAATAATTTTTGCATCTAGAATAAAAATTTTGGTGCTTAATTATACTTTATATTGTAATAATTACACTGAACCTAAATAAATTTGTATTTAAAGCATTTTTATATTTTTAATGCAAAGTTGTATTGAGCTAATACAATTTTTTTTAAATTTTCAACATTATAACCACTTAACAAAAATATTTTTTTTTGATAACAAAAATTAAATTTTAGGTTCAATTTATGTAGACTAACATGACACATATTTTTGGAAAATTTCGTGAAAAAATATTGATACATTTTTGAGATATCATGCGCGTTATGCCCAAAAACATCATTTTGAGAAAAATGACTTCAAAGTTTTCGGAAACGCCGCTTCAGCTTTGAGTGGGTATAATTCTAAAAGCCACAACGTCTGTTCTAATGGGAATTTCAAGAAAACATTTGCACTAAAATGTTCAGAAAAAATAGGACTTTAATATATAAAAAAAAATTAAAAATTCGAAAATTTTGAAGGTTTAACAGTCCTGAGACCCCTAATTTATTCATGAATATCTCAGTAAAAAAAAAAAAAAAAATGTCTTTGTTTCTTAAATTTATCTGAGTGAGAAATATATATTTTCCTTATAAATCGTAGACAATAATAAAAGTTATTCCACTGTCCGAAATTAGCCACGAACTGTTATAGATATATCATCTAACCGGATAGTTGCAAACATTCCTGAATTCAGAAGAGTACTGTGTCAGTTTAATCCAAGTCAAATAAACATGATATGGGCCAGAAATCTTGCTTAAAAATTTAAATTAAATAAGACACATTTTATTAAGTAAATTTCCTAGTTCAAAACATGTTTAATTGACTTGTTTAATCAAATGAACTGAACTGAACTGAAACATGAAAATGTTTAATCAAATTATCGCAGGACTCTGAAAAATAGCAGAATGCTGCTAACTTAATTAAAAATCATTTTATATGTACGTAATATTTTTAGATTGCACTGCCTCCATGATAAAATATCATAATTAAGACAACATTCCTCAACGCTTTCAAATACAGTGATCACAAATGTGACTAGTTAATTTTAATTCCAAACTGCCGAATGACACCAGAATAATTTAATGAAATTTTGCTTATGAAAATTTCGTATGTAAATTCTGGTGTCAATCAATTATTTCACCATTTTAGGAACACAATTATTCTGTGCCTAAAGGGTTTTAAATATTAATTTTCATAGAATATATGAATTTTTTCACCTTAATCCCTTCAAAGCTCAATATATTCCAAGTTTGACCTACATAAAATATCTCTTTTATTTTTGTGTTTATTTTTATAAATCAATATTTTTACAATTATACAAATAAATATACAGTTTAAAAATAATTAAAAGTAAAAGAAAACTTACACGAAAAATTTGGCTTTCAGTATAGCCAACAAATTAGATTTTAGAGCTATTGCAAATTATTTTATTATTTTATTTAAAAATAAAATGTAAAGAATAACTATTCCTTATATTGACCAATACGTTTCAATTTTTATCCTAATAAAGTTTCTCACTTCTGTATTTATGTATGAAGATTCGATTGGATATAAAAAATGAAAAAATAAAGCACTGCACAAAGTCCGACATCACAATCAATTACAATCTGGTGGTTAGAAAAAATAACAAAACAATCAAAGTGATTAAAAAGTATATACAATGTAATTTGGGAAAGGAAGTTTATCGGTGTAAAATATATATGCATAGCTTTTATCGGCTCATATACAGAGACACACAAAAGAAATTGGTTACAGTACTGACTAAGATGGATAATTGCTGGAAGTGCTGTTTCGCTGTGGTATGTATTTTTTATACATTTGGTTAGCTGGGTGCCCAGTGATAACTCGTCAAATCTTGTTTCAATTGGCATCATTTGAATTGCAACCTTTTACGTTAGGTTTTGTTATTTGTATTGATGTGTTTGTGTTTACATATTTTATTATTATTATATTTTAACTATTTTTAAGTAAGCTTTTAAAGATATTATATTACAATGTTAAAATATTGGCTAGTTGTTATCAACCATTGTTAAAATATTCTCGCAAAAAAAAGGGGGTTGGCGAGATTAACAAAATTTTTGGCGATCACTGGCACCCGGCTAACATAAAAGTACCGTATTTTTAAACTTATTTAATTTTTAGGGTATTATGTAGTGTGGAGAAATTCTATAGATCGTATACAGGGCTCCACGAAAAAATTTGCACACATTGTTGGATATGAACAGCAACTGCTGAAAATGGATTTTTACTGAGTTATGTGGTTTTTTTTTTTTAAAGTTGCTTATTTAGACATCTCATTTCATTGTATGAAAAAAAAGAAAGGAACAGGGTCCATAAGCCATGTTTTTGGTCCATGCAATAAAACTAAAATTCGATTTTGTTCTACTGACTTAATTATTTCACTTTTTAATATTTAGAAGGTTTATGCTGTACGATTTCAACAATATTTTTTGCATTTTGTTCGGATTTATATAACTTACACAAGCTCTAAGTTCGTATTATTCGTAGTTTTGGATAAAAAAATACGCAATTTCACCCAATTTTACCTAAATTTTTAATATATATTTTAATATTTTACTATGCGCGCAGCTTTGCAACACTTTTATTTTTACATATATTCTACATTTTGATATATATTTTATAATATATGTAAAGAAGAAAGTGTTGCATGATTGCGCTAATATAAATAATTGAGGTAAAATTAGGAGAAATTGCGTATTGTTCATCAAAAAATACGAATAATACGAACTTTGAGCTTATGTAAGTCATATAAATCCAAACAAAATGCAGAAACTATTATTGAAATCGTACATGATAAATCTTCTAATATTAAAAAGTGAAATAATTAATTCAGTATAATAAAATCGAGTTTAGGCTTATTTCATGATCCAAAAACACGGCTTATGGACCCTGATCCTTTCTAAATAATATTTTGTTAGTGTTGGGAAGTGTTTTATGATCTATGTCTGATGCGTGATTTTTTATTCCTTTTCTTTTTTTTCAATTTAAGAAGCGAACTGACTCACGAATATCTCAGTAGGAAAAATCTTCTTCACTTCTTAAATTAATTTGCATGAGGAATTTGTCCTTTCCTTATAAATAGAAACAATAATAAGAATATTATTTCAATGAGTGGAATTGGTCACGAATTGCTTTGGAGATATGAATTCAGAAAATAAAGCTGTTTAACGTGATCTGACATTACTACAGAAGTTTCACCTTGACAGAGAAAGTTTACATCATATAAATTTGCTCATTTTTTTATTATTATTAAAAAAAAACTAATTCACTCACGGGTATCTCAGAAAAAAATCTTATTTGTTTCTTATTTTTTATCGTATGAAGACTGGTTTTCCCTTATAAACAGTAGACAATAATATACGTTACTCCACTGAACGAAACTGATGCTGAATTGTTTTTCAGATATCATATAATGTTCACTAGAGCTGTTAAAAAATTTAAACATTTTCAACACACAACAACTTTTCTGATCTACGAAACTGATCCTGAATTGTTTTCGAGATATGATGTAACATTTTATAGCAGTGTTATAAAAAATTTTAAACATTTTCAACTCACAACAACTTTTTTTTTTCAAAATAAAGATAAAAGTAGACTTTCTCTTCTTTTCTCATAAGAGACTCTGCCACTTGAATCCCCATTCAAGACATTTTTTTTAAATCTACATTTCTAAGTTTATATGTTTTAAAAAAAATCTTAAACAGAGGATTCCGGACGGCAGATCCACTGACGAAAGATTCTTACTTCCATTTTCTCTTAATGTTTAATAATTAGGTGGTATCAAAAGAATTTTCGTTTTTTGAATGCTTTTATGTGAAAGCCTGTAGCTGGCACTTTCTCATCCCTATTGTTGAACATAAAATGTTATTTAAGAGGATGTATGTCCCTCTATATTCTATAATCACACAGACTCCTTGCTTTCATTTTTAGGTGACATAAAGAGTAGTAGAAATGTTGAGAATTTTTACATCTTAAGGCATTATTTTAAACTTGGCCTTAAAACCAAAAAAGATGTCCGCAAAACTCGTGCAGTTGGAAGCCGCAACAAGAGTAGTATCCGGGCAGTTCAAAACAAATCTAAACGTTTTAAGGAAGGGGACTTCAGCCTTGAAATCAAACCCAGAAGTGACAGGCCAATCAGTTGAATGTGTAGTTTTGTTAATTTTTAGCATCAAAATTGATTGTGGGGGAATGGATTCTCCTCTTTTTTCTCTTAAACTGGTCAAAATTCACAACTGATGGCCTGTCACTTCTGAGTTTGTTTTTAAGTCTGATCCCCTCCCTTAAAACGTTTGGATTTGTTTTGAACTGCCCGGGCACTGCTCTTGTCCTGGCCTTCAACTGCACGAGTTTTGCGGACACCTTTATTCAGTTTTGAATTCAGGGGGTGGTCCGGGGTGGACATTACCCCCCCCCCGGAAGATTTGAGATTTTATGCTTTTAATTGTAAAAATGTACTTTCACCCCCAGCAGTCTACGATGCCCCCCCCCCCCCGGAACCACAGAAATCCCTCCCGGAGAAAAGTGTCTGAATTCAACACTGCCTTTATTGGTTTTAAGGCCAAGTTTAAAATAATGCCTTAAGATGCATAAAATCTCAACATTTCTACCACTCTTTATGTGACCTAAAAATGAAAGCAAGGAGTCTGTATGATTATAGAATATAGAAGGACATATATCCTCTTAAATAACATTTTATGTTCAATAATAATGGTGAGAAGTACCAGCTACATGATTTAGTACAAAAGCATTTAAAAAACGAAAATACGTTTGACACAGCCTAAATATTTTAAGTCACTTGGGAAATATAAACTTTGCTTACATTGTTTTTCAAAAATTATCAGAGAAAATTCATTATTTTTCTAAACTTAAGGACTTCCTTCCTCAAGTGCCTCTTCCCCTTGCAGGTACCTATGATTTCTTCTCTATATATTGGTTTAATGTCAGCCCTAAATTCTGATTGAATTATTTGTTTCCAAATATAAACACTAGACATTCTAAAATCGGAAGCTGGAAAAGAAATCTAAAGTAATTATCTGTACATTTGTCCATTTAAAATCGTTGTTGCAATATAATATAAAAGCTATCATATCAAAAATACACATATGCATTAAAAAAAAGGGGCAAAGTAAAAAAAAATATTTAGATTCTATAAAAACGGAGAAAGGTTTCGTGATAAATAATGTACTTTGCAGGTAACTAGGGTACCACAAAAATAACTGTAGGACATGTGACGATATCTTGACTGATTTCTTAGATATCTAAGAGGGAAGAAAAATAGAATGCGGATATTGTTCACCTTTCAAATCCTTCTCACGTACTTTATTTTCTTCAACCCTAAATTGCAAATACATGCATAAATAATTTAGAAATAATTCAGAAATTTTATTCTGTTGTAAAATAATTCACTTTTTTCTTTTTTTAATAGGTATAATTCCCTTTATCATGTCATTAGCACCTCAGACAAGTCATTATCTCTTCGAGAATTTAATGACCGTGAAATATAAGCGAATAATTTTACGTTAATATTATCATTATTTCATCACCCTTTTATAAAGATTATTTCCACCTCGCTTTTTAGTATTCAATAAGAATTCTGTTTTTCTTTTAATCTAGTTTGCTTGTTTAAGCTCTCTTCGAAGAATAATTATATTATCGTAGTGGCCTGAAGAAAAGTGGAGTTCTTTATTGTAAAACATAAATATGTAAATACTACTTTTAGCTAAAGATTTCTATTTTTTTTATGTAAAAGATAATATATTCTACTGAAAATATATAATTTAAAATGTGATGACAAATATTTCCTCCGAGTTTTTTGAACTCTCTTAAAAATGGTAAATTACGACTGCTAAAAGCTATTTTTAAAAGCTGTCATTAATGAAGAATTTTTTTTTCCATTATAATAATAACAAAAAATCTATAAATACAGGGGATATTAACAACAACAACGAAAGGTTACGTTTGTGTGTGGGAGGGGGGAGGAAAGGTGGTAACTAAACTTGTGATCAGTTATAAAATATTGAGAATATGAACGAACATTAGGAAACACAAGAAATAAGCGACACAGTAACAATGTAAAAACAGAAGTCATTTGTCAGAAGAAAAAAAGAAACGACAACAAACCGAAACAGATTAACAAAGAAAAAAAATTAAGGTGAAAATTGAAAAAAAAAATCAAAGAAAACCTTATATCAATGAATATTTAATACATATAGATAAATTAATAATTACAAAATTAAAATTGCGCACTTCATTAAAATTATTCCATAAAATTTTCCCCCTTCTACATTTATTATACAACCCTAGTTTATTAAATTATTTCCTATCTTAAACTATATTCCATTTATTTCATTTATTTAAATTCCTTTCAATTTAAAATGCTTACATAATATTCTTTCCCCCTTCAAAATATTCTAAAAAAGAACGGAAAATCATGCGTCAAGCATAGATTATGTAACACTTTCCAACGCTTCCAAAATAATTTTACAAATCATACCGTTTAACAAGCTAAAAGATAACATCTAAGTAAACAATTTGGAAAACGCATAACATATTTAAAAACATAATTTCAGGAATTTTCAACATATACAATATTCGGAAAAATATCCGAATACTTTTATTCAGCCCTGTATAGGATCTATTGATTTGTATATATACTACATAGGATGCTAAATTTTAGTTCAGTTAGGAAACGCGTAGCACAGTTTAAAATTCTCAGTCTGGAGTTTCTATCAATAAACGGAAATGTGTCCGCGAACTTTTGTGCTTCCCTGTATAGGATCTACAGAATTTATACACACCATGTAATAGACAAAAAGCGAGTTGAAATTAAAATTGCGTTCAGTAACTTAAAACGCACTTCCAGGAATTATTGTTAACAGACTTGTAGTGAATTCTTTTGTGTGTCCCTGTAAATGAACGATGACTGCTATACGCACAATATTCTGTTGTAAGCCTCTTGTAATGCACCTTTGTGATATATATCAATATCAATACGTTTAAAATAGTGAAACATTATTTAATTAAACCGCAAACGATTTTTCTCTATAGACGTAATGTAACGGAATTCTTTTGACTGTCCCTGTAAAGTAACTACTAGGACTTCCCTCAAAGGGATTAGTCTGAGTGATATTGCTGAGAACATAGGGTTAACAATTACAGTATAAAGAAAAAGAGCAAATTAAATGATAGAATTACAAAATATCACATATAAATTCATATACACTGTTAAAAAAATAGAAAAGAAGCACCGTTCATCAGATGTGTTGTCATAATATTTTTGTAACATGTGGCAAAGAATCTCATTTTCATAAGCGGCGCGTATTATGCAAAACTTGAAAAAAAAAAAAAAAACGCCGGATCTTTTAAAACGCCAAGCTTTTTAAAGTTACGTAATTGGATTTGCAGCCAATAGATTATTCTATCAAGCGTGGCTTAACGCAAATTTAATTTCATTGTTGCACCTTTTTTTGTGTGTGAATTTAAAATTTTTCTTCCTTGATTATATATCTATTATTTGTATAACTGTTTATAGAAACTCTTAAACTTCAAACCACATTGATAGCATGCTTTGCTACAAACCAGATTGCAAAACTATAGTCTAAGTTACTATTAAAGTATACAAAAAATCTTTCGATGACTTCTGTAAAATAACTTTTACATTAAATCTCCATATCGACAAAATTGAAAAATTATATATATTTCAAAGTTAAGCTTAACAGATACTTCTTGATTATTCTCTAGGAGGCCCTGCCCCCTGCGCCTTTACTGCGCCAATCCGCAGACTTTTCTTTTGCCTGTCTGTCTGTCTCTCCACAATCTGTCTGTTTGCCTATCCGTTATTCTGCCCGTCTCTCTAACCGATTGTCTATCTATCTACACGTCTCGCTACCTGTCTGTATATTTCTCTACCGGTCTCGCTACCTGTCTGTATATTTCTCTACCGGTCTCGCTACCCGCCAATCTATTTCTCTAACCGTCTGTCTATCCGTTTAACTACTTGTATGTCTAGCCGTGTCTCTATCCACATCGCTACCCATTTGTCTATCTGTCTCACAACTTGTCTATCTGTCTCTCTACCCGTCTGGCTATACGCCTCTCTACCCATCTTCTTACCCATCTCCGTACCCATCTACAGTCTCTCTACTCGTCTGTATACCCGTCTCACTATCCATCTGTTTTTGTACCCGACTCGCTACCAATCTCATTACCCGTCAGTCAACTCGTCTCTGTACTCATCTCTCTACTCGTCTCTTTATCTACCACGCTACGCGTCTCGCAAACTTTCTCGCTACATTCCTGTCTACCGGTGTTTCTACCCGTCTCGTGAACCATCTCGCTACCCCTCTGTCAACCCTCTTTTTACCTTTCTCTCTAGCCGTCTGTCTATTCGTTTCGCTACCCGTCACCCTACATATGTCGCTACTCGTCTCTCTACCCGTCTGTCTACCCGTTTGTTTACTCGTCTTTCTACCTCTCGCCACCTCTTCCCAATATTTAAACAATTCATTTAATATACAGAAGCCGTTTATCAGTTATTAAATGCAAACAGAAGTAATTTATCTAATAAGTGTAATGAGATGCAATTTTTTTTAAATACATACATAAACCTGAATAATAATTCATCAGTTTTGTGTTCATAGTTGTTTATATCATTTGACAGTAAATCTCAACTTCTTAAACATGAATTGTCTCAAGCTTTTTAAAAAAAACCACAAGGTCTGTATAACTGCAAAGTACCCTGAGGGCTATATTAGCTACATGTTATTAAGTTAAGTGAAAGTTTCGTTATCGCGTTTGCAGCCAATTGCTTATGTTAGAAAGCGTGGCTTAACGCCATTTTAAATTCATTACTGTAACTTTCTTTTCTTTTCTTTTTTTTGGGGGGGGGGGGAGGGGGGAAGGATTTCAAATATATACATTTAAATTAAAACTTTTGCCTCCATGCCATTAGTGTTGTTTGTATTATTAACTAATACTTTACACACCGAGCTTCATTTGAAACAAATGTAAAAGACTTCTTCTACAGTTTTTTTAGGAGAAACTTTCGTAATTGGGCCCAAAGCCAATCGGAGCATTTAATATAATTATTGTAACTCTTATAGAGTTAAAACAATATTGTTGCTAGCTTTACTCTTGTTTGAGACCAGCCTTGCCTGTGTATATGAATGGGGAAAAGTTTCGTATCCTATGTCGGTTGGCGAAAAAATTTTAAATTGTGCCAAAAGGTAGTTTTAGCATCTTACAAAATTTTTCAAGAGAGCGGTAAAACATGTTTTTCAAATATTTAAAAACATACGTTTATTAAAGCATGTTTTTGCACCATCTTAAAAATTTAAGCACAATGCTAAAATAAAATTTTATCGCCATAGTCGATATTTTAATAAGTAATGAAAATACATAAACAAACTTATTTAACAAACCTAAGAGGAATTTTTGTGATAAATAATTGTTATTGTCAGGGGGTAAATTGTAAACAATTAATAAACGGCTAGTAAATAATAAATAGCATTTAAAATCTAAAAATGGAGAAGTGGTCCGTATAAAAATGCAAAACAGAACAATATACGCTTGATATATTTAAATCTTTTTTTATTTTTTAATATTTCCGAAGGCACAGATAAAAAGGTAAAAATCTCTTTTCCAAATGCCAAATAGAAAATATACAAAATAGAATGCCAAATATACAAAATAGAAAAATATCTGCAAAAAAATATATTTACATAATACTACATCTGCAAAAAAATAAGATTTAGAAAAAGTAAGCCAAATCCTGCAGATCCCAACAATCTCATCGAAAAACTTATCACCAAAAAAGAACTCGCCAAATCTTACGGCACAGGAGATGGATTTTTCCCTCTGAATGCAGAATATTAGTTTTTAGGTGCGTTCGTAATTATATAAATACGTAGCACCTATAGTCGTCGCTTGGTCCGTCCGTCTGTCCGTCCGTCTGTCTGTCTGTCTGTCCGTCTGTCTGTCCGTCCGTCTGTTTGTCTGTCCGCATATAACAACGCAAAAACTACCCAACCAAATGGTTTGCAATTTAAAATATATTATCTTTGCAGAATTTTGTCGAGACATTTCAAATTTTATTAAAATCGAATCAAAACTTTAGGAGATATTAATAAAAATATTTATTAAGAAATTTGATTTTTTTTTAAATCGGTGCTTTTTTGTTATAGGAGCTTCCGATGGATGTTAAATCGTCAAGCGACCGAAATACTTATTTTATGACAGAAATTAATCTGCAGACGATATAATTCATTTCACAGAATTAAAAATCATCAAGATCTGAATATTTATATAACTAGCTGATACATATATATCTGAATATTTATATAACTAGTTAAGATATTTGTATAACAGTGTCATAAAATATATACTTAACTAGCTGTTTAACCCGTTCTACGCACGGGATATCATGAATTTAATTCTAAAACGTGCGTACGAACGCACCTCGTTTGTAACGTTTGACGTACAATTTCCAACTTATTTTTCTTGTACGATGGGTGATTATAATATAATTGTTTCATTTTCACATACTACATACCGTTTGATATATTGGTACTTTTATGTTATCCTGGCGCAGTTGATAAATCGCCAAATATTGTTCCTATAACATTTTCATATTGAATTCCTTTCATTTAAATATAAACCTTTCACTCATTTAATTTAAAATACATGCCTTTCATTAATCACATTTAAAATGCTAAAAAGAGAAAAAAAAGAAATAATGCCATAAATCGAAACCTTTTATTTAAACACAAAAGATTTTTTTTTTTTTTTTTTTTTTTTTTTTTACACACGCGAAATAAAAGAAGCTGCTATTGCTGAGCTTTGCGCCAAATCTCTAATACCAAGTCAACCAAGTTATTGCGGGGGTTTTCTTTCAAACAGAAATAAATACAGATTAATTTTCGATCTCTACTAAATTGAAATATATTTTATTGTGCTGAATATTAGTGCGTGCATATTTTTTGCTCCATGTATTCCATGAACTTTTCAATTCCGATTGTCTACGAAAATCTCGTACGTGAAAATGACGTACGCACACAATTTTCGTGACGTATGTACTTTAATTGTGCTTTTTTATCTATTTTTTTAATATAATTTCCAAACGGTTTGACATTTATTCTTGGTAATAAATAGACGTCGTTGTCACCTTTATAGGTACCTGCTGTAAAAATTTGAACGAAATCCGTTAAATATTTTTTGAGTTATGCTTGACGAAAGGTTTTAATATCCATCGTAGCTATATATGGGGCAAAGTAATACTGCGCTGTGTATGAGTCTTCGTTGCACTCAGACAATAAGTGCTATGCACACCCTATTCCATATTAAGCTTCTTCTAATGCACCTTAGTGATATATATAAATTTCAATGCGTTTAAAATAGTGAAACATTATTTAAATAAACCCGCAAATGATTTTTCCCCATAGACCGCAATGTAACGGAATTCTTTTGAGTGTCCCTGTAAAAAACTATAAGTGCTACACACTTCCGTGGAAATAGGGAACATGCTATAGATAACGACAATAACATATAAAAATTGCAGAGCAATCCGAGCATACTTACGGGAGTTAGAGCACGGACAGACGGCAGACGGCCAGACAAACCGAAGTCATAAACACTTTTCAACTATGTTGGAAAGTGTTAAAAACATTTATTGACCTTCGTAATTATCGATCTTCAAAAAACCTTTTTTATTTCTCAATTTTTAAAAAGCCGAATTTATTCTATTTGAAGTCATCGGTTTGCACCATTTTCTTTTTCTTTTTATTCCAAAGCTAAATTCGCACCCTTTCTCGCAAAGTCTTACGCAAGTCAATTTTCTGCTGCTGTAAAAACAGAGTTCCGCTCTGCTCAAAAGCTCTGATTCGCTATTCTATACCCTTGCATTGGTATAGATAACCATGCGCGCTTGGATTATTTAACGTCGAACATCAGCTACAGAACACAGATTTTGGTAATATTATTCTTCTAAAAAAATCTGTTGCTGTCCGGAGAAATTCCTATGAATTTTTCGAAATATGCTTCTTAACATCTTATTAAAATGCAATTTACAGAAAGTTTTCAACGATGTCTAATGTAGCGGAGAATGTTTTATCATTATATTATTATGAAGAAATAATAAATTTTTCTTCGGTGATTTAATTTAGTTCTTTCTTGTGAAAACTCTCAATGATTATCGGCCAGAACATATATAAATATTGAAATGCGACTGCGTAGACTTCGATTTGATACGGCGATCTGGTGTTTTCAGAAGAAGTAGATTTCTAAATATCGCAACACACACACACACACACACACACACACACACACATATATATAATAAAACTTTTGTGTATAATAACCATTAATTCACATAAAATGTCGACAATATATGAACCGATAATGATAATACAATACAAAGACATATATCCAAAAATGTAAGATTTCCAAAATTAAATAAGTGAAAAAAATAAATAAAGATATGAGGAGAAAAAAATCCAATGTGCAGACTGTGAAAATGTTACAAGATGCGAATGGAAACTTTTATCGTGAAACACGTTATCAAGGGCAATATTCCACATATATATAAGTAAATCGCAATTGTTTTCTGTTTAAATAGGCCTGAACCGAATTTACTTTACTCAAGTTGTAAGATCAACTATATATATATAAATATGTGTGTGTGTGTGTGTGTGTGTGTGTGTGTTACGGTTAATATGATTAATCCGGTCATTATTAATAATAACCGGTTATTATTAATAATGACCAGATTAATCATATTGACCGTAACATATACTATATAACATTCATATAACAACATAGAAACATCATACACAAATTGGGAGGGAGGGGGGGTAGAGATCTGCACGGGCCGGGCCAAGGCCCGAAGCCCGTACTCAACGCGGCCCTCGGGCCGGGCTCGGGCCTATTTTTCTTCACGGCACTCGGGTCGGGCCGGGCCCGGGCCATATTTTTTTCTGAAGGCTCGGGCCGGGCCGGGCCGGGCCGGGCCTAGTGATTACTCTTTACGGGCCGGGCCTTACTTTTTTCCTGAAGGATAAAGCCGTGCCTTAAATTATTTTTTACGTACAGAGCCGGGACTGGTTTCATTCTTCCTAGTCTTCACGCCTCAAAATTTTTAGTCCTGGTTTTGACCCGTATGCAAATCATTGTCTCGGCGTGCCTGGTCCGTTCGAAGGTCAGTAAAATAAGATCTGGCATAAAAATCTTTTCAAAACATGCATACATTTTTAAATCGCCATTATTTTATAATTAAACATTAAAATTTATTCTTTTAAAAGAATAGTAGATTTATACACTTATTAAAATATAGTAAAACGTGTGAAAAAGAACCTGCTTATGATGGAATCCTGTCTTAAATTGAAAAATGTGTTGATCCATTAAAAATGAATATATACTAATATGTAAGAAAAGAATATATAATACATTTACACCTGCTAAGAAGGCAAATTGTCTATAACTCATTTTTTTCCCATCCCTATGCAATTCCATCTTAGAAGATTTTATTGTATATCATTTTTCTGATTTTTAACACTTCAATAAATGGAATATGGATTAACAATATTGATGATAACTTAAACACATACATACAACAAATAGAGATTTATTAAAAAAAATAAATATTCCAGCTTGCGGCACCTCTATAAAAATGAAGATTATAAACATGGAAAAAAAAAAGGCTAAGATTGGAATTTTTGGTTAGATCTCCTCCTACGAGGCAAATTTTTAACCAAATCGACGTAAAAATTATGTTTGGTAGAAATTCACTTGGGCCGGGCCGGGATTTTAACTTTTTTCCGGGCCGAGCCGGGCTCGGGCTGAACTTTTAACTTTTAAATCGGGCCGGGCCGGGCCAATATTTTTTGTTCGGGCCGGGCCGGGCTCGGGCCGAACTTTTAATTTTTGTATCGGGCCGGGCCGGGCAAAATTATTTTTTGTATGGGTCGGGCCGGGCCCGGGCCTGGAAATTTCGGCCCGTGCAGACCTCTAAGGGGGGGGGGATAAAAATAAATATGAAATATGAACACATACCTGTTTAAATAATATCCAGAAATATGAGAAGAAAAAATATAATATATGACCAGAAAAATAAAAAAAAGATAATTCAAACCAGAAATAGTGAATTAATGAAATATTTGTAAGTTTCCACAAAAATGTGCGATTTCATCCTTGTACAAGCCATAATAAGCTAAAATAATACAAGATTTGGGTAATCGTAAATTAATAGACCAGACAATGAAAGAAAATATGAAATGAAAACGATAGAAGCAAGGAAAATTTCCTTATAAAAAACCAGGAAAAACATGCATGACTAGACAAATCATCACATGTAGCCAAAAAATATTTACTAATTCAGTAGATGAATTATATGAGAAATGAATAACTCAAATGTCTCCGGTATTGAATTTAGTATAAAAGCATTCAAAAAACGAAAATACGTTTGACACAGCCTAAATATTTTAAGTCACTTGGAAAATATAAACTTTGCTTACTTTGTTTTTCAAAATTATCAGCGAAAATTAATTATTTTTCTATACTTAAGGAGAGGTCCTTCTTCAAGTGGAATTGAATGGGAATCAGTTGTTGGGGTAGCGAGGCTGTAATTACCGAATCATCACTTTTTACAGTTGCTAGATACATGGATAGTAGACTGAACGGAAAAACTATTTTACTTTCATTGAAATTCATTTGTCTATACTATCCGTCCATAATAAGAGAAACCATAGAGATAGTAACACGCAAAAATACAATATGTAACGATGCAGTATCTTTTAACATACCGAAATTGTGACTCCAGTTACTCCATAGTTACAAATATGGAAACAAACAACCAAGTACTAATAAAAGATAATGTGCGTAATTTTTAAAAAGTACATGCAAATTAAATGATAGTATTCATTTCAAATAATGACTTCAAAGACCGTGCAATTATAGAATATTCAAATTTGCTTTTTAAAATGACTCGGGGTGAGCCGAAATATGTCAGCAATCTAATAAAAGTTACTTTACTGTATATTATGCTGTTAATTTACACCTTTTAGCATTTAAAAGAAATATATTATTACAAGGTGTTATAATTTATTATATCATTGCTGATGTGTATCCTGTCTAGGGGATACTTTACATGATCAGAACACATCGTCGATTTGGCATTTTCAGCGGGGTAGATTTCTGGAAATTGGGAAGGACAGTGAATATAACCTTGATAGCCCTGAATTGGATCCAGTGGGTTCTTTTGTGTGTTGGTTTGTATGTTTGCTTGCTTTTATTTTTTTCCTGTGGAATAATTTGGTCTTTCCGATAAGCCAAACTAAACTGGGGGCCCGAAAAAAATCCATTACGAATGAAATATCGCAAGGTACAAGGGAACTTGCATTTCCAAATAAGTTATCCATATCTGGTGTTTATATTCTGATTATCTGTATATCTTACAAAATTTTATCATTAAAGCGGTGACTGGTTTTGAGATACGCTTTTTATTAGGGTTTCGCTCATCTCACGAAACCCTATTACTCCCGCTCTGTTGTCTGTCTGTCACAGAGCTATTCTCAGAAACTATGTAACTTACAGAGTTGAAACTTTGTGTATATAGCTGAATACCAGCTATAAAGAGCTCAAAACATTAAAATTTGAAAAATTCGTATTATTTTAATAAATAGATATTAAAAACCAAAATTCTAACAGCCGTTTCCTATTAAATTTAAACATTTTTCATTATAGCAGATGCCAAAAATTAAAAATCCACGATGAAATTCTTTCTACAATAATTAATTTTCTATTGAAATATTTCCACGTGAAAAATGAAAATGAAATAAAAAGTTTCACCAATTAAAAAACAGATTAATATGAAATAAAAATAATTGACGTCATAGTCGTAATAAAACGGAAATTTTCAAAGATTTCTCAATAATACAAGGAGTATGAGTATGTGTAAGTTGACAAA
This sequence comes from Maratus michaelseni, assembly GCA_963931845.1. Classification (NCBI taxonomy): domain Eukaryota; kingdom Metazoa; phylum Arthropoda; class Arachnida; order Araneae; family Salticidae; genus Maratus; species Maratus michaelseni. The sequence continues at coordinate 8,299,780 of OZ007590.1, read as the reverse complement.
GCAGATTAATATCACGTCATTAGAGAATTAAAAATAAAATCTGACGTCATATTGGAAGTTTAACGAATTTTTCAGTTGTTTGAGAATAATACAAAGCGAGTATCAATATGAGTAATAGAGAATAGTAAATATATGAGTTTGAGAAACATGTTGAATCATGATAAAAATCCGATTATGGAAATATTCGCATATTTTAACATTTTGAAGGTGTACAACATGTTTAATTTTGTAATTATTTTTTTATATCGCATATAGTACGCGTGACAGATATTATTATGACAGAATATAATAGCCGGCTTCACCCGCAATCGGGCTGGTTTGGATACTCGAAAAAACGAAAAAATAGACCGGTAAATTTTTACTTTATAAAAAACAAAAAAACATGAGTTTTTTTTTCTTTTTTTTTTCTAAATGAAATTTATTTGGATTTATTAAAGAAAGGATAAAGTGTTTAGAAAGGAATATTAAAGGAAACCCTTTGAGCGATCTTCGATCACACTTACCCACTTGTTACTAGTTACTAGTACCAAATTTATATTGATATTAAAAGATATTTATTGTGAATTGATTAAAAATATAAATTTTATGTTAATTTGTGTCACTTTTAAAATCAACGGCTCAATTTGGAAATTAAAATATATAATAGAATGCTCTTTTTTTTCTGGCCGACGGTATACTTCTTATTTATATCTTATGTTTTCTTTATCGTGTCTTGTATAAAAATACCATTTTTTTTCTTTTGTTCCTGCAAAAGAAGAAAAAAAATGTCACCTTTATACAGTGTCTCGTTGAAACGTGAGGTGATCCATACTCCAATAAATTCTCCCGTTTTCTCTTGTGTTGTTCCTGGTATCTGAGAGAGAGTTTTGTGTTTGCGGAAGAATTTCTGTTTATGGTATGTCCTGAGTTAGAAACATTCCCAGGTTAAAGCGATTTAGACTTTACGCGTTCATTGGGGATTGTTTTTACATCACGCTAGCAAATGCATCATGGAAAAAGAGGCTGTAAAAGTTTTTGTTTTAGAGGAAGTTTGCGACGGTTTCTTTTGTTTCCCTGATTATTTACTGATTCAAGGTTGAGATTTCTCTTTCTCAATTTTGATTATTCATGAATAAATAGACGTTTTTATTTACGCGCTTATTTTATTTGTTTTCTTATTGTGACCTCTAAAAGTAAAGTATTGGTTTTACATTTGGATTACCCCCTCTTCAATTAAAACAAGAATGAAAAATCATGCGTCAAGAGTAGATTATGTAACACTTTCCAACGGTTCCAAAATATTTTTACAAAAAATATCCGAATTATTTTGCGCAGCCCTGTGTATGGTCTATAGATATGTATGTATACTTAATATAGATATGTATGTATACTTTAATAAAACGCTAAATTTTAATGCAGTTTTGAAACGTATAGCATAGTTTAAAATTCCCCTTTTGGGATTTCCATCGGTAAGCAGAGATGCACGCGAATTATTTTGTGCAGCCATAATATATGATCTATAGAATATATACACACGAGTTAACAGGCAAAAAATTAGCTTCTCTCTATTTTTTTAAAAAAAAAAAAAGAAGCAGCCACCGCTGTCAGTGAATTTTTTGTGCCCGGAGACTTTTCTCGGCTAATATTAAGAAAACTATTGCATATAAAAATATGAAAAATGGAACTTTTATAGAGACAAACCGAATTCATAAACACTTTTCAACTTTGTTGGAAAGTGTTAAACATACTGGTACCCTTTTTTTCCACTCAGATTTATTGCTTTGTCGTTTTTTTAGGTGCGTTCGTAATTATATAAATACATAGCACCTATAGTCGTCGTTTGGTCCGTCCGTCTGTCCGTCCGTCTGTCTGTCTGTCTGTCCGCATATAACAACGCAAAAACTACCCAACCAAATGGTTTGCAATTTAAAATATATTATCTTTGCAGAATTTTGTCGAGACATTTCAAATTTTATTAAAATCGAATCAAAACTTTAGGAGATATTAATAAAAATATTTATTAAGAAATTTGAATTTTTTTTTTTTAAATCGGTGCTTTTCTGTTATAGGAGCTTCCGAAGTTTAATCGTCAAGCGACCGAGATACTTATTTTATGACAGAAATTAATCTGCAGACGATATAATTCATTTCACTGAATTAAAAATCATCAAGATCTGAATATTTATATAACTAGCTGATACAAATATATCTGAATATTTATATAACTAGTTAAGATATTTGTATGAACAGTGTCATAAAATATATACTTAACTAGCTGTTTAACCCGTTCTACGCACGGGATATCATGAATTTAATTCTAAAACGTGCGTACGAACTAACGTTTGACGTACAATTTCCAACTTGTTGTATTTATCAATTCAAAAAATTCTGTTGCAATTAAAATTCCTATGCAATTTTTGTAATAATAACAACAACAGTAATAATAATAATACTTGATGTAAAAAAAAAAATTCAATTTATTTTGTGTTAAAAATAATTGAATGGCTTATTTGTATTTTTTAATGTGTTAATGGTTTGGTAGAACGAATTAAAATCAAAATTTGTGGATAGAATGATAATTCTTTCTGAAGTAATCTTATGTATAATTTAATATGTAATCAAAATTTGTGGATAAAATTACAATTCTTTCTAAAGTAATTTTATGTGTTATCAAAATTTATAGAAAGAATGATAATTTTTTCTAAAGTAATCTTATGTGTAATTTTGTGTGTAATCAGAATTTGTGGATAAAGTCACAATTCTTTCTAAAGTAATTTTATGTGTTATCAAAATTTGTGGGTAGAATAATTCTTTCTCAAGTAATCTTATGTGTAATTTTACGTGTAATCAGAATTTGTGGTTAAAATCACAATTCTTTCTAAAGTAATTTTATGTGTTATCAAAATTTGTGTTTAGAATGATAATTCTTTCTCAAGTAATCTTATGTGTAATTTTAGAAAGTTATACCACTACCTCTGTAATATATTACGGAGGTAGTGGCTATATACATGGTAAACATTTTATAATACGTGATCAAACTGAAATAATATACTCTATATTGATGTACTAAATTTTTGATAAAATATAATTCAAGATTCATATGTTGAAGAACTAATATAATTTCAGTTAAAATATTGTTATATTAATTAAATATTATAAGAGATGAATGAAAAATGAAGCCTTACTGTAGAAAATGGTATAAGGTAAAGCTAGGAGAGTCTGCGCACAATTCAAAAGAATAACAATAAAAAATCTAAATATTAATTTTTTGCTAAATTATCCATGAATAATTTTTACTTTATTTGTTTTTTATGCATTTCCAATGCTATTTTGTTGCTATGTTGCAATTTAATAGAACAATTGTAATAAAACCAAGAACGTTATTTTGCGCAATCTTTCCTTACAGGGTTGGTGTGACTGCGCACATGGGTAGGAGAGATTGTTACTAATAATAACTACAATTAAATTGTTAACAATAATAATTATACTTAAGTGACATTGTTGTAAAGTTTTTGTGAACAAATATTATTGTATTAGGAGTGAATATTTCAACCTAATGATTAAGAAATCAGAAAAAGGAAATAATTTTAAAAACGATTAAAAATTTTTAATTAAAGGGAAAAAAATTAAAGAATCAGAAAAAGTAAGTCCAGATAAGATTACAAAATAACATTAAGTTACTTGATAGCACGTTTAACTTAAAATTAGTCCATTTTCATTTTTCATTTTTTTATGCAAATTTACCAATAAACTGCGTAATCTCTCCTAGCATGGAAACTAATGGGAAGAATGCGCCATATCTCCCAAGTAGCAGATGCGCAAACTCTCCAATTTCAGTAGGAGATATTGCGCTGCCTTTTATTTAAACATGGACGCTATTAAAACGAATCGTTGATGTTCACACTGTTAGTCTAAATTAGTAGCTTGTGAGAAATCGTTTAAGTTTAAAATATTTTGTACTACTGACATTGTATAGAAATTCTGACGAATAGCTATGAAAATTCAAGCACTGACTTTGGGAAAACAAAAGAAAATAGCAATGTCTTTCTTAGACGCTCAAAACAATCAACGTGCACTTTCAAGTAGACACTCTACTACTGTTGTTGTACAACTACCTGCAGTCGCTGCGCGCTGACTCTACTCCTTCCCCCCAAACCTCTATGTGCGCAATCTCTCCGACCGCGCCTCTCTGACTAATCTCTCCTGGCTTTACCTTAACAGCTTTTAAAGCTAAAATTACCGCTCATTTTCATATATTTAACCCGTTGCCACAAATTGCAATCTTTTGAAACTAGAAATGAAATTAATGTACTACAGACGTAATAAAGAACACCTATCATTGCTTAAAAATCCTGTCAAATCCTGCCTTGTATGCTGTTACTTGAACAGAAAAGTACATGGTAAAAAACAATAAGTGACATTCAGAATTAATAATAGAGAAGTTGGGTTGACTTAGTATTGAGTTTAGTAATAAATATTTGTAACAAAACTTTGCTTCGCTTTAAAAAAATCTATTTTTGTTCTGATATTGTGTTATTTAGAATCCATACTATAAATATTTAGTTATTAGTTATTACCATTTGCACCACTGATGTGATTCATAAATGTATCTGTTAAAACAGTCAAATAAATAGTCGCATATTTGAGAGGGTTAGAATGACAGTGGAGTAAGTCAATATTTAGCAATTTGAGAAATGAAGGGTTTTGTGAAACTTGTCGTATTGCCGTTGCGTTAAGTGGTCCAACTTGTCTTGCTCCCTAGCGACTCCCTAAGTGAACTATCACTTATTTGACTGGCACACTGAACAGAAATGTATATACGTTCAGTGAAAATATGGTGATCTAGGTCCAACTTGTCTTGCTCCCTAGCGACTCCCTAAGTGAACTATCACTTATTTGACTGGCACACTGAACAGAAATGTATATACGTTCAGTGAAAATATGGTGATCTAGGTCCAACTTGTCTTGCTCCCTAGCGACTCCCTAAGTGAACTATCACTTATTTGACTGGCACACTGAACAGAAATGTATATACGTTCAGTGAAAATATGGTGATCTAGGTCCAACTTGTCTTGCTCCCTAGCGACTCCCTAAGTGAACTATCACTTATTTGACTGGCACACTGAACAGAAATGTATATACGTTCAGTGAAAATATGGTGATCTAGGTCCAACTTGTCTTGCTCCCTAGCGACTCCCTAAGTGAACTATCACTTATTTGACTGGCACACTGAACAGAAATGTGTATACGTTCAGTGAAAATATGGTGATCTAGGTCCAACTTGTCTTGCTCCCTAGCGACTCCCTAAGTGAACTATCACTTATTTGACTGGCACACTGAACAGAAATGTATATACGTTCAGTGAAAATATGGTGATCTAGGTCCAACTTGTCTTGCTCCCTAGCGACTCCCTAAGTGAACTATCACTTATTTGACTGGCACACTGAACAGAAATGTATATACGTTCAGTGAAAATATGGTGATCTAGGTCCAACTTGTCTTGCTCCCTAGCGACTCCCTAAGTGAACTATCACTTATTTGACTGGCACACTGAACAGAAATGTATATACGTTCAGTGAAAATAGGGTTATTCAGACTTTTAAAATTTTGACTTACTCCACTGTCATTCTAACCCCCTCATTTCACCTATTACTCAATTTTATCTTAAAATATAACTAAGTTAACTTTTTTTTTATGAAGAAGGCAGCTTTATTTATATAAATAGATGTGTCTCATTTCATAAACCCTATTAACAAATTTTATTACTGAAAGTTAATGATCACTATAGATTCCGTCGAATTTTCAATTCTACGGCTTCTTGCAGAATTTCCGTTTAACATTGTGGAATTTTTTTTTCTTTTTTCTTTGAAATTCAATTGTAAACAAGAAAGAAAAATCATGCGTCAAGCATAACTTATGAAACACTTTCCAACACACTCAGAATACTGCCACAAAATTTCAGCGTTTAATGATATCTATGTAAACAATTTGGAAAACGCTTAGCCTTTTTAAAAAACCAATTTCAGCAATTATCATCTACTAGCTGACTCGCCTGGCGTTGCCCGGGCCTGTGATAATAAATTTGAAACATCAAGTTTTTATTATTTTATATCTTTAATCCGATTTTGTATGAAATTATATTTTAAAATGAAAAATTCACGAAAACATATTGATATTTAGTGATAAAACCTCTCATTTTCTTGTTTTTTCACGTAGGGTAGTTTTATAGTTTTAAAATAAAAAGCTATTTTTGTCCGAACTCTTTGAAATCTTTATCGGTTATAAATAAAGAGGTTTTACAGCCCGTGTAAAAATTTCGTGAAAAAATATTGTTATCTAGTTGTAAAAGGAATGTTTCCTTCTTACTTTTTTGTTTGTTTGTTTGTTTTCGCGTTGGCTCCTTTAACATAGCAATATAAAAAAAATACTCATTTTCCGACTTCTCGGAAATTTTAATCGGTTATAAATATAATTGTACCCAAAATCTCTTTAAAATTTTTGCGAAAAAATATGGGTATGCATATTTAGTAATGAAGATATGAGTTCTTACAAAAAAAAAAAAAAAAAAAAAAAAAAGCTTTAGTTTTTAACGCAGTGGCCATATACACCTCCATCCGTTTTCAATCAACCCTTTTCAATTCCCCTAGGCTAAACAGGCTTCCCGTTTCTGAGGGGAGAAACCTTTAAAAAAAATGCTGAAGCATGCGCAATAGAACGTTTTTGTATGGAAAAAAGAATGTGAAATTTTACAGAAAGCGCCTTTCGCTTTAAATATATAGATAATCGTAAAAATACTCGAATTCTTCTGTGATGCTCTCTGATTTTTTTTTTTTTTTTTTTTTTTTTTTTGAAATAGCAATATACAGACTGCAGAGGAACAGTTGCAAAACCCATAAGGCAAAATTTGTATACAAAAATGCTGTCAAAATATTATTGATCAAATGTTAAGATGGAAAAATACTGCAGAGTTCTTAGCAATATTCATGGCTCGGCTTGTTTTCGATATTTCAGTTTTTCCCCCCTCTGTCAGAGTTGTAGAAAAAAACCTTATTAACAATAAATTAATCAATTAATCTATAAAAATCTGTTTGCCACAGTCAGTTTTGTTCTATAAGAATGCTAGTCAATGACCCCAAGTTTACTTAGGAAAACTTCGCGAGTATTTTGTGAACATTTCGTGAAAGGCTATTAAATGTGAAAGGGAATTCAAAAAAAAAAAAAAAAAAAAAAAAAAAAAGAGGGAGAACGCTGAAAACTACCAAAGAAAGAAAAAGTGGCATTGAATAACAGGATCATTAAATCCATTGGATTGTCGTTTTTATGGTGTCTTGACCTTCTCCTGTCGTTTGATCTGGGCGGAGTACGTTCCTAATGATGGACTTTTATCTGTTTGCAATCTATAATACATTCGACGATACCAAGTTTTTTTTTTTTTTTTTCACAAATAGAAGGTGATGCGTTGACTGAAAAAAAACCTATAGATTTTTTATGTGAATTTAATTACGCGAAGTTAAACAATCAAACGCATTTATTATATGCATAACTGTATAACACACTTTATTCCTAAAAAGAAGAAAAAAAACCCTCGTTTTTACACTTTCTAACAAAGTTGAAAATTATTTAGTAATTCGGTTTGTCTATCTGTCTATCTGTGTGTCCGTCTGTCTGTGTTGTAACTCTCGTAAATATACTCGGATTATAATGAAATTCTTATATGTTGTTGAGGTTTAGTATAGAATATTACGAGGTCATTGAAATTTAGTGTAAAATGAATGTTCGATCTTGAAATTGAAGTTTGCAGAAATTAGACTTCTTTCACACAAATGAATTCCGGTACATTATTGTCTATGGGGAAAATCGTTTACGGCGCATTTTATTGATATTAGGATATTTTAATCATAATTAGATTGATATGCATCACTGCCAAAGAAGGTCTCCATAAGCGCATACACAGAAATTTTTGAAAAACTTACAGAATATTCTTTTTATGGGGCTATATACGTTTATAAAAAAATTGCTGCGAAATTCGATATAACGTCCGTAAAAAATATATGAATATTTCGTGTTTTAGGCGATTTATCCCTGGTTGGCGACATAAGGAAAAAATATATGTGCTTCTATGATAAACTAGCAGTTACCCGTGACTTCGTTCACGTAACATTGAAACAAGAATAAATGCATTAATTAAACAAAATATTTCACTCCCTATAATTAAAAACGTAAATAATTAACTAACTCTATCGCATTTCATAGGAGTCAATACGGTATTTCTTTGTTATAAGGGCCTTGACATAACTTAGTTTTAAAAACGTTAAATTTTGTGCCAAATAATCTCGAAAATGAAACTGCAACCAATGGAAAAAGGAGGGCTAAATAAAATCGTGGAAATCGACGAATTGGGTAAAATCAAATGTCAATTTTACCTGATAAACCATTTTACTTTTAACGACTTTGTGAAACGTTTTAACAGCCATCCTTCAAAAATAATTAATTGGAAATAGTACTGGAAATAGTATAAAATTGATTCACGCTCCTTTAAAAGCATATTTGAAAATTCATATTTTAGTTGACGTCTATATGACGTCACTTTGTTCTCAGAGAAATTTCTATTTAATGATACAATTCTTGTTAATTTTCTTTTCCTGGCAATCATAACGTGGATTTTGGGCGAAAACTGAGATCTGTATCTAACTGACATTCAAGCCTATTAATTAGTAACGATAAAAAAATAATTCAGTTTTTCATAATAAATATGACGTCATTATCCATCTACTTTCCTTATTTACTGACTTTCATGCTCCTTGTATTATTACGAATATTTGAAAATGCATGTTTTATTTCCATTATGACATGATATTTGTCCAAGCCAAGAAGGATCCTTTTCAAATTTCCATCATCTAGAAATCTTTTCTTAATAATATAGTTATTGTTCATTTTTTCTTCTAATTATAACGCAATTTTTGCTAGAAAACCTCTCAACGTAACCGATATTCATACTTCATATATAATAACAAACACTCCATATTTTTGTTTCAAATATTACGGCATTCTTTTGAATTATTTTTAATTTTCATTTTTCACGTGGGAATCGTTAAAATGAAAATATATTATTCCAGGTTTTGTATTTATTGGCAAAGATGATGCTTAATTATGCAACGTAAAATGGTTAATTAAATTTAACAGGAGAAATTTTCATTGATTCTCTATGAAAATAATGAAATTTTGAATTATTAAAAAAATATTTGAATAAAATAAATAAAATCTTGCCTATGTTCATTCCTGGGTTATAATCCATCTATATGCAAAGATACAGTGCCATTACATCCTCCGTTTTGATGTTTACTTCAGCCAAACATTCACACACAATCGCATTTATAATATTACTAGCTGTTACCCGTGACTTCGTTCACATATCATTAAAAGAAGAATAAATACATTAATTAAGCAAAATATTTCATTCTCGATAATTAGAAACGTAAATAATTAACTAACTCTTTATCACATTCCATAGGAGAAAATACAGTATTTCTATAGTATAGAGGCCTTGACATAACTAAGTTTTAAAAAAGTGAAATTTTGTGACAAATAATCACGAAAATGAAACTGCAACCAATGAAAAAAGACGGCCAAATAAAATCGTGGAAATCGGTGAATTGTGTAAAAACATATGTCAAGTTTACCTGGTAAACCATTTTACTTTTAACGCATTTGTGAAACGTTTTAATAGCCATCCTTCAAAGATAATAGAAATAGTACATTCTTTTTGATTAAATTCAATTCTTGTGAATTGTAGACCTAAATGCAAGGAGCTTAAATTTGCCTCTTTGATTTAATCTATAACTGAAAAAAAAATCTTTATTTCTAAACACTGAGCTCCATGTATAACAGGAGTTCTGAGTCGACGGTCAGAAGCATTGCAAGGCAAAAGTAAAAAATAGTCCATATTGTCAATGTCAGATATTAGTATTCTCATTTACTATTATCCTAATTTATGCTTCTATAATTAAGCTATGCTTATCTAATTCGTAAATAATTCACTATTCATGTAAGGAAATGAGATAAACAGCATGTTTTGACATGAATGCGAGCTGAAATTATAGTCACTGTATCCTTCCGCGCTGACAGTTGGAAATCATGTTGGGAGATAGGAAGACAAATCTCCTGTTATATATGGAACTCAGTGTTTCTAAATGAAAATATGTTGACAGATGATTTTTGTTCTCCAGAATAAATTTATTTATGAAGTTTGAATATGTGAAAACACGTTTTTATTTTTCAAAAATTTTACTGTAATCAAGATTTTTTTTTCTTTCACCATCAATTCATATTGAAAATAAATTATTTTTTTCAGTTTTAATGAGAAAAACTATATTAATCCGTTTTATTTCTTCTTTTTTATCCACAAAAATGGAACAATTTAGTTGCCAATTTTAGAGAAACTTCGTTAAAATTTACAAAATAATAATAATAATAATAATAATAATAATAATAATAATAATATCTCGGAATTTAAATCATTTTTTCAATTCTGAGAGTTTATGACATCCTCGTTTCAATGATAACCGGTGTTAAGTAAATCGCGTTGCGTTCAACAATCTGAAAGGAGTAGTTGCGAAATACAAACAGGCGGTCAGATTTTAATATAATAGATTCGTATTTATTTTTCTTTTCCCAATTTGGTTTTTGGCAAAAACTCTCATCTGTATGTAACTGATATTCCTGCTTAATAATCGGAATAGATAAAAAAAAAAAAATTAAATTTTTCGTTTTAAATATGGCGTGAAACTCATCTACTTTCTAAACTTACTGATCCTTGTATTAATAATGTAAGGAATTGATTCACGCTCTTTGTAAAACACATTTGAAAATTCACGTTTTATTTCAAATATGACGTCACTTTTTCTTCAGAGAAATATCTTTTTAATGGCATAAATCTTGTAAATTTTCTTTTTCTGGCAATCAGGACGTAAATTTTAGCAGAAAACTCATATTTATATGTAACTGGTACTCAAGCTAATTATTAATCAATATCGACAAAAAATATTTCAGTTTTTCATCTTAAATATTACGTCCATTATCTATCTACTTTCATTATACATTGATATTCATGCTCCGTGTATTATTACGAATATTTGAAAATACGTGTTTTATTTATGACGTCATATTTGTCCAAGTCAAGAAGGATCCTTTTCATAGTTCCATGGTCCAAGCGAAATCTATTTTTAATAATATAATTGTTCATTTTTCCTTCTAATTATAACGCAGTTTTTGACAAAAAAATATCTTTTTAATGTAACCTATATTCATACTCCATGTATAATAAAAAATACTCCATACTTTTGATTCAAATATCACGGAAATTCATCTTCTTTTGAATTATTTTTCTTTTTCATTTTTCACGTGAAAATCGTTCAATTTAAAATTAATTGTTGAGGAAAAATTATTTTTCCGCTTTTTTATTTATTAGCAACGATCAAATCCCTAGCAACAATAAAATAAAATGGTTAAATTTTATGGAAGAATGTCCATTTATTCTCTATAAAAATAATGAAATTTTAAATTATTAAAGAAAATATTTGAATAAAATAAACAAAAACCAGCCTATGTTCATTTGAGGGTTATAATCAACGTATATGCAAAGATACAGGATTATTAAATGTTCCATTTTGACGCTGGCTTCAGCCTAACATTTGCACACAATCAGATTTATAATATTATTAGGATTAGGATTATGATGCTTGATACATAATTTCTCTCTGTTGTTAATATTTCTTCAGTTGCTGCATTTACATATCTGGAGGCACGGCAGTGCCGCCGCCAAGTCAAGAGAGGACAGCCGTAAGCATACTTTTCTGGAAGCAACTCAGGGCACTTTTGACCCCCCCCATATCTCCGCGCTGGAGTATCCCAAAAATTTTAAACTTCAATTATAGAGAGTATTTGGCACACAGGACCAAATTTTAAAATTACAACTTTCTGTCTTTTCTAGTTCAGGCGATATATGAACTCAAACATTCGATTTTTTGTCACTTCTTACTCACTCGTTCACGCGTCATCAAAAAGATTGGGTAGATCCCGTAGCCCCAGAAACTTGACATTTGGAAAAAAGGTAGTGTTTAGGATACAAAGAAAGGAAAAATTATAAAATCCAGAAAATTCGAAAAAAAAACATTCGAAAATTCAACAAATTCCATCAAAATTGAAAATTGAAAATAATACGATCTTGTAGTCTTGGAAACTTAAGATTTGCTGTGAAGGTAGTGTTTAACATCCAGAAAAAGAAAACATCAAAAACACCAAAAAAATCGAACGAAAAATTGAAAAAATCGAAAAAATTGAAAAAAACCGAAAATTTGAAGACAATCCGATTTTGTTGCGCTAGAAAATTCAAATTAGGAATAAAGGTAGTATTTAGGATACAGAAAAAGGAAAATTAAAAAAATCCAGAAAATTCGAAAAAAAAATAAAAAAATTCGAAAAAAATTGAAAAAAATGAAAACAATTTGATACGATAACGCTCGTATTTATAAATTAATTTGGATGAAACTAATTGTGTGTATTAAGCTCACCAATGCCTCGACCGAGTTCATTGGCCAGCTTGGTCCACGATCTTGTTTCAAGATGGCGGCCACGGAAAATTTTAAAACTAAAATAAATATACAAAAAAGTTAAAAATTCAAGTTTATTTTTTAATTAGGTGTTAGGACTTGATACAAGGATTCCAGAGCATTTTTTGTTTTACCTCTATCTTAAAAATTGGCTGAGATAGAGCAGTTTGAAATTCTAGGGTGGCTGACATTTTGAAACAAAACAGCACATTACAAAACACCAACGATAAATTTATGGTCAATAATGGTCAAGCAGGTGCAATCCCGAATGAATACTCCGTGTTATTATAACTGTAACTTTGACTTCGAAATTTTGATACGTTGCATTTTCTATTTGTTGATATTTTTGAACTATGATTTACGCTAAGTGAAATGTTGTTGTTGTTCTGGATTTTATAATTTTTCCTTTCTTTGTATCCTAAACACTACCTTTTTTCCAAATGTCAAGTTTCTGGGGCTACGGGATCTACCCAATACACTTTCATAATTACAATATAATTTTAATGATTTTAATATAAATTTACAAGTTTTAGTGAACGCGATTTCTCGCAAATTATTTTCTTTCATTGTTGTAATCATTTTCCCAATCATACGCATAAAACTATATATTCATATCCATTAGCGCCAAATTCTCGACAAACTTGGCGATAATTGGCGAAATCTCGCCAAATTTGGCGACAAAAATAAGTCTTCATAAATGAAGCCAACTTGGCTATAGCTCAATAATTTGGCGAATTTCTTATTCAAATTCAGTGTAAACGAATCTTTTGTAAACGGTTTCTTTGCATTTTAACTTGCTGTTTTCGAGTAACATTAGCTAAAATTTTAAAACGAAGATATAGGAAAGCTACCTTTTCCTGCCGGTACAGGCCGGGGGACTTTTTTATGAGTTGTCGGATGCAATCTATGTTTTGCATTAAATAAAGTAAAACATTGAAAAACAAATCCCACAGGATGGGGATAGTTTGTTTTAGATAGGTTTTAAGATAATTGTCCTATTAGCTAGTACACCTTCCGTTATTGTTTTGTGTTATTTTCCCCGGATTATGCTTTTCTTTTCTTTTGTTTACGAATTTTGTAATAGAAAAGTTCCGCTATAGACTGGCTACGTTATAGACCTTTTTTTTTAGAGACAGGTTCATTTTCTTTCACAGGCTTTACTCTATTTAATTTATATATGAAATATTTGTTGTTAAAAGATGTTGGTCGCACAAAAATTTTCACATCTCTCCCTCCCTCCCGACATTACTGGTTGGTTATGGCTTGATAGTCCTTTCTAAATAAAATCATGGTGATTCTAAGATTCTCTTGATTTATCTCTAAATTGAACATAAACGATCCTAAGAAAACGGATCAATGAATTACTATATTGGCATGAGGAAATTTAGTTGCAGAAAAATGGAGCATATAGCTAACATTAAGTCTAATAGGAAAACCACAGCCTTGGCAAGATCTGGAGGCACGGCAGTGCCTCCGCCAAGTCGAGAGAGGACAGCTGTGAGTTGGTATGATGAGTTGGTATCATGTGAGTTGCTACTTTTCTGGAAGCAACTCAGAGCACTTTTGACCCCCCCCCCCCCATATCTCCGCGCTGGAGTATCCCAAAAATTTGAAACTTTGTTTTTCTAGAGTATTTGGCACACAGGACCAAAATTTAAAATTACAACTTTCTGTCTTTTCTAGTTCAGACGATATATGAACTCAAACATTCGATTTTTTGTCACTCACTCACTCACTCACTCGTTCACGCGTCATCAAAAAGATTAGGTAGATCCCGTAGCCCTAGAAACTTGATATTTGGAAAAAAGGTAGTGTTTAGGATACAAAGAAAGGAAAAATTATAAAATCCGGAAAATTCGAAAAAAAAACATTCGAAAATTCAACAAATTCCATCAAAATTGAAAATTGAAAATAATACGATCTTGTAGTCTTAGAAACTTAAGATTCGGTGTGACGGTAGTGATTAGTATCCAGAAAAAGAAAACATCAAAAACACCAAAAAAATCGAAAGCAAAATCGAAAAAATCGAAAAATCGAAAAAAATTGAAACATTTCAAATAATCCGATTTTGTTGCGCTAGAAACTTGGAATTCGGAATAAAGGTAGTATTTGGGATGCAAAATAAGAAAAAATTTAAAATTCCGGAAAATTCGAAAAAAAAAATCAAAAATTCGAAAAATTCGAAAAAAGTTGAAAAAATTAAAATAATTGGATTTTTTAGCCTTAGAAACTTAAAATTCGCAGAAAATATAGTGTTTAGGATTCAGAATAAGTTAAAATAAAAAAAAGCAATAAAATTCGAAAATAAAATCAAAAAATCGAAAAAATCGAAAAATAAGGAAAATTTGAAAATAATTCGATTTCATAGCGCTAGAAACTTGAAATTTGGAATAAAGGTAATATTTAAGATACTAAATAAGGAAAAATTAAAAAATATGGATAATTCAAAAAATACCCATAAATTAGTGCAGACGATATATGAACTCTAAGTTTCGATTTTTTGTCACTCACACTCTCACAAAAAAAAAAAAAAAAAAAAAAAAAAAAATTCGAAAATTCAAAAAAATCGAACAAAATTGAAAATTGAAAATAACACGATCTTGTAGTCTTAAAAACTTAAAATTTGGTTAGAAAGTAGTGTTTAGAATTCAGAAAAAGAAAACATCAAAAACACACACAAAAAAAATTGAAAATAAAATCGAAAAATCGAAAAAAAAATCGAAAAATTTCAAATAATCCAATTTTGTTGCACTAGAAACTTGGAATTCGGAATAAAGGTAGTATTTAGGATGCCAAATAAGGAAAAATTAAAAAATCTAGAAAATTCGAAAAAGAAAAAATCAAAAATTCGAAAAAAATTAAAAAAATTAAAATAATTTGATCTTTTGGCCTTAGAAACTTAAAATTCGCGGTAAAGATAGTGTTTAGGATTCAGAATAAGTTAAAATAAAAACGCAATAAAATTCGAAAATAAAATAAAAAAATCGAAAGAAATCGAAAAAGTAAGGAAATTTTGAAAATAATTCGATTTCATAGCGCTAGAAACTTGAAATTTGGAATAAAAGTAATATTTAAGATACTAAATAAGGAAACATAAAAAAATATTGATAATTAAAAAAAAAAAAAATCGAAAATTTCAAAAAAAAAAAAAAAAAAAGAAAGAAAGAAAGAAAAAGAGAGAAATTGAAAATAATATGATCTCGTAGTCTTAGAAACTGAAAATTTGGTGTAAAGGTAGTGTTTAGCATTCAGAAAAAGAAAAAATTAAAAACGCAACAAAAATTGAAAATAAAATAAAAAAATCGGAAAAAAAACGAAAATTTGAAAATAATTCGATTTTGTAAAGCTAGAAACTTAAAATTTGGAATAAAGGTAGTATTTAGGATACAAAAAAAGAAATAAATAAAAAATCTGTAAAATTCGAAACAAAAAATTCGAAAAATTGAAAAAAATTCGATTTTGTAGTTTTAGAACTTAAAATTCGGCGTAAACTTATTGTTTAGGATACAGAAAAAGGGAAAATTAAAACACAATAAATTCGAAAATAAAATAAAAAAACTCGAAAAAGATCGGAAATTTCAAAATAATTCGATTTTGTAGCGCTAGAAACTTGAAATTTGTAATAAAGGATACAAAATAAGAAAAATCAAAAAATCCAGAAAATTATAAAAAAAAAATTCGAAAAAAATCAAAAATTGAAAATAATTTTATCTTGTAGTCTTAGAAACTTAAAACTTGGTGTAAAGGTAGTATTTACTATTCAATAAAAGGAACAATTAAAATATTCGCTAAATTCAACTAGCTAAATTCAAATAGCTAGTACAACGCCCCTAATTGTTTTATGTTATTTCCCCCGGATTATGGATTTCTTTTCTTTCGTTTATGAATTTCGTTATAGAAAAGTTCCGCTATAGACTGGCTACGATATAGGCGATTTCTTTATAGACAGGTTTGTTTTCTTTCATAGGTTGTACTCTATTTACTTCACATATGAAATATGGATTGTTAAATGATGTTAGCCCCACAAAAATTTTCACAGCTCCCCCTACCCTCCCGACATTACTGGCTGGTTATGGCTTGATAGTCCTTTCTAAATAAAATCATGGTGACTCTAAGATTCACTTGATTTATCTCTAAATTGAACCTAAATGATCCTAAGAAGACTGATCAAATAATTACTATATTGGCATGACAATCAGGTAACTTAGAATTGAAATCGAAAAATCAATAAATTTATAAAAAGTCGAAAATTTGAAAATAATTCGATTTTGTAGTCCTAGAAGCTTGACATTTGGCAGAAAGGCAGGGTTTAGTACACAAGGTAAGAAAAAATTAAAAAATCCTTAAATAATAAAAAAAAGACTAAAAAAAACGAAAAAAAAAAAACCATCGAAAAAAGGAATATATAGTTTGATTTATTGGAAATTTCCGGAAATTTTAATTTTGGCTTTCTTTTTATACTAAAAAGTTCTTTTATGTTAAATATCAAGTATCCAGGGCTGCGAGTAATATCTCAGACGGATAGCACCTATCCTGGAAGCAATTGAGATTACTTTTGACACTCCCCCTCCCATAACTTAGTGCTTGCCTAGGAACATGAAATCTCTTTTTATCTACAGTACTTTGCAAACGAAACTAAAGCTTCAAATTTTTTATACCTGTAAATAATAGGGACAGAGTGTGGGCTTAGCGAAAATCAGTGGATAATCTCCAAAAAGAACCCAAAATCAAGAAAAGGAGGATTACTTACAAAAAGAAGTGAAATCTCATCAAAAAGTCACCTGTAAAAAATGCAGCCAAGTCTCGTAACTCATTTACCGTAAAAAGTACTGAGATCGTATAAAGCCAAGTTTAACTATCTTATTAACTCTGAAATTTTCATTCACAAATCACTCCTAGTCCCTACATCTTTAGTTAATTATTATTTTGTGACTTGGCAATTACGCAGCACAGGGAAGTTATTACACCTTACTATGTTATGGGATGGGATGGGATAATTTAATTAAGGCAAATTATATACGCACGGGGAAGTTATTGCACTTTAATATGTTATAGTATTATTTGATTAAGACTAACTATATACATCATATTCTCGTGCTACGTAATTGCCAAGTCACAAAATAATAATTAACTAAAGATGTAGGGACTAGGAGTGATTTGTGAATGAAAATTTCAGAGTTAATAAGATAGTTAAACTTGGCTTTATACGATCTCAGTACTTTTTATGGTAAATGAGTTACGAGACTTGGCTGCATTTTTTACAGGTGACTTTTTGATGAGATTGCTTTTATGTTTATAGGTTTACAAATTATCTTCAACAGTAGTTTTTACTTTCTACGCAACAAAATGAAAAAAAAGAGCATTTTCGAGAATTTCCTACTTATATTTTTAGTTTTGGAAAACGCCTGTAGATACTTACTTTTCACTCTTTAATATTACTTGTTTGATTCTTTAATTTCTGTATTTCTTTTTATGTTGATATACAGGGTGGTTATAATATAATATAATCTCTATTTGGAGCTGTCTGTAGCTGGAAGGAATAACCCGAATAAAACCAAAATCGGTACACTTACTATTAGGGGAGGGGGGGGGGAGAACGGATAAATTAAAAATTAATTGCAACAATCGCCGATAGATGGCGCTTTTGAGTGTGACATGTAATGTTTAATATTGTGTACCGTGGAGGTGTCACTAATCTCAATGACTTTACCGCATATCACAACATGTGCGAAATATCACTCCTGATTCGTTACATTCCGCAGATGAGCACTACGTGCACCGCCTGGATTGTGTCCTCCAGCACAGTAGCCATGTGGAACTTGAACATGATCGGCCCCGCCATGTGAAAGCGTAATCACATTCACTGTGACTTTTTCCAATAAATTAGGTATGCCATCCGGTTTTACGCCTTAATTCTTTGTTCTTGTATTACACATTACCTTTCACATTCAATAGCGCCATCTGTCAGTGATTATTGCTATTTTTTTTAATTGTTCCATTCTTTCTTCCCCCTTCTCGAATAGTAAGTGTACCGATTTTGGTTTCATTCGGGTTATTCCTTCAAGCTACAGACAACTCTAAATAGATATACTTATGTTATAACTATAACCACCCAGTATTTTACAATTGTCTTTCGTTTGGAGGTATTTGGATAAAGAAAATTTAGTTTAGCCAATCTCTTCTTCATTTAAAGAAAAAAAAAACTCGTTTTAAGTGAGTTTCGAAGATGATCGCCATTTTAAAAACCAGGATTTCTCCGGATTTTCGGCTTGGCCATCAATTTAAGAAACGGTGTTTTAACGCGGCTTAAAAAAAAAATCGCAAAGTCTACACTGCCAACTTCAGACGTGCATGGTGTTTTTTCTCTAAGTATTTAATTACTAGCCGCCACTGGCGACCAGTTTGGTCTCCCTTAAATGTATGTTAAGCATTGTAACATGTTACTTTTATTCATAATTTATTTTTTTTCTTCATCCTTCGCTGAACCGGAAGATTCTAACAGACAAATGAAGAACTTTTGCGATCATGGTAGCATTTCACATATTTTTTTGCTGTTATGTATTTCATCTTTCTTGACAAAACCCCTTAACCAACTTAAGCAATTATGCTTCATGACCGTTTGCTTATCAGTGGCAATATGTTCGCTATTGCGGAGATTCTTAAACATATTAAGTAGTTTTCCGTAATTGGGTCCATTGCCAGGCGTATTTCAGTTAATACGATTTGATGCAATGAAGTCTGTTTTGTGAAAGTCTTTAATGATATCCACATTTACACTGAACCATATTGTTGCTAATATTTTTTTCGTTTCTCGCTAACTTTGGCTGTAGACTCGATTACGGAATATTAGAAAATCTAACATTATTTTCATCTAAAACGTCTTGAATAATGCGCCATAATCCGGCTGCATATTATTACACGTAATTTTCGAGTATGGTTTGGTGAAACATTGAACTTTTGGAAGATAATGGGAGTGGACATCAGGTGGCGGTGCTCTCACCGCCGTAGCGCATACAGGAACTCTCCTGGTGTGCGCGCTAAAAGTCCCTCAGGACTTGGGTAAGGCGGTTGATGTGCCTGACGGGCGCCCTCAGACGCCTAGCGGCGCAGCTCAGTTTTGATCACATTCCCTTTAAACTCTATTTGATGTCAGAACTTTTGACCCGTGACGTACAATCTGATTAAAATTCACGAACTTCCTTCTAGATGCCGATCTCTGTTTTTCTGTGCTCTCCATTTTTGATATAGCTTAGGAGTTTTCATAATTGCTTAATTCTCTTACTTTGACATTTCTGCTTAATGTCTACTGACTATTAAGGTCTGTAACAGGTAAATACGCAGCACCAACATTGGTAGATATAATTCTAATTACAGCACCCCATTTTTTTCTTTCTTTTTTGTAACTCTATAGTTAATATTATGTAGTAGAAATATAAAAGACAATTAAAGACCCTTTCATTGCTATAGTAGATATAGATATATATATTATATTCATAGGTATATAGTATGTGATTAGAATATATATCTCATATTCATTCCGATAGATATAACATACAGCTAATAAAACTACCATCGTAAATATGTAGAAAAAGTCATCGATATGATTTTATGCTAAAAGCCGTCGATATGATTTTATGTGCTTAATAAATGTATACTAAAATATTTTTTGTACTATTTTACTTTGATTCTATATTATTTACCACTTTTAATGATGGGTGCTTTTAGGTACAGCTGTCGCAGACAAACCGGGGTATCATTTTGGCTCCAAAATGGCGATTTTATGCCTGGTCAAGCCGGCTGTTTCGGCTAGATTTTACTTCGTATGTTAACCCTGTAGAACATATTCCGTATGTTTTATAATAAATTAAATATTGTGTGTTTTACAATATATTAATCATTGTGTGTGTTTTATAATAACATTGTGTGTTTTTTTACTTACCCATCATACGTAGTATAGGTTGTCTTGTAATCGTTTTGAAAATCGAAAAAAAAAATTGATGGATTTACACGTTTCAGACACTGGAGATTCCGAAAAACATATTTTTAGAAAAAAAAATTTGCCGTCCGTCTGTGTGTCTGTGTGTCTGTAAACGGTCTATCTCCCGAAAAAATTGAGATAGAGACTTGCAATTTGGTATGTACTTAGAATGTAATAATGGGAAGAAGCCTATTACATTTCAATAACCTCGATTAACCGGAACTGTTTTTTTCGGACTCTCGAAATATTCGTTCTGATAAAAAGTATATAAAAATTTTCGAAATTGTTTATTTTAAGAAATAAATATAAAAGACAATAAAAAAAACAAATTTTGCATAAAGCATGAAGTTGATCGGATAATGAGTTGCCGAGATATTTGGAATCCTATTTACCACACTCTTTGATTTTTCATGACCCTGTATTTCATCCAAATTTCACTTCAAAGATATATTTTAATTGGAAAATTTGACGCTTAATCAGATGCAATAAACCGCTAGTTAATAGGATTATTATTTTTTGGAGTTATAAGGATGTTTCTTTTAAGAAATTCATTAATCGAGCCTTTAAAGTTTATGACGTCATCAAGCCACGATTTTATTTGAATTGCAATGCATTTTATAAGTAGTTTACACATTTTTATTTTAATATTTTACATTATGCATATCCATGATGTGTAAGTATTACGGTGGCCCCCAACGACTAGTTAATATAAAAATAAACTATTTCATAATAAAATGAAAATAACATGCTGCTTTAGCAATCTCTAACCGGTACTTGAAAATGGGGTTTTCTCGCCAAAATGGCTCAAAACAAAAATCGCGTCAACCCCGGTGCGTCTGCGACAGCTGTCCCATAAAAACATTTGATTTCAAAATCAAAGCATCATTTCTAATTTACACACGCGAAAAATAAAAGCTGGTATTGGCGATTTTAAAAATGTTATTGGCGAGATTTGCGCCCAAGTAACAGAAAAGTGTTTAATGGTGTTATGTATTTTTCGGTGATCTCTCTTCCTCGCAAGTATAATACATAAATACCAAATTAACCGATAATTCGTTTCGAAATTTGATTCATTAAATATTATTACATGAGTTTTATTTCTTTACATTCAGCATACGTCAAGAAAAGATACGGAAGGAAGTTGAGTTGTATAGCACATAATTATGGTAAACTTTAATTGTCTCACTGGTGCGAATTATTTTTTGACACCAGGCAGCGGTCCAAAAATCATTCACGGAGAACTTGCTTTACGAACCATTACCTCCATGATTTAATATTTTAAACATTCACGGCGAATGAATGTTTTTTTTTTTTGTTTGTTTGTTGTAATTTACTTTCATGGATAGAGAATTTGAATATAGAACCTAATTTTAACTGAAATTATTGCAGAATACATACATAATTGAACGTAAGTCATCTCTCAAATATTAATTTATTTTGAACGATCTTTCTAAAAATGTAACTTTCATGCAGTTTTATTCGAAAAAATAATTTTGAATAAAAATGGCCGTCTGGTATATGAAAACGTGAAGCGGACATCCCGGAACTGTTGATGACAGTCACATGACTTAGGCTTTTATTATAGAGATTTTAAGTCACTTGGGAAGAATACATTTTACAGTTTTCTTTTCAAAATCATAAGAGAAAAAAAGAAAACTTTGCTAATTAAATTTCAAAATCTAGATAATGTGGGCAACGGACATTTCCAGCCACGTCCCTCGCGGCCGCCCATGCTGTTCAAGAAAATTATATGTATTTTATAAAAAAAATAAATAAATGTGGGTGTTTTATAAAAATAAATGTGGGTGTTTTATAAAAAAAAAAAAAAAAAAAAATGTGTGTGTTTTATAATACAATGTTTCATAATAAAATAAAACTAACATGCTTTTTTGCGGGCTAGATTTAACATGTATTCGAAAATGGGGTTTTCTCGCCAAATTGGCGCAAAAACCATAATTGAACCAACCCTACAACATTGTCTGCGACATCTGATTCGAATAGCAAAACTATTCCTTAAGCCCATTATTAGTTTATACTACCAGTCTGAAAATACATTAAAAAAGGAAGGAAACAAATGTGTATGTTCGTTAAATTTTGCAGCATATACTACCATTAATCTGCAACATAGCTTGGAAATTCAACTTATGTGTTTATTATTTTAACCTTCAATGGCTGGTTATTAGCTGTTTATTCACCTAATGTGTACCTACGTCGAGTCATTTACCTTTTGCCTGAAAAATTACAATAAAAAAAAACAATAATTAACAATGGTTCTTTTACCTTTAGAACAAATAAAAACGGAAGTCAGTGTACAAAAACATTTCGCTGCAAATCCTTTATAGTAAACGACCATTATAATTAATTTCTTTTTAAAATTTGGAATCAACTTCCTGCTTTATTTGTTTTTGTTTTATTTTCAGTGCAGCAGAAATTACATCAGAAGAGCTAAAATCAAAGAAAGGAGCCGAAAAAATAGGAAGTTCTTCAAATTCTAACAGAAAATATGCCAGGAAAGCCTCCTTGCTTTGAAATGTGTGGTCCTCGGATTAGCGGCTTGCTTTGAAATATGTGAAACTGCACTTATGAACTTTAAACTAATTTAACTGATCAGCCAAACGAATGAAGGGCAGGTAAATGACCAGGAACTTTTGTTCAGGAAAAAATGTTTTTAGAAATACTAGGGAAACAAAACCGGGTTTTCTGAGCTACATAATGTAGTTGAAAGCCTTTTTTAAAAAAAACTTTAATAAGATTGTTTACATTTAATATATATATATATATATATATATATATAACCATTAATGAAACATTACCGAAACACCAACAAAAACTATGAAATTGTGAATTAGAATGTAATAATTAATTGCAAACAATAGTGTTCCCCAACACTCTGAATATAGATTCCATATACATAGTAAAAAAAAGAAAGAAAAGAAAGAAAAAGAAGAAGAAGAAGAAGAAATTAAATTAAAAATTGAAAAAATGAAATAAATTTAGACAGAATCTTCAGGTCCCAAATGCCTAAATACCACAAATAAAATGTGTGGTTTCATCATCATATTAGCCATAACATTGCTAAAGAATATGATTTTGGGACTACCACACCAAAATAGAGAAATAAACTGTGAAAACATCATAAAGTTCAAAAAGTAAAATCAATATTAAAAAGGAAAGAAGCCTTATATATAACCATTAAAACATTACAGAAACATCATACAACATGTGGGGGGAATAAAGTTAAATAAATATATAAAAAATGAAGACGTGCCTATTTGAACGTCATCCATAAATATGTAGAGAAAATGCAATGAATAGAATTTTAAACAAAGAGAATATTACACAGATTGGAGAGGAAAATGAAAAAATATTAAAAACCTGAACGATGAAAAAAAAACTTTAAGGAAATGTATTCAAAATTAACAATTAAAGAAAAAAGTGAAATTAGAAATAGATGAAAATGCAATTATTGTGGAACCATGGCAGAATCGTCAAGCCCAAATGACCATAAATTCCACAAAAAAAAAAGCTGAGGTCTAAATTGTACAAAATTTCGGCGACCATACATTTAAAAAAAACCCCAAAAATAAGATAAAATGAAATGAAAAAGATAATAATAAAAGTGAGGACAACCTCCCTACAATCAAACTGTAAGAGACGTGGCTAAATATTATATTGCCCGCTAAAAACACCAAAAAGCATTTTTATACGAAATATATCAACGTTTTTCGCTCATTTCACCATTTTAAATTAATTTTTTTTTTATAAATCTTAGTGAGGTATAACATTTTAAAAGTAACAACAATGCCAAATTTTACGTTTCTAGCCTAATCAATATAACTAAAATCGCAATTTAAAAAAGTTTTTTGTTCTTACACGCTTTTAAATTTCGAACTTTTTAGAAACTTTTATTTTCAAGCAGTTGTGCATTAAAAGTAACAGCCATGTCAAATTTCAAGTTTCTAACGCTAAAAATTCGAAATAAATCGTAATTTAGAATATTATCCATCAATTTCACCCTTTTAAATTTCAAATTTTTAGAAACCGCTTCATTTTAAAAGTAATGTCAAATTTATGTTTCTAGCTCCAACAGTATCCACAGAAATCTCAATTTTAGAATGTTTTTAGCTACCGTACCCTGTTATATTTCGAGCTTTTTAGAAACTGTTCTGTTTGATATTGACGTCTTAAAAGTAACAGCCATGTCAAATTTCAAAATTTTAGACCTAACACATAAAAAAAAAAATCGTAATTTAGAATATTTCATGCTCATACCATTCTTTTTAATTTCTAACTTTTTTTAGAAACAGGTTACAGCGATAATGTACATCTTAAAAGTAACCACCATACAAATTTCAAATTTCTAGCCCCAACAGTATTACAAAAATCGCAATTTTAGAACTTTCTTTCTGTGCCTGCACACGTTTAAATTTAGATTTTTTTTAGAAACTATGCAAACATTTATGTCTTAAGAGTAACAACCATGTCAAATTTCACATTTCTAGCCTTAATAATTCTAAATAAATCGTAATTTAGAACATTTTCCGCTGATTTCATCCTTTTAAATTTCAAATTCTTTAGAAACAGTTCTCAGCGAGTATCTACGTCTTAAATGTAACCCCCATTCAAAATTTTAGGTTTCTAACCCCAACAGTATCACAGAAATCCCAATTTTAGACTGTCTTTTGCTTCTGCACCCGCTAAGTGGATTTTGAAACCGGCATAAAATATAGTTATATATATATATAGCTAACCAGGCCTCTACCTGCCGGGCGTGAGTGCCTAGCTTCACGAGTTAGTACCTGGACATACGGGGCGATATTCGCCTGATCACAGCATGGCTATGATTCACCTGACAATAGCCTTGTTGTCATCTCTGCAGTGCTCTCTAGTGGTTTGCTACAGGTTTTTTTTGTTTGATGGTTCACGGTTTCTAATTAACTTTATTGAATTTGCAGATTTAAAAAAAGAAAAAATTAAAGAAGAGAAAGGAATTGGTCTCATAATTTAGAACCTGGATCAGGTGACGAGATCTTCACCTGACTAGGCACCTCCAGAAGTATAACTCATAGAGAACTTGGAGAAATTTTCACCCACAACGGATTTTACATGCACCAGGCGCCATTAGCGTACATGGCTTTGTATCTGCTGTCTCAAACCGATGACCAGACCCCTACTGGCCGGGTGTGGAACAGAGAGAGTCAGCACCACTTTATCACCATTATTTTGAAATCGGTTCGGTAGTTCCAGAGTTTACCCCTACAGACAAACAAACTTTTCTTATTTATAATATTAGTAAAGATTTTAAAATTCCACGAGTATAAATTTCAAAATAGGTTTTCATGAACACCTCATATTTATCACACAGGTGGCTGTTATACTTATTACATACTTTCTTTTAACTTGCATATCTATATGTATGTAGCAGTCAAGTCTTGATACTCATTTTTCACCCACATCCTGTTGACGTAGAGCTTTGAAATTTGGAATATATATGTATTCCTGAGGGCAATATGCATGAATTGGACATTATTTTTTAAAAATTCAATCCCTAAGGGGTTCAACGTCAGCCCAAAACTTGCATGTTCCCCACAGAAATAATGTTACGATTGTTTAATTGAAGAAATAGCTCCATTGTTGCAACATTCATCTATTTTCACTATATTGTTGCCCGCATCAGTATGACGTCCGCATTGGGCGACGCACATATTTGTGCTTTATTAAACAAGTTGACTTTTTTGTGAATTTTAATGAAAGTGTGTTTATTTATTTTTATTTTCTTTTTACATTTAATTAATATCTTTAGATGTTTAGATTTCAATTGATTTAAATTCGAATTCTCAATTCGAATATGCTGCTATAATTCTATTTAAAGTTTATAAATTATACTAATGCAATTTTAATTTATAAAATATAAAAGTGATCTGTATTATTACTTAATTTCTTTCTCATTCATTATAAAATTTCAAAATATTTTCATGATCTCATATTTATTTTACATTTATAATATGTGGTACGCTCATGTTTATATATATATATTTATTTATTTATTATTCGAAAAAGGCTGATCAGTTGTACACTGTTAAAAATTTGCAGCAAACTCTCCAGTCATTTGACCGTTTTTATAGAAAACGGTTACATAGCCGTAATTTAACTCAATTCTGACCCTATTATTGCCCATATTATGGTCTGAATAGAGTTAAATTACGGTTTTGTAACCATTTTCTATAAAAACGGTCAAATGACTGGACAGTTTGCTGCAAATTTTTAACAGTGTACTTTAAATTTTAACATTAACGCAGTTCTGTTCTGTGGAACAGAAAAACAGAGCTTTAAAATTTACTGTCCTTTTCATTCGTTATAAAATTCCAGCAGTCTACTTTTCAATATGCCTAGCCTGAAAGATGAATATACACCTACAATATTTTCATGTTAAGGGAAAAAATATGAGGTTTCTGAACTCTGAAGGATTTTACAAGGTGACTTTTAGATACAGATCATCTTTTAACTACTTGTATAACAGCTTGTCACTAAACCTCGTTACTTACATTCGCAAAATATCAAAAGATATATAAGGTGCGGAATATATAGTGCATTCAACAAAGCTTTATAGAAGTAGGCAGTGGGATTTTTCTTTCTCACCGGTAAAGTAGCTTAGCGGACAAACTCTTAAACCGTAATTGGATATGTGCTATCTCTGAAACCGTAACTAAGGGATTTTAATGAAGAAAACTCAATTTCTATAAAGATCTTCTGTATGAAAATTTATTTATTTGAAAACTGATTTTTAACACTTTCCAACATAGTTGAACATAGTTGAAAAGTGTTCATGAATTCGGTTTGTCTGCCATCTGTTTGTCCATGCTTTAACTCGCGTAAATACGAGTATACTCTGATTGATATGTAATTGCCGAAACGTCAGTGAAGGCTCACTATGGATACGCGAAAAGTTTTTGGTTTCTGTCTGTCTGTCTATTCCTCGATAACTACCGTAAAAAACGTTCGATTAGGTTGATTTTTGGTGAGTATGTTGGTGAGGTACCCGGA
Organism: Maratus michaelseni; assembly: GCA_963931845.1. Lineage (NCBI taxonomy): Eukaryota > Metazoa > Arthropoda > Arachnida > Araneae > Salticidae > Maratus > Maratus michaelseni. The sequence goes on along the minus strand of OZ007590.1, from coordinate 8,272,171 downwards.
ATGAGCTGTATAGTTTTTAGTTACATTTGGTTCATTCGTTCGAAAAATATAGAGCATTTCTTTTTAGCTCATAATGCTTTCCTATGGAAATGCAGATGATTTTTCAAATTTTATTTTTATCTGAAATGAAAAGGAAATATTTGCATGATGGATTTAGACGTAAAATTATGAATGCTAAATTTTCGATATGGATTTCCAATAGTTTTAAAATTTTGCTGATAAATTTAATAGAATTTAGAAATTAATTGCTTAAAATATTTCAGAATGCTTTTGCATCTGTCCAGGAAATATAAACATCTTATTTTTAAAAAAATTACAATTTTTAAAAGCGTTTATTTTTACTTTCTCTTTAATTTATTCGTTGCTTAGCAACCGTATTTCAAAGAGTATAAAACAGTAAAATTCAAGGAACTCGCATTATATTAGTGAAATATATATATATATATATATTATTATTTTTTTTTTATCAAAACGAATGTAAATTTAATGAGACTACGGGGGGGGGGGGGCAGGGGGGAGATGAATACATATTTATTTTTAAAAATTAAAAGAATAAGCAGTTCAACAGAATTTCAGAATATCATTGTATAACACCGTGTTTAATTTAATTATTCTAATTTCTGGAATATTCGAAGAATTTTATATGTTTATAAACATGCATGCAATTTAAAAAATAATAATTGTGGATTGTACGATGTTAAATGATATCAAAAATTAGATTTTAAAAAAATGACTTGCAGAGTTGACGTTAAGGCTCCTGATCAGCAGATTTACTAGTTGGTATATGTTATTAAGATTTACCATGGCATGTTCGGTATTGAAAATGAAGTGGTTGGCATTTATAGTTCGTAAACAGGGGGTGCTCAAAGTAATTCCGTTGCAATATCTATGGGGTAAAATATTTTGCAGTGTATTTCAATAATTTTACACAATTTCAAACATATTTAAATTCATATACATAACTGACGGGCAATACAAGAATCTTTATAGAATATGATGTGTGTATATTTATCTGTATGCATATTTAGTTGTATGTATATTTATATATTTGTGTATGTAATATTTACTGTTCATTTACATGGACACACAAAAGTATTCGCTTACATTCACTTACAGTACTGTATATGAACAATAATTGCTCGAAGTACGCTTTCAATTCTGGTATGCGTTTTTGAGTTTAACTACATTTTTGCATATTACTTGATGTGTATAAACGCTATAGATAATATACAGGGCTGAAGAAAATAAATTTGAGTACATTTCCGCTTATTGACGGAAATTGATTCAGAGGAATTTTCAACTGTGGTATGATTTTCCTAGCTGAACTGAAAATTTAGAAACAATCAGAATTAATCACATCTAAAAGATGCATTGTATATAGTCTCAATCAAATATCATCTTAACTATATTATAGACAAATTTTCACCATATACAAGTATACGAGGTTCACACCGAAATTTTTGAGATATGGCTAAATGGTTACCAATCGCTTGGATCCAGCCCACTTGGATATGCCCAACCACTGCCAGAAATGTACAAAAGCCACATTTCTTGTTCTCTGAAAATATTATTGTACAACTAAGGCAGAAAGACATGAGTTTCCAAGTAATTCTGGCAAAGGACTTCAAATAGAAAGCGTGGATAGCCAAGGGATAGCCCGCGGCTTTCTTATGACCGTTACACTGACCGTGCAGAATCGAATAAAAATAATCACATAATATCCCATCAATAACAATTCAATGTCGTTTCAAACTGATTTCTAAAGTATTGTAAAACTCTATAAGAAACTTAGGCTACATTCTTGTTTTCCAATTAGCAAGTTTGTTTTTCCTTTTACCAATTTGTGAACAAATAAAGTTTCCACTTTGAGCCCGAGCCCGTTTAGGGACCGGGATACGGCTCGCGGGCTCGGGTTAAGCCCGTCTTATCTCTATTAGGTAACACAAACAAAAGCGCACTTGTAAATTCAGTGTATTGAAATACATTAGAAAGAAATAGCTAAAGTGATGCATAAATACATATATATTACATTATTTTGAAGATGTCTGTAAAGATAACAGAAATAAATGTCTATGTCTTTCCTTTAATTTACACCATGAAGAATTTATTTTTTCAGTAATAATTCAAAGAGATTTGAGAACAAAAATAACAATAAACATTAAATCGGCTTTTTTTTTCGCAAAGGGTCAAAAATGGACATTGACCCATTGTTTATTAAAGGTAAAGAGTTATCTTATTGTAAAAACCGAATTGTGTAAGATGCATGAGAAGTGATACTTGATTAAAAGTTAAAGCTCATTTCCTGTGCAAGAAAGCTAATTTAGTTTTCATTTTAGAACAGGAAGTGAAAAATGAATAAAACACGTTCAAATTTCTGAAGTACGGGATAAAAATTAAATAGTTTAATAGTTAAATCCATCGTATCTAAGTACAAGCCAGAAGTTTTATATAACTGACTTCTTTAAATTCCGCAAGTTTTTCTTTTTAGTTAAAAAATACGGTGGTAACGACGTTTTAAAATAAACAGTAGCTATATCTTGGATCTCAAAATTATTGCTATACATGTTACTTTGCATTTTGTGCAAAAACTAACTGTGTAGAGAGGATCCAAAAAAAATAACTCAAGCCTCGCATAAAAATGTTATGAAAAAGAAAATGTAACAAATAAATTTCTAGTACACTGCGGCAAATTATGTTTAACATATATATATATACAACAGTGAGGAATTCGAGGTATGACCCGTGAGACCAACCTCGGGAAGTTTTTGAACTTTCTGTTTTGTTAATAGACCGAAAGTATAGTTCTGCATCGGGGCTGGTAATTGATCTGAACCCAACTCTACCAGCAGCTCTAGTCAGGTGAACCATATATAATTGTTTCATGTTCGGATCGATTTCATGTTGGGTTTTTGACATAAAAATCCGATGAAAAACATGAATTCGACGCTTCTTGATTATTTGTTTCTGAAAGGGTTAAATGTAAAAATTTTTCGAACCGACCGGATCGTTCGAGGCGTAAAAGTACGTTCTTTGAGAACATGTAAACATTTCGGAAGAGTGCTTTTTTGTTTGTGATCTTTGATCAGTTTTTAATTAATAACTACTATAATTTTCAAAATATTAAAATTTTGATACTCAGGTGCACGAGGAGAGGCCTTGGACTATCCTCACCTAAATTTTCAGACTTCTAGGTGCGCTAGATTTTCCTAGCCATCGCAGACAGACACACACACACAGAGACACACATACAGAGCGAGACTTTTTTTATTAGCATAAATTTCATTTCATTGTATTGAAAAACGCAATTTCTTAACAATATTCTGGAAGTCTTAGAAAGTGTTTCATAATCTTTGCCCGATGCATGATTTTCCGTTCCTATTTATTTAAAATTACGAAAGATATATTTTCGTTGCCACGTTATTACAATAAAATAACAAAAATATTATGTTAAAGAAAATAATTTCAAGAAAGAAAAAACTTCCAGCAGCTCACTGTGAAATTAAGGAAAATATTAATAAATTAATAATTTTACTGACATTCTAGAAATATGAATTTATATTAGAGGTGAAACTCGTTCACTTAAGAAGAGATGTACAAGGAAACGAAAGCGATTTCTTAATTTTGCCAGGAAATAACCTACGCCAGTTATAGGTGCTCGAAAAGTTCAAGGTAGTTAGACAGGTAACGTACAGGCAGAAAGTTTTGAAAAATGATATGATACTTTAATAGAAATGAGGTATTTATCAACGTCATACTTGCTAATAAGTGAAATTACTTTATGTATTCATGAGCTGAGTCTTCTGTTTTATGGTTAATAAAAGCAAAGAAAATTAAATTTTAAATTACTGAAGTTAAATTTTAAAGAAAAAGATCAGCCAGTAAACTCTTACGCAGCAGGTGGCAAAAAACTCTTTATATTTTTTAATTAAGGCCATTTAAGCTGAAATATGTTTGTTGCTGTGTTTGGTTAAATTTTTTTAGGTAAAATTTAATTATATGAAGAACATTTTTCAAAATTTAATTGAATGAAACGCTTTTTAAGGCCTTCTGGTTCGCTCCCTTTGATATTTGTGGCGAAACGATTTAATGTGCTGTGAATAACATGACCAATTTTCAAAACACTCTATATCGATGTCAAATGAAAGATTTTTATTAATGGTTACTTTTTTTTTCAATTTTCAAATTAACTCATTACGGACGGGATTATTTTCAATTTAAAATTGAAAAATTGCATTTTATACCACTTTTTCTGAGTATCGATATTTGTGTATTATGTACACTATAAAGTAAAAACATGCCCATGAGTAACGCTGACGTCACATTGACGGTCAGTATTATACTATAAAATCAACACTCTTTTTTTTGCAGTGTACAATTTTTGTTAAACTTTAAAAAAAAAAAAATCTTTCAAATGCGGGGGTCGGGACAAGAAAGTGCCAAGCCACATTTTTGGTGAAATAAATGTAACACTGTAATCTGTTGCTTAATATTGTAAATTATAATTTGTTTCTAATGTCACTTGGTCACAGCATATGTGTCAGGTTTCTTTTTTGCCCCAGACGTTTATTCCCCCAATGAAGATAACTAATTTACAAAAAAAAGTAATACAGTAAAACCTCTAAATAACGGACACCTCGGGAGCGCAGAAATTGTCCGCTATTCGGAGGTGTCCGCTATTGAGAAAACTTCAGAGATTCACAAAATCGCTAAAAAATGCTTAACGTTTCATTAATTGGCTTTTGTATGTCCGAGAACTTCTATTATATGATTAATCAGAAATTAAAATAACTTTTTTAAGCAATAAAACTGAAATGAAATTGTACATACATTTTCCCACTGTTTATTACATTCTTAAGGAAACAATCTGTTACAAAAGATTGCTTTTGCTTGTGATTACATGTAGTTAGTTTTTCTATGCGACGTTTTAATGCTATCAGTAGTTTTAATCCTTCTGAATCATCTTTTTTGGAAAAAAGAAAAATAATAATGTGTAACTGCTCACTGTGTCGCTTCTTGGAAATTCTCGATATTGCAGGAAACATCCCCTGGTTTCAGTAACTTATTTATATCACTAATAGAGTCAGATTTTGTCGAAGATTCTGAAGGACTATAATCGCCTACGTCAACTGATTCTTCTTCAGTAGGTCATCATCAATGTTAATGAACATTTTGGCATTTCTTCACTCCTGATCCATTTCATTAAATCACTTATTGCGATAGTTCTTCATTTCTATCAGAAATAAGTGTTTCATTTTCTTTTAATATAAAGCCTGCTTTTCTGGAATATTGTCGTACGCATTCCGGTTATATGTTTTTTACAGCTGAAGAAATCCGAATTTGAAAGCATCGGGAACATTAACTAATTTCAGGCTGTTCTCAACTGTATTCATAGAATAAAACTTCGAAAGAATATGGCTTAATAAAAGCTTTCTCCATCAGGCTTTACAATTGTGTATAACGCCTTGATCATTGAAAGCATCGGGAACATTAACTAATTTCAGGCTGTTCTCAACTGTATTCATAGAATAAAACTTCGACAGAATATGGCTTAATAAAAGCTTTCTCCATCAGGCTTTACAATTGTGTATAACGCCTTGATCATTGAAAGCATCGGGAACATTAACTAATTTCAGGCTGTTCTTAACTGTATTCATAGAATAAAACTTCGAAAGAATATGGCTTAATAAAAGCTTTCTCCATCAGGCTTTACAATTGTGTATAACGCCTTGATCAAGGGGCTGGCATATGAAAGTTTTTTTTTGGGGGGGGGGAGGTGGGAGGGGGAAACACAGTTTTAACATTGTCCAATTTAAAATGTTTTGGATGAGAAGTTGCACTGTCCAAAAACAAGAGAACTTTCCTTTGTTTTTTTCATCCTATTATCAATGGTAGTTAACCATTTAATCACTAAAAATCTGGTTATCCAAGCTTTTTTATTAGCTCTATAACACCAAATTTTTTAAATTGGATGTTCTTTGAGAAACATGCGGGTTTCAGAGATTTTTGAACTATAAGAGGAATTTAAAATTCCCCTAATACATCGCAACATAATAAAATAGTGATTCGCTCTTTTGTCATTTTTTCGCCCATACAGCCATCCTGAAAAAGAGTCCGTTTTCCGCGGCATTAAAAATGTTCCTCTCCTCATAACCTTCACAAATTGATTGCAGTTATTCATGCCAATCCTCCACTTTTTTCAGAGCTACAGATTTTGCTTTTCCACATATTGTTTTGAAAGAGATGTTGTGCCGAGACAGGAACTTTTCCAGCCATCTACCCAAACTCTTAAAATCCTGTAATCCGAGTTCTTTGGCGACTTTTAAAGCCTTTTTCTGAATCAAAGGCCCACTGATAGAAATTTTTTTGAACGAAGTGAAGTAAACCAGTTCAGAAATATAGAATTAATTTAAATGGAATACCTTAGTTTCACCTTTTTGGTGTTTCTCGTTAGAGATGATAATCCACAAATTCTTTATTTCGTAAAATCTCTCCCACTTGTGTTTTACGTATTTTAAAACATTAGGCAGGTATCCGTAAACTATATTTCTGTTTTTCAAATTTACTTACATTTACAATTTCAAATTTTTTTTTAAGTTAATCGCTTTCGTTTTGAGGTCATTCTCCAAACATTAATCACAAACAAGACACTAAATTCAGAATACGCAGAACTCAATGTATTCAGAAAACGATAAAAATGGTTTTAACATATTTTAAAGCTTTGAATATTGTATGTCAATTAAATCTGAAGAATCAAACAGTAGTCGATACAAAATACATACGATATTGGAGGATTCCCCACACCATTGAGAATTTTCCAGAGACCACCCCCTACATTTACCTGTGGTCAAAAAATTTGTGACACATTCCCTTGATAAATTCCGAGGCTTTTTACTTTTTTTTCATTTTCTTTCTCGTTAAAAAACATTTTTCATCCTTGATCGCCAAAACTACTGTCCGCTATTCGGAATGTCCGCTATTCAGAGGTTAAACATACAAAAATTTAGATTTTGGGAGTGGGGATTTGAAAAGTGTCCGTTAAATAGAGGTGTCCGCTATTCGGGAGTGTCCGTTATGGAGGTTTTACTGTAGTAATATCATTAAAATAATTCCATATTGTTACTCAGAATATCTCAAATGTTACTAAGACATTGGCGAAAAAACTTTAGGTTATATATGTTACATTATTAAATCTTCCTTTGCGATGCATCTCTGTTTTTTGTTAAATTACCACCAGTTTCAATAATTCCTTAATAATATCTATTGTTAATTCTATTAAATTCATTATTATTTTGCCCGATTTATTTAAATATAAAGCTTTTAGTTATTCCTAAATTATATCATGATTTCGGATCATTTCTGTGAATTCGAATGTTTTTTTTTTTGTTTTTTTTTTCGAAAGCCTTTTTTTTCTTTTTCTCTTTCCGAGTCCGCTTGGAATGTGTCAGAACTCTTTACTTTATCATTCCCATTGGCCATGACGTAGATTGTACGCGTATTCCGTATTCTCGCATTGGCTAGAGCGCGCGTTACGTCATGATTTGGTATATTTCCGCTTATTCACAAAAAGCAGGTGCAATCGATCTTCAATCAGATTTAGGCCGCATTTCCAATTGTTAAACAATCCCCTGGCTGTGCATTTGAATGACCATGTATTCCAAATGATTTAAATTAATACTTTGATGGAGAGTTATGCTGGACATCTTTTAAGAACAGCTTGTAACAGCTAACTACTTGGAGATGGCACTGACCCTTTAATCATGTGTGGACTGCTTCCTCGATGATGGTTTAATAAAAGCATGGAATTATTCATCGCCTTGTTTTTGTTTCATCTTGGAGAAACACCCAATGCTTTGATTTATTGCCTTGTCTCGCCACGATACGGCTGTATTAATAGTATTACACTACTGAATAGTATTATATGACTGATATAAGGCTGCTTCCATCCAATCTCAATATTTCATCTCATCGACTTCAGCGTATTCTAACATATATCTTGATTTGAGAATTTGATCAAATTTTCAAATTGAAATATCTCAGAAGTGCAAAAATGTGGCTTGGCACTCTTTTACCCCGACCCCGCTCAAATTTAATTTGTCTGAAAACTATCTCTTACTTATATTTTATGGTTTTAAAATACTTTTCAAGCAATACCTCAATCGCGTGGTATTTATTGTATGTCTGCTACTCTTCTGTGTGTTTTTATTACAAGGCCAGATAGATTTATTTTACCTTTATACCTTTTCAACCTCTTTCCCAAACCCGGATTTAGAATGATTCTATCAATACTCATTCTATCAATACATTGCATTTATCCAAATGTAAAACCATCATATAAAAAAGGGGAAAAAAACATTTTTCTGAAATTTATATTTTTCCGACGATCCTACGATTAGTTTAAAAGTTGTCAATTATTTTATAAAATGGTATTTATATCGAGTATTCATAATATATATATATATGTATATATATTTAAAATTGAATCACATGTGTAAAAAAAAATGGAAGAGGATATTATAAAAATCAATGGAAAGGATACTGCAAGAATTAAACTTAATAAAAAAAAAATCAAGAATAGAATACTACGAATATGTTATGGATTCTTCAGAGGAGCATCATAAGAATAATTGTGTCGTCTAGTTGCAAAACCGGCAACTCCTCAAAATTTGAAAATGTGTTTTTCAGCTTTTTAAGTTCTAAGTAAACTTTTCTACCATCTGGAAACAAGAAACAAGCCTAAGCTTGTCAAATCCCTGTGTTATATGCGTTTGAAAATCATGATGTGCTGCAAAACCGGCCAAATCCATAAACTAGTGATGTTCAAAAGCGGCCATCTCCATATCCGCTAGATGGCACTTCTGCTTCTCTCCACAGTAACCTCTCACTTGTTGATTAGATTAATGTTATAGTGTTTTCTCTTGCTTGTGACTGCTCCTCTTTGGTGCATACAAAGTTTCTAATAATTTAGTTTGGTGTTTTCTCTGACTATGGAAAAGTTTGTGGAGGATGTATCTCCTAATCAATCAAGGAAAAAGAAAAGTGACGCTACGACGTGGAAAAGGAAAAAAGGCCTAAGTTCACCTTGTGATAACCAGGTGCGGATTAACATATTTTTATGCTTTAGGCAAAATACTTTTCTGTGCACTCTCCCTTCGCTTTCATAAAACTGTAAGTGAATTTTCTCTGATAATTTAAGAATTTTTTAATCTATTTAATTTTTTAATAAAATATTCTTCCATTTAATTTTTTTTTATATAAATTTTAGTATTTTGAGGATTGTAGATACGGAATGAACGGACTTTTGCTACAGTTAAAATTTGAGAATACATTTATGATTACATTTTCATAATTTCTGGCATTATTTTTTTCAGGTACTGCCCTACTGGTAATCCAAGAAATCCAAGGTGTGGGCACTCTTCATAAGCTTACCAATTCTCCTCAATGCTTCCCTGAACATTTATGTGTTTTTGCTACCCCTAAAAACCCAATATCACATTAAATTGAGTAAAAATTAATTTCTGGTTTGTTGCAAAACCATCCAACTCCAAAGTAAGTTGCAAAGGTGGCCAAATCCAAAACAAAGACTTGAATAACACCCTCATTTCATGTGCCCCTGCCACCTTATTTTGTGTTTTCAAATATACTGTCTTAACGACTATAAAACTAAAGAGTTTTGGTTCTAATCTTATTTTGGCTAAGTGTGGCAAAAAATCATCTTTTTCTCAAAATTTTACTTTTTGGAGATGGCCAGTTTTGCAACTAGACGACACAATTCATAGTAAATATATGTTATTTCCTCAAATATTGTCAGCATTATGCCTAAAAATGGCAATATTATGCCCCTTATAACACATAGAGAAACCAAAATGAGATGTATATATATTATATTTTGAATTCAAAGGTATTATATATATAACTAATATTTCTATATTTCCAGTAAATTATCCTACTAATTTAGAATTAACGGAAAACCTCCTTTCTAACAATACTATTAACTTTTTAGATCTTAAAATTACACTAAAAGAAAACAAAACAATAATTGATCTATTTGACAAACGTAAATAATTTAAATTTAAAGTTAATACATTTACTAATTTTAAATCTTGTCTTCATAATTCTGTATATCGTAATATACTCCTTAATTATATATTTAAAATAAAGACTTTATGTTCTTCTCAACTAATTAACAACAATATTAAAAAACTAATCTATGATACATTACAACATGGTTTTCCAAAAAAATTCATATATTCTTTAATATATAATTAGTACTTAAATGATCTTAATAACCAAATCAACACATGCGTTAAAAATGTATAAAAAACATATAAAATTAGAAAATAATTAAAAAAAAATTATAATAGGACGGATGGGTAGATGTTAGATTACGGAGGTGTGGCGGAGTTGTCTGGATAAAACGCATGGTTAATTTATATATATATATATATACTAATACACAGTATATTTCTAGTAATGATATTATACAGCAATTATCTAATATGGAAAATGAATTCACTAATTCTTTCAATTGTTTGATATAAGGAAACATATTTTTTCGATCAAAAAGAAAATTCTTAATAATTATTATAAAGTTTTTTTAACATTAAATTTATCACCACATTTTAGTGATGTATATTTTGATCTTCTATCATATAGAATTAATCAACTTAATGTAAAAATTTCAAAAAATACTTATAAAAAAACTAACAATACTCAACTTATAATCAACTTTTTCCAATATAGTACTAAAATTAATATACACAATGTAATTAATAACAATAACAAATTCCCCATAAAAAATTTTACAATACATAAATCATACAAATACAATGTTACACTTGGACGTAGAATTTTCAATTACAATAATTTTGCAAAATTTCTTACATCAAATGATAAACCTCCGTGCTTATGTAATAATCCTAGTTTTAGTAATTATGTAGATAAGGTACATGGTCACATTATTACAGGGAATATTAATATTGTCGAGAATGCTTATCTACGCAATTTTATGACTAATGGGACTAAATTTCGAATACCTTGTTATAATATTTTTTCTATATTAAAACAATTTAATCTGGATCTTGACCTTTTTATATATAAAATTTCAATAGATTATAATAAACCCATTGAATTTTTTAAGGAATGGAAATTATATGTATTAAGTAATTTAAATGTTGAACTTTTCAGAAATATGGAAAATTTTAATTTTAATGTTAAACAACTAAATAGTGAAATAAAGAATTTACAAAACAAATTTATTATTACTTATGTTGATAAATCACCAAACAACTATGCTTTCATCTGCAAAAAATATTATTCTCAGCTAATATCTAATGCTATAAATACAAGTTTAAATTTAAAAAAAACTAATCTTAATACAATTATTAATAATCGACATATATTTCAATATTATAAATTGCTAAAAATTAAAAATTACAACTTTAATTATCCATATATTGTTGTTATACCTAAATTTCATAAAACTCCTATAAAATTTAGAACTGTAACTATAGGCTGTAATACGTATAATAATAATGCAAGTACATTTCTTTTAACTATTCTCACTAAATTGTTTGAACTTACAAAACTAAAAGATAATTTGTTTAGCATAAAAAATAGTTTTCAACTTGTCAATAATATGAAAAATTTAAATAACATAAATTACATGAAGACGTTTGACTTTAATGACTTATTTAATAATATTGATATCAAGGATATGTTCAGGATTGTCAATTTATTATACAAAGAATACAAGGATTCCATAAAATTAAAAAATAACATTTCTTTAAATTACTTTAAAACTTTAACTAAATTTATTCTACATCGTAATTATATTGTTTTTAATGAGACTATATATATTCAAAGCTGTGGATTACCACAGGGTAGCATTGCTTCTTAAATTCTTGCAGAATTATATTTATATTATTACGAGCGTAATTCACATATTGCTAATTGTAAAATATACCGTTATATAGATGATATAATTGTCTTCTATTTTAATAATAATTCAAATTATTTACTACCAATAAAATATCATAAAAATTTAAATTATAGTTTCAACGCTATGGTAAATAATGAAATTAATTTTCTTGATCTTAAGATAATTCTTAAAGATAATAAAATTTTGTTTGACATTTATGACAAAAGAAATGATTTCAAATTTAAAGTTAACTTATTTACTAATTATAAGTCTTGTATACATAAATCAGTATTTGTAAATATTTTACTAAATTTTGAACATAGAATTAACAATCTTTGTTCTAATAATTTTAAAACTCAAAATTTAAAACTTATTCTTCAACATGCAATAGAATGTGGCTATCCCTTTTATTTAGTTAAGTCAATTTTACGAATATAAATTTTGCTTTCATTGGGGTTTATATGTATGCACATTCTTTCTGTTAAATCACTTACATTTTGATTGCTGATATATTTGGCTAAAGATTGAATTCCTTTATGTGCGAGCTGAGTGGGAATATTTTGGTTAAATATCTTTCATTGATAAAAAATTTAAATAATTGTGAATTCTAAAAATTTTTTTTTCTTTTTTCTAGGTAGAGAACTTAAAAAAAAAAAAAAAAAAAAAAAAAAAGGACAAAAATATTGTTCCAGTAAGTGCGTTGCCATATTGGAAAATTTCTGTTTTTTTTTTTTTCTCCTTTCCAGGTAGAGAAATTTTAACAAAATAGTTCCAATAAGTGCGTTTGCCATATTTAAAAAATTTCGAATTTTTATTTATTTATTTTATTCTATTTATTTATTATTTTTTTTATACTTTTCTTGCTAGAGATTTTTTTTTTTTTTTTTTTTTTTTGTAAGATATTAGTTCCAATAAGTGAGGTTGCCATATTGGAAATGTTTGGTTATTTTAAGCTATCAGTGTGTGAATTCTAATTTTATTTTTCAGGGTAGATAATATTTAGCAAGATGTTAGTTTCAATAAGTGCGTGTAGCCATATTGAAAATTTTTAAGCTTGCATATAATTATTTATAAAATGAAAATTTAATTTGACTTCTACAATATTGTTTAAGATTTTATGGGATTATTAATGTTTTGTTAAAATGATATTACACAATACACAATAATGATCTAAAACCTATTACTATTATTCTTTAGTTATTGTTCCATATTATTAATATAGATGGCAGCACCAAATAAATAATCCAAAAAAAAAAATTCTTGAAACTTTGAATACAGGTGAAATTTTTAAATTTTCCAATAATATAATATATATATTAAATTTATTTAAGTTAAAAAATATTTTTAGTAAATGAATTTATAGATTTTATATTATTTTATTTGTATTTATTATATTTTAAATTAGTAACAATTAAAATCTCAGTGGTTAAATTAATAACTGCTACTGTTAGCTACTTAACTGTAATTTTAACCTGTACTTTTGAATTCACTTACTCACTTTACCATGTGCTTTGCATAATTTGGCTTCGGATTATGGCTAAATGATGTTGTAATGTATAGATTTTCTTTGTCTTCCTTTGTATTTATTTGTTTATACATGTATTTATTTTCTCCCCTCTATATCACATTGTTGGTATGATTTGTAGTGTTCCATTTTCAAAGGTATCCTTGTTTTTCAATTTCTTTCTAATGATTGTTTGGGCTTGGAATTGGCACAAATTTTGGTATTAAACTGGTGTCAATTACAGAAAACAATCATTCTTTGCTTATAATGTGGTTTCCCAGCCCTTGAAAAAGTAAATTACATTATAAGCCTACATTTGTGTTTTTACTTATGTTTCACTTTTTGAATAAATAATACTTCATTTGTTAGGACTATGTTTTATAATGTGTAATTTGACAGTGCTATATGGGGTAATAATTTCATTGCATATGGTCATTTGCTTCTGTTTCAATGGTTAATTTTTGCAATATAATACATGTATTAATTTTTATTAAATGTTATACCCTATCCACTTATATCATGTGTATTTAAATTTTAACATTGTTTGCAGAAACATTATATGTAACTAATTAATTTCAATATTTAATTAATATTAATTTTAAATCCTTAGCATCTTAATTTTTAAAATTTATTATTTTAATTAGATTATAAATTAATTTACGTGATGTTGCATTTTTGGCAATGCTATTTAATTGTGGCTATGTCATTGCTTGGTACAAATATTTTTTTGTAGCATTAATCAATAATTAATAATTTTACCTTTTTACATATCATTTTTTATTCATACATCCATTTTTTATTTTAATGTAATTGAATTTTTTATCAACATAATTTTATTTATTATTTAATTATATTTATTTATTATTTAACTAATAATTATCATACTTTAGACAGTATTTGGTTTAATCTTTAACTAATAAATTTCTTCCACCACTTTTATTAAATCATAGAATATTCATTAATTTTCTCCTAGATGGCAGCACCATAGTTTGAGTTTTGCTCTGTTGTATAATAATATTCCATGGTGTACCATCTTTTAAAACTTATTTTGGCAACATGTAATGCTATTCGGCAATTCACTGCCTGTGTTATGTGATGACTCCTGTTTATCTGGTAAATGTTGTGCTCTTTTCCCTATATCCTTTTTAATCCAGTTGTATTTCCAATGTCCATTCCAGTTGTATTTCCAATGTCCATTCCAGTTGTATCCAGTTGTATGATTTAATTTCACTGTTTTTTTTTCTCATTTTTATGGGTAAGGTTTCTTTCCTTTTTATTATTTATTGAACTTTATGATTTTTTCACAGTTTTTTTTCTCTATTATGGTGTGGTTGTCCCAAAATCATATTCTTTAGCAATGTAATGGCTAATATGATAATGAAACCACACATTTTATTTGTGGTATTTAGGCATTTGGGACTTGGAAAATTCTGTCTAAATTCCACAAATTTCATTTTTATATATAATACTTTTTGAATTATTATATTTGAATTAGTAATATATATATATATATTATTGTAACAGATTGCTATTATTGCAAGCGTAACAGAATTTTTACACAAAGTTGTCTGCAAACAAGATGAAAGAAAAAAAATCTATTGTATATAATATTATAGTGAATTATAATTAAATCAAAGCCGCCACCTTTTAAACGTCTACATTATTCCAGTAATTCTGTTATATGATAATTTTTAATTAAATAACAAAAAAGAAAAAGAAAAGGAATAGGACGAAAAAAAAAAAAAAATCTGTACATGTATAGGAAAATCAATAAAAAATTTTATAAGTTATCACTCATATTTTTTTCAAATAATAAGTTATTCATATTTCATACCATAAAATTATGGGAATTACAAAACTAAGATCTTTATGTTTAGGTTTTCAAAAAGCATGTTTATATAAGAAATTAGCATAAAAGAATTTCAATCTTAGGAACTGTAAATGAAAATGCATAAAAGTATTTCAATATTAGAAGGTAAAAATTATATCATTTTAATTCCAAAACTTTTAGTCCGATTGGCTTAAAATTTGGTACTGGACATAAATTTAAATGTAGAATAAAAATATTTTGTTAAAATAAACTAATACTGCTATCAAAAAGTTAAAAGATATACTCCATTACTCCATTATAACATGTATAGACCCACCCTCCCTCAAACATAAATTTATCCATACATTTTAATAGTAGACGTTATACCGAATTAATTAAAGCAGGTATGTTTACTATGAGATGATTTGCTACAGAATTATTGGCGGATATTTGCTTTTATATTTCCAGAGATGTACACTGACCTTTTCCTTTTGTTCCTGAATACAAAAATTTCACCGCTTAAACCAAGAAAATACACAAAAGTTCATTAAACTTTAAAAATAATTAATTAAAAATTCCTATCAGATGCCATTCAACTCACTGAATTTCCGCCTTATATGTACAAAAAGAAAACATGACTTTTATATCCTAAAAGCTAACTTTGTAAAGTCAAATTTTGAACTTTTATTCAAAGAACTCTATCAAAATTCCATGTCTGTATAAAAATAATTAAAATGTTCGTTTTGAAATTTTACCGAAAATCCCTATTTTATACAATGAAACACTCGCACATTAGTTCAAGAACAACATCCCGCGGCGGTAGCCACAAAAGATGAATTTCCTATTATAGCTGCCTTAACTTGATACCGACATTGAATTTCCTATTTAATTTTTGAAAGCGGAAGAGGATTCACTGGTTTGTGTTGTTTTTATGTATATTACTTCACTTTATTCCTATGTTTCACACAACATAAAACTCATTTCCGCAAAAATATAACAATTTTTATTAAAGCATGTTTAGAATGTTTTTCCTTGAGTTCAAAAGTTCAGTATCCGCTGATGCTCATATGGTATGCAAACAAATTATATGGATGTATACCAATTCATTGCACAAAAAATGTAATTATTTTAAACAACGGATTTTTAACACTTTTGAACATAGTTGAAAAGTGTTTATGAATTCGGTTTGTCTGTCTGTCCGTACTCGCGTAAATATACTCGGATTGCCATGCAATTGATATATGTTATTCAGGTTTACTATGGCATGTTTGGTACTGAAAATGAAGTAAATTTATAGTTCAATTACAGGGACGCTGAAAAGAATTCCGTTATATTACGGTCTATGGAAAAAAATCGTTAACGGTATATTTTAATGATATTACATTATTTCAAACATATGGAAATTCGTATATATCACTGAAGTGCAGTACAAGATTCTTGCTATAGAACATGATGGACATAACATTTATCGTTCATTTACAGGGACACACAAAAGAGTTTGGTTGCAGTACTGTCTATGAACAATAATTACTGGAAGTGTCTTTTCAGTTGTGATACGCATTTTTAAATTTAACTAAATCTTTACATTTTACTTTGTGTGTGTAAATGCTATAGATTGTATACCAGGGCAGCACAAAAGAAATCAAATATATTTCGGTTTATTGGCTGAAATTGCTAAGTAGAAATATTCAACTGTGCTATGCGTTTCCTAAATTTTAGTATACTATGTAGTAGTATATGTAGTATATGTAGTATATGTTACAAGATATAGATCGTATACAGGGCTACACTAAATAATTCAGGTATTTTTAAACTATTGATGGTAATTAGGTTTTCAAATGTATTATGCGTTTTCCAAATTGTTTACTTAGACATCAACTTTCACCTTATTAAACAGTGAAGTTTTGTTACAGTATTCCGGGAGTGTTGGAAAGTGTTTCATAATCTATGCTTGGCGCATGATTTTTCGTTCTTGTTATAATACTGTTCTGAGCCCAAAAGTTCAGCGTCTGCTGATGTTCACATCCATCCAAATAAATCTGTGCCATAGTTAAAAAGAAAAAAAAAGGTGGGGATGGTTTATGGCCAGATAATTTTCATGTTGCCAATCACTTTACAGAAGTCATGGGTATAATAGATGAAATGCCAATGTTCCCATTTAAAATCTTAGCAATCACCATTTCGAACTATTAAACATATTCTGTGTAATACCGGAGAAAATCGCTTATAACTCGATAAGTAATATATTTATCAAAAAATGGAAAACTCATTTCGATTCCAAATCGCTTCGATATTCAGGCCTCTCAATTTTATGCCTTTACGTTTAAATATGAGTGAGAAAATATGTCAGAAATTTTCGCGTTGTTGTGCAGGTCATTTGAGAACCACCTTAATATAATTTCCGTTAATTGTCATCCTTTCTAACGAATAAATTAAAACATCGCTAATCTTTAATGCTTAATACGGGTCTGAAATCTGAGCTTCATTTCACATTCGAGGCGTAGATAAAAATAAAGACCTCCCTGAAAAAGTGAAGCAAAATCCCGGAACTGAAAGACATCCACATCAATCATTTATATTTATGTCACTATTGAAAACCAAAAGAAACGAATTTGCTACACTCTGGGTTCTTTTTCTGTAATTCTCTACGGCTATAGTAGATTCTGTTTTCATTAATTTAATTCTTGGTGGTCTAAAAAAAGGGAAGATGCTATTCATGAAACTGAATTTTATACGGTTCATGAGAAAATTCAGATTTTATGATCTAGTCTCTGTAGATGATGTATAACTCGGTTATGTGCTGAAATGAGTTTGAGAATATTTTTTTATAAAAGTAAAATTTATGATTTCTTCCGATTTCTACACGTCACTGAGAAAAGTAAATAAATTTTATGAGGCGTTCGGAACCAAAATGGATCAAGTCCACGAAACATTGTCCAGAGATATTTGAAAATAAAGTAAATGTGGGTACAAATGTCGTAGACGCACCAGAGTTTATTTTTGAATCCAAAATAGCGATTTTTTTTTCTCGTCTTCCGTAGCAACCCAGTGATTTTGGCAAGATTTTGCTTCATATGGAAACCAGGCAGAACAGATTGTGTGTGGTTTATATTAAATTAAACATTGGGTGTGTTTCATAATAAATTAAACATTGTTTGTATTTTATAATAAATTAAACATTGTGTATGTTTTATAATAAAATAGTTTATGTGTGTTTATAATAAAAATTGAGTGTGTTTTATAATAAAATAAACTGTTAACTAACATGCTATTTTCGCACGCTAGGCCATCGCCCTCTGAATACTAGGCCTGAACTCTGACACAAACATGGCGGCGCTCGGTTTTTTTAAGCATTTGTACGGTCCCTTGAATTTAAGCATCAGTATTTTTTTTTACGTTTTCTTTGACTTCTTGAATCTCAGGAAAATAAGGGGGAGAAAACTTTTAGAAATTATTGGTATTCATTTTCAAGGGACTGTACACAGGCTGAAAAAAAATTCCGCCTACGACTGCCGCCATTTTTATGTCAGCACTTAGGCCTAATATTCAGGGGGTGGTGGCTGTTGGTGGCCAGTTGCGGCCAGTTGGTGTAGGTGGCAGAGCATTCATCCTCTAATGGCGAGTACCCAAGTTCGAGTCTGGAGGAAAGCAATGCGATAAAAAACGGGTGTGATAATATTCAATACCTGTTCTGTGTAAATATGCATCAGTAATATATAATTATTATCTTGTCTTTTTTTTTTTTTTTTTTTTTAGTGCGTTATTGCTCACATTTATTCCTGAAAACAGAAGTTTCCCATCTTGAATAGAAGAAAATTTCCATCTTGAAAACAGGGGAATATCAAAACGGAAGTTTTGTGATAAAACCAAGAATAGACGGCAACTTTGCTGCCTGTACATTTTCTGTTTTTTCACGGATTTTTTTTTTACAGAGCATTTTCAATCGGACGCTCCTTTTTGTCCCAACTCAGTTATTTTAAACCAATTTTTGAGTTAGATTCTGAAGGATTCTGCGATTATACCAAAGATGTACATCGATTTTAATATTTAACTATTTTTCTATGCAACATTAAACTTAAAAATAAATCCTAAAAGATACATTTATTTATTTATTTTTAAATAGACGCCAATTTGCCAGTTATGGATTTTTTACTTTCTTCTATATATAATAGAAGAAAGTATTGTAATCCAAGTTATATCAGGGCTTAGAGATTCCGAAAAACATATTTTTACAAAATGTCTGTCTGTCCGCATTGTATCATCGAAAAGTGTATGAAGTTATGCATAGATTTGAACCAAATTTGATAAGAATTTAACCAAATTTGATTTATAGGTTTATGACTATAGCCAACAGGTCCTCCTTGAATTTGGAGATATTCCGCCGAAAGGGGGCACTGCGATAGCGATTTTTGTTCCATTTTCATCATTGTATCATCGAAAAGTTTATAAAGTTATGCATAGAATTGAATAAAATTTTATGTATATATTTTGGTTGAATTTGAGGATATTCCGCCGTAAGAGGGCGTTGTGATAGCCACTTAAAGATTTCAAATTCAAAAAGATGTAACCAAAAAATGAGAAAATCTGAAAGTTTTTCCCGTTAAATGTTTGCCCTTGATCCAAAGATCCCGGAGCAATTTTTGTTTTGCCCCTATCTTAAAAAATGGATGAGATATAGTAGTTTGAGATTTTGGGTGGTTGACATTTTGATACAATACAGCAGGATTCCTCCATTAACGGGTTTTATTTATGAGTTTTAGTAAACATGGTTTCGTCAAATTTTCTTTCATTGTTATAACCATCGTTCCAACTCTTATATGCTTAAAACTATGGGTTTATATTCGCCAATGTCAAATTCCCACCTAGCTTGGCAACACTTGGCGAAACTGCGCCAAATTTGGCGATAAAAATAGGTTGCCATAAATTAAGCCAACTTGGCTATAGCTGACTATTTGGCGATATTCTCATTCAAATTCAATATTGACAAGAACTGGAATGAATTATCTGTAATCGGGTTCCACACATTTTAGCTTCGTGTTTTGCAGTAAAATTTGCTAAAATCTTAAAACGAAGGAATAGGGAGGATCTTTTCTTTCCGGCACCGACCAGAAAAACATTTGTAGTTCAGTTTCATAGTTAGTATATAACGGCTGCTCGCATACAGATAACCCGATGATTCGCAGCTGATGTACAGCAGAATGACGAAAAATATTGATTTTATTTACGGTGTGATAGCGAATTTTGAAGTATTCACATGTATGAGATAGAAGAAAGTTTTAGGATTGGCACATCCGACTAGTTAAACTAAATTTTGCCATAAGCTCTATAGAAAATCATAATCTTTCGAATCTAAATCAAATATTGGTTTCAGATGACTAAGAGTCGTGACATAAATGACCAACGAATTGGAGGTACACACGACAAATACTCTCCATTATATGAAGCAAAGTTAAAAATATTTTCGATCGAAAAAAATGATAGAACTTGTCTAAATGTCAATAAATATAGTTAAAAAAAACTTGAGTTGTTATATTTATCATAGCTCAAAGGAAAAATTCTCAGAAACCTGCTTTTTTTGGTTAAAGATAGCAACCTACCCCCTTTTAAATTCTTAAAAGTTACAAAAATATCTACTATATTAAAAAAATAATAATTAATAAATAAATCTTAAAATAAAAATGGTAAATTGTGTAG
Organism: Maratus michaelseni; assembly: GCA_963931845.1. Taxonomy (NCBI): domain Eukaryota; kingdom Metazoa; phylum Arthropoda; class Arachnida; order Araneae; family Salticidae; genus Maratus; species Maratus michaelseni. The sequence continues at coordinate 8,251,246 of OZ007590.1, read as the reverse complement.
ATAAAATACGACAGATTAAAAAACATTATTTTAACTTAACAGTTTCCCGGTTGTGTAAATTACATTGTAACAGCTGCTATTTAGTATCGGATGGCTAAAAAATTCATCGAATTTCGAACCGCTATTTCAGCTATTTTACAGAAATGAATGATGCATTCTCTGTTCAGGTAAAGGTTTTGAAAAATGTTATTTTAAACAAATAATTAAATTTAATTAAATTTAACCGAATTCATGTGTTTGCGTTCCCATTGATTCTAGTACTTATTGCACTCCTGTTGGTGTATTTTATTGAAGTAGTTGATACAACTAAATATTGTTTGTGACAACTCTTTACTTTTACCCATATTCAATTTAAACCACATTGTTGCCAATATTATAAAATTTGGCATGCAGTAGACGATCCTATATTGTCATTTTTGACGTGACATTGTTAAAAAATAACTATACATGGTACAGCCGCTATTTTTCAACCATAAAACATAGCCGACAACGTTCTTTTTAACACTTTCCAACAAAGTTGAAAAGTGTTTATGAATTCGGTTTGTCTGCCGTCTGTCCGTGCTCTAACTCGCGTAAATATATTCGGATTGGCATGCAATTGATATATGTCATTGAGGTTTACTATGGTATGTTCGGTATTGAAAATTAAGTGTATAGCACTATTAGTTATTTTACAGGGGCACTCAAAAGAATTCCGTTACTTTACGGTCTATAGGGAAATATTATTTGCGGTTTATTTTAACGATGTTACACAATTTCAAACACATTGAAGTTGATATATATCAGTGAGGTGCACTACAAGAGGCTCACTATGGAATAGGGTGTGCATAGCACTTATAGTTCCTTTACAAGGACACTCAAAAGAATTCTCTTACATTATGGTCTATGGAGAATAATTGTTTGTGGTTTATTTTAATAATGTTTCACTATATCAAACATATTGAAATTTGTATATGGTGCAATACCAGAGGTTTACTATAAAATATTGTGTGAAAAGAATTCATCGTTCATTTACAGGGACACACAAAAGAATTCCGGAAGTGCGGAAGTACGTTTTCAGTTACTGAACGCGTTTTTAAATTTAACTCATTTTTTGCATATTACTTAGTGTGTATAAATTCTATAGATCATATACAGGGCAGCACAGAAGTTCTCGAGTACATTTCCGTTTATTGACGGAAATACCAGAAGGAGAATTTTAAACTGTGCTACGTGTTTCCTAACTGCACTTAAATTTAGCATTCTATGTAGTATATATAAAAATCTATAGGTCATATACAGGGCATTGATGTAAATATTTCTATGGCTTCCCTCTGTAATGCGTAGTTTAAATTAAATTACACCAAACTCAGAAACATGCAATGATATGGCCCACGCAAAAATAGATAAGAGATGGCGTCATATGTTATTAGGAAAAAGAAAAACTGGGGTTTTCAACAGATTCACTGACGAAGCAGAAAGCATAACATCAGTGACTGAAGATGCCTGAGAGCGACAGTGAAAATATTTTTACTATTTAACAATTTTTAATATATTGACTAGTTTTGTGTACTTTTAAAAGTATTTTTTAAGACGTGTACACTGCTTGTTTATGTGTTTGTAAATAAAACAATGTCTGTAAAAATGGATAGTACAAAGAATTATTATGTTAAAAATGACATTATGAACGATCATAGATAACGAAAAAATGTCAATTTGTGGAAAATCCTTTATCATCCGGCTAATTTTCAGAAGCACCCAAATTTCACGTCAATATTTGGCCGATATCTTTATGAATTTTCAAGATATTCGACTCATCCTTTTATATTAGTTGTTCTATGTTTTGGACTTCCATATCATGGGGGAAAAATCTTTTGTATAATTCACGCATGCGCAGTTAAAAATTATTTCATACAGCTGCTCATATTTCCATAAATATTTAATATGTTTATATTCTAATTGAACTATTTTTTTATTTCTACTGTATTTTGTCAAATTTTCTGCAACTGGCGTTAAGTTTGGTTGAAAATCCTGCATGCAATAAACAAAAACATGCAAAAATTTCTTGATTTTTTTAAAGAAATGGTTATATTGCCATGAATATACGTGATATTCTTACAAAAATGAACACAATTGTTGTAAAATATCCACATAGTCACATGTTGCAACGTCAGATCATTTCGTGCAATTTATTTTACAGGGCGATCACAAATATTAGTTTTTTCTTCAAATTGTTGTTGGTCCTTTAATTTCTAATACCTAATAACTATATATAAACTAACGAGCAGGGTAGAACGAGCTATGCTTGGTCAAAATTAGTTTTGAGTTGAAATATCATGACCCATAACCAAAATGACCCACTAATCAAATTTTCTTGAACATGTGAGCAAGCCCAATTGTTTTTTCGTGCCCGAAACCCGTAGGATATAAAATTTAATCACAGTAGTCTGAGCCGTTTTTTACATAAAATTAGCTTGACCCACAGTGACCCGACAATGACCCAGTAATCGACCACTAAATGACCCACTAATTTTCTCCAGCATGTGACCTAGCCCAATGATTTTCTCGTGCCCAAAAACCGTAGGATACAAAATTTAGTTCAAATCGTCTGAGCCGTTTTTCAGCTAAAAATAGCTAGACCCATAATGACCCTTGACCAAAATGACCCACTAATCGATTTTATTCGAACATGTGACCTAGCCCAATAGTCTTCTCGTTCCCTGAAACTCTAGGATACTAAATTTAGTTCAAATCCTCTGAGCCGTTTTTAAGATAAAAATAGCTTGACCCATAATGACCCATGGCCAAAATGGCCCACTAATCGAATTTTATCGAACATGTGACGTGCCCAACAGTCTTCTCGTGCATGAAAACCACAGCATGCAAAATTTAGTCTAAATAGTCTGAGCCGTTTTTTAGATAAAACTAGCTTGACCCACAGTGACCCAAAAACGACCCACTAATCAAATTTTCTCTGGCATGTGACCTAGCCCAATGATTTTCTCGTGCCCAAAACTCGTAGGATACAAAATTTAATCAAAATCGTTAAAGCCGTTTTTTAGATTTAATTAACTTCACCCGCGTTGACCCAAAAATGACCCACTAATCGAAAGTTCTCGAACATGTGACCCAGCCCAATAGTCTTCTCGTACCCGAAAATGGTAGGATACAAAATTTAGTCAAAATCGTTTTTTAGTCAAACAGTTTTTTAGATACAATTAGCTTGACCCTGACCCATGGTGATTCAAAATGACCCACTAATAGAATTCTCTCGAACATGTGACCTAGCCCAATGGTTTTCTGGTGCCCCAAAATGGTAGGATACAAAATTTCGTCAAAATCGTTAAAGCCGTTTTTAAGATAAAATTTGCATATATATATATATTTAACAGACCAGTTAAAGTTTTTTCAACAAATAATACTATAGATTATTCTCCTATTTATCCTACACTTAATCATAATTTAAATCATAAAACTACACGTAACAAGCGAGGAAAGTGTACTGCTACCAAGGGCGCCCATATGGGGGGGCAAGGGGGGCTTGAGCCCCCCCCCCTAGATTTTGGTTTTGTAAAAAAAATATATATATATATATAAATCAGTTGCAAGATAGGAAAATTTTAACTTCATCTTGTAAAAACAAAGCATAATAAAATCTGCCTGGACAACATCAGAAGGCACCGGAAGAAATTTCCGTTTTAGATGGGTTTACGTATTAGCAGGTATAATTGTTGGGAATTCATTTTGTCATAACCATAATTATTTTTCTTTTAAAGCTGGATTCTGTTTTAGACAAGTTCTGTTTTCATAAGTTTTTAATTAGTCCTTTCGAATAGTCTGCTTCTTACAAAGAGAAAAAGCACAAGATAGGAAACAAATTCCGTTTTAGACGATTTTTATCTTAGCCGGTGTTAGTATGTGGTTTTTTTTCCTACAAGATGATAACACTTTTTCCGCATAAGAAAGGATTTTGTTATACACAGGATCCATTTTCACGGATAAAACTGATTTTGCATGAACAAAACGCTAAGAAATTAGAGAGATATTTAATAATAAGATGTGAATGGTACAGTGCAATTTTTAACTGAAAAATTCTTTTTCCCGAATCTAATAAAGATTAGAATCCTGAAAGTGTCAGATTGTACGCAGCCCGAACTCGAAAACTCTATCTTAAGTCTACAGAACAAGACAAAATGATTTTCGTCGACCTGAAACCTTATAATTCTTGTAAATCACACTTTCCTGGTCTATATGAAACAATGTGGTCAGAAAAGCATAAGTCCACACCATACTTTTCTAATCATTTTGCCACTATTAAAGAAAATATCTGTAATCTTTCTCTAGACAATAGTACGAACCAAGAAACACGCTCACAAGACATTCATTTAGAAGCTGCAACGACATCTATGAAGTTTATTGTAAAATAATTTCTCGATATTTTTTCTATCTGGAGCCAGTTGTAAACAAATTACAATCTGTAGATTAAGATTTGCATTCGGTTTATCAAAACAGATGGAACTTCTTGAGATTTTTCTTATGCACAGAATGGAATCAGAAAAAGAATTTTCAGAAATTTTCGTAGAGCTAATGGAAAATTGTAATTGTAAGAAATCGATATCAAATGTTATAGACCGTCTACTAGATAATCTTACAATTCGAACCTTCCTATGGAGACTCCTCTTGAATATAACAGAGCAGCATTTCTAAATCCATATTTAGACTCTTTAATTATATCCTTTGAGTCAAGGTTTTTGAATTGAAATGAAACGTCATTCAACGCAATTTTACTTCATCCCAATATGATGAAAAATATGAAAAAAAAAGTTTTTATCAAAGAAATCAAGGAGCTATCTCATTTTTATAATATTGAGAATTTGGAGTCGGAAGCAAGAACATGGTTTGATTTGTGGAAAAGCAAAGACTGTGATGAGAATGTCATGATAAATGATCTCCTCGCAGAAACTACATTTCCCCCTTTACTTCAGACAGCCATAGTAAATTATAGACAATTCTGCCAAAAATTTCCACTGCAGGAAGGTCATTTGAGGGGTTCACAACCATAGTAGACCAAGTCCACTTTGAAAAAAAAAGCAGATAGCCCATTTAGAAGGTGCATAAAATCTATTTTATCCATTCCCACACTGAGCCAAATCTGTTTTCACTTTCTCATATATGCAGGGCTGCCACTGGCGACTATTTTTTTAATTCTATCTCACACCACTTTCTCAAAACAAAAATTATTGACATAAAATTCGATAAAATTTACAAGAGAAATATACTACAAAATCTCTTCTTTTTAATAGTGGTGCGAATAGAATAGAAAAATAGTCGTACGTGGCAACCCTGTATATGTCATCTGTTTACAAACTATGTTTACTGTGGGAGTGGATAAAACAGATTTTATGCACCTTCTCAATGGACTATCTCATTTTTTTTAATGGACTTTGTCTACTATGGTTGTGAGCCCCTTATTCAGTACCCTCAGGTCAGTGGCGAAGGTGATTATGTTCCGAATTGTCTGAAAATTTAAGGCATTCGGTTCCGCAAATTCGAACATAAAAAATATCACGGAAGAATATCACAAATTTTGACAAATGGTCAGAGAAAACACCAATTTCGTCAATCGTTCGCAGAAAAAAATTACCAATTTCGTCAAAGGATCGCAGGGAAAAGCCGAATTTAGTCAAAAGATCGCGATAAAAACGCTAAATTCATCAAGGAATCATGGAGAAAAAGCAAATTTCGTCTAAGAATCGTGAAAAAATGAAAATTTCGTGAATGAATAGCGAAAAAAAACAAATTTCCTCAAAGGATCGCGAAAAAAAAAAAACGCAAATTTCGTCAAAGGATCACGGGAAAAAAAAATTTCGTCAAAGAATCGCGAAAAATCTAAATTTCGTCAAAGAATAGTGCGAAAAACGCAAAATTTGTAATAGAATCGCAGAAAAAAGCCAATTTTGTCAAAAAATCGCAGAAAAAACGCAAATTTCGTTATTGATTCGTACAAAAAAACGCAAATTTCGTCAAAAGATCGCGAAAAAAATGCAAAGTACCTTAAATATTTGCTAAAATGTATGATAGCTTTTGTGGAAGTTGAGATTTTTCTCAGCCCCCCCTTAAAATTAATTCTATGGGCGCCCTTGACTGCTACAGTTGTTATTTCCAAAAAATATATTGTTAAACAAATAAATACTCTTCATCATAACTATAATAAGAATTACAACTGGTTTCTAATTCGAAAATACATATTTGCTATTAAAAAGAAACAGATAGTGCAATATTTAAATGTGTTTCTTAGTAAATCTTACTCAAATCATTTCTCTGATATTTTTTATGATCTTATTGTGACAAGAGCTAATCTTTTCAACATTAATTTACATAAAAAAACAAAAAATTCAAAACACTAATACTCAAATGATAATAAATTTTTCAAATCAAATCTTTAATAAAATTAATATTAATTCTATAATTAATGATAAAAACTGTTATTTTCCTATTAATAATCTTCAAATTTCAAAAACATTTAAATATCCTAATACAGTCGGACGAAAGATTTTTAACTATAATGCATTTTCAAAAAATACATCTGATGCAAGTACTTTTCCGTGTAAATGCAATGACCCCACTCTAAAAAAAATACATTAATAATGATCATGGACATATAATCACTGGTAATCTTAATATTGTGAATGATTTTAAACTGCAAAAACTAATGGGTTATGGTACTAAATATAGGCTTCCTTCTAAATTTAATATAAATTCTATTATAAAACAGTTTACATACGATATATATATTTTTATTTATAAAATTTCAATCTCATATAGTAAACCTATTGAATATTTTAATCAATGGAAAATACTAGTTATTGAAAAATTAACTACGTCTTTAAAACATAAATTATCGCATCTGGTTAAAATTAACACTAAACACTTGTTCCAGCAAATTACTAAATTACAAAAAAACTATGTAATCACATACATTAACAAATCTCCTAATAATTATGCAATCATATGTAAATCTTATTATCACCGACTTACATCTTGTATTTCTACTAACAAATCGTTTCAAAAAACTAATGAAAATGTAATTGTAAACAAGCGTAAAATTCACAGTTATTATAAACTATTAAATATTTCTTCTACTAACTTTAATTATCCTTATTTAGTTCTTATACCCAAATTTCATAAAAATCCAATTAAATTTAGGACTGTAACTATTGGGTGCAATACATATAATAATATAGCCAATAAACATCTATTAAAAATTCTCAATCAAATTTATACACTGACAACATCCACTAATAATACACATTGTATAAAAAATAGCTATCAACTCGTCAATATTTTGAAAAATCTTAAATGTCTTAACAATATAATGACTTATGATTTCAAAGATCTTTTTAATAATATAGATTTATTAGATCTACATTATATTATAAATGCATTATTTAATAAGTATCATCATACACTAAATTTACCAATTCATATAGATAATGCTTATTTTAAAACTTTAACAAATTTCATTATACATAATAATTTTATATTGCATGATAATACGTTATATTTACAGAAAGTCGGTATACCACAAGGGGGATGTACTGTACATCTAGTATACTTTCAGACTTATACTTGTATCACTATGAACGTACTTTTATTAACAGTAATATACATTTATATCGTTATATTGATGACATAATTTTAATTGCCACTGATCACACTAATATTTCTATATTTCCAGTTGATTATCCTACTAATTTAGAATTAACGGAAAACCTCCTTTCTAACAATACTATTAACTTTTTAGATCTTAAAATTACACTTAAAGAAACAAAATAATAATTGATCTTTTTGATAAACAAAGAATTTGGTAAAGAATTTAAATTTAAAGTTAATACATTTACTAATTTTAAATCTTGTCTTCATAATTCTGTATATCGTAATATACTCCTCAATCATATTTACAAAATAAAGAGTTTATGTTCTTCTCAACTAATTAACAGCAACATTAAAAAACTAATCTATGATGCATTACAACATGATTTTCCAAAACAATTCATATATTCTTTAATATATAATTAGTACTTATATGATCTTAGCAACCAAATTAACACATGCGTTAAAAAATGTATAAAAAAACATATAATATTATTTAAAAAAAAAAAAAAAAAAAAAAAAAAAAAAGGTATATATATATATATTAATTAATTAATTAATTAATTATAATAGGACGGATGGGTGGGTAGATGTTGGATTGAGGAGGTGTGTGGCGGAGTTAGTTGTATGGAAAAAACGCATAGTTAATTTATATTTACAAAAAAAAAAAAAAAAAAAAAAAAAAAGAAAAGGCATTTTGATTTACACATACGTTTGCTAATACACATGTTATAATGGACTTTGATGTAGTACTTTTATATGCGAATTAATGTAGTTATATTTAAATCTTCATTAATTAATTTAAATGTAGTATTCGTTACTATTAAGAATGTTTTTTGATTAATTGTATTTACTTTTATGCCCACGGTGGACAATATCATATTCTAATATAATATAATACTTTCTTAAACGCTAATATAATATATGTATTAATTTTAATTAATGTTCTTCCCTAATCACTTATATATCATGTGTTTTTAACTTTGTATGCAAAAACATAATATGTAACTATTAATTTCAATATTTAATTAATATTAATTTTAAATCCATAGCATCTTAATTCACATAATTTAGTATTTTAATTTGATTTTAATTTAATTTTTATGTTGTTGCTTTTATGGCAAAGCTATTTAATAGTGGCTATGTCATTTCATGGTACATGTATTTTTATGTAGTATTAATCATTAATTCTTAATTTTACCACTATACATCTTATTTTTTAACATAGAATTCATCATTACTACATCCATTTTTACTTTAATGTAATTGGATATATTATTTCTTTTATTTTTAATTTCATTTATATTTATTAACTAATTATTATCACTTTAGATAGTATGGTTTCATTTTTAATATTGATTTTTCCATTGCATAGCCACTATTCATATCATAGATGACAGCACCATGGTTTGTGTTGCTTTAAAGTACTACATATATCCAAGTAATTCATTTTCTAAAAATTATTTTGGCAACAGGGTTTATAATCTTCTAAAAATGTTTTTGGCAACATTTAGATTTTTTTTTTTTTTTTTTTTTTTTTTTTTTTTTTTTGCAATTTATTGCCTTTGTATAGTTATCTTCATATATCTGGTCAATGTTGTGCACCAACATCCATCTTCATCTCATTGTTTTTAGTACTTAAAGATCTAATATCAAGTTTTTTTTCTCATAATTATGGGTAAGGTTTCTCTCCTTTTTAATATTTTATTAATATTGTATTTATTTTTTGAACTTTAAGATTTTTTCACAGGTTAATTCTATGTCTATGAGTGGTCATCCCAAAATCATATTCTTTAGCAATTTTAAGGCTAATATGATGATGAAACCACTCATTTTATTTATGGAATTTATGCATTTGGGACTTGATAATTCTGTATAAATTCCACAAATTTCATTCATTCTATTTATTTCATTCAATTTTTTTAATTTAATTTCTTCTTCTTTTAAATAAGTATTTCATTTCTATATTCATAGTGTTGGGGTTACAATTTCGTTGTCAATAAATTATTACTTACTAAATCATAATTTCACGTTTCTGTTGGTGTTTCGGTAATGTTTCATTAATGGTTATATATATATATATGAAACAAATTAAAAAAAAATTTCGCAGTTGGCCTCATTAAAACTATAATTCTGTGTAAATTCCATTATTCTAAATTATTTTCTCGTTCCAGTATTTCGATTGTCAAAATTCCACCGAGCTAAAGTACTTTATTCTAAATTCATTCTCTTAAAAAATGGCTCATCGCGATGTTCTATTAAAATTACGCACTTTTGTTTCATTAAATAACTGCATCCTAGAATTTAATTCTTTTAAAAAACACCAATCTCCCAGCTAAAAATATTTTAACTCTCTTGAAATAACAACTTATACCTTTTTATTTTCTTATTTTTTATTTCCCTATGTTTTCTGAAAAAACAATATCTTTCTCAAAATTATGAAAGCTACTTCAGTCTCAATGTAAAATATTTTGGCATCTTGCCCATTGCTCGATAAAACCTACGTATTTTTTTTTCTTTCTTCTCTTCTTATTTATTCGAAGGAATTAGATTTTGCGGGAATGTTCTGGAAATATTGTAATCCCGCGCTTTTTCAGATTACGGTCATTTAGCCTCGAAATTAGAGCGCGCGTTCAGGAATAGATATACGGCGAGTTTCTCGCGAAAAGGTCAGATTGCTGCTTGATCCGGTTGTACATGTAACTCCAGCGCGTACTTCACGATCATGGAACACTCTCCTTGGCTGCCTATAGAAAAAAAAACTGCCTTTTTAAGAGCAAAAATGTCTTATTATTATTTAAATTAAGTCACCAAGTTTTCGTCACGGTATTAAATCATCATGAATGGATTTAGCTTCGGAAGGAGTAAAGCATTGCCATTTTCTGTTACTTTCGAATAAAAGTAAACTGAAACGAAATGTCTCTTATTTGAGTTCTGCACGCACACTATGGAGTGAATCCGACGCCCGACTGCAAAATTCCTCGGAGGAAGACCTTGCCTGGATTATGATTCTAAAAAAATTATGGTGTATAAATGGAATCATGACATATATATATATATAGCTTTCATTGGGGTTTATATGTTTGCACATTCTATCTGTTAAAACACTTACATTTTGATTACTGATATATTTGGCTAAAGAATGAATTCCTTTATGTGAGAGCTGAGTGGGAATATTTTGGTTAAATATCTTTTATTAATTAAAAAATGTAAATAGTAAATTCTAATTTTTTTTTTCTTTTCTAGGGAGAGAACTTTAAATATAATATTGTTCCAATAAGTGCGTTGCCATATTGGAGATTTAATTTTTTTTTTTTTTTTCCCTTGCCAGGTAGAGAACATTTAACAATTTAGTTAAATGCTTTTTTATTTTTTATTTTTTGCAAGATATTAGATTCAATACGTGAGGTTAAAATATTGGAAATGTTTGGTTATTTTTAGCTATCAGTGTGTGAAATCTAATTTTATTTTTCAGAATAAATAATATTTAGCAAGATGTTTGTTCCATTAAATGTGTGTAGCCATTTTGGTATTTCTTTTAAACTTGCATTGTTATTTATAAAATGAAAATCTAATTTTATTTTTCAGGGTTAATAAAATTTTGCAAGATGTTAGTTCCAATAAGTGCATGTAGTCATATTGGTAAATCTTTTAAGCTTGCATATAATTATTTATAAAATGAAAATTTAATTTGACTTCTACAATAATATTTTAGATTTTATGGGTTTATTTATGTTTTGAAATTATTTAAATGTTGACATATGTAAAAATAAATAGATAAAATAATTTTATACTGAAAATTTACTTAATCAAAATAATTAATAGTTATTTAGATATTGTTTTAATCTTTAACTAGATGGCAGCACCATATAATGATTTTAAAAAAACTATTACTATTATTCTTTAGTATTATTTTTTAGTTATTGTTTATTATAAAACCAGATGGCAGCACCATATAAATTTTCACAATTTTTTTTTTTTCTCTTTTAACTGAAAACTTGGAATACAAGTGAAATTTTTAAATATTCCAATAATATAATATATATATTAAAATTATTTAAGTTAAAAAATATTTTTAGTAAATGAATTTATAGTTTTTATATTATTTATTTGTATTTTTATATTTTAAATTAGAAATAGTTAAAATCACAATGGTTAAATTAATAACTGCTATTTTTAGAAAATTAACTGTAATTTTAACTTGTACGTTTGAATTCACTTATTCACTTTACCATGTGCTTAGCACAAAACATTTTTGGCTTCGGATTCTGGACAAATTTATGTTGTAATGTATAGATTTTCTTTGTCTTCCTTTGTATTTATTTGTTTATAAATGGATTTATTTTCTTCAGTTTGATTTGTAGTGTTCTGTTTTCAAAGGTATCCTTTTTTTTTTTTTTTTTTTTCCAATTTCTTTCCAATGATTGTTAGGGCTTGGAATTGTCACAAAATTTTGGCTTTAAGCTTGTGACAGTTACAGAAAACAATCATTCTTTGCTTATAATGTGGTTTCCCAGCCCTTGAAAAAGTAAATTACATTATAAGCTTGCATTTGTGTTTTTTTTTTTTTTTTTACTTATGTTTCACTTTTTGAATGTGTAATTTGACATAGCTATTTGGGATAATAGTTTCATTGCATTTGGTCAGTTATTTCTGTTTCAATGGTTAATTTTTGCAATAAGTTTATATATATATATATATATATCTACAAGATGCAAAATGTTATCTATCGCCGACCTTCAACCGTTGGTCGTACCCATATAGTTCCAATTACAAAAATGTGTCAAGTGAGGTAAATATTCATGTTGTGGCATTGTTTAAAGTAAAAAATCAATTTTATAAAAATTACGAAATCTAACTTTTTATACGGTCCCCCAATCCCTATAGATATATTTAGTAAAAGTTAACACATAAAATGACAGATATAACACAAAAAGTTTAACTTCTGTATTACAAAAATTGACACAGTTATTGAATTTCAAAGTTTGAGATTTTTGCACATGATTTGGTCTTTTATTGAGGGATAAGTTAAAAAATTAATTAAAGTAAAATCGAAATCAGGGTGCAATGTACTTTTTACGGCGAAACCACTTTTCGCCTGTATATAACTATAGGGATTGGGAGACTGTATAAAAAGTTAGATTTCGTAATTTTTATAAAATTGATTTTTTACTTTAAACAATGCCACAACAAATATTTACTTCATTTGAAACGTTTTTGTAATTGGAACTATATGTCTACGACCAATGGTTGAGAAATTAAAGATCGGCGATAGATAACATATTGCATCCTGTATATAGTTAAGTAGATAATCAGGGCCTGATCAACTCTGGGACCCGGGGCACACGAGCTATGTTGGGGACCATTTCTCGAGAAAATTGTATTATGAAAATGAACAAACAGCTTTATGTGCAGTTTAAAATTTAAACCAAGCTTTATTTAAATATAGAGAGACACATGTAAAAATGCATTAAAAAATGATGGGAAGGTAAAATCGTCTGCACTATATGCTATTTAGAGAAAATAAAATTCTAACCTATGGACACATGTCCCGTGTGCCCCTGTGATAATCAGGCTCTTAATATAATGGAAATACGAAGATCCAACATAACCTAGGCAGGATATCTGATTTTCTTCCTTTTTTTCTGATAATAAAATCCCTTTTATGAAAATGAAATATGTCTATCGCTCACAGATAAAGCTTCTTTAGAAATAAAAAAAGAACCATTCACAGTGGGTACATAATAAAACCAAAACTGCAACCCATCAGTCACTTTAATACCTGCCACAGTCAGTCACCTTTAGGAATCATTCACCAGATTATGACTTCTCGGGTCTCGGTATAAGATTCTCTTTTTATATGTCCACTTTTTTTTTTTTTTTTTTCGGTATCGAAATAACGAAAGTATTGGGCAAAGGCGCCACATGCCCAGCGTGGAGACAGAATGGTGACCTTGCAAGGTCGGCTATCAAGAGAAGACTTCTCGAAATGCTAAGTAACCTCCAAGCTTACCTTCGGGTAAAAAGATTCGTGAGCTGAATAAAAAAAAAAAAAAAAAAAAAAAAAAAAAAAAGTTATAAGAGGGTAGGGGAGGGTATAATGATTGCCGCAAACACCTGTAGGGATAGTTTTTATTGGATCTTTTTTTTTATAAGTATTTTTTTGGAGACGGTCAACTCATCTTACCTGTTCCTCAGTTACCAAAGATGTTTTTCTCTTCTTGACTCCTCTGGTGGCAAAAACTGGAGGGAAAGAAGAAAGGGCTTTGTTTTCTTAATGCTAAATTTCTCATAAGAAATCTGTGGTTGGTGGGAATCCAGTTAACTTGAAAGAGTCATTCTTAGAAAAAGCATCATGGGTTTTTCCTGTGATTAATGTAACAAAAAATAACACAAAAAAAAGCTTGCCTGAATATCTTCATTAGATGATCTCAGTAGCTTGTATTAAGATATCAAAGAAAATATTGTTTCATTTCACTTTATACTTGGAGGTAATAACGCATTGGCTGGAAAAACTTGAGAAAAAAATTTCTAGAAAATATATATACTTTAAAGGATTTTAGTATAATTAAAATTGAGGAATACTAACGTGTATGTAACAAAGCAAAAAATTATCTTTGGAATTATGTCTTGTATTTTTATATAAGCTCTTGCAGAATTTACCATATAAAATTAAACTAATTCTACATTAAGTATAATTTCCTACATGAAATAGTTTCTGCAGTTATCTGAAAATTAGAACATTCAAATATTCAAATAAGGAAGTTCATAATTTCCCATTTGTCTTTTCATTATATTAAAGTAATAGTCATTGACTACTGACTCCTTGTTTTTTTTTTTTTTTTTTTTTTTTTTTTTTTTTTTTTTTGACAAAAGATATTATAATTCACTTCAAGTTTATTTATGAAATACTATATGCTAAATTCCTCATTATAATTTGTGGTTTATGGAAATCCATAACTTGAAAGAGTCATTCTTAGTAAAAGTATAAAGTTTTTTTTTTTTTTTTTCCCACGTGATAGTGTAACACAAAAGAAAGAAAAACTAGAACAAAAAACTTATTTCAATATCTTCATTAGAGGATCTCAGAAGCATGAGTTAAGATTTCTAATACAGGGTAGATATAAATTAGTTGGGCAAAAAGAATGGTTTATTATGTTTAATTATACATACAAATATGATTATACATTTGATTATAAGATAGTGAAACACATAAAGTTTACCTTTTTTACAGATGTTCGATGTGACCGCCCTTCGTTACCCTGCAAATGTACCATCGGTAATTAAATTACTGCTATGATGTGAGCATAATCCCGTCAATCAAACCAAGTGCTATGCTGATTGGTAATTGTAATTCAGGAATGGACCCATACACTCAAACAGAAATCTAGGACGAAAAGAATTGGTGATCGTGAAGGCTGTGGAATAACACTTCCGTGACCGATAAAGCTATACTGGGATTGATGATGAGAAAATGATGATTCAGTACCGGGGTAAGAAGTATGTCCGTAAACTTATGATATGATACTAGTAATCTGCAATTGAACTGGTATCTTCCAATTAATATTTCACAAACTGTTTAATTACGAAATTGCCCAACTAATTTGTATCCACCCTATATTATGCATTTTATTTCACTTCATGATTTGAAGTGAAAAAGTTGTGAAATTAAAGTAGGATATATAACAGTTTTGAAGACTTTTCAGAAAGAGTTTTAGTACAATTGAAGATGAGAAATAATTTTCAAGGGATAAAAATGTATCATCCTTACTATTACGTCAGAAGTTTTTTTTTTTTTTTTTATGTATAATCTCCCGAAGAATAAGTAAATTAATTGTAAAACGCTAAATTACTTCTACAATAAGTATAATTTAATACCTAAAGTATTTGTTTTAATTCATCTAGAAATCAAAACATTCAAATTAGAAAAGACATAATTTTTTAATGTTATTTCTTGTTATCTATTCGTTTTATCGCAATACTAAAATTATAGTTAACAATTCTTTGAAGTTTAAGATATCCCAATGAACTTAAAGTTTATTTTAAAAATCCTAATGCTAAATTTTTCATGAAAAATCGCTTGTTGAAAAGAAACCTGTTAACTGGAAGGAGACATTCTTAGAAAAAACATGATGGGTTCTTCCCCTTGATGATGTAACAGAAAACATCTTACTTGAATATATCCATTAAATGATCTCAAAAGTATGTTTTGAAATATCAAATAAAATGCTGTTTTACTTCATTTTATTTCATTTTACGATTGTAGGTAATAACTCAGTGGCTAAGAAAACTTGAGAAACAAAAATCTGAAAATAGTTTTTGAAGAATTTTCAGAAAGGATTTTAATATAATTCAGAAATAACGTGTATGTAACAAAAAAAGAAAAAAAAACTATCTTTGCAATTATGTCAGGTATTTTTGTATATGCTCTGGCAGACTATATAAATTTACCGTATAAAATTAAACTATGCTACACTAAATATAATTTCCTATTTCAACTATTTTCTGGAATTATCTAAAAATTAAGACATTCAGATTAAGATCTTCACAATTTCCCGCTTGTTTTTTTTTTTTTTTTTTTTTTTATTTCATTAGATAAGAAAGTATAGTTACCGACCCCTTTAAAGATATTCCAACTGTCTTAAAATTTATCTACAAATTTCTAATGCTACATTACTCATACGAAATCTGTGATTTACGGAAATTCAGTTAACTTGAAAAAGTAATTTGAAAAAGACTAATTGACAGGGGATAAAAGTGCATTGTACTTACAATTATGTCAGATATTTTTAGATAAGTTTAGGCAGAATATGTAAAATAAATATATAAAACTAAACTAGTTCTACAATATGCATAATTTAATACCGAAAGTATTTCTTTAAATTTATTTAAAATTTAAAATATTCAAATTAGAAAGGGCATTATTTCCTAAGGTTATTTCTAGCTATTTACTTGCTCTTTCATAACATTAAAATGACAATTACCAAACCCTTGATTTTTAAAATATTCCAAAATTCTGAAAGTTTTTTTTTTTATTATTATTCTAATATTAAATTTGACATAAGAAACCCGTGTAGAAGATAATTCAATTAACTTCAAAAAGTTACACTTAAAAAAAAAAAAAAAACATGTTGGTTTTTTCTCATAATAATGTAACAAAAGAGAGGGAAAAAATTGTTCGAACATCTTCAATAGAAAATCTCACAAGGATGAATTAAGATATCAAATGTAATATGTATTTTTTATTTTATTTCATGACTCGAGGTAAGAAACAAAAACTAAAAAAAAACTACACAAAAACCTTATTTTTGAAGAATTATTGAAAAGGATTTTAAATTTTAATGCAATAAAAGATCAAAAGTAACACGCAAGTAAAAAATAATAAATTAATAATAAAAATTTCTATCATTAAAATTACTTCAATCATCTAAATATTAAAACGAAAAGCGCCTTCTGTCAAATCCACTGTTCACATGAAAATGACCCATTTGCGCATGCGTAAAATTAAATCTAGAACCTAACCAGTTTTCGAGTATACTCGAATGAGAAGAGAGTGGCCGAGTGGTATAAGGTGCGGTTCTTCTCTGTTCCGATCCTTGTGTCCGTTCGATACCGACTCCGAACAGAATGATTTTTCTTATTTTATTGGCAATAATTCATTTTAATAATGCCATATTTAATTCAGGAGGAAAAGTTATATAATTTGTAATTTTTTTATTCGAATGCTTTATAATTAAGTAAAATTTAACACCCAAGAATATTTTGCTTTAATTACTAAATTTATATTAAAAATATTTAAATGAAAAGATCGTGCATGTAATTATCGATTAAATAAATTGAAGTGGTCTACAATTTTTATTATATTTGGTATGACCATTATCAAGATGTCATATATATAATAAGATAAATATGTGATTATTTTTCGTAAAAAAGGAAAAATAAAAGGAGAGAAAACAAAAAGAAGGAAAAATATTCATACAGGATCTCTAAATTACCTTGATATCCATGATTTAACAATTAAACAATGTGAGAAAATGTAAAATTAAAATTAAAGTAATTAAAAAATATGTATTATAAATCGTTAGCTGCAAACAGCAAAGTTTAAATTCAGGATTTTTAGAACCAGATTGATAAAAAATAATTCAATGAAAAATTTTAAAAACCGTGCAGTTGAAAAAAAAGAAATCAGAAATTGATTGAAAATCATATTGTTATTTTTTCAAAATATTGGGACTATGGTAAATAAAATTTTACAACCAACAATATTTTTTTATTACCAATTTTATAAATAATATTTTTTTATTCGGTATTATTTTATATTATAAATATTTAAATTAAAAGATTTTGCATGTAGTTACCGATTAAATAAAGTGATCTAACTTTTATCTATATTTTGTATGACCATTATCAATAAGATAAATTTGTATAACTAAGGAAAGTGTATGATAATTCTCTTTAAAAAAAGAAAGAAAAGAAAAGATAAAAAAAGAAAGAAGCAAAAATATCCATATAAGAATTATAAAAGAAATCACCTTGATATGCATGGTTTATCTGGGTTTTAGAATCAGGCTGATAAAAATAAAATTAATGAAAAAATTTAAAGGTTGCGTAATTAAAAAAAAAATTAGAAAATACTAAATATTGATATATATTTTTGTTTAATTTTGAGACTTTAGTAAGTAAAATTAAATCATTCAATTAATATTTTTAGTTAAATTCTTGCTAAATTAATTCAAGTATAATAGGATGTAAATTACACGTTTAAAATTATTTCACTTCATTAGTTGAGTAGGCCGGACTGACAGCACAATCTATCGTCTTACATCTAATAGGAATCGCTTACGCAATATAACAATTCATAAAGTTTTCAATAGTTTTCAATATATAATTTAAAAGCAGTTAATTAAAAATAAAAGCATATTTCTAAAGGAACTTTCAAGTTATTTTAACTGTCAATTCTTGACGGGTAGTATTTAGTTTATATATAAATTCAAAATATATAAATTTACTGGCAATCATATAGAACTAAATTAATTCTACGTAAGGTATGATTTTCTTCATCAAATGTTTTCTGAATTAATATAAAAATTAATACATTCAAATTAACATATTCATAATTTTCCACTTTACTATGTTAAAATGATTGTAATCAACCCCTTGATTTTAAAGAGATTCCATTTATATTGATGTTTCTCTCTATTTTAGGGGGGGGGGGAGGGGCAGTAATTAACGCTGCCGCTGCCGTAATTCAATTTATTGTATTCGGAGCCCTTTATCGGCTTATATTTAAAAAAAAAACTATTGAATATTAAAATATATATATATTAACTGGTAGTTTTCTAGAGAAATGTATGATAAACAGACTGAAGCAGACTTTTTAAATCAAAGAATTATTTTAATCGCTATTTAATGTTGAAATCTGTCAAAATAGTTCAATTTAAAAAGTTTCATAGGATCAAAAACTATATATAGAAATTTAACCATCTTTCGCTAGTACTACATACTTAACGAGATTGTGGTGAACATTTTTTTAAAATTTGTCTCATTTTTTAAGTTTTTTTTTTATTTTTTTTTTATTCAAAACTCCATAATATGAATAGAGATTTATTTCCTATTTCGAAAAAGTCATTTTTTTACTTACTGTTGCCAGATTTTTAAAAAAGCGCAAATGATATTTTCAAACATCTTTCAGTTGAAAACTATATTTACACGTGAATATTAAAAATAAAATAAATAAAATAATTAAATTATTATGTGTGAAAAGCATTTATTGGGGAAAATTACGTCATATTTAAAAAGCCTAAATAATAGTATTGGAAAAAAAAAATTAAGAAAAATATATTTACACATGAATATTAAAAGAGTAAGACAACTTTTAAATTATTATTATTATTATTATTATTTTATACCGCTATACTTTTAAATTATTAAACTATTACGTGCGAAAAGCATTCAATGGGAAAAAATACGTCATGTTTTAAACGATATATTTAAAACGTGTAACGATTCCCTCATCCCTTGAAATAGGCAGGATATTGTGAATATCCCCCTCGTCTTCAAATTAAATTTTATTTGCATTGTGACATGAAACTCCGCAACAATTTACGTAAATATCAGAACATTTCAATCCAATTTTTAGGCATCCCCACGCCACACGCTTTACCACATCCTTTGGACAAGTACAAAAAATGGATTCAATAATATTTTTTGGTGCGGTCGATAAGGTAGCTGGAATTGGAGAAAAATTACGTGCATTTTGCCAGCCCCAGTTCTCAGGAAAAAGTTTATTGCCCAACCAGTATTTTATTTGATGATGAACACGTAAACTGCGCAATTTAGCTGCGTCATCAGTAGGCGGTTCAGTAGTTTCCTAACTGAACTAAAAAATAGCATTCTATGTAATATATATACAAATCTATAGATCATATACAGGGCTGTACAAAAGAATTCGGATATTTTTCCGAATATTATTGGTAATTCCTGAAAGTGGGTTTTTAAAGATGTTATACTTTTTCCAAATTGTTTACTTATCATATTTTACCTTATTAAACGGTAAAGATTTGTAAAAATGTTCTGGTAGTGCTGGAATGTGTTACATAATCTATGCTTGATGCATGATTTTTCGTTATGTTTCCATTTCAATTTGGTTAATAACTAATTTAAAATCCATTTTCTAATGTTTATTTTTTTAACAAATTAAATTTATTGAAAAGATATCTCGAAGAATAACAAATAATAATAATAATAATAAAATTATAAAACGATGGAAAAAATTATCTTTTAATGAAAATACTTATAAAAAGCGAAGGTTTTCTATCGGCTACATTCACTAGAATTTAGATGATACAAAAATTATTTTAAACTACAATCATGAATCAAGAAATCGTTTTAAAAACAAAAGAACCTTAAAAGCTTCGGGAAACATATAAGATAGATTAAAGATTACATTATTTTCACAGGTAATATATATCTCAGATAATAAATATAATATACAGTTAAAAACAAATATTTTCCTTATTTTTGTAATTTTAGCTTCTGAATAGGAATCGAAACTCCATTACTCATCAAAGATTATAATTAAGATAACATTATAAAATCAATTAAAATAAATTGAAATTACTTTAGAATCAACAGCCATAGGCATTTATGGAAAATTCTTCTCGTATTTTGCTATGATAATGACGATAAGTAATCTTTATCGATAAAGATGAAGAGTTTTTAACTAATGAACCCATATTTTATGATTAAGAAAAATAGACATATTTAATAACTTTTCATCTTAAAATTATCTCATGCAGATGAATCAGTAACTAAGCAACAACTTCTTTGATTTTTACTAATTTCAGCAAATTCAAAACAAATTCTGTACAAAAATGATTCCGCTTTGATCTTAATGCTTTTAAATTTTAGTTTAAACACATCAAAACTCTTTAAGTTAGCTGACATTGGTTTTAAAATAAAAATTTTATCATGAATTGAAAATTCTACGATACTTAATAATAACATTACAATAATCCTGATAACAATTATGATTATTATTAATATTATTATCAGTAGACCTGGGCGAGGCTTTCGCGCTGCAATATTTGAGATTATGTGCTGATACTTTTTTATTAATTTTTAATTAACTTTTAATTAAACAACGTGTTTCATCGGAACGTTACGATGCTATGTCAAAACAAAGGCCTGTTCAAAAAACCTTTCGTATTGCCTCATTCATCGTTATGTGATTTGTATAGGCATAGTAAAAAGAATGCTGACCTCAGAAATAATATATATGATTGTTGTTGTGTAATAAGGCGGGTTGATATAAATTACGGCCAATTATCTGCGCCAGGGACATAGGCCGAGGAGAGGTGTCGCGTCAATTCGTCGCGCACAATTCGTCGCAGCGTCAATTCGTCGTGAAGTCAATTTATCGTAGTGAAAAAGCTTTTAATAAATGATAAAAGTAAAGTTAATTTAGTAAAATTATTTGATAATAATTTATTTTTCAGATTTATTTATTTATTTATTGCTATTGGCCAGAAATATCAATTATTAAAATGGAGAGGAATTTTTTTTATATGTATGATTTTTGTTCATCAAGTTATAGTACAATTTAGATTTGCTTTTGTAACCAAATAAGGGGGAAAATGACCTTTAATCTAAACTATCATACAATGACATTAAATCATACAATGGTCAGTTCATTCACAATTTCAAACAGCATTTTGTGTTATGTTACTTCTTTATTCTTAATAGTTAGGGGAGCTCACTTGCCCCCTTCAACTTAGTATGCCCATGTCAATTTATATTTTTTGTAATATTTCTAGGCTAGAAATATTACAAAAAATATTTCAACTAAATAATCTCTTTCTAATTTTTCTGCCATTCTCTTGCGTTCTCTTTCCATAATCAGTGTGCCATCCCTTTTCCCTGATCAGGGTTTTTTTTTTCTTATCTACCATGGCGTAGTCTGTAAAATATATCTAACAAAAACATAACTGTGAAAAAAGAGAGCTAAAGTTCTGTAAAAAAAAAAAGGAAAAGAAAAGAAAAAAAACAAGAAAAGAAGTGATATATAAGTGGGTGTCAAGTTCAAATAAAATTCATTCAAACTTATCTACTGAAGTATTATAGCATTGTTTAAATTGTTTAAAAATAAAAATTATTGATAGCATATTAAGAATAAATCTAAAATTTGGCAAGTTTTACCTAAGAGTCATGTATCTTTATTAATGACATTATTATATCAAAATTTGTTATTTCATGTTTGGAGGCCTTAATTTGAGTGTATTGAGGCTCCTGAGAGGGGTGGAGTCTCTAGAGAGATGGCCAAGGACAAGCGTAAGTGTATCTGGCTCTTTGTCAGGCCTTAGTCTGTATTGAGGTTTCCGGGAGTGGGGGTCGCTAGAGTGATAATCAAATACAAGCGGAAGTGTATCTGTGTGTTTTGTTTATCAAATATTTAACACGAGTCATTTGTTTATAATAATAACAATATTAAAAATTATTATAATGACAGAGTTATTAATATTATCATCATCATTTTATTAAGACATGAAAATGATAGGCATAATATTTATCAAAAACTTGCCAAGTTCTAGATTTAACATTAATATGCTATCAATATTTTTTTTTATTTTTAAACAATTTAAACAATGCTATAATACTTCAGTAGGTAAGTTTGAGTGAATTATATTTGAACTTGGCACCCACTTATATATCCTTTTTTTTTTTTACAGAACTTGGCTCCCTTTTTTCACAGTTATATTTTTGTTAGATATCATTACTTTTTGTACAGTTACTTAAACACTTTACTTAATGGTTTTTAATGTGTTTACAAGTGACTATTTTATTCACCAAGCAACATTCAATTTAATTTAAATTTCCTACAACAAAATATTTGGCTGTCAATTTGCGGCAGAAATCTGCATTTTAATACTGCTGTATTTAATGTTTGTTTTGAAACGAACTGTACTGATTCGAAAATCTTATTATTTCTGAAATAACAATAATCATATTGACACAATTTTATGTTTTACCATTACAGACTCATTAACAAACAAATCAACAGTCCGATTCATATTTACAAATAAAATGACTAAGCTATCCAAATAATATCAAACAAAGAGTATAAAATTTAAACAAGCACTAACAAGAAAATCCGGCCGACTTTTAGCCCTTACTAATGTAGGTTTTTAGTCTGGTGAAAGAAAGTATTGGCTCAAGCTATAATTAAAAACAAAATGCTAATGCACCTTTTGCTTAATTATAACATTTATTTGACACACAGCATACAAGCTTGAAAGTAAACAGACAGTAATTATTAAAATTTGAATTCGTCCACCGAAACTACAGCATAGCAAGAATTTGTATCTTCAAAACCCTCCGTATCCAACAGTTCGAAAGTTCGAATCGCTATCGAAAGACATCGAAATGATACTTGATAGTCCTCTGCAAGCATTATCTTTATACTCAGCGGCAATCGGTAGAGCAAATTTATCCGCAGAGGAAATCCATAGAGTACCCGTAGCACTGGCGTTGACAGTCCGAGACACCGCAAGGTTGTCCACAGCTACACTGCCTAGACCCATGGTAGCCACACATCCATGATCAATATTTATTTGAATCATAGGAATGACTCTCTTTTGTTTACATTTTTAATTCTGGGATTAGACGAATTTCAACTGCGGATGTCTCGAAATATATGCGTATTTCGATCTATGTACTTTCTCAAGATGTTTTTGTTTTTCCACAATTCTAAAAAGGTAAATTTTATGCATCATTACTCAAAAAATTAATTCTCTGAAATTCGCCAAAAATGGCTGATAATCAGGTGATTTTGCTGCAAGATCAGCCCTGATTCAACATTTGGCACTTTTTTTGGCAAATTAAAATTTCGCCTCATAAATGTAACGTTAAAGTAAAAATGGACACCCGTAAGTGGGTAATTAATCGATTTTCAGAAAAAAAAATTTCGGTCCCTTATAGTGTAAATGAATTTCGTACCAAATTTGAAAACTGTAGGTGCAGTAGATATATGAGATCTTTTTGACGAGTCAGTGATAAAATTATCGATTATCAGACATTTTCAAATATCATTATCTCGGAAGCTAATTATGCGTTATTTATAAAATTTTGGATTTTGGATAATTAAGGGGGCTTTACCACACATCTAAAATTGCAAGTACGTAGGTCAAATAGATTTTCAGTAGTAGAGTGTTGAAATTTGGCGGAAACAGCTCGAAATGTTTCGTGTAATATAGCACACTAGTATGTCATACGAACTTGGCTGACACACTGCCGTGTAAAATAAAATCTTTTAAAATAAACTTTAAAAAAAATCGTATGGCATAATTATAAGAAAAGCATGATATATCTTAAATCAGCGTCTCTTAAATGGTATCCCAAGGACTACGAGTGACTCAGGACTACTGTCCCTAAGGAAGGTCCTCGTAGATTTTCAAAACTGACAAAAAAAATAAAATTAAAGGGAATTGCGTATTACACACTATAGCTGAAATTCTCATATTGATAAAAGAACATGAAAGTAATAAAAATGGTCTCCAGAGCACTGAGAGTATAAAGTTACACACTACTTGAAAAAAGTTTCTGAAACGCTGGCTGCTTGAATCCCCAATATTATTCAAATTTATAATGCATTGCTTGCGAATTATAGTTTGTATTTAAAAAAAAAACATCCAATTAAAACTTAATAAATAAATATAAAAATTAGGGGATCTTCCATAATCGGAGTGTTCTATATGTTCGGTAACTTCACAAAATAGAAAGCCACTTCAACAATAAATAAAATAATGGTGGAAGAACAATTAGACTAAATAGAGTTTATTTACACAGAACAGTCATATATGAATCATAACTTCTATCCATGAATAACAAGTCAATTATCGAATTCAAGTTGAGTATCTCAGAAAAGAACCATACTATGTTCGTAACAAAACTTCAAAGCATATATTGCTCCACGAATCTTAAAATGATTAACGTTAACTAAATATCTTACTTAAAGCATATGATTAAATTTGTCATAAAATAATAATAAAAATTCTCTAATAGGAGCCATAAAAAAACAAAACATTTCCTTCTATATCATAATCAAGGATCACGTCTCAACAATTCCATGACAACTACAAAACAAAAAACAATAGCAACGGCATCACAGCCGGCGCGCCAAGAAAGAAATGGCATTACGCCAAAACACTATATCCTTTATATAATAATGCTTTTTTCAAACAAGGTAAATAATATCTACTCAAACAATAAAAATTCAAAGACTTAAATATTTAACCAACGAATCTAAGCATTTGTTTTACGCTTTGTAAAAGTTTCTATTATTATTTTCAAGTTCAGGTATTCTTTTATAACTACAAGGTGACCATAATTAAAGTGACAGTACTCAACGTGCTCTGTAGAAGTCACTGCTACAGGGTCATGTAGGTTTTTTTTTTTTTTTTCACAGCCCACATGATCCTCTAGCAGTGACTTTTGTAACTTTTTTTGCAGAATCCTTCGTCCTCCTTCTTGTTCAATCATCCTACAAAATTTAACTCCATTTTCGCAATTAGATCGCACTACAGAGCACAGTGAACCAATATGAACATAAACTTTCACCTTTCCTTTTTCTTGTTTTGTGATTGAGATCGAGAATTCCTTTAAAGACTGTTTTCGTAAACTGCATGTTTTTAGACAGCATTCAATCATAACTAAATTCTGACACTAGTTTTCTATACATAGAAATGCATTAAATATGATAGAATAATGCTGTTTATGAAGCAACTATGTTCAAGCCCAGCGCATGTCGCTGTAAATTTAAAATTTAATAACTAAAGAAAAGGCACGTTAATAATAGTTAAATTATACCTAATTGCTGGTACATCAATCTTAGTTAAGGTTAGATCCGGATATTTCATGTGAAAACCTGCGGAGATCATACTGTCATGTTTTCTTCTTTACAGCAGTGTTTTTAAAAAATAATTATACATACGTGTAGGATCTGGATTTATCTTAATTATGACGTATCAACAAATTGAATAACTCTCTGGTTTTTAGGTGTGATCGTAATTATATAAATACGTAGCACCTATAGTCGTCGTCTGGTCCGCCCGTCTGTCTTCCCGTCCGCCCGCATATAAAATTACCCAACCGAATGGTTTGAAATTTAATATTTATAATCGTTGCAGAATTTTGTCAAGGCATTTCAAATTTTATGACAATCGAATCAAAACTTAAAACACATTAATAAAAGTTTTCTTTATTCCATTAAATCCTATCGTATGTAATCTATATAATAAAATCGCAAGTCATGTGACTGAGGAAAACAAATACGGACTAACCACATCTTCCATATGCCAAGCGGCCATTTTTATTCAAGATTATTTTTCGAATAAAATTGCATAAAAGTTATACATTTTTAGGAAGATCGTTCAAAAAAATTGTTTGCTTGAGAGATGGGTTACATTCAAAAAGATTCTGAGATAACTTCAATGGAAATTAGGTTAACAGCCGAATATCTCAATCCATTAAAATAAATAAGCACAAAAGATTCGTTCATCGTGAGTCATATAAATATTAAACCATGGAGGTAATCATTCGCAAAAAGAAAGATCTCCATGGTGAATTTTGCAGCGCTGTCTGGTGTCGAAATAAAATTCGCATCTGTAAACGTGGCACACGTAATAAGAAAAAACAAGAACGAAAAATCATGCGTCAAACATAGATTACGAAACACTTTCCAACATTTTCAAAATAATTTTACAAATTATTACCGTTTAATAAGGTGAAAGATGATATCTAAGTACAATTTGGAAAATGCATAACATATTTAAAACCCAATTTCAGAAATTACCAACAATTTTCGGAAAAATATCCGAATTATTTTGTGCAGCCCTGTACATGATCTATAGATTTGCATATATACTACATAGAATGCTAAATCTTAGTTCAGTTAGGAAACGCGTAGCACAGTTTAAAATTCTCCTTCTGAAATTTTCGTCAATAAACTTAAATGGACTCGAGAACTTTTACGTTACCCTGTATATGATCTATAGAATTTATACATACCAAGTAATAGACAAAAAATGAGTTAAATTTAAAAACGCGTGCAGCAACTGAAAACGCACTTCCAGCAATTATTGTTAACAAACCGTAGCGAATTCTTTTGTGTGTCCCTGTAAATGAACGATGAATGCTATACACACAATATTCTATAGAAGCCTCTTGTAATGCCCCTTAGTGATACATATCAATTTCAATTTGTTCGACATTGTGAAATATTATTAAAATAAACCGCAAACGATGTTTCTCCATAGACCGTTATGTAAAAAAAAAATTCTTTTGAGTATCCCTGTAAAGGAACTATAAGTGCTATACACACCCAATTCCATAGTAAATCTTTTGTAGTGCACATCAGTGATACTTATGAAATTCAATGTGTTTAAAAAATTGTGTAACATCAATAAAATAAACCGCAAATAATTTTCCCCATAGACCGTAATGTAACGGAATTCTTTTGAGAGTTCCTAAGAAAAAAAATCTATAAGTGCTACACACTTCATTTTCAATACCGAACATGCCATAGTAAACCTCAGTAACATATACCAATTGCATGTCAATTCGACTACATTTACGCAAGTTAGAGCAAGGGATGACGGCTAAACAAACCGAATTCATAAACACTTTTAAACTATGTTGGAAAGTGTTAAAAAGGCATATGCTCGTTTTCGTTTCGCTCATAACAGACGATGTAATTCATTTCACTGAAATAATAAAGATGATTTTTTTTTTTACATTCTAAAACTAGTTATAGTATGAACGCGCCTAATTTGTCACATTTAATGTTTAATTTCCAGCTTGTTATTTATTCTCAATATTTTGAAAGCATAAGATGCAAAAGCAAAATTCACGTATCACGAGCACAATGACTTTAGACTATTTTTGACAATGACTATTTTGACAATGACTATTATTTTACATCTCTCATGAAGCGCTAACCCGAAAGCGGTTAAGAAGGCTACTGCCTGTGTTAGGCCTAATTGGAACATTCGACACTTATTGCGTAAATTACTATTTCTAAGAATTTATATTGGTATATTTAAAAGGTTAAGTGTAGCATATTGTAAAATTATGTAGTAGCTCCAAAGATTAAATCTCAGTTTTATTAATTCAACAACTTTTACATATTTAAATATCATTAACAAATTTGCATTTTACATATCACCACACTACATACATATTTTTTTCAATTTTATCTTATTTTTGCTTCAAAAAATATTTAATTTGTAATTTATTTCCCTTAAAATGTTTTTGTTTAAATTTAGCAACTGGAACAATTTCTAGTATAAACTTTTGTATTTAAATAACACATACACAGTACTTATATTATTTATGTTTAGAATTATATCTAAACGTATAATTTATTGGTGGAATTATATGGATATTTCATGTTAAAATTGGTTAAACTGGACCGTTATGTTTCAACCTAAACGGTGTGAGGGATTCATTAAATCTCTCACAGTTTGCTAATTAAGCATGATAATCATGCACAGGAGTTCCTATGTGTTTGAGACTTTCATCATATTTTTCTTCTAAGTTACAAGAATGTCGCCAACTACAAAGGTATAGATAAGTCCACTATCAATCTTGCCAACCGAAACTTGGTAGACAGCAATGAGAATGGACGAGGGGGAAGGAGTGCTCGTCTCATCCAGCTGACATCGTGGGAGGCCCACACCGTGAGAATTTTACACCGTGTGAACTTTGGGGTTGTTTCGTATATCAGTAGGACCTCCCAAAAGGAACCCTTATCCAATCACATGAAAACAGCACCTTATGACGTGACCTAAAACTTCTTTGAGTGGTGAACGAGGATGCTATTGTTCGAGGAGTTGATCGTAGGTCGGACAGAAAAGAGGGGAGGCAGTCAGAGAGTTTGGAAGCAAGGTGTTGTGGAGCAACACTTGTCTCGGGGGAAGAGATTCTCAACCTGGTAGGGACGTAGGTCCTTGCTGACAGATTTTGAACAGAAAGACTATCTCTCCTAAGTCAACGGTGCAGCCGTTGAGTGACCATGTATGAAAGGTGAATGAGAACCTTTGCTAAATTGTGATAATACAAAACGCTGTATGAAGCTGGACACTTTCCATTGACCGTGAATAATTACAAGCCGAACGAACTCTATTAAAAATTGTTGTGTAAACTCCGAGCTATTTCTATATGAACTGTAATTTTAGTAAATTTGAGATCGAGTTTATAATAAAATTCTTTTCGAAGTATATCTTGAAGTTCATCCATCCTAAAAGGTTTCACGCTACCTCTTTTTAAAACTTACAACATCTTGGATCTATCACATCTGGTGGCAAGCGGTTGAGATATTTCGGCAAAAATTATAAGCATTATTGAAGAAGCCCAGACAGTAACAGTGACGACCGCTCGCATTCAAGCGCGCAAGATCTGACGCCAGTTCAGGAGCGTAAAGCAGAGCCCAGAAGCAAACCCTTGCAGTGAAACTACAGACCGCAGTTCCGTCAACCGAACATAGAAGCAAGCCCTTGCAGTGAAAATACAGACCGTAATTCCGCCTACCGAACCTAGAAGCAAGCCCTTGCGTATATATAACAAACCCGAAGCAAGCCTTTGCACGGAAACATCAGGAGTCGACAGATCGAGAGAACCTGTGCAGCCAACGACGTCTAGGCCAGACCCGAAACCAGCGACATATGATTCAGACAGACTGTAGAAAATGTAGGCTCATTTCATTTTTGAGTGGCTCTCATTATGTTTATATATTCTTTTGTGAGGAAAATTCCTTTTTGAGAAATTTTTATTTGAATATTGATTTATGATAGATTATGATAAATTTTTAAATCTAATAACATTTAAGATATTTGGGAAAATATATATATTTGTTATCAGCATAAAATTTGACAGAGTGAATTTTCTTTTGGCAGTAAAATAATATAAGGAGGTACTGTTAGGCTAAATGTGTAATTTTTGCTTTTTCTCCGAGAAAAAAAAAAGAGGTAAAAATTCCGATTTTTCTAATAAGTCGATTTTCTAGTAATTCCTGATTGAAAAATTTCAAAGATTTTACTTTTATATTATTTGTGAAACAATAGATGTTTTTGATACTAAAATATTTTGCATATGTGATATTAGGGAAAAAAATTTTAGCAGTTGCAAAAAGCGTTCAATTTGTTATAACTGGGAAAATCGTTACCTGCGGTGTTAGAAGTAGCAAGTATTGTTTGAATTATTTGCACAGAATTTCAAAATTTCAAAATTTGTTTTAAATTTGTATGATCGAACCAAAACGTGTCAGTATACTGAAAATTTCACAATATTGAAAATTTATTTTTATATGTATACTATTTTTATTATTCCTCAAATTGAATTGTATTTAAAATTGTTAGTATTATGTGTGTAGTAGCAGAAAATTTTCCCATAAAGTGTTAGAATCCCTATTGCATAAGTTGGCGAACGAAACTATTATTTTCACCTTTATATTGTATTTGCATAAAATTTAAAATGCAAGAAGTAACGGATCTGAAACAGTGCAGGAAAATTGATTTGCAGAATTTAGCGGAAGAATTAGGAGTGGAGATAGGGGAAAATGACAGGATCCCGGTATTTATCCAAAAAATCGAAGCTTCTGATGATTACGATAGAGATTTTGCCTTTACGCAAGCTGGGTATATCATAAAAGATCGCGAAGATAAGATAGCTGCGGATAAAGAAAGGGGGAAAGAGGAAAAAGAAAGAGTAGAGAGAGAAAGAGAAAGGGGGGAAAACAAAAAAAACGCGAATTTACGTTGGAACAACTTAGATTGACGCAAGAGTCAAATAGACGTAGTTCAACTACCAGTGGCGGGTCGGAACGCCCACCCAAATTGCCGCTCAGAACGATCATGCATCGATTTGATCCGGAACGCTCTGACATAACTTTGTTTTTAAATTTGTTCGAACGACAGGCGGCCAAAGCAGAAATAGAGACAGGTGACTTAGTAACGCATTTACTAGCTTTTGTGCCAGTCGAAATTGCAGAATTAATTTTAAGGGAACCGCAAGATCAGACTGATGACTTTGAATATGTCAAAAAATTTTTGCTAGAGAGCTTCCGCATGAGTCCCGAAGCGTACCGTCAAAAACTAATGAAACATCCACGTAATCCAGGTGCTTCTTGGAAAGACATTATTTTCGAGCTCAACAGCTATTTAGAGGGTTGGTTAAATGGGTTAGGTGTTACGGATTTCAGTAGTCTTAAAAATTTATGATAACGGACCAGATCAAGCTCCGTGCTTCTAGCGAAATGAAAGAGCACTTCATCGATTCGTGGGCAAACTACAAAGACCCTTTAATTTTGGCCAAATGTCTCGACGAATATGAAGCAGTAAAAGGGATTTCAGATAAAAAGGAGAATGCGAGATCTGTTTATGATAGGAAATCGGAAGGAACGAAGCTCGAGGATAAATCAGGGGAAGAAAAAAATTCCGACAAAAAAATAAATTGGCGAGATAAAGAAATTAAAGACAGAGAACGTATCTTCGAACGAAGGAGGCGTTGCCATACTTGTGGAAGTGAATTTCACCTAATGGCTAATTGTCCGAAAAGACAAAGGGACAGAACGGAAGTAAAGACTTTCGAGAGCATAAATCACTTAGGCGATATAAGCGAAGATAAAAGTCTGTTCCGGCCTTTTCTAAGTGAAAACAAAATAAATGGGAAGAGGGCGTGCGTACTCAGAGATACATGAAGTACCTACGACGTTTGCCCATGGAATTTGGTAAACAAAAGCAAATTAGGTAATGAATATGTTTGGCTCAAACAGACATTCGATAAGTATCCAAAACGGTTTAGAGTCGCACGAATGGAGATAGAAATAAAAGGTCTAGGATATATTACTACAAAAGCGGCAATCCTGCATAGTTACTCTAAAATTAAACGTTATATCTTAGGTAATAAGACGCAAGCTCTAATAAATGAAAAGTTAAAACAAAAACAAAAACCACAAACTAACGCCATTTGGGATAACCCGCGGAACGAACCCTTTAACAGATTCCCAAAGGCAGGAAAAAAATCTTTTGTCATTTCCCCCCACAATGAAGAATCACCGTTCTCAGTGTACAACAGAAAAAGAAACTTGTTTGAATAGGTCAAGAAAAGTTGAATAGTTCGTTTTCGACAAGCAGGGAAATTCGAAAGATAAACGCGAAAATTTGGAAGTGAGAGTTGACAGGCAGGATTATCATTCGAAAATTAGTTTGGAGGGAGTAAACGGATTCACGAAGATTTTTCTAAAGTCCATTGAAAAATGTGACAGGACGGAAAATGCACGCCTTTGTGACATTATTTTTAAAGGAGTTGAACGATTGGGTAAAACGTATTGTTCGCCAAACGCGAGTAGAGAAATTCAGCAGTGAGTTTATGAATAAAACTCAATCTTTTGTACATATTTGATTATTTTTAGTTTTATTGTTATTTTGGCATGTGTAATGCAGCGACATCTTTCGAAAAAAAAGGTCCCTAAGGCTAAATGTTAAAGCAATGGTAAGCAGTGTATAAAAAATTAGGTCATTTATGTATATTTTGAGGTGTAAAATTGTAATGTTATTTGAGCCACTCAAATATGTTGAGCAAATCCTTTTTTTTTTTTGCAGATTTTCCGTATTTAACCCGGAAAATGTTTTGAAGGGGGGAGGGGTGTTGTGAGGGATTCATTAAATCTCTCACAGTTTGCTAATTAAGCATGATAATCATGCACAGGAGTTCCTATGTGTTTGAGACTTTCATCATATTTTTCTTCTAAGTTACAAGAATGTCGTCAACTACAAAGGTATAGATAAGTCCACTATCAATCTTGCCACCCGAAACTTGGTAGAGAGCAATGAGAATGGACGAGGGGGAAGGAGTGGTCCTCTCATCCAGCCGACATCGTGGGAGGCCCATACTGTGAGAATTTTACACTGTGTGATCCTTGGGATTGTTTCGTATATCAGTAGGACCTCCCAAAAGGAACCCATATCCAATCACATGAAAACTTCACCTTATGACGTGACCTAAAACTTCTTTGAGTGGTGAACGAGGATGCTATTGTTCGAGGAGTTGATCGTAGGTCGGACAGGAAAGAGGGGAGGCAGTCAGAGAGTTTGGAAGCAAGGTGTTGTGGAGCAACGGTTGTCTCGGGGGAAGAGATTCTCAACATGGTAGGCACGTAGGTCCTTGCTGACAGATTTTGAACAGAAAGACTATCTCTCCTAAGTCAACGGTGCAGCCGTTGAGTGACCATGTATGAAAGGTGAATGAGAACCTTTGCTAAATTGTGATAATACAAAACGCTGTATGAGGCTGGACACTTTACATTGACCGTGAATAATTACAAGCCGAACGAACTCTATTAAAAATTGTTGTGTAAACTCCGAGCTATTTCTAGATGAACTGTAATTTTAGTAAATTTGAGATCGAGTTTATAATAAAATTCTTTTCGAAGTATATCTTGAAGTTGATCCATCCTAAAAGGTTTCACGCTACCCCCTTTTAAAATTTACAACATCTTGGATCTATCACAACGGTAGCGTTCTTTCATTAAACAATCTGAGATTTTTTTTTTTTAAATGAACGCTTACAAAAAATATGTTATTGATCAGATGTAAACTGCATATATAGTGAGAGATATTTAAAACGTTTTTATTTAAATTTAATAGCTAGAAAAAAAATTCTTGCACATACTTTTATATTTAAGTAACACATACAGTATTTATATTATTTATGTTTTTAAATTATATAAAATACTTCTACCAAATAAGGCCATCAGCCTATATATTGTAGGGAACAGTCTTGGATCGACAAAAAGCAGCGTATCCCTCTCAGTTTGTGTCCTTGATATGTGCAGATAGTTTCAACCACAACCCATACCGGCTTCGTCGTCGTTTTCGGACCACTGAATCTTTCGACACGTCGTTGTCAAAAACAATAAGTAAACTTTCATATGAAATCATTGTAAATTATTATTGATTAAATTTTACAATCTTTGCATGATGTCCAAGATAATTTAGCGATCTTTTAGAATGTAAATTGAAATATTCTGCAATTATGTTGTATTTGAAAGTAAAATAAGCGAAAAACATAAATTATCTAATGAAGCCAGGCAGTAAAAGGGCTGGTCTTATTAAGAGACACTTCATTTTCATCGAATATTCTCATTACTAAAGCTAATTAAACATTTTCTGTGTAAATATTTGTAGAAAACTATGGAATCTATCAAAGCGGTGGTAAAGAGAGCTCAATAGAGTGAAAGGCAAATGGTATCAGGAGTTTTGGCTGTTTGAAACAGCATGCCCATAAATACAGCGGCTACAGAATATTGTATTACAAGGAGAACTCTTTATTTTGTTCAATTTTGGTGCAATACCCTGACGTTATTTGAAACACACACTTCTAATAAAGCTACTTTAAAGTGCCTTTTGTTTTGAACTCCACAATTTTGAAATACGAAGGATGTGGATTATCACTTTACTAAACAGCGTACAACCAATAGAGTGAAAAAATGTCCAGACCGGGGTTCGATCCCAGATCCCTTGGTGGCACCAAGTGCTTTACCAACTAAGCCATCCGGACAAACCCCGGTCTGGACATTTTTTCACTCTGTTGGTTGTACGCTGTTTAGTAAAGTGATAATTCTCATCCTTTGTATTTCAGTAATTTACAGCGTAATTTCGACTCTGCTGAAAAATTAATTAGTATATCCACAATTTTGTTTTGGCCACCACAATTAAAGAGCGGCAAGAATATACGGGATTTAATATCGTAAAATATGTATAACTATTATATCCAACAACATTTAAAATATATTCTGATATAACACAGTTTATTGTCATCTGAAACCTTAACGTGGCCTTATTTGGTACAGGTACCTTATAAAGTATGGTGCTGACGGCACATCGATCATTAGTTAAAGTGGTGTTTTTGATACATCAAGTGATCATCAAGCTGTCACGTTTTCTCTTCGACAACAGCGTTTTTTAAACAGTACTTATGTATATACATATTTTTTATATTATTTTTTTCTTCAACGTTTATATTTGAAACCTGGTGTGTTACACAATGCTTACCACCGAAATACGAAATTTCCCTTTTTTGCAACAAAAGAGTACGGTTCATTTACAAGATTGAGATCTCGGTATGGTGAAATATATCAACCTCGCCGCAATCAATCATTATTTTGATTCGATAAAAGCGAAGAAAATCGTATTTACGTATGCTGGGATATTGTTTATACCAGCCTAGAGGGGATATTTATCCGGATCTTATCAAAAGGGTTTTGACAGTTGCGAAGCAAATTCAGCTGCTAAAAACAAATTCTTATTTTTCAAATAAACATCGCCATTAAAATGACTGAACTTTCTCCGGTTATTGGCACCAAATACGATCAAGCATCATTTGAATGCGAGAAAAATATCGAATAATTCTAGGTACGGCAATAATTGCGCAATGAAATTCGTAGACATTCAGTATAACATTTTCTAATTAGTATTTTCCTTTTTCTTGAATATTTTCAAATACTATATGAAGCGGTCAAAAGACTTTTAAAATATCGAAAAGTGAAAACAAAAAGACCATTTTTGTCATTTTATATATTAAAATTATACATTACAAAAACCCAATTTTTAAAGGCTGTAGTATATACATATTTCATTACATTGTTTTATCAGATCATAACGCAGAAAATTAGCTGTTAATGGGATTTTTAATCTTGTCGACATAAAAATTGAAATCACCGGTTGCGCGCAGGATTACAAAAGAATTGCTGCGTGTAAAAGGAAATTATAGGTATATAAGTATACTTGAGAGTATTGTGCTTACACTGAACTTAAAAAAAAGTGTTTACTTATATCATTTTTATGTTTTAAAAACAAAACTATACACTGAAAAAAAAAAAAAAAAAAAAAAAAAAAAATTGTTGATTTTACAGTATAATACTGGCATCCCATCTGCCAGAAATATACCGTAAAATTAACAGTAATAAACAGTAAAATAAGCAGTAATACACTGCCGCGCATTTTTTTTTTCAGTTTATCTTGCTTATATAAAATTTTCAAAAGTTTAACAACATAACACCAAGAAAAAATATTTTTAAACAAAAAAAGATGAAAATTTAGGATCTCTTCATAGAACCTACCATACACTATATAGCCTGAAAATTTCATGAAAAAATATCGAAAATTTTTTTAACTACCTTGAGCACAATGCCCCAAAAACGCATTTTGAGAAAAATGTTAGCGAGCGGGTATATTTTCGCGTGAGTGAAGTAGCCTACTAACAGCAATAAAGTAGCTTGTAATGCTAGATTGTCTTTTATACTGCTTGCTTCAAATAAGCATTATATAAAATTAGCTCAATAATTTAATTCGCTAAAAGTTTGACCTGGAAAGATCCTTTAAAAGATTATTTATTTTTTTATGTCCATAAACATCAAGATGATTCCAGTTCATAAAAGTGTTGAATTCAGAAATTTTTCTCCGAGGAGGGGTTGACATTATAGAGTTCCGGGGGAGGGGGAAATTGCATTTTTTGGTCATTAAAAGGATAAAATCTCAAATCTTCCGGAGGACATTTCAAAGCTCCGGGGGGAATGCCCCCCCCTCCCCCGGAACACGCCCTGAATTCTGCACTTTATGATGATGATCATCTAATGATTACCTCACATAACTTATGTGAAGCCAGGTACGAAACAATATTTTACATCAAATCTGTGTCTTACTTTTTATCTAATTTTATGAATTTAAAATTAGAGATTTATTTCAGAAATCCAAACTAAAAAAAAATATTATTTGATTCATAAATTTGTTAAAATATATTTTTTAACTAAACTAATGTCAACATGGCATCTTACTACAACGCGATAAATAATCTAAGTAATAATAGATGTTTAATCAGCCTAATTGCTGAATTAAGTTTTAAGGAAGCGAATGTGCTTTCTTTATCTTTTGTTTATCTCTTTTACTTGTAAATATTGTTTTATAATTTGTAAATAAATAATTTTAAATTTAATTACTTTTGGTATTTCTTTGAAATCATCATGGACTTTATTGTGTGATTATTCTTTAGGTTTATGATGATGATTATTGTTGGGCTGAAATATTTTAATGCATAACGCATGAATTGAGATAGTTTTTGGGCCGTTCGTTCGTACCATTTGCGTTGTAAACAATTTCCCAAAGGTTCTACATCCAGGAAGGCAGACATGAAATATCCAATGAACGAAGACATCTCAGCTGAAAGTTTTTTATTGATATATAGCAAGTATAAGATGTAAGAACGGGGTGGTCTCGGGTATTAGAGGCTTAGAACAGTTGTTAACCGATCAAGAGCGAGTGATCTGCCGTTTGGGCAGTAGATTGTCTCGCCACGATTCGATAATACACCGAGCCAGCAAACCGCAGACGCGCCAAAGAATTTATGTACGTTAAGGATAATTAATAGAAATGTTTTGGGAAGATGTAATGAAAAAGCTACCACATTTGGCGAACCCGTAACTTTTGTGAATTTTAGAGGACACAGGCGGGCAACCCGGTGGGAAAGGAATTTTAGTCAAAGGAAAGAGCTAAACATTGTATCTGGGAAATTACATTACTTGCACAATTTGTTTATGAACAGAAAAAGGTTGGGCGCCCAAGCAGCTGCACAATGAATGTCCGGAACACATAACATTACATCTGTTATAACCGCATTGGAATTAAAATAGATCTCTAACGTACATGCTGCATTTAATAAAGATAGTCTTTCATATGAGAAAAAGGAAGTAACGTTTGAGGTTTTAGAATAAGATATATTTTAGCGAAGAGAATATTAATTAATATATTGAAAATTAAGTTAGGAAGATAATAATTTAGAATAAAGATATGTATAAATGATTCTATATCATATACATATTCTCCCCTTCGACAAAATGAAAAAAAATGACGCTAGCTCAATGTACATCGGTACAAACTGTTATACGTACCTGCAAAAAGTTCAGTACACAATTACACTTGGAGACCACCCAAAAGTACACAATAAAACAAAAATACAAACAAACATATAGAAATAAAAATATACAAGTACTTGTTTTCAAAATGTTGCACTTTCAGTATGTGTGCAAAGGTACCTAAAATGATTTTTTTTGTTTAAATCATACAAATGTTCTGTTTCATTTTTTTTAAAACAGCTGCAGCATTTAAAAATACAGAACAATATCATAATTATCATTTCAATAATACTCGTCATAATTGACGGAGGCCTATATATTTTTCATACATATGTATATACATGTATGTGTGCACAATTATCAAAATCTTCAATGCTAGCAATTCTCATAACGATGGTAACATACATATCTGCAGATTTCTTTGATTTTAGCTAGCTTTACTTCAAAAATGTTTATCATAATAAACATTAATATAGAAATATAATATGACAACAAAAACTAGTTTAAATTGGAAAGTAAATATAAACAAATGCAAATGTAATATATATAAACAATAATTATGCATAAAAGTTTAATATAAATAAGTGTTTTCCTTTATTCAAGTGAAAATAAAAATCTATGAGGCAAAAATATGTTAAAAGTAGAGTGATACTGTGCAAAGTATGAATACTGACAATGGGAAATAAAATTAACTTACCAAATTAAGAATCTAGTGCATCAAAGTATCATAAAAATTGTAACACATGGCAAACGAACTGGTGCATATAAGCAAAAATTGAATTAAAAATTGTTTATAACATTTTTTTTTATCCAATAGTGTCCACAAATATGATTTTTTTTTTTTTAAAGTAAAAGGTGTGAGATTTATAAATAATAAAAATATATAGGAAAAATAATCATATAAACTGAAAAGTAAACACCGTAGGTATTATGCGCTATCAGAAAGTACGTGTTTAAAATGTTGAAAAAGCAGTCCTATCGTTCACCATATGACTCATAGACATGTCATATGACAGGAATGCAAAAAGAAAATTTTTATCTATCTAGTATATCTATATTTTGTATGTGTGTAGTGTAGAGTACTTCTGAAAAAAAAAAACATTTACCAGAATGACACTTACAAGACATATTTATAAAATTAAATCCTATAAATGAAAGAAAAATATTTTGTAAATGTGTAAACATTGTACGTTGATGAGAGAACATGAAATAAATGTGTGAAAAAATGTATTAAAAATTTACCTATACCATTATTAAAATTTCAATTCAAAAATATTGAACTGATGAATTCCATGATGTGAAGTTAAATTGTTATATAAGCAGAATTTATTTTTCTTTTTCTTTTTTAATTACATGAAGTATATTATAATCATGGAAAGAGATACGATGAATAGTGTAAAGAATAAATAAATATTGTGATAGAGAATTCTTTTTTTTGAATAAATGTCATGTCAACTATCTATTAAAATGATTGAAATTGAACCAATTCGTGAAGAGTCACAGTTCAAAAATGATGTAAACAATAAAATTTAAATGAACCGACGAGAGAGAGAACCATTGGAATTTTTGCATAAAATGAAAATGAATGTGTCTAAAAATAGTTTTAAAAGGAAGAGTATATTGTAAAATAAAGAGAAAATAAATATTGCAAACAGTTTAGAGAACAAATGTAAACAATTGCATGTGTAACTGTGAATGAAAGACTACAATTTTATATCCAAAGCATTCTGCGAAAAATAATTGTAAAACTTTGTAGAAAAATATGCTATGTACCTCTTTGTATTGCAAAAATACTCTGAAAAATTGTAGAAGGGAGTATCATCTACGTAAAATCCATCAGCACTCAAAAGAAAGAACTTTGTAAGAAAATAAAACATTGTACGTTGGGCGCTAATAAATGACTTTCATGGAAGACACTGCGTGTAATATGGAGATACCAGAAAAATGAGAATATTCTGGGAAAATGCAATCGTAAACAAATAGAACTTGAGGAAATAGCAGAATATTTTTTTTAATTTTTGAACCTTGTATCAAGTAGGTTACCTGTAAAATATAAACGTTGACAAGAGAAGATAAACCATATTTGTATTGCCTACCAAGAAAACTGTTAAACACTAAACATGAGCATAAATATTGAAATTATAACTATTACTTGAATATGTGTGCTTACAAAAGAATAAAAAAATGCATCTTGTTACACATCGGAAACATGTAGGGGAATGCCAAGATTTCAGTGTACAATAGATAATAGAGCCAAATTTTTTTTTTAATACAATAAAATGCAAAAATTTTAAATATGAAACAGCAATAAAATAGTGTGTGTGTGTGTGTGTGTGTGTGTGTGTGTGTGTGTGTGTGTGTGTGTGTGTGTGTGTGTGTGTGTGTGTGTGTGTGTATCCGACAAACTATTTGTGCCTAGGATGACGAGTACTTAAGAATGTAGAATGTACGATGAAAGAAAATACTAGTTACTATACTAGTTTCGATAAACAACGTGAAATATGTAAATTACTTGAATACGATGAATTTTCAGAACACATTGAACAGAACATAATATAAATCGATGAGAGAGAAGTAAAAAGAAGGCGTACAATCTGAGTACTTGAAAAGTACAAAATATCACGACCAAAATAAAATTAAGGCGTGTGCAAAAATTTTAACAGCATAAAAATATATTGTACGAAATGAGTAAATACAATGTAAAATGGAGAACCTTTTTAGAATTGCAAAAAAATAGAACAAAAATTTTACGCCAGACATTAAAATGACAAAATATGACATCAAAATTTTGAAAAGTGCAAGAAATATTTCACACATAACCACAGTGATTGGCCGGTCACTTTGATTGAATGTGAAATAAACAAATTATCGTTCACTAATCCTGCAGAAATCAATCAACGAAAAGATGTACTTACACTTAAAGTGACTGTTAAAATTAAAAGTGTAATTTTAAATTATTCCATGAAATATATATGAGTTCCTTGAATCGAGACTTATACAACTGCATAAAATGTAAAGAAAAAATTATAAATCTTGAACCTATCTTTTAAAAACAAAATTTGTGCAAAAATGTAACAAGACGTTGAAAAAATCATATTCCAAGTATGTAAGTATGCCGAATGACATATTCTACCTAAAAGTTTAAATTGCCTATGGAAATGATTAAAACATGAATGTCTTTCAGTCAAATGAATTATAATTTCAGAACTGTACGAAGATGAGCATAAATAAGAAGAATGCTTAGAAAACTGATGTAAATATTATAAAGTACATAATATTTTAAAAGTTAAGTAGATAGCACTATGACATGACCAGCAAATATATCTAAAAATTGTAATTAATATCTGTGGGAAGAAGAATAATCGTGTGTGCAGATAAAAAAACATCCCTAAAAGAGACCAAAATATTTAAAAACTAAAATGTACATGGCAACACTGATGTAATTCTTTATAATTATTATTATTATTTTATTTATTATTATTATTATTTTAACCATGCCAGTATTCTTTTACACATATATATCTAAACTCTTTAA
This sequence comes from Maratus michaelseni, assembly GCA_963931845.1. Lineage (NCBI taxonomy): Eukaryota > Metazoa > Arthropoda > Arachnida > Araneae > Salticidae > Maratus > Maratus michaelseni. Next base: position 8,209,619 of record OZ007590.1, on the reverse strand, counting down.
AATATAAAGAAGTATTATAATTTCGCAGTTACTAGCTTGAGAAAAAAATATCATAATTTAAAATACTTTTGAAATACCAATTTACCTTTTCTTTTCCATCACCATAGATATCTCGACAGTGAAAAAAAAAATTAAGTGGGGAGAATCGAGATATTGACAAATCTGAAAAGTACATACAACAAGAGGGACAAGGCCTAGCAAATCACTATGAAAGAAATTATATAAATATTTATCCCATCACAGATTTTATAGAAATAATGGGCCAAAAATATAAATACAAAAATTTTAAAATAATTAAAGTTTTTATTTTTATTTATTTTTTAATATGAGAATGAGCATTACCATAAATCATAATATTTGTCAATGCTATATACTGAAACATATAAAAATTTACCTGTAGTGCCCTAGCATAGATCAAAAACATTACATACACCAAAAATGAAAATTTTGCATGCATAAGCGAATGTTTCATGGATATATCGCGATATTCACATTCCGTCCACCCTTTGGGGCCAGCCCATCATATATGGCAAAATGTAAATATATATACACGAAACAGAGCTTATAGCATCACACATAACATAAAAATGACCTACACAAAAACAAACAACATATAATGTAATGCAGTTTACCTTTTAAGGAATTCCAAGTTATTAAAATTCTTTAATGGTATAAAATGGATGGTGTTAAAGCAAACAAATATTCATTACAGTTAATTAAAAATGCTCAAAGAGTAAAACTATAAATTTTTATGACATAGAGCTTTTAAACCGAAAAATTCTTGATGCAATGTTATTAACCAATTAGTTGATACTTACTTACATAATCTATCAATATCAGCTTTCAAAAACAATAAGTAGTTCAAAAATATATGCAACACTCCCATATACATTCATTATATGTGAAAATTCTCCCCATCTCTATTAATTTGAAAAAAAAATCTGATAAACATGTTGAATTTTTATCTTTTTTTTTATATATATAGAATTTATCCTATAGGAAAACAACTTTTAATATGCATAAAAATCTAGAATATAATATTTAAAATATAAAATGCTGACGAAAAATGTATTACTAAATTTTTTTTATTTGAGGAAAAAATCATACTCTGGTTGTACACAATTATTAAAAAAAAAAAACATATATAATATCATATAAATTGTAACATACATATAGAAAAATTGTGAATGTTTGCATGACTAATTGACATACTGATTAATAAAAATTTCAAAAGACATAATTTAACGAGATAAGTTTCCAAGGAAACATGCACCTATATTTTAACAAATTAAATTTCAAACTATTTATCTACTTTTATTCCAACCAAAGTAAACGATATGTATATGTCATGCACCATCTAAAATTTAAATAATATACTGATGAAGTTATGTATGATCTTCATCGTTTTATACAATTAACAACAAAAACAGTAGGATTTATTTATTCAGTTTATAATATATGCATGAGTATAATTTAAGTTAACGTATTCAGCCCGTGCAATCAAGATGTAAAAAAATTACCTTAGAAAATGAAAAAAAAATTTGATAAAAAACATCATGTAAAATAATTTTGAAGGAAAAATACTGTAGGCTGAAGGAAATAATTAAAATATGCATATATTAAATATGTACTTACTTGAAAAGTGTATTTTTACTCCATTTGTTTTATACAACAATATTCAAGATGTGTTTTAAAAAGAACAGATAATTCAATGAAATACGTTTTCAAAAATATCAATGCTCGCTCACCTATACAAATTTTTTTTTTTTTAATGGTAGAAATAAATCGTAGAATTGAATGTAAATAGCTGAGTCCGCAACAGCTGTAAGATCGAGGAAGAAGAAAAAAAAAATTCTTTCAGCTGGCCTTGCGAGGGAAAGCAAAATTTTTTGTATCAGGAGAGATATTTCTATGCTCGAAGAAAATGCATATTTCACATTAATTATTGGAATGAACCAGTTTATTTGTCAGTTTAGCAAAACGTTTATCATTGCACGACGAAATTGCATCACTGCCTGTGATTAATAATCCAAACACATAAATGCATCTTCGTAGGAATAATGTCGGGGATTTCTTTCTTTCTCATCTTTTTTTAAGTAAATAAAAAGTTACCGTGTAAAGATAATCGGAACAATAATGATGAGTCAGGTTTCAAGAGTTGAAGGTTCAGGCGGTAACATTTGACGATAGTCTGTTATAAGTAATTACACATCTTGAAGATTTCACTTGTTTAGAAGGAAACATTAATATTCAGTAAATTCGCAAAGAGGTTGCTTTTTTTTTTTTTTTTTTTTTTTTTTTTTTTTTGTAGAACCGAATAATGATAATGCGGAACAGAAAGGGAGAATCGGGAAAACTTGTATAGCTAGAAAAATGCGATCCGGAAATCCGGAAGAAAAAAATCCACATAATTCTGATAAATCCAGAACAGTACCGCTTGAAAAAAATCTTTTATATAATCCAGAGACCATCTGAGACTATGGGATATGACTGGCAGATGAACGGGAGATGATTGGAGATGTCCGGAAAAGAATTGGAGAGGAACTGGATACCATCTGGATAGGAGACAGGATAACAGAATCAGACGATGGGAGACAGGAGAAGACCGGAGACCGTAGACATGAGGCCAGCAACCGGAGCTCACAGGATGCAGGATACAGGAGGAGAGCAGAAACGGAGATCACAGGATACATTATACAGGAGGAGACAGGAGACGGGAGACCACCCCGACTGTACTATAATCAATTATTGCCTTCCGAAGTCACACCAACTGTGTATGATGATGATTATTGTTGGGCTGAAATATTTTAATGCATAACGCATGAATTGAGATAGTTTTTGGGCCGTTCGTTCGTACCATTTGCGTTGTAAACAATTTCCCAAAGGTTCTACATCCAGGAAGGCAGACATGAAATATCCAATGAACGAAGACATCTCAGCTGAAAGTTTTTTATTGATATATAGCAAGTATAAGATGTAAGAACGGGGTGGTCTCGGGTATTAGAGGCTTAGAACAGTTGTTAACCGATCAAGAGCTAGGAGTGATCTGCCGTTTGGGCAGTAGATTGTCTCGCCACGATTCGATAATACACCGAGCCAGCAAACCGCAGACGCGCCAAAGAATTTATGTACGTTAAGGATAATTAATAGAAATGTTTTGGGAAGATGTAATGAAAAAGCTACCACATTTGGCGAACCCGTAACTTTTGTGAATTTTAGAGGACACAGGCGGGCAACCCGGTGGGAAAGGAATTTTAGTCAAAGGAAAGAGCTAAACATTGTATCTGGGAAATTACATTACTTGCACAATTTGTTTATGAACAGAAAAAGGTTGGGCGCCCAAGCAGCTGCACAATGAATGTCCGGAACACATAACATTACATCTGTTATAACCGCATTGGAATTAAAATAGATCTCTAACGTACATGCTGCATTTAATAAAGATAGTCTTTCATATGAGAAAAAGGAAGTAACGTTTGAGGTTTTAGAATAAGATATATTTTAGCGAAGAGAATATTAATTAATATATTGAAAATTAAGTTAGGAAGATAATAATTTAGAATAAAGATATGTATAAATGATTCTATATCATAAGGTTAATTAATTTTCTTTCTTTACAGGTATATCTAGTTTCCTTTTCCAACTAAATTTTAGTTAACATAATAAATCGTTAAGGTTAATTTTAATTATATTTAAATTAGGCGGAAGACTCATAGGTATTTGGGATTTACGAAATAACACAACGCAAGAAAATTTAATTAAGCACTTAACTTTTAACATGAGCGTTTGTGCTAAGCTCGCGTTACCTTGTAGAGTATTGGTAATTTTACGAGCACTCGTGAATATTTATTTGGAGTTTACTAAATGTACCACCTAGTTACTATGGTTGGTTTAGGTGAATGATGGACAGATTCTTTAAAATAACCATCTATATTAATATTTGCACAGATCTATCAAGCATTCGTGCTGAAAATTTCAGCGTTTGGTGCAATTTCATTATGAAGACGATCTCCTAAGTTTATTTTTCTAAACATAAATTGAAAGGAGGCGTGATTTCCAGTCGAATGGTTATTTTTGTTGATTTCTGGGGAGATTAAAAATTATGGGGTGCTTCCATTTTATTTTTGGCCGATCGTACATCATTTTTTAAATAACATAAAAAGAATCAATATCATCTAATATCTAAAACACGGCTATATAAGTTTCCAGCTTATTAACTTTGGTGATATAGAGACATTTTGCTATTTGGCAGTCTAAGGGGGACGTCTTCTGCTATGTTTTACACCCACAAAAGAAGAAAATTTTAGAAAATAAACGGAAAAGTTATATAAAATTCACTTTTACAAAAAGTAAGTTTAATTTACATTTACACTTTTTATATAATTTTCCGGTTACTATCAGAATGACTCTTGTACTTTTTCCCTATAAGATTTAAATTTGACTTTTCTAAATATATAAATAAATCCCTAATATAGTTTCTTTGATATCTCCTATACTTTTGCATGTACTGTCTGCATAAACATTTCCAGGCTGATTTGATACAAGAAATTAAAATATAATGTCAAACGTGGGTGTTACCATTTTAAAAAATAATTTGGTGCAATTTTTCATATTTAGACGACCATCAAGCCGTAATCCATGTCTAGCAGTTAATAACAGATGTTATTACCAGTCGGTTGGTACCGGCATCATTTACGATGATTTTGAACGGAATTAATTAGGGAGTATACACATTTTTTTTCTCGCGACTGTACCACTATGAAGTCTGTTACTCATAAGAAATAAATGGTAAAGCTTCTAACTATGTTTTAGTGGAAGATTCCGTGTTATGCTCATGAAAATGGACACCAGGTATAAATGATTTAATGTACCTTTTTCGTCAATCTATATTATAAAGCATAAACGTGTACGTCACTAAAACTGACGTCATAACATGGCAGGCGATCACCCAGGGAAGGCTGCACCTTGGCTACCCTTTGGTTTAAAAAATAGCGCTTTTTTTGTTCCTCAATTTAAAAAAAAAAAAAACTGTTCCTTTTTTCTTTTCTACTAAAAAATTTACTCGCATAGTTAAAACGGACTCATTATTGTGTCATAATGAGATTGCCCTTTATATGCATATTTTTTATAGGCACTTTTAAATGTTAAAAGTGCCTATAAAAAGCAAAACAATGAATTTAAAAATCGGAAAAGTGCCTGTGAGGATCTAAAATTTCCCTTCAAAATCTGAAAAGTGCACTTAAAAATTTAAAAAGTGCTCTAAGAAAATAAAAGAATCTAAAATGCGCCCTTTTTCAGAAGCAGTACCGGTCTCTTATTTTAAAACTAAGATAAGTTCTGATTTTATTCATTTATTTATTTAATTATTTTAGAAACAAGCTTTCCTTTTGAAAATCGATTAAAATAATTACCATAATAACCTTTTCTATAACCAGCCATCGATTTATTTCATTTGATAAAGTAGATTTAATAATATTTCCAATCTACATCTTGTAGTATCAAAACAATTCAGACAAGTTATAGTATATATTATATACATATATATGTAAATGTATATATTTATACAATATATTTGAAATTATAAAAATTAAATAAAAAAAAAGAAAGAAAGTAGCTTACGATTGCATAAAACAAAAATGACCGAACAAAGACAGAATGTAATAATATTTTACATTAATCGGTATAGTAAATATATATATTAGAATCTGAATATGTTAAGAATCATAAACATATTTTAAAGACAGATGATACCAAACAAAAATGAAATAAAAATAAATTAAACATAAATTGGAACCAAATGGAATATAGAAATATGATGATGAAGATGAAAAACAAAGCGACACGTGAATGTTTAATCTCCAGTTGGCAAGAACTTCCACGAGTCGCATGAAATACATTATTTCATATAATAGAATAGCGAATAGCCAAGAAGTATCTCACTGCTGTATAATGATTTGAATATTGCCTTTAAAAAAATAATAATAAATAAATAAATACTGTATATGAAATGGAACTACACGATTATTTTCAAATTAATGATACAATAACGAGGAAAAGTTATGTCTGAGAGAGCAGTTTCAAAATATGAAACACACAAAACATTTTCTCAAAAAATATTGAAATTCTAAAACAGTTCTAATTATTTGTAAACTTAGAAATCGCATTTAAATTTGTTTTCCTTTGTGTGTTTTTTAAACGAAAGTAAATTACTAATCAAAATTACTATATTTTTTAGATTGCTTATGACTGTTTACCGATAAATAGATAAAATTATTTCATATAATATACTAGAGAATAGCCAAGAAGTCTATCACTGCCATATAATGCATTGTATTTAAGTAAAAAATTTAGAATATCATATGAAAATAAAAGAAAATTTTAATAATAATAATAAGAAGAAGGATTGTGTTTACGAAGAACTAATATATGAATTATATACATACATACAGCGCTATAGTCGTAAAAAAGGGAGTGTTATAGTCTAGAGTATATAGTCTATCAGAGGCTATAGTCTAGAGTATGTATACTGTAGCTTTATTTGAGAAGCGTAAGGTATGCGGCATTTCTTTTAAAAAATCCGATGGTATACGGCGTATATATCGTATATCTTCCAATACGCCCCTTTATATAAAAAGGTCTTCTTGTCTTCTGATCCTTATCCAATTGCTAATTCCTAAAACATTCGCTTACCGTTAGCTTAAAACAGATATAGTTCCTATTACAAAAAGGTTTTCAAATGTCATTTCATCATATCAAAAGCTTTTTACTCCAAAATAGTTTTGTTGTTTTACATTACGAAATTAAATTTTTATGCGGTCCCTGAGTCACATAAGTTATATTTAGAAAAACTGTCTCATTCTCTAACAAGTAACACTGTACAAATTCCGTTCTTCTACGACCAAAACTTACTGAGTACACTTTAAATTTTTTGGAATTTTCAGCATTTTTTGGTACTAAAAACGTGTTTTTGCTTACTACTAAATGTCTAAAACTAATGGTTTAGGAATGAGCTACTGGATAACTAACTAGAAGAGGGGACAGACACCCTGTATACATATAAAAAGTCGTTGGTCTTAAAAGCAAATAAAATTATGGAAAATCACATTTATAACAGAACAATAAATCGTATGAATTTAGGAAATATTTTTAATAAGTTCAATATTTAGAATCAACAGTTTAAGATTTCAAATTCAAAATTCATTACTTACCCAAACAGTAACAATCGTATGCTAGAAAAAAAAAATCAAGTATCACGTACCGCAAAAAATAATCCTTAATTTTTACTTGTAAATGTTCATAACCATTTTACATATTTCAAGTTACAAAAAAGAACTCCAACGGGCAATGAAATAGACTACATTGTAACAGAAATACGGCGAGAGGTAATTTTCGCAAACGCTAGCGACAGACAATAATTTGCGTCATACCAGGAAGGTACAAATGCAAATTTGGTTTGAGTAAATGGAGAAAGTATACAATTTAATTGTTTACAGTCAGGGAAAATCGGAATGCATTTAATTCAAGTAGATATTTTCACCCTTGAAATTTTAAAGGAATATAAATCTGTCTCTTTTAATTTCGTCCGTGAGCATGAGAGGGGAAGGAAGCAGCATTCAAATTCAACTGATTTCTCTGATGATATCGAAAAAAATCACAAAATTTATTCTTCTCAAATGACTTAAATAATAAAACACTAACAAAAACAAAAACAAAAAAACTAAGAATTTTTGTTATGGAGACTCTCAGAGACCTGGCGGGGCTGCTTCTAAATTAAATTTTAATAGAAAAAGTACATGAAAATTAAATGATAGCATTTCAAATAATAACTTCAAAGATCGTGCAATTATGGAATATTCCCATTTGTTTTTGAAAATGGCTCGGAGTGAGCCGAAACATGTCAACTTAATAAAAGTTATTTTAATTTGTATTATGTTGTTAATTTACACTTTTTAGCATTTAAAAGAAATATATTATTACAAGGTGTTATAATTTATATAATGAAACACATGTTTGAATAAAAGTACCAACAAGGTGCATGGTGCTTTCAGTAAACTTTTTCGATAACACAAAATAAGCAGTAACACACTGCCGCACATGCGCAGTAATGTATTAGTGCTTATTTTACGGTTTAATACTATTAATTTTTACGGTATAATACTGGCAGCTGGGGTGCCAGTATTATACTGTAAGATCAACACTTTTTTTTTCAGTGTAGTAGTTTGATCAGCGGCACTGTACGCAATCATACGAGTCATTTTTCCAACTGAGTGAAAAAGTGTTCAGACCGGAATTTGAACCCAGGACCTTGGCTTTAGCTTCCAGCTTCTCCTACTTCTCGTCATAACATTTCATTTCACTCTCAAAGAAAAATAAGTCTGCTGAAAATTATATTGAAATATCCTCATTATTGTTAAAGTTATATAAATTTTTGCTAATAAAATATTTTTGTTAGTAAAGTAATAAATAAAAATCCACATTCGGCTTAGACTGAGACACGTAGTAATTTTTAGAAAAAAAATAAACACTGAGAAATTGACGTGAGATAGTTAAGGTTCAAGAACTTTGTATAAAAACAGCACGAAAATGGTAAAATAAACACATTTTTTATGTTTTCTTTTTTGCTCGTTTTATATGTGATTATTTTATCATTTTAATGGCGTTCTTATATCAAGTTTTTGAACCTTAACTTTGTATTTATGCTTGAATAAATGGATTTCGACGCTGCTTTCCTCGATAAATTATTGTTAGTTGTAATGTGCTCTAAGTTTCTTTTTCTTTTTTTCTAAGCAACATTTAAGTATAGAGGGAAAAATAAGTTCTTTAAATTCATTCATTTCTCGGGTTTTTCTTTTTCTAATTTTATGCAATGAGATATATGCAGCTATTTTTCTACGGAGGAGTTGAGGTGCAGTGAAAATTCTCAGAAATTCCTGTAAACGTGTCTAAAGAAAATGTCTAAGAAAAACAACATGCCTAAAACTAATGTATAAACAGCATCATTGGAAAGTATATTTAAAACGTTTAACTTCAGATTGAAAAGTTTTCTTTAAAATACTTGAAAGCTATTTAACAGAAAAACATTTATCTTTTATTTTACAGTTTTTAAAAGAAAATTTTAGAAATAATATATTATTTTTAGTTATTATTCATTGAAGTCCACCCGCTGAAGACTAAAGAATAACAAATGAGGTGAAAAATCTTAAAAGAATTTGTGTGTTTAAAAAAAAAAAATCGTTTCTTATGGCATTTCGAGGATACGCCGAAGTACGGATACGTACATACTGAAAATCGGAATGACCTTTCGTAGAGACGCACAGTAGAGCAAAATCCCGAAAAGCTGGCCAAAATATCAAAATGTTATTCAAATTGCAAGAAACTTCGTACACAGGTGTTTTTCAGGATGCTGATTACGATTCCGTAGTTAAAATTCCAAACAAGAACGAAAAATCACGCGTCAAGCATAGATTATGTAGCACTTTCCAACGCTTCCAAAATAATTTTACAAAACATACCGTTTAATAAGCTAAAAGATAACATCTAAGTAAACAATTTGGAAAACGCATAACATATTTAAAAACATAATTTCAGGAATTTCGAACAGATACAATATTCGGAAAAGTATCCGAATACTTTTATTCAATCCTGTATATGATCTATAGATTTGTATATATACTATATAGGATGCTAAATTTTAGTTTAGTTAGGAAACGCGTAGCACAGTTTAAAATTATCCTTCTGGAGTTTCTGTCAATAAACGGAAATGTGTTCGCGAACTTTTGTGCTGCCCTGTATAGGATCTACAGAATTTATACACATCACGTAAGAGACAAAAAGCGAGTTAAAGTTAAAATCGCGTTCAGTAACTTAAAACGCATTTCCAGGAATTATTGTTAACAGACAGTAGAGAATTCTTTTGTGTGTCCCTGTAAATGAACGATGACTGCTATACACACACTATTCTGTAGTAAGCCTCTTGTAATGCACCTTAGTAATATATATAAATTTCAATGCGTTTAAAATAGTGAAACATTATTTAAATAAGCCGCAGACGATTTTTCTCCATAGACGTAATGTAACGGAATTCTTTTGACTGTCCCTGTATAGTAACTATAAGTGCTATGCACACCCTATTCCATATTAAGCTTCTTCTAATGCACCTTAGTGATATATATATAAATTTCAATGCGTTTAAAATAGTGAAACATTATTTAAATAAACCGCAAATAATTTTTCCCCATAGACCGCAATGTAACGGAATTCTTTTGAGTGTCCCTGTAAAAAAACTATAGGTGCTACACACTTCCGTTGAAATAGGGTACATGCTATGGATAACGACAATAACATATAAAAATTGCAGAGCAATCCGAGCATATTTACGGGAGTTAGAGCACGGACAGACGGCAGACGGCAGACGGCCATACGGCCAGACGGCAGACGGCCATACGGCCAGACAAACCGAAGTCATAAGCACTTTTCAACTAGGTTGGAAAGTGCTAAAAACAAAATGGGAGATCCAATATGGCGGGCTAAAAATTTAAATGTCTTGAAAGTTATTCCATCTGTAGAGAATTTCGTATACAGGCGCTTTGAAGGATGCTAATTACGATTCAAAAGTTTAAAAAAAAAAAAAAAAAAAAAAAAAAGGGCGAATTAGTGTAGATACCGAAAGCATTTAGTAGAAAATTGTTAATAACATTTTAAAATTGTTTCTAGAATAATTTTCTCATTTAAAAATATCTTCTTATGCAGAAATACAGTGGCGCAGCCAAGGAGGGGGGGGGATGGAAAAATTACTATAATTGCCGCTTATATGAATCAAAGCTAAAGTTAAAATTAAATTTTTGGCCTTTCCACCTTTGCGGAATCCGCCGCTTTGTTAAATCAAATGCTATTTAACAATATGATTCAATTAAACGGCGAAAATTCTACTAAAACTGTGAAAGCACATATTACATGCATCGGTTAAGTCAAAACTGTTTATTTGGACTTGCATCACTTTGTCGAGACGTCTTATAGTAAAAGAAAGGTCATATACTGCCATGCCACACAGACGCTTTGAGTTACATAGTATACAGTGGGCCGTTTCTTAATTGCATTTCTGTCTTTGTTCATGTTCAAAACAATAACAGACCTTCGAATTCCAGGCAAAAAATAAAACATACACTTTGTAAGTCTCTCTCCAGTTTCAAACAGCTTTTTTTTTTTTTTTTTTTTTTTTTTTTTTGCGATTTTTGCTCTCAGTTATATCTAAGACGAAGCTATGTGCGTACCCAGGAAAAAATCTTTGCAAAAGTAAGAATTAAAAAAAAGTACTTTAAAGTTATAAAAAGCTATTTTTTGATTGTGATTGAACAGATTTTCGAAATCAGCGTTTCTTTCCAATCATTTGTTTCTTAGGGGGTCTGTCTGTTTGTCGATCACAAGAATAGCTCTCGCCAAGAAGTCTGTGCCTGTCTGTTGCGTGGAAACAAGACTCGCTCCATTTTTGACAGGGGAAGCCAAGCGATGTTTTTATTATTATTACTTTTTTTTTATTATTATTATTTTAATCGATTCATCGAGTGAAAGAAAACTGTTTCATATATTATTTATATGATAATATTTAGAGTTTACAAATGAAAATAAAATATGAATCAATATAAATTAATCATGAAATTTATTACAGTAAAAATGAAATGAAATTAACTTAAATAATTGTTTCAAAATTAATATTTTCATAGCCATTAATAATTATTAATGGCTTTAAATTATTAATACAATGACCGAACTTCTGTGATTATTATAGATTTCAGTATGTATTTTCAAACAATTTGCAAGGACGAAAATTTTTTTTTATCATTAAAAATATAAAAAATAATAGTACCTTCTAAACTTTTAGAATTTTATTCAAGCATGTGAAAGTCCTCTGAATCACTCTCAGCAGTCTCGGTTTCTTCTGAATCAGAGTCGTCGGTATTAATGTTAAATGACAGTTCTTCTAATAAATCCTCTGACAGTCCACCTTTTATAGACGATTTTCTTTGGACGATTACTGTCTATGAGAGAGAACAGTTCCGCTTTCCGCATTTGTTCGTCGCGGTATGTATTTTGTTGTTTTTCAGCCAGTCTATCATAACTTTTTTTGTAGAATACTTTGTAGGAGTGCGGTTTTCAACAGTCGTATGATACGGAGCATTATCCACACATACAACACTGTTCGACTACAGATTTGGAATAAGTTTTTCCATCACCCATTTTTTGAAGTTTTCGTAGTTCATTTGCCCGTGATAGTCACCGCTTTTTGTCGATGCTTTATATACTAGTTGAGTATACGTAAGAATACCTGTTGATGATCCAGCATGAACAACTATAAGTCTATTTTTCGCATTAACATTTGCTGTAACTCCCAAAACTGTGTCGTCTTGCCAACATTTCTTAAATGTCAAGTTGCTATCGACCCAAGTTTCATCAATATAGACAATCGTTCGTCCAGTTTTCACATGACCTCTCATTTCTCTCAAATATTTGTGTCTCCAAAAAACAATATCTGGCCTTTTCATGAGAACTTTTCTTTTATTCACGCACTTTTTCCATCGAAAATTCATTGAATGTAAGACTTTGCACAATGTGTCTCTTTTCCACGAAAATCCAATTTTTTCTTTCAACATAGGTAATAATTTTCTGATAGATGGTACTTTTATTTCTCTTATATAAAAGTCTTGAATCGTTTGACGTATAACGCACTTGTCAGTCATCTATTTCGCAGTTTCGCTCACTAGGTCTTTTACGATGCTTACCAGGTGATTTTAAATCTGTCGATGAGCCCAATCCAGAAACTTAATTTCTTCTTATTATTTTTTTTTATTGTAGCTTCATAAACTCCACTTGCTCGGGAAGCCCGTTTCAGAGCTTGTGGGAGTGGAATTAATACATCTTTAGATAAAGCTTCACTGAAACAAAATTCCGCAACATTATATATGATTTTACGTGCTTGCGATTTCAGGACTTCACCTTTTCTAAACTGAAAGGGCATCTTTCCAGACTAACAAATTAGCAAAATTATTTAAACAAATGGGAACAAATAATTTTAAAAGAAAAAGCAAAATAAATCAAAAATAAGATAACGCAACTGCTGTAGATCCGAGAAGAAGAATGACGTGATATAACCTTTTATTCCGCCGATTCCTCATTCGAAATGGACAGGTCTTGTTACTATAGCGACCACCACTAAGCAGACTTCTTGGCGGGAGCTATTCTTGTGGTCGACAAACAGTACACAAATTTGAAGACTATATTTCATTTGTTGGTAATGTAGCAACGACGTCTTGCTCTCGGGGAGGCACTGCATCCTATCCCTTGGAGGAAAGAAGCACTGATTGTAATTTCATCGACTTATAGATACATGCCTGTGAGCGGTGCTTAATTTGCTCCGGAGCATATCAGAGCTCGGCTCCGATATTTCTTTGTTTTTAGTCAATGTTTAAGACTTTACCGAAGCTCATAAACATTGCGTTCCGGTGCTCAGCAGAAGAGCATTTCTGAAAAATCGAAGCTTAAATTATGTTTTCCTTTTTCTCCCATCACCAATACTTTGCGTCCTTTCCTACCAAAGCGCTTACATATGTGACGTAGCGTGTCGCACACGTTGGAGCATGTATCCCTTATAGGAATTCCTTATAGGAGTATGAGTACTATCTAGCGATCGCAGATGTAGACTCAATTGTTTTTTGTCTCAATAGTTTTCGAACAGCGGTGAGAAATGCCAGAATTAACCGCACCGTATCTGCTATTTTTGCTTGTGGTACTGTTATGTTTCGTCGCTGTAATTTGCTCGTGTTTGTAAAACATTGTAAATTTACGATGAAGCTCACAGGCGCACAGCTCCAGTTTTATGTTTTGCTAGTTCATATAAAGACATCCTTGGCGAGTAGAATTTTCTGAAAATTCCTCATTTCAGATTTCAATGATTTTTGCTCTATTATTTTTTTTTCTTTTGACTCAATTCCGGCTTATTTGTTTGCTTATTTTTTGCTCTATTCGTTTATTAAATTTTATTATGTGTAATTGGATATAGATACAGTCAAAATGTATTATTATTTTTTTTTTTTTTTTACAAAAGAGAAAAATGCTTTAAATTTTAAAAATAATGTATGAAACACAAATATGCGGGTGGGATAACAACCATAATGCATCCCTCCTTCTAATGAAAGGGGGTTTGGGTTGATGGTTGTTATTACTGCTGAAAATAGGAGCTCTGGTACTCTTTTTTTCTGGAATTTAAGCCCTGCCTGTGAGTATGGATTTTGAGAAAAGAGGCGTGAGGCATTTTCTAAGAAAAATACTATTTATAATTACACACAATTTTAAGCTAATCATGCATTAATTTAAATTGATCAGCAATAAATTAGTTATACATTGATTTACACTTGTTACATTTTAACCGCATTTGCTTGTCATTAAAATTAAACTAGTTGACCCGTCCGACGGTGCCTGGGCCCATGATAATTACCTCAAATTTGTATGATTATATACCTTATATCGATTTTATATTTTTAAATGAAATTTTTGCTACAAAAATATTTATTATTAGAGTGAAGAGCATTTTTAAAAGACACTTTCTTGTTTGTTTCTTGTTTGTTGTTGAATAAGTCCATGTACTCATATCGAAATGAGTATTTTTGGATCAAAAATGAACATGTGCATTCTCAAAAATGAGTAAGTTCATGTACTCTTATCGAAATGAGTATTTTTGGATCAAAAATGAACATATGTATTCTCAAAAATGAGTAAGTTTATGTACTCATTTTGAAATGAATATTTTTGGATCAAAAATGAACATATGATCAAACCCAACATACTTGTATATTTCAGAATGTGTAATGACGAAATTTCGGAGCCTAAAAAGCTATTATTTAAAGGAAAAACGAAGAATAAGAGAAATGAAAAGTGGATCTGGTTGTTTGGGATTTTCATCAAAGTGAATCCACTACAACACATTTACTCTTTTTTTTTTTTTTTCTCTCACATTTTACACATCTACTTTTTTTTTTCCCTTGATAGTACTTCAAAATTATGATTTTTTTTCCACTAATTTTTTAAAAATTTATTTTAACTTTTTTAATGTGAGGCAATATTGTGTTATTTAAAAGTTTCATAACATAATATATTTGCAAATTATAGCTATGCAAATTGGTATTAAACTAAGCTGATTTGGCTTACAAATTTATGAATTACGCTAAAGTTTATTATTTTATAAATTATAATTTTACAAGTTTATAATTTTTTCCTTGAATTTATAAAATTAGTTAATATCTTTTCTTTACTTTTATAAAAATAAAGTTTTTAACTTTATAATGTTTTTAATTTATTTCTTTAGCTTGTATTTTTATAAATTAAACTAGTTTAATTTAAATAAAATCAATAAATCCAGATTTAAACCTACCTATCCCAAGGTCATTAATTTCAAATTTGTCTTTAAAAATCTTTTTTTTTAAACTATTTAGTTTAACCGAACCGTACGCAAAAGGTCTCAGCATAGCTGAAATATAATAATTTAATTTATTATATTTATTATATCTTTTTTTTAAACTATTTAGTTTAACCGAACCGTACGCAAAAGGTCTCAGCATAGCTGAAATATAATAATTTAATTTATTATATTTATTATATCTTTTTTTTTAAACTATTTAGTTTAACCGAACCGTACGCAAAAGGTCTCAGCATAGCTGAAATATAATAATTTAACTTATTATAAAAAAATTTATTTACATAATTTTTTTTAAATAATACATTAAAAAAATATTTTAATAGCATGTAATAAACACGTCTGATTAAGATAATTGTTGTTTTTATTGAGAATTGATAAATAGATAATCAGACAAATAATTAAAAAATATACATACGTTCGAATAAAGAAATTGTTGGTACTGTTGCAAAAAGAAGCAATCAGTATTCCTAATGCAATGTTTTACGCATATAATACATAATAAATTGAAATTAATCTGTTATAAGGCACCAAATCATACAGCAAAATATTGAAGATTATGAAAAGAAAATATTAAAAACATTGGAACTGAAAAAATCCATCTACAGATGAAACCTCAAGTTGTTGCAAGTTGTGCAAAGTAACTAACAACATTTGAGAAGAAGGCGTGACCACTCATGGGGCGTTGGTCTGAGTCGTCAGGTTAGTACACAGGTTAATTACTATAGACCGAATTCTCACTGTAAACATAAACAAAACTGCTTCAACCGGAAACTGCGATCGGAACTTCCGGTTCAATGCAAAGCATTGGCAAAGCTTCCGATTTTTCCGTGATAATTCGTCAAATTTGAATAGTTTTACATCATTGTTTTTTTAAATGTATATTCGTAAATACTTTAAAATTATGAAAAAGTAGGGCAGGTATATAAATTTTTACGTAATATTGCTTAAAAAAATATATAATTTAGCTGTTTTGGAAGGCATGGGTGCCATAATTGGCGGTTTATCGCTCTTTTCTGACGATCGTGAAAGTGCTACATTGGCGGTATGTTTTTGTTTATTTTGTAATTACGATTAATAATGAAGGGGTGGATATTTGTATCAATCACACAAGTCAGACGTATGTTTCAAATAATAATAATAAAAATAATAATAATAATAACGAAGGCTTCTGTTAATATTTGATTAAACTAAATTGTTTAAAAATCGCTACTACAGAAGAGTAAACGATACTTATCTGTTCATAAATGTAAACTTAATATGTCAGTTATTGTATTTTTTTTTTTTTTTTTTTTTTTTTTTTTTTTTTTTTAACGTATTATTTCTTTCGTTTAGATCTTTTTTTTTTTAGTTCATCAAAAAAGATAAGCCTTCATGGAGAGCATAAATGGTGGGTGTTTTAAATATTCAAATGCAATTTTAAAATGTTTTTAAGGTTTTAATTTCTTTTAGTTGATAATTCTATTATTAAGGTGTACTCTGTTAAGTTACATCTGAGTTGCATTGTGTTTCCGCTGTTATTTTTCTTTCTTGTTTTTTAATTTTTCTTCATTTTGGTGTATTCTTTACATAAATTCTCTGCTAAATTGTAGTGCAAGGGTGATTTTTTAATATATTTTGCTTGATATTCCTGCAGTTTAAATGTATTCTTCAGTCGTTTTCATGTTATTTGTGTTGTTTTTTTTCTTAATTATTTATTTGATTACCAAAATTGTCTATGTTCAGTTGTTTACTTTCCTAGTAATTTATTAAAATTTTACAAAAATGGTATCTCTGCATGTAATTATGTGATAACCACAAAAAAAAAATAATCCAGTAGCTATGAAGAATTATTAGATAAAATTATCATTAGTGCTCTAGCAATTATTTTCTGTTTCTACACCACTTAACTGCTTTTGCCTTTACAGAAGCAAAAATAATCATATCTGGTGTTTTCAAACTTTTATAATGTGTCAAACCATGTCTAATGGAGTAGTAATGTTTCTAAAATTTTGTTTATAGTGTTCTGTTTTAATTAAAGTATCCCCCCCCCTTTTAACAACTTCTGAAATACAAATTGCAGGAATTAGAAGGCATATCATCCTTTTGATATTTTATAAACATTCTAATCTATTTATAAGAATGCACATCAAATTGATAGACATCTTTTTGTGATATAAACTAGGTTTTTATTTCCAACATTGTACATTTGTTTTATTATTTGTTAATAATGTCAAAGCGACTCAGTTTAATATAATTTGATTTGTTTACTAACAATTACTAGTGCATTGGAAATTTGGAAATTTCTGGCCTGGTATTCAGATACCTTCCCTTATAATGGTTCTTTCTGTTTTTAATTTTTTTGTTTAAGGCTACTAAGTAAGTTTTGTGCATTTAAAAAGAATAGGAAATTATTAGTAGGAATAAATAAGGTAAAGAAAGATTCTCACATATGTAAAATGCCAGTTCGATGTTTGACTGCAGACACCATTTGAGCTCTCAAGGGATTTTATTATTTCAAAATTTATCAGAAATCACATGTCACATATGAAAATAAAAGAATCGATAATTGCACAAAGGCTGATATAACATGTCAGTTGTGATTTTACCCTTTTATTTTTGGTTTTTATTATATTTCATATTAAAAAGTATGTGAAGTTTTTAGAATTTTCTATTTAATTATGTTTCTTTTTTTTTCTTTTTTAACAGATTGCTGAATAGATTTTGAACTGTTTTTGGAATAAAGAAGGTGTCATGTAATGGAATTTTGATTGAACAGAATTTTACAGCCTAATGAATGCTTAAATTTGAAACTGGTAGAGAAGGCAGTGAAAAGGAAAAAAAGTCAAGAGAATTTCCTTGCTGCAGAGCGTCTTTTCATAATTCCCTGTGCAGTAGGGAAGTTCCCTTAGACAAAGTACTTGTAATTAAGTATCCATGCTTGAATTAGTATGAGAACGTTATCGTTGAAGTCATGACACCATACCATGACAATTGAGCATAAACATTGTGCACAGAGTTATCCAGGTAAGTTATTCTTGTATCACAATTGATCACTTTTATTTTGCTTCTGTTTATCATTAGTTTTGATACGTGTAAAACTTTATATCCACCTAGTGCAATATGTCATTTTAAAGTGGAATTTACAAAAACATTAGTACCTAATAGTTGTAAGCAATGTTTTTAATAAAGTTGTTTTTAAATGTTTTATTAACAAATTATATAAAACAGAAAAAACTGATTGTGTATATATAAATAAAGCCTCAGTACAATTTTTCCTGATTTATTATTAATTTCTGTATTTCATTGAAAGTTAGTATGTTAGAAAATCTGTTTTTTTTTCTTTCAACAAAAATGTTATAGGATTACTTATAAGGTATTTATTGATATACTCAATAGAGATTAATTAAATTAAATTATTAAATTTTTTTGGATATATGATTGTTAGGATTTTAAAATATGTGTGTAACATACCATAAAGTTTGCTTCCTCCATTCTCCCCTACCCCCCCCCCCAGCATACACAGTTTAAATAAGACAGAAATTGTTTCCAACTATACAAATTTCATCTAATAAAAAGATATTTTAGGTATACATACCTCTATATATCTTTTGTAATAAATTTCGTAAATCTTTTACGAAATCCTACAGTTTTAACAACACCTTCCTCATAAAGCATTCGAAGCAATCTGGAGTTTCAAAGTAAAAATTTCTATCACTGATAAGTTTGCAGCTTTTAAAGATCACGTGATAAGCGTCTTTTAAGTTTAGTCATATATGCATTGCTTGCTTTATAATTTACGCTCGCATCATAAATCAGTCATGACCAGGGCTTGACAAATGCGGTCGCCAGGTCGCCACTGGCGACCAACTTTTTTTATCTGGCGACTAACTTTTTTAATCTGACTTTTTTTGTTTCATTTATTTATTTATTTTTTACAAAAATTGAACTAAAAAATGAGCATAAACGACATTTTCTCTAAAGCGAAGTTAAAAAGGCATTTTCCATTTCATGCACATAAAACGCCATTCTTTTCCGCTCTAGTCGGCTAGTCATGTGATTAGAATGTGAGGAGAGGGGGTGTTCAATAACAAATAGTCTTATGTGGCTTCTAAAAATTGGATGCAATGATAAAAAATGCTTATTTTTTTGTATGTTTCAAATCAGATTTTTGTGTTCAGAATTAAAACTTTTAATCTATTACATTCATTTTAAAAGAATAATAACATATAAGTGATTATAAGTAATTCATTCGAAGTAAATCTATAAAACTTAATTAAAATTTCAAGAATAATTCATTTTAATAAAAATATGTATTATTATTTTTAATATTTTTTCCCGGCTTAAAATGCTTGGCGCCTCGCGTCTGTTTGCACCACACGCGTTGGACATTGCCGTCACTCTGTCTTGGCGACAAGTATCTGGTTCAGAGTTGTTTCTCAAACCAGCCAGGACACTAACCGCGAGGTTTATAGTGAAAAAATAGTATTTTATAATTACATTGTTTGGCTTATTATCTGCAGTAAATGGAAATAAAAAATCATTGATTGCACTTCAAAAAGTTTTTTTTTTTTTTTTTTTTTAAATTCTTATCATAGATCGTTAGATCAAAATAAACCTCAGCCGGCTGCTGATTTCGATTTAATCCAGCGCGGGAAAATATATTTTTTTTCTTTCCTTTTTAGCTACGAAAACAACCGTTTACGTAATAACTCGTAATATTACGCGTTAATAGCCCTCGAGTTTGTGAACATCACAACGTTTAATTAAATTTCTTGTAAGATATCTCATTATAGATGCTGCAAAGTTACAAAATATTAAGAAATAAATTTGAAATTATAGTCACACACACACACACACAAACAAACAACAACAGAAAAAATTAACTTATTTTTAATTTGGCAAAACTATTGCAAATGTCATTAAATGCAAATTTTGAAATAATTAAATCAGAATTATTTGACTTTTTTATTTTGATAGGCTAAATAGGCATAAAATCGTTTTCCGGCTTCACTATTTATAGATGCCCTCTCATCCGATATAGATTTTGTAGCACTCAACTATTTGAACATTTGAAGCATACGGCAATCAGCATTTCCCGAACATGTCGGTTAATTCAGAGTTTACAATATTTCCTTTATTATTTTTTTTTCACAAATATATAACTTTGATAAGTTTCCTTAGAAAACTTAGTTATTATGCACTATTATAAACTATGTAACTAATAATTCTAAACTATGTTTGTTATTATTTTTTCTGACTTAATTCCTAAGCAAACGTTTGTACTTTTTAAAAATCAATAACGGGGAGGGGGGGGGGTTGTTAAATTTTTTTACTGGCGACTAGAATATATATACCTGGCTACCAGATTTTTTCAAATTTGTAAAGCCCTGGTCATGACGGATAATGATAAACAGTGGAGTTAACAGCAATAAACAGTGTCTTATTTTAGCCGATACTACTCATATCAATGAGTAAAGTTGAAAATTCCTGAAAGAAGAACGAGATTTTGAAATATAGATAATTTCGGTCAGGCCAAAATTTTGGCAGCAGTTTCGCCGAAAACGAATATTCGGTAAAACTCCGATTTTGCGCCGAAACCGAAATTTCGGTCGATTTCTAATAATTATACTAGTGAAATAAAAGTGATGATGACAATAAGTAAATAAAAAGCTGACAGTTCACCTGTTTCAAAAGAGTTGCAACCTTTACTTTTTTTTCTGAATATTCCATGCTCTTAAGGATTCTAAAGTTATGTTTTTATATGATAAAAAACATTAGAAAAATCAAGGGTGTATTTTGCATTTTAAAATTATTTTTGTGTCTAGTCAAAAGCTAAAACCACTTGTATTTAAATTGGCTATAACTCATTAGAATAACTTTGTTTTATGCTAATAATGAAAAACGCTGCAAAATGAAAAATTTCAGTATATAACTAATGCAAAAGTCAATGTTTGCATCGGCAAAAGGTTGCTAATTCTGAGTATGTGCAGATAGGATGCGCGCTTATTGAAGTACTTATTTGCAGTCTTTAAACAAATACTACAATTTAGTATTTGTGCAAAACTGAAAAAAGCCCCCAAAACTAAGTTGAATATTTGAACAGTTTCATTTGGATTTTTAAAACAGAATTTCATTTCGTGGCCTTGGCAACTTTCCCAGTGGGGGCTCAAAAATTTTCAGGGGGTGCTGAGCCCCCCCTGGCATCCCCCTAGCTACGGCCCTGACGAACAGCTACCCACTACAACGCTACGGGCTGTAAAAAACCCATTCTTTTTTTTCTTTACAAGCCCGGACAGCTACCCATTACAAGCCTGCTCATTTGACATTCTGAGTGACACCATGTATGCATCCTCGGTACTGAACAGCATAAACATGAGAATGTGATGGAACATAGTTTGAGTGTGTTAATTTTAACCCAGTAGTGAACAAGCCTGGTGAAATTTAAAATGAAGCCACCGGCAAAATTAGCCCTTTCCAATTAAAAAAATAAAAAATTAAAGTATTTATTCACAAGTTATTCTTGCAATGTGTTAACAAAAATAACAAAACCGAATTAATCCATAATCATAAAACACAACTGTCTTTCTGAACCTCCCCCCCCCCCCCTAGCAATGAAGACATGTCTTTCTATCTTTGTTGTGATAACTGCACAATTGAGTACATCCCTGAACACTTTATAAAAACACCCTTCAGTATTTTTGTTGAAAAAAAAAAATTCTAACATTCAATGAAATACAGAAATTAATAACAAATCAAGAAAAATTGTACTGAGGCTGTCTTTATGCATACACATGTTTTTTCTGTTTTATATAATTTATTAATAAAACATTTAAAAACAACTTTATTGAAACTTTTTTAGTAGTTTCAATTACTACAGCTATACTTTCAGTCAATCCCCTTATCATTTTTTAATCTTTTTTTTCACTCATTTATATTTTAATCCTAATTTTAACGTTTTTATTTTATTTTTTTACTTGACATATTGCAATAGGTGGATATAAAGTTTTACACGTATCAAAACTAATGATAAACAGAAGCAAAATAAAAAGGATCAATTGTGATACAAAAATAACTTACCTGGATAACTCTGTGCACAATGTTTATGCTCAATTGCCATGGTATGGTGTCATGACTTCAGCGATAACGTTCTGATGCTAATTCAAGCATGGATACTTAATTACAAGTACTTTGTCTAAGGGAACTTCCCTACTGCATAGGGAATTATGAAAAGACACTCTGCAGCAAGGAAATTCTCTTGACTTTTTTTCCTTTTCACTGCCTTCTCTACCAGTTTCAAATTTAAGCATTCATCAGGCTATAAAGTTCTGTTCAGTCAAAATTCCATTACATGACACCTTCTTTATTCCAAAAACAGTTCAAAATCTATTCAGCAATCTGTAAAAAAAAAAAAAAAAAAAAACATAATTAAACAGAAAATTCTGAAAACTTCACATACTTGTTAATATGAAATATAATAAAAACCAAAAATAAAAGGGTAAAATCACAACTGACATGTTATATCAGATTTGTGCAATTATCGATTCTTTTATTTTCATATGTGACATGTGATTTCTGATAAATTTTGAAATAATAAAATCCCTTGAGAGCTCAAACGGTGTCTGCGGTCAAACATCGAACTGGCATTTTACATATGTGAGAATCTTTCTTTACCTTATTTATTCCTACTAATAATTTCCTATTCTTTTTAAATGCACAAAACTTACTTAGTAGCCTTAAACAAAAAAATTAAAAACAGGAAGAACTATTATAAGGGAGGGTATCTGAATACCAGGCCAGAAACTTCCAATGCCCTAGTAATTGTTAGTAAACAAATCAAATTATATTAAATGGAGTTGCTTGGACATTGTTCACAAATAATAAAACACATATGCACAATGTTGGAAATAAAAACCTAGTTTCTTTCACAAGAAGATGTCTATCAATTTGATGTGCATTCTTATAAATAGATGAAAAAGTTTATAAAATATCAAAAGGATGATATTCCTTCTAATTCCTGCAATTTGTATTTCAGAAGTTGTTAAAAGGGGGGGGGGGGGATACTTTAATTAAAACAAAACACTACTAAACGAAATTTTAGAAACGTTACTATTCCATTAGGCATGGTTTCACATATTATAAAAGGTTGAAAACACCAGATATGATTGTTTATTTTTGTTTCTGTAAAGACAAAAATGGTTAAGTGGTGTAGAAACAGAAAATAATTGCTAGAGTACTAACGATAATTTTATCTGATGACTCTTCATAGCTACTATCATAGGGAGACTATCTTTGTAAAATTGTATTAAATACTAAGAAAGTAAACAATTTAAGGCTTAGATGCTTTACACTCACGCTAAAAAAAAAAAAAAAAATTAATCGGTTAAAAAAAAGAAAAAAGTCGCCAAATTTAGGGGATTTTTTCCTTTAATGGCAACCTAGCCATTGTATTAAGATATTCGTTTGGCGCAGTCTTGGAAATCACGCAAACCAAACAGTCGCCAATCTTTTGTTTACATTTTAGCGTGAGTGTAACACATCTGTTCCCAATTTAACATAGACATTTTCGGTAATTAAGTAAAATAATTTAAAAAAAAACACAAATAACATGAAAACGACAGAAAAATACATTTAAACTGCAGGAATATCAAGCAAAATATATTAAAATATCATACTTGCTCAACGATTTAGCAGAGAAATTTATGTAAACAATACACCAAATGAAGAAAGAAAGAAAACAGCAGAAACACAATGCAACTCCAGATGAAACTTGACACAGAATATGCCTTAATAACAGAAATATCAACTAAAAGAAATTAAAACCGTAAAAAAAAAACCAATTTAAAATTGCAACCTTGACTTTTAAGTATGTGTATTTGATAGATTTGACAGCGTCAAATTTGTAAACAAACAAATGTCGCCAAGCCAAGGTGCCAAAAGTAAGGGTTAACTTACCGGAAGTACCAAACGGAAGTAAAAGGCGGCTGTTTCGACACTAGCGCCCTCGGCCTGAGTTTTACAGAAAATTCGGTCTATAAACTCACGCAGGAATGAAAAAAATGAGCAGAAATGTATGTATCCCTTATAAGGTTGTCCTCGCGAAGTAACTTTTTTTTTATATCCTGTAAATTTTATTTTAACGACATAAAAAATTTTAAATTTGAATACATCCATGGGATCAAAAATGAGTACATAGCAGTTCATATTTGAATACATCCATGGGATCAAAAATGAGTACATGTGTTTCTCAATTTTGAGTACATTTGGATCGGAGCTATTTTGAGTATGTGACGTATTCAAAATTGAGTACTTTTTACTCAATTTTGAGTACCCATTTTTTACAGTGATAGTTTTTTAAATAAATAACCACTGTTGTCTGAATTCTATAAATTTTTCGTCAGTTATAAATATAATGGTTTTACAGACCATGAAAAAATATTGATATCTAGCTGTAAAAAAAATGTTTTCTTCTCGCTTCATTTTTTTTTTTTTTTTTTTTTTTTTTTTTTTTTGGTATTGTTTTGCGATTTGTCCTTTAAAATAACGGTACTAAATCACTTAGTTATACATTTAATAGTGAAAACATGAGCCGAAGCCGAGCGAATTCACGCCGAAACACTTAACTTTCTTTTAGCATTTTCATCGAAAAATTCTCAGATTTTTTTTAATACTTTTATTCTTCAGAGCGTTTCAAAATTTTTGTAGACGTTGTAAATTTGATCTTTCGAGATGCTTTTAAACGATTGTGTCGAAATACAGGCATTTAGTTACTTTTACCATAGAAAAAAAGTTCGTCTTCTAAAGGCGCGATATGACGTGCGGTTCTAAATAAATCGTAATTTAGAATGCTTTCAGCTGTTTCACACCTTTAAATTTCCCATTTATAATAAACTCTTTATGCCGAACATTTGAATCTTAAAAGTAATCTCTATACTAAATTTTAAGTTTCTAACACTAACAGTTTCAACTAAATCATAATTTAGAACACTTTTAGAAAGTTTACCGCTCATTTCATCCTTTTATATTTTGAAATTTTTTTTTTTTTTTTAATGTTCTAAGGAAGCATTTACTACATAAAAGGAATCATCATGCCAAATTCCAAGTTTCAATACCAATTGTATCACATAAATCGCAATTTTAGAATGCTTCTTACTCTTGCATTCTTTTAAATTTTGAATTGAAAAAATAAATTCTGGACGAGCATTTACGTCTCTGAAATAACATCCATATAAAATTTCAAGACTCTAGCACTAAATGTTCTAAATATATTATGATTTAGAACATTTTTACAACGTTTTTTGTTCATTTCACTTTTTTAAATTTCGAATTGTTTAAAAACCGTTTTGAACGAGTATTTATATCTTAAAAGTAACCACTATGTCAAAAACCAAACATTTATACCATCTGTATCACACAAATCGCAGTTTTAGAACTTTTTTGTTCTTGCATCCTTTTACATTTCGAATTTTTAGAAAACTGTTCTGGATGATCATTTACATTTCTACAATTCCTAATTAATTGTCTTTAGATAATTTTCAGACCCTTTTCCGCTCATTTCATCCTTTTAAATTTAGAATTTCTTTAAAAATCATTCTTAGACAGCATTTACATCCCAAAATTTACCACCATGCCAAATTCAAAGCTTCTATACTAACTGTATCACACAAATCGCAATTTTAGAACTTTTTTTTTGGCTCCTGCAACCTGTTCTAGGCTAGCATTTAAGTCTCTAAAGTAACAACCATGCCAAATTTCATGTTTCTAGCCCTTACTGTATAAATAAATTGTAATTTAGAACGGTTCACGCTCCTTTCCCCTTTTTAAATTTCGAACTTTTTAGAAAGCATTTTTAGTGAGCCTTTACATCTTTTTAAAGTAATCGCTATACCAAATTTCAAATTTCTAGAACCAACAATATCGTAGAAACCGCAATTTTAGAATGCTTTTTGTTCTTGCACCCCTTTGGAAATTGTTGTACCGAAAAAATTGTTGTATAAAATATACCCTATATTAGAGAAGAGATGGTTACCAGATTTTTGACACCATTATTAAGGTTCCATACTTAAAAAGTAAAAACGGAACTATTATAAGAGCACTCAATGTGTTTTATTTTTCTGGCGCTCAGCGGGGAAGTTGAGGGTTATCGACACAGAATCATCTAAGGATTGTTGGTATAATGATTTTCGAAAAAAAAATGTGTCTGTAATTAACTGAGGTAATAATTAAAAACCCATCTAGAAAACAACAGCATTTATCAAAACAGTGTTGCTACTTTGCTACCTGCTTTTGAAGCGCGCTTGATAGAATGCTAAGATTAAACTTTGTACAAGATATTTGTTTTAGGTAAGACGAATCATAGTGATAGACAAAATTTTTCATTCCAACTGAATTCAATTATTGAAGGCAAATATTGAAAAATAATTCATAGAATAATTCCAAGACATTAAGAGTCAGTAATTTTGAGGCAACAATCGCTTATAATTGAATATATAATTCATTTATAATGAAAAACTTTTCGATAACAAATCACTTGAATTATCATGCCTGTATATGCTTTCATTTTTTAAAATGAATCGGAAAGTTTCGCGTTGTTCAGCATACTTTTTTAAATGCTTTAAAATTGTCTACTATTACGTCATTCGTGTGAAACTCAGCGACTTCTTCCAAAGCGTGATTGGTTCTCTGCCAAGTTTAAACTTTGTACAAGGTCTTTGTTTCAGAAGGAAATATATTCATTGCTTTTCAGTCCAATACCAATAAAATTAAAATTATGGCATGTGGTATTATTTTAGGTATGTGAGTATATTGTCTTTGAACAGTTCTGATATTTTGTGTGGAACCCTTTTTACGCGAATAAAACTCACATATGACCAATTAATTTTTAAAATCCGTTCTGTATAGTTCCAGAATTAACCTCTGCAAAAAGAACAAACGTTGCTGCTTTATAATATTAGTATAGATACGACTTCAATTTAAATTCGGATATTTTTAGAGAACTTTCACAATAATAAATATATTTTAACGAAATTTTTATCAGATTTACATTACTTAATGCGAAATACGATGTCATGTAAAATACTGGAAGGGCACAGTAATTTAGTCTACAATACCGTGTTTAATATCAACTACATTCCAAAACATCGATTACCTAATAGAATTGATACATTTGGCAAAAAGCAAGGTAAGTAAGTCTATTGAAAATTTCGTTAAAATTGCTTCATTATTATTAAAGTTAGAAATAAGAATTCGTGATTCTCTTGTAATGAAACCTTGTGTATTTTTGATTGAACAAATGGATTGCAACTCTTATTTTCTATGTAAAAAATATTTGCTGTACTGTGCTCTTCCATCTTAAAGCTTGCCCCTGATAATTTTTAAACACTTTATAAATCTAACCTAGTTTTGTGTTATTTCATTGGTGCATTTTATAGTTTATAACTCTAATATTGTAAACGCTGTTTAAATGAATCATGACCAACGTAATTGCGGAGAAAAGCATTATGATTTCATTGATTTAAAAGACTGATTCCATTAACCGGTGATTCGTATAACCAGCGACCACCTTTATCAGAAACTCAAACCCTCCCTAGAACCGAATTCTGGCTGCGCCACTGAGAAATAGTATTAATCGTAAACGTTCCCTCATGACAACGTGTCCTGATTTTCTTGTCCCTGAAAATCGGTTTAAATTTGCATTTTTTTTAGTTATACCCAACCACTGGCAGAAATCTGACAAAACTCACAATTCTTATTCTTTTAAAATATCATTGTACAACTGTGGCAGAAGAACATGAGTACTTCTTCCACAAGAACGTCAAATAAAAGCGGAGAAGAAGCGGAGTTGGAAAAGAACGTCAAATAAAAAGCGAGGATAGACAAGGGATAGCCCACGGCTTCTTTATATTAATAATATCGACCATGCAAAGGCTTAAGAATATCACACAGAATATTTCTCTTCATATTCTTATCAAGAACAACTCATTTCCGTTTCAAACTGATTTTCAAAGGGTTGTAAAACATTTTAAGAAACTTAGACTATAACCTTGTTTTTCAAATAGCAAGTTTTATTTAATTTTTCAGTTTGTGAATTAAAAAAAAATTACTTTGAGCCCGATCCCGACAAATGAAAAAAAAAAACTGTATCACACTTTAATTAAACCCTCTTTTTTTGCAAAACTCTTTTTTAGAATATAATAATACATGTCAATAAAACAAAAACGCTGCCATTTTCGGAAAAATAACTTTGCACAAAGAGCTGCTGGCACTCAGCTTTAGCAGAAGACCACAGCAACGCAGACAATAAAATTACTTTCTAACACATGCACTAATCTTTTACAATTTCAGAATTTTTGAAGCGACTAAAAAAGTGATATTTCTACTTTCTGTTGCAAAAACCTGCATGAAATGTAAAATGGCAGTTTTTGGCAGCTGGGTTTTTTATTATTCATTAGAAATTAGATAATAGATCGGGACATTATCTCCTTAAATTTCGTCGCGGAACACTGTGGAACTTATAAACTTTCTGATGTTTGAAAGCAGAAAAATAATATTTAAAAAAAATATTTTTATCAAAAATAATTATGACATTATTAATTTTTATGAGCTTAATATAATTTTTCTAGCACATACTAATAATTTACACATCATCATCATGTGAATCCATTTTACCGAATTAAAATTGAATAATATGGGAA
This sequence comes from Maratus michaelseni, assembly GCA_963931845.1. Taxonomy (NCBI): domain Eukaryota; kingdom Metazoa; phylum Arthropoda; class Arachnida; order Araneae; family Salticidae; genus Maratus; species Maratus michaelseni. Next base: position 8,180,483 of record OZ007590.1, on the reverse strand, counting down.
AATGTAGCACGTGTTTAGAGGAACCATTGTTTTGCTCTCTTTGTTCATCTCAGATGATACTTCCCCAAGCGTCACTTTTGAAATGATGCATGTTGTCACGGAAATGCGAAAACATTTTTCTAAATACAGATTCTGACCCTCCAAACATTAATTTAGCCACCTGTATAATCAAAATTCCCGAAATAGTAACTTTATTTTTCGACTTTTGGCCAGCTTTTCGGGATTTTGCCCCACTGTGGGGCGCCTGAAAACATTAGCGTCATAGACAACTGTGCCACCGCAACAAAGTAAATTTGTCACGCTGCCACCTTCGTCTTGAATCTTTGCTCGCCACGGTGCAACATGATAAATTAAAAAATAATAATAATAACAATTTTAATTTCGTATAATTTTTTTAATGCTAGAAGAAAAATGTAAAGAATAAAACGTGTGTTATTTCTTTCGTTGTCATATTAATAACACCATTTAAGTACAGAGAGAAAAAATAAATTCTTTAAATTCATTCATTTTTAAGTATCCCTAATGCAATGAAAAATATGCAGATATTTTTCGATGGAGGAAATGCGATATAAATATTGCTAATTCTATTGCTAATGATGCTATGAAATAGTGCTAAAAAAATATTAGATTGCGGTGCGAAATCCTCGCACGGGTCAACTAGTGATTTAGTAATAAGGTTCTATCTGCGTGTGACGAATTTGCTATCTAATCACTAGACTGCCCAATACATAGATAGATAGTACCGGACAAAAGGTATAATCTGATCGAGAACATCTGATCAATCTGAACAGGAGAGGCCTGATACCAACATAGTTTAGAGACATGCTTGTCTATAATCTATCACATAAACAGAGCACTAGATTTCCCCGTCTGCGAAGAAACACTTTTGCATTTCTTTTATTTTCTAAAGATGGATCCCCTCAGCTTATTTCTAATCAACGAATTTAAGCAAAGCCATCTTTCTATTTTTGAGTCTTCATCATATACTGAAAAGTCCTTCCCATGGAATGACCTGATTAGTTTCATATCGGAGCACAAATCGGCACTGAGCAAAAAAAAAACCCTGAAAAATTTCACTGGGTTCATCATACAACTTTTACTGGATTATGATTGTTCTCATTTAGAATTTGTCTCCAGATTGATGGAATTATATTACATAAGCCGAGACGAATTATTTCTTGCCTATTCTTGGAACGTATTCATGGTTAGTCACGAATCTAGAATTCCAGCTGCATTGGAAAATTTCCTCAAATGGTCTCGTGAGCCTGAGAATATTGTGCTGCAAAACTGTGGTTTCACAATCGGGTCGTTCATGCAATAATATGCCTGAAATTTGGAGACTTGAATTTTATGAAATTCCTGTGTAAATACGGCTTTACAAATGTGTCTAATTCAAATTTCCACCCACATACCTACTTTGATCCTACTTCTGCTAAAACCCTGTTCAAGTTTTTGTAAGTACTACTTTTTTTTTTCAAAACATTTAATCTTTTGCAGTTATAATAATTAACAAAAAATACATTTGTCGAAGGTTTTCTAAAGTATTTTATTCAACAATTAGTTAACTCTTATTTTTAACTCAACCTGGTTTTTAGGTACGTTCGTAATTATATAAATATGTGGCACCCATAGTCGTCGTCTAGTCCGTCCATCTGTCCACATTATAACATCGCAAAAACTACCCAACCGAATGGTTTGAAATTTAATATTTATAATCGTTGCAGAGTTTTATCGAGTCATTTCAAATTTTATGAAAATCGAATCAAAACTTAAAGAGATATTAATAAAAAAATTTCTTCATTCTATTAAATCTTATCATACGTAATTAATTCAATGATATCCTATGATAGGTAATGATTCTAGGTTTCCATGGTGATTCCGTCCTATTTAAGATGGAGTCCTATTATTTCCATATTGCACAATTTAAAAACCGAATTTGTATTACTAAAACTAGGGTATATAACCCGGGGTTCCCGGAATAGAGAATATATGTGAAAACCATTTTTTTTTTTTTTTTGTTACTGAAAACTTTGATAGATTTTTTACATTTAATATTTTTTTTATTGCCCGCTAACAACACCAAAGAACATTTTTATATGAAAGTAGGGGGCCTACCCCCTGCGAGCTACGCTCGCCAACCCCCGCTAAGACTTCGAAGCCTCTAAAAACATGACAGCGTGCTTTGTTTTAAAAATATTGGTAAATCTGTAATTGGGTTGCCATTTTTTAACGTTTTAATGGGGCATTTTTTGATTACCATGGCCTCATACACAGCTGTTGCGACAACTGACGACTATTTTCGGGATTGATAAGTAAAATCAATTACAACTTGAAAACCAGCTTGTATAAAATGGTTAGATTTAAATTGTGGCTACCTCTCGGACTTTTATAACAACGATCTGTATTCTATTCTTCCTTTGCGTTTAAGGATGAGAAAAAAACCATCTGCTTGTGAATAACATTAAAAACCACGGTATTGAAAAGTACTGTTATAGACATTTTCAGTAACAGGTTTTAATTTTCTCTCTATTTTAGTGCACCATCATGCATATTTTCATGTTATCCTAATCCTATCCTAATAATATTATAAATCTGATTGTGCGCAAATGTTAGGCTGAAGCAGCGTCAAAATGGAGCCTTTAATGATCCTGTATTTTTGCATAGAGATTGATTATAACCCTCATTTGAACATAGGCTGGCTTTTGTTTATTTTATTCAAATATTTTTCTTAATAATTCAAAATTTCGTTTTTTCATAGAGAGTAAATGGACATTTTTTTCGTATAATATTTTAACATGGTTAAATTCACTTTACCGTTGCTAATACTTTATCGTTGCCAAAACTAATTCAAATTCCGGAATAATAATTTTCAGTCAACAATTTAGTTTCAATTGAAATTTTTTCACGTGAAAAATAAAAATGAAATAAAAAAGTTAAAGAATTAAGAAGAAGATTAAATAATATTATTAGAAATAAAACGTACTTTTTTTAGTTGTTGATAATAATACAAGGTTTCAATATGAGTAACCATAGGAAACAGGCGAATATGACGCCATACATCAAAAATAAAGCGGATATCTTTGATTGGTGAAATAAAATGATCTTGGTTTTTTTTTTTTTTTTTTTTTTTTTTTTTTTTTGCTTTTTTTCTTTTGTATGGTAATAATTCTTGGCGTTTTACCGTCTGCGCAGGGCTAATATAATTATACCGTATTTTTTATTTAAATTTTTAAAAAGTAAAAATAAGTTTCAAAAGAAAATGGTCAGCAAATGTCAATAATATGCTCCGCAAAATTATCCATATCGAAAATGATGTCATGGATAGCGAGAAATATTTATTTTCATTCTTAAAACTAAATAACTCGATTACCTAAAAAAAAAAAATGACGAATGTTAATAGTTCCATTTTTGTTGATAAAAACTAAAGATTTAATATTATTTCGTTAAAGCGACATAATTTCCCCTATGCCAGTACTGAAATTAATTGCCTGGAAAAGAAAATTAACAAGAATTATGTCATTAAAAAGAGATTTCTCTGCGGGAAAAAGATGCGTCATATTTGAAATAAAACGGGAATTTTCCAATGTGTTTTAAAATGAGTGTGAATCAATTCCTTACATTAATAATACAAGGATCAGTAAGTATAGAAAGCAGATGAGTTTCCGGCCATATTTATAACGAAAAATTTAAATGTTTTTTTATCTATACTGATTATTAAGCATGATTATTCGTTATATACAGATGAGAATTTTCTGCTAAAAATTGCATCATAATTTTAAGAAAAGGAAAATGAACACGAATCTATGTTTGTATTTCGCAACTACTCCTCACTGTAAAAAATTGCTGCAGTAAAATTACTGCAGCAGAGATTCCAGGCAATGTCCATAAGAAAACCGGTTTTGTGACTAGACAAACGAGCTTTGTTATTAGATAAACGGTTTTTGCCCGTAAAAACATGAAATTTACTGAAATGGACCGTTTACCTTGAAAAGGGTTCCCGTAAAATTACGGCAGCAATTCACGGAGAATGCCCGTGAATTTACAATTTTCATTTACAGTACCAGAATATCGAACGCAACGTGATTTACTTTATACCGTTTATCATTGATCCGAGGATGTTACACAAACTGTCAGAATTTAAAAAAATAAATTAGATGCCAAGATTTTTTTTCTTTTTTGTTAATTTTAACGAAGTTTCTCTAAAAACGGAAAGTAAATTACTCCATATTTGTGTATAAAAAAAGGAAAAATAAAATAGATCAGTATATTTTTTACACCATTTTCTCATTAAAACTGAAAAACAGAATTGTTTTTCACTTTGAATAGATCGTGAAAACAAAATCTTGATTTCAGTAAATTATCCGAAAAATAAAAACATATTTTCACATATTCAAACTTTATGAATCAATTTATTCTAGAGAATGAAAATTGCCTGTCAACATACTGCCATTTAGAAAATAAGATTTTTTTCAGCTATACATTAAACCAAGGAGGCAGAACTGAATTTAAAGAAAAAGCATGTACTATTTCCAATTAATGTTTTTTTTTAAGGATGGCTGTTAAAACGTTTCACAAAGGCGTTAAAAGTAAAATTGTTTATCAGGTAAAATTGACATTTGTTTTTACCCAATTCGTCTATTTCCACGATTTTATTTGGCCCTCCTTTTTGCATTGGTTGCAATTTCCTTTTCGCGATTATTTGGCACAAAATTTCACTTTTTAAAGACTGAGTTATGTCAAGGTCCCTATAACAAAAAATACAGTATTGTCGCCTATGAAATGTGATAAATAGTTAGTTAATTTTAACGTTTTTAATTATCGGGAGTGAAATATTTTCTTAATTAATGTATTTATTCTTCTTTTAATGTTGCGTGAACGAAGTCACGGGTAACAGCTAGTTTTAAATATGTCAATTATTTATTTTAATTAATATGTATATACGAATTTTCTAATAATTATTTATCATACAAAATTAATTAAATATTTTGTGCATGCATGCCTGCATTTATTCGGCATCAATTGATGACATATTTAAACAAATTTGCTATCCGCGATAATTTTACACCTTGTTATGTCACTTGAATATTGTCCATAACAAAATCGGGTACTTTTCTGGTATAGGATACTTTGCTTTTAGGTTTGGCGTAATTCGAGCTACGAAAAGGGATTGATTCGTTAATATACATAGATTTGTTGCCAAAAGATATGAAAACAAACCCAATGAGCTTTTGGTGCTTTTCTATTATAGGGGGTCTTAACGCTTTTTTAAAAAGCTTGGCGCAATTCGGGCATCAGAAAGTGAGATTTGGTGCCAAATGACATAAACAGCCATGGAAACAAATTCGACGATTTTTTTGTTTATATGCGTATTTTAATTGTACGTATATTATTATTGTTTTTTCTATACAAATTATTTCTGATTATATATAAAATAGGATAAATGACATTTTACGCTAAACAAATTGTATAAATATTTTTTTGCTCCTTTCTTTTGCTCCTTTCTTTTATAAATGACGTCATTTGGACGAATTTAATCAAAATATTTTCAGTTTATAAATTAAATTAAATGCTGACAGACGATTGAATCCTGACGATAGAAATGTGATTTTTTTTTTCAAATTTTCCTGAAAAACATAATTTAATCACAATCTTGTCTTCATTATCGATTGAAATAAAAGATAAATTCAATTTCAATTTGAAAATGACGAATAAAAATAAATCAATAATCCCTATAGGGATCCTTTTCAATTTTTTTCCGTTTTTTGTCACAAAAAAACTGAGTAATTAGTTGCCATCATTACAGAAATGTCATTAAAATTAGAAAAAAAATTAATATCTCGAAAACTAATTACAATTTCAAAATTCTATTACCAGTTTTGACATCCGCGGATTTTTATGGACAATTGGTATTAATTTCACTATCAAGCGTTTAATATTTTATTAAAAATAGCCCTGAAACATAATCAGACGTTTAATCAGTCGTTTCATAAAATCGTTTCAAAATTTCGTTTCATAAAATCGTTTCACAAATTCGTTTCATTAGGATTTTATATATATAGGGTAGATATGTCATTCAAATAAAATTTTGAAATTTATTAAAACCTGTAATTTCGTATTGGCCTCCAGCCATAAGTTAATAGGCGAAGAAATTGCCAAAAATTTCGTTATCTACAGTAGTTTTTTTTATTCTAATATTTTCATCAGTTTTAAGCGCTTATTTCAATTACATGTCTGTTAAATCTGTGTTTTATTTATACTATTTTATTTACTCCTAAATAAAGTTTTTATTTCGTTATTGAATATTAGCTGGAAACAAATGCTGAACTTTTTATATTGTTTAAACTGCAAACGGATTAATATTTTGTAATCGTCTGCAAGCGATAGAGATAGATATAAAAAAAAATCATGCTTGAAATTTAATTTAAATGCTATAATAAATCAGCCGATTAAGATACAGTTTTCAAACACACTGCATTTGAAATTAGATTTTTTTCCTATATAACGGTGTAAAATTTTTAAATGTGAAATGTTTAGAAATTAAAAAAATTGCAGTAACAAAAATCGCAAAACCGAAATTGCATCGTCAACTGTTACCATTCGCAAAATGACGTCAGCGTTACGCACAGACACATGTGTCCTTTATAATATAGATTGTTTAATTATAGCAATCCTATAATATACCGACAGATTTTTTGATAGATGCTTCCGGAGAAATAGATATTAAATGGAAAAAGAGTCTAAATATGGATTTCAAGTTCTAAAATTTGCAAAGCTAGGCTTCAGTTTCCCATTGGAATTTTCTGTACATGTCAACTAAAGGTAACAAATTGCCAACTTAAAATGTACTTACTTTATTACGGAAATTAATCATATCTTAATAACAGACGATAGAATTCATTTCACTGAAATTAGTTATAATACGAACGCACCTAATTTATCACGTTTGACGTACAATTTCCAATTTGTTGTATGTAGTAACGATGGAATTTTGTAATCTATTTGAACCCACTTCCTGATATGCTATAATTATAAAAAAAAAAATTACGTTTCACAGGTCTGTTTTCGATGACAACACAACATTTTAATATTTTTTAAACTTAATTATAAATTAATACATTAATTTAAGGCATTTTTTCGTTAACCCGCCACAGGTGATAAATCGCCAAATTTTCTCTGTAATTCCTACAATTGTATACGAGTTGAGTCGAAAAAACAGTGCATTTAATTATGTGCCAATTGACGCTTGCCAAAATATGAAAAATGGCTGTGAAACTGCAACAATGAAACATTTAAAGGGTAAAAAGTAAAAAATAAATTTTAAATAAAATATATATATCGAGTAATATTTCAAAAATATAAATGCTTTTGTGAATTAACAGTTTAATATTAATTAATTTACGATTATACGTTGAGAAATTCATTTAGAAATCTTAAAAAAAAAAAAAAAAAAAAAAAAAAAAATAGTTTAAATAATGTTTTCTTTTTTCGTTCCTGCTGCCACATATCTTAAAAAAGAAACAAAACAAAAATTACATATTTTTTAATAAATTCACTTCCTTGCGCTTCCTACCAGCTTTAAAAAAAAAAAAAAAGAAAAGAAAAAGAAAACTGCCCAGTTAAACTGAGGGCATTAATCTCACAGGCTATTCACACTAATTGTATATTATACTCTTATTTCAAAGAATTTGAAGTATGCCCCTCGAAAAAAAAATAATCAACAATATATTAAGGGGGGGGGGGGGGGTCATCCCCCCGTTACCCACCCCCATAGTTAACTAATGAACCCCTTAAACTAATCAGGGAAGTCTAATTACAATGAATATATATACAAAATTTGAAGAAAATCGGATAATTCTGCATGAAAAACCCATTTATCTAAATTAAGGGGGGATTAGCCCCCCTTTCCCACTTTATACTTAACCAATGAACCCCCAAAACTATTCAGAGAAGCGCATTATCACAATGAACCTACATACAAAATTTGAAGAAAATCGGATAATTTTGCATGAAAAACTCATTTATCTAAATTAGGGGGTATTATCCCCCCCTTTCCCCCTTTAGATTTAACCAATGAACCCCCAAAACTATTGACAGAAGCGCATTATCAAAATGAACCTATATACAAAATTTGACGAAAATGGGATAATTCTGCATGAAAAACCCATTTATCTAAATTAAGGGGGGATTAGCCCCCCTTTCCCCCTTTATACTTAACCAATGAACCCCCAAAACTATTCAGAGAAGCGCATTATCACAATGACCCTATATACAAAATTTGAAGAAAATCGGATAATTCTGCATGGAAAACTCATTTATCTAAATTAGGGGGGGGGGGTATTCCCCACCCCGTTCCCCCCCCCCTTTTATACTTAACCAATCAATCCCGAAAAATTATCAGGGAAGCGTCTTAACCCAATGAACCTATAAACAAATTTTGAAGCAAATGGGATAATTCTGCATGAAAACCCCATTTATATAAATTAAGGGGGAATTAGCCCCTTGTCCCCCCCCCCTTTATACTCTACCAATCAATCCCGAAAACTAATCAGGGAAGCGCCTTAACACAGTGAACCTATAAACAAAATTTGAAGGAAAACGTATATTTCTATGAAGAGTTATCGCGTTACGTACATACATACATACGTACGTACATACAGAACCGGCGGGCACATAAGCTCTCAGGCTTTGATAGCCTGTGAGCTAAAAAAGCAGTGCATACTCTTGTTCTGTGCTCCCGTCAAAGTAATGTATTGTAACAGAAATTTATGGGCAAAAACATGAATTGCAGTTATGAAATTAGGCATGATTTTCAAGAGAAACGTTGAATGCTTATAAAAGAGCGTGTTTTTATTATTTTTATTATTGCTTTTATATTAATTTTTAATTATTTAAAGTATTTAATACATGTTAATTTAATGTACATGTAATTACATTTAATTACATGTTACTTTTAATTAATTTGTTTGTACAAAATAACGATAATAATACCGTAACCTCTCGTTATATCATTCATTGAGGTACACCGCTCTTTTTATATGTATCCCGTAATAATAATAATAATAATAATAATAATAATAATAATAATAATAATAATAATAAGTTTTATATCTAAATGCGCTTTTAAATAATTTTACTTGCATTTAGATTTCAAAACTGACTAGTTCATTTTATTGCAATTATACATAAACACTTTAACGTTGTAAAGACAAAAAAAAAATGACATTACCTTGAAGGTCTTAATTTCCTAAATTTTTAATTGCCGTTGGTTAAATCGCGCATTCGGATATATCACGCTTTTTTTTCCTTGACTCCCGACATGAATAGCATAATGAGAGGCTATGGTAATACTTTTTAGATACATCACACTCGCTCGCTAATGTTAATCCTGTGGAAAAGTTTTTTTTTTTTTTTTTTTTTTTAATATCTCGTTTGCATTTCAATACTTTTAAATGATTTTTTTTTTTTTTTTTTTACATTTGTTAGCTGGGGTCGATTTTTACAAAGGCCGTTTTTATTTCTTCTTCAATTTTCTTTGCAGGGTTTTTTTTTTGTTGTTTTTTTTTGTTGTTGTTTTTTTTTTTTTTTTTTTATTTTTTTTTTTATTATTAATGAGGATATTTTCACTTTTGGAACCGATTTCGAAAGCGAAAATATTAAATGTAAATATTAAAGTAAGTATTAAATGTCGCACAATTTCAATTTTTACACCGTCGAATAGGGGGGGGGGGGTGTGCTTTTAAATGCATTTTGACTGAAAACTGCATCTCTATCTACTATGATTTCTTATGTTTTTTAAAATAATTTCCGAGCTTAATTAAAAAAAAACTATCTCTATCGCCCGATTGAGAAATATAAACCCATTTGCCCTTAAAACAATTTTAATAGTTCAGCGTTTGTTTCCGGCTAATATTCTATAATGAAATTAAAACTTCATCAATAAATAAATAAAATATCTATACTAATAAAATAAAGTTTCGCTCTCTCTCTCTGTGTGTGTGCGATGGCTAGCAAAATCTAGCCCACCTAGAAGCTTGAAAATTTAGATTTAGGTAGTCCAAACCCTCTCCTGGTGCACCTGAAACTCAGAATTTTAAAATTTTAATTACTTACTGAAATATTAATTAAAATGTACAAAGAACTCTCATCAAAAATACGCTTTTTTTTTCTTCGGTTGATTGGTTGTATAGAATCTTCACAGAAGACATTAAATAAACCACAGTAACCATGCATAGATAAGGACTTATAACGAAATAGTGTCAATATGGATTGCAGTTACCGGCGTACACGCTAGTGCAGCGCCACCTTCTCACGGCAAATTACACAAACGCCACCTGTTTGAAACATTTTCCAGGCACGTTTTTCTTCAAGATAATTAGCTGGGTTTAAGGGTTTTTTTTAAACAGAACATATATTACTATGATAGAGACTATTAATGCAGAAAACTTTTTTAACAGATTATTTGTTATATTTGCGGGGATGGAGAGGGGTAAGGGTCTAATTACATTTAACAATTTTAACATTTTTAGCTGCACCAGTAGCATTTAATTGCTGTTTTATATAGAGAATACCGTTATTTTAAATCTCAGCTAATAATGTTCCGAACTTCCCCAAACCAGTTCCATTTTTACTAAATTATCTTAAAAATCAGCATTCTTCAAGGTGTATATAACTTCAAGGTGTATTTCTAGAAAGCAGTTACCAGTCTTTCCGAATAATAGTCTAAGCCAAATTTCAAATTAAGTTCCTAGCTTAACCAAATGAATCAATCTTTAAAGATGTATAGTGATCCCCGTAATTAGTTATTTGCTGAAGGGCACTTGAACATCCCCTCCCCCCGGCCCCTCCTTCAAGGTTTTTTTCTCTAACTATGCCCCGTTTCCATATCTCAGCAACTATCTTTCCGATTTCAAAGCAAGTGATTCCAAACATTATAATTAACATAATAGTCATCCTCTATAATATTAAACTAAATTTATGAGTAGCGGTTACCACTATTTCCAAATAATAGTTTAAGCCAAATTTCTAATTAAGTTCCTAGCTTAAGCAAACGAACGAATTTTTAAAGATGCATCGTGGTCCTCCTAATTTGCCATTTTCTGAAGGACACCTAAACATCCCCTCCCCCCGGCACCTCACTCAAGGTTATTTTCTCTAATTCAGCCTTATTTCAATAACACGTTCCCATGTTCTCGAAACCAGCTCAATTTTGTAGCACGCCTACTATACAGTACCGTAGGTAACGGGGACCCGTCTCAGAGGTTCTTTACCGAAACAGAAAGAGATTTGTTTAGAACAGAATGCTGCCCTGGCGGTGGAAGAGGGGAATAAAAGATTTTCCAGAGCGTACGAGCATGCCCGGTATACGGTGTCGAAGCCATCGAAGACCGTGGCGAGAGTTTCGTTTTTTAAGAGATTTAAGTTTGTTACACGGGCTCTGGCAACGCCGGGCGGGTCAACTAGTTATGAATAAAATACAAATTTAACAGACATGTATAAACGAACTGCGCGCTTAAACCACTGAAATTGCGAAAATAAAACAAGCTTCTGTAAGTGGCGACATTTTTTTTTTTTTTTTTTTTTTTTTTTTTTAGCTATTAATTTTTTGTATGTGGGTAATACGAAAATGTCGCTTCTAATAAATTTCAAAACGTCATTTGAATGCATAATTGATATTTTTCATATAAAAATGCAGTTTGGAGTCGTTCGTGGACCCTATGCATATATATATATATATATATATATTAAATGTAACTATTAAAGTTTAAAAAAAAAGAAAGAAAGAAAGAAAGAAAATGGTTTTCACCTATATTTTGTAACCCGGAAAGCCCGGGCTGGATCCCCTAGTTAAATTAATAATTTAAAAAATATATATAAATAACTTTTTATCAAAACAATCTTTCATTTCTGAGCAGAAAATTACATTATTCCATAACTTGGAAAATAAAAGCAAGGGAACAAAAAGCTTGGAACAAACAGCAGTTACATAAGTGTTTCAGAAAAATAAAACTAATCAGATTTTGATTTCTATATTTAAATATGTATATGCTTATTTTATTGTTATGTATTATTTGAGTAAGCTTACACTTACTTTTATGAAATTGGTATATTGTTAATGTGAAAGGGATATTGAAAAACTTAATTGAAATAATTATCTTTCCATTTTAACATTCGTTCATGCATTAATAATAACTCATTCTGTATCTGCAAAAGAAAAATGTAAACAAAAAATGACCTATAATCTTCAAAATTCTACAATACTCACAAACTTTAGTCCCAAAGTTTTTGAATTATAGGTAGCTGACTGTATAACTCGTCGTCGTTCTTTCTTAAGTAATAACAAAGTCAGGTCAAATTTACATATACGTATAATTTTTTTTTCCCATAATTCGTCTTATTATACTTTAGCTCATACTTTAGTTCAAAGTTTTAGGTAGCTTTCAATACAAAAAAGTATAAAGCTACCTATTGCAGCCGTTCGGAGGAAAGCAGTTCCAGAAAATTTCGATATATTTTCACCGATCATGACCCCCAGACCCCCAAACCACCCTCCGTTGAAATGTTGATTTATTTATATATATATATATATATATATATATATCCATATATATATATATATATATATATCTGAGCTATGTCATACGATAACGCTCGTATTTATAAATCAAGTTTGATGAAACTAATTGTGTGTATTAAGCTCACCAATATCTCGACCGAGTTCGTTGGCCAGCTTGGTCCGCCATTTTGTTTCAAGATGGCGGCCACTTAAAAATTTAAAACTAAAATAAATATACAAAAAAGTTAAAAATTCAAATTTATTTTTTAATTAAGTGTTAGGCCTTGATACGAGGATTCCAGAGCATTTTTTGGTTTACCTCTATCTTAAAAAATGGCTGAGATAGAGCAGTTTGAAATTCTAGGGTGGCTGACATTTTGAAACAAAACAGCACATTAACGCGATTACTCGCAAATTATTTTCTTTCATTGTTGTAATAATTTTTCCAATCATACGCATAAAACTATATATTCATATCCGTTAGCGCCAAATTCTCGCCAAAATTGGCGACATTTGGCGAAATATCGCCAAATTTGGCGACCAAAATAAGTCTTCATAAATGAAGCCAATTTGGCTATTGCTCAATAATTTGGCGAATTTCTTATTCAAATTCAGTATTAACGAATCTTTTGTAACCGTTTCTTTGCATTTTAACTTGCTGTTTTCGTGTAACATTTGCTAAAATTTTAAAACGAAGATATAGGAAAGCTACCTTTTCCTCCCGGTACAGGCCGGAAGGACTTTTTCAATTTAAACAGGGAGAAAAATTATTTTTGTACGTCCTTTTTTATGATTTATTTTTATTTATATGATTTACAGTACCTCTTCAGAGCATGAGAACTTAGCGAATTGCAGCGAGTGTATTTCTTATAAGTATTATCATATTACTTACCCATCATACGTAGTATAGGGTAAGTCTTGTGATCGTTTTAAAAACAGAAAAAAAAAACATTTGACGGATTTACACGTTTCAGACACTAGAGATTCCGAAAAACATATTTTTAGAAAAAGAAAAATCTGTCATCCGTCTGTCTGTCTGTGTGTCTGTAAACGCTCTATCTCCCGAACAAATTGAGATTTAAAAAAAATTGACGTATTTACACGTTTTAGACGCTGGTGAATCCGAAAAACAAAAAGAAAAAAAGAGAAAAAATTGCCGTCCGTCTGTCTGTGTGTGTGTGAACGCTCTATCTTCCGAACAAGTTGAATAGAGACTTGAAATTTGGTATGCACTTAATATGTAATAATGAGAAGAAGCCTATGGAATATCAGTAACCTCGATTATCCGGAACTTTTTTTTTTCGGACTCTCGAAATATTCGTTCTGATAAAAGGTATAGAATTTTTTTCGAAATTGTTTACTTTAAGGAGTGAATATAAAAGACAATAAAAAAACATAAATTTTGCATAAAGAATGAAGTCGATCGGATAATGAGTTACCGAGATATGTGTAATCCTATTTTCCACACTCTTCGATTTTTTATGACACTGTATTTCATTCAAATTTCAATTCAAAGATATATTTTAATTGGAAATGAGACGCTTAATCCGACGCAGTAAACCGTTAGTTAATATGATTATCGATTTTGGGGTTATAAGGATGTTTCTTTTACGCAATTCAGTAATAGAGCATTTAAAGTTCATGACGTCATCAAGCCAGGATTTTATTCGAATTGCAATACATTTTATAAATAGTTTACACATGTTTTATTTTCATATTTTATATTATGCATATCCAAGATGGATAAGTATTACGGTGCCCCCCCCCCCTCCCAACGACTAATTTTATGTTCTTTAATTAATGTGAATCCTTTTAAATACGTATAGAGATTTTTAGAGTTGTTACCGTTAAAGCGTTATAATTCGGTTATTTCATGAAATAACTACAACGAAGTCTATTAAAGTGTGTAAAATTTATGATTTAACAACTCGTTATTTTATAGAATAACGATTGCCTAACCGTTAAAGTGAAAATAAACAATTTGACATTAAAACAAGTCCGTTGTTTTATAAATTAACTGATGATAAATAGTTAACGTCCCTGAAAAAAATACATTTCATATTACGGATAGATTAATTCATAAATATAATAAAGAAAAACAAAATATATATAACATAACGTTATTGATAAATTAGTTAAACAGAAAAAAAATAACAGAATATAGTGCAGCAATAGTTATATTTAAATTTTTACAACTTATAATTACATAAATTTGGCTACTTAGTCCTGCTGGCAAAATAAAATAAAAACTGAAGCAGTTTAAACAAATGTTCTAAAAATGTTATCAAAAACACAAAATATAAATAATGTTTATAATACAAATAAAACAAATAATGATTATTAATAATAATAATAATTTTAAATATTATTAAAAAATTACATGCTGGGAGGAGCAGTTATGTTACTTAATAAAAACATTGCATAAACTTTTTACAAAAACAAAAATGTAAGAGCATATTAATTTAGTTTATGAAATACATTCATTTTATTTTCCATTATTTATTAGTCTAAGAATTGCTCAAACCGCTTTTGCGTGTCCTTAATACTTTAATGATGAGACAATCGTTTTTCTATAAAATCGTAGAATCCAATAATTCTGCACACTTTAACCGACTTGGTTAGTTATTCCATGAAATAACTGGGTATTTTATGGAATAACGGATTCCACACTTTAACTGTAACAGAGTCATTCGATCTTTTTGCAATTTTACATGATTTTTTAAGTTATGCACTGTGAAAAAGTGCAGAAAGGCCGTTTTTATAATTTTCTCTACTTTACCTCTTTCAGAACTGAAACTTGCCTAAGCGAAAAACAGTTCGATTACCTAGTTTCTTAATAAGAGCACCTGTCAGTTTGATATGTTTGAGAGCAGAAATGAATTTTAAAATATGTCAGAAAGTAGCCAGTTTGGATTTGAGAACAGCCTTTATTCCTATCTTAAAATGTGATTCCATATTTCTATTCTAATTGCTACTTTTTCTAGCCAAATTGAAAAAAAATTAACTGTTAATTGGATATTCCCATTTAAGAGCTTTGGCCAGTAAAGGATTCAAAGAAATTTATATTGATAGAAGAAACAATCAAATATTAACGCAATACTGCAAAAAAAAAAAAAAAAAAAAAAAAAAAAGAAGAAGAAGAAGGAGAAGAATGTAAAAATAAAATAATGTTATTTTACAATTACTTTTGACCACAATGTCGAACATTATATTTTATAGTAACGTCTTTAAACAACTAAGGCAATGTATCGAAAATTATGTTACATTCTATTTTAAAACAGCTCTTTTTTTTTTTTCCTCGTCTTTCTTGTTCTTTTCCTTCACGAGTTTTTTCCTTTCGACAACTCTACATTATAGCGATTAAATACTGTGCATTATTTAAACAATATCGGATGATACGTCAAAAAAGTAAAATCAAAATTTAATCACTACTTGAAATGTTTAAATTTTAGTAATATATCGATATCTAATGCAGAAGAGAAATATTTATGCTATGGTTAGTACTATGCTTTGGTAGTATTAAGTAATGAATGACAAACTGAACAATAACTTAATCGGTATTGGGATGTTTGAATTTTAGAGTTGCCAGTACTGCAAAGAAACGTTTTGGGTAATATATTACAAACTGCGTATAATACAGGGTAGGGTGCAACTTAATTGATGGTCAAAAATGTAAGGGGTAATAATACATGTCAAGACAAACAAATTTTGTATAGGGAACCAGGGTCGCAATCCACTTATTAAATCAATAACACAGGATATCTCACACCAGGCCAAATCCACATTTTCGTTCATAACTGTAACAACACTGAAAATACTTTAGCGAAATCTTCAATACAATAACTTTGTCTTCTGTAAAATGACGTGACATCAAAAGAATTGTTGGAATTATATTGTAATTCGATCAGTAACATCGTATGCATTGTCAGTTACCTTCCGAGTTTTGAAGCGTCTACCTCGGTGTTACTTGGACATGGAAGATTGCTCTTTATGTTACTTTATGTGTTTTTTATCATGTTTCATAGAAAGTAAAGTAACAATGTTGGAGATATTTCTAAAATATTTTCATTATTGTTACAGTTATGAGCGAAAATGCAGATTGGGCAATAATGAAATTTAAGACACCCCGTATTATTGATTTAATAAGTGGATTGCGACCCTGGTTTCCTATACAAAATTTACATGTCTTGACATGTACTATCACTCTTTACACTTCTGACCATCTGTTCAGTTACACCCTGTATTTGACCACGTATCATAATGCTGAAATTGTGCAATTATATAGCAAGTGTTGCAGTGAAGTTTCCAAATAATATTGCGTAATCATATATTCTAATACGAGCAAATCTTGTGGGTGGTTATATATATATATATATATAATCAACTTTTTGTAAAGCATTTAATGTAATTTATAGCATAAACTGTAACCTATGTGGTTTGAAATATATAGGTGAAACATCAGGTCCATTACATAAACGTATTAATCAACATCGTTCCGACACTAACAAGAACAAAGCAAAAAATTTACAGTCCACAGCAGAAATACAACATTTTCATAAACATAAATTTAAAAATACTACAATTGAAATTATACAAATAATAAAAGCTAAATCAGAACGTTTATTTATGGAGTCTTCATATATGAAATATTATAACACTATTTATCCTTATGGACTTAATAGTGAATTATTTAACAGACCAGTTAAAGTTTTTTCAACAAATAATACTACAGATTATTCTCCTATTTATCTTACTCTAAATCATAATTTAAATCATAAAACAACACGTAACAAGCGAGGAAAATGTACTGCTAAAGTTGTTATTTCCAATAAATTTATTCTTAAACAAATCAACACTCTTCATCAAAACTATATTAAGAACTACAACTGGTTTTTAATACGAAAATATATTTTTGCTATTAAAAAGAAACTGATAGTACAATATTTAAATGTATTTCTTAGTAAATCTTACTCAAATCATTTCTCTGATATTTTCTATGATCTAATTATGACAAGAGCTAATCTTTTTAACATTTAATTTAAATAAAAAACAAAAAATTCATAACACTAATACTCAAATAATTATAACTTTTTCAAATCAAATCTTTAATAAAATTAATATTAATTCTATAATTAATGATAAAAACTGTTATTTTCCTATAAAAAATCTTCAACTTTCAAAGACATTTAAATATCCTACTACAATTGGAAGAAAGATTTTTAACTATAATGCATTTTCAAAAAATACATCTGATGCTAGTACTTTTCAGTGTAATTGCAATGACCCCACTCTAAAAAAAATTCATTAATAATGATCATGGACATATTATCACTGGTAATCTTAATATTGTGAATGATTATAAACTGCAAAAACTCATGGGTTATGGTACTAAATATAGACTTCCTTCTAAATTTAATGTAAATTCTATTATAAAACAGTTTATATATGATATAGACATTTTTATTTATAAAATTTCAATTTCATATAGTAAACCTATTGAATATTTTAATCAATGGAAAATACTCGTTATTGAAAAATTAAGTTCGTCTTTAAAACAAAATTTATCCAATATGGTTAAAATTAACACAAAACATTTGTTCCAGCAAATTACTAAATTACAAAAAAACTATGTAATAACATATATTGACAAATCTCCTAATAATTATGCAATCATATGTAAAGCTTATTATCACCAACTACTTACATCCTGTATTTCTACTAACAATTCTTTTAAAAAAACTAATGAAACTGTAATTGTAAATAATCGTAAAATTCACAGTTATTATAAATTATTAAATATTAATTCTACTAACTTTAATTATCCTTATTTAGTTCTTATACCCAAATTTCATAAAAATGCAATTAAATTTAGGACTGTAACTATAGGATGCAATACATATAATAATATAGCCAATAAATATCTATTAAAAATTCTCAATCAAATTTATACACTGACAACATCCACTGATAACACACATTGTATAAAAAATAGCTATCAACTCGTCAATATTTTGAAAAATCTTAAATGTGTTAACAATATAATGACATATGATTTCAAAGATCTATTTAATAATATAGATTTATTAGATCTACATAATATTATAAATGCATTATTTTATAAGTATCAACATTCACTTAATTTACCAATTCATATAGATACAGCTTATTTTAAAACTCTAACAAATTTCATTATATATAATAATTATATAATGCATGATAACACGTTATATTTACAGAAAGTCGGTATACCACAAGGGGGATGTACATCTAGTATACTTTCAGACTTATACTTGTATCATTATGAACGTACATTTATTAATAGTAATATACATTTATATCGTTATATTGATGACATTATTTTAATTGCTACTGATCACACTAATATTTCTATATTTCCAGTTGATTATCCTACTAATTTAGAATTAACGGAAAACCTCCTTTCTAACAATACTATTAACTTTTTAGATCTTAATATTACACTAAAAGAAAACAAAACAATAATAGATCTATTTGATAAACGTAAAAAATTTAAAGTTAAAGTTAATTCGTTTACTAATTTTAAATCATGTCTTCATAATTCTGTATATCGTAATATACTCCTTAATCATATTTATAGAATAAAAAGTTTATGTTCCTCTCAACTTATTAACAAAAATATTAAAAAACTTATCTTTGACGCATTACAACATGGTTTTCCAAAAAAATTCATTTATTCCTTAATATATAGTTAGTTCCTATTTGATCTTTACAACCAAATTAACACATGCGTTTAAAAAATGTATAAAAAAATCATATAATCTCATAAATATTTACAAAAAAAAAAAAAAAAAAAAATTATAATAGGACGGTTGGGTGGGTAGACGTTGGATTAAGGAGGTGTGTGGCGGCGTTGTATGGAAAAATACGCATGGTTAATTTATATATTAAAAAAAAAAAAAAAAAAAAAAGGGGCATTTGATTTACACAATTGTTTGATCATACACATTTTATAATGGACTGCGATGTGTTATTCTTATGTATATTAATTTAGTTAGATTTACTTATTCATTATTTAATTATTTTAAATGAATTTATATTCATTAACATTAAGAATGTATTTGATCTAATGATTTGGATTAATACCTTTGGTGGACAATATCATATCTACTTCTAAGATAATGTTTACTTTTATACAGTGTTGATATAATATGTTTTAATTTTATTTAGTGTTTTTATTTAATTTAACTTTGTTTAAAGCCACATTTTTGTGACTAATTCATTTCAATATTTACTCAATATTAATTTTAAATTCTTTGATTCTTAATTCAAATCTTTAGGATTTTAATTTAATTTATTTTAAATGATGTTGCATTTTTAGTACAGTTATTTAATCGTTGTTGACATTTAATGGTACATTTTTAATGTTGCATTAATTATTAATTTTTCCATATTACTACTTATTTATAACATAGTATTATTAATTTATACATCCATTACTTAGTTATTATTCAACTTTCTATTTATTAATTAATTTCATTTATTTATTATTTAACTAATGGCTATCATTAAGATAGTAATTTGGTTTAATTATTAAACACTAATTTCCATCCATACTTTATATTTACTTTTACCACTAGAGGGCGGCACTATTTTAAGTTGTTTTTTATTATTCATTTTTCCATCTTAATACTTATTTATAACATAGTATTATACATTAATATATATTATTTAATGTAATTCGATTTTCTATTTATTAATTAATTTCATTTATTTATTATTTAACTAATTGGTATCAATTAAGTTAGTAATTTGGTTGATTTATGAAACATTTATTTCCATCCTATTCCTTCGATTCTGATTATATCCACTTTTTTTTTACTAATAGATGGCAGCACTAATGTTCCTGTTTATTTTATAATCCATTATATTTTAACATTATTTCTGGCATCACTGCAAAGCAATTTATATATCTAAGCAATTTATATTTCTAAAATTGGCAACATGATATGATTTTTTATGCAATTCATTCCCCAGTCATGTTGGAGTTTTCATGATGGTTCATGAACTGCAAGGTATCTTATTTATATCTCTATTCATCTTTATGGATTTTTTTACTTAATGTCTCTATTAAATGTTCTCTCTGTAATTTATAAGTATGGTTTCTTTCCTTTTATATTGTATTTTATTTTTTATTTTTTATTTTATCACTGATTTGAGTCATTTTATTTGAGATGTAGTCCCAATATCATATTTTTTAGCAATGTTTGGCTAATATGAAGATGAAACATCTCATTTTATTTGTGGTATTTAGGCAATTGGGACTTGATAATTCTGTCTAAATTCCACAAATTTCATTTCATTTAATTCATTTAATTCCATTGATTCAATTTTTATTTAATTTCTTATTCTTTCAATGTTTTTTGATTCCATATTAAGTGTGTTGGGGAATCTTTCATTGTCAACTAATTATTTCATACTTAATTATTTCATGGTTTAAGTTGGTGTTATGATAATGTTTCATTTATGGTTATATATATATATATATATATATATATATATATATATATATATATATATATATATATATATATATATGAAAAATTATCTTAAAAACGGCTCTAACGATTTTGACGAAATTTCGTATCCTACCGTTTTGGGACACCAGAAAACCATTGGGCTAGGTCACATGTTCGAGAAAATTCGATTAGTGGGTCATTTTGGGTCATTTTGGGTCATGGTCTAGCTAATTGTATCTAAAAAACGGTTCAAACGATTTTGACGAAATTTTGTATCCAATCATTTTCGGGCACGAGAAGTCTATTGGGATGGGTCACATGTTCGAGAAAATTCGATTAGTGGGTCATTTCTGGGTCATTGTGGGTCAAGATCTAAAAATCGGTTCAATTTACACTAAATTTTGCATCCTATGGTTTTCGGGCACGAGAAGACTGTTGGGGTAAGTCACATGTTCGAGAAAATTCAAATAGTGGGTCATTTTGGGTCATTTTAGGTCATGGTCAAGCTAATTGTATCTAAAAAATGGTTCAAACGATTTTGACGAAATTTTGTATCCGACTATTTTCGGGCAAGAGAGCTGGGTCACATGTTCGATAACTTTCGATTAGTGGGTCATTTTTGGGTCAAAGCGGGTCAAATTAATTTATCCAAAAAACGGCTCTAACGATTTTGATTAAATTTTGTGTCCTACGAGTTTCGAGCACGATAAAAGCATTGGGCTAGGTCGCATGTCCGAGAAAATTCAATTAGTGGGTCATTTTGGGTCATTTTGGGTCATGGTCAAGCTAATTGTATCTAAAAAATGGTTCAAACGATTTTGACGAAATTTTGTATCCAACTATTTTCGGGCACGATAAAAGCATTGGGCTAGGTCGCATGTCCGAGAAAATTCGATTAGTGTGTCATTTCTGGGTCATTGTGGGTCAAGATCTAAAAAGCGGCTCAATTTACACTAAATTTTGCATCCAATGGTTTTCGGGCACGAGAAGACTGTTGGGCTAGGTCACATGTTCGAGAAAATTCAATTAGTGGGTCATTTTGGGTCATTTTGGGTCATGGTCAAGCTAATTGTATCTAAAAAACGGTTCAAACGATTTTGACGAAATTTTGTATCCGACTATTTTCGGGCACGAGAAGACTATTGGGCTGGGTCACATGTTCGAGAACTTTCGATTAGTGGGTCATTTTTGGGTCAAAGCGGGTCAAATTAATTTTATCTAAAAAACGGCTTTTACGATTTTGATTAAATTTTGTATCCTACGAGTTTCGGGCACGCGAAAATCATTAGGCTAGGTCACATGTTCGAGAAAATTCGATTAGTGGGTCATTTCTGGGTCATTGTGGGTCAAGATCTAAAAATCGGTTCAATTTACACTAAATTTTGCATCCTATGGTTTTCCGGCAAAGCTTAACAGATACTTCTTGATTATTCTCTAGGAGGCTCTGCCTCCTGCGCCTTTACTGTGCCAATCCGCAGACTTTTCTTTTGCCTGTCTGTCTGTCTCTCCACAATCTGTCTGTCTCTCTAACCGATTGTCTATATCTCTACACGTCTCGCTACCTGTCTCTATATTTCTCTACTGGTCTCGCTACCCGCCAATCTACTTCTCTAACCGTCTGTCTATCCGTCTAACTACTTGCATGTCTAACCTTGTCTCTATCCACTTCGCTACCCATTTGTCTATCTGTCTCACAACTTGTCTATCTGCCTCTCTACCCATCTTCTTACCCATATCCGTACCCATGTACTGTCTCTCTACTCGTTTGTATGCCCGTCTCACTATCCGTCTGTTTTTGTACCCGACTCGCTACCAATCTCATTACCCGTCAGTCAACTCGTCTCTGTACTCATCTCTCTACTCGTCTCTTTACCTACCACGCTACGCGTCTCTCTACATTCCTGCCTACCGGTGTCTCTACCCGTCTCGTGACCCATCTCTCTACCCCTCTGTCAACCTTCTTTTTACCTTTCTCTCTAGCCGTCTGTCTATTCGTTTCGCTACCCGTCAGTCTACCTATGTCGCTACTCGTCTCTCAACCCGTCTGTCTACCCGTTTGTTTACTCGTCTTTCTACCTCTTCCCAATATTTAAACAATTCATTTAATATACAGAAGCCGTTTATCAGTTATTAAATGCAAACAGAAGTAATTTATCTAATAAGTGTAATCAGATGCAATTTTTTTAAAAAATACATACATAAACTTGAATAATAATTCATCAGTTTTGTGTTTATAGTTGTTTATATCATTTGACAGTAAATCTCAACTTCTTAAACCTGAATTGTCTCAAGCTTTTAAAAAAACCCACAAGGTCTGTATAGCTGCAAAGTACCCTGAGGGCTATATTAGCTACATGTTATTAAGTTAAGTGAAAGTTTCGTTATCGCGTTTGCAGCCAATTGCTTATGTCAGAAAGCGTGGCTTAACGGCATTTTAAATTCATTACTGTAACTTTCTTTTCTTTTCTTTTTTTTTTTTTTTTTTTGGGGGGGGGATAGGGGGGAGGGTTTCAAATATATATATTTAAATTAAAACTTTTGCCTCCATGCCATTAGTGTTGTTTGTATTATTAACTAATACCTTGTACACCGAGCTTCATTTGAAACAAATGTAAAAGACTTCTACAGTTTTTTTAGGAAAAACTTTCGTAATTTGCCCAAAGTCAATCGGAGCATTTAATATCATTATTGTAACTCTTATAGAGTTAAAACAATATTGTTGTTAGCATTACTCTTGTTTGAGACCAGCCTTGCCTGTGTATCTGAATGGGGAAAAGTTTCGTATCCAATGTCGGCATAGGCGTAACTAGTGTGTGGGGCGGGTGGGCACGGCCCACCCCAGACAGCTCCAGTGCCCACCCCAGAATTTTAAACTCATGTGGAAATATTATGACGCAATAATTCAAATTTTGCATATTCCAACCCAAATATTTGAAAGGTTGCACAGTACACAAACAAATGTAATACACATATATTATTGAATTGCGCATTCAGAGGTAGTTCTTGTGCATGTGAGTATGGGGTTGTGTTATGTGACGGGGGGGGGGGGGGGGGTGCACTATCTAAAGGACAATTCTTCTATAGCATGAAAGCATCAAGGATCCAGAAAGAACAAAATTAAATATTACATGAAAGATTTTTTCTTCGCAAGCTGATGGCGAAAACATAGTTTTAAGAAGTGCAATTTAGCATCCTTCCGACAAAGTCATAGGTCTGTTGAAAGCACTGGGTGGTCATTCCATCTAAAAATAGCAGGATACTTCCTGTCATTTTTTTTTTGTGTGCAAAATAGAAGAAACGACGTATTACCTACGGCCATAGAACATCTGACAACGATTCTTCGTCCGAACAAAGTAACGAGGGGGATAAAATCCAGGAAGTAATTGAAAGATCGGGTGTACGCACTATAGAGGGTTTGTGTGTGACAAAAAATAGTTAATAACTTCGTCCATGAAAAACAGTTAGCACTTATAATGAAAAACATAATGCAAACCTTTACTAGGACTTCCCTCAAAGGGATTAGTCTGAGTGATATTGCTGAGAACATAGGGTTAATAATTACAATATAAAAAAAAGAGCAAATTAATTGATAGAATTACAAAATATCATATATAAATTCATATACACTGTTAAAAAAATAGAAAAGAAGTACCGTTCATCAGATGTGTTGTCATAATTTTTTTTTAACATGTGGCAAAGAATCTCATTTTCTTAAGCGTGTGTTGCGCTAAACTTAAAAAAGAAACAAAAAAAAAACGCCTGATCTTTTAAAACGCCAAGCTTTTTAAAGTTACTTAATTGGATTTGCAGACAATAGATTATTCTATCAAGCGTGGCTTAACGCGAATTTAATTTCATTGTTGCACCTTTTTTTGTGTGTGAATTTAAAAATTTTCTTCCTTGATTATATATCTATTATTTGTATAACTGTTTATAGAAACTCTTACACTTCAAACCACATTGATAGCATGCTTTGCTACAAACAAGATTACAAAACTATAGTCTAAATTACAAATTACTATTAAAGTATACAAAAATCTTTCGATGACTTCTGTAAAATAACTTTTACATTAAATCTCCATATCGGCAAAATTGAAAAATTATATATATTTCAAAGTTAAGCAGACAGATACTTCTTAACTTATCAGATACTTCTTGATTACTCTCTAGGAGACTCTTTCCCCTGCGCCTTTACTGCGCCAATCCGCAGACTTTTCTTTTGCCTGTCTGTCTGTCTCTCCACAATCTGTCTGTTTCCCTATCCGTTCTTCTGCCCGTCTCTCTAACCGATTGTCTATCTCTCTACACGTCTCGCTACCTGTCTCTATATTGCCCTACCGGTCTCGCTACCCACCAATCTATTTATCTAACCGTCTGTCTATCCGTCTAACTACTTGTATGCATAGCCGTGTCTGTATCCACTTCGCTACCCATTTGTCTATCTGTCTCACAACTTGTCTATCTACCCGTCTGGCTATACGCCTCTCCACCCATCTTCTTACCCATCTCCGTACCCATGTACTGTCTCTCTACTCGTTTGTATGCCCGTCTCACTATCCGTCTGTTTTTGTACCCGACTCGCTACCAATCTCATTACCCGTCAGTCAACTCGTCTCTGTACTCATCTCTCTACTCGTCTCTTTATCTACCACGCTACGCGTCTCGCAAACTTTCTCGCTACATTCCTGTCTACCGGTGTTTCTACCCGTCTCGTGACCCATCTCGCTACCCCTCTGTCAACCCTCTTTTTACCTTTCTCTCTAGCCGTCTGTCTATTCGTTTCGCTACCCGTCAGCCTACCTCTGTCGCTACTCGTCTCCCTACCCGTCTCTCTACACGTTTGTTTACTCGTCTTTCTACCTCTTTCCACCTCTTCCCAATATTTAAACAATTCATTTAATATACAGAAGCCGTTTATCAGTTATTAAATGCAAACAGAAGTAATTTATCTAATAAGTGTAATCAGATGCAATTTTTTTTAAATACATACATAAACCTGAATAATAATTCATCAGTTTTGTGCTCATAGTTGTTTATATCATTTGACAGTAAATCTCAACTTCTTAAACCTGAATTGTCTCAAACTTTTTAAAGAAACCACAAGGTCTGTATAACTGCAAAGTACCCTGAGGGCTGGCTATATTAGCTACATGTTATTAAGTTGAGTGAAAGTTTCGTTATCGCGTTTGCAGCCAATTGCTTATGTCAGAAAGCGTGGCTTAACGCCATTTTAAATTCATTACTGTAACTTTCTTTTCTTTTCTTTTTTTTTCTTTGGGGGGGGGGGTTTCAAATATATACATTTAAATTAAAACTTTTGCCTCCATGCCATTAGTGTTGTTTGTATTATTAACTAATACCTTGTAGACCGAGCTTCATTTGAAACAAATGTAAAAAACTTTTTCTACAGTTTTTTTAGGAGAAACTTTCGTAATTGGGCCCAAAGCCAATCGGAACATTTAATATCATTATTGTAACTCTTATAGGGTTAAAACAATATTGTTGCTAGCTTTACTCTTGTTTGAGACCAGCCTTGCCTGTGCATCTGAATGGGGAAAAGTTTCGTATCCTATGTCGGTTGGCGAAAAAAAATTTAAATGGTGCCAAAAGGTAGTTTTAGCATCTTGCAAAATTTTTCAAGAGAGCGGTAAAACATGTTTTTCAAATATTTACAAACATACGTTTATTAAAGCATGTTTTTGCACCATCTTAAAAATTTAAGCACGATGCTAAAATAAAATTTTATCGCCATATTCGATATTTTAATAAGTAATGAAAATACATAAACAAACTTATTTGACAAACCTAAGAGGCATTTTTGTGATAAATAATTGTTATTGTCAGGGGGTTAAATTTTAAACAATTAATAAACGGCTAGTAAATAATAATTAGCATTTAAAATCTAAAAATTGAGAAGTAGTCCGTATAAAAATGCAAAACATAACATTATACGCTTGATATATGTAAATAATTTCTTATTTTTTAATATTTCCGAAGGCACAGATAAAAAGGCAAAAATCTCTTTTCCAAATGCCAAATAGAAAATATACAAATTAGAATGCCAAATATACAAAATAGAAAAATATTTGCAAAAACATATATTTACATAATACCACATCTGCAAAAAAAAAAATAAGATTTAGAAAAAGTAAGCCAAATTCTGCAGATCCCAACAATCACATCGAAAAACTTATCACCAAAAAAAGAACTCGCCAAATCTTACGGCACAGGAGATGGATTTTTCCCTCTGAATGCAGAATATTAGTTTTTTTCCTGTTCGATGGGTGATTATAATATAATTGTTTCATTTCACATACTACATACTGTTTGATATATTGGTACTTTTATGTTAACCTGGCGCAGTTGATAAATCACCAAATATTGTTCCAATAACATTTTCATATTGAATTCATTTCATTTAAATATAAACCTTTCACTCATTTAATTTAAAATACATGTCTTTCATTAATCCCATTTAAAATTCTAAAAAGAGAAAAAAAAGAAATAAGGCCATAAATCGAAACTTTTTATTTAAACATCAAAGAATTTTTTTTTTTTTAATTTACACACGCGAAGTAAAAATAGCTGCTTTTGCTGAGATTTGCGCCAAATCTCTAATACCAAGTTATTGCGGGTTTTTTCTTTCAAACAGAAAAAAAAAAAAATCCAGATTAATTTTCAATTTCTACTAAACTGAAATATATTTTATTGTGCTGAATATTAGTACGTGCATATTTTTTTGCTCCATGTACTCCATGAACTTTTCAATTCCGATTGTCTACGAAAATCTCCCGCCGGTGAAAATGACGTACGCACACATTTCGTGACGTATGTACTTTAATTGTGCTTTTTTATCTATTTTTTTAATATAATTTCCAAACGGTTTGACATTTATTCTTGGTAATAAATAGACGTCGTTGTCACCTTTATAGGTACCTGCTGTAAAAATTTGAACGAAATCCGTTAAATATTTTTTGAGTTATGCTTGACGAAAGGTTTTAATATCCATCGTAGCTATATATGGGGCAAAGTAATACTGCGCTATGTATGAGTCTTCGTTGCACTCAGACAATAACAAACATATTTATACAAATAAAATAAAGTTGTGTGCGTGCGACGCGGACGGCTAACAAAATCTACCGTAAGTAGAAGTCTAAATATTTGGGTCCTGATATACCTTAGGCAAGGATTTTTAATTTTTTAAGACCCGGGACCCTGGGTCTCCTTTAAGATTTTTGTCCTAAATTGTTAATAACTTGTCACATTTTTATCCAATCTTCTTCGTTTTGGGAGTCCTTTTTTTTCTCCAATTAGCTTCCCCCCATTCATACATTCCAGTTAAGATCCTGGCCCTCTGGGGCCCCTTTGAAGTTTTTGTTTCCTAAATTGTTAATAACTTGCCCCTTTTAATCCGATCTTCTTCGTTTTGGGGGCCATTTTTCCATTTAGTTATTCCCTCATATCTACATTCCCATTCGGATCCTTCATCGTAGGGCTCAAAACCACCAGTTGGCTCTTTTGAGCCCCCTGCTATAGCTCTCTTAAAGTCATCACTAGTTTTTTTAACAACTTTTTAGGACTTTCAGCTACTACATGAACGACAAAAAAATTCTCCGTCCAGGGCCGGGCCTCTCGCTCTCGCGCCCCTTTAAGTTTTGTGCCCTAAATTTTAAATAACTTGCAAACTTTTTATCCGATCTACTTCGTTTTAGATACCTTTTCTCTATTTTGTTAATCCCTCATTTCTACATTCAAATTAGGACCCTGAACTCCTGGCTCTTGAACTTTTTGTGTGTCATGCATTTTCACCCCCTAATTGTGTCATTATCTCAATGCATAGCTTAAAAGTTGAGTCTTGAACTCCCCTCCCCGGGCTACCACCCTGATATTTTTATTTGGGCTCTAGGGACCTTTTTAAGTATTTCTTTAATATTTTATTCTAATGATTAATTTATACATGCTTAATTTCGACTGTTTGAAGATCTAAAGCGCAACGTACTAGGACCTTTTAAGATGTTTTCGTCTTAGGTTCCTGCTCAAAACTATCCGTTGGCCCCTTTTGAGCCCCCCACTACAAACCCCATTCCGTAAAAATCGTCCGATTTGCTAGGTTTTTTTTTTTTCTAACAAATTATTAGGGCTTCCAGCTACTGTTTGAACGACAAAAAAATTTCTCGGATCTCAGCTACCACCAATTTTGAATATTAATCTCCTTCTTTCGCCCCTTGATGCAGCTTCTTTAAAAATGATCCGATTATCTTTCAATTTTCTTCGTTGTTCTAGGGCACTCCCAGCTACTTTATAAATTTCTAAACATTTCCTTAGACCTGAGCTACCACCTTTTAAAAATATATTAATCTTCTTTTTCGGCATAAACTTACGTTCTCATTTCAGCAATAAATTAAAAATTGCGTTACTATTCAAAGTAAGTGGTTAAGTTTAAAGAGACGGGTGATTTCATCCATAAATTAAATTTCGCGTTAATGTTAAAATTAATTTGTTAAATTTACAGGGGGGCATCTTCCACCATTTGGGAGCGCATTCTTTTCCTGGGTTCTATAGGCCCGATTTCAACAGGATTTAGGTCATTCGGCTTGATATCGAAAACTTTTCCCTTTTTAAAACTTTTCCCTTTATCGAAAACTTTTCCGTTTTTTTCCCTTTTTATTTATTATCTAAGGCCTGAGCTACGCCGGTCGGGTTAGCTAGTATTACAATAAAATTGCAATCATTGAATAATCAGTTCAATAACAATCACAGACAGTTTTTATATTTATATTTCTTAATAAATATTTTTTTTTAAATTTCTATTTATAAAGATTTAGGATAGGGGACTTGGCTCTCTCCTACCCCACCCCCATCTCCTCTTCATATACCCAAGAGATTTCAAATGCTGTTCGCACATAGTGTTTTTGCTATATTTATGCTTCTTAATCAAATTTCTATTTTTTCAGAACTTTTTCCGATAAATTTCTAAAAATGTTTAAAGGAAAAATATTTTGTTATGCAATGTAGAGAGTGCAGTGAAGCAATTAAACTTGAATCAAGATAAAAGAATATTTTATTTGTCCTAGAATTTGGGCACATGGAAACAAAACTATCTTATAAATATAAAACTGAACGAAAGATGTACTACATTATTTAACCATAATACTCTCAAGAACTGCATGTGAAGTACGAAGGTATGAAAGGAAGAGAACAAATTAGAAAGATGTGTCCAGTGCTTCTTTCAGACGACTAGGCTCTGAGGGAGGGGGGTTACAAAAATTTAAAGAATGTACTTCATTATAGCATTGAAGTTATATCTCGAAAATCTCCATGGTTTCGGCAATATACTTGCTGCGGAGTAGTAGCAGGGATGTAATTAGATTGGGGAGAGGTTTGGCTGCCCTCCACACGAACACGGCAACTTCTTGAATCCTTTTAGATTTCACAATATTTAAAATAATAATAGCATCTATATTACATTTAAAATTTCTAAAACTTTGCAATAGAAAATTTTATGACATGGGGACTTGACCTCTTTTTTCTGTTTATGTTTTGTATCATTAAAGTGGTAGGAAAAATAATCGAATGTTAATTAACCCCAACAAATAATTTTAAAGCCCTTGTAACTTTGCTGGCTGGTTAGGGCTCTGGGTGGCACTGTCCTGGCCCGGCACGAGTCTGAAATAAAAAAGCAACCCCGTCCCGGCCCCGAATTTAATGAAAGAAAATTGGTCCGAGATCAGCCTGGCCCACGCACCGGGCCGGGCTTCTGTTGCTTGCCAGCCCTGTGCCCATGCAGATTTCTATAACACTAAATTTGCATTCATACTTTACGGCAGGTGTAACTAGAGTGGTAAGCTGCAAGTAGCTCTATTAATTTCAAGACTCATGTGTAAAAATTTTGATAAAAAATTTTAATTATCCAGATATTAAAAAAGGCTACACACACAAATATTATAAATATAACTGTTGTGAAAACTAATGTAGTCAGAGCCGGTGCGAACGCGTATTTCAATGTTCATGTGTGAGCCAAGATGATAAAGATAGAAATACATCAAAAGTTCGAAAAAAAAATATTTTTCATAAATTACATTATGTGATGTATCGACTTGTATCTATCGTAAATTCGGCTTATTCGTATTTTTTTTCTTTTTAATTCTTTGTCCACATATGTTCTTCTCCTTTTATGATGAGAGAGGGACTGACAAAGAATAATCATACAACTTGTGATTTCCTTCCAAAAAGTGCAGTTGATGCATGTGGAGAATCCAAAAATTGCTAAAAACGGAATCCTATTCATACAACTCATCAACCAAATTCACAACTTTAAAAGTAAAAAAAAATCAAATTACTGGCTATTGATTGCGGAATGTCTGAAACGGAAATAGGCCGTACACATGCTAATTAGTGGGAAGACAGATCACTGAAAAAAGGTATAGATATTTTACACTCAGCAGGTGGAGTACTGATAAGAATTTACAAAACACGACTTGATCTTGAAAGGCAAAGAACGAGAACTAAATCCCAATCTTAATTTCCAAATATTTTTCAAGCTAAGTTGGAAAAACGTACTGTAAGTATTGAGAAACGTACTGTCAACAATTTACATGAATGGGTGCAATTATGATACTGCAAGTAAGTGGAATGTAATTTAATGTGCTTTGTTATACGCATTTAATATGCATGTTTCCCAATATAATTTTAACTTTATTTAAACTTTATTAACAATACATGTGTAAAATAAGAGATGAGTTCGGACTCTTTTTTTTTTTTTCGGACACCGAGCCCAACGATTTGAAATCCAAACCCGAATAATTTTGTGTCATCAGAGCCCCAGCCTGATACCAAAAGGATGCATTATGAAATTATTAACATTTTAATATTGTTTCAAGACGAATTTGCTCATTTAAAAATATCTTCTTAGACAGAAATAAGTATAATTTTAAATACTCCCCAATGACAACGTTTAGTGACTTTAATTACTCTAAAAATCTGTTTATAATTGTAAATAATAAATCTGCAAATTTATTATTTATATCCAACCATGGGAAGAAAAAAATTAAAAGTCATATTTCATTTCTTTTCTTTTTTTCCCCAATATCATTGTACGCCTGTAGCAGAAAGACACGAGTTCTGTTTTACAGTAATTTAATAAAAGTACTTTAAACAGAAAATGAGGATAGACAAGGGACATCCAACGGCTTTTTCTTATGTTACTAACAGGGTATGTGTTTAATATAATCAAATAGAATATTTCTCTTTATATTTCACCAATAACAATTTAATTCTCTTTCAAGCTGATTTTTAAAAGATTGTAAAAGACTTTAAGATACTTAGAATCCTTTTTTGTTTCTCAAATAGCAAGATACTTTTTTTACATTTTTTTTAACTTGTTTCTTGTATATGAAGGTGGAATTTGGAATCGATTCACTTCTTGATGTTTTAGAATTAGAAAATTTATGTTCTCATGCGTGTTTCCGATGGTAATATAACATTTTAATATTTTTAAAACTTAATTATAAATTATTAAATTAATTTTAAAGCATTTTCCCATTAACTGTCCACAGGTGAAATATTGCCAAATCTATATCTATATTATTATATAAAGAGGAAACGGTGACTGACTGACTGACTGACTGACTGGGTGACTCATCAACGCTCAGCCGAAACTACTAAAGTCAGGGTCACATAATTTGGACTATAGATTGCTGTTATGGCCTAGGCAAGCAATAAGAAGGGATTTTTGAAAATTCCCCCCCGAAGGGGGTTAAAGGGGGGTTCGAATGTTTCAGGTCATTTCGCCATATCTCAGCAGCAGTTATAGTTGATGCAGTTATAGTAGATCTTGAAATTCAAGAAAACAAATCTGCTAAAAAAATGATTAAACACCTATTTCAGCGATTTTAGAAATTCCACCCAGAAGGGGGTTAAAGGGGGGGGGGGTCGAATGTTTTAGATCATTTCGCCATATCTCAGCAGTAGTTATAGGTAGGAGCTTGAAATTCCAGAAAACAAATCTACTAAAAAAATGATTAAACACCTATTTCAGCGATTTTAGAAATTCCACCCAGAAGGGGGTTAAAGGGGGCGGAGTCGAATGTTTTAGATCATTTCGCCATATCTCAGCAGCAGTTATAGGTAGGAACGCAAAAATCAGGAAAACAAATCTACTAAAAAAATGATTAAACATGTATTTCAGCGATTTTAGAAATCCCCCCCGAAAGGTTTAAAGGGGGGTGGTCGAATGTTTTGGGTCATTTCGTCATATCTCAGCAGCAGTTATAGGTAGGAGCGCGAAAATCAGGAAAACAGATCTACTAAAAAATGATTAAACATGTATTTCAGCAATTTTAGAAATTCCCCTCCCGGAGGGGGTTAAGGGGAGGGTCGAATGTTTTAGGTCATTTTACCGTATCTCAGCAGCAATTTTAGTTAAAAGCAGAAAAATCAGGAAAACAAATCTACTAAAAACATGACTAAAGATGTATTTCGGAGATATGAGAATTTCCCCTCCCGGAGGGGGTTAAAGGGTGGTGGTCGAATGTTTTAGATCATTTCGTCATATCTCTGCAGCAGTTTTAGATAGGAGTGCGAAAATCAGGAAACAAATCTACTAAAAAATGAATAAAACACATATTTCAGCAATTTTAGAAATTCCTCCCAGAAGGTGGTTAAATGGGGGGGGGTCGAATTTTTTAGGTTATTTCGCCATATCTCAGCTTTTATGTAGGAGGGCGAAATTAATTAAAACAAAACTTCTAAAAAATTGGTTAAACACGTATTTCGGCGATTTTGGAAACTCCTCCCAGCAGGTGGCTAAAGGGGTATCCAAATTTTTCCGGTCATTTCGCCATATATCAGCAGCGGATTTAGGTAGGAGCGGGAAAATCAGGAAAACACATCTACTAAAAAATGGATAAACACGCATTTCAGTGAGTTTAGAAATCCCCCCCCCCTGAAGGGTTTTAAAGGGGGTGGTTTCGAAAATTTTAGGACATTTCGCCATATCTCAGCAGCTGTTTTATGTAGGTGCGCGAAATTCAGGAAAACATATCTACTAAACAAATGATTAAACATGTATTTCAGTGAATTTAGAAATCCCCCCCCCCCTAGAAGGTGGTTAAAGGGGGATTCGAAAGTTTTAGGTCATTTCGCCATATCTCAGCAACAGTTTTAGGTTGGAGCGCGAAATTCAGGAAAACGAATGTAATAAAAAAATTACATTGTCTACCCGTGCAAAGCCGGGACGGGCCGCTAGTATTATATAGGGTTACAATTAAATAAGAGTTAGAATAACAATGGATTTAATTATGCTCCAAACCAAGCTCGCAAAAAGAGTCCAACTAGCTGTGAAATTAAAACATCTTAAAAAAAATAATAATAAATAAAAAAACCTTTCTTTGAGAAAAGTAGTTATAAAATTTATTTTCAATTTAATTTAAATTCAGGCGACGTTTATTTTTTTAGGTAGATTTCATAAGAAATACATTATCCCCTATGTTCTGAAACATTTTTGCAGATCTACGCCGATAATGACTCCTAGAACCCAAAATAACCCCCCGGTTCAAAACTTTATCTATCTATATATACAGTAGCGCTCAAAAGTATTTTGACATTATATTCGCTCCTATTTTGTTTAACATAAAAATATAAATAAAATATATTCCATATCATTGAGAATATGATTATTATTAAAATTCTGTGAAACATTGAATATAGTTAAATAAATTAATTGATTGATTTTTTAAAATTTATTAATGTTTTTAACTAAGTCAATTATTATCTTTGGCAAAATACTTTTGAGTGCTGCTGTTTATTAATATCACTTTTTTATGGACTCGATAACTTCTGTAATTCTGCACAAATCTCTTCCAAACTCATACATAAAATCCAGGGCGATAAAATCTCGGTCAAGTTCGTTAATGGGCGAAATCGGACCAGGGGGGGGATAAGGGTACATTTTTTGTGAAAACAGAAAAAAAACACAATTTCTTAATTATGATACATATAGCATTCCGCATCCGTTTAAAGTTATTACTTCTAGGAAAAGGGCCAAAATATATGCATGACAGATTTTTGATATCCTTAAAAATGGTCTCAAGCGGTTTAAAAAAACATGGTTTTAAGAAGAATGAAAAACATAACTTCTTCAATTCACAAGATATCAAATCCGTTTAAATTTAGTTTAATTCTTCATAATATTATCATCAATTTTTGTACTGACAAGTTTTTGAAAGAACCAACTCTTACAACAAAATAAATAAATAAAAACAAAAACATGTAAAGCGACACCTCCATCCTCCTAATAAAAACCAGCGCATTCTCCAGCGCAACGCATCATCTGAAATTAGTACTTAACTTCGAAATCTACCTCTGCCTGTGTGCTGGGCCCGGGGTGATTTTTTTCATTGATTATATTATTTCTTTTCTGATTTTAACTGCTTTTAATTTAGTCAGAGATTCTATATTATATTTGACTATTGAAATGCTAAATTAAATTAATGTTACTGTTAAATTATTATTTGTATTGTTTTTTTTTCTTCTTTTTTTTTATTGCTTTTATGGTCAAGTTTTGCAGGGTCAAAATTTTAAAGAATCTGAAGTTTAAACCTAGACTGTAGCACAAGTCTATTTTTGGCATGAGTCCAAGAAGTTCATTTAAGTCATTCGATACTATCGAAATAAAATATATTTGGCAAAATTTGAAAGGGGCAAAGTATGTTGATAAAAGATTCAAATAATTTAATGTCAGGGGAATTTACTGACAAATTGATTTGAAAATAATATTCTTCACACACTAAAAATAGGCAAAAATTTATTCAAAATTTCTGGTGCAATTGTAGCCAGTCGCAGAGATTAAAATTAAGTTGTATAAGTAGTATACCACCATCCTTCAAAGGGTTAATACAAGTTCCGTTTTCATAGATTTTACGGTATTTTTTATACAGACAGTGCATTGCTTCAACAATTTTGTTAATAGAGAAGTAGAATTTTGTGTCTTCCAACGTTTTCTTTTAAAGAATCTGTTTTTTCTTCATAAGTTAAATTTTGAAAACCGGGATAATTTAGGCGCAGCGGTCGTCCATCTTTCTACTATCACTGGCTAATTTGAACTTTATAACCATCTTCATCTTCGTGGGAGTATCTTCTTCCTGTCTCTCACGTACACACATATTTATTTAACTGTGAGTTTATTACATAAAACTTCACAATTACACATAAAGATATTGAATGGATAGAGATATATGTTTATGAAAATTAACTGCAAACCGTAACAAAGGTTCTTCTCAACCATTAAGGATAGAAATGTGGAAGATAATGGCAAAATTTTCACTGTGAATGAATCTTTGAATATTTTGTCGACAGAGATTGTATAAGAAAACTTCTACAGACTGAGAACGTTCAAAATACCCCCACGTTTAAAAACCCATGTGTGCATTCGCGAGTGCAAAATAGCATATATATATAAATTGATAGAGGTTTCATGATCGTAAGAAAATGAATCGATGGGCTCAAATGTGCCCGCAATCGCTAGGTTGACTACCCTCTATTTAAGGATTCTGTTAAGGCTGTTCTGAAATCCAAAAGGGCTACTTTCAGACATATTTTTTAAAATTCATTTTTGTTCAGAAAGCATGAAATGAGCAGGTCTGGTTATTCAGAAACTTTGTAATAGAAACACATTTTCCATTTTTGGTAAAAACAGAAGATCTTTCATAAAAAAATAGTCAAAGTCGACGTTTTGGACCGAAATCTCGCCGTGGCAGCCCGAAGAGCACGAAAAATGTACGGTCACGTGACCAGAATCGCTTATAACACAATAAGTAAGCTATTTATCAAAAAATGTAAAACGTATTTCGATTCCAAATCGCTTAAATAGTCAGGTTTACCAATTTTATGCCTTTACGTTTAAAAATGAGTTAGAAATTTGCGTCAGAAAATTTTACGTTGTTCCGCAAATCATTTAAAAACCACCTTAAAAACCTGGGCGTTAAATCTAGACGTTGGGAAACTGACACATTGTCTAAAACTAGCACTGTCTCAGTACGTCTGGTCATCTTAAAAATTGCAGTATCACAGGCAATAATATTCTTTTCGATTAACCTCAATAATAAATTGTTGCTAATTTTTACTCAAATTCTTCATTGAATTAACGAGTTTGGTATCATTACAAGTTTGTTAGATATTTCCCTACATGCATACACACACAAAGAACTTTTCAGGTTGGGGGCCTGTGCCCACCCCACAAAAATGTTCTAGTTACGCCCATGAATGTCGGTTGGCGAAAAAAATTTTAAATCGTGCCAAAAGGTAGTTTTAGCATCTTACAAAATTTTTCAAGAGAGCGGTAAAACATGTTTTTCAAATATTTACAAACATACGTTTATTAAAGCATGTTTTTGCACCATCTTAAAAATTTAAGCACGATGCAAAAATAAAATTTTATCGCCATAATCGATAGTTTAATAAGTAATGAAAATACATAAACAAACTTATTTAACAAACCTAAGAGACATTTTTGTGATAAATAATTGTTATTGTCCGGAGGGGAAAATTGTAAACAATTAATAAACGGCTAGTAAATAATAAATAGCATTTAAAATCTAAAAATGGAGAAGTGGTCCGTATAAAAATGCAAAACATAACATTATACGCTTGATGTATGTAAATCTTTTTTTTATTTTTTAATATTTCCGAAGGCACAGATAAAAAGGTAAAGTCTCTTTTCCAAATGCCATTACAATTTAATATATATATATATATATATATATATAACCATAAATGAAACATTATCATAACACCAACTTAAACTATGAAATAATTAGTTGACAATGAAAGATTCCCCAACACACTTAATATGGAATCAAAAACATTGAAAGAATAAGAAATTAAATAAAAATTGAATAAATGGAATTAAATGAAATGAAATTTGTGGAATTTAGACATAATTATCAAGTCCCAATTGCCTAAATACCACAAATAAAATGAAATGAGATGTTTCATCATCATATTAGCCATACGTTGCTAAAAAATATGATATTGGGACTACATCTCAAATACAATGATTCAAATCAGTGATAAAATAAAAATAAAATACAATATTAAAAAGGAAAGAAGCCATACTTATAAATTACAGAGAGAACATTTAATAGAGACATTAAGTATAAAATCCATAAAGATGAAAAGAGATATAAATAAGATACCTTGCAGTTCATGAACCATCATGAAAACTCCAACATGACTGGGGAATGAATTGCATAAAAAATCATAACATGTTGCCAATTTTAGAAATATAAATTGCTTAGAAATATAAATTGCTTTGCAGTGATGCCAGAAATAATGTTAAAATATAATGGATTATAAAATAAACAGGAACATTAGTGCTGCCATCTATTAGTAAAAGTGAATATAATCTTAATCGAAGGAATTGGATGGAAATAAATGTTTCATAATTCAACCAAATTACTATCTTAATTGATACCAATTAGTTAAATAATAAATAAATGAAATTAATTAATAAATAGAAAATTACATTAAAGGATGTATTAATGAATAATACTATGTTATAAATAAGTATTAAGATGGAAAAACTAATAATAAAAAACAACTTAAAATAGTGCTGCCCTCTAGTGGTAAAAGTAAATATAAAGGAATGGATGGAAATTAGTGTTTAATAATTAAACCAAATTACTATCTTAATGATAGCCATTAGTTAAATAATAAATAAATGAAATTAATTAATAAATAGAATGTTGAATAATATCTAAGTAATGGATGTATAAATTAATAATACTATGTTATAAATAAGTAGTAATATGAAAAGTAATAATTAATGCAACATTAAAAATGTACCATTAAATGACAACAACGATTAAATAACTGTACTAAAAATGCAACATCAATTAAAATAAATTAAATTAAAATACTAAAGATTTGAATTAAGAATCAAAGAATTTAAAATTAATATTGATTAAATATTGAAATGAATTAGTCACAAATAATGTGGCTTCAAACAAAGTTTAATTAAATAAAAACACTCAATAAAATTAAAACATATTATATTAACACTGTATAAAAGTAAACATTATCTTAGAAGTAAATATGACATTGTCCACCAAAGGTATTAATCCAAATCATTAGATCAAAAACATTCTTAATATTAATGAATATAAATTCATTTAAAATAAATAATTAAATAATGAATAAGTAAATCTAACTAAATTAATATACATATAAAAATAACACATCGCAGTCCATTATAAAATGTGTATGATCAAACAATTGTGTAAATCAAAACGCCCCCCTTTTTTCTTTTTTTTTTTTAATATAAATTAACCATGCGTATTTTTCCATACAACGCCGCCACACACCTCCTCAATCCAACGTCTACCCACCCAACCGTATATATATATATATATATATATATATATATATATATATATATATATATATATATATACAAAATAGAAAAATATCTGCAAAAAAATATATTTACATAATGCTACATCTGCAAAAAAATGAGATTTAGAAAAAGTAAGCCAAATCCTGCAGATCCCAACAATCACATCGAAAAACTTATCACCAAAAAAGAACTCGCCAAATCTTACGGCACAGGAGATGGATTTTTCCCTCTGAATGCAGAATATTAGTTTTTTTTTCCTTGTACGATGGGTGATTATAATATTATTGTTTCATTTCACATACTACATACCGTTTGATATATTGGTACTTTTATGTTATCCTGGCGCAGTTGATAAATCGCCAAATATTGTTCCTATAACATTTTCATATTGAATTCATTTCATTTAAATATAAACCTTTCACTCATTTAATTTAAAATACATGCCTTTCATTAATCCCATTTAAAATGCTAAAAAGAGAAAAAAAAGAAATAATGCCCTAAATCGAAACCTTTTATTTAAACACCAAATAATTTTTTTTTTTTTAATTTACACACGCGAAATAAAAAAAGCTGCTATTGCTGAGATTTGCGCCAAATCTCTAATACCAAGTCTACCAAGTTATTGCGGGGTTTTTCTTTCAAACAGAAAAAAATCCAGATTAATTTTCGATTTCTACTAAATTGAAATATATTTTATTGTGCTGAATTCGTGCATATTTTTTTGCTCCATGTACTCCATGAACTTTTCAATTCCGATTGTCTACGAAAATCTCCCGCCGGTGAAAATGACGTACTCACAAAATTTTCGTGACGTATGTACTTTAATTGTTCTTTTTTATTTATTTTTTTAATATAATTTCCAAACGGTTTCGACATTTATTCTTGGTAATAAATAGACGTCGTTATCACCTTTATAGGTACCTGCTGTAAAAATTTGAACGAAATCCGTTAAATATTTTTTGAGATATGCTTGACGAAAGGTTTTAATATCCATCGTAGCTATATATGGGGCAAAGTAATACTGCGCTGTGTATGAGTCTTCGTTGCACTCAGATTTAAAACGCTAAGCGATTTCTTTCGACAATCCGTGAGAACAAACTACTGCATCAAATTACATCATTCTTTTTTTAAATGAAAGATATTTGGACACAGATTTGTTATCGTGCATTCGTTTGTTCGAAAATTTAATTAATTAGCCGTAATTTTTCAATTTAACTTTTACTTCTGCTAATGACGTCATAATCGGATAACGCCCACAGTTGTAAGGCATAGAGTTTATTCCCTGAACTCTGTGGTTACGAGGATATTAAGAGAAATAATGAATATTAAAAGCACGCGGAACGCGGCTTTTAGGCCGAATTTTTTAATTTGCAGTTAAGTTTCCGTAAAAATATTTATCCGCGTGTTTTAAAAGCGAATATAAATTCATATTTATTGTGACGTCACGGGAATATTGCCCATTGGGTTTATTTTATCACTAGCTGTTACCCGTGACTTCGTTCACGTACCATTAAAAAAAGCATAAATGCATTAATTAAGCAAAATATTTCATTCCCGATAATTAGAATCGTAAATAATTAACTAACTCTTTATCACATTCCATAGGAGACAATACTGTATTTCTATGTTATAGAGGACTTGACATAACTATGTTTTAAAAAAGTGAAATTTTGTGACAAATAATCACGAAAAGGAAACTGCAACCAATGAAAAAAGGCTGGACAAATAAAATCGTGGAAATCGGTGATCTGTGTAAAAACATTTGTCAAGTTTACCAGGTAAACTATTTTACTTTTAACGCCTTTGTGAAACGTTTTAATAGCAACCTTCAAAGATAGTGGAAATAGTATATTCTTTTCCATTAAATTCAATTCTTGTGAATAGGGAGCAATAATTGTAGACCTAAATGCAAGGAGCTTAAATTTGCCTCCTTGATTTAATCTATACCTGAAAAAAAAAATTCTTTATTTCTAAATGAAAATATGTTGACAGACGATTTTTGTTCTCCAGAATAAATTGATTCATGAAGTTTGAATATGTGAAAATACGTTTCTATTTTTCGAAAATTTTACTGTAATCAAGATTTTTTTTTTCTTTCACCATCTATTCAAATTAAATTCTTTTTCAAATTCTTTTTTTTTAGTTTTAATGAGAAAAAATACATTAATCCGTTTTATTTCTTCTTTTTTATCCACAGAAATGGAATAATTTAGTTGTCATTTTTAGAGAAACTTCGTTAAAATTTACAAAAAAAAGAAAAAAAAATCTCGGAATTTAAATCATTTTTTAAAATTCTGAGAGTTTATGACATCCTCAGATCAATGATAACCGGTGTTAAGTAAATCGCGTTGCGTTGGACAACCTGAAAGGAGTAGTTGCGACATGCAAACAGGCGGTCAGATTTTAATATAATAGATTCGTATTTATTTATTTTTTTCGTAATAATCACGTTTTGGTTTTTGGCAAAAAACTCTCATCTGTATGTAACTGATATTCATGCTTAATAATCGGTATAGATAAAAAAAATATTTAAATTTTTCGTTTTAAATATGGCGTGAAACTCATCTACTTTTTAAACTTACCGATCCCTGTATTATTAATGTAAGGAATTGATTCACGCTCCTTGTAAAACACATTTGAAAATTCCCGTTTTATTTGAAATATGACATCACTTTTTCCTCAGAGAAATCTCTTTTTAATGGCACAATTCTTGTTAATTTTCTTTTTCTGGCAATCAGGGCGTAAATTTTAGCGGAAAACTCACATTTGTATGTAACTGGTATTCAAGCTAATTATTAATCAGTAACGATAAACATATTTCAGTTTTTCATTTTAAATAAAACGTCCATTATCTATCTACTTTCGTTATACATTGATATTTCTGCTCCTTGTATTATTACGAACATTTGAAAATTACATGTTTTATTTATGACGTCATTTTTGTCCAAACCGAAGAGGATCCTTTTCATAGTTCCATGGTCCAAGCGAAATCTATTTTTAATAATACAATTATTGTTCATTTTTCCTTCTAATTATAACGCAATTTTTGTCAAAAAATATCTTTTTAATGTAACCGATATTCATACTTCATATATAATAACAAATACTCCATATATTTATTTCAAATATCACGAAAATTCATCTCTTTTTGAATTCTTTTTAATTTTCATTTTTCACGTGAAAATCGTTCAATTAAAAATTAATTGTCGAGGAAAAGTTATTTTTTCGTGTTTTTATTTATTGGCAGCGGTCAAAGCCCTAGCAACGATAAAGTAAAATGGTTAAATTTTATGGAAAATGTCCATTTATTCTCTATGAAAGTAATGAAATTTTTAATTATTAAAGAAAATATTTGAATAAAATAAATAAAACTTAGCCTATATTCATTTGAGGGTTATAATCACCCTATATGCAAAGATACAGGATCATTAAAAGCTCCGTTTTGACGCTGGTTTCAGCCTAACATTTGCATACAATCAGATTTATAATATTATTAGGATTATGCATTATAATTTTGTTGATGCCATTTTTTCATTCCAATTAAATGCAAAATATATTTTTATTTGTATGCATGGTGTTAAAGTACGTGTGAAAAGTTTGCGCCGGTGAAAATCACGTTATTGTTACCTTGAAATGCATTTTAACATTGATAAAACTAAAGAGAAAAATGTATATGATTATGATTGTGTCAACATGACGTAATTTTAACTGACTTTTCCACTCATAATTATAAAGATTAGAATTGGAGCCGTCATTGATTTCTTCATCTTGATTGCATACCTTGATTACATGTTACCAATTACTTTTTTTAGTTATAGGTTAGAAGATTTCCTTTTTTAATAAAAAAAAAATCACAAAAGTAAAGCATTTCAGGAAATTCAAAATTATTAAATATAGAGTTAGGGTAGAAAAGATCTTGAAATAATGATTGTATTTTTAGCTAGAATAAACAATGTAAGAATAATATTTCATAAGAATTATTTTGGTAGGTTCATTATAAGTTCATTTAACAGTTCCTTATTAGCGTAAAGTCCTATTTCTTTTACTGTGAATTTCTCTTTCGATGTCAAAAAATGGTTTTCCACTTTTGGACGCCAGCCAAAATACAGTGGCAATTTTTAGAAATGTACAACGGTTGTGACAACAAACGACGCTATCGCTTTAGCTTTCATCGCGGTTACATCACTTCTAAATACTACAAATTTCTATTTTTTACTACATTTTACAACATTTTACAATTTCAATTCTTACATCATCGATTAGAAAAAAAAATTAGCTTTCGATTGAAATTTATTTGAAAACTGCCGCTTAATTTAACGACTTTTTAAATAATTTTCAAGCATGAAGAGTTTTTCAATTCTATCTTATCAATGACCACCAGTTTGCTTCAGTAATGTAAAATAGCCCCTGGGAAAGTTGCCACAATTGAAAATAGAATTTCCAAACCATCAT
Organism: Maratus michaelseni; assembly: GCA_963931845.1. Lineage (NCBI taxonomy): Eukaryota > Metazoa > Arthropoda > Arachnida > Araneae > Salticidae > Maratus > Maratus michaelseni. The sequence goes on along the minus strand of OZ007590.1, from coordinate 8,136,592 downwards.
AAAAAGTGAATAATAATAATAATAATAATAATAAAAACAGTGATAAATCATAAGATCAGATTATCCATAAGATAGAGCATTTTAGCGCTAAACGAAAATCTGTCAAAAAAAACTATTTTTAGTTTATGAATAGCATAAAATTGATATGTTGAATTCGTTGATGTATATGTTCCATCAGATATCAGAATATGCTAGGAATTGTATTTTTATATTTTATTACATTTGCCAACTGCATAAGAGGGAAAATATCCCCGACTGTGATGGAAAAGGGATAATGATTCTGATTATGTAAAGGAACTAAAGAAAAAATACAAATAAATTACACTTGAAAACATTAAACATCTCCCTCATCGGCCGAATGATTTATTACTGTAAAAAAATTACATAAAAACTGATTAGCTTAAAACAATGGATGTGTTTTAGAAGATATGGATTTGAAACGAACAATGATTAAAGAGGACATTTTAAAACTTTTAATTTAAACATTTTAAAACTTTTTTAACGTCGAATTTCGACGGTGCTTGTGGGCAGATGCAATGCACATGCGCATAGGAGCTCATTCGGTTGCATTATCACAGGTGGGGGGGAGGGGAGATGTGTGCTTTATTTACTATGTTCTTTTATTTGCTGAATATATGACCGTAGGAATATTCTATTTGTATATACTTTATAGGTCCATGAAATTTTTTTCTTGCCGTGGTGAGTATGGCGGTAATGTCAAACTGATTTGCATTACACAGTTGTTTACGGATTGTTTGTTTGGAGTTTGCATCGGAAATAGTACTGTATTTGACTGGGGAAAAAAACGTTTAAAATAAAATATTTGAAAGACTGTTTCTTACGCACCCCTTTTTAAATAATAAAGAATCTTATTTTACTGATATTGTTATAGTATTTTTTCCGTCAAATTTTGACGGGTTCCATCTAGTTAATCTTTATTTCTGAGAAAGTGTGTACACAGTATTAGCAATTTTTAAAACTGCATAAATTAATTTAACGTTGTAACAGTCATGTCGCTGTTATGTGTGATGGTCAATGTTAGCTAGCCGGAAAATGAGCACAAGTTGTGTAAAATCAAATAACTTTTATTAAAATCTTAAAAGGGAAGGGGTTTGAAAAACGCTCTGCTGATTTTCTTCAGGTCGGAAGAAAACAATTCCCAAAAGACTTTACTCAAAACAAGTAATCTTCAAATTAACTATGTCAGTAAACATAAACAGATAACTTAAAATAACTTACGACCTCACGTAACGTCACACTTCTGCTAAGCGGTCTTCCACAAGAGTCCACTTCACTATGAGAACCAGCTACCGAAGTTTAACTCCAACTTCCAGATGGCTAAAAACGGCACACCGCGAGCGCCAAATCATTTTATTCAAGTAGCACCGAATCAAAGTACAATATACTATTACCAATAGTCAATATTCCTTCTTTGCTATGTCTTAGTTGAAGCAACTAAAGTAGAGATTGAGGTACCAGCAAGGGGAAGAACTAATCCAGAGTACCAATTTCCCAGCGCATGCTAGCACTTAAATACTGCTATATCGATTGACCAGATGCAGAAATTTGCATAAATATCGATACGAAGAGAAAAATCACAAGTTCCGAGGTTTTCACACTCATTCATCGAAAGTTGGAGAAAGATAGCCTTGATAACTTTTACGCACATTGACTATTATTGGACAAACAGTACGTTCGCAATCGAAACTTCGCCTACTCTTATAAGTCGTAGTCGACACATCATAAAGTAATTAATAATAAAAAAGCATGTATTTTTTATTTAATTGCTTTATATTATTTATTTATTTATTTATTTTTACAGATTGTACTCAGGATTTCTTAATCCTGATGAAGGACATCCAGAGCTTGGAAACGAAGATTTCAGGACATGGGATTTTCTTGATTCGTGGAGTCACATAAATTGGCCTCAGTGTGGTATAAGTAAGCCAAACTTGAACAGAGTTATACTAATAATAAAGGGAATAGACACTCTTTCGCAAATATTACAAGGAAAGTCGTACGAGTGTGTTCAGTGTTTCCGACAATATTTTGAGAGCATTACAGATCCATTTCTGATAATCCCAGAAATAAAAGGTTTTCTGATATGCCTAGCTACATTCTATTCCGTAGAAAATTTAATCGTAAAAGTCGACAGGATGGTAACAGCTTTCCAAGCAATATACCCGGAGAGTGAACTGACCTTTAAACCAACAACACTGCAGCACATGTGCAGGTGCAAAGTGAGAGAGGTGTTTGGAAAACAGAAACAAATTCCCCTGTCTACCATTGTGAAGAAATTGAAAATCCCCAGATCCATAAAGAAATACATCTTATGCGAATGAAATAGCAGTTGTATAAAATGAGATATTTATTTATTTTACTTTAGATTAAACTCCATTTGATTAAATCTGGTGGCGACGAAATTGTTCATCTATATTTCCAAACCCTTTATTTATAAAAATAGCAATAGCCTTTATTTATGTTTACAAAGCCTTATGGTATGTGTTAAATACAGCGAAATTACATTTTCCAGAAGACGATTTTTATACATATGTATCGAAAGATATGTAGAATTTTCAAATAAATATATGCAAAGTATAAATTGAATTGTAATTCACTACGAACACTACAACAGATGTGAAAGAGCAAGGTTAACATTCGTGGAAGCTACGAAAATATAACCAGTCAATTAGCCGTTGCAAAAAGGGGACCAACATCTTTTTTACAAACATTCCAGAGAAAAGTATCCGATTGAGTAGAAACTTTCGACTGACTCTGCTTTCAGTCCATTTATGATTTCAGAGCAGTCATCAGTAAATATATCCAAAGTAGGGGTGAAGATGACGAATGTATTCATTTTTCCGTTTTCTGCAAGGTGACAGCTTCAACCGGACACTACTGGCTCTCCTATCGGCCGTTCGTTAAATAATACTATAGAGACGCTAAAATCGCCATTTTTGTGTCAGTTGTGAGCTTTGATTGTTTTCCGCTGCCACGTTATAACTTTTATGCATGTGTAAATAAGTTCTGCTACAGATACAGGTAAGATATATCGTTTCTCTTTAATATTTATGAGTAACTTAGTTTAAATACTACCTATTACCATGAATAAATGTCAATTAAATGCCTTCCTTCATGGCAATGAAAACGAATATTTTTAAACAGTCAGTCTGGGGCACGATGACGAGCTCGTCATCTGGCCCTCTGTTTCGGAATTTATTAAACTAACTATGTTGTCTATTCTATTTAAATCTTGTAAACGCTTGTTTGTCTGTGTGTTTGTTTGCACGACCTTGCGCTTCTATCTCCTCTGGGGCTAAGGGGCGCATGGGATCGGGGTAGGTGTCGTTCGAAAGGGGATGACCAGAGGAAGACATTTTTCCCATCCGCTAAGCCCCCCCCCCCCCTAGCCTCCCGAAAGAAAAACCCTATCGGGGTCCGTATCTCCACTTCCAAGCGTCCGATCGGTACGAGGAGAGCACCGTTCGACGGGGTCAAGACCTTCCCCCTCCCCCGCTGGTCCCCCTCCTCCCAAAAAAATTCAAAAAGCTTTTAAGGCCAACTTCCGGCATTGTGACCCACCAACAGAAGAATGGATCCAGTGATGTAAATGCCAAGAGTGGTTGCATGAGGAATGTTCCAATTATGAAAATGGCATTTTTATTTGTGCCTATTGTTAGCTGCACAACTAAACACTTGAAAATCACGTTACAATCAATGCATTATGATTAGTTTGATACTTTGTCAGATGTAAAAACACAGTTACCATGTAACATATTCAAAAGATAAAATATGTTCAATCTTTTTCAGTGCTGTCATCTTGCCCCAGTACTGGGGCAAGATGACGATTTGTTAATGTTATAAAAAAATAAAATTATCCTTCATTTTTTTTATTTGAAAAATTAAATGGTAATGTATTTAATACCACAAAGGTATACTCTATCAGTTCATGTAAAATTAATTTTACTATTACTTCAAAATAAATTAATAAACAACAAAAATTGTTAACATAGTCATCTTGCCCCGGTCTCCCCTATATTGGACGATCTCCAAATGAAATAATTAATCTGGTATGGCCATGTTAAAAGAATGAGTGACGAGAGACTACCCAAAATCGCATCTAATTAGGGAACAAACCAAAAGAGGAAACGAGGAAGACCACGAAAGACCTGGATGGATGATATAAAAAAAGCCATGAGGGATAGGGGTCTGGAGGAAGAATGGACCCGTGACCGGAAGAAATGGCGTGGTCTTTTTTAGATTTTTCGGATGGCGGCACCTGACCCCACAAACCGAGTTTATATATAAAAATAAATTGAAAAGTAATTCACTACGAACACTACAACGTCTATGAAAGAGCAAGGTCGGTGAAGTGATTTGAAAAAAAAGAACAAGATTAATGACAATTATACTGGTAAAATATGAACATTCGTGGATGCTACGAAAATATATCCAGTCAACTAGCCGTTGCATAAAAAGAACCGACATTTTTTTTTACAAACACTCCAGAGAAAAGTGTCTGATTGAGATGAAACTTCTACTTTCAGTCCATTTGTGATTTCTGCGCATTTCTGAAGCAACTCCACGCCCTGAAAATGAGTGGCACGTCTATAACAGTAGTACTTTATGGACTACAAATTTTACAGGTGAGAAATCAGACGAATTAGGACAATGGTCAAGAACTGGTCTTGAATAAGAATTTAATAACTAGGGTGAACGGACACTTTAAGGATTAGTTCTTGTTTAAAACACTATTACAAAAATTTAAGTCTATTTTATACTCATCTTTGTTTTTGAAAGGATAGTAGAGATATATTAAAAAAATTATTGTCGGCAAAATTTTGAAAAATTATACATTTTATTATTAAAAATTAATTCTGTTCATAAATATGGTCAAAAACTTCAGTAACTGACACCATCCCTATTTTGGAACACCAATAACTTACACAAAGTAAACCAGTGACTGATACTTTAATTTAAAAGATTAAAATGATTTATAAAATGTATTCTTTATTATCAAAACAAAATACATTAATATTTATTATAAAAAGTGGGATTTAGTAAGCTGTACTGTATTACTAGTAGTGCAGAGTTTATAGTAAGAGTATATAGGAGTAATATTTAGTACTGCATTATTAGTAATGCAGATATCCAATAACTGACATTTAGGAACCAGTAACTGACATCTGGTGTCAACCACCGGTAAAACGACTTAAATTTTAATGGTGTTTACTACAAGATACATTTAATTTATTATTAGGCGTTTTTAAACAGTTCACATAATAGATTTCAACTTTCTTTAATATAACCAATAACTAACACCTCTGTCAGAGACTGGTGAAATGAAATTCCAGGAACCAATAACTGGCACGCCCCCCCCCCCCCCCCCCATTAAGTTAAATTATATTAAGCTAACTATAAACCCTAAATCATGGCCATAATATATCGTATGAATCTTCAAACTAATTGCTACGAGGTTAAATTTTAGAAAAAAAGTTTAAGATGGTTGCATTTCAAATAGATTAGAAAAACACTTCCTTAATTTTAGAAATAAAATGGTTACTTCAAAATGGCACTTTTTGAATTCTCAAAAGCTTCTTCCTCATTAAATATGTTCTTGTCCCTCTAGTGGTGAATAGATTGACTCCAAAATAAAAATAAGTTTCTCATTTACCACTAAATGACATTACTTTGCAGAATTTTACAACAAAATATTTATTTGATTTAGATTTTTTGCTCAAGTGTCAGTTACTGGTTAGGTGTCAATAACTAGGGGTTTCACCCTATATAGAAACAAGATATAGTGCAAATTCAATATCTGCCTTATCGCCAAACCTTTCATGAAATTAAAAAACATAGTATCTAAAAAAAAGATCCAATAGATCCTGATCAACTTTCCGGTGCTTATGAAATTCCGTTCATCAGGACATATGGAACTTTACAGTATTATATAGGAACGACAAACCGGAAATTTAAAACAATAATAAAAGAACCTATGGCAGATATAAAATCTGACAGAAGAACTACAGCTTTGCCCCGACTACGTAGGATAGAGACATTGTAGATTGATTTCAAGAATAGTAAAATATTTTTTTCCATCAAGAGTTTATATACTATCCATTATCCGTGAATCAATAGAAAAATATTTGCGAAACGAGAACATAAGCAATGAATCAGCCTCTTTTGAGCTACCTAAAATTTGGCACGAGATGATTTACAAATTAAAAAATCAAAAACTAAAATAATAATTTTCACTTTACAGTATGACCATTTTAAGCACCTGCTTACATGTGATCTCGTGATTTCTGTTCATCATTTTCAAAAATTTTGCGAAAATAGTTTATTTATCATTTACTATCTTGAAGATGTCGCCGTTTGAGTTTATGAAACATGTCATATTTATATTAAAAGATATTTTTAAGCCTTTTTTTTTTGTAATGTTTTATTACTTTAAGCATTAATTACAAGTTAGTTAACCTTAAAGAGCAAATTTTTATATAATTTTGTAAGAAATAGTTCATTAAATAATTTTTCTGGTTCAAATTATATTTATTTGCCTTAAAGAAAAACCGGAAGATTGGCAACTATGGATATGTAGAAAAGTTTCAAAGAGTAATACGCAAGAAGTAACAAATGAATAAAATATACATCATTAATTTAACCGAAACAATATTTGTTATTTTATGTTCTACACAACTATTTCGGAAGCTAATTTTTTTATAATTAGGAATTTCTGGAACGCTGTAGTTGTTCCTGGAGTTTAAAAATTGTGGTAAATGCTATGCTTCCTTTTTTTTTTTTTTTTTTTTTTTTTTTTAACACAAATTAAATAAACGTAATTTGAACCAGAAAAATTACTTTCAAGGCTACCAAATGGTCTGCTTTTTGAATACCAGTATTTTCTGAGGAAAAATTTCTTTTTTAGATTTTTCTTGCAAATTTCGTAGAAACCTACCCCTGAAGGTTACTTCTATTGCAAATGTTGTAAAAACATACCACGAAAATTTTTCTTAGAATATACTGGTATTCAAAACACGGACCATTTGAGAACTCTGCTTAAGAAATTTTTCTTGTTTATGCGTGGTTATTTATTAATTTATTTTATTTTATAAAATTTCTGATTTTAGTTGATTAGAAAAAAATAATAATAAAACGGATGATCGCCAAGTATTTCTTTAATTTTATTTCAGTTGATAAAATGTTTTATCATACCGTTCTGGCCGCTTCAGCTTTTGGAACCATCCATTACCATTGAGCTTATTTGTGCACTTTCTTTATCTATCTGAATAGCAAAAATAGTATCTGAAAAAAATTCACCCTGATACTTATTAATTACATAGCTGCTAAACTTAATATTATGACGATACTTAGCATTTTATCAGATAAGTTGTTAGAGTGGCTGCTCCCAAAATCCCATCCTTTTACATGACCAAGTATTGTTGAATGAGCAATATTATATTTCCTATGTGTCTACCATGATTGGAACCGACCAGCTTTAAGGGGTTGTGGGGGACTAGTGTCCCGCAGAAGGCAAAAGACATCACGTGACCATACTTAGATACCTGACTACAGATCACAGATTTGCCTACTTATTTTAATGTTTTTTTGCTGAACGGTTATGTGTGTGGTGGTTGGATGGTTAGAGCGATGCATTTGAGTCTAGATAGCATGAGTTCGAATCCCACCTCTTCTTTTTATCCTCAACTTTTCTTCTAGATCTTTATTTTATAATGTTTTATCGGTTAAAATAGCCTATATTTATACAATCATTGTTTTCTTTCTAATTTGTGTACGACCCCTGAAACGCGATCATCCGACATGATTTATCCGACATGATTTTTCCGGCATGATATCCGACATATTACACTGTCTGTGTGTCTGTGCACGGCCGATCCTGAAGATCGGCTGTGGTGTCTGTGTGTGTGTCGGCGATGGCTAGCAAAATCTACCAGAAATAGAAATCTGAAATGTGGATAGTCCAAGGCAGGTCCTTCTGCACCTGAGTCTCAGATATAAAAATTTTGGATCATTAGCCGAGACATTAATTAAAAGCTCATGGAAAACGCATTATTTTTTTTCTGAAAATCGGCAAAAACGCCCGCGCATGGCGAATATTTTACGCCCATCGACCGAACCTTTCCAGATACAAAAATGGAAGACATATTCTTAAATTTCATACTTTTGCATATTAAACGCCGCAATGAATTCGAAAAAAATATTGTTTGTAACACTTTGAAAAAAAATCAAAAAAGGGGCGTAACAAGCAATATTTATTGTATTCTATCTTCTTGAATACCGAACACCAGCTAATCACGCAGAAGACGATTTAAGGTGTTTCCAAAATTACAAAATTTGTGATAAACGTGGTAGGTTTCTTACAAAATCAGATGTAGTTTCTCCTTGCATGCGTAATCATTTATTATTATTATTATTTATTTATCCAATCCCGGCTTCTCGAGTTGCAGAATACAGGAGAAAACCATTCCACTATCTCACTTGGGCTAAGGTGAGAAATTTTCTTTAGCGTACTTTAACAGATCCTCACACTTGATGTCTTTTTAATTACTTGGAACAATTATATCCCTCAAAATCGCAAATTCTGAAGATCACCAAAACTTAATAATATATACATATATAATGAACAGAAGAAAGTATATTCAACTGAGTAAATTATATTCAATGGTTGGAGTATCACAGTTGAGATTTTTTCCAACAGAGTGAAAATATGCCGGGACCAGGACTCGAACCTGTTATCTATTACCTGTTATATATCCCCCTGTTATATATATCTCGAATCTGTTAACCGATTCATCATGTAAATGCTATAGTTATAGCTCGGATGAATGAAATTAGCGCTGCATTCTGCAGCCTTGTCCAACAAATAAGAGTGAGATATGCCAGACCAGCATATCGTCGGGATAGCTCAGTAGGGAGAGCGTTGGTACGGCAAACCAAAGTACCCAGGTTCGAGTCCTGGTCCCGGCATATTTTCACTCTGTTGGGAAAAATCTCAACTGTGATACTCCAACCATTGAATATATACATATATATTTTTTTTTCATAGTCCTTGATATTGTTCGACGAAAAATAAAGTCTGTCATTTCAATATAAAGGTTCCACAGGACGTTCGAATGATTATGTTTCCAGTTTGTCCAAAGGAATTACTTCTTGTTTCTCAGTCATTCTAAATTTTTCTTCTTTTTTTTCAGTATTTTTTCCTACATTGGGTGTGATATACTTTGTCGCCAATATATATTTCTAACTACTTGACAGCAAGATGCCACTTCTATTTTACAATATAGAGTATTTTTTACATAGGTACAAAACCGCTGTAAAGCCCGCTCAAACGGCAGATATCTCTATAATAATAATATTAAGATTAATTAGGAAATGATAACATCTTAAAAACCGATATTCTGGTTTGAAAAAACTCGAGAAATACATTATACAAACTACTCGGGAACATTTCCAAAAAATCAGTAACAGCAAAATAAATATAAATCTGTAAAATATGTCGGTTTCTGAGGTTTTTAATGTTAATGAACACTTTTCGGAATCATGGCTATCCCGGAAGAGGTTTTGTATATTTTCGTTCGTGGTTATATTATATTTTCCTAGAAAATAAAACTTTTTTTTTTTTTTTTTTTTTTTTTTTTGTACAATGTAGAGGATCTATCCCGGCTTCTCAAGTTACAGAATACAGAAGAAAACCATTTTTTTTATTAAAAATTCTAATAGATTGTTTACATTTAAGATATTTTTTTTTTAGATTGCAAATTAACAACACCAAAAAACATTTTTATATGAAAAATATCAAAAATGTATTCAAATAAAGTTTTGAAATTTATTCAAAGCAATACTTTCATATTAGCCACATGCCAGGAGTTAATAAACGAAGAAATAGACAAAGATCGCTACTTACAGCAGCTTTTTTCATTCTGATAATTTCAGTAGTTTAAGCGGTTAGTTCGATTACATGTCTTTGATTTACTTTACTGCCCGAGAAGAACTGCTCAGACTAGGCCCCAAGTCTGTAGAGCATGAATGACCCCCCCCCCCTCCGGTTCCATTCATTGAGGTTAAATATATATATGTGGTGTTTTTACGAAGATAGTTTTTTACTCCATGAAAAAATGGCAGTATGGCAGTTCGTTCAAGATGGGGAATGATTGCAGTCGTACTCAATAATCATGGCGAAGAGGTGAGGCAATGATGAGATTCCACAAAAGTTTCTTCAATAAAGACCAGCCAATTTCCAGACAAATCGTTTATTTAGAAACAAGAGCGATGCAAGTAACAGTTCCCACAGTATTCGGTAGAAACTTATAGCCCTCAGGCTTCACGATGGCTCACTACATCGTTTTAAAAGATCTTAAAGAGCTGTATGAAAATTCTACATGACTACAACACCAGATAACCATTTGGTTACACTTCCAAACACGTCAAAAATCTGCACTCCAAAGCGTGCAAGCGAGTTTTGTTCACTGAGCGTAGAGATACAGAATACGACGTCACGAGCGCACAAACCAATGAGCGAGAGGTGAGCTCTAGCCAAGCGAATGAGGCGCGAGGGAGAAGACCCAACACGAAAGAATTCCTCTCGTAGCCGCGCATTAATTTTGAAGTGAAAAACCCCCAGCGCGCGAAAGCAGAACGTGGAATAAAAATATAAAAAATGGCTTTTTTAAAAACATTCGAAATGAGAAAAGCGTCTCTCGGAATTTTATAGATTGGGGAGCTGATAAAAGTTACGAATGAACTTAAAATTTTAGATTAAGATTTGGAATAAGATAATTATTAATATACGGGTATTTACTTTTAAAAGGACATTAAATAGGAATAAATATTATCAGAGCCTGATTAAGGTCGTCTGGGGCCCAAGGCCCAGCAACTTTTGGGGGCCCCCTCAAATTAAAATAGTGGTTAGAATTTTTTTCGAGGATTATTATTAAATTTTATGATGCAGTTCACAAGTGAAAAAAAATCTTTTTGTTCTGTTTTTGAGAAAATAATTGCAGAAAACTTCATTTTTAAGAAACTTTTTCTAAATCATTTTACCCATTTTGGGGGCCCCATCAGCAGTGGGCCCAAGGCCATGGCCTAGTTGGCCTGTGCGTTAATCAGGCCCTTAATATTATTAAGAATTAAGGAAATACTGACTATGTCAGAAGTTAGATTATTTAAAGGACTAATGCGAAATAAATGCGAAGGAAATAATTTTTTTATATAACATATATATATATACAAAATCCCCCCCCCCCCCCGTAAGCGCGACAGAAAGCGGGTTGGTGAACAATAAATAAATGAATATGTGAATATTATGGAAACAATATCTGTAAAAAAAAAGACAATAATACAGTATAATATCACTTCCGGAGAATGCAATTTCCTGTTAATTCTGTGTATTATTTATATTATTTTTTTTAAATTTATTGATGAAGTTTTAATTTCATTATGGAATATTAGCCGGAAGCAAATGCTGAATTATTTATATTGTTTTAAGTGCAAACATGTTAATCTTTAATAATCGGGTGCCACGTGGTAGAGATAGATTTTTAAAAAATCATGCTTAAAAAGTCATAAAAAACAATAAATTGAGTTACAGTCGTGGAAAAAAAAACTGGACACCCCCCACTAACTCTGCAACAAATTATAGTAGAAGGAAGTGACTGGTACCAAACGATTGGAAATAAAGTCTACTTTTAAATTATGTATCTAAAATTTGCTTAAGGGGCCATCTACATATTAAAACCAGCCTAAACTTTATTTTTTTCAATGGCAACACCCACTTTTGACATGATATTTTAAATCTTCGGTTCAAACTATGCCTAGATACAAAATTTTAAGTCATTTGGATGATAAGTTTTCGAGTTATAAACATTCAAATTTTAGAGCTTCTAATGTTAAATTACATTTTCATATTTTTATTAATATCTCCTGAAATTATAATCCTAATGTGCTAACGTTTTGTTTGGTTATAAAACTCAAAAACCCAAACATAACTACGTTAAATTTGTAATTTTTAAAATTTTATAATAAGAATTATGAATTATGAAATTAATATTCGAAAAAATTATGAAATGCAACCTAAAATTTTTTTGATGGATTTATATTTATTATGCCCTGCTTAATGTGTATTCAAAATTTCAAATTTTTCTTCCAAGTAGTTTTCAAATTATGCTTAAAAAACGGCAAGATGCTGCTTTAAGGGGCCGTCTATGATGTGCATTAAAGCATAGTTTGAACAGGGATGGGAGCGCTCCGACTCGAAATCCCGATTGACACCACTAAATCTTAATAGTATTTGTTACCTTATTCAAGAACAAAATTTCTGAAATTCTTTACGTTGGAGAATACTATTAAAATTTAGTGGTAAGAATCGATATTCGGGTCGGAGCGCGCTCATCCCTGTTTGAGAAAATATTATAGGCTGGGATTAAAACAAGATTTTCTCAAATCTTGTTAAATTGTTTGCAATATTACACTAAATGGTTGTTAGATAAAGTATTACCGCGAAAGTATTAGTTTGTTACTTAAAAATGCTATTTTAAACTTTTATTAACTTTTGTATATCAATCAAAAATTGTAATCTTTACAAATATGTATGGATGTTCAGTTTTTATTCCATTAATAGCGAACTTAAAATAATTAAACTTTTTCTTCTATAACTTTCGTATTTAGATCTATTCGATTAAACAGGCTAATTGAAAAAAATATACAAGTTATTTTTATGGTTTTCTGATAGGCAAGATTATTTCCCAATCGCTAGCAGTGTGCAAAAAAATCTAATAATAATAATAATAATAATAATAATAATAAATGGCAAACGGTATGTTTTCTTGCCAAGAGGCATTAATGAGTTAATTGTAAAATTTCAAATGAACTACCAAAATAGGTTTAATCATAGAATTATTAACCCTATTCCGAAGGAGAATAACGGATGTAAAGTTATTCAGATGTCTTTATAACATAGATTTAGTTTTAGGTCTTCAAATAAATCGGAATATAAATCCTGCGAACATATCTCAAAACAAGACACCCCCCCCCCCCCTCGCTAATAAATAAAAAAAAAAGCAATGTCTGGATTTATTTTCAGACTAAAAAACAATTCATCTGCGTTTTTTTTTTTTTTTTTTTTTAACTTTGATTCCTTACGCTGCTTTATACTATTTTTTTAAATTCTACATTTTGTAATTGTCACTATTATTCACGTTTCTAACAATAAACTAAAAAAAAGGCGAGTTAAATAGATGCAAAATCTGAGAAAAAGCATTATAAAAGCACCTGTAAAATTCCAATAACATTTACATATTCTAAAACTATTTTAATTACAAATAATCTTGTGGTTTTTTAACCGCTTCGTGAAGAGCGTCTATTACAGAATTTTTAATAATTTACCACCGTTTTTTTAAAACAGAAATTTTCGTCTAATTGAATCGTGGAAATGTTAAGATATAATAAGGCAAAGCTTACAATAAAAAATAACTGGTGGGAAAAATCGAGGATTCTGAGCATCTTATGCGTACGTATGCGTGTCGCTTGTCCCCAAGGGGTTAAAATCTGATAATTCAACAGTTGTAAACATTATTTTACCGCATATAACAATAACCGAAACTTATTAAGTGAGTAAAATGGTCATATCAGTAAAACATAATACATTAAAAGAAGTGACATTCTGCAGCATTTCAACAATCGAGTACCGAACTTCAATTTGGATACAGCCCCTTAAATATGCTCATTATAAAGTAATTAATTTCTCAGAAACTAATCGTAAGAATTTAATGAAATTTGGTATCTAGGCATAGTTTGAACTGCAGATTTCAAATATGTTGTCAAATTTGGGTCTTGCTATTGAGAAAAACAAAGTTTGGGTGTGTTTTTATATGTAGATGGCCCCCTAAGCAAATTTTATATACATCATTTAAAAGTAGACTTTATTTCCAATCGTTTGGTACCAGTCACTTCCTTCTACTATAATTTGTTGCAGAGTTAGTGGGGGGTGTCCAGTTTTTTTTTCCACGACTGTACAATTTTCATACAAATTGCATTCGAAAGAACATTTCTTTTCCTATTCAATGGTGCAAAAGCGGAAGTTATGTGGATGTTTAGAAGTTTAAAAAAAAAAAAAAAAAAAAAAAAAAAAAAAAATGCAGTAAAATTGAAATTTATCGATCAGGTGTTGATTAGTATGATGTCAGAATTATTCACAGGCATGTTTTTGCTTTATAATACAGATTTGATGATATTTATCTCCTTCGAAACTTTTTCTAAGCAAATTTTCCTCCTTATTTTATGGCACACCATAGCGGTATTAAAAAGTATTCGAAAAAAAAGAAAAAAACAACGAAAAAACTGGAAGGCAATAAGAGTTTTGAAATTTACTAATTTCTTCGTTATATAATAAAATTCGCTGTTTCACGCAACATATGAACGGAAGACTGATTTTTCTTCAATATAATTTAATTTATGTATCCGAAAACCTTGTCATGAAGTGGGGGAAAAGGCTCCTATGGCAGTCTTTAAAACGCAAGAATGTTCTTTAGTGCAGTTTTATAGGAAAATGGTGGCCTTGAATTTTATTTCTCAATAAACATTTGTAATATGTAGAGGGTATTATGGAATACTATTTACATTTGGGGGCAATACAACATATCCCGATATTGTTTAAAACCCGAATACAATTACAAACTTCAACTATCTGCGAATAGGTTTTTTTTTTTTACAGACAAAAATTATTTTACGAGATTGCATCATACTTTCAAACAAATAATAATAATTATTAACGCATTTTGAGGGTATTGTGAGATAGTCGGGAAATATGAAATAGTGTGTTAAAAATGCAGAAAAACAAAACAAAATTTGGCAAAAAACAGATGTAATGGTATCAAGAGAGCATGATCAAAGTATGGTGTCTAGGTCAGAGCGCGAAATTTTCGCTTGCCAGCTCCCCATTGGCGAGCTAATATTTAAGGTTGGCGAGTAAGTTTCGTCTTTTAAAATATTGTGCTTTAATTCAAACTGTGTACGCTCAGAATATCGTGCTATAATCCAGCGACATGCGGAAATGTTTTTAAATCAAGCGACGGCATTTATCTTCCAAAAGAAGTAAAAATGCGGCGTCACCCACTTCCATTTCTCTTATACGGAGGAACGTACTTCCCCCGTCTGCATTCGTTCCCCTACTTTCGAACCGCGCAAGCGCCAAGTCCGCTTTTTTCGCTTCCGAGGCCGAATCCGATCGCTCTTCACTCATGCGCGAAGTGAATCAGGTTTCGCCACCTAAGCGCAGCTGCTTGAAACACGGTAAAAATTATTCGCTTTCTCCCAAATTTTTTACATTTTAAAAATTGTTCATATTTTTCATGAATGTAAAATATTTTAGATTTAACAGACAGCTTTTTCTAACAATGGTCAATTTAAATTCAGTGTGTCATAAATAGCTCAATTTCCGAGCATGTGTGTTGGCCGACGTTTCTGTCTTAAAGAATGTAAAATAGTGGCGAGCAAAAATTTTAGTCTGACTAGTACTTTTTCAACTGAAATTTCATGCCCTGGTCTAGGTCTCAGCCAATATACTCCAGTCCGTTCTTCAGATTTGCACAAATCACAAATATAAGGATCTGTCTTTGCGCCACCATAATCATGGAGTATTATGAGATATTGGCATACTATATAACCCGACACCGCCGGTTTGGGGGAAAAATTACTCTGCATTTATAGGTGTGGATCGCAAGCTAAAAAACGAGTATTACACCATATACTATTAGTATTTAGATGTACATTATGCTTAATTTTAATGTAAAAATATTACATCTAATAATGAATTAAAATTATTGAAAAATTATCACCTGAAACTTTCCAAAAACTAAAAACAAACATTTATTCACACAACGCGTTCTGACGCCGACCGATGAACTGCGCGTTTTGGGGGAGGGAATCCTAAAATCGGGCTTAAGTAGTTTATGATATTGCCGCTTGGTGGCAGTACTTTACCAAACAGAAACCTTGGTATTCTATATTACCTGACTATTCCATAATACCGGAAGTTCATCTAGTTAAAGTTTGCTGAAAAATCTTCAAGGTTAAATATATAATTCGTTCCAGTTTGTAAAGCGATTGTTTTATTAACGTTTATAGCTAGATCAAATTGTTTTAGTATTTTCAAATGTGAAGTGCATATCATTGCACACCTGGTTTAATATACAAACATTGTTTGCCTTGACGCATATTGTCACCCTTGAAAGTTTATGCTATCTATATATTTAAAACGCTAAGCGATTTCTTTCGACAATCCGTTAGAACAAACTACTGCATCAAATTACACCATTCTTTTTTTAAATGAAAGATATTAGGACACAGATTTGTTATCATGCATTCGTTTGTTCGAAAATTTAATTAATTAGCTGTAATTTTCAATTAAACATTTACTTCTGCTTATGACGTCATAAAGTTGACAACTCCCACTTTTGAGGGCATAGAGTTTTTTCCCTGAACTCTGTGGTTCGCCAATCTTTTGACATTAACTAATATCAACTAGGTAATATTTTAACATTGTAGTATAAAATCTTTAAAAAAAAAAACTTAATTAGCTAGAATATAATCATAATAAAATATCTAAACGTAAACATATCAATATGAATAACAAATCTCACGTAAAATGTTGCAATTTAAATGATTCCAATTGAAACAAGATTTGGAGAGTTAACCTTGACGCCCAGCTAACATAAAAGTACCTATTTTATTTTATTTATTTACACACATATTCAAATTTATTATAAAACACCAGGTTGCCATACAAAGCAAAAATCGTCATTTAGGCGCCAAAAAATAACCCAGGTGCGTCTGCGATATCTGTACTGATTTAATCAAAATTATTTTGGTTGCACCGCATATTGCAAAATTAATTAAATCCATGATTATTGTTTCTTTCTCAGATTAAAAATAAGAAAATTGGTACTTCTCTATTATCCCGTCGACCACTTTCCATAACAAAAAACTATCGCCAAACTGTTACGCCAAATAAACGGGAGAACGTTGCCATTGGAATTTCAAAATAAATAAATAAATAAAATACATGAATTTAAGGACACAATTGTTATTTTAATTAATGAAATAACTGATAAATCAGTAAAACATAATGAAAAATAGACGCAAATCTCGAATTAAAAACCACTTGATGGCGTAACAAACACGTATAATGCTTCTGACATCAAGTAAATCGGACTGTATTTTTGGCGTTTAATTTTACAGTTTGGCGATAATTTTTTGTTATGAAAAGTGGTCGACCGGATAATAGAAAAGTACCAGAAAATTTAATGTTTAACGAAATTCAATTATTTGATCGATCGCAAATTTTGGTTCTTTTCCGTTATACCGACACCATGCCACACATGTAAATATATGCTTGGCGACAATGGTGTCCGTATAATGGAAAAGTACTCAATTTTTTCTTAGTTCGGGCTATACCAAAAACAAACATTTTACAGGTAACAAAAAAATCGCCGAAAATGGCTGCTTTATCAGCTGTTATGACAGCAAAGTTGGATAAAATCTAATAACCTGAATTTTACAACGTTTATGCGAAACACCACAGAGAACACACGCTATTTTTATATAAGTAGGGTATATTTAAACGAATAAGAGAACTAACAACCTTCAATAATATAATGCATGAAAAAGTAAACAACTAAGCAAATCATAAAAATATGTATTTCTTAATATAACTATAAAATACAGAAAAATATTCTGGTACCATAAAAAATATTCATTATCCAGTCGAAATTCCGTGCATTATCCCGTCGTCCGATTAAGAAAAAAAACTATATGCAAATTAGGTACTTTTCGGTTAGCCGGCGCCAATAAAGTATGTATATATACACATAATAACAAACTCCAATGGAAAATTACTTGCAGAATCATTATCACAAAAGCCAACCAAAATCTATAAACCACATAAATTCAATACTAGAAAAACAAAACTATATACATTATATATATTTGTATATATATATATATATATATATATATATATACTTCATTGGCGCCAGAAATTTTCAATTTTAAATAAAATATTTGAAAGATTGTTTCATAAGCACCCCTACTTATGCTAACCGAAAAGTACCTCAAATAATTCGCCAAACTGTAGCGCCCAATAAACAAACGGAAGAATGTTGCCATTAAATCTCAAAAAAAGAATAATAATAATAATAATAATAATAATAATAATTAAGAAAAGCCCCATTTACTAAAGTATCATTTATCAGTAACTTTTAACAATAAAATTTACAATATATTAATGAAAACAGAATCAAAAATAATCTTGGATATTTATTTATTTACATTATTTCTCTTAATTATGGAAAAGGAATAATCATCCTGATTATGTAAAGGAATGAAGAAACCATACAAATAAATTACACTTGAAAACATTAAAAATCTCCTTTATCTGCAGATTGATTTATTATTGTAAAAAAAATTCTTCATCTTTACATAAAAATTGATTAGCTTAAAACAATAGATGCGTTTCAGAAGATATGGATTTAAAACGAACAATGATTAAAGAAGACATTTTAAAAATTTTGATCAAAACATTTTAAAACTTTTTTTTAACGTCGAATTTCGACGGTGCGTTTGGGGAGAAGCAATGCACATGCGCATAGGAGCTCATTCGGTTGCATTATCACAGGGGGGGATGTGTGCCTTATTTAATATGTTCTTTTATTGACTGAATATGAGATGAACGTAGGGATATGCTATTTGTATGATACTTCATAAGTTCAGGAAATTGTCTTTCTTGCCGTGGGGAATAGGGCGGTAATGTCAAACTGATTTCCATTTTGTTTACAGATTGTTTGTTTGGAGTTTGCATCGGAAATAATAACGTAATTCACTGGGGGAAATTTTTTTTAAATAAAATATTTGAAAGATTGTTTCATAAGCACCCCTACTTATGTAATAAAGAAGCTTATTTTACTAATATTGCTATTGTAATTTTTTCCGTCAAGTTTTGACGGGTACCATCTAGTTAGTTTTAAAACCTCCAGTAGATGGGTTTCGTCCTTACTAATTCATTTAACAGATTTTTAATTTTAGAGGGGATTTTTTAAGATATAAATTACTGAAATTCCATATTTATAGAAAACTGGCGATTTGATTTCGTATTCATTTTTGTGAGACATTACAACTCGCTGATAAATTGATGACAAATATATTTCATAACAATTCTCATAGGCGCCGGCAATGCAAGGCAGGGGAGGGCCATTGCGCCTCTCTGGGTTTGATGATAGAGATTGAGCAGAGTTATAAAACACAGTAGTTAAGGTCTGTGGTGTGACTAAGTATATAGCACATTGAAGAAACCGTTTATGTTCAAATCAGAATTATATTTATTCATTCATCTTGAATGTTAAACTTAAATAAAGATATATACATATACCACCAGCCTTTGCTGAGAACTTGGTTATCACATTATAGCAATAAACATGCAGAAAGGGGTTAACTGTCCTTCCATCACATCACCACCTCTTCCATGGAGTTGTTTCACCTTAGATATACTTACTCCGTACATCAAACTAGAATAAAACATGCATACAGTTACAGTTAAAAGAGAGTGCCTTTACGACAGAAATGCAAAAAGAAAAACCGGTTCGGCACGATTTTACTCCCGAACAAACCACTTGACAAATTTAGGGGGACAAGATTTTGTCCAGATTTCCAACATGCGGCCCCAAAGGTCGTAAAAACTTCCTCTTTCTTTTCATAGTTAAAATCAAAAATATTACAAATGTCTCTCTGAAATTTTATATACAATAGAGGTTTTGTTAGAAAATCAGCCTTATTAACTTTAGAACTTACATGTTTTAACTCAAAAACATTTTCATTTATTAATTGGCGATTAAATTGACAGTTTATGTCAATATGTTTGGTTTTAAAGTTCTCTTGACTACTTTTAGAAAAATAAATGGCAGCTTCATTGTCACAGTAGTGAACTGGTTTTATTTTTTCACATAAATTAAGTTCATTTAAGATTCTCGAATACCAAGTTAATTCCTTTACACTTTCAGTTAATGAGATAAACTCCGACTCCATAGAACTGAGTGCAATACATTTCTGCTTTGATGATTTCCAAGCAAACGGAACGTTACCCAAGTAAATTGTAAATTATATAACCACTACTTGAATGTCGTTTAGTAAGGTTCCCTCCCCAGTTAGCATCCGAATATGCACATAAACTTGAGGATTTTACATTAGACATGTTTATTTTATAACTTTTTGTTGCAAAAACGTAATTCATTATATCTGCCACTATCAACCAATGTTTATATGTATAACCATTACAAAATTGTGACATTATATTTACAGAAAAACTAATATCAGGTCTTGATCTATTTGATAAAAATGACAAACTACCGATTAACGATCTGTATGGATATTTTTTCATTAATTCATTTTCCACAATTTCATTTTCGTTAACTTTATCTGGTAAAATACAGCCAATTTTAAAGGCTAATTTAACATAACTTTTAGGTAAACCTTTATATTTTAATTCTAATCTTTGAATGTAAGTTTTTTGATGAGTAAATAATGAATCAGCAATTAGTTCAAAGTTGACACCTAACAAATATTTCGTTAATCCTATTTCAGTAATTTCCAAGCTATTTTTTAACATATTAGTTACAGATTGCAATATATTTTCATTTTCAGAAAACAAAACTAAATCATCTACATAGACAACTAAAATTGCATTACTTTTCAGTTTATATACACAGTTACACCATTTTAACTTACAAAAACCTAAATTATGTAGCATATTGTCCAATTCAGAATTCCATTCTCGGCCACTTTGCCGTAAACCATAAATCTCATCAAAAACGTCACCTGTAAAAAATGCAGCCAAGTCTCGTAACTCTTTTTCCGTAAAAAGTTCTGAGATCGTGTAAAGCCAAGTTTAGCTATCTTATTAACTCTGAAATTTTCATTCACAAATCACTCCTAGTCTCTACATCTTTAGTTAAATATTATTTTGTGACTTGGCAATTGCGCAGCACAGGCAAGTTATTACACCTTACTATGTTATGTGGGAAGGGATGAGATAATATGATTAAGGCTAATTATATACGTACAGGGAAGTTATTACACCTTAATATGTTATGGGATGGCATGGTATTATTTGGTTAAGACTAATTATATACATCACATTCTCGTGCTACGTAATTGCCAAGTCACAAAATAATATTTAACTAAAGATGTAGAGACTAGGAGTGATTTGTGAATGAAAATTTCAGAGTTAATAAGATAGCTAAACTTGGCTTTACACGATCTCAGAACTTTTTACGGAAAAAGAGTTACGAGACTTGGCTGCATTTTTTACAGGTGACGTTTTTGATGAGATTTCACTTCTTTTTGTAAGTAATCCTCCTTTTCTTGATTTTGGGTTCTTTTTGGAGATCATCCACTGATTTTCGCTAAGCCCACACTCTGTCCCTATTATTTACAGGTATAAAAATTTTGAAGCTTTAGTTTCGTTTGCAAAGTACTGTAGATAAAAAGATTGCAGGTTCCTAGGCCAGCACAAAGTTATGGGAGGGGGAGTGTCAAAAGTACTCTCAATTGCTTCCAGGATAGGTGCTATCCATCTGAGATATTACTCGCAGTCCTAGATACTTGATATTTAGCATAAAAGAACTTTTTAGTATAAAAAGAAAGCCAAAATAAAAATTTCCGGAAATTTTTAATAAATCAAACTAATTCATTTTTTCGATGTTTTTTTTTTTTCGTTTTTTTTTTTTTTTTTTTGGCTTTTTTTTGTACATTTACGGATTTTTTAATTTTTTCTTACTTTGTATACTAAACCCTACCAAATGTCAAGCTTCTAGGACTACAAAATCAGATTATTTTCAAATTTTTGACTTTTTATAAATTTATTGATTTTTCGATTTTACTTCTAAGTTACCTGATTGTCATGCCAATATAGTAATTTTTTTATCCGTCTTCTTAGGATCATTTAGGTTCAAGTTAGAGGTAAATCAAGTGAATGTTAGAGTCACCATGATTTTCTTTAGAAAGAACTATCAAACCATAACCAGCCAGTAATGTCGGGAGGGTAGGGGGAGCTGTGAAAATTTTTGTGGGGCTAACATCTTTTAACAATCCATATTTCATATGCGAAGTAAATAGAGAACCTGTGAAAGAAAACAAACCTGTCTATAAAGAAATCGCCTATAACGTAGCCTGTCTATAGTGGAACTTTCCTATAACGAAATTCGTAAACGAAAGAAAAGAAAACCATAATCCGGGGGAAATAACATAAAACAATTAGGGGCGTTGTACTAGCTAATAAGACAATTATCTTAAAACTAATGTTTGTAGCAGTACAAAATCAAATTGTTTTCGAATTTTCGATTTTTTAAAGATATTTCGATTTTATTTTCGAATTTAACGAATTTTTTAATTGTTCCTTTTATTGAATAGTAAATACTACCTTTACACCAAGTTTTAAGTTTCTAAGAATACAAGATAAAATTATTTTCAATTTTTGATTTTTTCGATTTTATTTTATAATTTTCTGGATTTTTTAATTTTTTCTTCTTTGTATCCTTTATTACAAATTTCAAGTTTCTAGCGCTACAAAATCGAATTATTTTGAAATTTCCGATCTTTTTCGAGTTTTTTTGTTCTATTTTCGAATTTATTGTGTTTTAATTTTTTCTTTTTCTGTATCCTAAACAATAAGTTTTTTCGAATTTTACAGATTTTTTTTTCTTTTTTTGTATCCTAAATACTGCCTTTATTCCAAGAGCTCCACAAAATTGAATTATTTTCAAATTTTCGTTTTTTTTAATTTTATTTTCGATGTTTGTTGTGTATTTATTTTTTTTCTTTTTCTGAATCCTAAACACTACCTTTACACCAAATTTTCAGTTTCTAAGACTACGAGATCATATTATTTTCAATTTCTCACTTTTTTTTTCTTTTTCTTTCTTTCTTTCTTTCTTTTTTTTTTTTTTTTTTTTTTTTTTTTTTTTTAATTTTTGAAAATTTCGATTTTTTTGTTCGAATTATCCATATTTTTTAATGTTCCCTTATTTAGTATCTTAAATATTATTTTTATTCCAAATTACAAGTTTCTAGCGCTATGAAATCGAATTATTTTCAAATTTTCTTTATTTTTCGATTTCTTTATTTTATTTTCGAATTTTATTGCGTTTTTATTTTAACTTATTCTTAATCGTAAACACTATCTTTACCGCGAATTTTAGGTTTCTAAGGCTAAAAGATCAAGTTATTTTCATTTTTTCATTTTTTCGAATTTTTCGAATTTTTGAATTTTTTTTCGAATTTTCCGTATTTTTTCATTTTTCCTTATTTTGCATCCTAAATACTACCTTTATTCCGAATTCAAAGTTTCTAGCGCAACAAAATCGGATTATTTGTAAATTTTCGGTTTTTTTTCGTTTTTTCCAATTTTTCGATTTTATTTTCGATTTTTTTTGTGTGTTTTTGATGTTTTCTTTTTCTGAATTCTAAACACTACCTTCACACCAAATTTTAAGTTTTTAAGACTACAAGATCGTGTTATTTTCCATTTTCAATTTTGTTCGAATTTGTTGAATTTTCGAATGTTTTTTTTTTTTTTTTTTTGGAATTTTCCGGATTCTATAATTTTTCCTTTCTTTGTATCCGAAACGCTAGCTTTACTCCAAATTTTAAGTTTCTATGGCTACGGGATCTACCCAATCTTTTTTATGACGCGAGAGTGAGTGAGTGTGTGAGGGACAAAAAATCGAAACTTTGAGTTCATATACCGTCTGCACTAATTTATGGGTATTTTTTGAATTATCCATATTTTTTGAATTTTCCTTATTTAGTATCTTAAATATTACCTTTATTCCAAATTTCAAGTTTCTAGCGTTGTAAAATCGAATTAATTTCAAATTTTCCTTACTTTTCGATTTTTCGATTTTATTTTCGAATTTTATTGCGTTTTTTATTTTAACATTTTCTGATTCCTAAACACTATCTTTACCGCGAATTTTAAGTTTCTAAGGCTAAAGGATCAAATTATTTTAATTTTTTCAATTTTTTCGAATTTTTGTAATTTTTTTTTCGAATTTTCCGGATTTTTTAATTTTTCCTTATCTTGCATCCTAATTACTACCTTTATTCCGAATTCCAAGTTTCTAGCGCAACAAAATCGAATTATTTGAAAATTTTCGATTTTTGTGGATTTTTTCAATTTTGCTTTCGATTTTTTTTGGTGTTTTTGATGTTTTCTTTTTAAGGATGCTAAACACTACCTTCACACCAAATCTTAAGTTTCTAAGACTACAATATCGTCTTATTTTCAATTCTCAATTTTGATGGAATTTGTTGAATTTTCGAATATTTTTTTTTTCGAATTTTCCGGATTTTATAATTTTTCCTCTCTTTGTATCCTAAACACTACCTTTTTTTCCAAATGTCAAGTTTCTAGGGATACGGGATCTACCTAATCTTTTTGATGACGCGGAACGAGTGAGTGAGTGAGTGACAAAAAATCGAATGTTTGAGTTCATATATCGTCTGAACTAGAAAAGACAGAAAGTTGTAATTTTAAATTTTGGTCCTGTGTGCCAAATACTCTGGAAAAACGAAGTTTTGAATTTTTGGGATACTCTAGCGTGGAGATATGGGGGGGGGGGGGTCAAAAGTGCCCTGAGTTGCTTCCAGAAAAGTATGCTTACGGCCGTGCTTTCTCCACTTGGCGGGCATTGTCGCCAAGTTTGGCGAGAATTTGGCGCTAATGGATATGAATATATAGTTTTATGCGTATGATTGGGAAAATGATTACAACAATGAAAGAAAATAATTTGCGAGAAATCGCGTTCACTAAAACTTATAAATTTATATTAAAATCATTAAAATTACAGACATTACAATACACTTTCATAAAACATTAAAAACATATTAAAATTGGACGTTTCGGATTTACATGGAAAATCCCTCTTCAACAACAACATTTCACTTAGCGTAAATCATAGTTCAAAAATATCAACAAATAGAAAATGCAACGTATCAAAATTTCGAAGTCAAAGTTACAGTTATAATAACACGGAGTATTCATTCGGGATTGCACCTGCTTGACCATTATTGACCATAAATTTATCATTGTTTTTTTGTAATGTGCTGTTTTGTTTCAAAATGTCAGCCACCCTAGAATTTCAAACTGCTCTATCTCAGCCAATTTTTAAGATAGAGGTAAAACAAAAAATGCTCTGGAATCCTTGTATCAAGTCCTAACACCTAATTAAAAAATAAACTTGATTTTTTAACTTTTTTGTATATTTATATTAGTTTTAAAATTTTCCGTGGCCGCCATCTTGAAACAAGATGGCAGACCAAGCTGGTCAACGAACTCGGTCGAGGCATTGGTGAGCTTAATACACACAATTAGTTTCATCCAAATTAATTTATAAATACGAGCGTTATCGTATCAAATTATTTTCATTTTTTCAATTTTTTTCGAATTTTTCTATTTTTTTTTCGAATTTTCTGGATTTTTTTAATTTTCCTTTTTCTGTATCCTAAATACTACCTTTATTCCTAATTTGAATTTTCTAGCGCAACAAAATCGGATTGTCTTCAAATTTTCGGTTTTTTTCAATTTCTTCGATTTTTTCAATTTTGATTTCGATTTTTTTGGTGTTTTTGATGTTTTCTTTTTCTGGATGTTAAACACTACCTTCACACCAAATCTTAAGTTTCCAAGACTACAGGATCGTATTATTTTCAATTTTCAATTTTGATGGAATTTGTTGAATTTTCGAATGTTTTTTTTTCGAATTTTCTGGATTTTATAATTTTTCCTCTCTTTGTATCCTAAACACTACCTTTTTTTCCAAATGTCAAGTTTCTAGGGATACGGGATCTACCTAATCTTTTTGATGACGCGGAACGAGTGAGTGAGTGAGTGACAAAAAATCGAATGTTTGAGTTCATATATCGTCTGAACTAGAAAAGACAGAAAGTTGTAATTTTAAATTTTGGTCCTGTGTGCCAAATACTCTGGAAAAACGAAGTTTTGAATTTTTGGGATACTCTAGCGTGGAGATATGGGGGGGGGGGTGTCAAAAGTGCCCTGAGTTGCTTCCAGAAAAGTATGCTTACGGCCGTGCTTTCTCCACTTGGCGGGCATTGTCGCCAAGTTTGGCGAGAATTTGGCGCTAATGGATATGAATATATAGTTTTATGCGTATGATTGGGAAAATGATTACAACAATGAAAGAAAATATTTTGCGAGAAATCGCGTTCACTAAAACTTATAAATTTATATTAAAATCATTAAAATTACAGACATTACAATACACTTTCATAAAACATTAAAAACATATTAAAATTGGACGTTTCGGATTTACATGGAAAATCCCTCTTCAACAACAACATTTCACTTAGCGTAAATCATAGTTCAAAAATATCAACAAATAGAAAATGCAACGTATCAAAATTTCGAAGTCAAAGTTACAGTTATAATAACACGGAGTATTCATTCGGGATTGCACCTGCTTGACCATTATTGACCATAAATTTATCGTTGTTTTTTTGTAATGTGCTGTTTTGTTTCAAAATGTCAGCCACCCTAGAATTTCAAACTGCTCTATCTCAGCCAATTTTTAAGATAGAGGTAAAACAAAAAATGCTCTGGAATCCTTGTATCAAGTCCTAACACCTAATTAAAAAATAAACTTGATTTTTTAACTTTTTTGTATATTTATATTAGTTTTAAAATTTTCCGTGGCCGCCATCTTGAAACAAGATGGCAGACCAAGCTGGCCAACGAACTCGGTCGAGGCATTGGTGAGCTTAATACACACAATTAGTTTCATCCAAATTAATTTATAAATACGAGCGTTATCGTATCAAATTATTTTCATTTTTTCAATTTTTTTCGAATTTTTCTATTTTTTTTTCGAATTTTCTGGATTTTTTTAATTTTCCTTTTTCTGTATCCTAAATACTACCTTTATTCCTAATTTGAATTTTCTAGCGCAACAAAATCGGATTGTCTTCAAATTTTCGGTTTTTTTCAATTTCTTCGATTTTTTCAATTTTGATTTCGATTTTTTTGGTGTTTTTGATGTTTTCTTTTTCTGGATGTTAAACACTACCTTCACACCAAATCTTAAGTTTCCAAGACTACAGGATCGTATTATTTTCAATTTTCAATTTTGATGGAATTTGTTGAATTTTCGAATGTTTTTTTTTTCGAATTTTCTGGATTTTATAATTTTTCCTTTCTTTGTATCCTAAACACTACCTTTTTTCCAAATGTCAAGTTTCTGGGGCTATGGGATCTACCCAATCTTTTTGATGACGCGTGAACGAGTGAGTAAGAAGTGACAAAAAATCGAATGTTTGAGTTCATATATCGCCTGAACTAGAAAAGACAGAAAGTTGTAATTTTAAATTTTGGTCCTGTGGGCCAAATACTCTCTATAATTGAAGTTTAAAATTTTTGGGATACTCCAGCGCGGAGATATGGGGGGGTCAAAAGTGCCCTGAGTTGCTTCCAGAAAAGTATGCTTACGGCTGTCCTCTCTCGACTTGGCGGAGGCACTGCCGTGCCTCCAGATAGATTTATTTAACAAACAAACTTTATTTTCGGCACCTTTCATAACAAATCCTGGTGGTTGTTTCATAAATACCGTTTCTTTTAAAGACCCATATAAGTAAGCTGATTTTACATCTAATTGAATATGATACCAATTTAACATAGAAACTAATAAAATAAACATTAGTTTTATAATTGAAAAATTTACAACAGGTGAAAATATATCATTAAAATCAATACCTGGTTTCTGTTTAAAGCCTTGAGCTACGAGACGTGCCTTGTACTTTTTCCAGTGTTTTTAATATTATAAACCCATTTGCTTCCCACTATTGTGGCGTTTTTGGGTGGATCAACCAACCGCCAAACCTTTCTTTTACTCATGATTTGAAGTTCTTCCCTCATCGCGGCGTTCCATTTCCCCCTTTCTGGGTTATACTTGTGCATCCTCAAACGATTGAGGGATTTCAGTATTGTAAGTTTCATGTTGGAATATTTCACTTAAATATGAATCATCCGAATCACTAGTTGAAGGTTCATTTAAAGTTTCAAGATTAGGATGAGTAGTTTTAGGTTTAAAGTCAAATTTATCTGGTTCATAAGAGATTTTATTTTCTTGACAATATTTTTTAACATCATTTAAAGATCCCAGTCTCTTATTTTTTATCGGGGTATAATAATACACGTCAATTCTGTTACTTTTAGTTCTAGGTTTTTCAATTCTTTTCCATTCTGAAATATTTATAGAAGTTAAAGTTACCTTACTCCCCCTTTCCTTTTCATCTTCGTTTAAACTTACTCCTGGTAGTTTATGATTAAGATTTAGAGTAGCGTTACTTAAACCATTTGATTCAATTTGAGATTCATTAAAATTCAGTACAATATCCTTATACTTATTATTTACCCCCAAATAATGTTTCAACCCCCTTTTTGGATTCATCTATACGCACATGAATAGTTTCTACAATTCGCCTTTCTTTTGGCATATAAATCCTATATCCTTTTGTTTTCATGGCATAACCAACTAAAATACCTGGTAAAGCTTTAGGTTGTAGTTTCTTTCGTTTAACTTTAGGAACATTAACAAATGCTAAAGAACCAAAAATTCTTAAATGTCTTACCGAAGGTTTGAATCCCGTCCATAATTCTTGGGGTGTAAAACCTTGAGTTAAACCGTGTTCGGTTCTATTTTTTGTATGAAAAAACGCTAAAAGAGCTTCCCCCAGAATAACGGTTTTAATCCGCTATCGTGTAACATTGCTCGAACTGCATTCATTGCTACTTTATTGAAATTTTCAGCAACACCCACCTGTTCTGGAGTATAAATGGAGGATCTTTCTATTTGTATACCCAAATCAGTTAACAATTTCTCAAATAATTTATGAATAAATTCTAACCCATTATCAGTTCGTACACTCTTTAATTTTTTACCAGTTTGTCTCTCAGCTTTCGCTAAAAACCTTTTAAAGTATTCAAAAACTTCCGTTTTATCCTTAATTATATACACTTCAGTCCTTCTAGAATAATCGTCAATTATTGACAAAAAGTATTTCCCCCCCCTCCTAACGAATTATCTGGGCTAGGACCCCACAAATCCATATACACTCTTTCAAGAATTTGACTAGAAATGCGTTTATACTGATAATTTCTTTTAAACGAATGTCTATTAGATTTTGCAATTACACAAGATTCACACATCTTATTTTTATTTTTACAGTTAATATTTTCAATACCTTTAACACAATTAGTTTTACTCATTTTTTCAAGTAAAGGCAAATTTGTATGACAGAACCTACGATGTACAATTTCTGCACTTAAACTAGTAGAAAAGGCAAAATTTTCACATTTTCAAGCATAACCTTTAACAATATACAATTTATCTACTCTAGGTACAGTAAAACAATATCGATTAAATTTATCATACGCAATCATTTTATTATTGCCCCCATTGAATTTGGTTTCCTGCAATGTCTATGTTGGACCCACCAATTAAATTTCTTCTCATATTAGGAGCATATAAAACATTTTTTAAAGTTATTTCTACATTACCTTTTACATCTAGTATGGTAAAGTCAATATCACCTATACCCAATACTTCCGACGAACAGTCCTTGTCTCCAATCAGCACATGTTGAGGGGGAGGTCTTTGTAGGTTACGAATAGACTCCTGTCATTCGTAAAGTGAGAAGTAGCTGCTGAGTCCAGAAGAAATTCCACAATTTTCTTATTTGAAGACATTAGGGCGAATTCAGATTGCCTTGTAGTTTCACTGTAGAAAACTTGCTTCTTCCCTCTATAGTTTCTCTTTTTGAAACACCTTGTATCTGTGTGACGTCGTTTGCAGTAACTGCATATTAAACTCGGCCCCACACGAGAAGATGAAGTACTAGAGCATCGAGAGGGTTCCAGGTCGCTTCCACTACTTGAAAACCATGGCTTTTTACTGGCTACGAAATTCTTTGAAATGGTAGGATTTTTAACCTTGGTTGTATAAGCATCACCTACACTGATAACCTCTTTATTTTCATCTTTACGCTTTAAACAAATTCTTCCATATTCACTAATTAACTGTTTAGAAACATTTTCCAATTTAAATTCTGTGTCATCTAATCTATATAAAGTTTGAACGAGATTATCATATTCTTCGGGTAAACGAACGATTAACTGGAAGCATACTAACAATTCTGGCATATCAAATCCTGCATCCTTGATTTGAAACCTTTTTTCTTCAATTCTCTTGCAAAATAAACCAATGGTTTCTTCTTGCGAGTTTAACTTCTTTTCAAAAAATTCATCCACTAATCCAGCTAAACGTGCCCGTGACGTTGGTTCGACGTTTAACTTTAAGATATCCCAGGCATCTTTTCCGCTTTCGGTCTGAGCGATTAAGATCTGGAATTTCCTTTCGATGGATTGATAAATCGTCGTATAAGCTCTGCGTTTACGCCATTCAAAATCACTTTTCTCTCGATCAGAAGCATCCGCTTTACATGCTATATCGGGCT
Organism: Maratus michaelseni; assembly: GCA_963931845.1. Lineage (NCBI taxonomy): Eukaryota > Metazoa > Arthropoda > Arachnida > Araneae > Salticidae > Maratus > Maratus michaelseni. The sequence continues at coordinate 8,106,004 of OZ007590.1, read as the reverse complement.
TCGTAATAAACTCCCAGCATTTCCGATCGATTAACACACATTTGACGTCGAGCTTCCAAGAAGAATAGTTATAATCCGACAGTTTCGGGAAAGAATAAGTTAACTCAGGAACCTGTGCCATTATACTTTTTAAACTATATATATTTCATCTAAAACACACCACACTGCATTTATTTGACCTTTAAATAGCATAACATGGCCCATAACCATGATAGAGATTGAGCAGAGTTATAAAACACAGTGGTTAAGGTCTGTGGTGTGACTAAGTATATAGTACATTGTAGAAACCGTTTATGTTCAAATCAGAATTATATTTATTCATTCATCTTGAATGTTAAACTTAAATAAAGATATATACATATACCACACCACCAGCCTTTTCTGGGAACTTGGTTATCACATTATAGCAATAAACATGCAGAAAGGGGGTTAACTGTCCTTCCATCACATCACCACCTCTTCCATGGAGTTGTTTCACCCTAGATATACTTACTCCGTACATCAAACTAGAATAAAATATGCATACAGTTACAGTTAAAAGAGAGTGCCTTTACGACCGAAATGCAAAAAGAAAAACCGGTTCGGAATGATTTTACTCCTGAACAAACCATTTGACAAATTTAGGGGGACAAGATTTTGTCCAGATTTCCAACAATTTACTTAACTAAATTTTCGCTACCTCTGTTTTTTTTTAAAGTTACCTTTATAAAGGATGGAAAATATTGTTAAAAAATGATTTCACAAGTGATAAAACAAGTGGTTACAATTTCAAATGAAACCAGTGATAAAAAATAATGAAACTAAGAGAAAGAAAAACTAAGAATTTTTCGTTAGGGGGCTCTGCCCAATTAAACCTCCGTGAAAAACAATTTTTAATTCTGTTTTTCGCTTTAAGTTCATTATTTTCGTATTTATCTTTTTTTTTTTCTTTTCTTTTTTTTTTTTTTTTAAAGATAAATTGTTCCAATTTACCATTTTGAAAAAGGCGGACAGAAACTTTTTATTTTAAGTATTTAATATTTCTTAATTGTTAAAATATCCGTATCGCTTTTTTATTTTGATATATTTAAAAATTCTCTTGCACGAGAAATTCTTAGCTTTGCTTATTTCATGTTTATGTTTTCCATTTAAAAAGGAAAAAAATCCGTAGTCTAGCTGAGGACAACAGGCACATCTGTTTCAAAATAACTTGTCCCTCCCTACATTTCTTTCTGCCGGCGTCAGTGACAAACGTATATGTAAATTAATGTAAAACAACTATAGTGTTGTAATAAACATACTAGCAATATTTCTATCTACTGTTTTCTTTCATTTTTTCACATTTCGCTCAGTAATTTAAAAAAGACAAGATCAAAGATTCCGCTGAGATGAAAAGTATTGACCTTCTTGATTGGTTTTCTTTTGATTTTCATTTTCTGCAAGATTTCGTCTTTTCGATGTGCAATCACCACTATACGCATAGCGTTGTTGCATTCAAATAGCACCTTAATTAAAGAAAGTGCTTACTCGCTATTTATTTTTTATCTCAAACACTTTCGAAAGAAAACTTCAGAAAGCAATAAACCGAGTTTTACTTTCCTTATCGGAAAACGTTACTTCCTCCCAGGTATATGTATCTTGCTCAACTTTCAATGCCATGTCAGATGGCAAGGAAAACATGGGACTATAAAACGTCAAACGTTTGAATCTCGAGATTAATTGATTGTTTTTTCACCGATTCATCCACAACTCCATTATCCCGAATTGGGTAATGAAATGTGTAGAAACACAGAAACCTAGTTATTTATGATTGTGCCAGTGTGACACCTCACTCTTCATATGCTTTCTTAATATTGCCGATGGACACGAAACTTAAGTCTTCACAAAGAAATTTTCGAAATTTATGGCGGGACTATATTTTCTATAGAAACATTTTTTAGAGGGGAAAGTGACAAAAAAATATAATAAATTGATGGAGGATTATAATATACAACCAATAAACTAATCATAACTGGGAGTATAGATGGAGACAGCAAATGATTGAGCAACTACTGAGTGTGAAGAAAAATAAAAAATTTCAGAACTTTTCTTTTTATGACCACTCATTTTCAGAGCTTTTCTACTTCACTCTTTTTTCTGTTTGCCTATTTTTAAAAGTGTCATATTTAAAACGTCGTCAGTCAAAACTTGGAGGTACTGTTGAAGTTCTTTTAAATAACAATGTCATCAGAAAATATGATAACAAAACATGGGACCATAGAACGTCAAAGATTTATGTCTATAGGATAATTGATTGTTTTTCAATTACTCATCCACAATTCCATTTTTCCAAACTCGTTAATGACATGCGTAGAAACGCAAAAAAACAGTTATTTGTGGTTCTAACCGCCATTGGTGTCTCTTATCATCCTTTCTTAATACCGTCAACACGGAACATTAGTCTTCGAAAAGGAGTTTTCGAAATTTATGGCACAGCAAATCTGTTCAATAAATGTAATTTTCTATAGAAACATTTTTTAGAGGGAAAGTAACAAAAAATATAATAAATTGAAGGAGGATTATAATATACAACCAATAAACTAATCATAACTGGGAGTATAGATGGAGAGAGCAAATGATTGAGCAACTACTGAGTATGAAGCAAAAAAATTTTCAGAACTTTTCTTTTTATGACCACTCATTTTCAGAGCTTTTCTACTTCACTCTCTTTTCTGTTCGCTTACTTTTAAATTTTACATATTTAAAATGTCGTCAGTCAAAACTTGGAGGTACTGTTGAATTTCTTTTAAATAACAATGTCATCAGAAAATATGATAACAAAACTAAGGACCATAAAACGTCAAATATTTATGTCTATAGGATAATTGATTGTTTTTCAATTACTCATCCACAATTCCAGTTTGCCAGACTCGTTAATGACAAGCGTAGAAACGCAAAAAAAAGAGTTATTTATGGTTCTAACTGTCATCGTTCTCTTATCATCCTTTCTTAATACCGTCAACACGGAACATTAGTCTTCGAAAAGGAGTTATCGAAATTTATGGCACAGCAAATCTGTTCAATAAATGTAATTTTTAGAGAAAAAACAAAGAAATTGATGGGGGATTACAACATTCGGGAAGTCAAAATTTGTTACAACTTTAAATTTCCATTTAAAAAAAATTAACCAGGTGTCCTAAAGAAATGCTGTTTGCGGCATAATATTTCTCAAAGAGTCGGATTTTTTGTGGTAATAAAAAAAATAACGCAAAGATATCCAAAAGTAAGTTAAGGTTTCAAAAATTCACTGTCGTATTGAAGTTTAAAACAAATTGTCGTATTGGAGTGCGGTTCAGATCATAAGACTTGTGAAAAAGATGGAATATTTCGTGGAAAAGGGAAAAAAAGAGTTCAGAGTCCCTTAAGTCCAATTCACATTTCAAAAACTCATAAAAATTTAACTAATTGTCGTATCGGAGAACGTTTTTTTACACCAAAAGACTTGTCGAAGAGCAGTCGGGATTTTCGTAGCAAAAATTAGTTTAAATTTTTTTTTTTTTTTTTCTTTTTCTTTTTTTTTTTTTTTTTTTTTTTTTCATTTTCTACAACAAATCCGACTTTTCGACAAACTTTATGGTGTAAATTGCACTCCGATACCATAATTTGATTATTTTTTAAGAATTTTTAAAGCTGTTTGAAATTTTGACGCAACCGATATAATCAAAGAAAAAATCATATTTGAAAATATAAATAAAATGATTGAACAGCTCGCGTATGTGAAATAAAATCAGTTTCCTAGAACGTTTTACATAGCATGGAACTTTAATAGTGGCAACTATGTATGTAGTAACCACTGTTGTCTAGCACCCGTTGCCAGCTTTTTGAAAGCTTCAGGATGCCGTTGGCAACGTTTGTTCTCTTGATCCTTCAAATAGAGCGGTCTAAAACCTGCATAATATCTGGAATAGAATCTCTGGAACGGTATGGAAACGAATGTCACGGATCAGTTCCTTTATCTTGGGTGTGAAATAAAAGTCACAGGGATTTAAATCCGGGGAATATGGGTGGTGGTAGTAACGCATTTCCCAACTCCAGCGAGTAAATACATCAGCCACAGTCTGTGCTGTATTCGAACGAGCATTCTCGTTCCGATGATGGGTAGTTTCTGCAGAAAGTGTTGCCGTTTCTTTCTCGACGCTTGTCGTAGGTTGTGTTCCAGGAACGGACAATAGTACTTTGCAGACAGTTAGGTTAGATGATAGACTGGCAATTAAAACATGGCTGAATCTGTCCTGTCTCTGCGCGGCGTGTGACGTTTGTGGGCAGAGAGCATTCGTTGTGAAGTAAGGCAGGTATGTGATGTGTAGTGTAAGCTACTTTCTCGAGTTCCACTGCGCGTCATCTCTAAAGCAGTGTTGCTACTATTAAAGTTACATTCCTCGTATTTTATAGCCACTAATTTCCTAGACATTTGTATTTTACTTTTATTTCTGTTAATTTACTCTTAGATTCGATCATACTTAAAGCGTAATCAAAACTTTGGGGGATTGTTGAAGAAATTATGACAATAAAACGTCAAAAGAATTAGTCTGTACGCCAAGTGGTTGTTTTTAACACTTTCCAAAATAGTTGAAAAGTGTTTATGACGGTTTGTCTGACCGTCTGGCCGTGCTCTATATCGCGTAAATTTACTCGGATTGTCATACTGTTAATATATGTTCGGTATTGAAAATTAAATGTGTAGCTTTTATAATTCCTTTACAGGGGCACTTTTCCGTTATATTATGGTCTTTGCAGAAAAATTATTTGCGGTGTATTTTAATGGTGTTACACTATTCGAAACGTAATTAAATTTATATACATTAGTGAGGTGTACTATAAGAAGATTACTTTAGAATATATTAGGTGTAACACTTGCAGTTCATTTACAAGGCACTCAAAATAATTCCGTTATATTATGGTCTATGGAGTAAAATCGTTAGCGGTGTATTTTAATGGTGTTACACTATTCGAAACGTAATGAAATTTACATGCATTAGTGAGGTGCACTATAAGAAAATTACTTTAGAATATATTGTGTGTAACACTTACAGTTCATTTACAGGTTACTCAAAATAATTCCGTTACATTATGGTCTATGGAGAAAAAATCATTTGCGGTGTATTTTAATGGTGTTACCCTAAAACTAATGTTCTATTTTACTATTCTCTTTCATTGTACACCACTTTACAAAATAATATACTGAATTTATTAAATACTAAGAAATGTATTGTAAAATTAATAAAACTCGGCGCTAATTAAGAAACAGTTAAAATTTTAAAAAATCAAAATATAAGATTAAATAGTTATAAATGAGTCACTTTGAAAGTAACACAAATTATCATTTTTTTGCTTGACACAAATATCCCGAATCCAGACACGAACACGAACATCCACGTTCTTCATTCGGGCTTTAGTCGAACCGTACCCTACGATGATGCACGTCGCTACAGCGACGTGCACTGTGATGCTACGAGGATGCACGCTTACAGCGCCGCGCATCATCGTTAATTGCGGTCGAACATATGGATTTTGGATTTAAGCTCTTTAATTATTTTCATTATTTAGGTTAGTAATTGTGTGTGATCGTTCTTTACTTTCATTACTTAGGTTAATTATTATGGGTGATCGTTCTTTACTTTCTTTCATTTTTTATTGATATTTATTTTATTGATATTTTTTATTGATGATTATGAATAAATATGGCAAACTAAAGACCGCGGATTTTTTAAAGGTGATTTACAATATAATTATATATTGATTTTGATTATATCTTTGCCTATGTAAGAACAACTGAATTAAACGTGATAATAAGTATAGTAAATTTTAAGTAAGGAAAAATAATAATTTGGTTACTTAGATACTTCAGTGATTTTCATAAAATTAGCTGTATCTTTATTTGAAAATAAGTTCAGGAAACAAACTCGCTTCTCTTTTACAGCGCCATCTTTTGACTTCTAGGAAAATTAAATCTTAATTTGTTTGCGTTTCCACTGTACCAGTGATTCTCAAACTTTTATGACTGGCGACTAGCGTAACCACAACCTTGAAAAATTCCCTGTACCTGTTGTACTCTCCATTTTTACTAACTTAATTTTTAACTTAACCTAACTTAACATTTTTAAAACTAGGAACTGTGTCGGTTTTAATTTATTTACTGTTTATTAACACAAGTAAAATGCTTCACCTGAACCAAAAAAGGCAAAACGATGTCTTAGAATGTATCAGAAAAATATTAATAAAACGCAAAAAATATTTTTTTTATATATATGCAGTAGCGGAAAAATTATTGTATCACCTACGAACTTCTAGCTTATTTAGCTATCTTCAAATTACACTTTTTATACATAATATACTTTATTATCCTCTTTGTTCTTAAGGACATTTAATTATATTATTTAAAGCACACATTATTTAAGCTTGCGTGTACTTATGGTAATGAAAAACAATTCAAACATTCCGGTGTGTTATTCGCAAGTGTCCAATACTATTTTCAGCTACTTCTATGCTTTAACAGCTAATGAAATAGCTGAGCTTGATTTTTTTATGTATATTTTGTTGTACGTTAGAATTTTTTTAATAGACATACTCTTATTTATTTATTTATTTATTTATTTTGCTGAGAATTTAGACCAAATATATTTTTGTACTTAATATAATTCGTTGTACAAAAGTTCATTTCTCGTACATATATTAGGGGAGGGGGAAAGGGAAGGATTATGTACTTGTAAAATTGAGAATTCTGTCAAAACTAACAAATTAAATATCCGTTGATATTTTTTATGGCAATTTACTGCCACTTCTTGTTTATTTTAACCTCTTCTCTTTTGTGAGATTTAAATTTTGCGACGTAAATGAACATACGCTTCAAACGAAAGTATTTACTTATTTCCTAATCTAAAGAAGTGAAAGTATTCTTCAGAATTTAATGTATCTATCATAAACCTAAAATTTGTGCGGGAAAAAATATCATTCATTTTATTTAGATTACACTGTATCACATTTCTACTGCATTTCACATTATAGCTCTTCCTTAAAAAGAAGTAATTCTTCATAGAAAGTATTTAATTTTTATGACTAGTTAGATTATTTTTACGATTACATTGCATATTCGTGTAAAGAGTATACAAACATTGAAATAACTTCCAGGAAATACAATTCTGACATTAATCCTCATTAAAAAGTTTTTTTTTTTTAAAACATTTGTTAATTTGTAAAATCTTGATAGAACTTCACTAAAAATTTTCGCGATTCACTTGAAACCTATTCTTAAGACACACCACAGTGTTGTGGCATTCCGGCTGGTAACACGAGTTCTGCATCGAGTCGGGTAACATGATTTTAATCAGACTCGACCGGACCCGGGGTCAGGTTGATGCTATCTTTTTTCTTTGTGGCTCGGGTTGACTTTAGATGTTTCGGGTCCGGGTCGGTTTAAGGTTGGATTTTGATTATTTCGGATCGAATTCGGTTTAATCCGATTTTTTTTTTTTAAGTCCTGAATATTTTTCAAAAAAAAAAACTATATGTAGACTATTTTTCCATAATTATATTAAAAAGTCCTTCCGGCCTGTACCGGGAGGAAAAGGTAGCTTTCATATTCCATGTTTTCAAAAATTCAACTCATTTTACTCAAACACCCGAAGCTAAAATGCTTGGAATCCAATTATAGAAAATTCAATCCCGGTTTTCGTTAATACTGAATTTGAATGCGAATTTCAGCATGAGAGTTAGAGCATAACAAAAATCAAATTTTTTCACAATGTCAGCCACCCTAGAATTTCAAACTGCCATATCTCAGCCATTTTTTAAGATATAACCAAAACAAAAAATGTTCCGGAATCCTTGTATCACTTAACATAAACAATTTTTTCAATTTATAACTTTTTTGTACATCTTTTTGATTTTTTATAAATTTAAAAATTTTTAACTGGTCACCATTTTGAAACAAGATGGCAGATGAAACTGGCCTACGAATTCGGTGGATGGGGGTCATGATCGATGAAAATATACCAAAATTTTTTGGAATAGCTTTCCTCCGAACGGCTGCAATAAGTAGCTTTTTGGAATGAAAGCTACCTAATATAAATTCATTTTCTTTCACTTCTGCTTCGGGTTGACCTTAAGCAGAATTTTCGGAGGACACTACTGGAAACTACTGCTTTAGGGAGATGAATATACAATTATGCTCAATTGTGCGGGGGTAGAGTATAAACGCTTACGTTCCGAACTGGACAAGAATTTTTGGGAAATTTTCTTCTGTGTGGCGATGTCTCGAAGCTCACGTTGTATCCTTGCTATAGTCGAGAACTTCTTACCAGAAACAAATAATTTTCAAGAAAAAGAAATAATACCGACTTTCACTATTTGTGGCAACACTTTTATTGTTATCCACATTGGCAAAATTTGATTATTGCATGGGCAGCAAGGCACGTTGCCCTGGACACGAAATTTTTAGACGCACTACAATTTTTGATATAATACAGTTTAACATAATTTAAAAAATAATTTACCATTAAATACCTGTGTCTACTTTTTTTAATGCAAGGAAACTACAGTTAATTTACAAATGCTCTTTTACATAGTCTCTCCTTTTATAAAATTTCTTCCATCCCAGACAAGCAAACTTTAAAACTCATATGGAAATTTCAAGTGATCTTACCAAAACCACGCGATAATGTTATAACCATTCTTTCCAAATCCTGCCTTATAACATAATATTTTAATTTGAACTGTTAAATTGTTAAATTTACCCAATATGTGAGTAATATTTTTGTTTTTAATGATTTATTAAAAGGTAATTTTACACAGTTTTTAGCAGAAAAAAATATAAAACTTAAAATAACAGTATAAATAATTTTCACTATTACTTAAATAATAATTTTATTACTTATTATTAGAATACCACGAAATTCACGCAATCAACACTACACTTTTATGATATAAAAAAATACGTTTTTTCAAGACGTCACTGTCTTTTTTTTTGTTGTTGTTGTTGTTTTTGCTTGTTTGTTTTTTGCTTGCTAGGCCGTTTTTTGTAAGCAAAGAGCTCATTGTGGGCAAAAACGTTCACAACATCCCCAAAACTGCTAACCAACCAATTTACAGAGGTACAAAAACTCTATAGTACCTTGGAGACAAAAATCTCTTAGTCAGGCCCTGCACAGTGGAGTCATGAGTAGAAGGGGAAAGACAGTTCTAGAGCAGCAGGAACCAAGAGCCGGTGAAGCGGTGGGATGTGGCTTCTGTGGACTAGGATTTTTTTCTACTAGAGGAGGAGGGTGTACAGGTTGGGGCGAATAGGTCTGCTGTAATATAGTGTATTTCTGGCCGGATTTGAACTATAGAAGGGGGGTGTTCCGATTTTCTTTTTATTTAATCATCTTCTAGTATGCAAGAGTATGCATGCAAATTAGATATAGGTGGCGGAGGATGAACACTGTAAGCATACTAGAAGATGATTAAATTTTTAATTTTCTTGAAAAACCACCTTCTATAGTTCACTATCGGCCAGAAACACATTTTTTTACAGCAGACCTATTAGCCTCCAACCTATACACCCTCCTACTCTAGTAGAAAGAAAATCACTTCCGGTCCACGGGTACCAAATCCTACCGCTACACCGGTTCATAACTCCTGCTGCTCTTGGACTGTCTTTCTCCTTCTACTGTCATGCACGGATCTGGCTTATAATTTTTTGTCAGGAATTTATTCCTTGCTGGATAAAATACTTTTTCCAATAAATGCGATCTGTTATATCTAAACATAAAAATACTTTGCTTTCGTCCTCAAAACTGTGCAAGGGCGTTTGAATTGGCGCTGGTTTATTTTTTTAGGACTGCTATTCTGCTAGCCCTGCCATAAAATACAAATTATCTTAATTGTTAAAAAGGTAACTGATTATTTCCGCTCATATGACATCATTCAATTCATGTGCTCTTTCGCCGATTTTGTGATGATAATATGGGCATTACAAAATCACCATGTATTGTGGGTTCGCGCTCTCTCACATTGACTCTCTTCACAACTTCAATTATATAAACTCCCATTGCTTAAAGATGCTCCCAGGCACCATCCCTTACTCTTATTTACTTTAAAATTTATAAATGCGCTTACAGAACTTTCAATGAAATATTATAGAATTTTTTTCAAATTATATTTTAATCAATATCAATCACAGGTTTCATAAAGTACCCCAGTAAATGCATTAAATATAAACTGAACTTAATCCTGATAGTACGATTTACGGAATACTTTTACAGACTTTTCTTCGAGTAGGGTTAATCCCGAGCCGAAAATTCTATTCGAAGTTAACCCGAAACCTGTTCCAAAGTGGAGAAGAAACTCGTTGACCATAAATCCGACCCGAACCTGACGCACTTCAATCCGAAATGAAAGAAAATTAAACCATATTTTAATGCAATTATAGAAAAATATTTTATAATTAAATTTTTGATATCAATTTTATCCTTTATGGGAAATAAATGAGAATGTATATACTGCTTTATATTCAAATATGTGGTTTTTCCATCTAAAACAATATTGTAGACTTATTTGTTACCACGGCCGACAAGCAATTGTCAAAATCCAACCCGAAACCAAAACAGTTTTAAAGTCAACCCGACTTGAACCCAACCCACAACCAAAAACGTTAGTCCCGTCCCGAACCTCGAGTCGGGTCGTTTTAGGATAACATCGTATGATCGACTCGATGCAGGATTCTAATTCACATTTATTTTAATTCCCTTTGTGGAAAATATCGCTCATTTTGACGCGCAGAAGACTGTGATGTATTAAACTTTTTGACGTGTTCCTGTAAAAAGCTATACACAATAAGACGAATTTTTTTAAAAGTTAAAGTAGTAATATGTACCTTAGCATCATATTAAAATTCCGTGACGATTAATCAATTTTTACTAAAATTAAAGCTTATAGAGTAACAAAATTAAAAAAAATAAAAACACAAAAAACAGATAGCCTGACAAATATGTACAAATAGAAACAGATCCCGAAAATATTGAAATAGGACAACTTTCTAAAGGGAAAAAAATTAAAATCGGAGCATTCGTTGAAGAGTTATGGGTGGACATACATGGCAAAAAAAAAAAAAAAAAAAAAAAAAAAAACATATATACAAACGAATTGTATAACCTCTTTCGTTGGTAATCGATTAATAAAAAAAATTTCGAAAGGCCAATTTTCTACCTTTTCTTTCGTTTCGTTTGTTATAACAGCATTATTTAAAGCATTATTTTAATTAAAGACGGGGATAAGTTTGAGTATTTTTCCTCTACTAAAACTTCCAAATCATATACAAAAATCTTTACATGGATTTCTTTCTTTCTTTCTTTTTTCTTCTGCAAACTATATAAGTTGAAAGTCCTTGGAAAATTACTAGAAATCACAGTGTGGACAGTAAAATTCATTTTGGCTGAAATACCTGGCGGCATTTAAATTCTCTTACCACCTGTTTCTCTATTAGTCCTGTCAAAATATTTCAAGCTCTAGTAAAAAGTATTTAAAGAATTTTTTTTACAGACATTTTAATTTAAAAGATTCCCATAACTATGCCTTAAAATCACTGGAAAGGAAGCTTTACAGCATCTGCCGCCGCATCATTTTGAGTTAAATCCATGTACTTCAGATTCAAAGCTTTATACGAGGGAAAGTCATTAAGTAAGTCCCAAAAGATAATTAAATAATAACTTACAATGATATTCACTTCAAAACTATTTTTATTTCTCAACATATTCTCCACCCATATTTATGCACTTATATCACCGTTTTATCAGTGCCCCAACACCAGCTGCATAGCATTCTTTGGATTGCTATCTCAGCCCCATTAGGACTTCAAGTTGAACTTTTTCATCATCTGTGAACATCATCTTGCTTCCAAGATGGTTTTTTAGTGGACTCAACAGATGAAAATCTCTTGGGGCTAAATCGAAGCTGTATGGTGGATGTTGAAGAAGTTGCCAACCAAACTTTTGAATTGTCTCCTGTCCTGTGTTCAACTTGAAGCCCTAATGTGCCTAAGACAGCAACACAAAGAATGCTATGCAGCTGGTGTTCGGGCACTGATAAAACGGTGATATAAGTGCATAAATATGGGTGGAGAATATGTTGAGAAATAAAAATAGTTTTGAAGTGAATATCATTGTAAGTTATTATTTAATTATCTTTTGTGACTTACTTAATGACTTTCCCTCGTACATTTCTAAAAATCTTGAAAGCAGTAATGAGTTACACAGGGTGTTTCCAAAAGAATCATCCGATTAAAAAAAAAAAATCATAACTATTCAGCTTTTAATCCGTTTTGATCGAATAATGTGTAGGTAGAAAGAGAGAAATCTCGAGTTTCATGCAGTTGGATCGGCCGTACGGGACCTGACGATTCAGTTAAACATCACTAGTAGTGATGGGCATAACGATTATTACGAAACATATTTTTCATTTTTTTCTGGCATCTAAACTAATTCTAATTAAAATCAGAAACTTATCCTTTTTTTTCAAAATTTTGTGGTAGAAATTGAATTTAAAGTTTGACAGATATGTTTCTGCGGATGCCCGAATGATTCATTCGAATAATCAAGATAATCGTTATGCCCATCACTAACACTGTCCTCCAAGATTGCCGAACCACTCAGTGTGAGATTTCTTCTTGTAGGGGTTTATAAAAGACTACGTTCATGTGCCTCCCCTCCAGCTACATTAGCCGAACTGAAGAAACGCATAGCAGCAGCCGTGGAAGCACTAGATGCAGGCATGCTCGCAAAAGTTTAGGACGAATTTGACTACCGTACACACATATGCTGTGCATCCAAAGGTGGAGATACTGAGTAACTTTAATTTGGTTTGTTAAAAAACTTTATGATTAACCATGTAATATAAAATTAATCTTAAGTGTCTATGGTCAGTATTTTTCATAATATACATATCTCAAATCAGGCAATTCTTTTTGAAACACCCTGTATCTTACAAATCTCTCAAAACTATCATTTTGGGCATACGAAAAAATTGTATTGATTTTCTTTTCGGAAAGGATGTTAAAATCGCGCAATTTTTTTAAGCTGCAAAATGTAACAGCAATGAGGTCCACTAACTGTTATATGCATTGCCATATATGGAAGCATTATTCTTCAACTAGGATTGATGCTCAGCTTTCTCACGGTAAAACAAAACCAGTCTCTTCAGAGTAATTTCAAACACGAATTCTGCCTCCTCAAACGATTCTACGGAAGCAGTTAATTAATCTCTGATTTGTTTATTTTCCTCGTTTACTTCAATTCCTCGAGCTAAGGTGTTTTCGAGCCTTCAGCAGTTAATGATTACTGATGACAATAAAGGCTAATGACCATTTGAAATTCACAGCATCAAGAAAGAGGCTCAAATGATTCGAACGTTATCAATTTATCAAGATCTTTTTTATCTTGATCCATCAAAATCAATGTCTAACTAATGTTCTTTTTGCACGTCACAGATCCTTCGCACAATGAAGGATGCATATTTAACAAGTCATCAAGTATACTGAATTACTCGGTCTCTATAGTTGTTGACTTTGAAAAGTTGATTTGAATCCAAAATATCTACTCTTAAATATATATATACAGGGTGTCCGAAAAGTCTGGGAACGGTCAAATAACTCGAGAAATATACATCGGATTGAAAAACAGCAAAATGCATGTTCAATAGTTTTGAAAAATCTATTTAGGGATATCAAAGTTGCCATTTTTCTAAAATATTAAACACGTATTTTTCCGTTTTTCAATCTGATGTATATTTCTCGAGTTATTGGAGCGTTTCCAGACATTGCAATGGTCACAATTCTCACAGCATTGCACTCGATTACAGCGCCATCTACAATGTTTCGAAGAAAATGTTCAATACAAAATACAAAAGTTACGTATTTTTTCCCGTAGAATCCGAATCTGCAATAAAAAATAGGGGTCATCATTTAAGATTTCAAAGTTGCCCCCCTTTCCGCCCCGGGGGCAAAGTTGGGGGGGGGCAACTTTCATACCCCTAAATAGATTTTTCAAAAATATTGAACATGCATTTTGCCGTTTTTCTCGAGTAATTTGACCGTTTCCAGACTTTTCGGACACCCTGTATATAAAATGTATTATTGACCAATAGCTAATTCCTAAACCTTTAATTTTAGAGGTATAGTTCCAATTTCAAAAATATTTGAAATTTGTTCTTCACCATATGAAAAAATATTTATGTTAGTTTAAAAAAAAATTAATTAGTAACACAATTTAAATTTTTATACAGTCGCAGGTCCTATAAGTTTTATTTGGAAAGCATTTCTTCATTCTCTAACAAATAACACAGAAAAAATTCCATTTTCCTGAATAATCTTTAAATATTGTACAAAAATTTCCATTAGTGACCTTAACAAGCGAAGCCTTTATCAATAACAATACAAAATGCATTACTTAAAAGCGTTTAATTTTGATTTAAAATGTATTTATTTAAAACCAAGTACTTTCAAATACAATCGCATTCGTCATCAAGGGTTAGAACAAAAAACACACAATCAGAGAAAACTGTTACATTATAACAAGAAAATGGATTGGTTGGTGGGTGAAAAATTACATGACTACCGGAGTAAGTTGATCTATATCTTTGGAGTAGGACAAGACATCGTTACAAACACTATCATTCCTGGACAAAATTTCTATTTCATAATCTTTCTATTAGGAAATCTTTAGAAATATTGTCCAGGAGTGATAGTGTTTGTAACAATGCCTTGTCCTACGATATTCCAAAGATGTGGATCAACGTACTGAGATAATCATGTAATTTTTCATCCACCAACCAACCAATTTTCATGTTGTAATGTAACAGTTTTCTGTGATTGTGTGCTTTTTAGGGTTTCGTTCATCTCACGAAACCCAATTACTCCCGCTTCGTTGTCTGTCCCTCACAGAGCCGGTTCTCAGAAACTATGTAACTTACAGTCATGGAATTTTGTGTACTTATAGCTAAATACCTATTATGAAGCCCAAAATCATAAAATTTGAAAAAATCGTATTATTTTAATATATAGAGATAAAAAACCAAAAATCTAACATCTTTTTGCTATTGAATTTAAACCTTTTTCGTTATAGCAGTTGCCAATAATTAAAAATCCACAATAAAATTCTTTCTACAATAATTAATTTTCTATTGAAAGATTTCCACGTGAAAAATGAAAATGAAATAAAACGTTTCACCAATTGAAACAAAAGATTAATATGACGTCATATTGGTAATAAAACGTAAATTTTCAAACATTTCTCAATAATACAAGGAATATGAGTATGTGTAAGTACAGAAAGCAGTTTAATATGACGTCAATAGAGAATTGAAAAGAAAATTAATCTGACGCCATATTGGAAGTTTAACAGACTTTTTCAAATGTTTGAGAATAATACAAAAAGAGTATCAATAAGAGAAATAGAGAAAGCAAGTAGATAGGACGTCAGCAAGTGATTACAGCCGTCATATGAGTTGAGGAACGTATAGAATCATAATAAAAACCCGATTACGGAAATATGGGCATATTTTAACAATTTGAAGGTCTCTATACAACATGTTTAATTTTTAAATTGATTTTTTTTTTGTTTTAATATCGCATTTAGTCTACATGATAGATATTATTATGACAGAGTATAATAGCGGGACGGTTCAGATATTCCAAAAAACAAAAAAAATAGACCGGTAAATTTTTGCTTTATAAAAACCATGACTTTTTTTTTTGTAATGAAATTTATTTGGATTTATTAAAGAAAGGATAAAGTGTTTTGAAAGGAATATTAAACGAAACCCTTTGTGCGATATACGATCACACTTACCCACTTGTTTTGTTCTAACCCTGATGACGAATGCGATTGAATTTGAAAGTGCATGGTTTTAAATAAATAAATTTTACATTAAAATTAAACGCCTTTAAGTAATGTATTTTGTATTGTTATGAATTTTAATTTAAGGTAAACATGAAGTCAATAGATATTTAGTTTTATCTTTTATTTACACATATATTACTTTTATAGAAGCCTTTTACCCTTTTCGCGATTCTCAGAAAAAATAATTCTGTAGTGTACGTCTACAACTTGTTGCGAAATCTTCATTTTTTGAAACATAGAAGGCTATTGGTAAACAAATACATACCATGTTCTCACTCCATCAATGCACTTTATTTTTGAATAAAGTGCATTTATAGAGTACTCTAAAATCACGAATGCATTTGTAGAATGCTCTAAACTCACGAAATGAATGCTAGAATTTTGTACCCCAAAATCACTTAACCCTTTCGGGGGCAAGGTACTTCTGTTGCTATGGTGTTAAAATGATTGATCTACACCAGGATTTACAAACAATCTTATTTGAAAATAAGTTAACAGACTTTCTTCACGCTTTTCTTCAGATAGAAAAGCAAAATTTTCTTTCAAAATTTTGGCGCCAATGTGGCATTTGGGAATTAAAATTAAGTGGTACATATGTATCCCACCACATTTCAAACAGTAAGCAGATTAATAAAATAAGCAAAAAAATAAATATCGCTGAGATTCTAAGATGAGTTTCTAATCAACTTACAAATAACCGCTTACAAGTGAAAAGTCATTAACTAACAGGCAGTCAGTCTTATATCCTTGCATCAGGTAAAGAATTTTGTGATGTCATCCCATATTACCCGAATCATTCTTGATTATTCGAATCCTTACGGATCTTGATTTCTAAAATATTCCATTTAACTGTTTCGCACCAAATTTGGACTTTAAGAGCTTATATACTCGTCAGCGCCTGACATTCGCAAACTAATATTAAACCAATGAAAGCGGTCTCTAGAAAATTCTCTTTTGGATTTCAATATTTTTAAATGATCCTTTTCGCATAGGATATCTGAGGTTGATGACTAACGTGAAAGTTTTGTACTTTTTCGTTTTCGTCAAAACTTTTACTTTAGACACCAAATCCTTACATTCATTAGCTATGCATGCCAGTAAAACATATTTTTTTTTCACTACGGTTCTAGAAAAGCAAGAATACAATCTCTAACATTTAATAATAAGTATCGCTATTATTTCATTCCAAACTATGTATTTGGAAAAAACAAAGAACTAGCGAGAAAATAGTCGGATAGAAAAAAAAATCCCTGACGGTTCGGCCTACAGGCACATGTAGATTTCGAAGACGCAGAACGTGGGTCGCCTGTTTATTGGGAATTGCAGAAGAAATACCTATTAGCCTTAGCCATGATGCGGTAGTTAGGACCGCCCACTTCGAAATACACCTGCGCCTGTAGTCAGAGCCAGCAGATTTTTTTTTCGCTGTAAGAGTTGGTCCTATAAAAACTTATCAGTATAAAAGTTGTAAATAATATTAAGAAGATTTGTAATAAATTTAAGCGGATTTGATTTCTTGTGAATTGGCGAAGTTATGAATTTTTTCCTTCTTAAACCCCTATCCCCTCCCCTTGGGGGTATTTTTAATTAAAAAAATCTGTCATACATACATTTTTGGCCCTTTTCCTAGAAGTAATAATAACTTTAAACGGATTCGATATGTATCATATTAAGAAGTTATGGGTTTTTTTCTGTGTTCACAAAAACCCCCCATCCCCCCTCCCCCTTGGTTTGATTTTGCCCATTAACGAACTTGACCGAGATTTTATGCCCCTTGATTTTATGTATCAGTTTGGAAAAGATTTGTACAGAATTATGGAAGTTATCGTGTCCATAAAAAAGTGATATAGATAGATAGATAGATAAAGTTTTGAACTGAGGGTGTTTTTTGGTTCTAAGAGTCATGATCGGTGTAGATCTGCAAAATTTTTCCAGAAATTCCAACTTAAGGGAGAATGTAATAGGTAGTATTTCTTACGAAATCTACCTAAAAAGAAAACAAAAAACAAAAAACAAAATCTTTAAGTAAAAACAAATAAAGCATTGCATTGTTATCAATGCTGAACATGTTACCAAATCTTGAAGAACAGCTTAATTAAAAACTTTTTTATTGTAAACGAAATAATTCTCAAATGATTGCATGAGGAAGACGAGCTATTGCAATTGTTAAATATTTTTTTACACTATTCAAATTAGTCTGTATTGAATTGAAAACCGAAGAAACCACTTTGTATTCAATTGAAAAACTGTTGATAATAATAATTTCTTTTCGAATTTTAACAAAGGATGTCAAAAAAGAGATTTTAAATAAAGAAAGGTAATTTAAAGTCAAGGGAAAGTTTTTATCTCCTTTGATTTGTAGTGAAAATTTTCACAACATATTCAAAGGCTATTGTTACAAGATTCAAATACTCGTTTTCTATTTATAACATATTTCATTACAAATTAAACTTAATGCGTATTACACTAAGTTTGTATTTAGAAGGCAATTTATGACTCATAGACTTTTTTTTTCGAGGTAGGTAGATTGGACCCGAAAGCAATTTTTGTCCATTTTTAAAATGTGAACAAAAAATTGCAAATAATTAAAACAAATATCTAATCACTACAATATACACTGGTGTGCATAACTTAAGCAACAAACACAAAATGCTAATTTCTGAACATGTGAGTATTCAAAAGGAAATTCTATAAAGAGCAAGTGTAGAAAAGAGGTACTACCCTAACAGCACGACCAGTTGATGTGAAATCCCCTTGACGTCACACATGGTTAGAAGTGTCACAATGTCACAATCACTACGGTGAATCAAAATATGAGATATTTCACTGTCTCATTATTACTCTCAAATGATTGTTAACACTGAAAAGTCACTGTAACTGTCGCTTTGTGATGGGTCACCAGGTGACATTACAATAAAGTCACTTTGTGATTCTCAAGTCACTGTCAGTTGAAGACTGAACTTTGAAGTCTATGTGAGCATTGCATTGTGATGAGTCGTCAAATAATGTCACAATGAAGTCGCATGGTGACTTTACGGTGATCGACACTCTGTTGTAAAGTCATCATTGCACTCCTTTGTGAAAAGTCACCAGATGATTTCATTTTCTGTCACTTGGGAACTCGTCACAGAACAGCTATCATGATGACTTTACAATGGAGTGTCAAAATGACAGTCACATGAGAGTCACAAGATGATTTCATTGTAAAGTCACCTGGTAACTCGTCAAAAAGCAGTAGTCATGGTGACTGTTCAGTGGAGTGACTAAATGAGAGTAAAAATGAGACGAATGAAAGGTATCACATTTCTGTTCATTGTAGTGACTGTGACAATTATGACCATTTGTGATGTCAAGAAGACTTCACATCGACTGTCTATGCTGTTAGGGTAGTACCTATTTTCTACACTTGCTGTTTATAGAATTTCCTTTTGAGTACTCACGTGTTCAGAAATTATCATTTTGTGTTTGTTGCTTAAGTTTTGCACACTAGTGTATAATTTTTCTTTCTATTTTGTATAGATTGTGTAGCATTATTTATTAATATACTCATTATAAACCAGTAGTTCATTTGTATTTTGGTAATTTTATATACTTACATAGGGTCTAATCAGTAGTCGGAGAAACTACTTTATTTTTTTAGCGAACTACAACTATTTTGTCGAAAATTTAGTCAACTACAACTACTCGTTTTAAAAAGTAGCGACTACAAAGTATTTTTCAAAATTAATCGCTATTTTGATATTTTGTCAAAGAATTCAATCTACACTTGAAATTGAGGTCACGGATTAATTATAATAATACAATGGTCTATTGTAAATGAAGTGTGTAACATTTATAGTTCATTTACCGGGACACTCAAAAATTTTCGTTACATTATGGTCTATGGGGGAAAAATCATTTGCAATGTATTTTAACGATGTTAGACTATTTCAAACATATTGTAATCGATATATATCACTGAGGAGTACTACAAGATGCGTACTGTAAAATCTGGTGTCCATAGCATTATCGTTCATTTACAAGGACACACAAAAGAATTTGGTTGCAATATGGATACAATATACTCGGTTACTGTCTATAAGCGATAATTGCTGGAAGTGCGTTTTCAGTTGTGATAGGCGTTTTTAAATTTACAATTTTTTTGCAAATTATTTGGTGGATATAAATTCTAAAGATTTTATACAGGGCTGCACAAAGGGATTCGAGTACATTTCCGTTTATTGACGGGAATTAATGAGAGGGGGCAATTCACTTCCTAACTGAACTAAACTTTAGTATACTATGTAATATATATATATATATAAATCTTTAGATCATATACAGGGCTTCACAAAAGAATTTGAATACTTTTCCGATTATAGATGATACTTGCTAAAACTGGTTTTCAAATGCGTTATGCGTTGTTTCCCAATTGTAGTTATTTCACCTTATTAAACGGGGAAGTTTTATGACAGTATACTGAATGTGTTGAAAAAGATTTCATAATCTATGTTTGCGCATGATTTTTCTTTCTGGTTAATAACTAAAAAAGCCTTATTCTCTATTAGCAGAATAACGACAAAATTAAGATCCAAGTGATATCAAAGAGCCTTCCGAAAGTTGTGAAAAACAGAAAGAAAATTGTTCAACAAACCTTTGACCTCACCAACAATGAGAAACTATCAATCTTTCCCTAACACTAAAAGCCAATTTACCCACTGCTCTAACCTACTGTTTTCGAAAAGTTGCTTAAAAGTCTGTAGTATATATACAGAGTTTGGAGTATATTGATAGTTTCAAAATAAATTAATAGGTTGGGAGGAGGTTAATTTTTTATTTAAAAAGAAAAAAATCTTTCCTTGCAAAATAATATTTTAACAAATTGCACTATAAATAATTTTTTTAGTAATTACGTGACTTTTCAAGATTAATATAACTTGTACGGAAATAAATATTCTTTTCCTTTTTAAAAAATCCAATTGTAATAAACAATACATTTCGAAAAAAAAAGATGGAGTCAATTATCAATTGAATTTTGTTTCGCTTAATGATTGCGAAGTCGGTGCACAAGGGACGCGTGTTGCAACACTATCCGAGATTCTAGAACATAGCTTATTAAATTTGAACGCTATAGATCATTTTTGCTTAAAAAAGAAAAGAAGGAAAAGGAAAAAATGAGTGTTTTTTTTTTTGTTTTTTTTTTTTACAGTGTGATTATAAAAAAAAAACTATCCTGATATATGAGCCCCTAACTATCATACCGTTCACAGAAACTAAATGAAATTTTGGTTTAAAGTATTTTGAGGTATGCGCTCAAGAATCATATAGAAAACAACAGTTAAATTCTAATAATTACGGTCGCATTGACAAAATGTGATTTGATGACAAAAATTTTCAAATGGCAAAACCTACTTTTTTTTATTGGAATGTGATCTTCATAGTGAAAAACTATAAAAAGCGTTGGAACGGTACCTGTAGCACGAAATTCGCCGGCGCTAAACAGACTAAAAAGAAAAGTGAAAATAACCAATAAGGACAGAGAAGCAACAGAAAACAAAACATTTTGTTGTGTTTCACAAATTTTCCACTTCACACACGATGACACTTTGCACGCGGCAGATGGTGGATAGCACTGAACAATAAAGGGTTTTACTTTCTGTTGACTCTCTGTCTTGATTGTTTTCACTTTTCTTCTTAGTCTGTCTAGCGCCGATGATTTTCGTACTACAGATACCGTTCCAATGTTTATATGGTTTTTCACTGTAAAGATCACATTCCAATAAAAAGAAGTAGGTGTTGCTATTTGATAGCATAGTTTTTTTATAATCACCCTATATGTAAAAGTGCCATATTTAAACTTAATTACAAGAAAATTGTCACAATTAATAGTTACAACAAAATGCGTTTCGAAAAGTCATTTATAGTCACAACTATTTTGCTCCAGAAATGATTTATTTCCTCTTATAAGTTTTATCTCAAAAATAGCATATTCATATATGAATATATTTTCCCATTCTCTTAGTTTCACAAATTATTACTTAAGAATGAACTACAAAGAAATGTTTCACAAGTGCTGATCAGTAATTTGATTAAAATTTAAATGACAAAATTTATTTAAAAGTATGGAAGATTTTAAACTTAGTTTTAAGAGATAAAGTGGGCAGTTCAATTGATATAACCAAATTCAGTATTTAACATTTTTACAAGTAATGATTAGTGAGATTATTAAAAAAATGATGAAGTTTATTTAAAAGTAAAGAAGATTTCAAACTTGGTTTTAAGACAAAGTGGATAGTTTAATTGATGACATATAAATTGATTAGGGTAAAGTTTTTTGACTAACACTATACGAACGAAACAATGCCAATAAGGAAAATGAGTATTTAATTTTTGAAAATGCTCCTGTCTTGTTTTCGTATGTTTTTGGTCAATTTGGTTTTAGGATTTTGAATTGGCATTTTACCCAATTCATGTGTTTTGTGTGCATTTTATTTAGTTTCATGTGATTATTTCATGAAGAAAATCTCTGGGAAAATATTGGTGAATTTGATATTGGTGAATTTTATCTCTAGATTATGTCGACTCTTTTTCCTTGCTGTTGGATGCTGTGTTTTCTTATCTCAGTGTGATTGCAATGAAATTGTAGTATACTCATTTTAATTTACTTAGCAAGAAAGTTTCTTGTTTACTTATTCAGTGCTGTGTTGGAACTTTGCATTTAAAATTTTATCATCTTCAAGTATGGGTCGCTCTAATTGTTGTTTGCTTTTATTTGATTTAGAGTATACATTTTAATCTCATTGCATTTTAATAATTTATTCACTGGGGAAAAATTCAACACAACATAACTTTAACAAAGCTTCATAAAACAGCATCAAAATGTACGCTCTCTAACACCAAACAACTTTTTAAAGATAAGAATATACTAGTTAATTCGCTAGCAACGTCTTTATCATCTTCTCTTTGACTTTGGTTGTAAAGTCAGCAAGTCAGTTTACTTTTTTTTTTAATACAATCCCGAGAATTATTTTCAATTCCGAAAGCAATGTTCAAGCAATTTTCAAGACTTCGGATTGCTTGAACACAATCCCAGTATCCCGGGATTTTGCGAACAGCGTTTTCCTTATTACTGCTTTTTTTTAGTAATTATGTGCTATAATTTTATAGAAATCCTAATTAATATGAAACCTAATTTATTCCATGTAGGAAAGTATTTTTACATTTAAAAAGTTGAATAATATAAGAAATAATATAGGTAAAATAACATGTTGCAACGTTGCTGGGAAATGAGCCACACCTTTTACTTTAATTCAGCTAAAATTATTCTTTATCGACTTCAATTGAACTTGGCTTTCTTAAAACACTCCATATCTATAAAAATCATGAAAATTTTGTTAATTGAGATTTAACTATTCCCTCATTGTCGAATTACTTGAAATCTTATATAAAAAACACCTTTTCTTAATTTTTATTAACATTTTTTTCGCATTACGAGTTTCTTTTTCTATGCAATTTCTTATTGGCTGTCCCTGTATTTTGCCGTTATTCTATTGCTCAATAAATTTATCCCTCCAATGTTCTTCTCATTTATATACAGTATATGTACAAAAATCGAAATTACTCTTCAATAGCTTGAATATTTCTGGTGCTTATAACGTTGCTTTATCTACTTATATGTTACAACTGTTGAGAACTAATCAACTAAATTGTTGATTTTCGTGAAAGTGATAATAAAAATAAAAATGCATCCATGGTTAATCATCTAGACGACTTCAAATTCCATTTCCAGTAAAACAAGGTGCCGAACAGGTTTTCTCTATTTCACCAATTCTTAGAGAAATTTGGTTAATATTTAAGTGTGCTTCCTAAGAACTAATGACTAAGAAATAGAAAAAGATTCCACTAGACCCCAACTCAAACAAGAAGAAGATCCTTTAAATGAAATAATAGCTGTGTTTATCTCATAAAGCAGGTAATCAAGTTTGTTTTTCTTCAACAAAGCATCATAAGGCAGCAACAAAACACCACTCTCCAACACCCAACAATTTTCTGAAGATGAGAATATAATTAATTCGCTGGCGACGTCTTGGTCATCTTCTCTTTTGCGTCTGGTCGTTAAGTCAACGAGTCAGTTTTATTTTTACCTCTTTATGGATCCTCCTGAAGTACGTGTTCCGCATGGTTAACACATGTGAAGATGGAAACATATTCGGTTCGGAATTCTAAAACTGTTGTCATCAGGAATCAGATTTATAAGACTTTAACTCCTCGTAAGCGAAGGTGAAAGGCAGAGGAGAGTTATCACTAAGACCTCATTTTCTTCCTGCATCACGTCTGCTTCGAGCAATGAGTAAAAGAGGCAATGACAGATTAAGTGAAAAGCGAGACGTTAAAATGCCAGTATAAAAACAGGAATTATCAGAATGTGGGAATTACGGGGAGTTTTATTTCGTTTTCTTCTTAAAATTTTACGATGATGCAGCAATAAAAGAATGCTATCTACCAAACTATGAGCACGATTTTCGTGCATATGCAGTACTAAATTTTTCTGTTTGTGGAAATGCATATTTCAAATATAAATAAAAGTCAAATTTTTAAAAATACATATATAAGGACTGTTTTCTAGAAATCCACACCAACTTTTCTTGATGGAAAAGCTGTGAAAAAACGAGACAAAGAACACAAATGGGCACTGTAAGGTAACTTTAATAACCACATTACTCTTAAAACAGTTATTGGGTTTCAATTAAACTGTTTCGTCGGACATTATCGATTTTACTGTTGGTGGTACTTTCTAGACGTTGTACAAAATATAGGTCCATAATTTTGAGACAGTACTTGATTCGATTGATCAATTTCTGGGTGTTATCTGCTTTCCAGCCTTTAGCATACACATTAGACTTCAGATACGCCCAGAACTGCTCAACTGGTCGAATTTTGGGAACGTTGGCCGGGTTGTCGGAGTGCTCTGCGAAAATGATGTTTTGCTGGCGCAAGTGGTTGAGAACAATTTTGCAGTAATGACTGCTGGCCAAATCTGGCCAGAAGACGTAATCACCGTCGTTGTAATTGACACGGATGTAGGGGGTGACACGACGACGAATGCACTCGTTCAAATATCGTTGTACGTTGACAGCGAACCCAGTAAAACAACTGACGACTCAACGACTTTCAAATCAACTGACGACTCAAGCCTTTCGGATCCATCGCAATCCAAACGAGGGCCTTGTCTTCGAATTTTGCTTTAGTAGCGAATTTCATAATAGGTTGTGTCGTGGAGACGTCAAATGTGTAGTAACCACCATTACCGTTAATAATGGAGTGAGTGACGCTGAAGTATAACTCGCCATCCAAGATGAACGCTCGATCAGAGAATTTTCTGAAGAAGCGACCAACCACACTTCGTTTTCGCAGCAACCATTTGCTTTTCTGTTCGTTTTGGTATGACTCTTTTCTTGTGATATTTGATGTTAAGTTTCTTGGTGATTGTCTTATGTAGGTATCCGGCTGAAACAATGAATTTGGCAGCCGTTGGACAGATTGTTACTCGGTCGTTCTTGTCAAACAGTCTTTTTCAACGGCTGTAATTTTGACTTGGGGAGTTTTGGGGCCTTCCGACCCGATCGCGTGGTTGTCTTTCGGCCAGGAGTCTCTTCTCGTAATGTTGTAGAATAGCGTATATCGTTCGGTGAAAAAATGGTTCACGGCGAACTTCTTCCCATGATGAATATTGCCTTCGTATTGTACACACGTGTACGCAGACACTCCTTTTTCAACTCCATTCTCGGAAAACACATATTACTTAATGAACTCTTGGCTAACAGGCGTGCCCTTATATACAGTAACGCAACAAACGCTGCACGCGCAGGTTTCGCGTCATTCGCATTCCTTTGCTATTTTGCATAACTGCAAAGTTTCTGCGGACTTCCAGGAAACAGACCTTATTACATTTTTATTTTTTTTAATTTATATTTTATTATCAACTTTTTAATGTTTAAAATATTTCATTGTTACAGTTTCACAGCCAATTGATATATTTCAGCAAGCCTGGTTTGGTGTATAATTAACTCCATTATTATTGTAACTCGTATACAGTTGTAACCATAAAGAATATTTGGTGATTTATCCCCTGTTCCCAGGGGGAAAAATGCTCAAAGATTAATTTATTAATTGAGGGGGTCTGGGCAAGAGAGTGCTAAGCCACATTTTTGAACTTTTAAGATATTTCAATTTGAAAATTTGATCAAATACTCAAATCAAGGTATATAACAAAGATTTTTTGCCAATGTCTTGGTAACATTTGAGATATTCTGAGCAACAATATGGAATCACTTTAATGATATTACTATTACTTTTTTTGTAAAATAGCTATCTTCATTGGGGCATAAACATCTGGGGCCAAAACGAAACCTGGGACATATGCTGCCATAAAGTGACATTAGCAACAAATTATATGTTGGACATTTTAATTTACAATATTAAGCAGCAGATGACAGTGTTAGATTTATTTTACAAAAAATGTGGCTTGGCACTTTTTGGCCCCGACCCCCTCAATTTATAATTAAGGTTTAAATTTATTAAAATGTTATATTGCAACTAAACCACACCTGTGTACATAATTTATACAATTCTAGCATATCAGGAAGTGAGTAGAATTTTTTTTAATTCAATCTTTACATACATAAACCAAGTTAAGTTAGTAAAAGAGTGTAAAAACTAGTTAAACACTTTTTTACACCGGTTAGGATACATGTGGACCGTCGATAGTCTAAGCCTCTAAGGATTAAAATGGTGAAATAAAAATAAAAGAAAATAATTTAATATTTAAGCTTTGTAACTTGCTGTAGACAATCTCACTCCACCTAGAATCTTAGCTTTTTTTTAATTTACAGAAAAAAAAAAAAGTTATCTGATTACGTTTAGAGAACTTTAGCAAAAAAACATGTAAACAAATTAATCATTTTTTTTTAATTTTAGTTTATGTGTGAATTAACTGTGCTATGTTTATATTTCCATTAAGTTACTTTAATTTTAGAAAATACAAAACTTTGAAGAAATTTTCGAAAAACTTCCAAAATGCTATACGTAAATCTAATCATCCAATTCAAACAAATTTAATACCAAAATAATCTTTACGCACTTATCTAGATAATTAACTAAAAATTTTAGGCGACTTCTATAAATAAACATGTTATAGCTAGTCTAAGAATCAGTATTAGATATTTGGCATATCTACATCATCGTTTATCAAATGCCATACTATAAATTTGCAAAATATTCTTATTGTGAGCATTCTTTTACTTCCCTAGTAAACAATTTATAGAAAAACATACCAAGTTTGAAAAAAAAATAAATGATAACATTTTTAGTTATCCTTTTCGAAAAAAGAGAGACATATGCAACAAGAAAGTAAAATCATGCATCCAGAATAGATTATGAAACACTTTCCAACAGTTCCAGAATACTTAAACAAACCTTCGCTGTTTAATAAGATAAATAAGATACCTAAGTAAACATTTTAGAAAACGCAAAGCACATTTGAAAACCAGATTTCAGCAATTAAAGGGAATAGCTGGAAAAGTACTCCCATTCTTTTGTTTAGCCTTGTATATAGCTATAGATTTGTATATACTCTATGGCACAGTGGTCATCAATTATTTTTTCCGTAGGTCCGTTTCAAAACATAGTCAACCTTTCGCGGTCCAGAAAACTTAAGCATTCCCCCCAGGTTAACAGGATTGATTCCTTAAGCTTACTTTATTCATAAATAAATGTAGAAGATACAACTCCGAGAAGTGTTAGGTGGTATCATTTGTGTTTTCTTTGCAATAATTTGTTCATCATTTTGTACAAAGTGTTTTTTTTTAATCACGATACATCGTTAACAAAAACTAAATTAATGAATTAGTTATTTAATTAATAGTATAAATTGATTACGTGCTAAATTCGTTGATGTATGTGTTGCACCAGAATATGCTACGAACTGTATTTTATGTTTTTTTTTTAAATGCATTGAGTATTTCACTGTATAAGAAGGAAAAGATCCCCGATTGTGGAAAAGGGATAATCTTCTTGATTATGGTAACGGACCGAAGGAACACACAAATAAATTACACTTGAAAACATTTAAAATCTGCCTCATCTGCAGATTGTATAGTATTAATGTAAAAAAAACTCTCCATCTTTACATAAAATTTATTAGCTTAAAATAATGGATTTTTTTTATATGATTTTAAAACGAGCAATAATTAAGGAGGACATTTTAAAACTTTTTATTTAAACATTTTAAAACTTTTTATTTAAACATTTTAAAACTTTTTATTTAAACATTTTAAAACTTTTTAACGTCGAATTTTGACGGTGCTTTTGGGCAAATGCAATCCACATGCGCATAGGATCTCACTCGGATGCATTATCAGAGGGGGAGAGATATGAGATATGTGCTTTATTTACTATGTTCTATTATTTACTGAATATGATGTGGACGTAGGAATATACTATTTGTATGATACTTCATAGGTCCATGAAATTTTCTTTCTTGCAGTGGTGAATATAGCGATAATGTCAAACTGATTTGCATTACACAGTTGTTTCGGATTGTTTGTTTGGAGTTTGCATCGAAAATAGTACTGTATTTCACTGGTAGAAAACTTTTAAATAAATTTTTTGAAACCCAGTTTCATACTCTCCCCTTTTAAATAATGAAGAAGCTTATTTTACTAAAATTGTTACAGTAATTTTTTTCCGTCAAGTTTTGACGGGTTCCATCTAGTATTTCATAATTCTTAATATAATATTAACACCAGTCTTTTGTTGCGCCCTTTTTGCCTAAAATGATGTAAAGTATTAATGAAAAATGTTTCATGATGCACTTAGAATGTTTTAACGATTTTCACCTGTAAAATATCTGTTGATCTTCTAAATGCATTTAAAATTCTTTTTTTACTTACCCATCATACGTAGTATAGGGTAAATCTTATAATCGTTTTAAAAATCGAAAAAAAAATGACGTATTTACACGTTTTAGACACTGGTGAATCCGAAAAGCAAAGAGAAAAAAAAAAATGCCGTCTGTCTGTCTGTGTCTGTGTGTGTGTGTGTGTGAACGCTCTATATTCCAAACAACTTGAGACAGAGACTTGAAATTTGGTATGTACTTAGTATGTAATAATGAAAAGTAGCTTATTAAATTTCAGTAAACTCTATCATCCGGAACAATTTTTTTTTCGGACTCTCGAAATATTCGCTCTTATAAAAGGTATATAAATTTTTTCGAAATTGTTTATTTTAAGAAGTGAATATAAAAGACAATAAAAAAACATAAATTTTGCATAAAGAATGAAGTCGATCGGGTAATGAGTTGCCGAGATATTTGTATTCCTATTTTCCACACTCTTCGATTTTCCATGACACTGTATTTCATTCAAATTTCAATTTAAAGATATATTTTAATTGGAAATGAGACGCTTAATCCGACGCAGTGAATTCTTAGTTAATGATTAGCATTTTTGGAGTTATAAGGATGTTTCTTTTACGCAATTCAGTAATACAGCGTTTAAAGCGAAGTTAACGAAAAAGACAGGCTACCGCGGTGCATTCCACTTATCTTTTCTTTTACAGACCGCTAGAGTAACGTGATGCTCTTTTCTTACACCTGCATTGGTGCATTCAAGTATCACGTGACTCCGGCGGTCTCTAAAAAAATATACGCGTAAAGCACCGCGGTAGCCTGTCTTTTTTGTTAGCCTTGGTTTAAAGTTTATGACGTCATTAAGCCAGGATTTTATTCGAATTGCAATGCATTTTATAAACAGTTTACACATGTTTATTGTCATATTTTATATTATGCATATCCATGATGGGTAAGTATTACGGTGGCCCCCAACGACTAGTTTATTTTAAAAATTATTCTTTCCTTTACAATATACTCTTATTTTTTAAGTCTCAACTGAAAGTAATTCTAATTGTCGTAGATCTATAAAAAAGAAACATCGTTTATATATGAGTCATAATTCGTAAATGTTCGCGACATTCGATATTTTTTTAGTAAGTTAAGGCTAACTTTGTTTCGTGAGAAATCATTAGATAGCCTTTAGTAAGTGATTAATCAAACGATTATAAACCGGTACTTAATATTGAAAGATTACCTTTAAGTAATTAATTCTTTAATATTGTTTTTGTTTGAATCTCAATGTACGCATGCTATTAATTAAATATCAAATATCATTAGGTATTCATGCATGAGGTTGAGCCCGTAATCAGAATGAAAAATTATTAGTTACAGAAGTAAGAACAGAAAAAATATAAACCTAATAGAAAATTCGTTGTGTATAAACATCGAATCAATAATTTGTTTCAGCCTATATCTTTAAAATAGATTGATGGCTAGCAAATTACGTATAATTTTACCAGCACGGTGAGCAATTATCTATTCTTTGAATTACTGTAGCTTCTTCTTATATTTATCACAGCAAAATAGAAAGAAGCATTATATTGAAATTAACGAAGCAAACTTATCACTTGCAACTTCACTGTCGACAATTTTCTTGTAATAATCACCGACAGATGGCGCTTTTGAGTGTGAAATGTAATGTGTAATATTGTGTACCTTGGAGGTATCGCAAACCTCAATGACCTCATCACTCCTGATGCGTTACATGCTGCATATGATATAATTGGCCAACGTTGGCTAGGATAGTTCCTGCAATGTTCGTACAATCAAAATGTAATGGTAGATTAGTTGACGGAAGTGTTTAATTGTAGATATACCCATAACTTTATACAAAAGCGTTCAAAGCTGTTTTAACCCAACTTTACCCTGAGAAAATCAGATGACGTCATTCTCCAATTATACGAGTAACACCAACGCCCCCTAGATAAGAAAGCCGTGATACGCGTCACGAAAACGTCATACCAAACAGGCAAAACAAAGAAAAAAATTCGAACAACTTGCATGTTTCGATTTCATCGGCTCATAGAATTAATAAATATTATTTACGACTAATAGTTAATAATTCCACGAGCCATCGAAATCGAAACATGCAAGTTGTGCGAATTTTTATTTTTATTTTGACTGCTTGGTATGACGTTTTCGTGACGCGTGTCACGGCTTTCTTATCTAGAGGGCGTTGGTAACACGTGTTTCGATCTCTGAACGCGCTCCTAGTGTTTAAAGGGGTGGGGGGGGGGATCACAAACAAAGGAGGACAATTTTTACGTTATTTTAAGACGAGTAAAGACATCAGAGAGAAACGACATACGATAAAATAGTTCTGGTCGACAGGTCAAGAGGACAAAACCAGACATGGCTATAATATGAAGACTGCACGGTGCTTCTATACATAAGAGTGGCTATATAAGGGATATAAAATTTGATTGGTTGAGACAATTTTGGGCAAAAACGAATCGCCAAGCATCTTGGCGAGCCTTCTATTATCGGCAAACTAATGTTTGTTAACTTGCTGTCACTCGTCTAACAGAACTTCGTCCATGGATCAGGATTAAACAATAAGTAGTTTATAATTTTTTTTTCGGTATTTTGTCTCTCTCTCTCTCTCTCTCTCTCTCTCTCTCTCTCAAAAAAAAAAAAAAAAAAAAAAAAAAAAAAAATTCTGCGAAATTGCAAAAATCTTCCTGAATATCTGCCCGAATGTTTGAATTGGAACTGAAAACAATTACTATGAATGCGTCAAAATGAAGTAACTTTTCATTGTGTCGCTCTGTGTTTAAGGGTCCTCTTCACGTACTTGAAAACACCCGCTCACTAATGTTAATCCTATGGAGTATTATTTTTATTTTTCTAATATCTCGTTTGCATTTCAATATTTTTAAACGATTTTTTTTTCATTGGATAGCAGAGATCAATCTCTATTTCCGCCGTTGATTAGTTCAAGACAAGAATGTGGAACTTCGTAAAAAAATCTGATTTTTTTTATTTTTATTTTATTATTATTTTTTTTTTTTTTACGGAGATACTTTCACTTTCGGAACCGGTTTCAAAAGTGAAAGTATCTTCGTCTCTCGTGTCTGGAAAAAATCTGGAAAGAAAATCTGTGCTATCCAATGCAAAAAAAAATCGTTTAAAAATATTAAAATGCAAACGAGATATTAGAAAAATAATACTCCATAGGATTAACATTAGCAAGCGGGTGCTTTCAAGTGCGTGAAGAAGACCCTTAAGGTAGGGTTGTAATTTTTACCGGTCAAAACTAATTTTAACCATGACAGTGGTCGAAATTTTTTTTTACCACTCAAAAGTGGTTGAAACTCTATTAAATAAATTAAGCTTACTTAAATTGTTCAAACTGTATATTAATGTGGATATTAATATCACGTTATACATTATGCATATTTAATAATAATTAATATTGTAATAATTATTAAATATAGATAGATTTTTTTTATTTATTTACTTATTTATTTATTTATTTATCTATTTATTTATTGCCTTCAGAAATCAAACATAAACATATTTCACAAATGCTCCCCCCCCCCCCCTCCTGTAAATTTAGCGAATTGCCTTTAACATTAACGCAATATCCAATTTATGGATGAAATCGTCCCCTTCTCTAAACTTAACCATTTACCTTTAATAGTAACAAGATTTTTAATTTAGGACTGTAGTGAGTAAATGGAAGTTGATGCCGAAAAAGAAGATTAATATTCAAAAAAGGTGGTAGCTGCGGGTCTAAGGAAATTTTTAGTAGTTTAATAAAGTAGCCGGAGGATCCTAGAACTATGTTAGGGAGCTATAGTAGAGTAGGGGACCCAATAGGGGCCCAATAGGGGCCAACTGATAGTTGAGAGCAGGACACTAAAATTAAAACATGTTAAAAAGTCTAGTACTGAGCGCTTTTTAGACTTTCATTTAGTCGAAATTAAGCATAGGATATGAATTAATCATTAGAATGAAATTTTTATGAAATGCGCCAAAAATCGGGGGAAATGCTAATAAATGGTCCCTAGGGCCACAATAAAAATGAGGGTGTGGGCCGAGGAGAGAAATGAAAGACAACTTTAAAGTTGTGCATTGAGAGCGTGACATAATTAGGGGGGGGGTGAAAGAGGCCCCAGACAGGTCCCTGCTGTTCATCGACATCCAACTCCTAGCCATTGCTGCACCTGGTGATATACTCTTAAAGAGTGCTGTCGTGCTGCAGCTGCAGATGGTCGTAAAGCAGCAATATTTGAATTGTATTTAAATGCTGACTTCTTGTACGAAATATACCTTAGGTGGTTCAGCGAAGGCACATTCGTCCCCCTATAACCGTACAGCAAGACCAGGAAATGTTCCCCAGCAGCTGCAATCATCTCTTGAGTAGCGTTGGAGTCTTTAAATACTTTAACAGCGTCAGCAACATCTGAATTCTTCACAAGAGTTTTGAGGAACTTCATTTTTCCTTGCAGAAATGGTGCTGACGTTGTATCACACCCGCTCATAGCATGTAGGAAGAGGATGTTTTCCGCAACCGTTGAACTCACAGCATTAATTGGAGAAAAATATCACTGGAGAAACAGTGTTCTTTCCAGGTTTTAAAAAGAAAACGTTTTCAGCCCTGTAGAGAGCTATCAAAATGACCAAGAAGTCTACATCCTCCCCAACTATAATCACCGTCTCATTTAATGGAGCCAAGGACAAAGCAGTGTTTATAATCAAGGTGTATGCGTCTTCTTTTGCTTGCTTGCATGTAACATCTGCTGATGAGAACTTACCACTCATCATAGATATTAACTGACCCTTGTTTTTTGGGTTAGCAAGAAACTTTTCTTTGCAAATGGTAGGTACCATTGTACCGTCAAACAATATATCCGTTGAAGAATGTTTCCTTGCTCGTCTCATACGCTCAGCAGTTTTTGTACCACCTTGTAAGTCATCAGGGTAGCCATCAAAGACAACTACTGCCTGCGGTTGGTACCGTGACTGTACGTGCTCAACATATTTATCGCAGATTGTTGAAAAAGGCTGATTCTTAGGCCAAACAACCCTATGCAATAAAAACCTCCCATCAATGATTTTGGTCACAGACATACCATTTTTATTTATTTTTTTAGTTATGAAGAAAACAATGAACCTCAGATGCATAAAATAGTTAATCATATGACGTACATACAGCGCCGTAATTCCCGCTTTTTGTTTTTAACACCTATTTTTGCGGCACTTACTAATATTTGTTGCTAATGTACATAATCATTTATAATTAAATAATGATTGATAATGAGTCGTCGTATTTATTATCAGGAAACTTCATTGTATAATTTAGTTAATCCTATATATTTTAGTATCATTAATAGTCAACGTCTGCTTAAAATGGTTAATTTTCATATTACATCAATACAGGGCCATAATTCCCGTTTTTTACAGTTTTTTCTCTTTTATCCCCACTCAATGTTACCGCCTCTTAGAATACGAGCTCTCCGGAAGAGTAGTACCCTCGACTCATAAGAGTAGCTGGACCTGCCCCTCTGCTCCCACCTTCCCCTGGTGTTGGATCCGCACTTTTCCTCTACCTCAAATGCATAAAATATAGTCAAACATATAATCTTTAGTAACATTAATAGTTAACATTTGCATAAAATGATTAGTTTCCATGTTACATTGACATACAGTACCGTAATTCCCGTTTTTTTTTACAGTTTTTTGTTTTTAACACCCATTTTTGAGGCACTCTCACGGCTAAACTATTGAACAGAGAATAAAACTTCCAACACATAATATGTAGGAAATTTTATTCTCTTTAATTCATATACTGCTGACG
Source organism: Maratus michaelseni (assembly GCA_963931845.1). NCBI lineage: Eukaryota > Metazoa > Arthropoda > Arachnida > Araneae > Salticidae > Maratus > Maratus michaelseni. The sequence continues at coordinate 8,071,383 of OZ007590.1, read as the reverse complement.
TTCACGTAAAATGCATAATTTTGGAATTATTTTGAAAAAACGGAAAAAAGTCCGTTTTTTTACACGTTTTTTGTAAAAAAAAAAAAGTATTTCCCGGAAAAAATTTTGTTGGAAAACCTCGGATTCATGTTCAGCGACCCAAAAAACATAAAGGGACCAAAAAAAACTACACCAAAACTTTCCTTTATTTTCTACCAAATGACTGGACTATTATGTTGGACCTTTGACATAAGTTGGAGATGATTAGGTTTTCGTGTAAATCGTACAACAAGTGGCACCGCTATGCTGTAGTTTTTTATTCTAAAATTCATAATTAGAACAAATTACGCTTTTTGAAGTATTAACATGTATGAGATAGAAGAAAGTTTTGGCACATTCGACTAGTTTAAAGATTCCCTAGCTGCACAGAACTCGCCTTCATTCCATCAAGAGATTTTCTTGTGATTTTGGGCTCGTTTTAATTGACGTATTTGATTGACTGACGGATTTAATTGTTCGTATTTGATTGAGGGTTCTCTAGTGTAAAACAATAAGAAAGAGCTGAAATCGCGATTTTTAAGCAAATTGTCACCAGAATCTGTCCCTAAAGACAAATAAGCGAATTATATAAATACGGCTTAATGATTACCATTGGTCTTTCACTGATTATTAACTACTTGCTACTCCAGTGCTTTAAAGCCAGTTAAGAATTTCTTTTTTAACCACTTTATAATGAAATGTCTGTTCTTAAGAATTTCGTAATGCGATAAAGGAATTCACGTCATAGAAATTCATTATGCGGGAAACGGATGTCATGAATCCTTTAATTATTGCATCACATTTTGAAAAGAAAATAATGCGTTTGTCTCCAGGGCATTTGAGTTTCTCGGAAAAATTGCTCTAAGATCTGTTACAGGTGGATACAAAAGTTAATGGAGACAAATATTTCAGATTATTAATAATGAAACTAGAAGGCTACCATTAATAATTATCGTATTTCACGTTAATGTAACTATCATTATCTTTATCTACATGCAGTGTTCCACAAAAGTCACGTTACCGAGAGTAGTTTTTGAAAAATATGCAAATTTCACCATGATGAACAGAAATAAAATTAGTTAATATACGGAAATAATTAGTATCCTTTGTTGCATTATACAATGAAATATTATTAAATTTCCTTTGGATATACTGTAAAAAAAATTACAATTACTATAGCTCAAAAATACTTCCACAAAAGTCATAGTACATATGTATAGCATTTCAAATTTGTCACTCATTTGCATATTTTACTGAACATAGTCGTAGTCCCGCATTATTCACATTAAAGTTAAATGTATCTGTTGTTATCTCAGCAGAAAAGAACCAATCTGAATTTTAAAAAATATCGTGAAAAAACTTACAGTTGAAGAAAGAAAATTAATTATTAATCTTCACAGAAAAAGGATAAATCTTAGTGATATTTCTGAAAAAATGTCTAGAAGCCTTCCTCCATCCAAAAGGTTAATTAATCGCTACAGAAACGAAAAGAGGATTGAAAATAAAGCTTGAAATGGCCGTCCTAAAAAATGAACAGTGAGAAATAATATTAGAAAAATAAAACGCTGCATTTCTGAAAGTCTCTCAAATAGTGCTAGAAAAATAAGATTTGTAAAAACAGGGCAATAAAATAGTACATGAAGAAACTATTAGCAGATCAAGAATGATGCTGGGTTTAGATTAAGAACTGCAAGCAGGAAAACGTATTTCTCTCTTATCAACAGAAAGAAAATAATGGAGTTGTGGCAGTATTCTGCCCTTAACGAAACAAACCGACTCGGAACCAACCGATCCCGTAATTCATAACGCGATTTGACAGTTTGCAATTCTGCCCTGCTTTCGGATTTTTCGACCGACGTTCAATACCAGTTTCGACCAATCATTTCCAAGGTCACGCGTGGTTTGTTTATTTACGCGAGATGTGAACGTGTGTTTTATACCTATTTAAATGCAGACTTTTTTGAAATTTTTTTTCAAATGATTGATTTTTTTTTTTTTTCCGAAGTTAGGTTTGCGGGAATTTAGAAGTCAATGATAAATATTATTTATAAATATTAATTAAGAAATAATTTTAAAATATTAATTAATGATGAGACTAGGGAGATTAGATGGGATATGGATTTTAGGTTAGAATTTAAATATTTTGATGAAATAAAGGAGAATACAGCAAATTTAATAAAAAAATATGAGGTATTTATCTAAATTCTGTAAATATACATTGTTGTTTAAATATATACTACATTTTCTTATGACCATACAGCAAAGATTTTATTGCTAATTTGTAAATAATGTAAATTATACATTTATTTTTTTTACTGTTCATTTAATCTGAATTGTTGTAACGCATTTTTTTATTGTAACTTGAATTTGAAATTAAATCTTCGTAGTCATGTGACATTTCCCTCTCCCCCCCCCCCCCGCTTTTTTTCTACTTTTCAGTGAATATGAATTGTTCTTATGCCTTTTTCATTAGACTTAAAATTAAATAAATATTTTCTATATAAATTAAATATTCGTAGTCATATGACACCTTCCCTTCGCCCACTCGCTCCTTTTAGGTAGATTTCGTAAGAAATACTACCTATTACATTCTCACCTAAGTTGGAATTTTTAAAAAAATTTTGCAGATCTACGCCGATCATGACTCCCAGAACCCAAAAACACTCCCAGTTCAAAACTTTTATCTATCTATCTATCTACCTATGTCACTTTTTTATGGACACAATAACTGGAAAAATTCTGCATAAATCTCTTCCAAACAGATACATAAAAACAAGGGGCATAAAATCTCGTTTAAGTTCGTTAATGGGCAAAATCGAACCAAGGGAGGGGGGGGGAGGAAATGGGGGCTTTTTGTAAAAACAGAAAAAAACCCATAATTACTTAATTATGATACGTATCGAATCCGTGTAAAGTTATTATTACTTCTAGGAAAAGGGCCGAAAATTTATGTATGACAGATTTTAGATATCATTAAAAATGGCCCCAAGGGGGGAGAAGGGAAGGGGGGGGAGAAGAAAAAAAATCATAACTCCGTCAATTCACAAGATATCAAATCCGTATAAATGTATTATTAATCCTCTTAATATTATCTACAACTTTTATATTGACAAATTTTTTATTAAACCAACCCTTATAGAACAAAAAAATTAAAAACAAAAAAATCCCTGCCGGCTCCGCCTGCAAACAAGTTAGGTTTCGAAGTGGGCGGTTCCCATCTGCCGTATCATGGCAAAAAGGTCATTTCTTCCGTAATTCCCAACAAACAGGCGCCTCACGGTCTGCAGCTTCGAAATCTACCTGTGCCTGTAGGTCGAGCCGTCAGGGATTTTTTTTTTTTTTAATCTCGTGTAATATACCTTTTAGATTTCATTTTAAAACTTGAATTATGTATATTGCAAATTGTATTTCCTTTCCACAATTTGAATTACATTCCGCATAATTATGAATGCAGCAAGTATATTTCAAACTAAATAAGATTTTTATGAGGTGTTTATCTAAATTTTATAGATATACAGAGTTATTTAAACATATATTACATTATCTTATGACTTGTAGCAAAAACGTTCGCAAAGCGAGTTTTTTTTTTCCCCCGTAGTGGGTGATTAATAATGTTGAGATTTTTAATTATATATTAATATGTTTTTAATCTCTTACACAGGGACCGGTTGCACTAAAATATCGCCCACTCCCACCTTTTTTATTATGTTAATTAGTAAATTATTAGGGATCTGTTTAGGAAGAAATTGGGTCCCTTTAAAGAACCCTTCACAATATTTTCCATTTCAAAACTGGACCCTTGACAAAAAATTTCATCTCAAAACAGGGCAATTAAAAAAATTATTTGTCTTAAAAAAGGACCCTTCACAAAATTCTTTGTCTTAAAACACTTTTACAAATTTAATTATTTAAAAGTAAAATCTAACTGTCACTTTTACATAAAGAAACTGTATATTTTACATACACATATCTTCTTAAAAATGTATAAACAAGAACCAGAATATGACGATCCTTTCAAATTCACAAAATTATGACTAGATTTTTCACAAATGTAAAAAGCTGTTCATAATTTACAAGGACAGGACCCAGGGAGTTAAGTCTGGACAGACCTCTGATTATGCTAAGTATGCTATGAGATTTTGGAAAATTTTAATGCTGTTAGCGAAATATATTAATTAAACTATATACATTTTTAATGTTGTTTGTGAATTATGATTTAAACTAAACAATTTTTTAGTGTTGAATAAATATTTAATGTAGGCAAAATCTTTCATTAAGTTATTTTTATTTATTTATTTATTTATTTTACGAATTATCTTTTTAACGAAATGTGTTAATTACATTTTGGAAACAAAACGAAATAAGTAGTAATGCTTTCCCTTATTAGTTTTCAATAGAAAATATGTTTCAATCTTTATGTATGTATTATGACTCACACTATATTTCATACATATACAAGACAACGCAAAAATATTCCGGTAAATTTCATTAGTATATAAATTCTATCGGTAGTGTAAAACTGTTTTCTTGTAACATGCAAAAATAATTTCGTAAGCAAATAAAAATCTTTTCACTCTAGTGAACTTTTAACTAATTATTAGTACTATTGGATTAGGGCGTATTTTTTTCTTTTCCTAACGGGTCTATAATACTTTATTATTTACAATTCAAAATAGTATTAAAATAAATTTTAACTGAAAAATAATTTGTTTAAAAATTTCGTGTAAACTGTATTCATTAGAAAATGTACCTATTCTAAAACACTGTCTTTTTGCCCTGTATCCTCATATACTAACGGATAACTATCCTCATATATATCGGAGCGCTGCATATATATACGCGCGCCATCTTAAAACGATAAAGGGAACGCTTTCCGGCTGCCTAAAGCAGTCGGAAAAATTACCACATAACAGCCCCGAAATACGGGAACGAATTCCGAGACGGTAGGAGCAGAATGCGAAATTATCACTTCGTCGGCGCATTACGAGAAAGTCTTCCGTTCCGATGAGGGGAGAATGCTGCCGTGGGCAGAAAATATTTACATGCATCCCCTGATTTCTGGAAACAGGTAATTTTAGGTAGATTTCGTAAGAAATACTACCTATTACATTCTCACCTAAGTTGGAAATTTTGAAAAAATTTTGCAGATCTACGCCGATCATGACTCCCAGAACCCAAACCCCCCCCCCCCCAGTTCAAAACTTTATATATATATATATATATATATATATATATATATATATATATATCTACCTATCTATCTATCTATCTATCTATCTATCTATCTATCTATCTATGTCACTTTTTTCTGACCACGATAACTGGAAAAATTCCGCATAAATCTCTTCCAAACTGATACATAAAATCAAGGGTCATAAAATCTCGGCCAAGTTCGTTAATGGGCAAAATCGAACCAAGGGCGGGGAAATGGGGGGGCTTTTTGTGAAAACAGAAAAACCCTCATAATTTCTTTATTTTTATACGTATCGAATCCGTTTAAAGTTATTATTACTTCTAGGAAAAGGGCCAAAAATTTATGTATGACAGATTTTTGATATAATTAAAAATGGCCCCAAGGGGGGGAAAAAGGGGGGGGTTTAGAAGAAAAAAAATCATAGCTTCGTCAATTCACAAGATATCAAATCCGCATAAATTTATTATTAATCCTCTTAGTATTATCTAAAACTTTTATATTGACAAGTTTTTTATAGGACCAACCGTTATAGCAAAAAAAAAATTTAAAACAAAAAAAATCCCTGCCGGCTCCGCCTGCAAACAAGTTATTTTTCGAAGTAGGCGGTTCCAACTCCCGCATCTTTCGAAACTGATACATAAAATCAAGGGGCATAAAATCTCGGTCAAGTTTGTTAATGGGCAAAATCGAACCAAGGGGGGGTGATGGGGGGGCTTTTTGTGAAAACAGAAAAAAAAAACATAATTTCTTAATTATGATACGTATCGAATCCGTTTAAAGTTATTATTACTTCTAGGAACAGGGGCAAAAACTTATGTATGACAGATTTTTGATATAATTAAAAATTGCTTTAAGGGGGGGAGGGAAGGGGGGTTTTAGAAGAAAAAAAATCAGAACTTCGTCAATTCCCAAGATTTCAAATCCGCTTAAATTTATTATAAATCCTCTTAATATTATCTAAAACTTTTATATTGACAAGTTTTTTATAGGACCAACCGTTATAGCAAAAAAAAATTAAAAACAAAAAAATCCCTGCCGTCTCCGCCTGCAAACAAGTTATTTTTCGAAGTAGGCGGTTCCAACTCCCGCTTCTTTTCGAAACTGTTACATAAAACCAAGGGGCATAAAATCTCGGTCAAGTTCGTTAATGGGCAAAATCGAACCAGGGGGGGGGGGGATGGGGGGGACTTTTTGTGAAAACAGAAAAAAACCCATAATTTCTTAATTATGATACGTATCGAATCCGTTTGAAGTTATTATTACTTCTAGGAGAAGGGCCGAAAATTTATGTATGACAGATTTTTGATATAATTAAAAATTGCCTTAGGGGGGGGGGGGAGATTTTTGAAGAAAAAAATTCATAACTTCGTCAATTCCCAAGATTTCAAATCCGCTTAAATTTATTATAAATCCTCTTAATATTATCTAAAACTTTTATATTGGCATGTTTTTTATAGGACCAACTCTTATAGCAAAAAAAAAAAAAAAAAAAAAAAAAAAAAAAAAAAAATCCTTGCTGGCTCCGCCTGCAAACAAGTTTGGTTTCGAAGTAGGCGGTTCCAACTGCAGCATCATCGCAAAAAGGTCATTTCTTTCGCAATTCCCGACAAACAGGCGCGCCACGGTCTGCGTCTTCGAAATCTACCTGTGCCTGTAGGCCGAGCCGTCAGGGATTTTTTTTTTTCAGATGATTCTTTAGTGATTTTTTTTTTCAGATGATTCTTTAGTGATTTTTTTTTCAAATGAGTCTTTAGCAATTTTTTTTTTCAAATGAGTCTTTAGTGAAACAGGTAATTTTTTTCAGATATGGCATGTTTGGTATTGAAAATGAAGTGTGTATCCTTTATAGTTCATTTACAGGGACACTCAAAAGAATTCCGTTACATTACGGTCTATGGGGGGGGGGGATCGTTTCCGGGGTATTTTAAAAATGTTAAACTATTTCAAGCATATTGAAAATGGTATATATCACTAAGGTGCACTACAAGAGGGTTATTATAGAATAGGGTGGGCATAGCATTCATCGTTCATTTACAAGGACACACAAAAGAATTCGATTACAGTACTGTCTATGAACAATAATTGCTGGAAGGGCATTTTCAGTTGTGGAACGCGTTTTTTAAATTTAACTAATTTTTTACATAGTAATTGGTGTGTATAAATACTATAAATCATATACAGGGCAGCACAAAATATTTCGATTTATCAACAGAAATTTCTGATTAGGAACTTTTAACTGTGCTATGCGTTTCTTAACTGAACTAAATTTTAGCTTACTATGTAGTATTTATACAAACTTCTAGATCATATACAGAGCTGCACAAAAGAATTCGGATATTTTTCCGTCTAATCATGGTAATTGCTGAAATTTGGTTTTCACATTTGTTATGAGTTTTCCAAATTGTTTGCTTAGACGATACAATAAATAAACATGACTCACCACTTTGTATCTATGGATCACAATCAACATCTTTACGCTACATTCTGAATTGTACACTAACTTCACATTACCACATTAAAAAACCTAATACTATGAATTTACGTGATTGGCTGATCTACCTGCTCGACCGGCCAGTTCTTTTGAATAGAATAATATACTGTGTGAAATATATAGAAAACAATGAATTCCTTTTCTCAAATTCTCAGCCTTTTTAGCTTCTGGCCAGCCCTCTTTTTCTCACTCACCCGAACAGGAACTTTTTAACTGTTTAAAATTGTATTTTTTTATCAGAGCTGGTAAATTCCGGAGTTTTTCCCATTTGTAAATTTTGCACATATTTATCAGTTTATATTATTAGTTTGTTATATTCATTAATCTCTGTAAAGTAATATTTGTCAATTTGTTTAGTATTGGTATACCACTATATATTTCTTTACAAACATTGTATATTCTTTCCCAATCATCTTTTACCTTTGCCGAATTTGTTAAGTTAAACTAATGTGCATCCTTAATACAGTTAAGTATGTAAACATTTGGTTAGACATGTTTAGTTAAATAATCGTGCACTTTAAACATTATAAAAACTGTCTAACCTTCAACACATTGCATGTATCATAAAGTAAACAGTGGGTTTGCGTCTTCGCCCCGGGATTGCACTAATACTCTAAAGCAAAAGCTGGGTTCCTGGGTCGGTCATCCTTTGTCATCCTTTGTCTGCTTTGACGTCAACTTTCACCTAATTAATGGGTAAAGGTTTGTTAAAGTATTCTGGAATTATTGGAAAGTATTTCATAATCTATGCTTGACGCCTGTATTTTTCGTTCTTGTCTTTCTTTTGACTGACTGTACATAGGGATGATATAATAACATACTTCTTAGGAACACTCTGACACATAAATCTAAGGCGAGCACATATGGAAAGTTTTTTAACAAAAGCGGGCAATTCTATCGGGAATTAAAAACTCATATTTGTGATAAAACGAAAACTGGACGTGAACCAAAAACCATCAGTTTTAAGGAACGAAAACTGGAACAGATCCGAAATGGTTTTTCAACTCCGAAACTGCGCTTATTTTTTTTTTTCTCCGAAGTCGTAGAAATATTTTTATTTTGAAATTTACAATTTATAAAATTTCAATTATTAAAAAAATTGTAGTAAGTCACGGATATCGGTTCTTCTGCTCTTTATTTTTACTTTTTAAAGACATGTCAAGTAAAATCGCAAATTATGTATGTTGGAACAAATTAAAAGCTGCTAAAAATGCAAATATTTATGAATTAAGATAAAAGAATGAACAGTGCCATCTTGACATAGGTATGTGACAAAAGGGCCAACCAGAAGAACAAAGTCGATGAAAAGCTCCCCCCCCCCCACCATAAGTTCAATCCAGACCTTTGCGATAGCTTGTTCGGACCCTTAAGAGGCTACTTCACTCATGCGAAAACACCCGCTCGCTAATGTTAATCCTATGAGGGAAATATTTTATGATATCTCGTTCGCATTTCAATATTTTTAAATGTGTTTTGCATTGGATAGCTGAGGTCGATCTCTATGCAGGCCGTTTTGTACTTTTTCGATTTTGATTACAGGGGGGGGGGGGGGGGTTAAGATACTTTCACTTTCGGAACCGGTTTTGAAAGTGAAAGTATCCTCAATTAAAAGAAACTGCAGCCAAAATCGAAAAAGTAAAAAAGAGCCTGCATAGAGATCGACCTCAGCTATTCAAAGCAAAAACAATAATAACAATTTCAAAATATTGAAATGCGAACGAGATATCGTAAAATACATCCCCCATAGGATTAACATTTGCGAGCGGGTATTTTCGCCTGAGTGAAGTAGCCTCTTAAGGATCAAACAGACAGCGTTCTAAGCGTACGGCATCTCTGATGTGGTGGAGCGCTCCCTTTCATCTTTTATGACTTTCTTAGCATGTCTAAAGATCAGATGTCAAGAGCGGGAGCCGTTGACGAATCGAAAAGCACAAATTTATTTTGTTGAAACTCCTCTTTCTTGTGTCGATGACCACAAAATGTTTCGAGAAGAATGGGAAGAGATTTGATTTATGGCTATCTCAAGACGACTTTCTCAGGAAAGCACTGAACGCAGCTTTATGAGCTTCTTTGATGTGGCCATTCTTTTGTCGCTCAACAATAAAGTGGAATCGTATGGGAGGAGGGTCCGATATTTATAAATTTCCAAAGGAAGGAATTTCTTTTGTTAATTTTGTGAGATTTGCTTCGAATCCTTTGAAGAAAAATTAAAGGTCACAGTTGACCACTGGGTCATTGGGGAAAGAAAAGCCCAAAGAAGTAATTTCGCAGTATTTAGTCTACGCGAGGGCGATGTTTCCGAGACTGGATTTATGGTTACCATTAAGCATCATCGTTCTGGTCGCGCAAATTTTGCGACTAAAGTGATATTTCTTAATCGTTTTCAAATACGGTACTAAAATCGTCTGAAGGTTATTGTTATTCCTCAATTGAACTGTTATTTTTGGATTAAAACAGATTTCTCGATTCCCAATACAGTTTTGCACGTCTTTGATCAATTTGCTTCGAGCGGACGGTGGGAAAGATGACGAAGTTAAACTTCTACAATTTTTCCTAGCCACTGTGATTGGATTTATGAACGGATATTTGCATGCGACCTTCATTCACATCTTGCCCGATATAGCATGAATATTCTCAATTGCTTGCTTTAACTTTTAAGGGGCAAACCACGGGATTATCTGAAAAACGTAATTTTCGTTATCTTTCCCCAGCCATGGGGTAAGATGACAAACAAAACATATGATTTAAGAACTTCACAAACTTTATTAAGGAACTTGAATAAAACATCAAAACTGTAATAAAACTTTAAAAGAAAACAAAAGGTAAAACACCGTTAAATGCAGAAGTTGCATTTATAGGGTCTTCGACTGGCTCCGGTACACGCAGCATGAGCCCACATGAAACACTGGTACCCCAGTTCAGTCTTTCCTTCTCCTCATAGGATACAGCAATGAACCTCATCCTCCAAGTCTATATCATCATCATCAGTGTCAATGTAGGGTACGATATATGATGGCTTGTCCTCAGAAGATGGAGAGAAGTCAAATTGACGTCGTGTTTTTTTTATGTCTTCTCGGTCAATCTTTTCTGTCTTTTCAACTTTTCTTGATCCTTCTTTTTCTGTTCCAACGCCTCTTTGACGGGACTCCTTGATAAGAGAAACGACGGCAATTTCTTTCTTGGCTTTCTGACAGTCTTTTTGCTTGCCACTAGAAGAGGAAAAAGGATCAAAGTCGATAGAGCCTGATCCATAGATTGAGAGCGAGTTTATGGTATTATAGGCTGAAGCTGCTGGTCTACAGAAGAATCATTCGAAGTAGGTCGCAGTGTTGTAGCCGTAATAAAGCCATAGTGTATACGCTATAGGTAGAGGGTGTAACCAGAGAGTATACACGATAGTTTTATTTCAGAAACAGTGTATACGAAATTTATTTAGAAAATCCAGAAAGTATACGCTGTATACCACCGTATACTCTCTACTACATCCCTGAGTAGGTGGTATTGCAGGATCAAAATCTTCAGGTGATGATTCTGGCCCAGGTTCAAAAGCAGCTGGCAATTGGTTGTCTTCGACAGTTTATCAGTAGTCAAGAATGGCGAAAATATTCATCCCTGAAAATATTTCTGTCAAAAGAGTCAATGCATATTGCTCTGAATGCATTAACAGCAGTCTGGAGCGTTGTCACCTTGAGGTAAGTGTTTCAAAATATTTTTGAAAATATCTGTTAGTATTATGCAAAAACCTGGGTTTTGATACCAGAGAATCATCAAAAGCATGACTGTAGGCAGTCTTTAAAAATCCTTAAAATCCACATCCAGGAGTTCAACCGGTGGCACGTATGAGGTGGAAATCTAAGCATGACTATTCCGTTATCTCTGAAAAATTGAATGGCTCCAAGGGTAACATGAAAAGCGTGGCATGGTTGTCCATGAGAAGTAGAATGGGACGTTGAATACGTGATAGAGCGTGTGAAGCAAGGTGCTTCAAATAGTGAACGAAGTTGAGGCCTGTAATCCATCCTGATACATGCAAAACAACTGTTGAGCCTGGAGAGCACCTTGTAAAAATCGGCGATTCATCCTCGCCCTTGCATAATGTAGTTTCCTGAGCGTTTATGCCGCACACACATATAACTGTCATCCCACGTTCAGCAGAAGACATTTGAATCACTCGGCGGGTACCCAACGAGGCTTTTTTGTAGACACTGTGGAGAATCCCGTCTCGTCAATGTTCTAGATTTGTTCAGATGTTATGGAGTATTGCAGTCTGACCTCCCTAAGCAACTCTAACTTCCCAACTTTGACTCTGTTAAATTCCAAGAGCTGAGCAACTGACGTGCACTCAGGTTTTCTTGGAGCCAGCCCGCATTATTTCATGAATTCCCTGACGAAGCCTTCATCAGCAGTTTTTTTTTTTTCATTGAATCTGACTCGCCCCATTGTTTTCGTATTAGGCCAAAGGCTCTTCTGTCAATATCAATTACGTATTGCTTCAACTCTTCTACTTCTGGTTTAGTGAAGGTTTTCCGGAACCTTTCTAAACTTTGTGGGAATTCCTGAAACAATAAAAACTCAATAGCTAAATTCCTTTGTGGTAAAAACTAAGTTATTCAAATTTCTTAATTAATAAATAATAGTAATTATTAGTAATATTTTTTAATAAAAGTTTATTAAATATTTATGTATTAGGTCATATATTTGACAATCCAAAAGAATAAGTTGATTTATATATTGGTAATAATAAAACAATGGCGTAAAATAAAATAGGCCAAGTGTTCAAAACCGAAAAAGTTGTGTAGTGGCAATTCTTCCAACATATAAAAGCTTGCTCAAAATATAAAATACGAAATTGGATTATTTTTTGATGATTTTTGAAAATATTAGATTTTCTTAACTTTGCCTTCTTTCATTAAATCATGCTTGGTATATTATTTTATTAAATAATCTAACTGTTTTGTCATTAATAAATGATATTTTCTATCTAATAAACATATATCTTTAAACTTTTTTCTTGCAAATAATAAAACTTAATTTTCTCTATTGATATGTACAATTGTTTTTCTAACTTGCCTCTTTTATTACTGTTATGAAGTATCTAGCATTTGTAATAGCTTAATTGAACAAAACTTATGTTGTAAAAAGTACGACGCGCACCCGCTGAACGGTTACGAAAGACGTTAATCTAATACGAATGTTTAACATTAAAACAATTTTTTGTAAAATTATGAAAAAACCTAGGGCGAAAATAAGATTTTCATAATTTTTGGTAGGGGAGAGTTAGGTTAAAACCGGATAGGTGGGTCACATCGGGTACCCTGGTTTCTCTCTGATGGGTCCTGCCTTGTGGACAACACCCGTCTTAACTATATCCCTTAGCGTCCCCTAGCAGTGTGCCATCGACTTTTGAAGTAAGTTAATGTCTTTGCAATAGTGCTATCAGAAGGAAATTCATCTCAAAAGTTTTAATTTTTCGCCATCTTTTCTGCTCTTCAAATAAATCCAGCCTGACGGATCGATTTTTGTAAGTAAACGAATGTTTTCTATGGCTTTCACACGATATTTTGAAGCCAAGTAGAAGTGTGTATATCAGCTATCCGGGAGAACGACCATGTTGATTTTTGGTGGTCTAGTTGGCGGAAAAAACGGGTATCCAGGGTTTTACGTTGAATTCTGCAATGAATTTTTCATTCACAGGTCGTGAAGGATGAATACATTGTTCAGTCTGCAAATAGTGCAAACATAAGGAGTGAAGCAGATACGAGAAATAAAAGCCGTGAAAACCATTACATGACAAAATAAAAAATTGCTTGAAAACCTGAAAAAAAAAGTTACTTACGTTAAAAAATGCGTTGTTGTAAAATTTGATTCAAAATTTATAACAAAGCTTTTTGTTACTGGAAGTGTAAAGTTTATTTCTGATTAGTACCCGGTTTTACCCTCCTCCCAAAATTCGGAACTATTGCAGATGGTCCGAGAAAACGCCTTTTCTCAAGTGAAGAATTTTCCTGTGTCAAGAGGTGTGGATTTTCAATACCCTAAATGTTCCCTAACATATTTGTGGGGTATTCAGATATTTCCGCCATTCTAAACTTTTGCCAACAAAGGAAAACCGTTAGGTACCGGTTTTACCCTACTTTCCCCTATAATTTATATTAGCTTTCTAACAATTTATTGAAATCAGGGCTTCGAACCGAACTGAAAACCTAAACACAGGTTTCCCTCGATTAATGCGGTTAATTAATCCCGCGATATTTTTGCAATAATACAAACAGTGAATGGCAAAAACTGCAATAAATCCACAGCCAACATTCTCAAAATCCCAATATACATAAACAGTAATATGTGTAATGCGGTATTACTTTTTGTATTATTGTTAGAAAATACATAAACAGTGTAATAATATAGTATTTCTTATGTATTGTTAGGAAATACATATTACAGCTTGATTTGGAAAAAGTTTATCTAATTTTCATAAACATAGAAATTAATATATAATCAAGAAACATTAAAAAGTTCATTGTAATTTTGCATTACTACAATTATTTAGATTATTTATGTTAGCTTATTTACCATTTAGGTTATTATTTAAAAAAAAAATCATATTTGTTTTTTAACTTATTGGAATACGTTTTTATTATTTTCAAACTTGCTTATATTTTAACTTATTTAAGCGAAAATTTATCAATTGCTAATTTCAGTTTTTTTGAGGGATGGGGGGAGGGGGATACATTTTGCGGTAAACCAAAATCTGATTTTCTAAACTTCGGTGCACTTGTATATTTTTACTGATGGCTGGGTCTATATCTCTCAAATGCTGTTTGAGGAATTTTAACTTTTGAAAAGCTTCTTCGAATTCTTTAATGTTTCTTTTTTAGCATTTTTCTTCCAATTTCCTTTTCAAAAATTGGACGCCATCTTGCTGGGGGAAAAAAGTTGCCCATTTTATGTTTGGCGCTCCATTTTTCCCGCACTTATCGAGGAAGCATCTAAAAACGTTTACCGCACTAACTGGAAATTGCACTAAGCGAGAGAAACCCTTAAACTGCTATTTATAATATAAGAAAACCACAACTGAACTGAAATATTTTAACAATCTGAATAAGCAAAACAAAAATATTGCGGTTCGAAGCCCTAATTTCTATTAATGTAACTGAATTTATTTTGCCTGATTAAGCCAAATTAGTTTCCACGTTTAGTATGTTCTTGGCATCTCGCTGAATTTCTCAGCTTCAGCGTCGTACTAAAATCTTATTACAAAGTTCTCAATAATAAAGAAATCCTGCAAGCACTCATTCATCGGTATGTAGCAATCGATGAATCAGGTTATTTTATTTTACTTTTATTTCTTACAATCTTGATGTCTTTTAAGTTAAACATGGGAAATCCGAATTCATGCCCCTATGACGCATCTCTTCCGCAGAATGGTATGAAGACACCGAATTTTTTAATGAAAATTCACCTTTCTTGCTACATAAGTTGTTTTTCCAGATAAAATGACGTCATGTTCATCAGAAAATCAGTATTTTCATTCACAGCATTGAAACAATCTGATTGCATCAAAACGAGGAAAAGTATTGGGTTACGTCAAAATGAAACAGTGGTGTTCAGCTACCTTCTTAAAATCTTGTGAGAGAAATGACCTTCTGATAGAATATTTCATGTAATACTTGTAAAAGAAAAATATTTAAAGTTACAAACTGTTCGAGAGGGAAAACATGTTTGAAAGGAATTTTTAACATTGTTTTTATCAGTTTGTCATTGTCTTATTTCGGATCTAACTTGCTAATCGTGACTAATTTTCACTCTGACATCTCTAGGAAATTGATCACTATAATATCTCTCTCGTATAAATAGGATACATTTTACAAATGGATTTTGAGTATTTTATATCTAATTAACGGCCCGTCCTGGCTTCGCACAGGTGAACAATGTGTCGATTACAATATAAGGTAGAAATGGGTAGATAATTAAAAAATAAATAAATAAATTCTAAATCGAATAAAAGCGGGAGACAAAATTGCAGTACTTAACAAATTTTAAACTTTTATTTAAAGTTTGTAAAAATGGGATAATTTGTTTCTGTTGATGTACATATTAAACTAATAAATTTAGTTTAATATGGCAGAACCACAAGGCTTCGCCCGAGTACTTGGCCTTCCTGGTTACATAAGTACAAATGTAATATCCTAAAAATACGCCGATCACAATTGCGCATTCGCATCCATAAACCACCAAAATGACAATCAGAAAAAACTTGTGTTATTTTAACGCAAACTAAATGTATCAGCCTTATATATGATTTAAAAAAATCCTTTCAAAAATGTCTTGCGCAAAATATCTAGTCAAAAATAAGTAATAGTTGTCTTATTCGTCTAATATTCCATAATTTTGTTCATATCCGATGTTTAAGAGCCTACATCAGTCACGCGAAAAAACGCGCAAGCTAATGTTAAGTCTATGGGAAGGTTCTTGCGCGATTTCTCGCTCACATTTTAATATTTTTAAACGATTTTTTTCATAGGGTAGCTGACGTTGATCTCTAACGTTGTTAGTTTTACTTGGACACTTGGACACCCAACCTGGACGCCAGCTGGTAGGCATATGGACTAATGTTCAGGCGGTAAAAACCCCACCTCTATACAGCAAAACCCAGGCGTCGAAATTGGCCAAGAACAACAATCACATATACAAAATACTTGTTAGTTTTTACTTTTTCAATTTTGATTCCAGTTTTTTTATATAATGGTACTTTCACTTTCAGAACCGGTTCCAACCGGTTTCAAAATTAAAAATGTCCGTTTATAAAAAAAACTGTAACCAAAATCAAAAAAGTAAAAACTATCAACGTTAGAGATCAACCTCAGCTATCCTATGCAAAAAAAATCATTTAAAAATATTAAAATGCGAGCGAGAAATCGCGCAAGAACCTTCCCATAGACTTAACATTAGCTTGAGCGTTTCTTCGCGTGACTAGCGTAGACTCTTAACCGCCTTAGTGAGTGAATTTCTAAAATCGCTGAAATGCATGTTTCATCATTTTTTTAGTAGATTTGTTATCCTGAATTTCATGTTCTTACCTAAAACTGCTGCTGAGGTATGGCGAAATGACTTAAAACGTTTGACCCCTCCTTTAACCCCCTGCGGTGGTAAATTTTCAAATATCCTTTCTTGCCTAGATCATAACAGCATTTTAATGTCCAAATTTCGTGATTCTGACTTTAGTCGTTTCACCTGGTCGTTGATGAGTCAGTCAGTCAAGCATTATCTTTAATTGCATAGATAGATATTAAAAACAACTTAACTCTTAGCTTCTGTTAGCGGTCCGAGACTGCTGCTTTTTTCCATTTTCGCAGTTTAACTTATAATTTTAAGTTTAACTATAGGTACTAGTAAAATTTGTGTTATTTGGAGCCCTAGTACTATCGCTAAAGGCTTTGGAATATGTGAATTTTAATTATAATAGTCCAGTACATAAAATTTAGTACAGAGACAGTATCTTACAAGTTACTCGAGTCTTTAATCATCTTTCGATCAAGCGGTCTCTAAAGATCGCTCACAGTATCTATACGATAATTTTTGTCACAGCAGTTTTGGGTTACCAATATCTTATACTAATTTGTTCATAAACTAAACTAAGTTCTTAAACTAATTTGTTGTTTGTGCTGCTTAATAAAACTATATTCTAAAAAATTTCTTAGACTAAATATATATTAGAATAAATTATACAGTAAAACCTCCAAACCACCTTGACCACCTCTCTATGTTGACCGAAATTTATTAGTTTGAATAGTCACAACGCATTTTCAATGGAGATTTACCTCTCTATGTTGATCACCTCGTAAGTTGTATGTTGACCACATTTTAGTAGGTTTTACTCTCTGTAACTTGACCACTGATGTTTTCTTGAATTTGCTTTTTTCTCCGTTTGTTCTCCATCCGGTTTCCAGGAATTTCTTATCAGTCAATAGGTTTATCTGAGCAACACTCGCCCCTTCTTGTGGTGCTCCATTCATTGTTCACTTCCAGTATGATACAATGAGAGGAAAATGCCAGAATTTCTGGAATCTGTCGAAAAATGTCAGAGGAGTCGGGGATGTGCGTAGCGGTGTAGCTGTACGCAGAATTGGAAAACAACGTGTATCGCTCTCATGTGAAACACATTCCGTTCTTTTTTTATAAATGTCGCGTCGTGCCGGGACCGGTCGTTTATTTGCGAATTTTTATTAAAAATGGCGTAAAGAAAAGCTCTAAAAGAACCTAAATTAAAGGAGAAAGTGGATCTTCTTAATTTTCTGGAAAGCAGCAGCCAAAGAAAGACAGCGGAAAAATTTGGCGCGAGCAAGACAACTGTGAGCAACATTTTAAAACGCAAGGAAGAATATCTGTAAAGATGTTCTTCCGAAAACGGGGGACTGCAAAGAAAACGCAGAAAAACGTGTCTCGACGCTGTGAACGAAGCCACGTTTCGTTGGTTTAACCCATTAACCGCCAAAACTATGTGGGCGGAGCCTTCAATATATTTACTGAAATTCGTTTCCCACCAAAAATTCTGAAAGATAATATTTGGTATCTTTAATAGCAAAGTTTTTGTCATGAAATAATGTATTTTTTAACATATTAAAATAGTGGTGGCTAGACAGTTTTTTTTATGCACTTTTATTTTTAATGTTGCGTTAACGCAACACCAGCGGGTAATGGGTTTTTAAAGAGATGAGATCAATCAATGCAAGAATATCGGGACCTATGCTTCAGGAAGTAGCAAAAATATTTCAAAACAATTCGAAATAGAGGACTTCCAAGTGTCAGCAGGTTGGCTTGAAAAATTCAAACTACGATACGAGATTTCTCAAAACGTTTTGTGTGGGGAATCGAATGAGGTTTCAGCTGCAGTGGTGAAAAAGTTTATTGAAAAATTCCCAGAGTTTACTAAAGGTTTTAAAGATGAGGACAGCTTTAATGCTGATGAGTGCGGTCTCTTCTTTAAAGCAATGCCTGATAGAAGTCTAGTAATGAAGGGTGACACTTGCAAAAGAGGAAACCTTTCAAAATAGAGTTTTACTGTTCTATGTGCTAGTATGATTGGGAGAAAATTGAAGCCTACGGTGATCGGCAAATCAGCAAAACCTCGTGTATTTAAAAATGTAAAATTTGAAGACCTTCTTGTTTTTTGGAGAGTGAATAGATCCGCTTGGATGACCAGTACTTTGTTCGAAGAGTGGGTTATAGGAATTGACGCAGAAATGAGGAAAAAAAAGTGGTCTATTATACTTACCGTGGACAACTGCCCCAGCCACCCGAAAGTGAATAATCTCACAAATGTGAAGCTAAAAATTTTTGCCTCCAAACACAACTTCGAAAACCCAACCTTTAGATCAAGGCATTATTCAGTCCTTCAAAGTGCACTACAGGGCTCAACTTCTGGATTGGGTGATCATGAAAGCACAAACCTGTGGTTCTTCTGCATTGGCATCGTCAACATCTGCGTCAATAAATGCTT
Source organism: Maratus michaelseni (assembly GCA_963931845.1). Lineage (NCBI taxonomy): Eukaryota > Metazoa > Arthropoda > Arachnida > Araneae > Salticidae > Maratus > Maratus michaelseni. The sequence continues at coordinate 8,052,183 of OZ007590.1, read as the reverse complement.
TGATTGCTGTTCATTGGATTAATTCTGCTTGGAATAAAGTACTCAAACCACGATTAAGAACTGCTTCAAGAAAGCTGTATTTGTTACAGCTACAACATCGGTGCAAGAGGATGAACTTCCTCTATCACCCTTGCCAGTTTTTGATGGAGTTGATTTTGAAGATTATATTACCATGGACGATGAGTTAGTAACGTGTTGAACCAGACCCAGAGGCAATCTTCAATGATATACTCTCTGCAACTAAGCACAGCGAGGACTCTAATGTACAAGAAATGGACGGCGAAGAGGATGATGATCCAAGTGACGACGAAACTGAAAAGTACCCAACTCTGAAGGAAAACGGTGTAAAGCGCATGATGGAGCAACTTAAAGATTTCGCTGCAGAAAAATGTCCACAAGCATGCTTAATGGGCTTGTAAACTGTGAAAGTGCTTTTTGCAGTTACGTAATGAACAAAAAGAGGATTCAAACAAAAATTGAATTATTCTTCCAAAAATTGTAAAGATGTGCTGTACCTTCAGTAAAAATAAAAAAGAATAAGTGCTAATTTGTTTTTCTAAATTTTTTCTTAAAAAATACTAAAAAAGTTTACTAATTTTTTTCTAATATTGTACTAAATATTTTCTAAAAATTCCCTAAGTTGACCACCTCCGTATGTTGACCACTTAGTTACAGTCTCTTGGGTGGTCAACTTATGGAGGTTCTACTGTATATACAATCCTAAATAATTGTATTTCAATATCTGTTTCGTACAATTTTTATTAACTCTACTTCATATTCTAATACAGCAAAATCTATTAAGGCTGAATCGCAAGGAACCTAAAAAAAAGTGTTATACAGACTTTTATCTTAGCAGATATATTCTCTCTTGCGAATAAATTGTTTTCGTTCGGATCCTCTTACTCACAGGAGGTTGTTTTCACAGGTTTTAAATGCATATAGTTCCCACGAAGCTCTCGATTGCGGTATTTAATGTCAATTTAGCTCGAGTACACACCAAATACTGAAAATGAGTCATCGTCTACTTTTTTGTGGCACTCCAATGCCTATATTTTAAAGAAAATTTAAATGGCAAGGGGGTGTATCAGCTTCATGCTATTCTATAATATGGGAAAAATACTCTTCGGAAGGATTTGTTTCTCTTTCATGTTTTTGTTTCTTTCTGAAGTGCCTAATAGAATATCTTGTAAAGCAGTGTAATATACACTATATTGCCAAAGGTCACCGGTCACTTGCAATTTTAGACGTTTTGTTAACTATCTAGAAAAATACATAAGGAATTAAACTGAAACCGCAGGTGTGTAAACAGTATAGTATAGGTTATATATTTCCGTGAAGATTTTTTCACGAAACCCCATAGGGGACTGTCAACAAATTGAAAAAGAACGAATATCTTTTGGATAACCCTATAAAAACTAATGTAGCAAAGACGTTTAAACTCAAGATTATTAATAAGTGGCTTATTATAATATACTGTGTTCATTTTTATGAGGATAGCATGTATACTCGTAGAGAAATTAAGGTTTTTATAAAAACAGTCCCAAATTTCGCCTAGTTTTTTGCTTATAATTTACAGAGTTCTTAATATAAAAAAAGGTTCTTTTCAGAAAATATGACAAACAACATTGTACATTTCTGCAATCAAAATTAAAAAATAATAAAAATTGGATGAAATATGAGCAGGTTTACTAAAAAATGTTTCACTGCGCATGCGCAAATGCAATCAAAATATAATATGCCTAATGTACAGGGTGTCCCAAAAGTCTCCGTACAACTTCAAAAATTTATTACAAAAAAAATAATAGGCCTACAGCAAAAATAATTACAACAGTACATAGAGTAACTTAAAAAGTTTTTTTTCTACTACCTTAGTATACTTGTACATGAGATCCTTTCGTTGCACGAAGAATATCAAGTCGATATTCCAATTCCGTCCACGTGCGTTTCAGCATGCTAACATCAACGGTAGTTACAACTGTTTGGATCTTTTGTTTCAATTCTTCGAGACTGTTCACTTGAAACTGTTTGGATCTTTTGTTTCAAGTGAACATAGTGTCGAAGAATTGAAACAAAAGGTCCAAACAGTTGTAACTACTGTTGATGTTAGCATGCTGAAACGCACGTGGATGAAATTGGAATATCGACTTGATATTCTTCGTGCAACGAAAGGATCTCATGTACAAGTATACTAAGGTAGTAGAAAAAAAACTTTTTAAGTTACTCTATGTACTGTTGTAATTATTTTTGCTGTAAGCCTATTATTTTTTTTTTTTGTAATAAATTTTTGAAGTTGTACGGAGACTTTTGGGACACCCTGTATTAGCTAAGTATATAGAGCAACTTTTGTAAAAGTCTCAAAATCATAGCTTGAAAAATTCTGAAAATTATCGTCGATAGAATAAGCTCGAAATCCGTTGTTCCCAAAAAGAAGCAAAAAGATGAGGGGTTGTATCAAATATCTGTTAATTAGTGCCAAGATAGCGTACACAATATTGCACGTACTACTACATTTGGATACAACCCTTCATATTTCTGCTCCCTTTTGGGAACAACGAATTTCGAGCTTATTCTATCGACGATAATTTTGAGAATTTTTAAGCTATGATTTTAAGACTTTCACAAAAGTTGCTCTGTATACTTAGCTAATACATTACGCATATTATATTTTGATTGCATTCACGCATGCGCAGTGAAAAATTTTTTAGTAAACCTGCTCATTTTTCATCCAATTTTTATTATTTTTTAATTCTGATTGCAGAGTATTATGTACAATGTTGTTGTATGTCATATTTTCTGAAAAGAACTTTTTTTTATATTAAGAACTCTGCAAATTATAAGCAAAAAACTAGGCGAAATTTGGGACTGTTTTTATAAAAACCTTATTTTCTCAACGAGTATACATGCTATCCTCATAAAAATGAACACAGTATATTACAATAAGCCACTTATTAATAATCTCAAGTTTGAACGCCTTTGCTACATTAGTTTTTACAGTGTTATCCAAAAGATATTCGTTCTTTTTTAATTTGTTGACAGTCCCTTATGGGATTTCGTGCAAAAATCTTCATATAAAATATAAAACCTATAATTAGTATATAACCTATACTAAACTGTTTACACACCTGCGGTTTCAGGTTAATTCCTCATGTATTTTTCTAGATAGTTAACAAAACATCTAAAATCGCAAGTGACCGGTCACCTTTGGCAATATAGTGTATAATACGACTCTTTAATATGTCGACTATTTAGATATTTTATTTAACTATATAATATTATAGCTGCCATTCTTCCTTTTTTCTCAAAGTGAAACATATTTTAAACCAGAAATTTCACTGACGGGGACATATGGCTGTTAAATCTTTAAAAAAAATTTGATTTTTCGAAAAAGTATAGATGAAAGAGCAATATTTTTTCACCATTTTAAAATCGCGCTAAAAAAAATCCTATAATTACCCTAGTTATGATTTAAAATGTCAGGTGTTGTCAGTGTAAACGATTAAAATTATACTTTAAAGCGGTTTATCTGGATGTTAAAAATGTGTTTTAGTTGCGCGCAAGATTTCTGTGAAATTACATAAATTAAACTGCAATATTTATATTGTGAAAAAAATATTGCAAGCTACATTTACAAATATATTTACAGTAACCATTTTGAGTAAATTAATCTAATCTTTTTAAACAAATATTTTATGGAATAAGTTCTATTATAAATGTTTCAAATTATTTTACCCCGCAAATAAATTTTCAGCTTGTTATTTACAGTCGTCTTAAATTTACAGACAAGGGAATAAAAAATAGAATGTTTGAAAGAATATAACATAATCTATGATAAATGAAATTGCAACTTGCATCAACCGTGTTAAATAATTAACACTTATTAACAAGCACGACATACAGTTTACCTTAGAATTTACACTTTCGAAAGCGTTCGTCATTTTTTTTCGACGTAACAGGAGATTAATCATTGTTAAATATATATTTCTGTGAAGTGGTTATAGAACAATTCATTTGTGGTTTATTTATTGCCTTATTACCACAAAACGTGCTATCAAAAAGATAAATGTTAATCGTATTTGATTAAGTGATTCTGCTTTCTATTAGGTAACGATCAAAGAACAGCGCTAATTGTTTTCTTAGTATATTCTTTTTTTTTTTACTTTCTTCTATCTTTACAAGAAGGGTGTATTGGCTTCATGAAAATTTTCGACTTCCGGCTTTCGAAGAATTTGTTTTAGAAGGTCCTGAACACGATTTGACTGTTTTTAGAAAATGTCTGTCTGTGACAAAAAAAAAAAAAAAAAAAAAAAAAAAAAAAAAAAAAAAGTGGGCTCTCTATCTCAAGAACTAATGCACGGAATTTAATAAAACTTTAGATTCAGTTAGATCTTGATATAAATTGGTGTTGATTAGTTTTTTGTGTAAATCGCCCAATAGGTGGCGCAGCTATGCTTTTTTCATGATTTTCACAATAGCTATGTCTCAAGAACTAATGAATAGAAATTCATCAAACTTCAGATTCAGTTAGACGTTGACATAAGTTGTTGATTAGTTTTGGTGTAAATCTCCCTACAGGTACTTGCCATGCTGCATTTTTCAGGATTTACACGATTTTAGTGATAGTCATAGCTCAAGAACTAACGGACGGAATTTAATAAAACTTTAGATTCAGTTAGACCTTGATATAAATTTGAACTTAGATTCGTTTTTGATGTATGTGAAACTTGTATGAGATAGAAGAAAGTTTTGGGATTGGCACATCTAATTCTTCTGTGTAGCAGGAGATTATAATCATTGTTAAATATATAATTCTGTGAAGCGGTTATAGAACAATTCATTTGTGGTTTCTTTATTGCCTTATTACCACAAAAACGTGCTATTAAAAAGATAACTGTTAATCGTATTTGATTAAGTGATTCTGCTTTCAATTAGGTAATAATCAAAGAACAGCGCTAATTGTTTCCTTAATATATGCTTTTTTTTTTCTTTAGTTTAAACTATACTAATTGCATTTGTTAACTGTGTTGTGAATGTAAAATTTCCGAAACTTCCAAATTGCCGTTTTCGTTGTTTTCATAATCTCCATCAAATCATTAAATTTACAATGTAAATATTATTTTTAGAATGAGCCATTTAACCAGTTTTGTAGATTATTTATCAAATAAAAATTCCCATATTTTTAACGAAGCAATTTAAACTACAATACAATTATCAGATATTTTTAAAACATTCAAAACTGATGAAATCGCCAAGCTTTGTGGAAACAAGAAAGAAAAATCATGCGTCAAGCATAGATTATAAAACTTTCCAGCACTTGCAGAATACTTTAATTAAACTTTAACGGTTAATAAGGTAAAGTTAATGTTTAATTCAATAATTTGGAAAACGCTTAACCAATTTGAAAATTAAATTTCAGACATTACCAAGAATAGTCGGAAAAATGTCCGTATTCTTTTATGTAGTCCTGTATATGATTTATAAATGTGTATATGTACTACATGCTAAAATTCAGTTCATTTAGGAAACGCGTAGCACAGTTAAAAATTCCTATTTTGCAATTTCCGTCAATAAACCAAAATGTATTCGATATCTGTTGTGCTGACCTGTATATGATCTATAGCATTTATACACATCAAGTAATATATATAAAAAAATTAGTTAAATTTAAAAACGCGTACTACGACTGAAAATAACTTCCAATTGCTCTTAGACAATACCATAACCGAATTATTTGGTGGGTCCCTGTAAATGAACGATGAATGCTATGCCCACCCTATTCTATAGTAAGCCTCTTTTAGTGCATCTCGTGATGTATATCAATTGCAATATATTTGAAATAGACTAACACCGTTAAAGTGCATTGCAAACGATTTGTTGCCATACACCATAATGTAACGGAAATTTTTTGAGTGACCTTATAAACAAAATATAAATGCTACACACTTCATTTTAATTGCCAAACATGCCATAGTCATAGCTGCCAACTTTTACGCTTTTTTTGGTACCACTAAAAATTAATAGAAAATTTTGCCTTATTGAATCGCATGATTTCAGCGATTTTATAAGATTAAATTTACTATAAATTTTTAGTGGTAGGAAAAAAGCGTAAAAGTTGGCAGCTATGCATAGTAAACTTCAATAATGTATATCAAAAGCATGGCAATCTGAGTATATCTACTTGAGTTAGAGTAAGGACAGACAGACGGACAGACCAACCGAATTCATACATATTCTTCAACTATGTTCGAAAGTGTTAAAAACACTTCCTATTAACAAAGATTAATTTTCAGAAATCGTTGCAGAATTTTACTGTAGTGCGAAATACAAACTTTAATTCTGAAAAGATCTAATTTTGGAATATCGTAGAAATATCGTTATTAATTCCGCTTCTACTACACGCTACACGTTGCTTACTACACTTTCTTTTTCAAGTGTTTTAACGAGAGATAATCTTGTTTTGCCATGCTCTTGGTTTCTTATTCATCTTGCAACGTGTATAAATTTCACATAAATTTTATTGCGATTTATAATGTGTATTGTGCAGCTGTGTGAACTTTTAAGTAAAAATATTCGATTGATATTTTGGCCAAAATTTTATATTTTGTGATGTTAACTATTGACTGCACTATTAAACTTACAAAATAATTTAAAATTAATAATGAAGATATACATATTTGTTTAAGGCTTTTGGTTTTTTTATTAATGAAATTTTTCATTGCGCTGTGAGATTTTAATGTTTGACACTTTTAATGTGCTTCATAAATAAAAATTCATTTAAATATTATCTTTTGGATTTTTCTACTTAGTATGTTCTAATTTTACCAACGACATTTTGACAACCTTAAGGCTGATAGTCAACTTCTGAATTACCCTTGCTAATGTTAAACTTATGGGCGTAGAATGCATTCGTATATTTAAAATATCTCCTCAGGAAATTAATGCTTTAAACTTCTTTTTTCTCTATACCTTTCTTAAAGGATGTCTTTTTTTCAGTTGACAAAATATTTCTAAAATATATATTTAATTTTATATGAAGTGTTAACATTTTACTCACAGTTTGTCATCTTTTAACACATAGAATAATAAAATAAGCATAGATTTTAGAAATATTTTGACAACTAAGAAAAGAGACATCCTTTAAGGGTGTATTCAGATCCAAACTGCTTATTTTGAGACACATTTTTAAATTCATTTTTGCTCTAAAATGCATCCAGTTGGCAGGTTCTCTTATTCAGAAACTTTATAATGTCCGTATTGGTCGATTTTTTATATATATATATAAAAGCAGAATATATTTCAAAAAATGCTGTCAAAGTGGACATTTTGAACCGAATTTCCCGAAACGATAGTGCTGGAAACAAAAAAAAATTATCGTACTGTGAAAATAATTGTTTGTAAATCAATTTCTAATTAATTGAACGAAAAATAAAAACATGGGTCCCTTATTCATAATGTCCCTCTTCATAAATCACACCACCAAGTTTCATGTTTTTATTTTTAAAAATGAGTCTGAAAATGTGTCTCAAAATTTTGAGTTGTTGAGCGTGGAAAAATGTTTTTTTTTTTTTTTTTTTTTTTTTAATACCACCTTAAGAAGCGTACAAAGAAAGAAGTTAAAAGTATTAATTTCCTGAGGAGATATTTTAAATATACGAGTGCATGCTACGCCCACAGGTTTAACATTAGCGAGGGGAATTCGGAAGTTGACTAACAGCATTAAAATTCCATTTTCTGAGCTTAAAGTACACATTAGTACTCAAAGGTTGGCAGGCCTGCGCTGGTAGCAGGGGTGATGTCTTACCAATCAACTAAAGTGCCATAAACTAGCTTTCTTGCCTTTTTCCACACCATTTGGCATATTTTAGTGAAAATGTTTTGACACAGCAGAATGTCTTCGCGGCGACTTTTTGTTTTCCCACATTAACTTTGAATCAGATTGTTGCCAATATCTCTTATTTTTGACGCCTTGTAGGCGATCCCACATTAAATCTTGTTTCTGTAAAAATTATACGGTAAGAAGACTATTTGAAAAACATATAGTAGTATAACTTTACGACATACTAAATTTCACTGTTATTGACCTATTTTGCAGCCTAGAAAGTCGAGTAAACAAGTAAAAGGACAAACCAACAAATATACCATTTTGAATCCTGATGAAATGTATAATAGGGAGCACAAGCAAAATAAGCATTTTTCGACAAAAAAATAATTGGAAAATCCTTATTTCAAAATTATGCGTGGACATTAGTAAAAAAAAAAAAAAAAAAGATTGCAAAACTTTTTTCGTTTCAGCTCTATAAAATGTTTTTTGCACCCTAGCACAATTTAAGTTAAATTTTTGAAAGGAATTTCAAACTTGACATTATAAAAAGCTTTGCCTATAAAATGAGACTTAGTTTCGATGCTAATTCACTTATCCGAAAACAATGCATGCATTTTGAAACATTTACCAGTTTCAATTTTCGCCCTATTCAAATATGTAATTTTAAATTTTGAATTAATCAAATGCTCAATAGTTGTCTTCAATGTTGTTTTTCTCAAACAAATGAATATAAATATTCAATTTTATAAGATTCTCTCTCTCAAGCATAGTAATTTAACTATTCAGTATTCATATACTTTAGCTATCATAACTCTCATTTAAAACCATCATATATATTCAGGTTATTTAAGAGTCACGAAACCTGTTGACCTTTGGTCAAGCGGCCAGCACAAAGTGAGACTTCGGATGGTAATTATGGTTTTTGACACCTGCCAAATGGTAAAAAAGTAGGGGCTAAAGTGAAATTCCGCCTTCCAAAAGGATCATTGTCTCCTAAAGACGTTTCTAGTTTTATAAGTTGAATAACTTGTAATGATACTTGCCATTTTTCTCAATGTGGTAATGCCCCTGTTTTTTTTTCTTTTTCTATTTGATTCCAATGTCATAGATCTTTGAAGAAAGTTGTTGGCTTTAAGGGGAGGTTCTCCCGATACAGCTTTATTTTTAGGGCATTTTGGAGATTTTTTTCTGTTTAAATAATGCACATAAAACAAATGTTTGGCATTGAATTCATTGCACTTTCTCCAAAGTATGTGAACATCGAGCCCTTCCCTTTTCATAAGCTTTTCATAATAATCTTTGCAAAAACAAACCATTTTTAAAATTTACACGAATATTCGATTTGAACAAACATAGTTTAGAATTATTAGTAACATAGTTTAGAATAGTATATAATTAAAAAAGATAATAAAACTAAGTTTTCTAAAGAAACTTATCAAAATTAAATATCTCTGAAAAAGAAAAAAGGAAATATTGTAAACTCTGAATTAAACCGGCATATTCGGTAAATGCTGATTGCCGAATGCTGCATTTCTCCGAATAATTGACTGCTGCAAAATCAATGATGAGAAGGCACCATAAAATAGTGAAGCCGGAAGACGATTTTTTGCCTATTTAGCCTATCGAATTCAGTCAAATAATTCTGATTTTATTATTTTAAAATTTGAATTTGATGAACTCTCTTAGTTTTGCCAAATCCTAATCCTAATCCTAATAATATTATAAATCTGACTGTGTGCAAATGTTAGGCTGAAGCCAGCGTCAAAATGGAGCATTTAATGATCCTGTATTTTTTGCATATAGATATATTGTAACCCTCAAATGAACATAGACTGGTTTTTGTTCATTTTATTCAAATATTTTTCTTAATAATTCAAAATTTCGTTATTTTCATAGAGAATAAATGGACATTTTCCCATAAAATTTAACCATTTTACTTTATCGTTGCTAGGGCTTTGATCGTTGCCAATAAATAAAAACACGGAAAAATACGTTTTCCTCAACAATTAATTTTCAATTGAACGATTTTCACGTGAAAACTGAAAATTAAAAATAATTCAAAAGAAGATGAATTTCCGTGATATTTGAAACAAAAATATGGAGTATTTGTCATTATACATGAAGTATGAATATCGGTTACATTAAAAATATCTTTTTCTGTCAAAAACTGCGTTATAATTAGAAGGAAAATGAACAATAATTATATTATTAAAAATAGATTTCGTTTGGACCATGGAACTATGAAAAGGATCCTCCTCGGTTTGGACAAATATGACGTCATAAATAAAACATGTATTTTCAAATATTGGTAATAATACAAGGAGCATGAATATCAATGTATAATGAAAGTAGATTGATAATGGACGTAATATTTGAGATGAAAAACTAAAATATTTTTTATCGATACTGATTAATAATTAGCTTGAATACCAGTTACATACAAATGTGAGTTTTCTGCTAAAATTTACGTCCTGATTGCCAGAAAAAAAAATCAACAAGAATTATGCCATTAAAAAGCGATTTATCTGAGGAAAAAGTGACGTCATATTTGAAATATAACGGGAATTTTCAAATGTGTTTACAAGGAGCGGGAATCAATTCCTTACATTAATAATACAAGGATCGGTAAGTTTAGAAAGTAGATGAGTTTCACGCCATAATTAAAACGCAAAATTATTATTTTTTTTATCTATACCGATTATTAAGCATGAATATCAGTTACATACAGATGAGAGTTTTTTGCCAAAAACCACACCATGATTATCAGAAAAAGAAAAAGAAATACGAATCTATTATATTAAAATCTGACCGCCTGTTTGTATTTCGCAACTACTCCTTTCAGATTGTCGAACGCAATGCGATTTACTTAACACCGGTTATCATTGATCCGAAGATGTCATAAATTCTCAGAATTAAAAAAAAAATGATTTAAATTCCGAGATATTATTATTATTATTATTATTTGTAAATTTTAACGAAGTTTCTCTAAAAATGGCAACTAAATTATTCCAATTTTGAGCGCGTTCAGAGACCGAAACGCGGGTTATTCGTATAGTTGGGGAATGACGTCATCTGATTTTCTCAGGGTAAAGTTGGGTTAAAACGGCTGTGAACGCTTTTGGGTAAAGTTATGGGTATATTTACAATCAAACACTTCCGTCAACCAATCTACCATTACATTTTGATTGTACGAACATTTCAGGAACCATCCTAGCCGATGTTGGCCAGTTATATCATAGTCCTGTTAAAGGTAGACCAATCAAATGTTCAGGACTCAAGTGTACAGTAGGAGACATAAAGAACAACAGTTAACAGTTGCAGTTAGCTATAAAGCAAACAAACAAATCAGATTTCCAACCACGTGATCACTTTACCCAACAAAATTCTCCAGGTAACGTGAGTTACCCGAAGTCTGAGTAATTTCCAGCTCTGAACGCTGCGGGTAACTCGCAAAAAGTCACGTGATATCGCTCTCTGAACGCTTCGGGTTACTCATGTGTTACCCTATGTAACTCGGGGTTCGGCCTGTGAACGCGCCCTTTGTGAATAAAAAAGAAGAAATAAAACGGATTAATATATTTTTTCTCATTAAAACTGAAAAAAAGAATTTATTTTCAATTTGAATAGATGGTGAAAGAAAAAAAAATCTTGACTACAGTAAAATTTTTGAAAAATAAAAACGTATTTTCACACATTCAAACTTCATGAATCAATTTATTCTAAAAAACAAAAATCGTCTGTCAACATATTTCCATTTAGAAATAAAGATTTTTTTTCAGTTATAGATTAAATCAAGGAGGCAAATTTCGGATTCTTGCATTTAGGTCTAGAATAATTGGTCCCTATTCACAAGAATTGAATTTAATGAAAAAGAATATACTATTTCCATTATCTTTGAAGGATGGCTATTAAAACGTTTCACAAGGCGTTAAAAGTAAAATGGTTTACCAGGTAAATTTGACATATGTTTTTACACAATTCGCCGATTTCCACGATTTTATTTGGCCCGCCTTTTTGCATTGGTTGCAGTTTCCTTTTCGTGATTATTTGTCACAAAATTTCACTTTTTTAAAACTTAGTTATGTGAAGGTCTCTATAACATAGAAATACTGTATTGTCTCCTATGGAATGTGATAAAGAGTTAGTTAATTATTCACGTTTTTAATTATGGGGAGTGAAATATTTTGCTTAATTAATGCATTTATTCTTCTTTTAATGATACGTGAACGAAGTCACGGGTAACAACTAGTAATATTATAAATCCGATTGTGTGCAAATGTTAGGCTGAAGCCAGCGTCAAAATGGAACATTTAATGATCCTGTATCTTTGCATATAGGCTGATTATAACCTTCAAATGAACATAGGCTGGTTTTTGTTTATTGTATTCAAATATTTTTCTTAATAATTCAAAATTTCGTTATTTTCATAGAGAATAAATGGACATTTTTTTTTCATAAAATTTAACCATTTTACTTTATCGTTGCTAGGGCTTTAATCGTTGCCAATAAATAAAAATGTGGAAAAATATTTTTTTCTCAATAATTAATTTTCAATTGAAATATTTTCACGTGAAATAGGAAAATTAAAAAGAATTCAAAAGAAGATAAATTTCCGTGATATTTTAAACAAAAATATGGAGTATTTGTTATTATACATGAAGTATGAATATTGGTTACGTTGAGAAGATATTTTCTGTCAAAAACTGCATTATAATTAGAAGGAAAAATGCACAATAATTATATTATTAAGAAAATATTTCACTTGGACCGTAGAACTATGAAAAGAATCCTCCTTGGCTTGAACAAATATGACGTCATAAATAAAACATGTATTTTCAAATATTCATAATATTACAAGGAGCATGAATATCAGTGTATAATAAAAGTATATACATAATGGACGTTAGACGTAAACTGAAATATTTGTTTTATATATACTGATTAATAATAAGCTTGAATATCAGTTACATACAGATGTGAGTTTTCTGATAAAATTCCCGTTATGATTGCCAGGAAAAGAAAATTAACAAGAATTATATCATTGAAAAGAGATTTCTCTGGGATCAAAGTGACGTCATATTTGAAATAAAACGGGATTTTTCAAATATGTTTCAAATGGAGCGTGAATCAATTTCATACATTAATAATTACAGAGTACAGTGAAAGAATAGAAAGGCTGTCAAATCGGTGAAAAAATAGTGAACCGTCAAATCGGCTTGCAATATGAAGCCGGTTATCGCTCAAATCATTAGGCCCAAGGGCTGACTTCATTGGACGGGGAGAGGATTTCAAAGCAAGCCGTCAGTTGTTTGGGCCAACTGTAGTGCGGCATTTTCAGCATCACGCTACTAAACATAAACATTTCATATCTATTTATTCTCTGAACTCTGTGATTAATAATACAAGCATCAGTAAGATTATTAGGAAAAGAAAATTGAACACAAGTCTATTATTTTAAAATCTGACTGTCTGTTTGTATCTCGCAACTACTACTCTTAATGCAATGCGATTTACTTAACACCATCATTGATCTAAGGATGTCATGTAAACTCTGAGAATTTAAAATTTTGAATTAAATTCCGAGATATTAATATATATATATATATATATATATATTTGTAAATTTTAACGAAATTTCTCTAAAAACGGTAATTAAATTACTCCATTTTTGTGGATAAAAAAAAAAGAATAAATAAAACGGATTAATACATTTTTACGCCATTTTCTCATTAAAACTGAAAAAAGAATTTCTTTTCAATTTCAATAGTTGGTGAAAAAAAAATCTTTATTACAGTAGAACTTCCGAAAATTAAAAACATATTTCCACAATTCAAACTTTATGAATTAACTAGCTGTTACCCGTGACTTCGTTCATGTAACATTAAAAAAAGAATAAATGCATTAATTTAGTAAAACATTTCACTTGATAATTAACAACATATATAATTAACCAAAGCTTTATCACATTTTATAGGAGACCATACGATATTTCTTTGCTATAGGGGCCTTGACATAATCCAGTCTTAAAAAAGTGAAATTTCATGCCAAATAATATATACAATCGCGAAAATGAAACTGCAACCAATGAAAAAAGGAGAACCAAATAAAATCGTGAAAATCGAGGAATTCCTCTTCGTAAAACGAAAAACAACACTGGGAGAATTCTTCTATACAACAGTGCATTTTAGGTGGTATTTGGTGTACAATTTGTGTATGTGTGCATTGCTAAATGGGCATTATTATATTGTTTATTTGCATAGACATATGTTATATATTTCTTACTACATTATCTTGTTTATGTATATATTAAATTAAGTGATTCACGCTAAGTGGTGTAAATAGTGAACAAACTGAATGGATTTTATACATTGATAGATATTTCACAAAGATATAACAATCTGATCCGATTCTAAAATGTAAATAAAGGTTGCTAGAAAGTACTTTAAATTCTGCCCAATTTAACCTCGATATTTTCTCTATCGCGTCAAGAACACTATAAGCAAATAAATACCTACGACACAAATCTGATGATCTAAATTTACATATTTTTGTTAGTATATATAGGATTATTTTTTGATTTATTTCATGCGCTTGTAATATTTTACGCTTTCTCTAGGGTTAGGTGTCAAATAAATGTACTTTCTTGTTATTTTATTTTGCCATTTCTATTTATTCTATTTTCCATTCATTCCAATTATGGATATTGATTTAATTTACATATTCGTGTCAAAGAATATTCTTTAAAGTTATTATCAGGTTTAGGATAGGATACGTTTAGGATTAGGAATAAAAATTGAACGACAATGGCAGGACCAATTCAGGTTTAAAGTTTGAACCAGGAAGTCTATTTACATCATGAAGGAAAAAGAAAATTAGAAAATTATCGTCTGATATTTTTTAATATGTTTTACAGTCATAGTTGGCATCAAAGGTGAGCGAGGAAATGATCATCTAAAATACCATTAAGTGTTTACCACGCAAAAAACAAATCTGGTTACAACAATGTATTTAATTTTGCGCCAAATTTCACTTGATTAAAAAAAAAAAAAAAAAAAAAAAAAAAAAAAAAAAAAAAAAGCAAATTGACTATGGACCTAATTACAGACCCCTAACCTTCCTATTCTCGGAGATGTTCTACCTATATGTAAAAAAAAAAATCTACAATCTACTATATACAACGCGCTTTCACGTTTATAATGTTATGAATTGGCACGATTGGCTTGTTCAAGTTTACACATTTCGGCTTGAAGAAAAGATTCATTACTTTTTGATTTCTTCTTTGCTTTTGCATTACGCGAAATTGTTGGTAAAATCGATTTTCTTTTCGATAACATTGTTGTTTTTTAAGTTTAAAAAATATTGTAATTTTACTTAAACATTGCTTTAAAATCTATGCAATTTTTCTTATCCTACAAGACTTTACAAAAATCTGTTATGAAACAACTTTAAAAAAAGCTATATTTAAAAAAGACAACAAAGTGTTTCCTATTTTAAAACTAAAAGAAATGTAAAATTAAATTCCGGTTCGAAACGACGATTTACAAATGTGTTTCGATTGTGGGAAAATGATAGAGGAAAAATGCTGTTACTTCGACACAATCATATTAAATCTTTAGCTTTTATGAGAAAAGCAACTTTCTTTTAAAAAATATTGTTATTTTTATTAAGATTTTCCGATTTTCGATACGGATAATTTTGCGATGCATATCATTAACATTTGCCATCCAATATTTTTTTTTTTTACTTTTTAAAATTTAAATGAAAAATATGGTATCTTTATGTTAGCCGTGTGCAGACGATAAATCGCTAACCTATCCCATCATTCGTATTGAATTCATTAAAAATATAAATCTTTCACTCATTTCATTTAAAACACAGAACTTTAATTTACAACACATACATTTAAAATACATATATTACGTACATTTAAAATAATTCCTTTCATGTGAAAAAAAAGAAAAAAAAGAAAAAAAAAAGAGAGAAATTAATCACAAATAATTTGATAACCCAAGATCATTTTATTTCAATATCAAAACAAATCTGTTTTATTTTTCTATATATGACATCATATTCGCTTGCTTTCAATACCGACTCGTATTTATGCACTTTGTATTATTATCAAATATTTGAAAACGCACGTTTTATTTCTAATATGACATCATTTCACATTCTGTTTAATTCTTAAATAATTCATTTCCTTTTCATTTTTCACGTGAAAAATTTTCACTTGAAAATAAATTGTTGATTAAAAATTATTACTCAGGGGTTTATTTTATATTGGCAACAATAAAGTATTAGCAATGGTAAAATAAATTTAAACATTTTATAAAAAGTTGCAAAACCGGGTCCTTTGGGCCAAACCAATCAAACCAACCAACCATTTTAAAATATACGAAAAAATGTCCATTTATTCTGTATGAAAATAATGAAAATTTTAATTTTTAAGAAAAATATTGAAATAAAATAAACAAAAACCAGCCTATATTCATATGAGGGTTATAATCAACTTATATGCAAAGATATAGGATAATTAAATGCTTCATTTTGACGCTGGCTTCAGCCTAACATTTGCACACAATCAGATTTATAATATTATTAGGATTTATTCTGCAGAATAAAAATAGTCTGTCAGCATATTGTCAAGGAATCAAGAGTTGTTTCAGCTATAGATTAAACCAAGGAGGCAAATTTGCTCTTACATGCAAACGTAACACTTGCAATTGCAAAGCTCTTTGGAACCCCAAATTACATGCAAACGTAACATTTACATGTAATTTGCACCCAAATTAATTTTAATTTTAACCCTAATAAATGTTAATTTGCACTGAAAATTACATGCCAAAAGTAATGTTTACATATAATTTTGGGTTTCAAAAAGCTTTGCAATTAATTGCAAGTGTTACGTTTGTATGTAACTGTTACTGTTACATGCAAACGTAACACATGTAAATGTTACGTTTGCATGTAATTTTGGGTTGCAAAAAGCTTTGCAATTGAAGCTCCTTGCATTTAGGTGTAGAATTATTCCTCCATATTCACAAAAATTGAATTTAAAGACAAAGCATATACTATTTCCAATGGATTATTTTTAAATGATGGCTGTTAAAACGTTTTTCAAAGTCGTTAAAAGTAAAATGGCTTATCAGGTAAAACTGACATTTGTTTTTTGACAAATTGTACTTTTTTTAAAACTGAGTTATGTCAAGGCCCTGTAACAAAGAAATACCGTATTTTCTCCTATGTAATATGATAAAGAGTTAGTTAATTATTTACGTTTTTAATTATCGGGAGGGAAATATTTTGCTTGATTAATGCATTTATTCTTCTTTTAATGTTACGTGAACGAAATCACGGGTAACAGCTAGTTAAAAATAAAAGCTCATTTTTTTATTGTTGTTGTTTGAATATAATTTAAGTTTATTTCTTAATATTTTGCATCTACAATGACAGACATCTTACAAGAAATTTAAACATTGTGACGTTCGCAAAATAACTCGAGAGTTATTATGTAATATGCGTTGCTCAAGAGAAAAGAAAAGAAAAACAGTTTCCCGCGCTGGGATTATATAATCGGCCGCAGCCGATTACAATAACATAATCAACATAAACAGCAGCCGGCTGAGGTTTATTTTGCTCCAGCGATCTACAATAAGAATTTAAGAATAAATAAAAAACCCTTAATCTTCTGAGGTGCAATCGGTGATTTTTTTATATCCATTTACTGCAGATAATTATTCAAACAATGCAATTATAAAATATTCTCGAGTAATACCACAGTACCAGACACTTGTCTGGGAACAGGGTGACGCCGAACTATTGCCCAACGTGTGTGATGCACATAGGCTAGGCGCCAAGCATTTTAAGCGGGGAAGAAATATTTAAAAAATACATTATTTTTATTCAAATGAATTATTATTGAAATTTTAAATAAAACTGAAAGATTTTCTTCAAATGAATTACTTATAATTACCTATGTTATTATTCTTTAAAATGGATGTGATAGGTTAATCAGTTTTAATTCTGAACACAAAAATCTGATTTGAAACTTACAAAAAAGAGTAAACCTTTTTTACTTACCCATCAAACGTAATATAGGGCAAGTCTTGCAATCTTTTTAAAAATCGGAAAAAAAATTGACGGATTTACACGTTTCAGACACTGGAGATTCAGAAAAACATTTTTAGAAAACAAAAAATTGCCGTCCGTCTGTGTGTGTGTCTGTGTAAACGCTTTATCTCCCGAACAAATTGAGATAGACTTGAAATTTGGTATGTACTTAGTATGTAATAATGGGAAGAAGCTTATTGAATTTCAGTAACCTCGATTTCCCAGAACTATTTTTTCCGGACTCTTGAAATATTCGTTCTTATAAAAGGTATATAAAATTTTTCGAAATTGTTTGTTTTAAGGAGTGAATATAAAAGACAATACAAAAACATAAATTTTTCATAAAGAATGAAATCGATCGAATAATGAGTTGCCGAGATATTTGGAATCCTATTTTCCACACTCTTCCATTTTTCGTGACCCTGTATTTCATTCAAATTGCAATTCAAAGATATATTTTAATTGGAAATGAGACTACTTAATTCGACGCAGTAAACTGTTAGTTAATATGATTATCATTTTTGGATTTATAAGTAAGTTTCTTTTACGCAATTCAGTAATAGAGCATTTAAAGCGAGGCTAACGAAAAAGACAGGCTACCGCGGTACATTCCACATATCTTTTTTTACAGACCGCTAGAGTGACGTGATGCTCTTTTCGTACAGCTTCATTGGTGCATTCGAGCATCACGTGACTCCCGCGGTCTGTAAAAAAAAGATATGAATAAAGCACCGCGGTAGCCTTTCTTTTTCGTTAGCCTCGATTTAAAGTTTATGACGTCATCAAGCCAGGATTTTATTCGAATTGCAATGCATTTTATAAATAGTTTACACATGTTTTATTTTCATATTTTTTATTATGCATATCCATGATGGGTAAGTATTACGGTGACCCCCAATGACTACTTTATCATTGCATCCAATTTTTAGATGCCACATGTGTTAGATTGACAATATTTCTTACTGTTTCATTGAAATTTTCCCCTTCTCCTCCCATTCTAATCACGTGACAAGCTAGCCGACTGGGGCAGAAAAGAATAGCATTTTATGTGCATGAAATGGAAAATGCCTTTTAAACTTGACTTTTCGATTAAAAGTACGAGAGAAGAGGGAGATCACTGCTTGGTGCCCGCACGAGTAGGGGAAACAAAATGCCGTTTGTTCTCATTTCTTAGTTCAATTTTTATAAAAAAAAATAACAAACAAGGTCAGATTAAATAACTTGGTGGCCAGATTTTTAAAAAAGTTGGTCGCCAGTGGCGACCTGGCGACAGCATTTGTCAAGCCCTGGTTATATGGTAGAAACGTGGGACTGGATGTAGATGTTTCAGCCACAATAACCTTCTGCTGTCCATTTAGGTTGATTGTTAATTGCAAGGGCAGTAAAGAACTTTAGAAGATGTTTGCGTCGCAATCAAAGGTGTTTTCAATTTTTCTATATCAACATTTGTTGTTGGGAGCCATCACAACTCTTTTTCCAAAGTAGTTCTAAATTATTAATTTCCGATTTATTTGCCAGTGTAAAAACTTCTATGTATGTACATGGTCTTTGTGTTGTGTAAGATGAAAGATTTTTAATTTTTAATTCTTTCTTTTCTGTAGTTATAATATTTCTTATCTAGTATTCTCCTTCAGCTTACTACGTAAGTTAACAGAGATATACATTTTATTTGTATCTCGTAAGTTTTACTGAATGTATGTGAGGTTTACTGCAACGAAAATGACTAAAACCTCAGTGGTTGATAATTTCTAACTATTTTGGTTATTTTTCTCACACGAAGTTATACTATTTCTGTATTTTGTAGTTCTGAATAACGATGACGTCTTTATTGATTTTTGAGACATCCACGTGTCTAGCAACTATTTTGATCATTCCAGCATCATATGTTATTTGTTTATAGGATATTTTCAACCTTAATTGTTCAGCTTTGAGTATCTTTCTCTATCACTACAATCCTGAATTTTTTTGGGGTGACTGTATTTCTCTATGATCCATGTAAAGGTATTGTTCATTTTAGCCAGTCATCATGTTTTTTCTTTTGGAAATTATCTTGAATTGGTATCATAAAGACCAGTTTATACTCATAATGATATTTTAGACACCTTAATCTGTTTCGAAGAAAGCAATATACATTTTCTGTACATTTCATAATTTCTATTTTCTTCTCTAGAAAGACTAATTTGTCGTCTGTTCTACTGTGACACTGCTTTATTACGTTTACATATATAATCACTCGATATTTCTATTAATGTTTCCATATTGTCAGTAAACAGAAGAAAAATGTTAATAAACTTAAATGTTTTTTCCAAATTTTTCTTTGTAATTTTTTTTTTTTTTTATTAAAGAAAAAAAAATTATAGCAAAGGTGACAAATTTTCTTTCACATTTTTTAAGAAATTGATGTATCCTTCATAAAAATACCAGAGTTCTTACTAAACTCAGTTTACTTTTAGAATTATCCCTTTATCTAAACTTAACCTAAAAAAATATTTTTAAATAAAACTTTTAAGAGAAATAGATTATGTTAAAAAATATATAATTATGTAAAAGAAAGTATATAGTACTTTAGAAACTGTAAAATCTTTCAGAAATTAATGAGAATATTACTTTAAAACTTTTATAAAAAGATACATATTCCGAGAAGACAACGATAGACAAACAAAACACACGGATTCAGTTCAGAGTGAGCTTGAAGAACCGGTTAGTATGTGGATCGAACAGTGCACTTTTTTTACTTCACATTTATCATTTTAAATAGTTACAATAGAGAAAACCGGGATATTTCATAAACATACAAAAATTTTAAATTATGCTATTTTTGTGAAGACAGTGCTAAATTCAATATTTTTTTTTTTTCTAGTGTCCAATCAGTCTACGTTGAGTGAACTTCTCAAAGGAATCTATAATTTTTGCAAAGGTATCTTCAATATGCAGATACAAGTTATTAGTCAATTTAAGTATAGTTTTGAAGGAAAATAGGAGACAGAAATGCGCCATTCATCGTCCTGTGGTACACGGCTTACAATTTGCACACAATCTTCCATCTGATAATTTTTCATTCATTCAAAATATCTGATCTTATACTGTTAAAATATGTAAAAGTCTTTATTTACATTAGTCGATCATAGTTTTAGAAAATACATTAACCCTCTGATGCCCATGGTAGCATATATGCTACCATCAGTGTTGCAAATTTTGTGGATTTTTTTTATTCATGTATTCCGAATTCGTACCAGAAAATCGGAATAGAAGTCTTTGCTTTATTTAATAACAGACTTTTCGGGATTAAAAAAAAAAGAAACGAAAATTAATACAATTTGTGCAATTTGTATTCTTAAAATAACTAGTTAACAGTGTAATGTCCAAATGGATTCAATTGCGAAAATTAATAGTTGTTATTTCTGGTGTGAATTCAGATTTCTCTAATTTTGTAATTTCTTGAATGCATTCTACCATGGGCATTAGAGGGTTAAGGGCATTTTGTCTTTTTAAAAGGGTTCACTTTACACATCTTTTAAAGATGATTCGGCACATTTGGTTGAAAGACTGTAAAGTGCGCGCATGACGTAATAAATCAAGCAAACATTTCGCTACACTGGTCACATTGCCTGGGGGACTTACGAATCTTCTTACGTTTAAATAAATCATTTTCGTACATTACATTCATATACACTTCGCTATACTTATCACAATTTTTCAGGGTATGGGCCTTTTTAAATTAATTGAAACTGGATTGTGGTCAATCGCCATAAACTTTTCTTTTGAACAAATGCTTATTCAAAACGGTCACAGTTAAAGATTTCTTTCCTGAATGAAACTTTGTGCCTTAACATATTCTTTCGGGGGGGAAAGCTTTACTGCGAATGGCACAAACATAAGATAAAAGTAACTTTTGATCGTCTTGTCATGATGAAGAGGGTATTAGTTCATCATCCAAAACAGGTACTTCTTTGGGGGAGGCAACTTAGATTACATGTCTTGATCATTAAGTTCCCATGAATAGGCTTTTGAGTATTAGAAATAGGTATTTCATCATTTAACAAAGCAAAATTTACGTCTTGAAAAACTAGACATTTCAACTTAAACGAATAAAAAACAGAACAGTCGTCAGCGCCTTAAAGCACCTGTAACAGCACACAGAATAATGTAATTGTCTCTTTCATACAAATTTATACAATTACTAACTTACCCGCCCGGCGTTGCCCGTGCCAACAACCTTAAATGTACCTGAAATCAGTGTTGAACAATTTTTTTATTTTTAAACAAATCTAATGTTGGGGGCCCCACTACCTTAGACAGCATACACTGGGCGTGCCATGCACACTCCCATATATTACCGTAAGTCGAGTCGAAAGAGCCATACGTGATCCAGTCCATAGAATCATAGATAGAAAAGCGCCCCTGGTGGTGAAAATCGATAAGCTCTACCTATGTTGAGTCGAATGAGCCATACCCCGTCGTGATCCCGCCCATAGAATCAGATATAGGAAAGCACCCTGGGGGTGAAAATCCGAACTAAAATCAGCCAGCTCTATCGATGTCAAGTGGAAAGAGCCACACCCCATTGTGATCCAGCCCATAGAAACAGAGATAGGACAGCGCCCCTTGGTGGTGAAACTCAGAACTAAAATCGGTAAGCTCTATTGATGTCGAGTCGAATGAGCCAAACCGTGTCGTGATGTGACCCATAGAACCCGAGTTAGCTGCAAAATCCTTTAGTTACACCTTCCACCGCCAGGGGGCACCATATGTTCTATGCGAACATAACTGAAATCATTAAGGCTATCGATGTCGAGTCGAATGAGGCATACCCCGTCATGATCCAGCCCATAGAACCAGAGATACGAAAGCGCCCCCTGGTGGTGAAAATCCGAACTAAAATCGGTAAGCTCTATTGATGTCGAGTGGAAAGAGCCATGCCCCGTCGTGATCCAGCCCATAGAAACAGAGATAGCAAAGCGCCCCCTGGTGGTGAGAGCAAGTTGATGTAGAATAAATGCGATATTTAATAAAAAGTTGTCCGCCCCCTCTTTATCTCGCCATTCTCGCAAAAATGTTACAAATATACAAATGTTTCTTAATTACATCTAATGTCCCGATCCGATAACAGGGTTCCCCTATCTACCTATCCTAATACGCTTTTCCCTATCATAATAGAAAAAAAGCATATTTTATCAAAGAATCGCTGGCAAACGCGAATTTTGTCAAAGGTTCGCGAGTAAAACGAATTTCATCAAATAATCGCTGATAAAACACGAATTGTGTCAAAGGATCGCTAAAAAAACATGAATCTCGTCAAAAGGCAGCGAGAAAACACGAATATTATCAAAGGATCATTAAAAAAGCAAATTTCGTCAAAGGATCACGGAAAAATGCCAATTTCATCAAAGGATCGCAGGAAAAACGCAAATTTCGCCAAAGGATCACAGGAAAAACGTGAATTTCGTCAAAGGATCTCTGAAAAAAACACGAATTACGTCGTAGGATCACTGAAAAAAACAATCTCGACAAAAGGAGGCGGAAAAAACACGAATTTCGTTAAAGGATCGCAGAAAAAATACGAAATTCTTCAAAGGATTGTAGAAAAATGCTAATTTTGTGAAAGGGTCGCAGAAAAAACTTTCGTGAAAGGGTCGCGAAAAAAAATGCAACTGTGTTTATTAAAAACAGCACACACACAAACATCTATACAAACCTCAATACAAACAAACATATTCTTTCTTCCTGCCTGAGGAAAGCACCGTAATTGTAACACCTAGACCGGATTTTTAAATTTCAATTTAGATTTTTTTTTAATTAAAACGTGCATATGGAATTTTGGATAAGGCTATTTCATGCTCTCCGCCAATCCGCAGCAACGAAGCAGACAGCCAATGAGAGCTGAGAGCAGGTGTGAATATGGGATGATCCAGGATCCAGCGACGGCAATTCATGTTCACAGCTTAAGGCGGCTAGCCACAGATTTCATTGCTGTGTTTATGTTTGAGTTTTATTTTAAAGAAAAGGTATATATTTTTGGCTAACTGAGGTTCACATAAGTTAGTTTCAATTGTATTCATTCTTTGTATGCGTGGTTGCGCCCATATATTATGTGTTTGGTAAGAATATATCTTGCACTTTACTGAATGTTTTCATAGCGCTAGACATATCAGCTCATGTTCTTAAATAAAACAAACTGTTTTCAATAACAAATCTTAATGAATCAAATTAATCTTGCACTTTACTATAAAATGTACAGTTCTACAATTTATCGCATATTACAACGTTCTTGGGAACTAAAAATGTAGTCCAAAAACAGTAACAGAAAGAAAGATTGTAAATAGCAATAAATAAATAATCATAAATTTCACATCATTGAATTAACAAACTCATATATAAGATACAACTTTAAACTGATATGCCTCATCAACTGTTGTCGAAATCAATATAATGTAAATAATTCTTAAACATTGTGAGTTTGCTAAGAAATTAAAACATTCAATGCAGTGTAGGATGTATTTTTTCATCAAAACAATTTAATTTGTAAATATGAGGTAAAAAAAAAAAATTACCGTTTTCTCAAATATTATGAGTTTTATCAGAAAGTTAAACATTAAGTAAATATGAATGATTTGCGGAGCTGTTTCTATCAAAAATTCAATAACATCGCCCAAAAACCCTCAACAAAAATAATTATAAAGAGTGTGATGACAACATAAATTTTATACCACATTGTATGTCCGTTCTTGGGCGATTCTTATAAAACTCATAATTTGTCACAAAATGGTGATTTTTTTTTTTTTTTTTTTTTACAATATGCTTACAAATTAAAATGGTTTATAATTATTTTTTTTTAAACCCGGCCAGAAATAACATTGATTTTACGATTTTAAAGACTTATTCTTTATAATTAGTTTGAAACAGCTCCGCAAATCATTCATATTTACTTAATGTTTTACTTTCTGATGAAACTCATTATGTGAGAAAACGGTGATTTTTTTTCCCTCATACTTACAAATCAAATTGTTTTGATGAAAAAATACATCCTACACTTCACTGAATGTTTTCAATTCTTAAACAAAATCATAGTATTTAAGAAATATTTACATTATATTGATTTCGACAACAGTTGATGAGGCATATCAGTTTAAAGTTATATCTTATATATATGAGTTTGTTAATTTACAAACTTTCTGTTACTGTTTTTTGACTACATTTTTATTTCCCGAGAACGTTGTAACATGCGATAAATTGTAGAACTGTACATTTTATAGTAAAAGGTAAGATTAATTCATTAATATTTGTTATTGAAAACAGTTTGTTTCATTTAAGAACATGAGCTGATATGTGAACGCTATGAAAACATTCAGTAAAGTGCAAGTTATATTCTTACCAATCACATAATATATGGGGGCAACTACGCATACGAAGAATGAATACAATCACATTATATTGATTTCGAAAACAGTTGATGAGGCATATCAGTTTAAAGTTATATCTTATATATATGAGTTTGTTAATTTACAATCTTTCTGTTACTGTTTTGACTACATTTTTAGTTCCCGAGAATATTATAACATGTGATAAATTGTAGAACTGTACATTTTATAGTAAAGTGTAAGATTAATTGAATTCATTAAAATTTGTTATTGAAAACAGTTTGTTTCATTTCAGAACATGAGCTGATATGTGAACGCTTTGAAAACATTCAGTAAAATGCAAGTTATATTCTTACCAAACACATAATATATGGGGGCAACTAAACATACGAAGAATGAATACAATCAAAACTAACTTACGTTAACCTCAATTAGCCAAAAATATATCCCTTTTCTTTAAAATAAATCTCAAAAATAAACAAAACAATGGAATTTATAGCTAGCCAGCCGCGTAAGCTATGAACATAAACTGCCGTCGCTAGATCCTGGATCATGCCATATTCACACCTGCTCTCATTGGCTGGCTGCTTCGTTGCCACGGATGGCGTTGCCGAGAGCGAAATGCGGAGAGCATGAAATAGCCTCGAACCCAAAATTCCATATGCACGTTTTAATTTTTTTAAATCTAAATAATTAAAATTTAAAAATCCGGCTGCGAGGTGCACTTTCCGGTGACAACAACTACACATGACAAAAATTTCAGAGTCCTAGGTGTTATAATTACGGTGCAATCCGCGGACAGGCAGACAGACATCTGTTCTTTTATATAGAGAGAGATAAGTGGCGCACGTGTATAAAATATTATATAGGTGGTTACGTGATATACATCACTTAAAATGATTGGTGCGTTAGCTTAGCATAAATTTTATAATCGCGTAACATGTTTTTAAAAAAGTACACATGTGTATCAATTTCATGGAAAATGTGTTGCATGGAATGTCAAAGTGTAGGGGAGACTGGTACACAGAGGAGCACTTTTTCAGTTTATTAACCATTGGGAAAATGGTTGTTGTTTTCGGTCGAGAATGGTCTCTTGACGTCGTCACTTTATTTTTTTAAGCGTTTTTAACGAAATTCTGTAACTTTAGAAGAATTTTTCTTTGAATAGACAATAGAAATGCATAAAATAGTTACAAAAATGTTAAAGTAACAAAAATGATAGATACAAACTATCAGATATGAAAAAAAGCTGAATTCAAAAATTGACGTCGGATGAGAAATCGCTTTATAAAGCAAAAAACGTGGTCTTCAACTTTAATTTCCTTAAAATAACTTTAGCTCAGACATCAATCTAAAAGATCTAAGTTATTGCAGGAAGGATCTGACAAAATATTTATATTAAGGGTAAGGTATAGTAATGGAAAATGCGTTTCAATAACTGCGGCGATGGTTCAAACGAATATTTTTGCGAGGACAGAGAATGCCAGGATCTCTTCAACTGTAGTAATGGAAAATGCAATTATTTGTAAAATGAATATTTTTGAATAATTAATATTTTTAATTAATTTGAAAAAAAATTAAGCTTTCGGAACATTTTCCCAATAGTTATTGTAATTTGTTAAATTACAAAATTTTTTTAATTTTTTTTCTCTTTAACGGACAGACCGATCTGCCTGAATATGTTTTTGAATATTCCTTAAACCTTTTTACATTCTTCAGAATTTACTGAGAACGTAGTTTTCAATATATTTTCAAAATATTTTTATGCACCCGTAAAGCGGACCAGTGTGTCCCGGAAGCGGGGCAGACTGGTCCACCCACTGTGGCACAGTGGACCACTATTATGTACTATTATCTGAAATACAATATATAAATCTATTTTTCATTAATATAATTCTTCATTTCCTCTTTACCTCCAAAATAACATAATACATATTTGCAAGTAACATTTTCAAAGAAGAAAAAACAAATTATCAAAAAAAATTATATTTTGAAAATAACAGATTAAGATACAGGAATGATAGCAAATAAGTTGAAGTTATTAATTAAATTAAAGAAAAAAAAACTCTTTAAAATTTGCAAATTAAATTCCAAAATACTTATGAGTAAGATTGACCCTGGAATTTTCCTGAAATACTTTTGAGTCTGGGAGCAACATTACGAAATCACTGTTCTCTACAGTTTCTAGGAAAATAAAGTGATTTGAGTCTCAGGAATCTTACTTGAATAGAATCATCCCCAACTAGGCGACAGTTATATTTTTCAAAGGCAGTAATTACAAAACAATATTTCTTACTATGTTGAATAAATTATTTTCTTTGTTTACTTTATTTTACAGTTAAATAACTACTTTAAAACTCTGTTTATTTATAGAAAATAAGCAATTATTAAATGTTTTGAACATTCTGCATTACAGGAGCAGAGTAGATTGTGGACCACTGTGCCCCGGTAGTGTGTGGTCCACTGTGCCCCATGTTGAAGTTCAATAAATAATCATATTAATATTGTTTATAGCTTTCTTTTAAACATTAACTTTAAATATAAATAAAATAAAGTATCTTACCTTTGAAAAATAGCTGTTTTATCTTATTTATCTACAACCTTTGATTACTAAAATAAGAAAAATATGATGATGAAAAATTTTATTTTTAGAAGCTCAAAACAACCAATCAGGATAAAATGTTTATCTGGTCTAAACATGTGCTCTGAAGGCTATAAATAAATAATGAATCCAAAGCTGTTGTCTATTAGGATAGCAGATTTTTTTTATAAAATATTAGAGGGTGGTCTACTGTGCCCGTAAGTCCAATGTGCACCGGTCTCCCCTATATGCAATAGTTAAAGTATACCTAACAGAGTGTCAGGTCCCGAGTTCAATCCTATGCAAGATGGTCAAAATGAAAAGTTTAAAAGTTTAATCATCCAACTTTCACTCTTTTAGATAACCTTATCTGGGATGGTTTAAGGAGATAATTTTTTTAACTTGTCTAACAAAGTGATAGGTCTGGTAGTTCAGTCTTATGCGAAAGGTGGTAAAAAAAGAAAAGTTTAATGATCCAACTTTCACTCTTTTAGATAACCTTATCTGGGATTGTTTAACGTGAGAATTTTTAAAACTTGTCTAACAAAGTGATAGGTCTGGTAGTTCAGTCTTATGCGAAAGGTGGTCAAAAAGAAAAGTTTAATGATCCAACTTTCACTCTTTTAGATAACCTTATCTGGGATTGTTTAACGTGAGAATTTTTAAAACTTGTCTAACAAAGTGATAGGTCTGGTAGTTCAGTCTTATGCGAAAGGTGGTCAAAAAGAAAAGTTTAATGATCCAACTTTCACTCTTTTAGATAACCTTATCTGGGATTGTTTAACGTGAGAATTTTTAAAACTTGTCTAACAAAGTGATAGGTATCTTTTACGAGGTGTTTCAAAAGCTTCTCTTAAGAGTAATATGTTGATAATTCTGACTATGCGAGATGATTTAAAATAGACGTTTAAAAGGTATAGCTAAAACAGTTAGTGGTGTTTTTATAATATTTGCGTAAAATAGCATTATCGCTACTTAAAGACTTGTGAAAAATAATATTCAGCTATAAAATTTTACTTAATATATATATAGTTTTTATGATATATATCTGGTTTGAATAATAAAACATATGCATACGTATAAACGTGTATGCTGGGATATGTTTTTTAAACATTGCATAAAGTGACAGATTGAAAGTTTAAGGCTCTTCGAAGTTGTTGACAATATAGAATGTTTAAAATGTGTCTAAAACAGTGAAAGCTTGGTAGTTATTTCTATCTAGTTTAAAAGTTTCTCTCTATTCTGAAAAAAAGTAATTAACGCTGGTGTCGCTGCCATAATTGAATTCATTGCGACCGGGCCTGGTAGTTTTAGAGAGATGTATGGTAAACACGCTGTAGCAGACAGTTTTTAAATCGAAGAATTATTTTAAGTGCTGTTTAATGTTGAATGCGGTCAAAATAGTTCAGTTAAATTTTGTATAGAATCAAAATATGCTTAGCAATTAAGCCTTTTGCAGGCATATACTTAACTAGATTGTGGTGTGCAGTGTGCAATAATTTTTTTAATTTGTTTAATTTTATTAGTTTTTTTTTTAAATTTTATTTTTTATTCAAAAGGTTTTATCTGAATAAATTTATTTCATATTTCGAAAAACTCACTTTTTTATACCTACTGTTGGCAGGTTTGAAAAAAAAAGTGCAAATATTTCCAAACATCTTTCAGTTGCAAAATATATTTACATGTAAATATTAAAGAAACTAAAAAATTATTACGTGCGTAAAGCTCTTAATGAGAAATTAAGTTATCTTTAAGTTATCTAAGCCCAAATAATATTGCCAAACACTTTTCACTTGAAAAATATATTTATTCGTGAATATTAATATAAATAAACCCTCGAATAAGGGTACGAATTGAATTGGAAAATGAATACGGTAATTTAGATTAGAGAAACGAAATACGGAATCGGGACTTCTACAGATTTATTTCTGAAACTTCCAGATATTCTGCTGCTAAAGTAGCATGATGCCATTATACAGAGGTAGTACTTGTCCTGAAATTCCTGATATTCCTGAAAAAAAGAAAAACGTCCTGAAATGAAATGTCCTAAAATATGATAGTCTGTCCTAAAATTCCTGAAATTTTACGAGTTTTATACTATATCAGCATTTGATATCAAATAGGGGGTAGGTGTACCTTTTTATTGATGCAAAATGATCTCGAAATTTACAATTTTCTTCAATTCATCGTTAAAAATACTAATTTTTGTCAATTTACACAAAAAAATAAATTTTTAGTGATGATCAGTTACCAAAAATCACAATTTTTGTCGATTAGTCATTAAAAAAAGCTTGCTATTTTTGTCTGTCAGTCACAAAAAAATTGCAATTTTTACCAATCAGTTATAAAAAAGAAAATATTTTGCAATTTTCGTTGATCAGCGAAGAAAAAATTGATTTTTGTTCTTCAGTAATGCAAAAATTGTAATTTTTTAGCAGCTTGGTGAAAGGGTTCTGGTAAAATTACTTTTCTTTTAAAAGTACCTATACTTTTAAAACAAAAAAATTGTGTATATAGTGTAGTATTTATGATAATAAAATGTATTGAAGAGGGAACTAAGGGTTTTTTACATTAGTATGCCAAGCAAATGTGTCCTTAAATTGCCCTGAAATATCGAAAAAAGTATGTCCTGAAATATCATCTAGGGCTAGTACTACCCCTGCATTATAGTACATGAGATGTATTATTCATTTTCCCTGTGAAAAACGGGGCGCAGTATGTGCGCGTTCTGCATGAGTAATTACGGTATCCCATATCTTTTCTTATTCATCTAAAAACTTAAAAAATCTTTTCCAAGAACATAAATAGAAGATTTAGAATTTTCTAAACTTTAAACGATATCGGCAAACCGTGCATTATAAAAGGAGTAATGCTACTTTTTAATGCATTTACGTTTTTAAAAATTATTAGCATTTCAGTTTTCAGTTTTATTTAAAGAAAGACTTTTACACAGCAAAACAATAACAATGAGGATAATAATCCTCATTTAAAAACAAATTTAACGATTTAAAAAAAAAAAAATCCATACTTTCAAAATCAAGATCTAAACAGATGCTTTATTTATAATTGACTATCATTTATTTTCTCAAGAATATTAAAAATTGCAAATTCGAGCAAATCTTAATATTGTATCTCAAGCCAATTTCATAACAATTATTAAAATTGTTAGTTTCTTAAACTGTACGAATCAACAACGCATAAATATTTCAATTGTACCGCATTTCTTGCCGGTATCTATCACGAAGTGGAGATGCCCCGCCCATTTCATGTAACTAATTTTTCTGTATCTGTTTAGATTATAAAGGAATGCATATCGAAATGGCGGTGGTCGAGTTGGACTTGAATATAAATATATATACAGGAAGAGTATAGCTCAAATTAAGAAAGACGTAATAATACGTTTTCAACGTCTAGTTAACTGGAATAATATTACTATATCTAACATATTTTCATCTTGTTTGTCTCAGAAAAACTATTTTCTAGCAAAACAAACTCTTTGGCATTGTTTCCTCTGTATATACAGTAAATGTTTTTATTAAAATATTCAGTTTTAAAACTTTGTTTTTATAACACGTAATTAGTATATGGTTTGATGTTAGTCGCATGTTATAAGAGTTTAGATAATAAGCTGAGTTTAGAAGAATAATCTTTTCCAGATATCATATATTCTAATACGAGCAAATCTTGTATGTGGTTATATATATATATATATATGCAAATTTTATCTTAAAAACGGCTCTAACGATTTTGACGAAATTTTGTATCCTACCGTTTTGGGGCACCAGAAAACCATTGGGCTAGGTCACGTGTTCGAGAAAATTCGATTAGTGGGTCATCAAGGGTCAGGGTCAAGCTAATTCTATCTAAAAAACGGTTCAAACGATTTTGACTAAAGTTTGTATCTTACCATTTTCGGGCACGAGAAGACTATTGGGCTGGGTCACATGTTCGAGAACTTTTGATTATTGGGTCAATCCGCGTCAAGTTAATTTTATCTAAAAAACAGCTCTAACGATTTTGATTAAATTTTGCATCCTACGAGTTTCGAGCACGACAAAATCATTGGGCTAGATCACATGTCCGAGAAAATTCGATTAGTGAGCCATTTTTGGGTCACTGTGGGTCAAGCTAATTTTATCTAAAAAACGGCTCGGACTATTTACACTAAATTTTGCATCCTATGGTTTTCAGGCACGAGAAGACTGTTGGGCTAGATCACGTGTTCGAGAAAATTAGATTAGTGGGTCATTTTGGTCATGGGTCATTATGGGTCAAGTTATTTTATTTTAAAAACGGCTCAGACTATTTAGACTAAATTTTGCCTCTGTGGCTTTTGAGCACGAGAAGACTGTTGGGCTAGGTCACATGTTTGAGAAAATTTGATTAGTGGGTAATTTTGGTCATGCGTCAGGATATTTGAACTCAAAGCTAATTTTGTCCGAGCATAGCTCGGTCTTTCCTGCTCGTGTCTTGATTTATTCATGTCTAAAACAGTTCAATTTATTATATATGTCCTTTATAAAAGAACCACTAAATATTAACAAATAAAGCCTAAAAATGTTTTAATATTTTTATGTATTTTTAGAAGATTTTTAAATTTAAAGAAAATTAACATTTCCACCAAAAAATATTACATTTATTTCAAAAGTGTTTAAAATGTGATTTTATACGCATACGCACACAAATAGAAATCTGAAAGTACAGCGCGCAGGAAAAATAAAATTTGTTTCAAACGTAGTTTTAGAAGTTGAAGATAAAAGCTGTTGGGGCCAGTTTCTTGTTCGATTTTCTAAGTTGAAACAAATGTTTACAGAGAAATTTCCTTTCTGCACTAAGATGAATATTTACAGAATATTTTTGGAAATTGGCTAAATTCATTGTGGCTAGATTGAGAAAATTCGAGGTTATAACTCAAAGATAGAATAATCGACGCTATATAAGGGGTCAAGTTATCTTTAAAATACCAAAAAATGAGTTTTGAAGTTTGTCATCTTAAAAATTATTACTCCAATTTGTACAAATTTTAAAGGAATATTTAATGAATGTTTCATATAAGTCTGAAATTTTAAGAATATAGAGCAAATTTATTTTAAGAGATATTTACTCAAAGATCAAAATTTTAGATAACTTTATGCATGGTAATTTATTATCGGGCCACGGAGAGAAGAGAACAGGGGGGGGGGGGTAGAGCCGGTATAACACGTAAGTGGAAGATAAAAACTGTTTGAGCTAGTTTCTTGTTTGATTTTCTATGTTAAATCAAACGTTTACAGAGAAAAAAAAAATCTATTCTAATATGTGTGTTTACAGATTATTTTTGGAAGCGGGCTAGATTGGGAAATTTTTGGATTATTTGCTAAAATAAACCACACTATATAAGTGGTCAAGTTACCTTTTTAAAATGCGAAAACTTAAGCTTTAAAGTTCGTCATTTGAAAAAATTATTACTCGTTTATTCAAAATTTTAAAGGAATAGTACATGTAAGTCCGAAATTTGAAACTAAGAATATAAAGCAAACACATTTTAAGAAATATTTACTCAAAGATCAAAATTTTAGATAACTTTATGCACAGTCATTTACTTATCTGGCCGCACAGAGAGAATGGGGGGGGGGGGGGTTATAGGCAGTACAAATTACTGGGACCCGGCTTTTGTCTTTTAAATAAAATATCAAAAAGTAGAGTCATACTGTTTGTTATATTTTTAGGTAGCTTTCAATACAAAAAAGTCCTTCCGGCCTGTACCGGGAGGAAAAGGTAGCTTTCCTATATCTTAGTTTTAAAATTTTAGCTAATGTTACACGAAAACAGCAACTTAAAATGCAAATAAAACGTTTACAAAAGATTCGTTAATACTGAATTTGAATAAGAAATTCGCCAAATTATTGAGCAATAGCCAAATTGGCTTCATTTATGAAAACTTATTTTGGTCGCCAAATTTGGCGATATTTCGCCAAATGTCGCCAAGTTTGGCGAGAATTTGGCGCTAACGGATATGAATATATAGTTTTATGCGTTTGATTGGGAAAATTATTACAACAGTGAAAATTTTTGTAATGTGCTGTCTTGTTTCAAAATGTCAGCCACCCTAGAATTTCAAACTGCTCTATCTCAGCCGTTTTTTAAGATAGAGGTAAAACAAAAAATGCTCTGGAATCCTCGTTTCAAGGCCTAACACTGAATTAAAAAATAAATTTGAATTTTTAACTTTTTTGTATATTTATTTTAGTTTTGAATTTTTAAATGGCCGCCATCTTGAAACAAAATGGCGGACCAAGCTGGCCAACGAACTCGGTCGAGACATTGATGAGCTTAATACACATAATTAGTTTCATCAAAATTGATTTATAAATACGAGCGTTATCGTATGACATAGGTCAGATATATATATATATATATATGGAGATATATATATATATATATATATATATATATATATATATGTTATGATTTAAAAATTTAACTCTTAATTTATTCAGTATTGTTACATTTAACTTTAATTTATTCTTCAATTTAATTAAATTCATTAAATTCATTTAAATTAATTAAGCTAAATTTCATTTTTGCATTTTAAATCTAACATTCTTTCTAAATTGTTTACTTTTGGTGAGAATATAAATTAATTTCAGAATCTTTCCATTACATATGTTTTAGGATATTTATTCATTCAATTTAATTTACATTTTATTCACTTTGCAATATTAATTAAACTTCATTTCAAATGATCTAAAATAGAAATATTTATAACTTACTTTTTCTAACTTTTAAATAATATACAGTCTAAAATAAATTATTCTAAAATATAGTATATTTCCTTTTTAATAATATTGATTAAAAAATTGGTTAATTGTTAATTTTATTCTTTTCAGAAAGTTCAAATTCATTTATTTTAATTCAGGCAAATTCTTTCAGAATAACGAACTTTTCCATATTGCATTTCAAAATTTCTAAGTCCAATAATCATTTTTCAAAATTTCTTAATTTAAATATTTTACTTTCAAAAACATATCTGGTGGAAAGAAATTTTAATTTTATTTAGATTGCTAAAATTTCATTTGTTTTCATCCATTAGTTTGGCAGTTATAGATTTTTAATTACTTTCGTTTTTTCTGTTTTGAATTTCGTCGAGATTTGCGATCAGACGCCATTGATGAGTGTTTAGATGCTTCAAGTAAACAAGAACCTTTCTTCCCGCGGATTTTGAACAAGGTCGTTTTGACAGCACTCCAAGGTCGCGATCGAATGTTCTAAATGCTATTTAATGCTGTTGCTAGGGTTGGAAGTGTCGGGGAAACGTCTGACTGTAACTTTGACTATGGTCTGTTGGGGCTTGTTCAGGGACTTTCAGACGGTTCGGATTTTTTGATTGGTTGTTGCGTAACCGCCTGGAACCTTTACCTGAGAGGGAAATTCTAGAGAGTTTATCAGTCTTCTGAAATAATCTTAAGATGTAGCAAGGCAGAAAATCTTGCTCTCCGGGCTTGAGCCATTTTGGCGAGAGTTAGGGATGATGAATAACAATAGAGTGCGGAGTTCTGATAATTCTTTATAAATAATATCTTATAATTTTTAATAAAATAAATAATTTAATAATAATGTAATCTAAAATATACTGGACATGTCATTGTAAAAATGACTTACTAGAGTGATAGAAGTTTGATACTACTTCCTCTGTGAATAACATTTTGGCTTTCATCTCAAGATGTCCGTTTTTTTAGTGATGAATCAGCATTTCTTCTTCATCAATTTTCATTCTCCTGTCAAGATGTTCACATACAGTCAGTAGTAAGATTATTGGATTAATTTCTTCATCCTTCGGTATTCGAGATGCATTTCGTATTTAGTGTATGGTTTTCTTCACCTTGCTGATGGAGCGTTTCTTTAGTTCACTAATGATGTACTACAGCCATATCTTCTTAAACATAAATAACAACTCTGAACTTCGAATATCACGATCTGCTAAGATGAACTTATTTCTATAATAACTTTTAACATTGAATATCTCGTTCTGTTAAGATGAACTTACTTCAACAATAACTTTTAACTTTAAATATCCTGATTTGATAAGATGAACTTACATCGATCTCCATAATAATATACCATACCCTAATCTGAATCGGATCATTGATTCTTATGACTCACTTTATCACATACATGGAGAATTAATTACTTTGTATAGAGTAGATATAATAGAATAAAATGTAATAATGAATAATAGAGATTTCTCTTGATGCTGACAACTAGGAATGTGGTATAAATTTTACAATCTTGTATTTTCATAATTCAATAATATTGTTAAAAGGAAGCACAATCAGCAATGTGGTGATAATGATTTTACGTTTGAAGTTATTAAGTGTTTTATTTATTTTGGTGCACTATTTTGTGAATAAATTACAGTTTAACTTCATCTTGGTGAGTTTGTCTTTTTCTATTATTTATATTTATGTGTTTCAGCTATGTTTGAAGTAATGGAATAAGTTCTATTTCCTAATTTATATAAGTATATTATAACTTAAGAATTAACTTTATGAATTTAACGTAATTTTAAACTTAACTTTTTGGCATCGCATTATGTGCTGCTACTTACGATCATGCCTATAATGGTGTTTGGGGAAAGTGTTGAATATATGTTTTGTCTAAATTTTTAGGTTTTCTGAATCACTCCGGTGCTAGTCGCTGGTGATTCACCCTTTATTAATTTTTCCTATATATTCATCGCGATCCCCAAATACCGTTATAATATAAATCAACATTTGAACGGAGGGTGGTTTTGGGGTCTGGGGGTCATGATCGGTGAAAATGTATCGAAATTTTCCGGAACTGCTTTCCTCCGAACGGCTGCAATAGGTAGCTTTATACTTTTTTTTATTGAAAGCTACCTAAAAGTATAAAGCTACCTATTGCAGCCGTTCGGAGGAAAGCAGTTCCGGAAAATTTCGATATATTTTCACCGATCATGACCCCCAGACCCCAAAACCACCCTCCGTCCAAATGTTGATTTATATATATAGATATATCCATATATATATATATATATATATATATATCTGACCTATGTCATACGATAACGCCCGTAATTATGAATCGATTTTGATGAAACTAATTGTGTGTATTAAGGTCACTAATGTCTCGACCGAGTTCGTTGGCCAGCTTGGTCCGCCATCTTGTTTCAAGATGGCGGCCATTTAAAGATGTAAAATAACTTAAAATCTAAAATAAATATACAAAAAATTTAAAAATTCAAATTTATTTTTTAATTACGTGTTAGGCCTTGATACAAGGATTCCAGAGCTTTTTTTGGTTTACCTCTATCTTACAAAATGGCTGAGATAGAGTAGTTTGAAATTCTAGGGTGGCTGCCATTTTGAAACAAACCAGCACATTAACGCGATTACTCGCAAATTATTTTCTTTCATTGTTGTAATAATTTTCCCAATCATACGCATAAAACTATATATTCATATCCGTTAACGCCAAAATTGGCGACATCGGCGACAAAATTGGCGACATTTGGTGAAATATCCCCGAATTTGGCGATCAAAATAAGTCTTCATAAATGAAGCCAATTTGGCTATTGCTCAATAATTTGGCGAATTTCTTATTCAAATTCAGTATTAACGAATCTTTTGTAAACGTTTCTTTGCATTTTAGCTTGCTGTTTTCGTGTAACATTAGCTAAAATTTTAAAACGAAGATATAGGAAAGCTACCTTTTCCTCCCGGTACAGGCCGGAAGGACTTTTTAAGTTTAAAATAACTAACAAATTATAAAATTAAAAAGTATGAATTTGCAAGAATGTCTTTACGGGCTTGGCAGGTGGCACGGGCTTAGGGCCCCTGATTATGTATATGTAATTATAAAATTAAAAAGTATGAATTTGCAAGAATGTCTTTACAGGCTGTACAGGGGGCACGGACTTAAGGCCCCTGATTCTGTATATGTATCAAATATTTGACAGTTGGGTGTTTTATTGTTCGAAAAACAGTCTGGCTTATATTAAAAATTGACTCTTATAGCAAACGCAGGCGTCAATCCAACGGTGCCAGAGTTTACAGTTTAATAACAACCAATTTTCTATTCATATCTCTGCATCACCAAGCTTTAGTTATTCATTGTCACTACAATTTTTAATCAGCCAAATGACTCTGTGTTTAAATGGCTACTTTTTCATTTAATTTTAACAAAGTTAATTTAAGAAGTCTACAAAGAAAGAAAAAGATACAAAATTGCCATTGCAGGTAAATATAATGCTTGCTAATTTACTTTAAGGGATCAAGTATCTTTAAAATGTCATAAGTTGGTGAATGTTTAAAGATTATCTTCAAACTATTGGGCACACTTGTAGTGCACCATGCATTGTATAGTGTTTTGAGCTTCTCTAGGCGTGTTGTATCACCCCTTACAGTTTAATCCATGAGTTTAGGGACGCCCTGTAGAAGTTATTACAATTTCATCAAAATATGGGTCTCTAATTTCTCACAAGCATGCGCTTAAGCTTCAAAATAAGTTTTGATTACAATAACTTTAAAAATGAACATTCCCTATGTCATATAGTACGATAACTAAAATTTTTACCATAACGTTTGTTCTTGGACTAAATTTTAAATTTACGATTACGAGTTAAATTTTTAATGAGCTAAAAGATTTTGATAAATTTAAAAGGTACCAGACTCCTTCAATGTTTTGTGACGTATGCTGTTTTTAACACTTTCCAACCTAGTTGAAAAGTGTTTATGACTTCGGTTTGTCTGGCCGTCTGGCCGTCTGCCGTCTGGCCGTCTGGCCGTCTGGCCGTCTGCCGTCTGCCGTCTGTCCGTGCTCTAACTCCCGTAAATATGCTCGGATTGCCCTGCAAATTTTATATGTTATAATCGTTATCTATAGCATGTTCCCTATTTCAACGGAAGTGTGTAGCACTTATAGTTTTTTTACAGGGACACTCAAAAGAATTCTGTTACATTGCGGTCTATGGGGAAAAATCATTTGCGGTTTATTTAAATAATGTTTCAATACTTTAAACGCATTGAAATTTATATATATCACTAAGGTGCATTAGAAGAAGCTTAATATGGAATAGGGTGTGCATAGCACTTATATTTACTTTACAGGGACAGTCAAAAGAATTCCGTTACATTACGTCTATGGAGAAAAATCGTCTGCGGTTTATTTAAATAATGTTTCACTATTTTAAACGCATTGAAATTTATATAAGGTTCATTACAAGAGACTTACTACAGAATATTGTGTGTATAGCAGTCATCGTTCATTTACAGGGACACACAAAAGAATTCTCTACTGTATGTTAACAATAATTCCTGGAAGTGCGTTTTAAGTTACTGAATGCGATTTTAATTTTAAATCGCTTTTTGTATATTACGTGGTGTGTATAAATTCTGTAGATCCTATACAGGGAAGTACAAAAGTTCGGGAACACATTTCCGTATTATTTAACTCCAGACGGAGAATTTTAAACTGTGCTACGTGTTTCCTAACTGAACTAAAATTTAGCATCCTATGTAGTATATATACAAATCTATAGATCCTATACAGGGCTGAATAAAGTATTCGGATTACTTAGATGTTATCTTTTAGCTTATAAAAGAGTATGATTCGTAAAATTATTTTGGAAGCGTTGGAAAGTGTTACATAATCTATGCTTGACGCATGATTTTTCGTTCTTGTTGTATATTACGTGGTGTGTATAAATTCTGCAGATTCTATACAGGGAAGCACAAAAGTTCGGGAACACATTTCCGTATTATTTAACTCCAGACGGAGAATTTTAAACTGTGCTACGTGTTTCCTAACTGAACTAAAATTTAGCATCCTATGTAGTATATATACAAATCTATAGATCCTATACAGGGCTGAATAAAAGTATTCGGATTACTTAGATGTTATCTTTTAGCTTATTAAAGAGTATGATTCTTAAAATTATTTTGGAAGCGTTGGAAAGTGTTACATAATCTATGCTTGACGCATGATTTTTCGTTCTTGTTTTTTATTGGATAGTAGTTTAATAATACGATAAAGGGTTTCTCTTCGATCCCAATAGATTTAATTGAAATGGATATGTCCATGAGAAAGTTGCGTTGCGTGAAGCACAAAAGAGTGTTCCATAATTGCAAGCTCAGCCCATTTTTCTGTGACTGGCCTCTGTACTCAGTAACACACAAAGCCATTATATAATAAGCCTGGCAAGATAAATGGAAAAAATTTTGCAAGTTGAAAAAAGGCCCTTTTACGACCGATAGTACTTTTGCATGCTAGAAAATAAAAGTTTACACCAGAAAAATCACAAAGAGAAATTGAGAAATACGTTTTAAACCAGTTAAGAATGGGTGAATAAAATTAAGAATGGGTTCTCCATAGAAATCACACGCAGCTGTAAAGTCAGGGCGCGTCCACGGACCGTACTCAGAGTTATATAGGGTAACACATGGGTAACCCGAAGCATTCAGAGACCGATATCACGTGACTTTTTGCGGGTTACCCGTAGCGTTCAGAGCCGGAAATTACCCAGACTTCGAGTAACCCACATTACCTGGAGAATTTTGTTGGGTAAAGTGATCACGTGGTTAAGAAGTATGATTTGTTTGTTTGCTTTATAGCTAACTGCAACTGTTAACTGTCGTTCTTTAGGACTCCTACTGTACACTTGACTCCTGACCATTTGATTGGTCTACCTTTAACAGAACTACGATATAATTGGCCAACGTCGCTACGATGGTTTCTGCAATGTTCCTACAATCAAAATGTAATGGTAGATTGGTTGACGCAAGTGCTTGATTGTAAACATGCCCATAACTTCACCCAAAATCGTTCACAGCCGTTTTAACCCAACTTTACCCAGAGAAAATCAGATGAACCAATTATACAAGTAACCCGCGTTTCGGTCTCTGAACGCGCCCTTTGTGTAAAGTATTATGGAACTTATGAATTACTAGTATAAACATTATTTTTCCTACAAACTTTTTGCCTTGACGACTTGCCGCAGGAGAGGTAAGTGGCGCTCATGTACGCGAACAAAATTTGCATACTGTTCGCTTGCAGAGCGCGTCTGTTTTGTCTCCCGTCCGCATGACAGGAAGTAGCGCTAGTGTGCGCCAACTAATTTAGCACATACTGCATACGCTCAAAGTGTAATCGCTTTGGTAACACATCGATAGAATAAGGAGTATTGTCTTGAGCCTGATTGCAGGAAGAAGATTGTTCTTGAATATGCAGGTATGTTGGTTTCAAATTAAGTTTGGTTTTCCAGTCGTTGAAAAAATTATATACTTTTATGATAGATTTTAATTTTCATGGTGTTTTTGTTGTGGAATAATATAACATTTTGAATATTGAGTAATACATTTTTATTTCCTGAACTCTTGACTAAATGTACTTCCGTATAAACATTTTTTATTTTAGTTTCAGTATTCTGACTTTGGTAACTTTTCGAAACATGGCATTATATTGTATTAATTAGACGCTTGGAATTATATTCATTGGGCAGAATGGGGGGTGGAGGTAAATATTCCTATATAACCTATATTTTTTTTCTGTTTAAATTTGTTAAATATCATAATTTCGCAAGTTAACGGAAAAATGTCTTTGTGGAATGTCTTTGTGTTCAAACGTAGTTTGTCAAAATTAATTCGTGCTTGTTTGTTGCATTTTGTTTAACCCGGGAGAACTGATATTTTCTCTCACCATCATACTGTTTTTTGTCTCAGCTGTTGCAATAAGACTCTTATTTAAACCTTTTTTTTTCATTTAAATTAAATTTTAGAAACTTTTTTTTTAAAATTATTTTATACATTTTTTGTGAATAAAATATTAAGACAAATAAAAAATGCTGACATTAAACGAATGTGTAAGGCAAAAGTGAAGGCAATTGGGCACCGTGAGAACTTCTCACGAGCGAGTTCTGGTGTGACAAGAGATCTAGCGTGTTCTCGCGGGTTAAGAATTTTTGGGAAATAAGGCGAAGAAAACAGACACCAACTAACTCAAAGATATCATAATTCCCAACTTTCTTAAAGTAAAAACAGAAAATGCTATTACTGGATTTTGTGCAAAAGCCTAGAACAACTATCCACTATGTAATTAAGAAATAAAAATCTGATGAAACTGTGGGAAATAAAGCCTAGAATTAGTCGCCCTAAGAAACTATCTGAGGCGGATGAAAGATTAATTATGCGTGAAGTTAAAAAAAGATCCTCGAGTCAATGCATCCAACATAGCAAAAATTGCATTGGACTACATGAACATTGGTGTTACTCCTCAAACAATTCGAAACACATAGAAAAAATGCAATTTTCATGCAAGATCTGCCCTGAAGAAGCCATATATCTCCAAGAAAAAAAAAGGTTGGGTAAACTAGACTGAATGGATGTTATAATTGCAGACAAATCGAAGTTCAATCGTTTTGGATGTAACAGAAAAATTTTAGTGTATAGAAAACTAAATACAGAGCTCGGGGGGGGGGGGCAATATGGTGTCCAC
Source organism: Maratus michaelseni (assembly GCA_963931845.1). Taxonomy (NCBI): domain Eukaryota; kingdom Metazoa; phylum Arthropoda; class Arachnida; order Araneae; family Salticidae; genus Maratus; species Maratus michaelseni. Next base: position 8,009,828 of record OZ007590.1, on the reverse strand, counting down.
GGCAAAGCACGGTGGTGGGGGAGTGCTGCTATGGGGATGTATGGGAGCTTCGGGTATCGAAAATTTAGTTGTAATAGAACGTACCCTGACCCAGTACTCGTACATTGATATCCTGAAAGAAAATTTGCAACGAAGTGTAGATAAATTGTGTTTTACGCAAACTTATAAGTTTTATCAGGATAATGATCCTGAACTTACCGCTCTAAATACACAAATTTGATTGCTGTACAACTGTCAAAGTGCCATTAAAACTCCGATTCAATCTCCAGATTTAAACACCATAAAAACCTGTGGGGTTATTTGGAAAATAAATTATGCGAACGTCATTTTTCTTCTAAAACAGAGATGAAGGAAGTGTTGATAGAAGTACGGCAAAAAATTGACAAAAATGTTACCTTGTAGTTAGTCAAATCCATGCCAAATCGTTTAAAAGATGAGATTCGTCGCCGAGAAAAGCTACCAATGTATTAGTGTTACCATTTAATATAAATAATTTCAAAGTTACTTGTCTAATACTTTTTTTTTGTTCTGTCATTACCAATGTTAATGAATTGCTATTTTTTGTTATTGTTGAAGTTTTTAACAAACCACTGATTGCAATAAAAAGTAGATGTCATAATCTAAATTTTGACTGCTACAATGTGTTTGTTTGTGTTTATTTTAATAAAGATATAAAACAAAACCTTGAAAACTAAATGTATGTCGAATACTTATTTTGATAACTGCAGTAGTTACAGATAACTCGCGTTTCGATATAACACCTGATTATACTATGTCAAATGTGTGTTCAAAAAGCCTTTCGAATGGTTGTGCTTAGAAAAAAAAAGGATATTTCTATCTGAAATAATTTATTTTAGATATGAATTGATACACAAGAGGTAGAAAGAAGCCTAAAATGCCCAAACATCTTGTTTTTCAAGCTGTACATTTACAAAATCTGCGAGCAAATCATTATCAACCGTTAGACATTTTGTTAAATACTTTATTTTAGTCCAAGCATCTTCACAAAAACAAGCTTTTGATTTAGAGTACTCTTGCACAGAAAGCCAATGAACTATATTTTTAAATGAAAAAACAAAAGGGGTATTCGTGATCTATTACAGCAACAAGAAACAAAAACTTAATATTTAACCAGCACGCAGAGCTCTTTTTAAATGGGTCATTAAAGCAAACTTTAAATGGCAGACAGCAATTGCACTTACGAATTATTTATGGGTAAGTAGTATATTGGCTATTTAGTTAAATGGGATTCAATGACTTTATATGTGTGTGTATATATGTGTGTACTTCTGAATTTGTTGAAAATTTAGTTAGTTTTTTATTGCCAAATATAATTATATTGTTTATGTCGTGGATAACTCGTAACAATAAAACTTTTAAAAACCTAAACAAAATTTATGGATCTTGAATTGGCAATTGCAAAACGTTTTCTGATATAATGTTAAAGTGAAAAAACATTAGGGATTATCTTCTATGCTATCATTTGATATAACTATGCTATATATCGTCTATGCTATTAAACTGATACAACGTAGAAATAGAATTAAGTGCTTAATTTCATATGAAATATCTTTTTAACGAAATAAACATTTGTATCAATTGCAGGGGCACACGAGGCATGTGCCCCAGACCCACATTTTCCGGGGACCCCAAAATGCATTTTGTCCACTCTCTGAAGATACATATTAATATTTCCATTTATAGTTCGTAGAAAAAAATAAATTTTTCCCATTCGTGTAAACTAAACTATCTCAGTGTCCTTCACTAATGACAATGACATGTAAATTGTGAAATTCCAAGAAGAATGGGTATTTCATCAAACATGTTTTATTCAATCCTTTAGCTTTAGAGTTTTACACTCTCTAAAATGCCTGTAGTGCAGAAAATTGTACCCTCTCGTAATTTTTAATGCATTTTTACATCTGTCTGTACTATATTCTTTTTTCATAAAGCTGTGGTTTGAATTTTAATCTACGCATAAAGATGTTTGTCTGTTTTAAATGAAATTTTCTTGAGAAAAGGGATCCCAATATGGCCTTTGTGCCTCGGGTCCCACATAGTTGATCAGACCCTGATTGTGATTTGTATGAAACATATAGTCTGAAGTTCTGAAGCAAGTACCGTATATACTCGCGTATAAGTCGACCGCCTAACTTTTAAATGAAAATTCTGCAAAAAAACAAAAACCCGCGTGTAAGTCGACCACCTAAGTTTTTACTTCAATTTTGCATAAAATCAAGCCAAAGATTTCACTTTCTAGGGAATCTTTCTAAATTCCCTAATTTAGGCTTATGATAAGTTTTGCGTCCGAAGGAAAGATGGGAGAAAAACACGCAGTAGGAGATTCGCCAATGCAAAAAAGTGGTAAGTAAACAAAAACAAATCAATGAAATAATTTTTAATGATAAATTATTTGTATATTTTAAATATTTTATTATTCTTGCACATAAAAAGCCAGAATTTTGGCAGTATTTGAAGTTTTTTTTTTTTAATTGACTCGCGTATAAGTCGACCCCCCCCCCCCTCCCCACCTACCAATTTGCTTGCCGAAAATTGTCAAATTCCTCGACTTATACGCGAGTATATATGGTAATTCTTTTCAAACTAATCTAGTTAATGTTTTGTATCCCCGTGTTGCATATCTGCAACATACCCAAAAATCAATGTTATTCCTCTCGGTGATTCTGACCCGACCTTTTCAGTAAGGGAGGTGACCGGAAGCCGAGCATTGCGCGGAAGCTTCGTCGGGTTTCTCCGAATCGGCCCGTTCATTCGGGAAGAAGACCGGGTGCCCGACACATGAAGCTGAAGTCGACACGAGGGAAGCAGCAGCCGACGAATCCGATTCCTTGCCGTGGTGGGACGGCTTAAAGGCGGTGTCTGTCTAGCCGGAGTGCGACTCCCTCCTCCAATATTGGTGCGGTGTTCGTGTTCCAGGAGGAAGGCCGATGCCGACCCTTGAGAGTCCTATGTGTAGAACAAACCCGTGTCGCAGTTGCCGAGAGGCTTCAGGTTCACGGGAGGCCCAGGAGGCCCGTTCCGCGGGACACTCGGGACGACAGAGGTGGCGAAAGGACATCGCGTAGACCAATCCCTCGTGCCCGGAGCATAGAGCTGCCGGGGGGTGACGCGAGGGCAAAGGTTCACTAAATCGGATCGGGCGGTTGCAAACTTTGTCTATGAGGAGACGAGAGCGCAGGCAGGATCTGTTGAGCACGACACGCATGGTTCCTAGTGAAGAACTTTGCGACCGAAACAGGTGTGGTGCCCTGTAGGTCGCCTTGCGAGTCCTCTGCGGCAGGATCAGTTGGGAGTCGCCTTCGAAGCCTGGTTCGAGATTGCCCGGCCAGAACGAGCAACGACACGGGAGCACGGCCTCAGCCTGCGATAAGTGTCTAGCAAGGTTTCTGGGCGGGAGGGGACCTTCTCGAGATAGGGCCACGGAGTGCGGACCGGAGGCTCGTCGGTAAAACGGCGATGTCTGGGCTCGAAATCAAATCATGGGCCGAAACCTAGTCCAGCACGTCTTCTGTGCAGCCAGGAACTTCCACGTCTGGCAGGCGGACGAGTGGCTCGTCTCCTAAGCTTCAACCAATACTAACCTCGATCGGGCCCGCCTCTTTGGCGCGTTTGGAGGAGCTTTCCGCGACCTCCAGAGTCCGATAGCGGCCTCTTGATTCCTTCTTGTTGTGTTTTTAGATTTTTATTTGTTTGTGCATGTTTTTGTGATATGTGTTACTGTGATATATGCTTGTCGCCATACTCGGTGTGGCGGGAATCCCATGATAGGGATTCAGTCGCTGGTTTACTGGCTAGTTCTGCCTAGTCGGGTTCAAACTCGCGCCGTCCACCGAGGGCAACCGAGCCGAGTCTCGTCTATGAGACAGAGACCGATTTTCCCCGTGGTCTCGGGTCGGCCAGGGGCACCTTCCGACACACGTAGTGTCGCCCGCGGAAGATGAGACAAGTGGCTTGTTCTTCCATACATTTCATGATCGGACTCCGCGGGAAAGCAAGGGCCGTAGGGATGCCGAACATCAGGTGGATGACCCGACTCCCTTATGGGTGTTCGGCGATGAAGCCGTTCGACAGTCTCTACGGCTCATCAGGTGTCACGTGGGGAAGTATCCTTTGATGGTGGGAACTTCCGCCGAATCGTAACGACCTCTGTCGTCGACTCTGGGGCAAAAGATGAGGAGGCGTCGCTGGAACGCGAACCCTCTGAATCGATCGTAGCGACCTGGCGAGACAAAGTCATGGTCAGCGTTAAAAATCCTTCAGGATTTGGGCACGATGAGGAGTGGGCTCGCTCGGCGCCGTGAGGGCGCCGACGGCGCCTATTAGTTTTATCCAAAGATATTATAGATTTTTGTTCTGGTTAACATTTAAGTCTTCATAAGTCTTCCATTCCTTGATGTAATGTTAACCAGAAAAAATAAATCTATCGACAGAGCTTTTTTCCGAAAAAGTATGGCTAACCAATCTACCATATTACCAAATAACGCATGTTCTTCATTTACATACAAAATTTCAGCCTACAGAGCCAAGACAGTCCTTTATAATATGTACAGAAAATAAATTGAATAATGAATTGGATAATATTCGTAAAATTGCTTGTAATAATGGTTTTTTAAGGTACACCATATTAATAAATTGATCATGGATATCATAATAAGAAACCAGAAAATACAAACTTTATACTTTTAAATATTAACCAAGCTTTTTTTGGAAAATTAAAATACAGCCTTAAACGCTTCAATATCTGCTTAATAGTCAAACCTCCTCAGAAATTAAAGAATATCATTTGCAGTAAAATTGACCCAATTAATTGAGAATTATTCAGGAATATATGAAATATCTTTTTATTAAAGAAGGCTGATCTAAGAATTACTGTATTTGCATGACCAGCAGGAAATTTAGTTACAGAAAAAAGAGCCTATAGCTTATATTAAGTATAATATAGAAAAACCACAGCCCTGGCAAGATTATATCAAGAAGAAACCATCCAAATAAATTTCAATGAAAGTAAAATATTTTTTTCCCCTCCAGCCTATACTATCCATCCATAAGACTCCTACGGAGGGCACCCCCTCCCCCCTAGGGCATATATCCCTCGTTTAGATAACTGGTCGTCATAAATCAACCAACCATCCATAATAAGATAAACCATAGATACTAACACGCAAAAATACAATATGTAACTATACAGCCTCTTTTAACTTACCGAAATTGTGGCTCAAGTTACTCCATGATTCCAGATATGGAAATAAACAACCAAGTAAAAATAAAAGATGACGTGCGTAATTTTTAATAAGGTACATGAAAATTAAATGATAGCATTTTAAGTAATAACTTCAAAGACAGTGCAATTATGGAATATTCCCATTTGTTTTTGAAAATGGCTCGGAGTGAGCAGAAACATGTCAAACAACCTAATAAGTTATTTTACTGTGTATTTATTATGTTGTTAATTTATACCTTTTAGCATTTAAAAGAAATATACATGTATTGAACTTTTTCACATGTTTTACCTTTAATACATGTTTTGAACTTTTGACTGAGCAAATTATATTTATAAGACGTTTTAACATAATTTTAAACTGATTTATAAATAACAGGGTAGTTTTTATCTTGAAATAAAAATATATAAAACAATATTGAAGGCTTTAAATATTTTTTACGCGCATCTCAAATTTTCATGAATATGGATTATATGCCACAGGCCGCACTTTAAAAGTCGACCGGCCATATGCTGCCCAGTGGCCGCGGATTGAGTATGGATGTCCTAGATTCTACAGTGCACATTAGAACAAACAGCACTTATTTCTGAAAGAAGTAGGTTGAAAAGAATTTTTAATGCGCATTTAAAAAAAAAATAGCTCTTAATATGTTGACTTTATAACTTTTTTTTTTTCAAGTTTTAAACAGCATAGCTATTGTTTGTTGGAGAAACATAAAAAAATTTACAGCTATCTCTCCTATTATGGAATATTCCTCCATTTTAAAGTGTCTGACTTAGTCCTACATCGGGTCGGGTAACCCGATTTTACAGACCCGTGGTTCGGGTTTAGAGTTTCGGTTCAGTTTTGATTGCTTCGGTTCGAGTTGACCCAATTGCTGGTAACGAATACCGCATATTTGTTTCTCCCCTCCAATCTACAAATTAGTTTCAGTAACAAAGATCATTAAAAAGACCACGCATGCTAGCTGACAAGGAACTTCAAGAAAGGACAATTTGATGTTAGAATTTACGACCTTAGACTGGAAGGCACCGAGATAACAATTGAAATATAGAACTGGACATAGATTTACAGCGCCCCAATAAAAGTTTAACTGTATTTTCCATGAATATTTTTCAGTTGAAAATGACTGTCTTTGAATAATAATGAGTATTTGTTAATTTTTTTTTAATACAAAAAAGATAAAATTGGTATTACAGATATATAATTGTAGCCTGCTTTTCCATAACAGTAATAAAATACGCATTGACTTTCTTTCACTTCGGGTTCGAATATTTCGTGATTGGTTTCGAGTTGAAGTGTGTCCGGGTCAAGTTCTGGGTTGATGAATTTTTTGAGTCTGGTTCGGGTCGGGTTTAAGCAATATTTTCGTGTAACCCGATCTGTGTAGGACTCTAATCCTAATACGTTCATTTGACTTATTTTTCAAAAAACATGGAAATAAATTAAGCACTTTTTAATTTATGTATGAATCAACTATGCTAAGTTTATATTTCCATTAAGTTATAACTTTAGTTTTACAAAACTAAAGAAATTATACGAAAACTTAAAATGCTACGTGCAGACCTAATCATCCAATTTAAATTAACTTAGCATTATAATAATCCTCACGCACTTATGTAGAGAATGAACTAAATCTTTTAGGTTACTTCTATAACTAAACATTAACTGAGGACATCGGTATTAGATATTTAGCATAATTTACATCATCGTTATTTAAATATACAATAATTTGAAAAATATTCTTAATGTGAACATTCTTTTAATGCATGTCCTAGAAAACATTATAAAGAAAAAAAATCGGTTTAAAAAAAAAAAAAAAAAAAAAAAACTTACAGTTAAAATATCAGTTTGAGTTATCAATTTTTGAAAATTACGAGACATCAAAAGCGATTTTGAGAAAAATGCATAGTTAATATGTCAAAACTAGTGTTTCCAGATGTAAATTAAATTATTCGTTGCTACATACTTTTATACAATGTTAATTACTTTAAATTTTAAGAAAGTCTTTAAACATTTATTTGCTTAAAAAAATGGTATTTAAATTTCATTTGACAGCTTTTACAGGCTTGGTGATTCTCAAATGGTCTGCTCAACTACGCCAAACTTTTGACACACATTATCTGACTCATTATTTTTAAATCCAAAGACATAAAATTGGCAGGAGAAAAATTAAAAGGCTATTGAAGAGATTTGGAATCGAAATGAGTTACCATTTTTTGATAAATTACCTATAGAATTATAAGCGATTAGTTTCAAGTGACGACACGTTTTTCTCCTTTCTCGTACTGCGGCGTCGGAAATTCGGTTCAAAACGTTGACTTTGACATTATTTACTGAGAGATCTTTTGCTTTTACCCATAGAATTTAAAACGTTTTTCGATACAAAGTTTCTGAATAAGAATATCTGCCATTTCCATGCGTTTCCGAACAAAAATCAATTTACAAAATACGTCATAAAGTAGTCGGTTTGGATTTGAGAACAGCCTCAACACGGGCTGTTTTAATTATCACTTCTGGTTTGTGGCGCTTTACTAATTCAATATATTGGCTTTTAATTGATGTAGATACAAAAGTCAATTGTTTTGTAAAGCTAAATAAATGCTCTATTCAATAAATCAACAAGAACGAAAAATCATGCGTCAAGCATAGATTATGAAACACTTTCCAACACATCCAGAAAACTGTAACGAAACTTCGGTTAAAAAAGGTGAAAGAAGATATGTAAGTAAACAGTTTAGAAAACATGTACCACATTGAAAAATACAGTTTTCGAAATTACCTTACATTGTAAAAAAGTAGTCTAATTATTTTGTGCAGCACTGTATATGATCTGTAGATTTGGATATATAATACATAGCATAATAAACTTTAATGCAGTTAGAAAATTCACGTTTAGCAATTTTTGCTAATGGATGGGAATTCGCTCGGTATCTTTTGTACAGCCCTGTATATTATCTAAACACTTTTGTACGCACCACATATTAAGCTAAAATTTAAATCAGTTAAAAAACGCATAAGGCAACTTAAACTCGCTTCCAACAATTGCCAACCGTAAACGACAAATGTATTTTGTTCTTTGCGTAACCCTCTATATGAATTTATTTATATTCCACAAACTTATATTAGTCTACCAAATATAGTTCAGCAAGAAAATGCGTAACACAATCAAACTACCCTTAAGCAATTCACTCCCATAGTCTGCAGTACTTACGAATTCCCTTGAGTAGCCCTGGATATGATCAACCGAATTTATACACACCACGTAATATGAGAAAATTTAGTTAACCCTTTTTATCCTGACGGTACTTATAAGTACCACTTTAACCTCTTCGCGACGAGCGTCTTTTACAGAATTTTTAATCTGTTACCACCGGTTTTTCAAATGAGAAATTTTCACCTAGTTGAATCGCAAAAATGCTAGGATTAGATAAGGAAAACTTTACAAAAAAAAATAACTGGTGGGAATAATCGAGGAGTCTGAGCATCTTATGCGTCACGTATTAGTGTCGCTCGTTCCCAAGGGGTTAATAAAACACCTATATATTTGTAATATGACTGTTTTTCCTAACGGTATTCACAATGGCACAAAGAGTGTATTTCTGACAGCAGGCAGGAGATGGCAAATTCAAGCACATATCCTCTTTCTTTGCATTGTAGGGATTTTACATTTGCCACGCTACATTCGAAATCCATTTTACAATAGAATTGACATGCATGTTGTTCTTCATTTGAGTAATTTTAGTGGTTTATTACCGGTTATTTAGTACTATTATTTTCTATTGTTTTCTATACTCTACAGGTGAACATTTCCTATATTTTATTTGAAGTTTACTATTTGAAATTTACTATTTTATTTTATATCATAGGGTAAAATATTTATGGTGGTTACAGTTGCATAATTAACCACTAAAACACTATAAAAATTATTTTCCTCTTTCCTATGTTTATTCTGCACCAAAACTTATCCAATGATGCAAAAATACAATTAAAAAGTAGCTGGAAAATTAATTCAGGATATAAAGGGTTAAACTTAAAAACTCAAGCCAAACTTCAAAACGCACTTATCACATATACAGTAATTATCGCACGTATACTGTAACCGATATATTTTGTGTGTCCTTGTAAATGAACGATAAATCCAATGCACACTATACTTTTAAGCGAGCAATTTATAATACACCTCAGTAATGCATATAATTTTCATTAGGTTTGAAATAGTGAAACATCATTAAATTGCACTACAAACGATTTTCCCCCTAAAAACTATGAGACAGAATTCTTTTGTTTGACCCTGTAAATGAATAATGCTCTGCACCCCATATCCTACAAATAACATGTTTTAATGCGCTTCATAATTATATATCAATTTAATCTTTCAACAGGCGTAACATCATCAAAATATACTTGAAACGATTACTTCCCATTGACTGTAAAGTAACTGAATACTTTTGACTGTCCCTGTAAAAGAACTAAGTGCTACACACTTCATTTGCAATAGGGAACATGCAACAATAACATACAAAAATTTTAGGGCAATCCGAGTATATTTACGCGAGTTAAAGCACGTACAGACGGCAGACAAACCGAAGTCATAAACACTTATCTACAAGGTTGGAAAGTGTTAAACTGAAAATGCCATTTGTTGCGAACTAAATATTTTAGCGTATTCGGATACTACTTTAAATGTGTATTTATGAAGTTTCATTTGAATCGGTACCATGGAAAGAGTCCGCAGTTAATAAAAATAAAAGCTTCGTGGACGCAATTGCTTATGAGAGGGTTAGAATGACAATGGAGTAAGTCAATATTTAGTAATTTGAGAAATGTAGTGTTCTGTGAAACTTGTTGCATTAAGTGGTCCAACTTGTTTTGCCCTCTAGCGGACTCCCTAAGTGACCTATTACTTATAGCGCACTGGACAGAAATTAATATATGTTCAGTGAAAATATGGTTTATCTAGATTCTTCAAATTTTTGACTTGCTCCACTGTCATTCTAACCCCCTCGTAGAATGTTATTAGCGATGCAAGGCACCAACTCATCATAAATTCTAATTCATTTCTGATTCTCACTTTGAGATTGACAATAAATAGGAATAACAACGTCAAAACATATTCACTTCACACAGATTGCCATTTATTTGTCACTATTCATTAGTGTTAATCTAACGAGGCAAAGTGAGCTCTGCATATTAAAGACCAGCAAATGCGAAATAATTAAGAGACATACAGGTTTTTCTTTTGTCGCAACTATATATTCAGGAGCCTGTGTACCCACAGAATAATGCACGCAAGTGATTATGCACACAATCTGAAACTTGTCTCTGCTATTCCTTAGCAGTACGATAGTGTCAAATTAATGAGTTGATAAGTTTAACAAGACATCGTTAAACACACTAATGTATTTTTTGAATGCATTGCCCTCATAAACTACAATAAGGTTCTCAAGATTAGATTAATTTAAATATTTATCCTGTAAAAAGATCCGCATAGTACAAACACATTGAAAGTGTTTTTTTTTTTTTTTTTTAATTTTTCCAAAAAAAAACCGGGTTTGGATGTTTCGGTATACCAGATGAGGGTAATACCTGTAATAAAAAGCCAATTTTGATAATCCTGATTAGTACAGAAATGTTATTGAATGAAATATGCTAAAAAGTATGCAGTTACACTCCAGTTATCCTGATCTGACCGAGGCCGCGCACAAGGAGGGGGCAGGTAAAACTCCCCTTTCCGTTTAACTGTTAGTAGTAATTTAAGTACTTTTTTTTTTATTTCAGTTTTATCGAATATCTACCCTATATATAAAATCCTAATGAAACGAATTTGTGAAACGATTTTATGAAACGAATTTTTGAAACGATTTTATGAAACGACTGATTAAACGTCTGATTATGTTTCAGGGCTATTTTTAATAAAATATTAAACGCTTGATAGTGAAATTAATACCAATTGTCCATAAAAATCCGCGGATGACAAAACTGGTAATAGAATTTTGAAATTGTAATTAGTTTTCGAGATATTAATTTTTTTTCTAATTTTAATGACATTTCTGTAATGATGGCAACTAATTACTCAGTTTTTTTGTGACAAAAAAGGGAAAAAAATCGAAAAGGATCCCTATAGGGATTATTGATTTCTTTTTATTCGTCATTTTCAAATTGAAATTGAATTTATCTTTTATTTCAATCGATAATGAAGACAAGATTGCGATTAAATTATGTTTTTCAGGAAAATTTGAAAAAAAAAAAAAAATCACATTTCTATTGTCAGGATTCAATCGTCTATCAACATTTAATTTAATTTATAAACTGAAAATATTTTGAATAAATTCGTCCAAATGACGTCATTTATGTAAACACAAAAGAAAGGAGCAAAAAAATATTTATACTATTTGTTTAGCGTAAAATGTCATTTATCCTATTTTATATATAATCAGAAGTAATTTGTATAGAAAAAACAATAATAATATACGTATAATTAAAATACGCATATAAACAAAAAAATCGAATTTGTTTCCATGGCTGTTTATGTCATTTGGCACCAAATCTCACTTTCTGATGCCCGAATTGCGCCAAGCTTTTTAAAAAAGCGTTAAGACCCCTATAATAGAAAAGCACCAAAAGCTCATTGGGTTTGTTTTCATATCTTTTGGCAACAAATCTATATATTAACGAATCAATCCCTTTTCTTAGCTCGAATTACGCCAAACCTAAAAGCAAAGGATCCTATACTGGAAAAGTACCCGATTTTCTTATGGACAATATTCAAGTGACATAACAAGGTGTAAAATTATCGCGGATAGCAAATTTGTTTAAATATGTCATCAATTGATGCCGAATAAATGCAGGCAGGCATGCATGCACAAAATATTTAATTAATTTTGTATGATAAATAATTATTAAAAAATTCGTATATACATATTAATTAAAATAAATAATTGACATATTTAAAATAACATGAAAATATGCATGATGGTGCACTAAAATAGAGAGAAAATTAAAACCTGTTACTGAAAATGTCTATAACAGTACTTTTCAATACCGTGGTTTTTAATGTTATTCACAAGCAGAGGGTTTTTTTCTCATCCTTAAACGCAAAGGAAGAATAGAATACAGACCGTTGTTATAAAAGTCCGAGAGGTAGCCACAATTTAAACCTAACCATTTTATACAAGCTGGTTTTCAATGTGTAATTGATTTTACTTATCAATCCCGAAAACAGTCGTCAGTTGTTGCAACAGCTGTGTATGAGGCCATGATAATAAAAAAATGCCCCATTAAAACGTTAAAAGCATGGCAATCCAATTACAGATTTACCAATATTTTTAAAACAAAGCACGCTGTCATGTTTTTAGAGGCCTCGAAGTCTGAGCGGGGGTTGGCGAGCGTAGCTCGCAGGAGGTAGGCCCCCTAGTTTAAGTATATTTTTGATTTCATGAATGTAACTTTATTATGCAGATCTGAACAAAATTCAAATTCTTGCGAAAATTTTTTAAGCTCTAATTGAAATAACTCGAAAGAATTCTGCAACGACTTTATATATATATATATACTAGCTAACCCGCCCGGCGTTGCCCGAGATAATTACAATCTCGGAGAAAGGCGTTACCCCCTCCCTCCCCATACCCGCAAATATAATGAATAATTTGTTCGAGAACCACCGTCACCTACATTAACGCGATCATTAAAAAAAGAATTATGTTTTTCTGCTAATTAGAATATAACGAAGACGCTACGCTAAAATAGCCGGCAGATGACACCCCTTCCCGACCTCAATTTCAAATCTATATCTTAGTTACCTAAATTTTTGTTCATTAGTAAAAATTGGCAATTATTTCCTTTTCATTTTCGCAAACTAAATGGAGGGATCGGCCAGAGAAACAGATCTCTTTGTAGTTCAGTTTTTAATGAAAGCAGATCCCTGTCTGAAACTTTCTCTGATTGTTTTCACTGGCGCCGGCAGATTTTTGGCAATTTTTTTGCATAAATTAAAAAAAAATTACCGAATTTTTCAAAAATTATAGTCAGATGCAGATTTCTTTTTTTTTTTAACGTATGCTCAGAAATTTTCAAATTGATATCTCAATTAGTTTTCTTAAAATTCGCTAATTTATAAAATAATTTCGAATTCGTTCATTTCCGCTTGCAAATCCAATGCGCCGGTTCGTTTCTTTCGCCATTTTGATTTAAAAGATGTCATTTTAGAAGCAATGGTTAATGAGAATCAAATATATAGGCTAATTATCAAAATATTAAAATTCTGAGGGTCAGGTGCACCAAGAGAAGGGTTTGAACTACCTTAATCTAAATTTACAGACTTCTAGGTGCGCTAAATTTTCCTCGCCAACAGACACACACAGAGCGAAACTTTATTTTATTAGTATAGATATATATAAAATTTCAAAGAATTCGGTCGGGTAGTTTTTGCGCTGTTATATGCGGACGAATGGAGCAAACGACGACTATATAGGTGCTTACGTATTTATGTAATTACGAACGCACCTAAATATCGGTCAAGTACGAGTATAACTCGCGCTCAACGGGTTCCGTACATTAAATTTATTGATTACTATTTATTAATGGATAAACTCCTACTTCCCCTAATTTTTGTCATAATTTTAGTTTCAGTAGATTCGGAAATAAGGGGGGGGGGGATATTTTAGCAGTACACTTTCGACGATATCGCTGAAAACATAACTAAAACAAATATATTTTTGAGTTCGGTGTTAAGTGATCTTTCACACGATATACAAAAAGAAAAAAAAGATAAACTAATTAAATTAGCCCCCCTAAATTTTTCCTAAACATATTGGTAAATTGCTAATGATCTATAAATATGTCTGTCAATAGTCTTTAACTCTCCCAAGTTTCAACTTTCCACGTTTCATAGTTTTCGAGAAAAATGGCTGACAGACAGACAGACAGACGCACAAAAAATCCTATACCTGTTTTGTTTTTAGTGTTTAAGTACGGAACCCTAAAAATCTAATCGGCTTTCCTTTTTATTTGAAACTCTAACTGAAATTGTTTATACAAAAACGTTTTCAATTTCGGAAAATGTTAAGCTTTTAAACACTTATACACTTGCAGTCCGTTTGTAAACAATCGCAAAATTCAAAGTTTTATATAATAACTGCATAAATATAAATTGAAGGAAAATAGTCAATTGGAAATTAATAAGTATTTTTAAAAACCAAAGACCAAAAGTTTCAGGGAAATATATCTGAAAATAGTGTTTTTTAGATGTCGTAAACTAAAACTTAAAAAATCTAATCAGATTTCCTTTTTTTTACTTTGAAACTCAAACTGAAATTGTTTATACGAAAACTTTTCCATTTCGAATAATTTTAACCTTCTAAACACCTACAATTGCAGTCCGTTTGTAAACAATCGCAAAATTCAGTTTTATAGAATAACTGCATAAATATAAATTGAAGGAAAATAGTGAATTGGAAATTAATGAGGGTTTTTTTAAAAAAAACAAGACAAAAATTTATCAAAAGTTTCATGAAAATGTATGTAGAAATAGTTTTAGATTTCGTAAACCGAAACATAAATTTCTAATCTTTTTTTCTGTTGTCTGAAACTCAAACCGAAACTATTTGTGCAAAAATGTTTCGAATTTACTTTATCAGTATAACCTATTTAATCATCCTGTCGCTGTCATATCAGCATTTTTATCAGTTTGCCAATAAGTTTTCTAAATTGCAGTATTTCGTCTTTTTAGCTCAAAGCAGACGTATTGAAATAACGAATAACAAAAGACTGATCAGTTGTGAGTAAAACATGGCTCGGCGAAAATCAAAGGCGGATGTTCTAAGAAACGAAAAGTACATGGACGATGCAGTGTTTTCTGCATTTAAGAATTTGCATAAAGCTGCGAAAAGAAAAAGTGAATACGTCTGGGCTACTGAAAAGTTCAGTTCTTTAGACAGCATCTGGGGTGATCCCATTGAACCAGAAAACAGCAACATCCTTGATGTTTCAAGCAACGTTAGTAAAAATCCTGAACAGGAACCGAAACCTTTAAAACGGCAATATGGCAGTATTTGTACCAAACTAAATACTAGTCAACTAAGTAGAAGCAATCAAGCAGATTTAAAATTAGGGCCCAATGATTCGAGGAAAACTGGATTATTTCACGAACAAAGCCAAAGGAGTTTTACAACTCGAAAATTATCTTTATTGGAGAATTTTGAAAATGACTATGAGAAAAGAAACAGTTGCTCCAGAAATGAATCTGAATACTCTAATCAAGCTAGCAAAGATGAAGCACCTAATATGGAAACACTTAAATTGAAATATACCAACGAATCGGTAAATTCCTATAAACACTATGAGGACAGGGTGAAACGAGAAGTTCATAAAATAAATTCAGATATCAACGCAAACTATGAACGGAGCTCTGAAGATATCCAAAAGAAACAAAATTTTCACGGTATCAGTCCTGTCAAAATTGAAGATCATTCCAGACATTCTGTTGGGGAAGTTGAAGTATCACGATTACCCATTTTGGAAAACGATGTCATTAATGCTACACCGAAAGTTGAGGAAAACGACAGTATGAAATCTCACAAAAGTGAAAATGAATTTCAAAGTCCAAGAAGTAAAATAAGCAGTTGCAAGCTACCTCAGAAAGAAAAAACTGAAAAACCAAAAAGGAAAAGACTTTATTTGTCCTCCTCGGTAAATAGTCTTCCAGATCCGAAACATTCACCTGTAGAAAATCAAAATCGTGACACGGTCTATGGCACCGATAAGAGAAGCGATATGTTAAGGACTATGTTAGCATTAAAGATATATAAAGGTGACAAATTTTTCGATTTTGTACTTGAACTATCTGACTTCAAACGAATGAAGAAGAGATTTCCTAAACTTCAAGAAGTTTTTCCAGAAATTGATGGCGAAGAAAAAGAACTATGCTATTCTGCAGATGCTGTTAAGGTTGTATTTGGGTAAGTTTTTCTATTTTTTCTTGCATAAATGTTTAGATATCTTCTAACCATCTGTTAGGTGCAATTAGTTCATATCATCCAAAAAATAGAGCTATGTTGAATGTTTTAATATTTTGTATCTTTGGTAGGAATGAGAATTATGCGCAAGGCTTGCACGGTTCCTGGTATAACAAATTTAGAATAATATTCACCTTGTTTAATCGCGGAATTTCTGTCATTAAGTAAATATTACTATTCGGAAAAAATGGTATTTAAATGCAGGAACCGTAGCATTGCACCTTATTTCTACCTATGTTATGGAAATATTCCATTTTAAAAGCAACACTTTTAATATTTTGATGACTATTTACAAAATTCTATAAATTTAGCTTATAGATATATACTGAGAACTTATAGAGATATGAGTAAAATATTTGAGCTTTAAATATTGATAACGTTTGAATGAACACTAGAAGTTTATTCGGGTTATTTTTTTACTCATATACTTGGCCATTTGAAAATAAAACCGATACGTACAGTTTTGAAAAATGTCGTGAGTTTAACGTTTTATCAGTAAATTAAATTCACATTTGAAAAACTGTAAAAATGATATAAGAGTTCAAATAAATGAATTAAGTATGCTAAGACTACTAAAACTATTCTTTTTTTTTTTCTTTTTTTTTTTTTTTGGGGGGGGGGGTGGATTTCTTTCCTTTTTTAAAAAATTATCTAATGTAATTAGTTCATGGGTTATATTTTTTTTTTTTACAGCGAAATTTGTGGAAATAGAATTTGACTAACTAAATTCCGTCAAACAAAAATTTGCATTGTACCGTGGAAACTAATACCATACAATTGTACCTTCTGAGAAAGGAAACCTGTCCAAAACTGTCTTTCTTTTTGGTGTTTCTAAAGACTGTTTTCGCGGGTTTTACTGTATACAGCTTATTTTGCACCTTCAATTCAAAATGGTAAATAGAAAATAGTAAATGTCTACCACTGTAAGATATGTGCATCGCATAAAACGTGTGTGCATCTTTATCTACAGTGAGGAAAGTATTGTATGTTTTCAGTCTTGTGAATAATGGTGTCTTTCATAGTTTCTGCTTTACTTAAAGGTTGGACAGTCCTGTTCTATAACAAAACAATCGCTACAACAACAATCATTTCTTTCTATGATCAAAACAGTGGCATTGGGTGTGTCTTGAACGCTCGGGGAAATTCAAAATACAGTAGTTCCCCGTTACATCATGCTACTTTAGATCACTCATTTGGATATATCGCGCTTTTTTCGGATATATCGCGCTTTTTTCGGTGTCTTCCGGAAAAAAAGGAAATCAAAAGGATAAAACCGTTCAGCTTTTTAACCTTAACTGGCGTCGTGATATTTTTGTGCGCAACTGAAGTCATGGTGCCATTTAGTCCTCAGCTGGTATAACTTGTATATCGGTCTCACAAACCACTGCTTTTTTCAATTTTCTGTTTAACTTTCAATTTTCAGTTTAACTACAGATACCTTTTTGAAATTTTGTATAGTTTATCTCCCTACTACTATCGCTAGATACTTCTGAATAAGTGAATTTTAATTATAATAGCCCTGCACATAAAGTTTTAGCACAAAAACAAGAATCCTATGAGTTAATAGTGTTTTACTCATATTTTGGTCAAGTGGTCTCGGAGACAGCTCACTAGTAGCTATGCAACAATTTCTGTCGCAGCAGCAAAGGGTTAATTTTTCTAGATTTTGCCGTGCATTTGGATATTTGGTGCTTTTTTTCTGTTGTATTCCGACATGCGCAATATGTAACGAGTCCCTTCCTTAGTGGTTATTATTAGTTCTTTATTCAATAGTTCTGTATGCAAATATTTCTGGTCGCCTAAACATTTAGTGCCCGTCGCAATCACCTACTCCCCACACGCTACGCCACTGGATCAGGGTGCTTTTATCATAAATGACACGGCGTTTTTCTGACAATCCACAGCAATAATCAATCTTTCGCATGTTTAATGTAAAATAATTCATTAAGATTACGATGCTTCTGACTGTTGTATATGTAGGTCTGATTTTCTCAATATGATTTTATTAAGTGATAATTTCCTGGAGTCTTGCAATAAAATCTGTAATCATGAAGATCGCGATCATTGCTTTTATCAATGAATAAGTAAATATTCATTCATTTAAACAGCAATAAAATATTCACTTTCGAGACTTCATTGTAATTTTCTTTTCATACCATGTCAACAGAAACGTTAAATAAACATTTGAATGTTAACATTTGGATGAAACAGATGGATTTTGATTGATTTTCTATTTGTCTCTCTAATTTTAAAATATCATCACACATTCAAACTATCTTGAAAACATGAATCTCACTTATTTTATTTATTTTTTGGTATAATTATTTTTAAGTTTAGTGCTAATAGCTATATATAAATGATAAATTTCTACTTCGGGCCTGGAGTAAAGGAGGGGGAGGGACTCTGAACTAGGGGAATCCCCTGAACAGAAAAAAAATCCTATCGTAACATGGCGTAATTATAACGCTTGACTTATACTTATGACTAACTACTGCATTTATCTCGCCAAAAGCAGCGAAACCTGCTAGATTAAACTTCAATGTTTCGCAACTGTTAACACGCAATTACTAACCTAAAACATTTTTGCGTTATTGATGACACGTTCTGTGAGAGGTATGAAGCAATTTCCACATTTATACACTTTATACAGCGATCCCCCCGGAAGATTTGAGATTTTATGCTTTTAATGGTTAAAAAGTGTAATTCCCCCCCCCCCCCCCCCCCGGAGTTTGAGTCTCAGAAATCCCTCCCGGAGAAAAGTGTCTGAATTCAAAAGAGACTTGTAGATTTGGCATTGATAACAATCGAAAATGCTATATGCGAGGAAATCGATGCAAAAGAAATTTTGTTAACCACAAAATGAGAAGTTAAAATTTTGTGACTAAAATCCTATATAGTTTAAAATATTTTTGTATTAATTCGTTTAATGTATTTATATTACTTTCGGAATTTAAATTTACTTTTGAACAAACAACAAAGGGCCGCGCCACTCTGAATTGTACTGCAAGCGGGCGCCAAATAATCCAGCTCTGTCTTGAGCACAGATATATATTTTTCAATATTTTATCGACAGAGCTATTCTCAACTGGTAACTTAAAAGAAAATTGGGTACCTGTTCTGACTTGAGTATTTGTTACCCGAAAGTGTTATAATGATACACAATGTACACTTCAGAAAATTCAAAATATTTTTGTATTGATTTATTTTGTATGCAAATTAAATGAAACACAAAGATATTTCAAGGATACACATCAAATAAATATGTATAATTTGTGGCAAGTGAATGTCAATGACCCCTATCCAAAACACCGAAGTTAAAAGAATTCCCCAAAATCAGGCCGCTAAATTGTCATTAATAAATTTAGTGCTGCCATCTATGGGACAAAATAAGAGGCTCTGAAAATAATTCCTGCGTGTGTTGTCAATTACTGGGGGTCTAGGGGGGAAATATTGTGGTAAGGACTGTGCTTAGCATAGGCGTAACTAGAGGGGGGGCCGGGTGGGCCGTGCCCACCCCAGGTAGTTCCAGTGCCCACCCCAGAATTTCAAGTTCACGAGAAAATTTTATGACTGCGATATAGTCAAAATTTTAATTTTCAAATATTTGAATGATTATACCAATAAATTATACTATATATTTCTGATTTGAGAGCTAATGTAACGAAAACAGCCACGGCGCGTACGCATATGTAAGTATGTGTGTGTGTGTGTGTGTGTGTGAGGTATAAAAGAAGCAACAGACAAAGAAAATCCTATTAGTCTTCTACATTCTTTGCAACAGTTATGTGACCCGCAGTCCATAGGGTGCCAAAAGGAACAAAATGAATATTATCTGAAAGCTCTAAATCTGAACGGGAGTTTTCTGTTTTGTCCCGAGGTGATGGGGGAAAAAATCAGTTCCAGATGTCCAGTTCCGTATTCTTTCAACTAAGTCAAAAAATATTATCTACTGTGGTGAGAGCCGATGAGAGAGAGAAGGTGATAGTGGGGGGCACAGGTGCCCGAACGGTTTTTTCTTGCAAAATAATGACCAATTTAAAAAACAGGATGTAATTGACAAATTACTGATCAATTAGTTGTCTGAGTGATGAGACACGGCAAAAGTCGTAAATGAGAACATCATTGCAGGGGGCTTTACTTTGAGGGTTAAGGGAGGGCGAATATTTTGCAATTTGCCTGCGGCTGTAAGCGTGCGGGGTTATTTCCCTTTTCCAAGTTTGCATGCGTAATTATCAGTGCGCAAATAAATTCTGTAGTTTTGGAAATTTTTGTTTGTATTGCTGCATGCTGCTTCATGGATCGAGGCTCTTTGCTTCATGTTTCTGAATGTACTTTTTGTGAGTAAATTTTTCCTTATCAATCTTTCATAGTCTGAATAAATAGAAGGGCTTGGTGAAATAAGATGTTACGTAACAAAAATTAAATTCTGAGACAATTTAAATGAAAGCTTTTAGTTGCAATTTTTATTTTATTTTTGTTTTTGTACCTTGTATTTAGTAACTTAACGAGTAGTATACCAAGCTCTCTCAGAAAAACTTAGCAACATTTAATTTTCTAATATAAAAATTATTAATAATATTTAAGTTATTTTCATTAAAATATTAACTTTTAATAAATAATATATCAGATTTTAAAGATTAATTAAAATATTGGTATTTTACCTTTACCATATGACAGATTGTCTCATAACACCTTCATCGAAAAAATAAACTGTATTTTGAGAAAATGTAACATAACAGGTTCTTGCTCGAACCTCTTTAATTAATGTCATTTATTATTTAAAAAAAAAAAAAAAACTATTTGGTAAAGACAGAAATTTATTTTTGAAATTGTCAAATTTAATCTTAAAAAAAAAAAAAAAAAAAAAAAAAAAAAAAAAAAAAAACTTGGAATTTAAATTGCTGTAGTAGTTGTCATTGCAAAAAGAGTAGAGGTGTTAATGATGAATATTTACACAGCGTATCGAGTTAAATTATCATAGAATCTTTCATTGGGAAGTAGAATTTCAATTATTCAACACTAGCAATTCAAAAACCAATTCAGCTCATGTCCCGATCTGGTGAAATACAAATAATTTTTCAAACGGTTTTGAGTGTGGGAGGGACCTATTTCTTATTTTTTAATATCTTGTGCAGATTGAAGCAAATTCAAAGTACTCGACTTGGTTTATGGATTATCTTTGATGGGATGAAATTACTCAATGGACTCAATTTTAGTGGATTTTAAAATAATCCGTATTCAGCCTATTGGGTGATACTATAGAATATTCGGTCAAACTGAAGATATTGTAACAATATTTTCAACAGGCTTATTTTGTTTTCTGTGGAATATGATAGCATTACGAGAAGTGCTGGAAATTGTCAAATTTCACATCAGAACTATAAGCTAGACATTTCATTATTCAAAATGCCAGTTAACGTTACATAAATTGAGTCCTAACCGAAATTCAGTCACTTCCAATCATTTCATATTTCATAAAAAGCAAAAGGAGCAATAAGTTTTTTTCTTGACAAAATTCTTGTTAACATATCTTCATTATTGTTAAAGTTATGAACGAAAATTCGGGTTCAGTTTGTAATGGGTAATTTGTAATTTTTTCGTTACTTTACTGTATTTTAATAGAATAAGTGGATTGCGATGCTGGTTTACTGTAGAAAAGGTGTCTTGACCGCACTATCTCTCCTGAAAGTTTCTTACAAAATTTTAGGAAAATCCTGTATGTTTGCAACTTCTAAAAATGATCGCCCGCTGTGGTGGATTTACAAATTTCATTGATAAATCAAAAAGAGCAATAAGTTTTTTTTCCGAGTTGCCAATTGAAAAGAATTTTTTTTCTTGCTGACATACTGTTTCTTTCTGACAAATAATACTATATAACGGTAAAATTTTCCTTCTATGTCCTTAAAAATTTCTTTTCAATTTTGGAATATTTATTTTAAAATATAAGGTCTTATAAATTTATTTTAATTTAGAGAAGGAATTATGGAATTTAACGTTTCATTAATTAAAAATTTTTAAGACCATCCTCTTCTAAAAAAATAACTCAAAGCCTTTTTTTTATATTTTTGTGTGTAAAGTTTACTTGTAAAATAACTCATTGTTGTACTCATTCCTCAAAACACAAGTATGTGTGTTAAATATGGTGTACAATTTACTTTAAAGTTTATTTTTTAATACTTTTAAATCTTAAAATACAGGAATATTAGGCCTACCGAATTTTCAGCATCTGGTTTACAGATGTCGAATATTCGCTATTGGATCAAAATCACTAATCGATGCATCTCTATAAGCACCTTTCAAATGTGATGGAAATAATTTTTGAAGAATACTTTTGTTTTCCCATGAAAAAAAAGGTAAAACTTAAGCTTTTTTATTTATTTATTTTGGGCGAAAATTATTTTAGGTAAAAATGTTTTCCATGTGAGTTTTCTTTAATCAAATCTCTTTCTGCTGAATTCTGATGGAGCTAATTAAATTTAAAATCAATCCACTACTATAGAAATCATCGTAGTTTTACAATTATAATGTACTATTAAAATTTAAGAATATATATATTTTTAAAAACTTTAAAATACTTCTGATTTCTTTTTCTTTCTTTTTTTTTCAAGATTTTATACACTATTTTATGTGATATGTCAACTTTTGAAAGGACTATAACTTATACAGTATTGAATTTAAAAATTGTGTTCTTATAAACATATTTTGCACATGTAAAAAATTGAGGATTTTATGCAGTAAAACAGTGGAGTATCGACTGAATTTTAAATAAAAAACGGATCGTTTTCAGTACCGGCTTCGAAGATAAAAAAATCCTCGTAAGGAAAAAAAAAAAAAAAAAACTGCAAACACATCAGAAAAAGTAAAATGCGGTCTATGTAGAGATTGACTTCAACTATACAGTGCATAAAGTAAAATAGAAAATCATTTGAAAAATATGAAAATGCAAACGAAATATTGGATGTTTTCGCGTAAGTGAAGTACCCTCCCCCCAATCTCCTTAACAGCTCAATCATACATCCTCCCTTTTCATTTAAAATAAACGATTTATGCGAATACTGTAAATTAAAGGTGAGTCAAATTGAAGTCATATTTTAATTCTTCTTGTCAGAATCTCAGGCTGACGTATCATTTTTACTGCAGTTAAAGGAAACATTGTCTTTTGCTTATTTAAATGTATTCGTCCCTCAAAATAAAAACTAATCTTTTCCTCCCACTCCTCAAAATATTCTTTTTCACATTTTAGAATTTTTAAACAAATTTAGAGTTTACATTAATGATTTCAAGAAAAATTCTCTCTAATTTTTCCGTTTATTCATTCTTAAAATAAATAGATTCAGTTTACTTTACCTGCATAAAATTACAGTGATCGGAAAACGTCTATATTTTAGACAGGTTTCAGTTGTATGCATTTTTCAGACATGTATAAATTATATCTACAGTGGAACTCCAGATATACGTTACCTGAGTTGTACATTTCCCTCAGTTATACGTTTCAACTCAGCGGTCCCGACCACTTGCCATTAAAAATTAGCTGAGTTATACGTTTTGAGTTATACATTTCCCTCAGTTATACGTTACGTTTTTGCGTTCCCGGACGAAATTTTGTCTGATTTATGCATTTTGTAACCGGAAACAGTAAAGACGCGTCAGATGAGTCTAATTTGAAAGATCCCACTCAAATTTCGGAGATGCTCTGAAGGCTTTTGATGTAGTAAAGCAATTCGCCAGTCGTAAAAGCAGTAACGATAAGGCGGCTGCATTATTAACATAAATGCAAAGTTTGTTGTGTCGCTCTGCAAAAAGAAACAATGGAAGATTAGTGATTATTTCAACAAGATTCAGTAAACTACTGAAATGTCTTTTGATAAATGATTTATATGCCAAGGCGATTCCAATGATTTATTTTAAGTACTCTATGTGTATTAAAAATATTTTTAATAAATCTTTTATGATCAAATAACTTCATGTGTACTTTTCTGATGTACCTTTTTCTACTCTGTCCGTTTCCGAAAATGTATGTCATGGATACAGTAATACTTAGAAATCTTCCGTTTTTGATATAAAAGGTAACAAACTCTTCAGCAGAAAAGTTTGTACGATATACTTCAAAAATGGTTCCGATAGACCATTAATTGAGTTGTACGTTTTACTGAGTTATACGTTTTGTTTTCCGGTTCCGGGCAAAACGTATAACTCGAGTTCCACTGTATATGGTATTCGTTCTATCGGAACCACGACATTTTTCTCAAGACCGTTTTCTGTAATAGACACAGAGTGTATTTCAACATTTTGCTGTTGGAGAAGTGGAATTCGGTAAAAATCAAAACATTCATTTTTTTTAAATGAATTTTGGAGAAGTGATAGTTTAAGTGCTGTGTTTAAAACCGGGACATTAAAGAGATGTATTGGGACACCCGGACATTATGCCTAAAATTGGGTCTCCCTCGGAACTTCTAGTCATCTTTAAAATTTCAATGTCACAATGAATAGCAGTGGTGCTTACTTATATGGGCCCGTGGGGCTTTAGCGTCGAGCCCGCCCAATAATTTTCTCCCCTGGCCCACCTAATTTCCCTTGTTTTATTTCACTACGTATTTATTTAAATTTTTAAATCTCGGAAACAAAATTTCATTTTCTATTTGTTGGACAAGGCTGCGAAATAAGAGTGAAATATGCCATCCCAGGATATCGTCGGGATAGCTCAGTAGGGAGAGCGTTGGTACGGCAAACCAAAGTACCCAGGTTCGAGTCCTGGTCCCGGCATATTTTCGCTCTGTTGGAAAAATCTCAACTATGATACTCCAACCATTGAATATAATTTACTTAGTTGAATATACTTTCCTCTGTTCATTATGAAAACTTCATTTGTTGACGTTGAAAAATAGCATTGACATCCGTAACAGAGACATCAAGAGCACTAAATGTTCTTCAGTACACATACAATTATTAAATTTCTCTCAACAGTTCAATTTCCTATATACTTGATCAGCAGTATTGCTGCCGTATGTAAACCAAAAGATAAATGCTATAATCATGTGAACTTATGCTATAGATTTGTTTGAGAAAGAGAATGTATACGGAGCATTTCATTAAAAAAAAAAAAGATTCTAAAATGTATACGGCGAGTAACTTCGTATGCCCTCCACTATACCCCTTTTGATCAGTGAGTATAAATCAGTGAGTGAACATTATCTATATTTTAGTGTCCCAATCCTGATAATTATAAAGCTCATAAATGACTGAAATGCTTTGCTTCTTGTGTTTTTAATTTGTATTGATATTTATGATATAATAGTAAATATTAACGTTATTATGCAAAAGAATTCACGAATAACATAAGCAAATAATAAAACGCGCCGGGCTATTTTGCTTAAAACATTTGGGCCCATACAATATATTTCAAAAGTTGGCTCCATTGATCAATGGCATTCCTAACTAATAACCTTGATAATAAGTTGTTTCTAATTTTAAGTCAAAATTTTCATTCAATTAACGAGTTTGGTCTAAATGCAGTTTTTTTTTTTAAATATTCTTGCACGCATCAGTGGCACAGCCAGAATTCAGCTCTATGGGGAGGAGAGGTTGAATTGTTGATAACGGTGTCGCTGGTTACTTGAATCACCAGCTAATCGAATCAGTTTAGCTAATGACGTGATAATCATTTTTTTCCCTCGGAGCGTAAAATCGGTAGTTACGTTGACCATAATTCATTTCAGAAACGTTTACGATATAAGAGTTAGAAAACATAAAATGCACCAATGAAATAACAAAAAACTGTTAGATTAATATAGTGTTTGAAGAATGAGGAGGCAAACTTAAAGAAATGGAAGGGCACAAGTACAGCAAACAATTTTTTGTACAGAAAATCAGGAATCTATTTTTAAATCAGAAATACATAGGATTTCATTCCAAGACAATCCCGAATTCTTTTTCTTAACTTTAGTAACAATAAAGCAATTTTAGCAAACTTTTCAATAGACTTACTTTGCTTTGTGTCCGGTGTAAAATAACACGAGAAGAGGTAGAATTTATTATAATTCGCGTCCAAACAATGCCAAATTAAGTATTCCATATTTTAGGATGTAGTTGACATTAAACGCGGTATCGTTGACTGAATTACTGTGCACTTCCAGCACTTTATTTAACATCTAATTTCGTATACAGTATAGTGAAAATTTCGTTAAAATATCTTCATTATTATTAAAGTTCTCTAAAAATACTTGGATTCGACTTCCTATATCCTATATTTTTCACTGAATAAATGGATCGCGACCTGGTTTCCTATACAAAAATCTTTAATTGTAGTGTGCTCTACCAGCTTTTACAGATTGTTCTACTTTTTTTTTTTAAACACATTGTTTATGTGTTAAGTATGTGTGTTTTCTAAATATTATTTGTTTTTAACCTTTTTCCTGATGTTGGAGAATATTTATCTATTAAAACACACATAAATAATGCCTGCATTCAAGTCTAAACATACACACATACAAACTATAAATACAATAAACCCAACAAGTGTGAAAAATTAGCCAGAGCCAGGAATCGAACCTGGGACCACAGCATACAAGACTAATGCTCTAACCACTGAGCTACCACGGCCAATACCTGGGTCTGCAATTTATTAGTGAGAAATTGCAGACCCAGGTATTGGCCGGGGTAGCTCAGTAGTTAGAGCATCAGCCTTGTATGCTGTGGTTAGCCCCCCAGGAACAAATTGTTCGAATGAAACACTACAATAATCTGTTCAATCAAAAACACATTTTGCATTTATATCTTTATAGCACATTTTCTTAATTCTTACTTTGTCAAAGATTTTTACCTGCATCACTCACATACCTTGGTCTTAGAAATAACTGAGAGCAAAAACACAAAACAAGATGCACATGCAGAGGTTTGTTTGGGCTCGGTCCTGGCCCGAAACCGGACCAACCCACGGGTCAATCTCCAGCCTATTTTCATTCATGGCAATCGGACTGGGCCTGGCTTCCTTTTTTCCAGGCCGGGCTGAAACTGGAATTCATTCTTCCTAAAGGTCTAAACAAGCTGAAATTTTCGGGTCCTGTTTTTATCAAACCCATATGAAAATAATTGGCCCTGCCTACCCTGACCTGACCCATGCAAAAATCAGTAAAATTTCGATCGGCCCAACAATTTTTGCAAAAAATGCATATATTTTTAAATCGTCATTGTTCTAGAATTAAAATTTTCAATTTATTCTTTTTAAAGAATAGTTCATTTTCTTGGCAATAAAATTAAAGTACAATAAAGCGTGTGAAAAAGAACCTGCCCATGACAGAATCCTGTTTCAAACGGAAAAATGTATTTTTCCATGCAAAATGAACATAATAATACGTGAGAAAAGAATGTAATATATATTTACAACCGACAGTGTATATGCTAACAAGGTAACTTTCCTATAACGGATGTTTATGTTCTCCTATGCGATTCCGTCTTAGAAATTTTTACGATACTACAAGAATTTTCAAGTTTTTAAGTCTCCAAGCCATGGAATATGGATTAAAGTTATTAATAAAGTCATTTGCATGCAAATCGAGATCCAGTAGTGCAGTCAAATTAGCGCATTTTTGAGCAGTTTGCCATAAAAAATGCTAAGGAGATAAAAATTGGTCCAGTTGTTCATTGATGGCTACTGATGACTATGTAAAAAGTCCTCATGGATAGGAGGTGAGCGGGGAGAGGGGGGGGGGGGCTAAATAAAGTATTTTTTTAGTTTTTTACAAATATTTAAGAAACTGTTGGTTTTCATGAAAAAATTACTCAGACATAAATTAAAGAACATAAAATTCTCTACAAATGACAGGTATGTACAGTGGAACCTCGATTATCCGTCAGTCAGAAGACCGGAGCTTTGACGGATTTTCCCCCAAAAAATCACTTTAATTTCAAATTAATTTATTTAATGTCGCCATAATAAATTCTTAAGGGATAAAAATTGGTCCAGTTGTTCATTGATAGTTACTGATGACTATGTAAAAAGTCCCCATAGATAGGAGGTGAGCGGGGGGAGGGAGGGCTAAATAAAGTTTTTTATTTAGTTTTTTACAAATATCTCAGAAACTGTTGGTTTTCATGAAAAAATTACTCAGACATAAATTAAAGAACATAAAATTCTCTACAAATGACAGGTATATACAGTGGAACCTCGATTATCCGTTAGTCACGAAAAAGGAGCCTTGATGGATTTACCGAAAAAAAATTCTCTTTAATTTCAAATTTACTTAGTTAATGTATATTCAAATTTATTAAATATTGTCGCAAAAAAAAAAAAAGAATTGACACAATTTTTTCTTTTTTTTTTTTGAAGGGGGGGGGGAGTGTCTGGTGGTGAGTGTGAAATGGTGGATGACTGCCCCCCCCGATTCATGATTATTATGAATCATCTAAACATGAAACAGGAATCAGTTCATTATTATTTTGAAGGATTTTCCGAAAAACAACTTTTTTTTTCAAATTTAATTACTTAACCTTCATACGGGGTCTCGACAGCAACTTTCCGAGAATACATGAAAAGTTTGACAGGTGCTGTTAGAGACCAGTCTATTCAAATTTATTAAATATTGTCGCAAAAAAAAGGAAGAATTGACATAATTTTTTCTTTTTTCTTTTTTTTTTTTGGAGGGGGGGGGGGTGTCTGGTAGTGAGTGTGAAAGGGTGGTTGACTGCCCCCCGATTCATGATTATTATGAATAACTATAAATACTTATACACTTCATAATAATACACTTATTATGAAGAGCTATAAATACACATTAACAAGATGAGGAAGACATTGAGATTACGGATTCAGTCATGCTGAGAACGCCTTTTAATGAGTCGTCCACTTCAGCTGATGATGATGTGTAAAGAAAAAAATAATATATTGACTTAGTAAGTAGTGCCTAATGATAAATTAGTACTTTCATTGTTCCCTATTATGTTTTGTCGCATTTACAAAGTTTCACGTGAAATTTTATGATATTTAATTTATGTGAATTTGACGGACTTTCCGCAAAAAAATCACTTTAATTTCAAATTTATTTACTTAATGTCGCCATAATAAATGCTACAGAGATAAAAATTGATACAGTTGTTCATTGATGGCTACTGATGATATGTAAAAAGTCCTGATGGATAGGAGGTGAGCTAGGGTAAGGGGGGGGGGAAATAAAGAACTTTTTTAGTTTTTTACAAATATCTCAGAAATTATGTAGTAATTTTTTCATGAAAACCAACAGTTTCTGAGATATTTGTAAAAAACTAAAAAAGTACTTTATTTTGCCCCTCCCCCTATCTCCTTAGCATTTTTTATGGCAAAAAAACCTAATTTGACTGGACTACAGTAACAAAATAAATATCTCAGCACAAAGCGTTTTTTAAAAAACGAAGAATACAAACAACATGAAAAGAAAAACTAAAATAAATATTTTTGTCAGATCTCCTCGTAGAAGATAATTTTTAACCATACCAGTGTAAAAATATGTTTTTTGTTGAAATTCAGGCGAGCTGGGAAGGGATAATTACGTTTTTGTATGAGCCGGGCCGAGATTCTAGCTTTTATACTGGGTCGAGCCAATAAACTATGTGCATAGCCCGGAGCGGATTCGAGTCTAACTTTTAACTTTTTTTTTTTTTTTTTTTTTTTTTTTTTTTTGTCAGTTTAATATACATACATATATTTTTTACGATCCGGATCGAACTTTTAACTTTTATACCCGGCTGAGAGGCAAAAATTTTTCTACAAGTCGGGTCGCGCTCGAACCTAGAAATTTCTCCGGTGCAGACTTTAACAGAAAGTCTGAAACTGAGAAAGACGTATAAACATATATTTTATGATTTTTTTTCTTTTTTTTCTGGAAGTTGATGTCCATTATCCTTCTGAACGTGGAACAAAGACAAAAATTCAATGTAAAAACTATCCACTGTATAATACTCAAAGCGTATGACGGCCGAAATGATCATTCTTTTACTCTAAGATGTCTAAAAAATGTAATTGCTACCCTTTTCCAAAACAAATGACAGTTTTCACTTAACCAGTGCATCTAAGATCTAATATACGCTTCCATAGTATAAGTATAATATTCGCGGTCTAATTGAATCACTTTGTTGAATATAATTTGATTCAACAAAGCTGCGAATTTCAAATAAACTAAAAAAACTTAATATTAACTTTAGTTTCGATTTATAAAAGCGTCTAATTTGCTTAACTAGTGATTCATATAAGCGGCAATTATAATATTTTTTTTTTAGCTCTGGGAGGGGTTTTACCCCTCACCCCCCCCCCCCTTGGGCTGTGCCACTGGACGCATACACACATACAAAGGACTCATGAAGTTGGGGGCCTGTGCCCACCCCACAAAATAGCTCTAGTTACGCCTATCGGGAGGGGGGGGGGGCAAACTACTTTAGGTGTTCTGCGCCGCTAAAAATTAGAGGGCTAAAATTTTATATGCACATACCAAAAATTGGCTTGCACTGTTATTCCATTCGATCTTTTTAATAACTCCGTTAACATAAAACAGACAGTAAAATATACTTTTTTTTTTTTTTTACTTTGTTTCGATGAATGTTTGCTAGTTTTTCATGCTTCCTCTATGTGTAATCGTTTGACTCCACAAGTCTCCTCTTCTCAATAGCTAGTACATACCCCCCCCCCCCCGACCACCCCCCCCCCCTCCAAAAAAAAATAATAAATGAATAAAAATAAAATAAACTTCGCCAATATATTTTTTTTCCCTTTAATCTTGATTTGAATTACTATTTTTCTTTTGTGCATTTTGAACATTAACTAGTTTGACAAACTATAGCTAATTTGTTTTGATGGATGGGTACTCTACAGAATTCCGGGTTTTTTTTTTTTCTTCTTCTTTTTCTCTTTCTTTTTGTTTTTTTTGATGTTGCTTAAAATTAATAAATCAGTAAGTTTAATTTAAACTTTTTTTTTTAGATTCTTGCTAAACATACGATATGATGCACCTGACGAAAGAACTGCCGTAGAAGTACTCGCAGCAACTAAATCTTGGGAAATGTATCGGCTTCATGCTGAGTCTCAGCAAAAATTTCTTAAAACCTTGAATAGAAACAAAATTAATTTAGTTCATGGAGCTGCAGTTCATTATGGCTTGCAGGAAATCTATGATGTTTATAAAGGTGCTTTTGGTGATGACTTATCCTATGACGTCAGGCCATACAGACAAAGGAAGTGCAACGTATCCCTATCGACGTACATCGAGCCTCGTGAATTTTGCATCCCGTCAAAGACTGCTATCTCAATTCTGCGAGATAATTTCGATAGAGATATCACAAATGAAATTACATTTAAAGCTATTACAGGTTCTTACGTCATTACAGGTTTGCGCATACTACTAAACCTGGATAACGAAAGAGATAACGAATTGACTAATCTTGAATTTAATTACGTAGTAAGAAACCCGCAGAATCATTATGAGGAGGAAGTCAAAGTACGTAAACGATTACGTTCAAATATTACGATTAATTTTCATAAAAATCTCGAAGTAAATCAGAATCAAACAGCAGAAATTGTCATTGAAACTTCAATAAAACCATATTTGTGCTTAGCAATTGAAGAGAAAATTATTACAGGATGGTGTGACGAAAGATTGTTCTCCATGAATATGAAAAGCACCTACAAAGTGGCAAATTCAAAGGAAAAGCGATTTTTCATAGAGAAATTACTGTACTATCCAAAAACTTAACATGTTCCCAAAACTGATTTCATACACATTAGTGTTTTATTTTATTCAGTTTTCATTAATTTATTCACTCAAAAGGATTATCGAGATAAAACTGAACGACGGCCACCCCCCCCCCTCTCAAAATTTTAGTGATATTTAATATCATTAATAATCTTATTTAATATAATGTAAGTTAGAACAAAAGGGAGTGATTCTTCCTTTTAATAAACTCTAGAATACGTTTTGTTGTATTTAAGCCACTAGAAAAATTTTCATCGAGAAAGGACTGATAATACAAAAGAACTAAAAGCTTAAACTTACGGAATTTCTCATCTGATATGATTGTATGGGATGCAAATGTAATTACTCTGCCCGATCTTCTTAAATATCAACTAACTTTCAAAAATTCTACGTAGTTTTTCATCAGATATTAATAATCAATATTTAAAAATAATTTTGAACTGCCTTGAAACTTAAGAATGTTCAAAGAACTGGAGAGACTTAACAAGACAAATGCATTGTTATAAAACAACTGTTGAAGTATAGGTAAACAAAAACTGTAGTTTGATAGTTGGTACATCCTCTTAGTATATATATATTTACTATTTTCAAAAATTTAAGTGGGGTATGTGTCTTTTCTTTTCACCCGTCCCCCCTAAGTGCGCCCATGTAAATACCCAAGTTACTGTCTAACTTCATGTCCTGACTCTTATGTTAAATTTCCTGACAACTGCATGATGCAATTACTGTTTTACAAATAAGATAGTTACAAGTATTTCAGTTATACAAAACTATACTACTGTTTTTTGAAATGTTTCGTTATTTATAGATTTCTGTAGATAAATTTTTGTAGAAAGAACTTTCTAGAGCAAAAGGGTAGCATTTATTAGCACCCAATCCCTTCTTATATTATGATTGTGATTTGTGTATATACTGAAGTCATCAAATTTGTTCCACGAAATTTTGAACACCTTACGTGAAAACGTTTTTTAATACCTAGCAAATCTTTCGGAATTGCTCTAAAAAGTAATTTTTCAAATCTACCTGGATTTATTTTAAATAAAAAAATAATCATGTTATTTTAGTTAATTGATGCTATTGAGAAAGAATTCGTAGATATAAATTTTTGATGCTGTTTTTGCACTATTATGAGATATATTTATATGTCGCATTATATTTTTGTTTATGCTTATGATAATCATATCGATGTATAATTATTTTTTATATATATACCTAATGCTGTTTGCAGTAGTATTAAATATATGATGGATTATATTATACTGTAATAATTTCTAGAATAAGCTCTCATACCTCATATGAATGAAATATTACTCTGATTT
This sequence comes from Maratus michaelseni, assembly GCA_963931845.1. NCBI lineage: Eukaryota > Metazoa > Arthropoda > Arachnida > Araneae > Salticidae > Maratus > Maratus michaelseni. The sequence goes on along the minus strand of OZ007590.1, from coordinate 7,976,541 downwards.
ATGTGAGACATTCATAGATAAAGCATCACCCAGATATATTTGCAGATAAAATTAATGGGCTCCGTATATTTTTAATCTAGGACTTGGATAAGGCACTGAACTAATGGTCTAAAGAACAAAATTTCATCTCAAACTTAGTTAAACGAAAAAATGGACTTAACATTCCATGTACAATATACTACTATTTTACTTATGTTTTATTTTAAAATTTATGAACGGTTTTCATACGTATTTTGTACTGTTAATCATATTTCTCAAAGAAATGTATTTCCTTAAGGATATATAAGTATTTTTACGGAATATGTAATGATTTTTTTTAAAACATCATTCTGATAGGATTCCGTAAAAAACTAATACGAATCAAGAAAAGGTTAGTTCACTATTTACGAAAAAGAATAAGTGGCTAATTAGACACTTTAGTTGAATCTTTAATTTTTTAATTAAACGTTAAATTAAAGCATTTCTTCCTCGGAAGGGGAAGATGACAATATGGAATTCCTTTAGAATGTTCCCTGTCAAGTAATTGATATAAAAATACCAAATCTTCTGGGAAGGATATTATGGAAACTGGTAAGAATATCCCTGTACCTAAATTTATCCCTGTTTGAATTGACAGCTATGTTGTTAATTCGCAATGTGAAATTCGGCGACCAAAAAATATTGAGAATTGGCTAATGTTTGTCGGTTAAATGGACAGGGCAGAAAACTGGCGATATAATTGCTAAGCCAACTAAAATTAAAATTCTACTTTCTTCGTATTATTAACTGAGGAAATTTCATTTTGATTCCATTCTTATTATAGTGATATATGTATATACTGAAGTCATCAAATTTGTTCCACGAATTTTTGAACACCTTATGTGAAAACGTTTTTAATACATAGCAAATCTTTCGAGATTACTCTATCATGTTAATTTTAAGAAATCTAAAGCAATTGAGTCAATATATTTTGACATTCGATTTGATGGCCAAATGCAAGGCCCCGAACGATATCGTAGTTTATTTTAATGACTTATTAAAATTACACTTCCAAAACATCGAGATAACGCTAAAATAAGACAATCAAATTTTATACTTGTGGTGCAGCTTTAATATATTCTGTATACCATATCTCTTTTTGAGCATTGGAGACTAACGGCTTTTATCTATTTGGTATATTCTGATATAATCTTAAGTAAAGGATTTTATCAATATCTGAAGAAAATATGAAGTTATTGATTTTATTAAGTTCAGATTCTAACAATTAACTCGACGTATTAGTTCAGGCCCTTGGACAGACAGGGATATCAGAGGGGTACAGTTATACTGTGCCCATTAAGATTTCATATATACAGTATATTCATATAAGAGCCCATAAGCATATCTGTACTTATCAAATACAACAGTTATACCGGACCCCTTAGAAATATTCAACAGTATATTCATGTAGAACTCCATAAGTATAATCTGTATTTATCAAAGAGAACAGTTATACCGACCCCTTAGGAAGATTTAACAGTATATTCATGTAGAAGTCCATATAACCTCTCAATTTCTGTCAGCAGTGTTGTGTTAAGTACAAAAGAATTTTTCAAGAACAGAAATTTATATTGTTGCTTATCATATATTTACTGACTTTTAAGAAATCTAGCCTGTAATCACAGTTGATAAATCTAAAGCAGTTGAATCCTAATTCATTTTGGCATTCGATTTGATAGCCAAATGTAAGGCACGAACGATATCGTTGTTTATTTTAATAAACTATTAAAATGAGACAGTTTAAAATTTATTAAACCTTTTCTATTAAATGTTGAATTGAAACGATTTTTGTTTTCATTAGTAGGGGAGGTCGATGACAATGGAAAATTCCTGTAGAATTTTCCCTTTAAAGTCATTAAAATAATAATCCAAATATCCTTGTGGGAGATATAATAGTCCGGTAAGAATATCCCTACCTGAATTCAACGCTGTTTGAATTTACTGCTAATTATTTTGTGTGGGGTAGAAAATTATTTTTCAGTAACAGAAAATGGCTATTTTTTGTAATATTAATTTTTAAGAAATCTAAAGCAATGGAGTGATAATATATTTTGGCATTCGATTTGATGGCCAAATGCAAGGCACGAAAGATATCGTTGTTTATTTTAATGAGTTATTAAAAATGACACTTCCAAAACATGGAGAAATTTCACTGTTACGAGGTGCTGTATAATGAAAAATCTTTTGTTAAAAAAAGTTGGAGAAGGGGAGAATGTTAACGATGTGAATGAATATGAAAAGGCTTCCCTGCATAATCGTAGCGCTCTGGCCAGTGCCTGATTACTGCCTAGGCAAACTTTCACTAATTATTTTTAAACAGAAATTTTCGTCTCATTTAATCGCAGAGTTATGTGATTAAATAAGGATTTTTTTTTTCTTTTTAAGTGGTGGGAGTTTGTTTACTTAGGTGGTAATCAGGCTGTGGGCCATAAGCCACTTTAGCGATCGTATTGATGTTATTATGTGTTATACTCTTACCTTAAGTGTAGTTTTGTGTATCTATGACATTAATAAGGAATGTTAACTATTTTATAAAATGTTGAAAGGCACGATTACTGAAACTAAGGTATATATATATATACTACAGAAGGACTACTGATGTACAGCGTCATTTCTCTTCTGATATATTTTTTCGTTTAGATATCACTTGTTCTTTTTTTATGTTTTTGAAATAAAAAATTTCAAAACTTATTTTTTTTTTTAATGGATTAACTCTGTATCCTTGTGTAACATTCCAGGGTTAAATAAGTTTCATTATATTCTTTTTATTTTACTTTTTTCTTACTCATATATTTCACTATTTTGTTTGTGTAGAAATGCAACTTTTTTTTAAAAAATTATCTAACTGATTTACAATAATATGTTTATGCATATATGTATATTTGTGGCGTATATGTGAATATACAAGTAACAGCAACTTTCATTGTTTAATTAAAATTTTGGCTAAAATCGTTCGGACTTCGGCAATTCTAAATTTTAGAAATTTCCGAATAGAATATACATAGTGGCGACATCTGCTGACATTGGGAATAATAAGGAACAGGCCAATTCCAATCCATAATCAATAAACGCAACTAACCATAAACCCTTAATGTGATCTCTGAAAAATATAATATTGCAAGCTATTAAAAATTTCCTACTGATGTGCCAGTAATAGACACCTTTCCAGTAATGGACCACCTTCAAAGTTTTCGGTTTACAAAAAAATAATCTATAAAAATTTTGCTTTTTTTTTTTTTTCATAACCCCTCCCCCCTCCCCCCCCCCTTTAATGTTTTCTAATCTGGGTTATTGTTGACACTCTTAATGAAACCAATCAGAAGGTAGAAAATGTGTCACAGTTCTACTGTTTTTTTTGTGAAAACTTTAAGGAACATGCTAAGAGTTGTCTTCAATTAATTTATCTTTTTAATTTTCTTGAAAAAATTGCTTGTTTTGATTCTAATAGAAAAGTTTGAATTTTATATACTAATGGCAATTTACAAAATTTCATTTTTCAGGTTTTAGGACCATGGTCCATTATTGTAATGCTTAATTAGTCAATTTCCAGTAATGGACACTTCATGTGGACATTACTAAAAAAGCAATTTCAGTAATGTTCATAATGCATAAAATCTTTTGATTTAACTGAAAAGCTAAGTAATAAAATTTAATTTTTAAATTGCACTTACTAGAATGTAATAAAAACATTTTTTTTAAATAGCTGTTTTTATTAATTTCCCATAATTAAAACTTTTTAAGACTAATCAATTTTTTTTTTTTTTAACCGTACCATGCATGTTTTATAATGTGACAATCAACACCCAATCAGGAAGCAGATAATGTTTAAGGGCATAGCAAAATGAGAGACTCGTGGGGCTCAAGCTCTTCCCATTTAAAGACATTTTTTAAGTCTCACAAGTTGTTCAAAATCTATTTTCCGTCTTAAATATTTGATTATTCATCTCTGACAAAACAACCTTGTGCATATATACACACACACACTCTCAGTTAAATTTATGAAACTAGTTTCATGAACATGAAACCAGTAAATCTGCAGATCAGGGGGCTCAAATGTCAGTTCTGCAATTTTATTTTGAAATAATTTTATTTAGTATTTAAAACATTCAACCCACACTCTCGTTTATTTTTTATACAAATTACTAAAAGTAACATATCAAGCAGTTTTAGAAAGTCTAAACTGTTAAAAATAATAAAAATATGATTACATACTCAAAGACATTCAAAAATATATTAAAAAAATTAACTGACCTTTCTAAACTCCTAATGTCTTCATCATTTGATAAATATAATTCTTTGAAATTTAGTATTTTAAACATTCTATCGAATATAATTAAAACATTGATCTTGTGATAATGACAATAATTAATTTAAACAGTGAATTAGTCTCATAAATATTTTATTATTGATATACTAATTGTTAAATTTATTTGAAAATGACTATTTCATTAATGTGCTTTCATTAAATTCTGGTTTCAAATACAATCACAATATCAATTATCTGTTACTTTTTGTGGGGTGTCCATTACTGGAACAATGTCCCATTACTAGAACAGTCTCTATTACTGGAATTTAGGGTGTTTTTATTTCTGTTATTTACAATTAAATTTTGATTCACATTGGGAAATGGGACTATGAGCATGATTAAATATTGTTGATAGATTAATATATTTAAAAAAAAAAAAAAGGGAATATAATTGTAACTACAATTAATTAAATATATATATATATATATATATATATTAAAGAAATTCCTTAAGGATGTCCCATTACTGGCACATCTACCCTATATTAATTTTTTAATGAAAAATATTTCAATATTAAAAATAGTAAACAAACGATTTAAAGTTTTAGATGACTATTTAAATTTCATTCATCACTTAAATATGAGTGTTGTTTTGTTTATGACCTACGTTTTAATATTGACGTAATGTTTTTTCACTAGAAAATTTGATTGGTTTAAACCTCACCCCCCCCCCCCCTCCTCACGTTCGCCATGAAAAATATATAAATGCTGAATTAAAAATGGTTGTGTAACAAATTGCCTAAAATTATTTTTTGTATTTACGTGTTATCGTAGAGCCATTTATAAAGGTCAACAAAATAAAGATGTAAACCAATCTTGCCAAAATCTAGCTACAGATTAAACCAGTCATCAAAATCTAACTGAATTTTAGATAATTCAGACTTTTTGGAAGTCTGGATTTACCATGTTGTACTGTATTATCAAAATACCTTACCTGTGAGGGAAAATAAAGTCCAGTTAAGATGGAATAAACTAGACTATTTTCAGTTAAACACCTGAATCTGCAAGAGTAAATATTTAAAAGTTTTTAACTGGAAGATTTTGAATGTCAAACCATCTATAAATGTAAATCTCGCAATGAAATATTTTGCAAGCAAAGTATTCTGCCAAAATTCTTGAAATGTTATCTAACTTATACAGACTCTGTTTTAATTTGGTTCTCATATTTTTTTTTTCAACCCCTAAATTACTTGCAGTAATATTTTTAAAAATAAAACAGGACAGATCTGAAATTAAATCCAGTATATAGGGTAAGTGCTCCTATGTTCAGTCATCATGACAAGATGCATCATAGTTTATTTTAGGATCAAAATGAAATATTTCCCAATGCATCCAGCCACCTTCACAAGTCATCAGCGAAGAATTATGCATATTTTTAGAGATTTTATAATCTGTCATTATGATCTATTATTGCAAGGCTCTCTATTGAAACTTATGCCCTGTATAGAAAATTGTAGTTTTTTGTTACTTATATGTGTATATAGTTGCAAATGTATGCTGAAAACTAGCTTCTAATTTATATTGTCAATCTTATCCCATTTAACATCTGTATTGCTTTTGTCAAGAATTAAAAAAAATATTCTCTTCGTTTGATTCATTCTCTTTTAACATAAAATACAGCATGGAAAAAAATATTTCTTAAAACTTTCTTTTGTTTTATAATATTGGCACGCATCTAGCGTAAAAAGAATATGTTGAGATTTTATAGGGTGGGGCATAATAAAAACCTGTAGGTGATAAAATTTTAACTGTACATGTATTTCCAATGTAAAAAGTTACTATGAAAAGCAACTTATATAACTATATAGTTAACTTGTCGGTATCAAATTTGAAGCAATTCGGTGAAAAAAAAAAATTATAAATATTTAAGTTTGCGGTCTCCTGATGACTTATTTGATACTATTTCTATTTACATTAAAAGGAGCCCTAATTTTACCATAAATTTTACACAATTATATGATGGAAAGGAAAGAATATATTTTAAGGGTTATGATCCTGTTTTTGTGTAGAATGGGAATTTTAAAAAAAAAAAATTTTGCTCAATATTTTACAACTTTAGTCAGATTTAAGTCTTTCTTAAGATACATGTTTGATAGACCTCTCCAAAAAAATGTTTTGTTTTTTAGTGCTTTATGCAATGTCTGTTTAATATGGTGTGGAATTTGCATCAAATTTGCTTGTACAGCTAGCTCACAATAGAAACATAGTTAAATGTGCATGTTATCTGATAGTATTTTGCATGTTTTTTGTTTGCTTGCTTCCGACTAGTATACCATAATGAAATTAACACTTTATCAATCAATAAAAATATAAATAAAACACAAATTTTAAGATATGTAGCTTGTGTGTTTAAACACTTAAATAATTGGAATCTAAAAGGCCTCTGCAAGTAGCAAAATCTTTATTTCTTCGGCTATTAACCTCTGGCATGCGGTTAATATGAAATTATCGATTTTAATAATTTTCTAAACTTTACTTGAATACACACTTGATGTTTTTCACAAAAATACTTGTTGGTATTGTTAGTGGACATTCTAAAAAATATATATTAAACAGGGTTCGTACGCCTCCTGGAATTTTGCGACCAGGAAATTCTTCGGTACCAGTATTTTCTTACAGAAAATCTCTCCTTAAAACAAGGCAGTTTCTCGAGTTTAACCCAGATTTCTTTTCTGTAAAAAAATACTGGTATAACTCCTGGGAAAATTCCCTGATTCGTACGAACCCTGATTAAATGTAAAAATTATTGGTTTCAACTGAAAATTTACCAGGCAGCCCAGATTGGATCCTCTGGTTTTTAGGGTTTCGTTCATCTCACGAAACCCTATTACTCCCGCTCCGTTGTCTGTCCGTCACAGAGTCGTTCTCAGAAGCTATGTAACTTAGAGTTGAAACTTTGTGTATAAATCTGAATATCAGCTATGAAGAGCTCAAAATATTGAAATTTGAAAAATTCGCATTATTTTAATAAATAGAGATAAAAAAAAGCACAATTCTAACAGCCTTTTCTTATTAAATTTAAACATTTTTCGTTATAGCAGATGCCAAAAATTAAAAATCCATGTTGAAATTCTTTCTACAATAATTAATTTTCTATCAGACGATTTCAAAGTAAAAAATAAAAATGAAATAAAAAGTTTCCCAATTGAAAAAAAAAATTAATGTGAAATAAAAATGATTGACGTCATAGTGGTAATAAAGGGTTAGTAAAACAAAGATTTCTCAATAATACAAGGAGTATGAATATGTGTGTATGTACACAAAGCAAATTAATATCACGTCATTAGACAATTAAAAATAAAATCTGACGTCATATCGCAAGTTTAACGGATTTTTCAAATGTTTCAGAATAATACAAAGCGAGTATGAATATGAGTAATAGAGAATAGTAAATATGAGTTTGAGGAACGTATTGAATCATGATAAAAACCCGATTATGGAAATATTTGCATATTTTAACATTTTGAAGGCGTACAACATGTTTAATTTTGAAAGTAATTTTTTTTAAATATCGCATTTAGTCCACATGACAGATATGACAGAATATAATAGCGGGCTGGTTTAGAAATTCGAAAAAACGAGAAAAATAGACCGGTAAATTTTTACTTTATAAAAAACAGGACTTTTTTTTTTTTTTGGGGGGGGGGGGGGGGTTGCTGAATGAAATTTTTTTGGATTTATTAAAGAAAGGATAAAGTGTTTTGAAAGGAATATTAAACGAAACCCTTTGAGCGATCTTCGATCACACTTACCCACTTGTTTTATAATGCTTATACAGTTAAAACAATTATAGCTAGAATAATTCTTGTTTGACACCAACCTTACCTGTGGATTCGATTAAGGAATATTAGCTATTTTTTACGAGATGGTATAACAAAATGTTTTATTTAAATTTTTGGTAGTTCTTGTACACTTTTTATACTTTCTACAATGATTTACATTTGTTTACTTAAAAATAAACATTTCATGGTACATTAATATTGGGGATTTGACTGGCCTCCATATGAGACCACTAGTCATTGCATAAAATCATTGGGGTGGTTATATTTAAATAGGGTTTATATGCTTAATAGAATTTGAAATACCAGTTTATTCTAAAAGTCATGTCCCCATATTTAAACTCTGAATTTCAATTAAGACAAATATTTATTTTTGAAAAAAGTGGTATTAAAATCCCCTAAGTCATAGGAACCCTATTAAATTTTCAAAAACATGAAGTAATTGTTATTACACATTATAAATACTGCAAATTTTAATAGAATAAAATGTTTGAAAATTTTTTCACCACCAAATGACAGTATACGCTATGTATACTTTCAGTTGGTGTTATTACACTGTGTACATTGTCATTACATTACATTACATACAGTGTCACTATGTCATTACATTGGTGTGCTGTCATTACGCAAGGCATGCAAAAAAGATTGTAAGATATTTTATTTGTATTAATGTTTCGATAAAATGTAATGTATAAATTCCTTCTTTGATGACTTTTCCATTTTAAAAACACAAAGAAAAATGAAAAAACTTCATTTAAAAGGTGCTTTTATTTGAACATTACAATAAAAATACACACTGTTTACATTTAACAAAGTAATTTAAAATCCAATTTATACAACTAACTGAGGTAACAAAAACACGGAATTGTACGACTCATGTTTTAAGATGAATAATGATGACTGAGAAAAGCAGTTAATTGTAAAGAAAGTAGTTTCTTTTTCTCTGATATTTAAGGCATTGTATTACCACATAAGGCAACCATATTATAAGACTGCTATATAACACTTAGGAAATGGCTATAGTGTATATCTTGCAGAAAATGTTTAAGATAAAAATTTATTTTAATTATAGTTAAAAAGGACTAGATGTTTACATAGTAAAAACTACATTTATATTGTCTATGATGTATTTTCATCTTTTCCGCTTTTTGAAAAGAATATAGTAAAAAATATTAAGTTGCAGTTGAATTTAATGCAATTTTAAGTTTATAAATTAATAATAAACCAGTAAATATTCCAAGAAGCCATGGCATTACAAGAATCAATTTTGGAAATAACGTTTAAAAATAAGCCGCTCTGACTTCAAGTTTGATTGCTGAGAAATGGAAGCCACTGTAATGAAGATTTGAGCATAAATTATTAGGTTTAAAAAAGTAAAATCCAATCCTTCATAAATTATGCTTTTATATAAAAAGAATTATAAATAGTTAGACTTTTTACTAACATAATCTATATTGGTGATTTTATTGTAAAAAAAGTCATAATTTTGCTAAACTCTCAATTGATGCCATACAAAATGATTCTGTCAAAACAATTGTGCTAAATTCTTAATCTACAATCTTGAAATTAATCCCATTCATGAATGTAATGAATAATTTTTGCATCATATTTTACAATCCTCTGCCCACAAAGAGTTTTTACAATTGAACATAGCTATTATACACTGCCCCCCCACCCACCCACCCAATAATAATTAATAAAAAATAATCACCAAATTGCCACAAGAAAAAACAAATCTCAATTTAGTTGGGAATTATATCTTTCGATTTATATATATTTTTTTAAATATAAGTTTATTGAACTATCTTCATATTGAGATTGGAACAAGCTTTGGAAATTTCAATACTAACCCCTAATTTTGAGAACATATTTGAATTCTTTGATTTTACCTTTTGAATACAAAATGGGAAGACATTCAGTGAAGAAGTTTAGGAGAGACGTAAAGTTTTGAACTCCTAATATTAAATGCATTTTTAATAGTTGCAAAACAAACTGCGATGGAGCAGTTTTTAAGCATAACTCAAAAATATTTGGCAGAATGAGCTGAAATTTTGAATTCACATATTTGAAGATTTTATAATTAGATTTTTGTTAAATATTCTATCGATTAAAATTTCTTTTTTATTAATTTCATGATATACAGTAATCCCGTAACATTTCCGCAAAGTTTTAGTTATTCGCGACTATGAAAATGCAGAAAAACGTAACATTCGCGAAAATCTGACTTAATTATTAGTTTTTTTTTTTTTTTTTTTTTTTTTTAAATCTTTCTTTTTCAGAATTTAAAGATTTCCCCTGTGTTTTCTTAGTATCTATTTACAAATAAATTTTCAATTGTCAACTGAAAAAGGAGCAAGTGTTGTAGGAAATCAAAATAATAAGAAATTCATTGCAATGAGGATATTAGAAGAGGTAATGTAATGACATCTTCAATCTATTTAAAATATGCAGGTTCTCATAGAGCTGAAGCTGCACTTAGATAATAAAAGCATTTCTGAAGCATTTAGATGTATTTAAATATCTTATTTTAATACTGTATCGCATACTGACCCACTAATACATTATTCACCTCTTTGCAAATAGAGAGAGTCGAAATTACTTTATACAAAAACCTATGCTTTTTTAGCTGTAATTATTTCTCTTAATCCGTTAATTTGAATTATATTTCGTAAATAAATTTCATATTGATGAATATGTGTGTACATTCACCTTCTACATATATGTTATGCTTAACGTATGATTAATACATATATCCTTTTTTTCTTTGAAATGCTGTGCCACTCTAATTAAAATTTTATAGAACGTAATTCCTTTTTTAGTGCGGAGAGATAGACTCAACATTCACGGATTTGAGATTCACGAGATTTTCCTCAAACGTAACCCTCGTGAGTGTTAAGGGATTACTGTATAAATTATATATTAATATTAGAAAAAAGATTTTTTAGTATTGTAACCTATAAAAATTAACAGATATTTATTTTTAAAAGCTTCGAATATGAAATTTGAAAATCAAAGTTCAATCTGACATAGTTTTTCAATTAACATAAATTGGAAGAAGACAGTCAAATGGTTATTTTCGTTTTTTCCTTTGTCAATTCGGTGATTAAAATACGATGTACTGCATATTCTCTTTTTGGGGCTGACTGTATTTCAAGGATCAATTTTTAGATTTTTCATTGGAGAAAGCCTCTTAGAGGAAAACTAAAATTATGTAAAAGATATTTGACATTTAAGATTTTCATGCTTCAGATATCTTTAAGGTAGGGTTTCAAATAAAATCATTGTAAAAATATTTTTTTGTAGTACTATTCTTTATGAATATCTATATATAAAGATGTTTTGTATGAGTATCAAAGTGAAATGTGCAATTTTGGACTTGTTTACAAGTGAAAATAATGGAGGACTTTTATGCACATCTCTTTCAGTGAAGAATTTTCTCAAATAATTTCCTAAAGATCTCCTTCCACTGTACGATATTTCCCTGAGAAATGAAATATTTTTAAGTACATAATGCACAAATTGTAGGCACTGTCCGGGGTTAGGCATTGCCTTTCCCTGTAGTTTAAAATTTACACTTTCTTTATCTCTGATGATTTAAAAATTAGTCTGATGTGTTAATCCCAAAACTTTATTCTATCTCATACATGGTAATACTTCAAAAAGCGTAAGTTTTTTAATTAGGCATTTTCAAAACAAAAAATTCAGCATATCAACGCGACATGTTATATGATTTACACGAAAACCTAATCAGCACCAATTTATGTCAATGCTCAACAAAAAATATGGAGTTTGATGAAATTCCGTGCATTAGTTCTTGAGATATGACTATCGCTAAAATCGTGTAAATCCTGAAAAATACAGCATACCTGTTGGGCAGTATACACCAAAACCTAATCAGCAACAACTTATGTCAATGTCCAACTGAATCTGAAGTTTGATGAAAATCCGTGCATTTGTTCTGGAGATAGGGCTATTGCGGAAATCGTAAAAAATGAAGTAGATGTGAGCAATTTACACCAAAAACTAATCAGCACCAATTTATATCAAGGTCTAACTGAATCTAAAGTTTTATTGAATTCCGTGCATTAGTTCTTGATAGAACGCTCACAAAATTTTTGTCACAGACAGACAGATTCACAGACATTTTCTAAAACAGGCCAATTGTGTTCAGAACCTACTAAAACGTATAAATCCGTCGAAAACCGGAAGTCTAAATTTTTCATGAATACAATACTTTCTTCTTGTAAAGATAGAAGAAAGTAAAAATAAAAAAAATAATAATTTTAAAAAATGGTAATAAAATTTATCTTCATGAGTGACTTAAAATTTCAGAGAAAGAGAAACTGAGAATTTTTCATCAGGGGAACTCTACCCACTTAAGTCAACTTTTTATATTCATGTATTTCAAATTTATCTTGCGGTTTGAGGGGGAAGGGCCTCATCCTTTAACAAAAAGAGAAATTACTGTTTCAATGTTCCTTTTTGAAAAATTGCTGGCAAAAAGTTATTTCTACATATTTAATATTTTTTTATTGTTAAATTTCGGAATTTCTTTTCATGTCAATGTTAAAAATTGTTTTGGCCTGATTAGAGAAAATCTATTCTCAGTTTTCATCAATACTGAATTTGAATGAGAATTTAGTTAACTCAGCCAGCAATAGCCAAGTTGGTTTCACTTATCATGATTTATTTTTGGTTGCCAAGTTTGGTATGAATTTGATGCTAGTGGATATGAATATATAGTTATATATAGCATATGAGAGATAGAAAAATGGTTACAACAATAAAAGATAGTTCGCAATAAACCACGCTCACCAAAACTCATAAATTAATTCCTCATTTTTTTAAAATCTGCTGTCTTGTTTTAAAATTTCAGCCACCTAGAATTTTAAACTGCTATTTTTTAAGATAGCAGCAAAAGAAAAAAATTTTCTGGAATCCTTGTATCAAGGCCTTACACTTAAGCATTCGAATTTGAAATCTTTAAGTGGCCACAAATTTGGAACAAAATGGTGGACCAAGCTGGTAAATGAACTCTGTCGAGATCTTGGTAAGCCAAATACACATGCTTAGTTATATCCAAATCTGTTTACAAATAAGAGTGCTATTGCACGACAAAGATCAGGTATATATATATATATTTTTTTTTAAATCAACATTTGAACAGAGGGTGATTTTGGGGTCTGGGATCATTATCGGTGAAATTATTCTGAAATTGATTTCCTCCAGATGGCTACAATAGGTAGCTAACTTCTTACTTTTTGTAAGAGAAGTTGCTTAAAAGTGTTGACAAAAAATATTTCATATTTATGTTCTCCATTTTAAAAAACACAGTGCAGTGAATAATTTTATTACCACAAGTACATCTGTTCCAAAATCTTACCCCTCCCTCTCCCTGAATTTCGTTCTGCCAAGCCGATGGTGCAAATGAAGTCATTTCAACAACTGTCCATCATTTTCTTACAGTATAAAATTACCACACAAATCTAATAACTTTATTTTCAGTAGGATCAAAAAGAAGAAATTATCTTCTATAAATTGTATTATACAAAGCACACAAGATAAAAATAGTCCGGTTTAGAATTAGAACTTTTTCATTAAAACATGTGAAATAAAGGTCAGAATTAAAAGTTGGGAGATAAAACAGGAAAATCATGAAACAAACATTTTTTAAATTGAATGTAATAAAATACTCAACTCAAATGCAGTTTTTATGAATAAAGTTGTCATTAGGTAGATATACAGCCTAAAAAATCTGATTTTATAAATAATTTTTTATTGCAAGATTGCATAAAAATAATTATTGAATTTAAGATATTAACAAAAGTATACAAAAAAGTTCTTATTTTAATATAAACATCATACTTTAAATATGAATAAATGTTAAATCTAACTTTTGTAATAACTAAACAATATTTTTTGTTGAGTATATTTAACAACTAAACCTGAAAGACTAATCAATGATGCATTGGTCAAGAATTTTTGCATTTGAAATTCAATAACACTAGAAAGTTCTATTCACCATAATGTTATTTCAATGGGAAATGTGTGTCAAAATCACGTAGGTTAGTTTTCTAGCATGATTGCCTTTCAAACATGAAAATTTCTGACCAATGCATCATATTGCTGTAGGTATCTTGCAGAGTGAAATGCACTATTTACCAAAAAGAAGTTACTTTAAGAGGCTATTTCACTCAGGCAAAAAAGCACCCGCTCACTAATGTTAATCCTATGGAGGAAATAATTTCTAATATCTCATTCGCATTTCAATATTTTTAAAATGATTTTTTTGCATTGGATAGCTGAGGTCAATCTATATTCACGCTCTTTTATACTTTTTTGATTTTTGTTGCAGTTTTTTTTATTGAAGATACTTTCACTTTCAAAACCAGTTCCGAAAGTGAAAGTATCTTAATAAAAACAGCTTGTAATCAAGATCGAAAAAGTACAAAGAAGCGTGCATAGAGATTGACTTCAGCTATCCAATGCAAAAAAAAATCATTTAAAAATATTGAAATGTGAACAAGATATCATAAATTATTTCCCCCATAGGATTAACATTAGCGAGTGGGTTTTTTCGCCTTAGTGAAGTAGCCTCTTATGGGGAAAAAACAGTGTTGCACAACAATTTGTAGCAATACTGGAAATTTTCTTCCAGTGTACTTACATTTTTCCCCCTCCTGTACAAACATGAGGTCAATATTTTTATGAGCATTGGGCAACATTGTACAGTGAAATCTAATAATTATACAACTAATTTTAAGAAGTACAGTTTAGTTTAACTTACTTAAAGTTTACTTACAGCTTAACTTATTTAAAGCTTTTGGTACTTAAGAAGTTTAGTTTTTAGATTTTACATAAACAATCTTACCAATTTAAATGTTTATTTTATTAACATTCTAAAGTACAGATTTAAAATTCTAAACTCTATTACAAAGATCATAAAGTACTAAAGTACTAAAGCAAAGTAGTAGTTAAATGAAAAGTTGTAAATCTTAGAAGTCTCCCCCCCCCCCTTTCCCCAAGGAGACAGAACCATTTTGTAACTACACAAACGTGTGAACTTCCATTGTTATTATTTGAAAATATACAAAATTACAAATGATTTTAACCTCTAAATAAAAATAACAAGCTTTAAAATTACATAAAGAATATTTTTTAATCATTATGATTTTGAGATTATGATGAATTGAGATGATGATGATATACTTTACTTTAGTAGGACGTAGATATGCTTTTTTTTAATAAGATAAATATCTTAAAAGATGTTTATAGTTAACTTTTCCCTGCATGGCTTTATTTCATGTTTAGAAATATTTTAGGCACATATACGCATGGACACAGGGCAACACAAGCATAAACTATCAAGCTTTATATAAAATTAATGTACAGAAAGTCTTTAAATAAGATCTTCCCTGCAGATTTATCACTATCAAAATTTATTTCTTTTTAAATCACAGGGGAAAATACTAGACCCAATAACTATTTTGCAAAACTATAATAAAATATATACAGAGCAATGATACTTTACATAGATAAACAAAACATTGACTCTAGTATATTGAATAACAAAAATAAAAAACATATATTAGGTAACAAATATCAGTCCCTTTTTAAATAGCAACCCACACAATATGAATACAAAACATATAATTTAAATAAATAAATCACAGACAATAATATACATTAATTACAATAAATTAATAAAACAGTCTTCTATTCTAGTAAATATGACATCACAGTTGCATTTATTAAAAGTAAAATATAATAATAATAACAATTTTATAAATTCATATCCACAACAGAATTGCATTATATTACATTGAGGGAAAAACTGCAATACATTGTGATATTAAAAATATAGACACAAGGCATTGTTTTCACTCTAACATATTAGAAGTTGATAATGTTTATATTCTTACAACTTCCTAAAGTAATACTGGGGAAGTCAAATTGATTGCCCTGGCTACAAACAACAATAATTCCATTGTAAACAATGACAGGAAAAAGCAATTTAAACACTGAATTTGAAGGAAATCCAAAATTTTATTTGCCTTAATTTATAACTGTTCTTTGTGACTCGGCCTGGTCACATGGACATAATCTAAACAGTAGTACATTTTAAGTCAGACATTGTAAGAATGTTCCTAATCACTGATGCCCAACATCTGTATAAAGTTATGGCATAAATTATAGTATGTGTAACATATCTGAATAACTGTTAAATATGTTATGTAACAGTAGCCTCAGAGAAGAAAAAGAACCATACAACTTTAATTTCAAAATCATACAAAAAACAATGACTTAAAGTTACTTTTTATAACCAAAGAGAGTTACATAGAACAATTATAAAGTATACAAACATAACCTTGAGCTTCCTTCCATATTGTGTTCAAATTTCTTTTTCCTAGTATTAGTTTACAAAGAAGTTACTGTGATTTGTAATCAGGACAATCATTTTAACTCGCCCTGTATTTGAAAAACAATATATGCCATTCAATAACACCATTAGGCAAAAACTGGAGAGGTAAAAGTCTAGATATATTTTACATATGATATGCTAAATAATAAATCAAATTAATTTATAACAACAACAATAGTGCTAATAATAATATCTTTATTAAAATAAGTGGTTCAAGTATAAATAAAAATGAATAAATATTATATAAAGGGAAAAAGATGGATATTTATTTTGAAATGTTTAAAATTTCCTTTTCAAAAAGTTTGTTCAAAGTTAAAAATGTTAATATTAAAGATTGATTTAAAACATTTTTGTATTGAATAAGATCTCATTGTTTTGGTCCTCTTATATATGTCAAATCACAGCACATTTTATTTAGTTGAGCATTGTGCAATATATACATATATTTAGTTTTTAATCCCCAAACTCATTTGTAATTACAACAGACTTTATAATATTTATTCTGTATGTATGTGCAAAGGAAAATACTGTATATCTGAAATAAAGGCTAAGTAGACATCTAGAAGCAGATGTCTCAGTTTCAGGTAAAAATGTAACATACTTTCAGAATTATAAAAAACAATCACTTCATTAAAAAATGTCTTTTTTTTTAACCCCCTCATTACTGATTTTTTCCCCCCAAATCAGTCTTTGAATTAGCAAAATTAAAATGTTATTAAAGATTGTGATAAAGATATAATTTATGGCATAAATGAAGCCTGCATGTTTAAAAGATAAAATTTACTCAAAATCAAATTTAGTCTAAAGCATTTTCTAAAACATTGTGTTTTATCATTTAAGTTAGGATCCTCATATGAGGGTCAGGGGAACGAGAGGGTTAAATTTGTGATAATAGTTTTTCTTAACCTAATATTTTTACTTAAGATGGCAATTTTAAATATTTGGAAATTTTTAAAATAATACTAATTAATAAACTTAAGATAAGGGGTATAAACTGGTAATAATCACTGTCAATAAGAAGAAATAAAAAACTATAAACTAATCTTGGTACTTCTCTATTATCCCGTCGACCACTTTTCATAACAAAAACTATCGCCAAATTGTAAGATTAAACGCCAAAAATGCAGTCCCATTTACTTGATGTCAGAAGCATTATACATGTTTGTTATGTCATCAAGTGGTTTTTAATTCGACATTTGCGTGTATTTTTCATTATGTTTTACTGATTTACTATTTCATTAATTAAAATAACAACTATGTCCTTAAATTCTTATATTTTATTTATTTATTTATTTTGATATACCAACAATGGCAACATTCTCCCGTTTATTTGGTGTTACAGTTTGGAATAGTTTTTTGTTATGAAAAGTGATCGACGGGATAATAGAGAAGTACCATAATCTTTAATTTAGTATTTTACTTTATTAAACTATTATTATGGTTGAATTAAATAATTAAAACTATAAAAATAAAGTAATTAAAATATTTGTTTGTCATTAAGTATAAAAAATTACCAAACGAAAGAAATAAATGAGAAATATTAAAATAACATTAAAATAACTATGAGTAAATATTTAAAAGTAATTCTTACAAAATATATGTGTCACTTTCCATTAATTCAAAATAAATTAACATCATTCATCCATTCATTCAAAAAATAGTTTACCCAAATATACAATATAAACAAATAATGTTTTCATTACAAGGTATCAAGCTTTAATAATTCAATTTTATTAAAACTAACCATTCATTTCAAATGGTTGCATTACAAATTAAAGAACTAATACAATTGATGCAAATGGCATGTTGTAAGGGAAAAAAAGCCATAAAGGTGTATATATATATATATATATATATATATATATATATATATATATATGTCCATCTTGGGACACAACATCTTTAAACTAATAATTTAAACTGATATTTAAAAAAAAAATTATTATATATGGCACAAGCAAAAATTTACATTTTTTCAAAAGCTGCAATATTAGAAACAATTAATTCCTATTTTGGAGAAAATACTTAAATTGCAAATTTAATATACAACAATGTTCTATCTAAAGTAGACTGAATTGACTATTTAATTACATTAGAATTAACCAGTTTGTTTCTCAAGTTATTTATATTGTACTACTATATTGAAGAAAATTATATGTATTATAACTAACTGCATTATTAAATGTAATTCATTATGTATATATATGAATTAAATATCCATTTCTGCAAAATAAAACTTATTTTTCTTATAAAGAAAAAAACAAGATCTTTCATAGAATACAGAAAAGGATACATAAAACAGATATTTAAAATAGGCTGTATGAAAGAAAATTATACTGGAAATGTTGTTCAATCAAAAATTAAAATATACCTCATGTCTTAAGAATGTGTTTTGATTCTATTGAATAAAAAAACATTAACTATTAAGGAATTTTACAAATTTAATAATTATATTTAAAAATAATACTCATATACAGTGGTACCATTTAGGGCAGGCTAGGGAGTGGAGAGGGCAGATTATTTGATTATAAATCTGTACATAAATCTTTGTTAAATCCAAAAACAACCTTTTGAATGCAATACTTAATCAAATAGTAGATAAAACAGTAGTATCAAAATTTATTTGGAAATTACAGGACCTGTTCAAGGACATTATAATAAAATATATAGCAGACCTGAAATTGGGATTGACAGAGTAAAGCTGGCTCAAAAAAGGATTACAAAAGTATCTGATATAGATAGATACATGCTTTGTGAGGAAATGGAAGTACTAAAGTCAATTTTATCATCAAAGATTCTAAATACCATGCAAATATTTGAATTCTTTGCTTTCAACAATAGATCTACTGCATTTCGAAATTTGTGTTTCTATTTGGATTTTCTTGTCATTTTAAGTGTCTGTGGCATTTGGAGAAAGGAGCTTTTCTAATATCAAAACTTATTTGAGATCAACAATTCAGAAAGAATGTTTGAAGAGCTTAGCAATTATGTCTGTTGAATCTCCACAATTAGTAGGACTTTTAACTTTGACAAAATTCTAAAAGGATTGTCAGAGAAAAAGCAAGCAAGCAAACATTCTCATAATAAAAGGCAATAATAATGGTTCATTTTTCATTTATATATTTGAAATGTTAATTGCTTTTTAGAATTCCTTTAAAGATTATTTATTTCCATCAAAGCACATAAATTCTAAGTTGTTTTCCTAAGCAAAAATAAATTACTATTTTTAATAAATCACTTCACAGTCACTAGAACAAGTGGTATTAACCCTTTGATTACGGGGTTGGGACATATGTCGTCCCAGCCACTATTTCTTTATTCTGTTCTCACCACTTTTTCAAAAATAATCTCTGCCATACTAGGATACTTTTATAAAAAATTTTACCACAAAGATTTTTCTTTTTTTTTAAATTGTGATACAAGTTAACATAAAAATAGTCGCCAGTCCTAGCCCATAATCAAAAGGTTAAAACTATGTAATCTTTAAGAGGTTAAATAAAAATTTTGCTTGCTATTTGTAGGTTTACATGTGTGCAATTTTATATTAAGATGCAGCTTACATCCATTTGGTCTATCAGCTTGCACACAATTTTTAAGCACAAATTGTGGTTGCTTTCCTATCTACCACAGAGACATAGCCAATAATAGATTTGGACGAATATTGGTGTATGTTGGCTGGCGACCTCAGGAGGCACAGAAGTGCTTAATTTTGAGTACCACATTTTCAAATAGTAATCTTCACAGAATTATTCAATTAAATAGGATCAGTGTTACTAATTATTCAAAAATAACGGTTCCAAAGAATAAGCACCTCTACATACCCTGGACTGCCCAAAATCATTCCCAATCGGGCCCTGCCCCTCCAAAGGCCGACCCTGAATAAAACTATATTAATTGCTTCTCAGATGTGCAGAAAAAGTTCAAATAAAACTTTTACCCATTCAAAGTTTGGCCTCTCCAAAAAGTTTTAAAATGGCACCCCTGCTCATACAATGAAAAAAAAAAAAACCTCTTATGATTATTGTGGTATTAACATTTTTTATGTAAATCTCCAGCAAAAATGTACATTATATATAAGACATGTTTTTCCTTTACAAAATTTTAAAAAGTGAATCTATTAGATATGCTGACTAGTTGTGAATAACACAAAGTCAAAAAGTATCTTTTAAATACAGTAATACCTCAGTTTTTGTTGGCTTCGGTTATTGTCGGTTTCAGTTTTTGTTGATTTTTTTCGCGAAAAATTTGTATTGGTATTCATCGATTGCCTCGGATTTTGTTTAGTTCCTGTGTATTTTTGTGTTTTTTTTATTGATTGTGAGTGCTCCATAATGGATCCAAAAACAGTTTCTTGTAAGCAACTTGTTTAATAATAATGTCTTGCCCCATTTTAGGCAAATCTTAAAGACGTGGCAGAAACAGACCACTTTAGACAGCTTTTTTGAGCGACATAAGTCCTCTGACTCTGAAGCTTGTCTTACTGCCAAAAGACCAAAAAGGGAAGTGACCCCAGATACAGTACCTTGATACCATATGCGAAGAACACTATATTAATTTCTTGTTGTTTTTAGTATTAAACGCTATACTTATTCTGTATAAAATGTGTCTTTGATATGTATTTTGAAGTGTTTAAAACTAATTAATTGGATTTACATAGATTCATATGGATATAATTGACTCTGTTTTCGTCAGTTTCGGATTTTACCGATTGTTTTCGGACGGATTATGGATGAAAACTGAGGTATCACGGCATAAGATCTGCTATTTACCACAATATGTTAAATGACTCCAAATACACTTGCAAAAAAACTAATGCCTTTATCTCCAACATTATTTTCCAAAAGTTGTACAACATAAAATATAATAATTGCTTCTGTACTTTTAAATATTATATTTGTCATTCTAAGATGAAGATGGCTCAACAAAGAGGCCAAGGTCAAATATCTGGCATAAATACCTTACCAATTGTAAGGAATTTAAGAAAATGATTTTCTAAAATTCTATTCACTACCCTTTAGATTTCCTATTGTTATTATCATTCAGTAATTCAAATCACTCAAAGATTAAAGATTTGTGATATCAATTGATATCACACAGATTTAAAATATATGGATTTCTTTTTCAACATACCATTAATATTTTCATTGATCTAACAATAAACTAAACCAATACATATGTTTTTAGTAATTTCTCTCTTTCATTTTCAAACATTTTTGCAGGAATTTTTTTTAAGTAGTTTTTGTGATGTGTTTATCTAGATGGCAGATTTTGTCTTGCTAATCGTAATTTGTTTCATTTTCAAGGACAAATAGTAAGCCTCTAATGACTACTGGTAAAAATTAAGTACTTTTAATGAGATTAAAAATGAAAAGTATTCAATTATATACTTTTAAAAATAACACTTTTCAGATCTACAGAAATTTCCTTCATGTTCCCTAATACATGATAATCCCTAATAAATGATTCTACTTGCGATTACTACAAAACAGTTATTCTCTATGCAAACTTAAAACAACAATAATTTTTTCAAGCTTTGAGAAATATACAGAGTAAATGAGAAATACCTTTACAATTTTGACAGTTGATAAAATCTGAAAGAAATAAGGTAATTTATATTACTTGCACATGTAACAACACAAAATTTTATTCGTAGGCATAGTATTTCTTAAGCAATCAAGGATTTGTAAATTTGTAAGCGAATTCCCAGACAAATGAATTGGCCATGGTGATTATAAACCTTAATCAGATGTGTGCAATTTTGTTTCTGGAAATACATTACTGACCATGTGTACCATACTCTGGTAGCTAATACCGATGATTTAAGGACAAGAATAACATAATTGTAAAATTCATATAGATATGCTGGAGTGTGCTTGAAAGGAATTGATATTAACACTTGGATATTTATTAAAAATGCACAAAATATCACTTTTTTTTACAAATAAAACTTTATGTGCTGCTGTTACATGTACAAACAACATAACGTGGCTATCAATTCAATAAAGGGCAAATGCACCAATAACTGACCAGTGAGCGACAAAACTGTATTAAACAAAAATGAACAGATATATTAATTTTGGTTGGTATGTCAATCAAAATTAACATATCCATGCATTTATTTTTGTTTTCTATAGTTTTTTCTCTCACTGGTCAGTTAGTGGTGCATTCACATTAAATAACTTTAATAAACATACTTGTAAAACCAAACTGAAAATTTATTCTAATAAACTAAATGTCCTTAATACATGCATTAAAACTAAACACTTAATTTCTATTGAACTCAAGATTTAGTTCCCATTTGAGCTCTTCTTTTATAACCAGAGTTCTTTGAAACTCCCTTCTTATGGGAGAAGGAAGCAGAATAATAATTTTATGTTATTTATTTCCTTACTTTTTCCCTAGTCTTTCAACAAATCAGTTATAAATATTTAAAAAATTATACTTGGTTTTCTTGAAATTCTTACTTTCAAAATAATTAAAATATTTCAACAATAATAATTTATTCAGATGCTTTTATAGTTTAACAGTATGGGAAACTATTACTTTGAAATAAAAAATAACTAAACTGACATATGTTTTCTTTAGTTATTGAAATTTTATAATAACATGTAGATCATTTCCTGTTTTTATAATTTCATCATGTTATTCTATGTTACCAATTCTTTTCCCAACTCAATTAATCTTTAATCCTCCATCAGGTGCAACTCTAGACTCCTAGGTTTGGTCACAGTGTACCTAATAGATGCCTGTTTTAAAATAGTCATTAGCACCTAATTAATTCAATTCTAATGCTCTTAAAGTGATTGTAGGAAGTACAAAGAGAGAATATTTGAAATCTGATTCAAAAACTTCATTTAGTAACCTTAGATTAAGTAAAACATTATACAATTTCCAAGGCAATTTCTAAGCCTTGGCAGCGTGCCTGTCAGGAATGTTGTGCCGAACCGAGGGTTAATGCAGTGGCTTTTATACTGTAGACCACAAACCCTATGGGGTTCATAGTACATATTCAGGAGGTGCACGGATTCAATTTTAAATTTTTCAATTATTTAGAAACTGAAAGAAATTTTGTTTTTAAAATGAAAAAAAAAAACTAATAATACTGTTCAAAAATACAATATAATTAGTTTAAAATATTGTATTTGATATTCTAAACAATATCAATAATTTCAGTCTTAAATCTTGGGGGTCCATGGTAACTAAAAGATCAAGAACTGCAGCTCTAGTGCGTTCAGAATGACATACACCTAGACAACAGATAAATTAGAAAAATATTCAAATAAAATTCTATCTCAACACAATTTAATGCACTTTATGAAAATGCTAAGTATTTTCCAAAAATTGAATACAAAAACTCATATGTATTCATTTGAATTAGCTTTCTACAATACTTTAGTACATCCCTAATACATGATACTTCATCAATAACTAAATTAAGAAAATTGTTATTAACAAAAACTGGTGTTTTTAAGCTTTATTATAATTTTATCAAATATTTTTAAACAAGTTTTAGGATTTCATTTTAATGTATTTAAAATATCAATAAATAGCTGTGAAACAGCAATTTCGTAAAATAAAGATAAATACAAGTTTTCTTCAATAATCTAATATATTTTAATAAATTTTACATTTTTTAACCTAAAAGTGAAGAGAAATATAGCTTTAGGTGAAATTCTAACACAAAGTTTTATAACCAAAATATTAATCTCTTTTTAGATTGTGGCAAAATCATTTTCTCACTTTTGTATTAATAAATACAAAAAAAACATTTTTTTTCTTTTAGTATAAACATAGATGTATGCACTGAATAATTTATTGTTTAAAATAACTAATGCTTAGTCTCCCTATTACCTTTTTTTTAAAAAAAAAAATTCTTAATCTACATATTATATACAATAGGGGTCCACATATTTGTCTGCATATGCAGTGATAATTGAAATCAGCTATGACCTACTTCAACTGTACATGTGAAAGAAATGAACAATAAAATAAATTTTTACAAATCTTCAACCTAGAAAATACTGAAAGACAAGTTTGTCTTGAAAGCATGTTTTTGTATGAAATAACTCATAAAATATGACACATAAATCGTAATTGCAGAACATGTTAATGTATTTCAAATTATAACATACATTTATCAGAGGCACATGAGAGTGACCTACTGATCAAATTAATGTCATAAACAGTTCATTTTAAACTAACTGGCAAATGAAGTAAATGAATATGGCACCTAATCTACAATGATTTTGGGAAAAGAAATAACTGATAATTACAATCAGAATATGTGGAGAAACAAAAAATACAACATTTAATGCGAAAAGCATGTGAAAAAAAAAATTAAGATGACTGTGCTTTCATTCAGGCAGATGCAATCCCCCCACCCCCCCTCCCCCCAATTAAAAAAAAAATAATAATGCAAATGATGTCTATAACTTGAATTCTAATTAAAGCAAAAAATAAAGGAAAAGTAAGTACTGTTTTAATTCACATGAAGTTCTTTGTATAAACTTATTTTGTCACAAAAGTTGTCTATCTATTAAAATTTGCAACGACTTCGTTACATCCTATTTCAGTTCTTTGGATCAAGGCAGCCCAGAAAAGGTATAGTTCATATATTCTTACTTAAATCTTCATATAGTTAGAAGACACAAAAGTTTGAGTATGCTAATATTAAATCCATGTGACACACTTTTAATTTATAACATCTGCCAAAAATATCATACAATTAAATTTTTTAATGAGATGCAATGAATAGGCCCAAACATATTACAAGCATTTTTTCTGTTCAAAAACATGTTTTAATGTTAAAAATTACTACTAAATTCATATTTTAGAAAATATATGAATTATGATCTACATTACTTTTAACATAAAACAAACCAGAATTGTCAAAAACATGGATGTGTAAATTTAAAACTCATTCCAATAATTAATTTTTGAGATAAAGAGAAATTTCGCTTTTGGCACTCTAAAGAAACTGTCATCTATTATCAAAGCATCCACAAAAAAGAAAATTTTCAACAGCCACCATAAAAAATTTACTGATTTTTTTTTTCTTTTTATGTAAGTTTCAAGATATATTCAGATTTCCTTTATAACTTACCTAATAACTAATTGAATATCGAAAGATCTTAATTTTATTTTTCAAAATTTATTAATAAACTCCTAACACTTTTTTTTTTTTTTTTTTTTTTTGTGGTAACCATACAAAGATTTAAGAAAAATGATATAAACTATACTTGTTTCCAGGCTGCCTTGATCCAAGGAAATTAAATATGGTGTCAAAAGTGGGTGAGGGGATAGTTGTGAGTTCATGAAAAAATACCTGAAGTTTTAGCGAGAAAAAGGAGAGAATATATAATTTATTGGAGTTAGGTCAAATTATGAAAAATATAAATTTTAATTATGTTTAGCAATCAATCATATGCAATTGATATTTTAGTATTATTTTATGAATTTAACTATCAGAAAAACCAGAATTTTAGTACTGAAAATGAAAGAACCTGAATTCAGGTATATCACCTAAACACAATCACCCCTGAGTGGATATTACCAATTGAAAAATTAAAGTTGGTGCAATTTTTTATATGCAAGCAATCCCTTAAGCCAAAATAAACAACACAAGATTATAAAGAACTTTAAACTAATAAAAACAGTACATTTTGTTTATTTTTGTATTAATTAGAATTTGAGTTATAGCCATTGTTCAGATTTTTCTTTTTTAGAGGTGTTGCACAAAAAATATTAATCACTGAACATTTATTATATTATATATATTTTTTAAATAAATTTTTAAAAATTGCATAGGTAGTTTAGGAATTAAAATTCAAAATTACCAAATAATTTGTATTTTTTAATTTTACTGATAAGCAGAAAATTTTAAACCATGATGAGACTTTCTATATACATATTTTTTTTCTCTCAGATTCAAATCAATCACAATTTAACAAGCTATAATAAACAGAAGATTATGAGCAATGACTTTATGAATATAAAATAATACATAAAGAAGTACAAGAATAAAAGTGTACCAATTGGTAATGATTTATATTAATCAAGACAAGGTACATATTCATAAGTTGTATCAAGATAAATTAAATTTATCAATACAAAGAAACATTCCAAAAATATCCATAGATTAAACAAATAATATTTTTACAAACTCAAACTAATTGTGAATGAATACAAAATGATAACACATGAAATACTAACTGCAATCACAGAATCAGAAAAGGTATTTACATCTGAAAATTAAAATAAGGATTGTTTAACAAAATGTAATTTGTACTCAAATGTAAAATGATCATACATCACACCAAGTACCTTGTACAAACAAGTATGAAATATGAAACAACAAGATGATGGTATTAAACTTTCAAAATTGTTACCTGATAAAATAATCTGTAAATAAATTTAATAATGGGATGTTTTTGGTTTTTTTCTCTCTGGGTAAACAATTTTCAAAACAGATATTTATAAACCTGTTTCATAAACTTTTGAAAAACATAAAAATAATAAAAGCAAATACTTTTATGTAAATTAATACAATGAATTAATGACTTTAAAATTATATCTATTTACTCAGATATATGCAAAGTAGAGCCCTGCACAGGTCTAAATATACGAAGCCTGAATACACACGTAAAAAAAAAAAAAAAAAAATTTGTTGACCCAAAGCCCAGTCTGCACACACACCCCACCCCCAAAAAATAAATAAAATCTTTGTTGACCCGATTCAGACCCTGGACTGAAAGAAAATAAATCAATATTTCAATGCGGTTATTGAAAAAAATCTACAATTCTATCTATAATATGAATTTTATTTTTTATGTACACACACACACACACACACACACATATATATATATATATATATATATATATATACCCTTTCATATTCAAATATGTAGATTTTTTCCATCTGAAATAATATTCTGCTCTTTCTTTTCAAATATCTGGTTAATGTGCATCTGATTTGCAAGAGTCAAAATGAAATTTGCAACAAATAGAGACGACTGAACTCAACACAAAAAGAAAAATAACTAGGCCAACCTGACTAATCCTGGGTTGTATTGGGTGAAATCGGGTTACCAGACCTGATGCAGGACTTTATTACAGAGCAATATCCAAAATATTCAAAACTCGGATTCTTATTGTAACCAAACTTTTAGGTAATCAGAGATCAGTGCTGAGATATTGTCAATGGGCTTTTCTATAAATAAATAACAATAATGGAATTGAACCACGAGCTACAATTGTGGATTGTAATTCTTTACCTTTAAAATTCTTCAAAAATGTGTTCTTCAATATTTTTACTGGCTTGATGTATAAATATGTAGTATATATTCTGGCATATAATATGCACCTAAACTTTCAAACTTCACATTTTTCTATTTTTAGATAAATTTGCTGTATAACACATTTTTTTCCCAAAGTCCTTCTTTCCAAAGAAACCTTTAACAGATACATGGCAAAAAACTGAAGACTATTCTAAAGTATAATGACTATTACTTTCCATGTAATCTGATAGGAAAAAAAATATTTTTTTGTAAATAAATAACATAATTATTAAATTAGAAATCTTAGTTCTAATGATCTTCCCCCCCCCCCCTTAATTTTTAATCTTTCATTTTTATAACTGGGGCACCTGTAATTTTCGATCAATTTTCTTGTATCAAAAGTGTGTGTCATATGTTGGAATATATTGTAATTTACTCTAAGAACAATTTAAATGCCTATCTTTGAAAAAAAAAAAAGTGGTTAAGGAGGGGGATGCAGAGCTTGCACATGACTTGTATTTAATGCGTCAATTGCTGATTTTTCAAAAATTTTACATGCAAAAGTCATTAATGCATAGTCTGACTTTTTTTTTTATCTTAAACATCCTATTACATTAAAATTCAGGTGTGAGAATCTTCTGAGTTTCAGCTAATTTCTGATAGCTTAATCAAAATTCCTCGTCCCCCCCCCCTGCAAAATTTCTGCTCCCCTCCCTCCCATAGCGTACAATATTTAAAACTCTTTAAAATTGTTTTTCCTGCCATGTTTTTTGTTCTCAGTAAGAATAAATAATCATAAATTATCCTTCTTCCATTCAATCATAAATTATCCTTCTGATTGATTATTTATTCTCACTAGAGAGCTTTTTTGACAATTTTATTATGCAGATTTAATTCATATTTTGAAATAGCTGATTTTCATCTACTGTTGACAGATTTTATAAAGCTCGAATATTTCCAAACATTGGATTTTCAGTTGAAATATTTATTTACGTGTGAATATTGAAAAAGAAAGAAATATTATAATAAATATTTATGAGCAAATTATGCCATACTTAAAAAAATATTATAGGGGCTAAAAGATAACTTTTTTTCTAGACATTACAAGAGTATATGTATTTTCATGTGTTGAAATATTTTTTATTGATGTATGGAGCACAGATAACATTACATAAAGGAAAGCTTTAAATCAAAAATTACATCATGGTTAACATTTATTTATTTTCAATATAGTTAATATTTTTTTCATTGTTTTAAACTGAGCAAGAGTAAATATATTCCGATATCATTATTTTTTAACATTAATTGTTTTTTATATGGGAAATTTGCACCATATTCAGCAGATTACGTTAATTTGCATTTATAAATCACAAACTTTAAAGCTTCTGCTGGAGAAAATGATGTCATATTCACAAATGAAACATCCAGAAAACTTAAATATTTTATTACGATTACACAAAATGATGTAAATTTCACAAACTTGACCATTCATAGTTTCTTTCCTAGATTTTTCTTTATTTTATTTTTCGGGATAAGGAGGGGAGATATTCGATGCTGAGATTTTTTAATGTAATTTCTACAAATATTCATTTTGAATTATTCTATGCTTTTTTTTTGAGATTTTTAAATCATTTTGAATATTACTACATAAATATAGATAACATATTGATTTAAATCAATTAGACTTGCAGGTTTTTTTCAGTCTAACTCAAGCTCCCAGGGGGGGGGGGGCATATTTTGGGTATTACTCTGTATGTAACTGTGTATGTATAATTAGTTGTTTTTTTATGTAGAAAGCATTAGATTCAGTTTTATTTCTTTATAATGTTTAAAAAAATTAATGATTTTTTTTTTTTTTTTGGGGGGGGGGGGGGGGGGAGAGAGAATATAATTAATAAGCAAATTTTCTTTCCTTACATTTTCCATCACATACTTTTAATTGTAAAATTAAACATATGCAATGAAGATTTAATTCATTGCATATGTCACTGCAAAATTTCTATCTTAACATAAATTGTAGTAGGGAACACAGAAATACACTAATGCTTCAATTCTCTGTGCCAAATGATCTTAGAACCACATACAGATTTATTACTAATCAAATACAACATAGCAGATGTTCAATATTTTGTACTTATCCCCTAAGTTGTAACATTATTTAATCTAATAATAAATTCATTTCCAAAATGCTAGAATGAATATTTTTCTGACATTTTCTTTTCTTTTTTAGCACAGAAATGGTTTTCTATATATGTCTTTGAATCTTTTGGGAAAGCATTTTACTGACCCAGGGTATGAAATCAATGAAACCATCAAAACCAAAATGGTTAGAGTATTTGGCTTCAGAAACACATGCAAATATGCAATCGTGAAAATATAATTTTATTCATAGGAGATCAATTTCTTTGCAATTTGGAAAGTAAAGTAAAAAAGAAACAGGGGAAAAAAATAAAAACTGTGTGT
The DNA here is from genome assembly GCA_963931845.1 of Maratus michaelseni. NCBI lineage: Eukaryota > Metazoa > Arthropoda > Arachnida > Araneae > Salticidae > Maratus > Maratus michaelseni. The sequence goes on along the minus strand of OZ007590.1, from coordinate 7,946,274 downwards.
TTAATTCTTTTCAAAAAATTAATTTATTGCTAAGATCAATACTTCTACAATTAGGAGGGATTGAAAATCATGTTTGTACTTTTTTATCAAATAAAACAAGGTTTCACATCAGCTAAAAATATTTACATAAATAAATAAACACAAAAAAAATGTAATAATAACCATCATACATAATAAAATAATAGATCAACAAACATAGATCTACAACAAAAAGTTGAAAATCATGGCAAAATTAATGAGTCATTCATACAATGAATGATACCTTATGATACAAAAAATATACTCCAGAATTTCAAACTATCCAAAAGACAAATTTAAAAATACACATAGAAACCTTCATGTTGAGGTATTTAACATGGTGACAAAAGAAAATTCTGAAGTAACTGTAGTTGCAGATGTTGTTGCAAGTTGACTTTGCAAGTAGTAATGGCACAATACTGCAAGATGCAAGTGGCATATGCCGACATGATTCCTCTTGTCTTGAATGCAACTTCCTGAAAGGAGTTATGCTCGAGCAATTCTCTTTATTTTTTCTCTTTTCATATCTTCATGATTTTTTTCTATTTTCAGGAGTTTACCCACTGAAGAAATGATTGGAGATCTCTCACTGGAACATGATGAGCTAAAGCTTTAACACACAAATTGCGGTCATCAGTTAATAGTACGACTTCCCGGAATAGAGTAACTGGTTCATCTAAAAATTAATAAATGTATTAAAATGGTTCAATTATTTTAACACAGCAACATAATATACAGGCTTTTGGAATATAAAGGCAGCTTTTGGAACAAAAGGAATCCCTGTCGTTTCATTAATTATGACATATGTTGATGATTTTCAAATTACTTTTCCCTATCACTTGTTTATTTTAATGAATTTTTATAAATATTAGAAAAATTCTGAAAGTGAAAGCCTTCAAAATGACAAAATATGAGACTCTTTCAAATTGAAATATTAAACAAAATCCATACAACATTCTTTCCCTTAACGTTTAAATATGAAAAACAAACAGAAGTGTTTGACAAAAAAGAAAAATCTTAAATATAAATGCAACAAATATTCATTTAATCAACACAGAAAGGAAAGATAATCTGAATAAAGCCTTGATACATAAGTTTTTTCATAATCAAAATATATCTTACAACAGATATAACGAAAAAATATCTACTTTCTAAGTATTTTAACTAGTACTGCTTTTAAAATACATTATAAAACTTACCAGGATTCTGTGGCATGAAATCGTCTGGTCTATCTTTACAATAATACAAACAGCAACTTAGTATAAGATCATCATTGGTTCCCTAAAAAGTTAAATTTATTAATATAAAATGATATAAATATAAAAAGTACACAAATATAAATTTTTAATTTTCGCAAATTCAGATTGTGATAAACACCTATTCATAGCGGGTGAAATTTTATTCCTTGTGTTTCCTACACATATCCTATGCATTGGACATAAAGGACAACTGTATCTAATGAACAAAAAATTCAATGTATTTAAGGCTCATTATACATACTAACCTTAAGGATAGAGTTGAAATTCATTTTGTTACTTTTACTTATTTTTAAATCAAAGCTTGTTTATTGACACAATAACTTCCATCCATACATCCACTACTTGAAACAATTTTAATGTTACAGTTATTACATTTTGTTCATTTAAGGCAACAATTCCCTATCACTATAATTATTTTTGTACTATTTGGATCAAATAGAATTTTTTATATCCTAACAAGCAAAAATTTTTAATATTGCTCATTTAAAATATGATAAAATAACATTGCACAAAAAAAACATAAGATATATTTTTAAAAAAAAATTCTTGTTTATATAAAAATTGACAGTTTTCTATTAACATTAAAACATTTTTAAATAAAAAGAATTTTCAATCTTAAGTTTTTAATAGAAAACTGGGTGCCAAAAATATAATATTTTTTCTTATTAAATACAAATCCAGACACTTTTTTTTCAATTTTTTGTTTGATCAAATTCATTACCTTATTCTTTCCCATTTCTTCACTCCTGAAACTAATAGTATCCAGAATTGAACCTTTAGATGTAATAGCCTTAACATGAGGGTTTCTTTGAGCAAACTGTTCTTCTAGAAAACGTACTGCTTCACGAGATAGGAGAGTGACTCTGTTGGCATGCTCTGGTGATGTATGCTCATTAACTCGAGTACCACGTGCTAATCCATCTAACTCGTTAATAACTGAAATAACAAAATGTTATGAGAAACAGATTTGAGCATATGATGTTATAAGCAAATATTTAAGATTATATTATATATATATATATATATATATATTCTACATGCAAATATAAATTTACAGCAAAATACAGTCCAGCCAGCTGAAACAAATGGGCTATGTGCCTTAAGAGTACAACAAAGACAATTCTACAAGTTGAAATTCCTCCAACTGAGTGAAAAAATATCCAGACCTGATATCGAACCCAGAACCTTTAGATTAAATTGCCAATGCTATTTCAATTAAGTCACCTGGTCAACAAACATCCGACACAATTCACTCAGACAACCTTTTAGTAATATCATCTGGTTTGCCATGAAGTCAGTGCAACAGAATAAGCTGCATGTAAAGGAACTCCATTAAATGATGGAAGCATAGATACACTTTAATATTTTAACACAATCATACTGATTGGTAAAGTTATCATACAAGTTAAATTTTTCCAACTGAAGAAAAAGTATCCAACCTGGATATTCAACCCAGAAACTTTGGCTTAAATTGCCAATGCTCTTTCTTGGCTCTTCCTTTTGTGCAGCTTGGGCCAAGATTTTAGCTTTTTTACCAGTCTGGGCTCAGGCCGAATTTTTAGCTTTTATACTGGGCCGAACCTGGGTAATAATTTTTTTGTACTTGCCGGGCCGGGCTAGGGCCACGCTTTTAACTTTTATACCAGGCCAATAAATGTTTTTGTACAGACTCAAATTTTTAACTTTTCTACTGTGCCAGGCCGAATTTATTTCTCTAAGGACCGGACAGGGCCAGGGCCTGGAAATTACACTCCTTTTGGCCCTATACACCATGAATTATTTTTCCCTATAGACCATAATATAAAGGAATTCTTCAATAACAAACATTAATTATATGGCAATCCGAGTATATTTACATGAGTTAGAGCACGGAGAGACAACCAGACAAACTGCATTCATAAATACTTTTCAACAACGTTAGAAAGTGTTAAAAAATGAAGGTAAAGATATTAAATTTAAAATCCTGCTACAAATGTATTCAGTGTCTGGTATCCGGCCAAATCAACATCTGCTGCCTCTCTAATTTTAAGTACAATTTGAAAAACATACCTATAAAGAAAAAAGTCAGAAAATTTTTCTGTAAAGAACTTACCAACTAAAGGAACAATTAAATGATAATTAGATAATGTGATGATATTCCTGAAGAGACGAAGATGATCTATGAAACAATTTGTGTCAGGTATTAGGAACTTTGGCTGTATCTTAAGTACAATAGGTCTCTGACTTTCATGCTTTCTCAAAACAGCCTAAAAAAATAAAACAGATAATTGTCAATTACATTTTTTTTCTTAAATATAGAAAATTTTATTGCATAATATGATTCACTCTCATAAACACATTCACACAATCTTGTTAGTTTGTAAGATATGTTATAATTATTTCAAGCCAATCAATGATTATGAGGATAATCAGTCACATTTAGATACATTGTCTTTCATTTATCAAAATGAAATACAGTCTTAACTAGCTAAAATGAAACTCATGAGATTGTTGAAAAATTTCAAGTTAATGAAATTTAATATTAACCAACAAAAAGAAATATTTTTTAAAGAAAATAAATAAATATATATATATAAAAACATTTGATTATGTATTATTCTAGTATATATGAGAATTGGAAATATTAAAATAAATTAAGCTCAAGGACTTATTTTAATTTAGGATTAATCCTAGAATGCCAAATTCCACAATTCCAGGTTTTTTTTTTTTTTTTTTTTTTTTTTTAAATCCCAATTAACAAAAAAGTGCCTATTATTGAAATCAGCACACATAAAATGAGATCTGTTAACAAATACTCTAATGGAAAATCTATTTTGTGTATAATAGCTTTGTAAAGATGTTGTAGACTTGAGTTAGCCGTGAAAAGTGATCTTGAAAATATATAGTGGGAAATATTTAATGCAGGTTCTTTTAGAAAAAAATAAAATAATCCCTTTCTGGAAGAAAGATAGAGTCGAATACATCCATGAAGATTTTGAAGAACTTTTAATAAAAAGCACAAGCACAGCAGCATAAAATAGGCGAGTGGATGGTGCCTTAATGTTCGTACAATAGACTCACAATCTACATGTTTTCAGGCCGGCAATCAGAGAGGGAATGCCGATACACATACGCTGTAAATTTCTTCGTTTACATTTTGTGGCATCATAAATTTGGCGAGAGTACATGCATCAGAAAATATCCGTTAATAGGAACATATGGATAACTGTTTGAACTTATAGCCAGACTAGCAATTTTTAACAAGATTAAACACCGCCAATAATTACGTTACTGAAGAATTTTCGCATCCCATGAGAAGTTCCTAGATAGACAAAATAAGGACCGCAGAACATCCTTTTATGATTCACAAAGAAACAGCTGCATATTGAAAAAGATATAATGTACATGAAAAGTAGCAGAGTTAATTAAGAGATCGAAATATTTCTTTTAGTTTTTGTTTATCTAATTTAAGCGTTTGATCGCACGTCAGAACTAAAGATGAGAATTTGCGTGGGAGCAGAAAAGCTGATCTAATTCTTTTATTTGTTCTGAATAAGAGCGCAAAGAGCTTAAATAAAATTTATCAAAACTTTAATAAATGAATTATAGAAAGGGAAATTTATTAAAGTAAAAAAAATAGCTAATTTAAAACTATATGTGATTTCACATCACAAGCTTAAACAGCACATCTCAAAATATTGTATTTTGAAAGTGGAAACAAAATTTTGAAAGTTTGTGATTTTAAATATATAAATCAGTATTTAAAGTATTAAAAAATACTCAAGTTTATAATAACCCAAGTTAATTTATTGTAAGACAATGGTATTTTTACAGAATTCAAGGTGATGATTTTCATTACTTACAACTATGTCTAACTTTAGAAATTGATAAAATCATTGGAAGATTTTATACAGACAAATTAAGCACACAAAAGTGATATCGGAAAATTATATATATTTTTTTTAATTTGTAATTAAATAAGTCTTTATGGCTAATTAATATCCATAAGAAAAGTGATAAAATGTTACTTATAGTTTAATTCAGAAGCTAAATTTGATTATCTGAATAAAAGATTTGTTATCTCTTAACTGTCAATACATCTAAATTGTTTTGATTTATATTATTGTTGGGATGTGTTTGTTTTAACCCCCTGTCTAACTCAGTACTTGAACTAACTTAATTACTCATTGATTAATCAATTTAGCTATCTCTAAGAGACAAATACATGCTTACAAGATTATATGGATCATATACATACTCAAATTTAAAGCTAGTGGATTAATGAATTTAATAAGCGTATATAAAAATATAAACTTTACTTACTTGTACTTCAGCTTTGTACTTTTCTTGTTGTTCTTTAGTTTTGCTTAACTTCTCTTTCTTGGTCCACAATATTTGAAGTTCATTACTTTCATCATTTTCCAGAAATGATTTACTTCTTAAGTTTTCATCAATATCATCATCTCTCATTGTATCATCACATGACTGAAAAAAGAAATCATGATTTCCATCAATATCATCAGCTCTTGTATCTGTATAGGACTTTAAAAAGAAATAATTTTCATTAATATTAGATCCTGTTGTAAATTTATTTAACTGACAAAGGAAAAAAGATACAACTCACTAAATTCACTACACAAAAGAAAAAAGTCCATCCGGTCTTGTACAGGGAGGAAAAGGTAGCTTCCATATTCCATGTTTTTAAAAATTCAACTCATTTTACTCAAACACCCGAAGCTAAAATGCTTGGAATGCAATTATAGAAGATTCATCCCGGTTTTCGCTAATACTGAATTTGAATGCGAATTTCAGCATGAGAGTTACAGCATAACAAAAATCAAATTGTTTCAAAATGTCAGCCACCCTAGAATTTCATACTGACATATCTCAGCGATTTTTTAAGATAAAGCCAACACAAAAAATGCTCCAGAATCCTTGCATCACGATCTAACACTTAACGGAAACAACTTTTTTAATTTACAGTGTTTTTTTTGTACATCTTTTCGTATTTAAAAAAAAAATGTAATTAACTGGCTGCCATTTTGAAACAAGATGGCGGATGAAGCTGGCCAGTGAACTCGGTCGAGACCTTGGTTATGTCCTATGCACATACTCACTCACTTCCAAATCGGTTCATAAATAAGCGAGTTACAGCATGACAAATATCAGATATATATAAATATAGCAACATTTGAACTAAGGGTGGTTTTGAGGTCTGGGGGGTCATGATCGGTGAAAATATACCAAAATTTTCTGGAACTGCTTTCCTCTGAATGGCTGCAATAAGTGGCTTTTTGTAATGAAAGCTACCTAAAACAATACTAGTAATAGTATTTTTATTATTTTAACACAATCAAACTGAATGGTAAGTAAATCATACGAGTAGTAATTTTCCCAGCTTGGTGAAAATGTGTCTAGGTTGACTGCGTTAAAATAATAAAAATGTAATTACATATATATCCATAGTTTATTGGAGTTCCTTTATTTGTGGTTTATTCTGTCTAGCTGTTGCAAATAACAGACCTCATGTCATTACCAAATAGTTGTCTGAATGAATTGTGTTGGCTGAGATGTCATCCAGATAGATCAATTGGAGTAGCATTGGCAATTGAAGCCAACGATTCTGGGGTCCAAGTCCTTACCCGGACACATTTTCACATCAACTGGAAAAATTACTACTACTAATACTAATTTTAAAAAGTCAAAATATCCTATGATAATCTATAAAAGCTTTTAAATTCAATTTATATGGTACTGCTAATTTCAAAAACAGAATGTACCTTATGCATCATTTATCTTAACACAGAATAACTTTGTCATTCAAGCAACTAGAAACGATTTCATGACCTACTTTTTCTTCTCTCAGACACCTGATAAGAGTTATAAACATGTGACTCATAATGGTAAATAGAAAAAATTATGTGTGTTCCTAAAGCAGCTTTGAAAATTCAACTTTTTCTTTGGGTATTAAAAATATTTTATAGCTAAGAAAGAAATGCAAAGATTATACAGTAAAATAATGCATACAAAATTATTTTGATTTTTTTTTTTTAACTGAACTATTTGACAGCCACATGAGTGCTTATAATTAGATAATTTAACTATCCAGTTTAATTAATATTTATATATTTAACAAACAACATAACTTAATTTTATATTTTATCAATTCGAATTCAATTTCATCTGTTTTATTTTTAATATAGCTTTGTGATATTTTGCTTCATTTTATATTTTAAAAATAATGAATGCATAAATGTTTTGTTTTGTATATTGTATAAACTTTTGTTCATTAATATTCACTTCATACTTGCACTATTTCTTTCTTTTGAATAGTTTTTAAAAAATTGCAGTGAACTGTTGAAGAATTATTTTATACAAGTAATATGAAGGATAAATAAAAGCAAAGTATTTAAAAAGGATTTGTTTAATACATCGATTGATTATTTATACATTTTAAACAAATCATTTTCTAAAACTTTGCTTTTATTTATAAATTCGCAACACAGCAATTAGATATTAAAATAACAAAAAAATATTTGTATTAATCTAATATTTTTTTTAATTATTATTTGTTCCCTTAGTGAAAGAGTTTTTTTTTTTTTTTTTTTTTTACTCAAGTAATTTTTTGTAATGTACATTTTTTTAGAGTCAGAATATAGCAAATTGTGTAATTATTTTTTGCATATGATTATTTTCTATACTTTAAATATTTAAAAAGTCCTAACAAAATTCAACTGTTCATGTTTTTTTTCCCCCAAAAAAAATTACATTTAATGATACAAGATGACTCAGCTTAGTTTTGCTGCATCTAAAACTCTCACTTACAACAAAAAGGTACGGAAACATTTAAAAAAAAAAAAAATTGAAAGAAGAAAAAAAAAACTAAAATTTACCACATTATCAGTTTTAACATAAGTAATTTACTTAACCTATGAACATTTACAAGTAAAAGTAAAATCTTAATTAATCATTTATTAACTTGTGAAAATATGTTAAAAATAACTTACATTATGTACAACAGAACCTTCAAAACTTTCTTCAGAATATACCTTGTCCATTAATGATACAAACTTTTTACTTTCTATGTCAAACTGCATACAAGGATTCGTAATACCACATAAATAATCACCGAAAAACTGTATACGATTAATTCTTACACCATGTTTGGCCAGCACCTACAATTTTAAATGAAGATTAAATAAGTAAACATATTTCAAACTAAACAATCATTTTACATATCTGTGCATAAAAAAAGAGAAAACAAATAATGATATGATATCCTATGTTAATGATATTTATATTAAATCTGAACCTAGCAATAACTAACTGCTTCTCAGACTGTACAATTAGCTCATTTTTAAATACTGAGTACTTCAACTACAGTCGAACCTCGATTTAACGTACTTTGATTTAACGAATTCTCCGATTTAACGAATATTTTTTTCTGTCCCAACAAAAAGGGTACTGAAATGCTCTGATGTAACGAATTTTTAGCTTTGATTTAACGAACAACAATCGCTGAAAAAAAAGTCGCATTCGTACATGAAACAGTCATTGATAACGATGTGCTGGAATGGGAAGATGGTCAAATGCCTGGATGGGAAGATGTTCCTAGTAATGGAAATTTTACAGAATATGTGTCTTGCGATGTAGAGCTAAGTACCTGCGATAGTGAACAGAAAGAGAATCAAGATTCTGAAAGCAGTGAATATGACGAAGAAACGGAAATTGAATTAAAAAAGGTCACATTCCAAGAAGCAGTTTGCAGCTTGAACACTTAAAAAAATTATTTTTGGTCTCATGAGGTTTATGATGTTGTTCTTACGAAGTTAGAAAATATCGACAAAGAACTTTGGAAAAACAAAACAAAGAACCCAAAACCAAAGTACTATCAAGAATTTCTTTCCAAAGTGCCAATAGGTATGTATGTATTATGTATTAAGTTTTAAAAGCAAGTAACATTAAAGAATTTAGATAATTTTAAAGTTGATCTCCTAACGTATAACCTATAATTTTTAAGCTCGTAGTAAACAATAATCATTCTTTTTTCATATCTGTATATCTAAGGGTATTTTGCATTGATATTTTTAAACAATACTCTTTACAAAAATTTATATTCGATTTAACGAATTGCTTCGATTTAACGAACGGATTTGTGGGTCCCAATCAATTCGTTAAATCGAGGTTCGGCTGTATTCATAGAAATTTTGTTAAAATTTATGTTTAGGCAGATTTCATGATTTGGATTTTTTCCATGGTGTCAAAACTCAGTGTTACCACTGAAAAAATTAATGTTTACTTTGATATGGAAATAAAATTTATTTTAAAAATTTATATAGATATAATTCTTGATGGAATGATATTTTCCATTTCTCTCTGCAATAACCTGGTCATCAGATAGTATGAGATGTTCTCTTTACAATTTATAAATTCAAAAGAAACTTTACAATATTAAACACAAATTTGTATTTAATAAAACATAATAAATGAATTCTATGTTTTGAGAAAACAAAAAATAACTCTTTCTTATGATTTTAATTTATTACATAATAATTATTTTGTGCAGTGAAAATTTCATTTTTTTTTTTTTTTTTTTTTTTTTTTACACTTGCTCATTGAAAATTGATAATTGTCTACATTTGCACTTGTTTTAATATCAAAATTGCATAAATAATATGATAATGACATACCTTATCATAAGGACGGAATACATAAACAGGATCTTGTAATGCTTCTAAAAGTGGCACAAACCCAGCAAATGCATTATCTTCTCCCAAGACAAGAGTATCACAATCTACAATAATAAATACCACATTAATAAATCATGACATAATTATATAACACTGCAATACAATATATTTTTTAATTATCCTGAAAAATGTTATTTATTTAATAATTCCCTCAATATTAATTAGATTTTTGTTATTTAAATATCTAGATCAGGTCTGTCCAACATTTCAGTAAGCAAAAATTTACCTCAGATGATGACAAATACTGAAGAAGGCCAATATTCAGATGATTGGAAACATGCAAAAATATTATTTCACTGTACTGGTTGGTATATACAGATATTCACACAGTATACATGTTTACATGATACACATACGTATATCACAGTACAGTGTTCTGTTTAGGAAAAAATTGGGCTCTTTAAAGGACCCTTCACAAAATTTTCATTTCAAAACAGGACACTTCACAAAATCTTTTATTTTAAAACAGGAACCTTCACAAAATTTTTAATCTCAAAACAAGACATTTCACAAAACTTTTCACCCTAAAACAGGAGCCTTCACAAAATTATGTGTCTTAAAAATAGGCTTTTCGCAAAATTTTTCCATCTCCAAACTGAACCTTTCACAAATTTAATCATTTAAAAGGAAAATCTGACCTGTCACTTTTACGAATATAAAGAAAATATATGTATTTTACATCCATATATCTTCTTCAAAATGTATAAACAAGAACCTTAATAGAATGATAACTTCAAATTCACATAATTGTGACTAAATTTTTCACAAATATAGCTGTTCACAATTTCACAAAAACAGGACCCTGGGAAAAAAAAAGTCTGGACAGACCCCTGCAGTAGTAGCCAAACACTATAAAACAAGGGTCCCATTAAAAAGAGAAAACAATGTAGAAAACACAAGTCATTATGAGTTTAGCATCATATTTTTCCAAAGAGCATATATCTCAAAAAAGATCTAAACACACAAAAAGAATGTTCCCATAATTAGCTCATTTTTAAATACTTCAAACTATTCATAGAAAGTTTATGTTTAGGCTGATTTAGTGATCTGGATTTGTTCCCTGGTGTCAAATCTAGGAGTTATCACTGAAAATTTTACAGTTTACTTCAATATGGAGATTTCTTAGTGGATCCACCTCATCATTGATATAATTGTCTACATTTGCATATATTTTAATATCAGAATTTCGTAAACACAAGCAAACTAGTATTAACTGAATTGTGTACAAATCGCTTGTGTGTATGAAACAATGAATAGATTGCCAGAAAATACATTTGAAAAATTTCTTCTCTTGTCAGGTCATTTCCTGAATCTCACCAAGGTCCCACTAAAAAGGAATTACTAATATCTCAATAAAACAAAATCAGAATAGTTCTTAAATAAATATTAAAACAGCTTCTTAAAAATACTCTTTATATGCATTCATTGTTTATCTTGAAAATCATGCCTAATTTCATGATTGCAATTCACGATTTTTCCAAAATATTTCCACTAAAACACGCAAATATGATGTAGTAACTAAAGCCGAAAATTCACCACTTTCATCTGCACTTGGAAGTGTCAGCTCATGAATTTATTTTTTTTAATTATGATTTTTACCGAGTTTCTTTTTTAAGATATTGCAAACAGGAAAGAAAAGCAAACATTATTTAAACTATCTTTTTAGAATTCTAAATTGACTTCTCAACATATAATCATAATTTAACTAACATGAAACTATTAATTGATAAAAGCACAGTTTATTAATTATTACATGCTGATTTTTTTTTTCTCTCTCTCTTTTAGTGTTTAAAATTGAATTGCTGTAATTTCACAGCCATTTGATCTATTTTGGCTAGCGTGTTTTGGCACATAATTAAATCCATTGTTGTTTTAACTCGTACAGAATTGTAAAACCTTCAAGAATATTTGGCGATTTATCCCTTGTGGGAAAAAGGAAAAAAAATGTCTTAAAATTAATGTATTAATTTATAATTAAGTTCTGAAAAAATTAAAATGTTCTATTGTCATTGAAAACACACCTATGAGTATGAACATATATATTTTTTAATCTAGCATATGAGAATTTGAGCATATTAGATTTAATATAGCAAATTTATTATAAGAAAGAAGATTGCCCAGAGGTAAAATACTTAGACGATAGAAAAAAATATATATATAAACACACAGTGATGTGATAAATTTAAAGACAATTAAAAGTTGTTAAATGCAAGAAACAATAGTAAAATTACACAAGAATAATATCCATAATAAATACATTCATACCTTTTTCTTTAGTATTAGATGATTTAGGATATTTTATATCAATTTCCCTAAGTACAGTTAAAAGATCTGCAAAAGATGTCCAAACGTCCTTCACAAAACTATTTTAAAAAAAGTAAATATTTATTAAACATATTATTTTACATGAATCATAAAAGTAAAAATATAATATACTTAAATAATTAAACTTAAAAAGATTTCTTTTTAAAATGTAATTTAAAAAGTTTTTTTTTAATCATTAAGACAAACTAATCCTAAATACTTATCAAGTTTTTAAACATTAGCAGAATAACTTTTAGATATTAAATAATAATAACACACATTTGTTAAAATGCAGAGCAAATAGGTATTGACATGCTAGATGATTTATGACATTGTCACATCCACCAACCAGTCTCAGCAGAAAAAAATTTGAAGTGACTCCACTCAAGTTTCTGAACATTAATGTACATATGTCCAAAAAGTAATAAGAATGGAGGGGGCAGAGATTTTATATAAATTCGGCTGGATCTCTCACTTTGAAACTGCAGACTTTGGCTCTGTGCTAAAATTGATTGATTGCATCATAAAATATTTATCAATGGTTAAGGTCTAGCCAGAGTTAATATGAATTAGTGCATATTATTAACTCTGGCTTGACGGACAATAAAATGATTGAATGGTTTATGGTTTTGCACCAAGTAAGCAGTGGACTGTAATTTTGCTTTCACGTGTGTTGTTTCAGTGTTTAATTTCACTATTTGATAAAGCAATTTTGTCTGCTAAGAGGCTGCACACATTCACTTGTTGAGATTCACAAGCTCAAGTGAGAATAAAAAGAAAATTCATTTACTTTCCCATCAGGAGGTGCAAAAAAACTGATTACAAAATTGCATCTTTGCATACATGAATCAAGTTACATAAAAGCCTGTAAAAAAAGTCCACTCACCAGATATCTAATTCCTTCAGAACAGATCTAGATGGAGGAGCCCACAAAAACTTTTGACAAGACATCCAGTCTGTCCAAATTTTTACAGATGGCAAGAGTTCGGCTAAATCATCCCCTATCTTATGGTTAGTAAAATCAGGAGAAGACTTATGAGCAATGTAAAGCATATGGCATCTCTCCATCAGAATAGACATCATTGCCATGCTGGTATAGAGAGCTTGCTCTTGTAACAAAGAAAATCCTCCATGTTCGCGGCCTGTTTCTAAGAAAAAATAAAAATTAAATATGTAAAAAAAAGTTACATTTACACATTAATGTAAGTTGAAAATTTAAATACGTGTTATAATTAATTTTTTTAATGAAATACATGATCACATACACACCTTTTGATCAAGAACTTATTTTTAAAAGGTGCTTATTAAAACTAAAAATGTGTTGCATTTTAATTAAATATACATGGCTTATCTTTCATAATTGAGTCCACTGCCAATTGAGATTTCAGCGAGTGTAGCTTGGCACAACAAAGTGTTGTATGACAAATCTTTAATAGTTCCGAGATTCTTTTTAGACCACATTGTAGAAAGCATCAGTCATGTTTGATGTCAACCCTTGGCAGTGGACACAATTATGGAGGATTAGTTAAAATGCACACTATTCAAATGTAAGAAATTGCATAAAATCCACACACATATGCCTGCATATAAGAAGTAGGCATGTAATGTATGTGGTGTGAATATAGCATAAATGGGAGATGAGATCAAATGTGTCAAAATAAATAAGCATAAAACTTCAAGTTAAAAATCTTCAGTTCTACATTTTTTTTTTTCAATCATTGAGATTATTTATTTATTTATTTTTAAAAGGAAAAAAGAGAAACTGACAAAACTGCACATCATTTTAAAAATTACACAATTAAAATAATCATATTATTTATTTCTAAAATTTATTTAAAATAATGGACAAATTATTATTATTTTACCTTTAGAAGAAGAGTTATCCACAGAAAATATATTGATAGCTAAGAGCTGCATGAGACGAGATGAGGTTATTGGCAAAGGTGTTCTTTGAAGTAGAAAATAAAACTCTTTGAGCATCTGCGTAATAGTATCAGGAAAACTCTCCATCCTATGGGGGGAAAATAAAACAGAAGTTTTAAGACATTTCAAAATATTAGAAATTAAGTGATTAAAAAATAGATTTTTCAATTTATAAAATTAATTTCATAATGTATGAGTAAAAAAACTCAGGCTCATAAGCTCTGATTAAAACCACAGTAATTTTTTTCAAAGTCAAATCTGTCTATAATGGAATTTTAAAAGAAAATTTTTATTTTAAGGCAAAATTACAACAGACATTGTACATACTAAGACAGAAACTGGTCTAAAATGTAATATTTCTCGGGATTATACTGCATTTTACAGATTATACTGCATTTTCTGCCTTTGATTTTCTCCTTTTGAAGTCAAAAATATTATTAAAATGAAACAAGTTGGAAATTGTACGTTAAACGTGACAAATGAGATGCACTTATAACTAGTTTCATAATGTAAAAAAAAAATCATCCTTATTACTTCAGCGAAATGAATTATATGATCTGCAATGAGTGAAATGAGCACGCCTTTTTACTTACCCATCATACGTAGTATAGGGTAAGTCTTGTAATCGTTTTGAAAATCGAAATTTTTTTTTTGACGGATTTACACGTTTCAGACACTGGAGACTGCGAAAAACATATTTTTAGAAAAAAAATTTTGTTGTCCGTCTGTGTGTGTGTCTGTAAACGCTCTATCTCCCGAAAAAATTGAGATAGAGACTTGCAATTTGGTATGTACTTAGTATGTAATAATGGGAAGAAGCCTATTTCATTTCAATAACCTCGATTAACTGGAACTATTTTTTTCGGACTCTCGAAATATTCGTTCTGATGAAAGGTATATAAAAAATTTCGAAATTGTTTATTTTAAGAAATGAATATAAAAGACAATAAAAAAACGAATTTTGCATAAAGCAGGAAGTCGATCGGATAATGAGTTGCCGAGATATTTGGAATCCTATTTTCCACAGTCTTCGATTTTTCATGACCCTGTATTTCATCCAAATTTCACTTCAAAGATATATTTCAATTGGAAATTTGACGCTTAATCAGATGCAATAAACCGCTAGTTAATAGGATTATTATTTTTGGAGTTATAAGGATGTTTCTTTCAAGCAATTCAGTAATCGAGCCTTTAAAGTTTGTGACGTCATCAAGCCACGATTTTATTTGAATTGCAATGCACTTTATAAGTATAGTTTACACATTTTTATTTTAATATTTTACATTATGCATATCCATGATGGGTAAGTATTACGGTGGCCCCCAACGACTAGTTTATTATTACGTATGACACGTTTACAAATGCGATTTTTTTTTCCGACACAAGACAGTGCTGTAAAATTTACCATGAAGATCTTGCTTTGAGAATGATTACCTCCATGGTTTAATATTTATATAACTCACGATGAATGAATCTTTTGTTTATTTACTTTAATGGATTGAGATATTCGGCTGTTAACCTAATTTTCACTGAAGTTATCTCATAATCTATAGATTTTTTAATGTAACTCATCTCTCAAACAAACAATTTTTTTGAACAATTTTTCTAAAAATGTAACTTTTATACCATTTTATTAAAAAAAATAATTTTGAATAAAAATGACCGCCGGGCATATGAAAAAATAAGTGGTTTGTCCGTATTTGTTTTCTTCAGTCACATGACTTGCGCTTTTATTATATAGATCGCATACGATAGGTTTTAATAGAGATAAACTTTTATTAATATCTTTTTATGTTTTGATTTGATTTTCACAAAATTTGAAATGACTCGACAAAATTCTGGAACGATAATATATATTACATTTCAAACATTGGGTTGGGTGTTATATGAGATATATTGAGTGTTTATTCTGGGCTGTTATATGAGATATATTGAGTGTTTATTCTGGGCTGTTATATGAGATATATTGAGTGTTTATTCTGGGCTGTTATATGAGGATGGACGGACAGACCAGTCGACGACTATAGGTGCTACTTAGTTATATAATTACGAACGCACCTAAAAATAGAAACATAAAAGACATTTAATGCATCATTTTGATGCATTATAAGAAATAAAATTAGTGAAAATAATCAGATAATATAATACTTTGGTTGGAATTAAGACTATGAACACTGTAAATGAATAGACAGCCTTCAAATTACTCACACATAAATTACAGATATTGCCAATAATCTTCATTGATTAATCTCTATACAAATAATAATAATTATGAAACTCATAAGACTATTTTGTCTCAGTAATTGCAGTATTGTATGAGCAGGGGTCGATCCAGGAAAAATTTGGGGCCTATTTAGGGCCCCTTCACAAAAATCTATTTAATAAAATGGGCCCCTTCACAAAAATAAATTTGGTAAAATGGGCGCCTTCACAAAAATAAATTTGGTAAAATGGGCCCCTTCACAAAAATCAATTTGATAAAATGGGTACCTTCACAAAATTCTATTCCATAAAAACTTACTATTTATTATTTTATGATGTTTTAAAATGTGTAATTTGTAAACAAACAAGTTCACCACAGAGAAAAACTTCAGCAAAAGGGTTTAAAAAAGTTTTTGTTTATAAATGCTTGGTTCAAATTTGATTAACTGGATTTCAACTTTCGTTTCAAAATGTTATTTTTCACAAAAATATAATAAATTTCACAAAAATAACCTTTACTTTTCACAAAATGGGCCTCAAGAAAAAAAACCTGCATCGACCCCTGATGAGAGATGTTACTTAACGAGAATTGAAAAGCAAGTTTCTTGGTACCTGAGTATGACAAACATAGCAGATTTTTAACAGAGTCTGCAGATTATTTTTAGAGCAATCTTTTCTTATTTTTATTCTCAACAAAATTCTAAAATACTTTATTTTTGTTTTCTATCTAATGTTACCAATAATGATACCCAAAAGAATTAATAAAGCATTTGCATATATCGAGATTATAAGAGAATACACAAACATATGACAACTAAATTTGATTTTTTTTTTTTTTTTTAATGTTGATTACTAAGAATACTAGAGAAAGAATAGGAATTTTTTTTAAAATGACTACTTTTGAGTTTTATGTTCTTCTCTTGGTGTAATAAAAACAGTAAAAGAAATTCCAAACAATGTATCTATTAATTTAAAATAACAGTATAAGTCAATATTATCATTCAATAAAACTTTTGCTTTTTTAAATATTGGGGGGAAAAATTACACAAAAATATCATTGGCTAACAACCTACAAATCCTTATCTCATTTACCCAACATACATTCCTTATATAAAAATAATCTAAAAAGTATGATAGCTTAGAAAGTACACCAGAACATAAGATCATGCCATCCATACAATAGCTTTAAGTTTCTCTCTATTCTAAGAAAAAAGTAACCACCACTGCCGCTGCTGTAAATCAATTTTTTATGACTGGAGGTCTTTCTCAGCTAATGTTAAGAAAACTATTCCATATAAAAGTATGAAAATTGGTAGTTTTACAGAGAAATATTCGATAAACACACTGAAGCAGACAGTTTATAAATTGAATAATTATTTTAAGAGCTATTTAATGTAGAAGTCGGTCAAAATAGTTATGTTAAAAAAGTTTTATAGCTCGTAGGGAGCAGGGCCCCTTAGTTACTTAAAATAAACCTACTCTAAAAAAAATAATAATAATATCTTAACTAAATGTTTGATCACAATAAGAAATTCCCACTTTATTTCTTTTTTACAGTGAACATTTGCATAAAAAGCAAGGAATAAATCAAATCGAAAGAATCAATCAAATTTATTTTTATATGTAATTACAGAACCAATTAAATTTAGTTAATGGGTACTGAATTATTAAATAGAACATGAAATCTGTTAGTTAAGTGTTAAAAATATTTCAAGTTCACTAAAAATGTACTTACCCTACTTTTGTAAACAGCTTTCCATGGACATGTAAAAAACTGGTAATAAATCTTTTATTTAACTGAAATATAAAATAGCAAAAATTTATCACAAATAATGCAAACAAGAAAGTAAAACGATGAAATATTGATTACAGTATGATAGATAATTAGCAAAATTACAATCAAAACTGGTTGAATTTAAAATATAAATAGAATAAGCTTAAAAATGACAGAATAATACTGTTACTGCACAAATAGATACCTCATTTCAAACTAGTTAATTTCTAGAAAAATATATTAAACTTTTAAAAAATATATTATCAAAGATAAATATAATAAATATTCCTAAAATTTGAATAACCTCATGAAATTGTAAGCTAATTTTAATCAATTAATTTAGAGAATTTTGATAGTTCATTCAATATTTAAAATAAATTCCTTTAGAATAATTTTTGCTCAACAATATTTAATAAAAAATACAAAAAAGGAAAACAAGAAGAATATAACTATGTTTTCTTTTTACAGTAGATAGATACTTTTTAAGAAATATTTTTAATTCAAAAAGCAACTTTCAAAACCATACCTCAGCATCTGACAAATTCTTTACATCAGAAGAGTCAAGACTATTTTCCACCTCATATGGTCTTTGATTACTAGATCCATCAGGTTTAATCCATACTTCCACCCTTTTTCCAATGGCTTTTTTCAGGGTTTCATTATCATTTGGAGTTTCTTGAGTTCTTTTCTTTTCATTTATGTCATACTGCAAAAAATAATTAGTTTAAATTCAAAGTAAATAACCTTCATTATTGTTTAAAATCTCTAAAATTCATTACAAATGATTAGAAAATAGCATTAAAAAAAACTTCAATCACTATAAATAACAAAAAGGTATCTTGGAAGCAACTCAATACCTCAAACAACATAATTATTGGATGCAAATTTTCTTACAACAATTTTAGGAATCAAGAAACATTTCACACCTACATTAATTTTGTCAACAGGGAGGGTGATGTTTAGAAAACATGACTCTGCTTTGCAAGAAACAAGTTGTGAAAGGAGATAACGTTACACAAAAACAAAAATAAATTTGCACACCAAAGCTCATTTAAACCTGAAAAGTATATTACACAGCAGGACTTGACAAATCCCAAGCACCAGACTGCCAATGTATTTAAAAGGTAGTCATGGTAACTAGAAATTTTACTAATATACAGCATGTTTATAAAATAAACATCACACACATGATAACGAGTGAGAAAAAAAGTCATAAATGCCCCAGTTGCGATAATGGATTTAATAAACAGCAAAATCCTAAATGGCACAGTGACCCTTCCTGTGTAATGAGGATTCATTGAAACAAAAATTAAATATTTCATAACTTAACTACAGTTTTGAAAAACTTACAAAATTTCAATTTATTACATAATTTTTGACCTAATTGAATCAAAAATCAAACGAAAAGGCCAACATTTTTTCTGACAAATAAAAATGGAAGTGCATGCACTGTAAAAAAAGAACGCTCATAATCACCACAAACAAAATCAACAATAGTTTTATATGGTCACACCACATTAAAAATTTTAAAGTACTTCAAATTTGAACATTTTGTACAGTATGTTATAAGTTTGTATATTATATACCTGTATCTTAATTTTCTTATCAATTAACTATATTTACATGAATGTTAAATTTTTTATGTTTTTATACCACTATACCAATATATAGATTTTGTTTAATTTAAGGCTTTAAAAAAAATAATAAGGTACTTATCCATTATCCCGTCGGCCACTTTTCATAACAAAAAACTATTGCCAAACTATAGGATTTAACGCCAAAAATGCAGTCCCATTCACTCGACATCAGAAGCATTACACAGGTTTGTTATGTCATCGAGTGGTTTTTAATCAGACATTTACTTGTATTTTTATTTTGTTTTACTGATTTATTAGTTATTTCGTTTTAAAATAAAAATTGCATCCTTAAACAGCAGTGTCATGATATTAAAAAGAGAAAAAGCATTGAAAAAATGTTGTGATGTATAGTTACGTTACAGTAGATCAGTTTCAACTGACGTCACAAACATTCCCCAGTCGAAAGGGGTATCGTATAATTAAGAAAAATATTATAAATAAATAAATATCCAAGATTTTTTGTTCTGTTTTCATTAATATATTGCAAGTTTTATTGTTTAAGCTTACTAAGGTAACACATTGGTGAGTGGGATATTTGTAAATTTCTTGTATTTATTTATCTATTTGTTTGAGATTCCAATGGCAACATTCTTCAATTTGTTTATTTGGCGTTACAGTTTGGTGATAATTTTTTTAACGAAAAATGGTCGATGGGATAATGGAGAAGTACCAATAATAATAACATGGCTGATATGAAAGAAATAATTTTCTCAAAACAAAGCTATTAGTGACATACTGTTATGATAGCTGCAAAAAATTTAAAAATCTAAAATTAAAACTGGCTTTTAACTTTATAGTCCTATATTTACGTGAAATTTGTCAATCCTGCTGTTAGTTACTGGTTAATATTATTACTGCCAAAGAAAAATTTTCAGAGGATTACAGCAAAATATGGAGAAGAATACACTATTTTTGATCCCAGCTTTTTTATAGACAATTTAAAATTGAAAACTACACAGTTCAAACAGTAAGAAATAAAATGCAGGGTGTAATTCTACCAAGAAAAAAAAAAAAAAAAAAAAAAAAAAAAAAAAAAAAAAAAAGGCAGTCAAAAAAATATATATATTATATATATATAAATGAAATAAGGAAAAATGATCTAAAGAAAAAAACATACAGAAAAGAGGAAAATTATAATAATAATAATGGTTAAAATAAAATAAAAGTAAAAATATAAAGTATAGAGAGAGCAAATAGAAAATTTACAAAAACAGGCGTTTTTTAGGCATCAATCACTTTTTCCCATATTGCTTTAAAAATAGGGCTTTCATATAATGGTGACCAAACTTTTCATTCTAATACATAAAAAACTGAAAAATGTTTTATGTAACCATATGTCTCCAGGCTGTGCCAAATTGAACATAAGAAACTTTGGCTTTGAACCATGTTATTAGTAATTAGCATGCTAATTCTTCGACTAAATTCTTTAAAAATGCTATCCATAAATAAGAATATTATTATTATTATTATTATTATTATAAGAAAACATACACCAAATCGAATATAGAAAAAAAAATTAAAAACAATTAACCACTTAATAACAAGCTTACTAAAAGTAAAAAATTATTAAAGCTCATTTGCTTTTGAAATGCTATAAAAGTATCACATTACCTATAACAATAAATATAGTAGATTACTTTTGGTATGATGCCCTCTAGCATTCTTTTAATCAGGTTTAATAATAAAAAGATGACTTGTTATAAAAAATTTAAACCTACCTTTCTCTTAACTTCTTCAAATAATGTTAACAAGCTCTCTTTAGCTGACAAAATTGGATTACTAGTAGCCAGGCTCCTTATATAATAGTACACAGCATCAAGTTTACGTCGCTATAAAAAATAAAATACATATAAATCACATATTCATATGAGACAATCTTTGTTTTAGAAGGTAAAGTTTAAAATCAATGCACTTACTGTGCTAATGGACACGAGAGCCAACTGATAATAAGGTCTGCCATTCTTTGGAAGAATTTGAGAAGCTTTCTGATAATAGCTATAAAATAAAGAATAAGTATGAGAATTTTAACAATTTAAATCTAAAGTTATTATAACATATGGTTTTAAAAACATTAATATGTAATCAATATTAACAAAATAAAGTGTTGTGGGCCTATATGAGTGTAATCAGCAAAGGAGTTTGTGTCACATAGAGCTCTGAGATTTCATTTTTTGAAGGACATTGATAGGTTTGGGTGCTCTCAAAGCCTGATTTTAGAATTTTTGATTAATGTTTTTTTTTTAATCATATTTCTCAATGATGTAGTGATTGCTAAAGAAGCAATTTAATTTTTATCGTTCTAGCCAATATAGTAGATTCTCTATTCAATAAATTGTATTTGAAAGCCAGAGTGATTTTCATTTTATTTTTTCAAACCTTCAACTCCGAGCAAAAGTAAGGTCGTTCTGTTATATTAAGCAATGTCAACCTGAAATTATATTTAAAATTTGGATCAATACAGAATTATTCTGTTGGCAACATTTTGCACTGTGAGAAACGTACATTGCAGGACTAAACATATTAATCCATAAAATTAAAGTTTATAAATGTGCATTAAAGAATTAAAAAATGAGCTGAATATAAAACAAAGTCTGTCAGAAGAAAAATACTGATGTTTTTCTTTCAGATAAAGATAGATTGAAATCGGACTACAATTCACAGTAAAGTTTTTTTTTTTTTTTAATTCCTTTTGCCTGGTGTACTAGGGAGAACAAGCTATAAAACCATATCTCAAAAATCTCAGTGATATAGAGGTAAAATTTCTAGGAGACATTTACATTAGAATTCTTGGGACATAAGCAAGGAGTAATAAGCAGGTCTTTAGAAATTCTCTCAACATACACACTAGAGATGAATTCAGACTTTTTTTTTTTTCGGAGCCCAATCCCAACAATTTGAAATTTGAGACAGACGCCAAAAATATGCAGTAGAAAATTGTTAATAATATTTCTAAATTGCTTCAAGATTAATTTTCTCATTTTAAAAATCTCTTCTCACATAGAAATAAATATTAATGCTAAATATTCTTTCATGAGAACGTTTTGTGATTTTCATGTCCCTGAAAATATGTTTTTAAAAAATTTGGTATTTATACCCAACGACTGACAGAAATTTACAAAAGTTCCAATTCTTATTCTTTTAAAATATCATTGTACAACTATGACAGAAAGATACGAGTTCTGTTTTCCAGTATTTCTGAAAAACAACTTCACACAGAAAGGAAGGATAGACAAGGAATATCCCATGGCTTTTTTACGTTACTAAAACTGACTACACAAAGGCTTCAGTATGGGATAGAATATTTCTCTTTATATCACACTGATAACAATATAATTCCTTTTCTAACCTGGGAGGTTAGAAAGCTTTCCTAAAGGGTTGGCTGACTGTTTTATCTGAATCTCCAATTAATGAGGCTACCAAGGTCCCGGCTGAGTATTATGCTTTAATTAAACTGTAATTTTAACTGTTTATGTTGTCTTGTAATTTGTGTATGTAATACCGATGAAGAGTACGAAATGAACTTGAAACATTTATTAATTTGAATTTTTAATTGTTTTAATATATTTTATAACATTAAATGTCTGTAGTTGTACATTTTAATAAAAAAATTTAATTTATCCAGATGTAATTATGTATGTTTTTTTGAATTGTAAAATGCTTTAAGAAATTTAGACTACATTCTTGTATTTTAAAAAGCAAGTTTTTTTTTTTCCTTTTTTTCAACTTGTGAATAAATAATTTTTTTATTTTGGGCCCAAGACTGATGATGTGTATA
Source organism: Maratus michaelseni (assembly GCA_963931845.1). Taxonomy (NCBI): domain Eukaryota; kingdom Metazoa; phylum Arthropoda; class Arachnida; order Araneae; family Salticidae; genus Maratus; species Maratus michaelseni. Next base: position 7,922,653 of record OZ007590.1, on the reverse strand, counting down.
AAAAGAGAGTCCAAGCCCAATTCGGACTGAATTCATCATCTCTAATGCACACATGCAAACACACACTGTCTCTTGAGGGGCCAAAACTACACCTAAGAGCAACAGGTTGAAATTTTGCATGGTGGTAAATTCTAAATCTTCAAGGTTATCCTAAACAATGTCAGGCAAGTTACAAATATTTTGTTAACAAAAATTAACCTTAAAATTATTTTTATTATTATCTTTGCAAAAGAAAATGTTATTTAAATTTAAAAAGCATATATACTTTGCTGAATTTTATTTTGTTAATAAAGGTAGTTTATTTAGCAAGTATATTTTTTTAATGTTAATGAATTCTGACTACAATTTTATAATTTTATATATATATTTTTTTTTTTTTTTAAGTAAGAGGAGGGAGACTTGTTTGCCTATTTTGCTTTTAACAGCTACAGATTTTTTTTTTTTTTTTAAGTGCATGCAGAGAATCTGAATAACACTTGACATACAGAGAATAAGGAAGAAAATCTGAAAGAAATAGGTACCTTCTTGCTTTTGCATAATTAGACCATAATAAAACTTAACATACAGAGAATAAGGAATCAAATAATCTGTAAGGAATAAATACCTTCTTGCTTTTGCATAATTGGATGTGTGACTGACTTGTTCTTTATATCTAGCTAAATCTCCTAGATAAACGTACATTTTCTGGACACTTATAAGTACAACACGAACACGTTCAGAAACAAGAGACATATTTACTATATTATCAGACACTAAAAGCTTATCCATTTCAAATCCAAATTTCTGTTCCAACTGTTCAATCAGACTTTTAAAATAATGAGCTCCCTGTAAAATATATATATATATATATATTAATAATAATAATAAAATGTAACAAATATGTGTATTCACATGAAACATATAATAATTCTTTAATCATTTAACGCTATTTCTACAGGTGTCAAATCACACCTTTTAAGATTTTGATTTTTGTAATTTTTTAAGCTGATAAATATGGAAATAACCATTCAATGCATTAAAAATGATTTATGTTTGTTTTAATTTAAAACTTAAATAAAATAATTACAAATCAAAATCTTAAAACATATCATTTGACACAGTTAGAAAAAGTGTTAAAAGTTACATGAATTAAACTTAATGTCATATGACATCTTAACTTTTTATTCATTTATTTATTTAATTTTTTAAGAGTTTTAAAATTTCTATTGGCAAGTAGGCATGCGACCGTAATGAATTACAAAACATGTTAATTGTGTCAGATAATGTATTTGGTGTTAGAAGGACATCAGAGCAGCGAGAAATCCAATTCAATATTAAACAAGAAACAATCAGGGTGACCAGAACTGCAACATACTAACAAAATTTTTACAATTGAATGATGCCATGATCGGCATAATTATACATATGAAACAGCTGAACAGGTATGTAGTGGAGAGTATACGGTGATACATACCATATACCTTTTGAATTATTTTAAGAAACTCTGTATACACTTCATAGCTATAGTGTATATTCTCTAAAGTAGAACCTCTGTCTATAGCACATACCTTATGTTTTTTTTTAACGACTACACCACTGCATCCGATTATTACAGTTGAAATAATGCATAACTCATAGAGTATAAATTTATTCTATAACAACAGCTCTTTTAAGAATGGAATAATTGTATTCCTTTGTTAAACATATAATTATTTATGTAATTATGAAATAAAATTAACCTGTCAAACAAAGTCAAAAGTTGTAATTAACACACAACAGGGGAGGTGAAAAGGTAAAACATAATAAGGGACATGCAGTTTAGAAATTACATTTATTTATCGACACAATAAATTTGCTTTATTTGAATATTAGTATACAATTGTACAGGATATGTACTTTGATCATTCAACTTATGAGAGAAAACAAAAAATCAATAATTCTTCGAACTACCTGCTATTTCAGACATTATTTTAATCTTTAAACATATAGACAGGCACTGTACATTCTTAAAAACATATCTAAAAACACATAAAACCAGTCCACACGTTAAAAGTTTCATAAAAGTAATATATAAGTATAAATTTCATATAATATAGTAAGTATATATTTCATAAAAGTAATATATACTTTTATGAAACTTTTAACGTGTGGACTGGTTTTATGTGTTTTTAGATATGTTTTTAAGAATGTACAGTGCCTGTCTATATCTTTAAAGATTAAAATAATGTCTGAAATAACAGGTAGTTTGAAGAATTATTAATTAAAAAATGACATTAGAAAAGATCATAGATTGAAATACTGTTCAAAAAATCAATTTTCAAAGAAATTTTGACAGAGTAGGCATTCTTAAAACAGAGTCTACACTTCATCAAAAAATCTTATTAGGCTAATTTGACACAGTACAGTCAAACACACCACACCTCACCTGTTACCAGGGCTAGCACTAGGATTTTTCAAAATTTTAGGGAGGAATTTTAGGAATTTTTTCCCAAATTTTAGGAAAATTTTAGGGGCATTTGCGATATTTTTAACATTACAAGTATGTCATAACAGTATTTTTGTGCTAGTCAGGCATATGTGGTACACTGCCAAAGAATATTCCCATCATTCCAATGAATTCAGCCCTTGTTCCATGTGCTTGTATTGTTTGTTGCGAATGAGCGCATTTAAATTTATAACCGGCTTCATATTACAAACCGTTTTGACAGCTTATGTTTACTGCAATTGTATTAATTAGAATTTTGAGTTCCTGAATCATTGAGCCTAACCAGAATGAATGCTCTCCGTCTCTCTCTTTTGGATGTTCTCGGTGAACCTAGAGAACAAGAGGCAGGAAGTAGGGGTGATTATGAGAAAAAAAAAATTCTGAAGCTCACAGAAAAACTTCTAAAAGGTTTTTTTTCACACTTCTTTGTCAAAATTTGCGTATTTTGACGAAACATGCATTTTTTTTAGATTCTTTCACGAAATTCGCCTTATTTGCACGATTTATTGACAAAATCCCACATTTTTTCGCGATCTTTTGACGGACTTCGCTTTTTTTCCGCAATTCTTAGACGAAATTATTTTTTCTTTGATTTTTGGATGAAATTTGAGGTGTTTTTCACGATTTTTTTTAATTGAAATTCACGTTTATTCTGCGATCTTTTTAAGAAATTCTAGTTTTTTTTTTCCCCCCCGAGATGTTTTTAAAAAATTTGCGATCCTTTGAAGAAATTAGTGTTTGTCACGATCCTTAGATGATCTTTAGTTTCTTTTCAGGATTGTTTGTCGAAATTAGCCTCTCCCCCCCCCACGATATCCTTGGATGAAATGAAGTTTTTTTCTCGATTCTTTGTCGAAATTTGCTTTTCTCCGTGATCTTTCGACGAATTTTTTTTTTTTTTTCCGCGATCTTTTGACAAAATTTGTATTGTTTTAGCAATCTTTTGACAAAATTTGCGTTGTTTTAGCAACCTTTTGACGAAATTTGCGTCATTTTAGCAATCTTTTGACGAAATACGCATCTTTTTCGGTGACCATTTGTCAAAATTCACAATATTTTTTGGTGAAATTTTGAAGATCTCGAATTTTTAGGAACAAGAAGAAAATTTTAGGAGAATTTTAGGGGATAAAATAATATTTAGGAAATTTAGGAATTTTAGGGGGAATGCTAGCCCTGTGTTACAAATTAAATCAGTCATAAAATAAGTGAACAAACTAATAAAGAAAAAAAAACTTACATGAAATATAAAGTCTAGTAGTTTTTCTTTTGTACTTTCATAATCAGGAGACTTTTCATCTAACTGCTTTCTATATAATTCAATTATCTGATGAAATACAGTTCTCCATAAGCTTTGCTCTGGATTTCTTTCAGCACAATATGTGGGATCAGCAAGAATAATATCTGCGTAGCAGAACTGCAACCGAGACCTAAATAAATATTAAAGATCAGTTAAGAGTAAATAAACAATAAACAAAGTTTCAACAAACCTTTTTAAAGTACTTTATAAAAAATACAATAAAATAGCAAATTATAAAAGAAAAGAAAACATTTTCAGCTATGCTATGACAAAATATATATTCCAATCCTAATAATATTATAAATGTGAAAGCGTGTGCAAATGTTTGACTGAAGTCAGTCTCAGTGTCATGACGGATGGTTTCATGCCTTTGTATTTTTGCATATGGATGAGACGGGTTTAGGCTTGATTTTTATACCAGTCTTCGGGCTTGGGCTCAATGTGAACACGCGATAATCATGATTGCTCAGGAAATATAGGGGCTAGAATTTTTTTATTTCACATACAGGTTTGTATTAGTATGTGATGCTTAAAAAGAAAGATTTTAAAAAAAGATGTGAATTTCAAATGGATGAAAATGTTCTAGAGTTATATTTTCACTATAATTTTTCTGAAACTGTCTGCCTAGAAACTTTAAATTTAGCAGAGATACCTAAAATGCAGATGTACACAAATATTTTTTTTTAATTTAAATTTTAAAAAATTGAACTGATGAAATTTGAATTTTTTCGTTGACAAAATTCACAATTTTCTTGTTGCAACTGATTGACGAAGATTCCCAGTTTCTTTAGCAACTGATTGAGAAAGTTCCCTTTTTTTCTTCTTTTTTTTTCCGCGACATACAAAATTCAAGAATTTATTATTATTATTGTTATTTTTTTTCAACTAACTGATGAAATTGACGATTTTTTTCCTGCCTATGAATGATGAAATTTGAAAAAAAAAAATTTCATGGTTTGCTGGATGAAATTCGCTACTTTTTTTTATGACTGACTGACAAAATTCGCACCTAATTTTTTTTTTTTTTTTTTTTAGATCAGATTAGAGAAACTTAAAAACTGTTTCAAAACTATTTTTTGGTTAGTAATTTGCATGCCTGATTTAGGAACTTTGCGACTAACTGAAATCAAAATTCAACAAGGAATTTTTTTTTTTTTTTTTTTTTTAAGTTGTAAGCACAGATTTTCATATTTTTAATTTTATTACTGTACTACCGTATTTTACCCAACATTTCCAGAGAAACTCCAGAATTTCTGCAGATGCTGACATCTATGGTCTAAGCCCAAAGAAAGCAGAAAATCACACATATATGAATATCTTTCATTCTAGTATTTATCTGTTTATTTAATATTCAGATTTTTTTTACAGTAACATTTTAAGTTTTCAGAAATTCGCTTTCAAAAATATCTATCATAAAATGGAATGAAACATTTTCACTGCAGATTTACAGATATCTCTTTTCAGATTTTATAAAAGTGTATTAATAGAATAGATTCTGGAATACATAACCCAAAAAGTCAATAAATTACATTTTTCTTTTAATTGGACAGTTTAAGTACCCAATGTACAAAGCAAAGTATTAATCTAAAATCAAAGTTAAAATTAAACAAAAAATAATTTATTTAATAAATAGGCAAACACCGATGAATGAATGCAGGCAGCACAAAAATACTTTAATCTGGAACAGCCATTGCTTTAATAATGAAATAGTTCAATAGTTTTATAGAATAGAGCAATAGATGGCATTTTATTATTATAAAAATCAATAAATTGTAAAAATTGCAATAAATTTCAGAAAACATTCAAACAAAATATGGCCATTAACTTTACCTGCAATGATGTATGCCAGATTCAGTATCATCATTGAACCCTTTAACCAATAAAGTTGACAATTCTCGTTCCATAAGAAAAATCTCTCTCAAGTTGCTTTCCACAATAGGTTTTAATCTGAAATCAAAAACAAGATATTTTTTACAATGAAGCACAAAATGTTACATATGAGAGGACCAAAAAATTAATAATTTCCGTTATCAAAAGACTAATTAAAATTTATAGACCTGTGCATTATAAAGTTAAAAATTACACTCCTTAGTAGGAAAGAGATAGGTGGTATTTAATAACAGTAAAAAAATAAGTTAAAGATAATAAATTTCGTCAGTTAAATCAAAATTGTATAATTTATTTTTTTAAAGATTTTGTACTTTGAATACAATTTCTCAATGGGAATAATGAAAAGCGCTAATAAAGAGTGTGACCGGGGAAAAAAACTGATGTAGTTATTAATTTAGCATCCATAATTTGTTAAAGTATATGTTCACATGCAATCTATTTTATAAATGTTTATTTGAAAGATTTAAACTTTATTGTTTGGCAACTGTATTTAAAATTTTCTCTGTATTATTAGTTTATATTTTGAAATGTTATATGTAGGTTGTTTATTTTACTGGATCGAGTTTCTATTAAATGTATTTTTTCTATTTAATTGCACTTCTTACTCTGCTTGCGACATATCTAAAAGTAGTGTTTAACTAATTATTTTTTAACAGATTTTATAAATTACTTTTAACTTAATTAAATTATTAAAATCCTAATTAAATTTACTTACTGTTATTTATTAAATAAAATACTTAACTACATCTGATATAAATACTGTAATATATGTAGTATGTAGTAAGTTACAGAGACACCAACTTTTTAAAACTTCAGGGGGAAAGGGAGCAGAGCAGATCATGGAGGTAGCAGATGTCAATTGAAGAAATGAAAAGACAGAGCCCTTCTGAAAAAATCCAGAAAATTTCCTTTCTGAAAACTAAAGTCACAACCCACTTATTAAGTCAAAAATACAGATGTCTCACTTCAAGCCGAACCTGAAATTTTTTCCTGACACCCTGTATTTTTTAGATAAATCAATGGATTGTGATCCTGGTTTTTGACACAAAGATTGTCTTCATATACATCTACATTCCTAAATATTTATACTTATGATTTTGAGGCACCTTGTATATTTATTTAAGAATGAAATATCCCTCCTCATTCTGGTAACAACTATATCAATGAATTAACTTAGAGGTCCCAATTTAATATTTTTAGAAATGCAGTGTAAGCTAAACAGAATACAATATTTTGCAAAATCTTAAAAACAACTGAAAAATAAATTAAGTACTAATCTTGAAGTATTTTAGTTTACATAAGATTAATTTTAAAACTTGAAACTCAACAAATAATTTTTTTTTTTTTTTATCACAAATAAAATACTCTTGTCTTAGTACTATAAAGATCTTAATATAAATCTTGCTACATGTTGCATAGCTGCCAACTTTTATGCTTTTTTGTTGACATTGTTTTCGAATATAAATTTTCTTATTTAATTATAGAATTTCTGCAATTAAATAAGATGAAGATATCTGTTCGAAAAAAATGCATATAAATGGGCATTTATAGTATCACCTTCTCCACACGATTCAAATTCTTGTCTTTATTAAAGTGATTCTGTTTCTTCAGATATAACATAAAAATTCAGCTAATGATATGTTGCATATATTTCATGCTTTTTTAATATAACTTTTAAAAAACATACTCAGAAATTATAAACAATTTATTTTGGATAAAGGAAAGGAAAAAAGTTACAAGTAACTCTTATAAAACCCTAATTTGACAATTTCAATATAATTAAAATAATTTAGATCATCCTAATATGTTTGTTTTTCTTACTCATCATAAATTTTTAAATTCTTGTATACCAAAAATCAACATAAGACTCAACAGGTTCAATATAAGATTTAACAAGTAAGATTATCAAACATAAAATTATAGTAGAACGTTACTTTTATATTTCCAAAATTGACTTTCCTGCACTTAAAAAAAGAGTTTAAGTCCTTTTTTTTACATTTATGTTTTGAACTAATTTGAATTACGTATCCTTTCTCTGGTCCTTCTCAAAATGTAAAAACAAAGCATCTACTGAAATTGAAATTTTTAAAAATGACGGAATAAGAAAATAGTAAATTTTAAAAAAAGAAATGCAAACCTTTCTTTTCCAGTTTTCGATAATACATACCTTTCCTTTAGATTATCAGGTAAAAAATACCTTTCCTGTCCAATTTCTGATCTTTTCTTTGGAATTTCAGCTAAAAAATAGCTATCTGCCGGAACATACCATTCCATTTCAGTTTCAGGTAAAACATACCTTTCCTTTGGAGTTTCAGGTAAAAAATAACATTCCTTCCTGTTTTCTGGAAGAACATAGAATTTCTCTTCATATTTTGGTAATACATACCTTTTCTTTCCAGTTTCTGGCAATACTGGAGTCATTTCAGGGAAGGAGATACTGGATCTGCAGTAGACTTGAGCAGGTGCAGGAACAGGAACTGGAGCTGGTATAATGTCAGTTTTATTCATAAAGCTCTCAGTAGCACGGCTGGCATTCATACTAGGTATTTCATAGAATGTAGGGGGCTGAGGCGGAGGAATATAACCAATACTTTTTATAGAATGAGTCATAAAGGACGATGATTCAGAATAGTCAAAATTACAGAACTGAATGTGAGGAGAATGAGGAGCAGGTATGTTTATAACTTCTGGCTTGCTAGGATTATTGGGATCAAATAAGGTCTTATGTATAAAAATCTGTTCCTGATACATTTTAGGAATATAAACAGAATTTTCAACTGGCTCAGGTAAGTTAACTGCCCTGTCAAAATCTACAGGCAGTTTTAATATGCCGCCACCACCACTATTTGATGTACATTCATATTTTGATGGCATGTCATTTAGTTGATTTTCTTGATGCTGATTCTTATTTTTTTGAAATCTTGGTGGCAATGTTATAGGTCTTTTCTGCCTGTCAAATTTTGCTTTAGAATCAACTGCATTATGCTTAATATGGGAAACAGTATTTCTTTCTGGTAATTGTGCAAAATACTTATTTTTTTCATCGCAATTTAATGAACACGTTTTTTCATTGGATACAAATGTATTACTGTTTAAATCTGTATCAGGTAAGTCATTGTTAGTGACACAAGGTGATAAAAAGCTGTCACTTTTCTGATTTTGATTTGATACATATCTTTTACTATCTCCTGAATTAAACCGCGGTTTTCTTCTTGATTTTTTGTTTCTTTCTTCTTTTGTTGAAGAATAAATTACTGTATCATCAATTTTATAGCTATGTAATTTTTCTGGAGAAGATCTAGAATTAGAAACATCAGATTCATTGATATCATTATTACAATCATTATGAACAGGTGGATTGCTAGAATTTACATGAGGACTAGATTTATTGACTACTTTTGTATGATTTATTTTAGAATCTCTCTTTTCAACATCTAAATTGGGACTTTTTTTCCTGTTACCTCTAGTAATTGTTTCATCCTTTACAGGAGGCTGTTGTTCATTTTTACAATCATTCTTTTTATTACTTAATTGAGCTATTTTAGGTTTTGGAGTATAAACTTGAAGATCAGGACGTCGATTTTTTCCATTTTTTGTAGTCTTGGACTGCTCTTGATAACTATTATTGTTTTCATTTTGATTTTCATTCTGTTCATTATTTATATGATCAAGAATACAACTATCTGGTGATCTAGATTTAGATGTCCTTTTATCTTCATTTTTACTTTTACCTTGTAACCCCATGCCTGGACGATATATAGCAATCTCAGGCTTCCGAGAATCTCTTTTAGCTGTCTTCATAATTTTCTCAAAATAAAGATTACTGTCAATTGTTAATTCCTAGAAAAAACAAAAAAATATTTATAATTATAACATTTTAAAATATTTTTTAATTTACAGTACAAAACAAAAAAATACATCAGAGTAATATTATTAATGAAAATAAATGAAAACTATTAATATAATTTTCTTAACAGAATGAAGTTTTTTATTGATAATTTTTAGACTCACTTAATAATTAAAATAAATTTCAAAAAAGTTATTTCTTTATTGGCACAAAGGCTTTTTAAGCTATTTGACTATACCTTCAGAATACTTTTTATAACAAAAAGTTTAAATGCTATACAAACACTGTAGCCACAGTTCTGGCTAATGTGTGAATTACAAACATTATGAATGAACAATTACAACATCAAACAATTATTTGACATTATTTCAAGAGGAAATGCATTTGTGGGATGTTTAGTATCTCTCTATATTAAAAAAAAAAAAGTAACTGCCACAGCTGTTGTCGATTTTGAGCCTTGCAGTCTTTCTGGACTAATATCCACAAAACTATTGCATATAAAAATATGAAAATTGGTAGTTTTATAAAGAAATGTTTGATAAACACGCTGAATCAGACAGTTTTTAAATTGAAGAATCATTTTAAGATATATTTAATATTAAAGTTGGTCAAAATGGTTCTCTTAAAAATAGGAACGAAAACTATGCACAGGAATTTAATCTATAATTTAAAAGGATATAATTGACAAGTTTGTGTTGTGCAGAGTGCGATTATTTTTTTTAATTTGTTTAACTTTTTGTGGTTATATTTCAATTTTTTATTCAAAATTTTTATTATTTTGATGAAGATTTGTTTCATATTTCATAAAATCCATTATTTGAATTGCTGCCAATTTGTAAAATGGAGCACATAAAAATATTCACTTCCAATTAAGAAATGTATTTACACGTGAGTATTAAAAACAAAAATAAAACTTCAAAATAATAATGAAATGATCGTGTGTTAAAAGCAGTAAATGTAGAAAATTAGGAAATAAAAAATATACTATACTTACACGTGAATATTAAAAAGAGAAATAATTAAATTACTGAGTGTTTTCAAAGCATTAAGTAGGGAATCTTACATAGTATTTAAAATGCTCAAATAACAATATTTCCAAACAGTTTCAATTAAAAAATATATTTACACGAGAGATTAATTTATTTCGACAAATCTTTTACCTATTATGGCAAATTTTAAAACAGCGTAAATACTATTTCCTCTCAATTAAAAACTATATTTTTACGTTTAATAATTACCTTTAAAATAATGAAATAACTAATAAATTGTTAAAATATCATTAACAATATGGTACTTCTCCATTATCCCATCGACCACTTTTCATAACAAAAACTATGAAGCTAGAACAAGCGAGACATCCAACTTGGCAACTTTCATGAAATGTGCCAAATACCCATACACACCAACCTAAAAAGTGAAATTCTCTCCCACTCACATTGCTTGCATTCCAGCAAACAATTCATTACTTAGACAGTTCCAACAAGAATTTTGTTCATAAAGTAAACATTGAATACAAAAAAGTTTGATTTTTCAGCAACTTAGTAATAAAATCATACCATCATGTTGATTTTATTCTGTTCTGCGGCGAATTTTTTAAATTTGTAAAAGGATTTCAGTTTAAAACATAATAAAATATAAATAATTTTTTCTTTCACAAATTTCAATATTTTTAGCGTTCCAAAACAATTTTTTAACATTTGTAAATGAAATTCAATTTCAAACTTTTACTCTAATACACTGAATTTTGTCCTCCAGATTTTTGAATTTTTACGGGTTTATTTAACGGAATTTTTTTGTGTTCCACAGCGAATTTTTAACATTCCTAAAACAATTCTATTTACAATCACAATAGTTAGCCACTGTAGTATATTTTGTCCTCTACAATTTTTGAAATTATAGCGATTTTTTCAGTTTTTTCACATTTCAGTGTGATTTTTACACAGTAAAATAACTCCGGTTTTAATCTTTTAGCCCAATACATTAAAATTTCTTAATTTGCAATCTTAAAAATGCACAAATTCATCAATAACTCCAGTTTTAATTTTTTAGCCTAACATATTAAAATTTCTTTATTTACAATCTTAAAAATGCACAAATTAGTCAATAACTCCAGTTTTAATCTTCTAGCCCAATAGTACATTAAAATTTCTTAATTTGCAATCTTAAAAATGCACAAATTCATCAATAACTCCAGTTTTAATTTTTTAGCCTAACATATTAAAATTTCGGTACTTTTCGGTTAGCCGGGCACCAGTGAAATGTATATATCTATATATACATATATATGTATACATACACACATATATGTATGTGTATATATATATGTATATATACATACATGCATATATAAATGTGTGTATGTATAGATATATGTATATATATGTATACATAGATATATAAATTTCACTGGCGCCCGGCTAACCGAAAAGTACCAAAATTTCTTTATTTACAATCTTAAAAATGCACAAATTAGTCAATAACTCCAGTTTTAATCTTCTAGCCCAATAGTACATTAAAATTTCTTTATTTGCAATCTTAAAAATGCACAAATTCATGAAAACTTGCAGTGCAGAAATCTCAAGAATACATGAAACACAATACTTATTTTTATGCATGAAACACAATACTTATTTTCATGCATGAAGCACAATACTTATTTTTATGCATGAAACACAATACTTATCAAATAAAATAAATAAAAACTCAGTTACTTTTATTTCTCACATTTTGTCCACACTTAAAATAGACTGCTTATGAATGGATATTTCAAAATATATAAAAGAGACCCCAAAAAACACAACTATTCAATCTGTCGTAATACCTTTAATCTTCATCAGAAATAGCAAAATAAAAAACATTTCAACTCAACAAAACACCCATTTCAAGAAAACCAACGATACATAAAACAAGAAACTCAAAGCTGCCAAGTCTCCAGCTTTTTGGATACCAGTATTTTAGTACAGGAATGTTGTTTTGTTCAATCGGAGCATTCTGCGATTTAAAATAACAACATTTTCTGTAAGAATATACTGGTGTAGAAAAAGCCGGAGACTTGGCAACTCAATGATCTGAAAAAATCAATTAAATTAAAGTAAGCGTAGCCATAATATATGGAACAAAGTGATATTGCAAAAAGAAGTGATTTATTGCCTCGCCAAATTCAATGTCACCAAGTGTCTCGCTTGTTCTAGGATTCAGCCCATAAATCTTATGATAATTTATTTAATTTATCTATTATTATAAGAAGTGGCTAAAATGAGAAATATAACAAATGACATGTTTAACTCCAACATATTGTCATAATTATTATAATAGAAGTGCATACTTTATATATAAATAGAAATATATACTTTATATATATAAAAATAAATATTTTAATTGTAATTTTAAAATATGTACCATAACATAAAAATGGGTACTTTTCCATTATACCAACATCATGCCAAAATGTATGCTAATGTACCATTTACTGCAACCCTGACCATGCAAAGGATTTTATTGCAAACCGTGCCAAATATTGTGACTGCCTATTTATTGATAGTGAATAATTTTTTTTATTTAATTCTAAGCATGCAAAACATCCTAATTTTCTATTTTCCAAATCAAAAATATTTTTTATTAAGTTACAATTTACATTTTCTGCTGACGTTGAGATGGATTTTATCATTTGGCAGTTGTAAGCTGCAATAAAATTGTTTCAGAGCTATGGAATCATATATAAAGAAAGTTTTTTTTTTTTGTGAGATGCTGGCTATGAACATTTCACAGTAAATCAAATATAACTCTGTTGATCCTAACAGTAGATGTTATAATACCCAATATGTTGAGAGATTAGCAGGCATCGCAAAATGGCATAATAAAAAACGGTACTACTCTATTATCCCGTCGACCACTTTTCATAACAAAAAACTATCGCCAAATAAACAGGAGAACGTTGCCATTGGAATATCAAAATAAATAAATAAATAAAATAAAAGAATTTAAGGACACGATTGTTATTTTAATTAATAAAATAACTAATAAATCAGTAAAACATAATGAAAAATACATGCAAATGTCGAATTAAAAACCACTTGATGACATAACAAACACGTATAATGCTTCTGACATCAAATAAATGGGACTGCATTTTTGGTGTTTAATCTTACAGTTTGGCGATAGTTTTTTGTTATGAAAAGTGATCAACGGGTTAAAAGAGAAGTACCTAAAAAATATTGAGTAACTGTCCGTTATTATGTACTAGTATAATAACTTTATGATTTATAATATCTTATATACTTAATAATATCTTATAGATTTTATGTAGTGATGCAATGTTTTAATTTTTTTTAAATGAAATATTGACTGAAATGTAAGAGATATTTATAATTTCATGCCTGCAACTTAAATTGAGTTTTATTATTTTATTGCATAATATTTATGTACTTTTTAAACATATATGTGTATTTGCTTAATAAAATAGTTCGTGAAAGTCTGTAATTTTCAAATGTTATATAATTTTTAAATGATCACTTTCACATCAACAATGTTAATTTTTTTCCAAGGATGCATTTTGTGGTCAGCATCAATTGTGTTGGTATAACGGAAAAGTACTTTAAAATGTTCTTTTTTGGTTAGATTGTAATCTGCATTTTAATTCAATATTATGAAATACGTAGCTTTCCCACCCTCAATATATTTATACAGTGTAATATTCTTTTATTAAAAACTATTATGAAAATGTTTATCTCACAGTTTGGTGATACATAAAAAGTAATCCAATTAAAAACTATCCTGAAAATGTTTACCTGACTGTTTGGAGATATATATATATGTATGTATGTATATATATATATATAATAAATAATAAGTAATCCAATTAAAATATTTCCCTGTCAATCATTTCTTGAAAAAGATTAAAATTGAAATTTATTAACAAAGAGAATGATTATTTAGTACTTTTTTACTATAGCGGGCCCTGGCATTTTTTTTTTTTTTTTTTTTTTTTTTTTAAAGTTTGGTGCAATTTGGGCATTAGTGAACCTGTTCGTATCTGCCATGGCCCTAACTAGTTTGTTCACAAGTGCCTCACATGGCTGTTAGAGTTAAATTAATATATCCTTAACATTTCTCAATCAAAAAAAAAAAAAACTATCAGAAATATTTATTAGTATTCATAGTATATGTTAAAACATTAATATTCAAATAAATAAATAGAAAGTTGATACAAAAGTTAGAATTGATATTTTACTTTTGAGATCTACAAACGGTGTTTTGGCTACCAAAGACAAACAAAATGGCAAAGAGTTTCAAAAATTTATTATCATATGTCTATAGGTGTTGCCATCTTTTGTAATTTTCTTCAAATAAAAAAAACATAAAATAACTATTGAAAAATTGGGATGTTCACATGTGGCTTACTCTCCACTATACAGTCAACTCTGTGAAATCTGCACACTTAGGGACCAAGGGTTTGGCGGATTATAGATAATTTCTCTGTTTACATTTTATTTTTTTATAGTCGGACTATTAATTAGAAATATTTAAACATAAATTACAATAGAAAAGGAAAATATAATGCATAACTGGTTTAAATTATTTAATAACTAAGTTAATTTAAAGAAAAATTAATTATACAATGCAAATTTTATTTATATTATTCATTTTTTAAATACAGTCAACTCTGTTAAATCTGCACAGTTTGGGACCAAGAGTTTTGCAGATTACAGAACATTCCTTTGTTTTCTTTTTAAACTGAACTATAAATTACTAATATTTGTACAAAAATAACAATATAACAAGTGGGTAAGTGTGATCGAAGATCGCTCAAAGGGTTTCGTTTAATATTCCTTTCAAAACACTTTATCCTTTCTTTAATAAATTCAAACAAATTTCATTTAGCAAAAAAAAAAAAAAAAAAAAAAAAAAAGTCATGTTTTTCATAAAGTAAAAATTTGTCTATTTTATCGTTTTTTTTCGAATATCTAAACCAGCCGGATAGCGGACGAAGCCCGCTATTATACTCTGTCATAATAATATTTGACATGTGGACTAAATGCGATATTAAAAAAAAAAAAAAATTAAACATGTTGTACACCTTTAAAATGTTAAAATATGCGAATATTTCCATAATCGGATTTTTATCATGATTCAATATGTTTCTCAAACCTCAAACTCATATATTTACTATTCTCTATTATTTATATTGATACTCGCTTTGTATTATTCTCAAACATTTGAAAAATTAGTTATACTTCCCATATGACGTCAGATTTTCGTTATAATTCTCTAATGACGTGATAATAATCTGCTTTGTGTACTTACACATACTCCTTGTATTATTGAGAAATCTTAGACATTTTCCGTTTTATTATGACTATGACGTCAATCAATTTTATTTCATATTAATCTTTTTTTTCATTTGGTGAAACTTTTTATTTCATTTTTCACATGGAAATTGTCTGATAAAAAATTAATTATTGTAGAAAGAATTTCTTCGTGGATTTTTAATTTTTGGCATCAGCTATAATGAAAAATGGGTACTTTTCGGTTAGCCGGGCGCCACTGATATGTATATATCTATATATACATATATATGTATACATACACACATATATGTATGTGTATATATATGTATATATATATACATGCATATATAAATGTGTGTATGTATAGATATATGTATATATATGTATACATAGATATATAAATTTCACTGGCGCCTGGCTAACCGAAAAGTACCGAAAAATGTTTAAATTTAATAGGAAAAGGCTGTTAGAATTTTGGTTTTTTATCTCTATTTATTAAAATAATACGATTTTTTCAAAATTTTAATATTTTCAGCTCTTCACAGCAGATATTCTGATTTATACACAAAGTTTCAACTCTGTAAGTTACATACTTTTTGAGAATGGCTCTGTGACGGACAGACAACGGAGCAGGGGTAATAGGGTTTCGTGAGATGAACGAAACCCTAAAAAGGAACACTATAACTCAAAAGTAATGTAATAATTCTAAGTATAGAAAAGTTGAAACTGGTGTGAAACAATAAGAGCTAAACAATCTTCTTAAGGAGATTTTTTAGCTCTTAATTCTAAGTATGCTGGAATTATTATAAAATTTAAATTTCATTAGCTGTTAATTTTTTGAATATTTACTCAATGGGAATTTAAGTTTTGGCGTAAATCTGAATATATATATATATATATCCAAGTTGTTTAAAGGTGTATTTAGCAAAATTGCCTTTCAAATAAGACCAAATCAGTTACTGATTTCTGCAGATATTTCTTTAGTCAGCTGTTACATGAATGTATTAGTTTTAAAATGTAAATTACTCCACTGATATTAGCATTTAGTTGTTCCTTTTGCTTTACCTAAAGTTATTATTTTAATATACATCATGCAAATCACATAAAACTTGTTAAATCACAATTTAAAGCATTTAAAAATTGATAATTCATAAAAACAACTATATGTAATTTCTTTAATGAACTTAACTATGAAAGTATGATTTCGTTTGTTTACATTTGAAAATGGATGGCGGATTATACATTGGCGGATTTCACAGAGTCGACTGTATATATTATTAATGATTTTTATATAAAATTTACTTGTTTGTATATAAAGATAGATAAATGGTTTCTTTATATTAAATAAATTGTAGAAATATAGAAAAAATTGTTTGTGTATACGAAACAGTGAACAGGTTGGCAGAAAATATGTTGCCAAATTTGCTTCTCTCGGAAAGGCCCATATACGGAAAAGTTCGTTTTCAACAAAAAGTTAAAACATCACAATAGTAAAACACATCTTTTTAAAATGGAGATGTATTAAACTTCTAAACAGAAATTATATTTAAACAGCTATTTTAGCATAAGAAATAACCTTAAAGAGTACTTTCTTTGAAACTAATCACTGAACTCTGAGCACTAAGATAATTACTATGGTCATTGTTAGTTAACAGATTTGTTTTCAAAAAGCTTTCTTTAGAAATTTTAGCCAAATTTATGATTTTGCTATGAAAATGTTTGAAATATATTAGGCAGTTTTTAAATACTAATCAAGAAAAATGGTGAAAGGAAAATAGTGGCAAAATAATGGAGTCTCCCTTGAAAAATAATGAAAATTTAATAACATTCCTTTAATGCAATAAGAGTACTCCATTGAATCCTACCTTTTTCAGTTAAATTGAAAATCAAAGTAAACTTTTATGAATATACTGCTCGAGTAAGTAGATGATCTGCTAAGATAAGATAAGGGATGTATTAATCCCTCATAAAATACAGAAAACACAGTAAGATACGCACATGGTTTTTTTTTTTTTTTAAAGAAATTAACGTAGATACACGCCGTATACCTTCTGGATTTTTTTAAAGAAACTCTGTATACTCCATTTTTCAAATAAAATTACAGAGTATACTCTCTAGATTTTTTACAACTATAACACTGAATGCACAAATTATTGATATTAAAAATTAAAAACAACTAAAATGATATGCTTAATGCTTGCTTAAAGTTCTGATGTGAATTTGAAATAAGTTTATTTTGTCATAAAAAACAGTCAAATTCATAATAATGTTTCAATAAATTTACACGTGGTGATTTTACATTTGGAAGCTCAACAACCAGATTTCCCCCAAATAGTTTGATTGCGTATAATAGAAATTTGCCCATGTAAACAAAGCTTTGTTTACTGGGACAAAGCTTTGTTTACTATCACAATAACAGTCAAAACAAATTATAAATGCAAGTTATCAATTATAAACAAATTAATAAAAGGAAAATAAAGAAATAATTTATTTAAATAAAAAATAATTTCTCACCTTTAAGCGATTTCAAGTTTGAAGACGTCTTCATACAGCTAACAAATAAACTTTCAAATAATCACAACACAGCTGCTAAATCTTAAGCGTGCGATACAGATAGCAACAAACTGGGTTTTTTTTAATTAAACCACGCGCATGCTTGTGAGGCGTCACTGAACTTGAAAATACAACACGTGGTAAATATTTATCCAAGAACTCTAGCGTCCTAGATTACAGCGAGGTTAACGGATTACAGCTTAACTCAAAGACAGCCAGCCAATCAAAGACCAGTTGCACTGCGCGCGCATCGAATTACGATTTATTTTACGATAAGCTTTCACGGTTTGTAATCCAGCTTAACTGTGACGATTTAAAATGAAATAGATAATTTTCAAATCCCTCAAATTTGTAAAAATCTATAAATTATTTATTAATGAAAATTTAACAAATTCTAGGAACATCATATCGGTAATACCCCGTTCAGACTAGGCCATATAAGCTGCGTTTTCACTGGTCGACCCAAGGCCTAACCGACCTAACTTTCAACCTAAACCCAAGATTTTAGGTCGTTAGGAAGCTATTTTGGAACGGATTAAGACGCCTAGGAGCTGACGCATATCCATTTTGTTTCGCATTATTGGTACGCAGCTCAGCATCAATTTACCCGCGACCTACGTTATACACGGCCTGTGCATGACGTTTAAAACGTCAAATGGTGTGGATCATTTTTGCACGGCGACTGGTGCAAAACGGTGGGTGCGCCACTTTGAACCAATCGTTGTGTAAAAATGATCCACTTCATGTGACGTTTTAAACGTCATGCACCGGCCGTGTATAACGTAGGTCGCGATCTACCGCAGGCCTGAGTTGGGGTTGCCTAAGACTCGGTTCTGATTGGCTGAACCGGTTCTGATTAGCTTGGTTTTTCAACTGGGTTGCAATTCGGGTACCAAATCTGCGAGGATGTGTCAGCCTCTATTATAGGAGTTCTAGAAGAGATGCTTTATACCAGGGCTACACTACATACCGGGCTTGCTCAGGGCTACACTACATACCGGGCTTGCTCATTCATTATGATGACGTCACAAAAGGTGGCTGACTAGGAGGAAAGACATACAGCGATTGGCACAAAACGATGGGCGCGTTGCTTTGGACCAATCGCTGGTCGCGGTCAGCCACCATTTGTGACGTTTTGAGAGTGAATGAGCAAGCCCGGTATCTAGTGTTGCCTTGTTTATACCATATGCTATATACTAGAGATGGTTTATGCTATGTATTCTAGGTGCTGCATTTATAGTCACGCAGCTATGTTTGGCGACTTTTTGGTTGGCGCGATTTTCAAGCCCGCGCCAAACCAATAACTTATTACAATTGATAGGTTGGCATTAAAGAAAAAAATCCCCTAAATTGGGCGAATTTTTTCCTTTTTATAACCGATAAAAAAAAAAAACTGCGTGAACGAGGCTAACGAAAAAGAAAGGCTACCGCGGTGCTTTACGCGTATCTTTTTTTACAGACCGCGGGAGTCACGTGATGCTCGAATGTACCAATGAAGGTGTACGAAAAGTGCAACACGTCACTCTAGCGGTCTGTAAAAAACGATAAGTGGAATGCACCGCGGTAGCCTGTCTTTTTCGTTAGCCTCGCTGCGTGAATGTATGACATCATAGCCGCGATTTTAAAAGTTTGATCTGTGCTCAATCCGAGGCTAACGAAAGAGAAAGGCTACCGCAGTGCTTTACGCGTATCTTTTTTTTTACAGACCGCGGGAGTCACGTGATGCTCGAATGCACCAATACAGGTGTACGAAAAGAGCATCACGTCACTCTAGCGGTCTGTAAAAAAAGATAAGTCGAATGCACCGCGGTAGCCTGTCTTTTTCGTTAGCCTCGGCTCAATCCTAAGCCCAGCCAATCAGAAAAGAGCTTTTTCACACACAATGGCGGCGTAAAAATGATATTTATTTTGGATTACTCTGTTTCTGCAAAAATAAATTTACTTTTTTTGCGATTGAAGTAAAATAGGGAGCTTTCTTAACAAGTTTATATCTTTTATTAATGTCTTTTCGTTTAGTAAATAGTAATCCAGTATAGACTACTTAAGTAGTCTCTACTGGATTACTATAGGGCATTCCATTAGATGGCAACGAGTCACGTGAGTCCATGCACTAATTAATTTCTTAACGCCTTTTAAAGAAGCATCTCTTGTTTCAGAGAAGGAAAACGAAGGAATGTTATTATTAATATTGAACCATTTAACAATTTAAAAGTTACGTACGACATGCAAATATCGTGCACTAATATATAGTGCTCATGCAAAGCATTATGCAAATATTCTTATTAAAAATTGGCGATAGTATATATATATATATATTTTTTTTTTTTTTTTTTTTTCAAATATAATTTATTTTAAAGTAACTTAATGCTATTCCAAGTATATTGGCCTGATATATTTTTTCTGAGAGTTATTTTATTTATATTTTCTGTTTTAATACTAAAAATCATACCTTTTTTAGCCACTTTCACGTGACAGAAATTGAATTTAATTAAAAAAATATACCTAGTTGGACGTTGGATGTTCACAATCCTCAAATCCCATGAATGGGTTCATTTGTAAACTTTAAACAATCTATTAACATTCTGGTTTTACCCCGGTAAACAGAAAAGTTAACTTGCGCATTCTCTAAATGTCCATTGTTTGTAAATATTGTTATTATATTTTTCCCACTATGCATAATTCCATTATGTAAAATGTTCAAATAAATGTGCGTGGATTTAAGTTTTTTATAACTTTTCCAAAAAGCGCTGTTTCATATTTTTAATAATATAATGTTCTATTTTATTATTATTATTATTCAAAATTGAGAAAATACAGACAATAAAAAAGAATTCTTTCTCACTGAACATTGATAAACATTGATATTTTATTTAAAATACTCCACCTAAATTTGTGTAGGTATTGTTATCATTCCATTTTCATAGTTTACATAATTTAATTAAGTGAAATTCAAATAAATATCTGTAGATTTATAATTTTGTATAATTTTTCTAATGAGGCTGTTTAATATTTTTTACTTGAATAATGTTCTATTAGTTTTTTTTTTTTAAATAAGAGAATGTAAAGAATAAAAAGAACTATTTACCATCGATGGCTGATATACGTTGACATTTAATTCAATATGTTTGCCCTTACATAAATTCAATATGAATTTATGTAACTCATAGCAGTTCTATTATTACTATTATTATTATTTCATAATATGTTTTATTCAATTAAGTGAAATGCTAAGAAATATGTGCGTAATTTATGCTTTTTGTATTGTGTATTTTGTATTATTTTTAAAAAATAACAGAATACACAACGAATTAAAAAGAAATGTTTCTAAATGTTGATATTTCACCCAATATATTTTCCTATATCTGTGTAAATCGACTGTGGATATTGCTTTTATTTTTCTCAAAATTTGTGTAATTAAATTATCTGAAATGGTCAAATAAATGTGTGTAAAATGATATTTCTTACCATTTTTCTAAAGATCATTGTTTATTTATTAATTTATTTACATTTATAATGTTCCATTGGTATGCTTTTTTTTTTTTCAAATAAGAAATTATAATGAATAAAAAAGAGTTAATATTTTATTATTTTTCATAATTTGCATAATTGCACCAAATGTTTAGAAAAGTGTGTGTAAATTTATGTTTTTATAAATTTTCTACATCGCTCTATTTTATAACTTTTAGTAGCATAATGTTCTCACATTATTTTTAAAAAAATAAGAAACATAAAAATATTTAAAAATAATTATTTCTCACTTATGGTTGATAAACGTTAATGTTTGATTCAGCTCATTCAATTATTGCTTTTTTTACCTTTCAAAAATTAAAAGAAAACATAAAATATTTTGATTTACATGTTATTCAGTAAGACAATTATTGCTGTTAAAAATGATAATATGTGTACGAAATCATAGACTTTATTGTAAAAATAAAAGCTGATAAGCCTATAAGTGTTGAATAACAATACTCTACTACATTAAGTTTAGTTTGGTTTAATAAGTTACAGAGACAATTTTTATTTACTTTTTTTTTTTTTTTAGATATTAAAATTATAATATTTTAAAATCATCTTTTTTTTTTTTTTTTTTACAATTGGGAAAATGGTTGTTGTTTTCAGTCGAGAATGGACCTCTTGACGTCGTCACTTTATTTTTTAAGCGTTTTTAACGAAATTCTGTAACTTTAGAAGAATTTTTCTTTGAATAGGCAATAGAAATGCATAAAATCGTTCAAAGGCGTAGGAGCTGGGGGAGCTGTGGCTTCCCCTGGAATATTTCAGACGGACTCAGTTCCCCTGGGAGAAATCCTTGCACCACATCTGTTTACGATACATTGTTGAATTGAAAAATTAAGTCTACTTTTTCTAGGAAATTCACACAATAAACAACAAAGAGAAGAGAGAGAGGGGGTGGTGAGCACACTTGTTTGTGCCTTCACCCTTTTTCTTCTCATTGTTTACAACCCTCTCGATTCCCAGGAAAAAACGGAGTCTTATAGGTTTCCTACAAATTACCGGGTGTTGGATGTTCTGGCGCCCATTGTTATTTGATGAGCATTGTTCTGCCGCCTTATCCCCTTTTTAAGCTGATAAATATATCCGAGAGAAATCTTTTACTTCTGAAAACTATAACTTGGTAACCCTGAAACCCTACCCTACTTGGCGAAATAAATTTTGTGTGAATATATGTGGTACTGTACATTAGAATAATAATAATTAACCAGAGGGCCCGTGGGAGAATTTCGCACTGAAATGTAATATTTTTTAGGTACTTCTCTATTATCCCGTCGACCACTTTTTATATAAAAAAACTATCGCCAAATTGTAAGATTAAATGCCAAAAATGCAGTCCCAATTACTTGATGTCAGAAGCATTATACATGTTTGTTACGTCATCAAGTGGTTTTTAATTCGACATCATTTGCGTGTAATTTTCATTATGTTTTACTGATTTATTAGTTATTACGGTACGTCTCTCCCGTCGACCACTTTTCATAACAAAAAACTATCGCCAAACTGTGACGCCAAATAAACGGGAGAACGTTGCCATGGGAATATCAAAATAAATAAATAAATAAAAATAAAATATAAGAATTTAAGGACACAATTGTTATTTTAATTAATGAAATAACTAATAAATAAGTAAAACATAATGAAAAATAAATGCAAATGTCGAATTAGAAACCACTTGAGTGGGGAGGTCAGAGATCACAGGGGACAGTAGCAGTAGATCAGAGCTATAGATAAGGGATTCTATAGTCCCGGCAGTAGATGGCCTTTATGGGATAAGTAACAGTATGTATACTGTGACATAGAAGTAGTATGATTTGACTCGGTTTAAGATGTGAGAATTGGGGATAGCATCTTGGTATGTGGTCACTCCAAGAGTCGTGTCAAACTCATTGAATGGCAGTGAGTGATGAAGTATAAAAAAATAAAAAAGGAGGGAAGAAAGCATATATTATGGCTATTTATTTCCCTGTAACACACTATAACAGTTATAATAACACAATACTCCGACTCCACCCTTAAATGTAGGAGTGTGGGAATCTTGGTTTTGGCAATAAAAAAGGGTTTTAAACGTCATACGAGATACGGCAATTTATCTAGCAACTCATTCTCACTTTGCTCTTCTTAGAGATTGTTTATACTTTTAAATTTTTCATCTATTTCGTATATATATATATATATATTGCAGAAATGTCTTAAAAAACTGTAAAAAAAAAATGAGGATTTTTTTTAATGAAACGAGTTCAGATGATAAACATTTTCTCTTATATCTCAATTAAATTATTTTTATTGCTCATGTTCATCTTATATCTATACAAAAACGTCTCACCACGCAGACAGTGGCGGCTCGTCAGGGGATTCACAATCACTTTACTAGCAGTAATTTCATAAACAAACTTTCTCCTTGTTTAATCGTGGAAAATCACACCAATAAAACAGATCAAATTTTATATATTAAAAATTTCTGGTAGAAAAGTGATTGTGAACCCTCTGAAGAACCACTATTGCACCCAGGGTCGGACTCGGTCACTGTCAAATGCGAAGACTTTGGATTTTTGGAGGGCGCTACTTTTTTAACGATGTGACCATCTTGCTAGTAGAAACAAGCAATATCTATTACCATTCCAGTTCTTCTTTCTATGGACGCTTTCAATTTCGGAACTGGATCCGAAATTAAAAGTGTCCCTAGGAAAAAAAAAAAAAAAAAAAAAAAAAAAAAAACACTGCAACCAAAATCGAAACAGAATAAAGATAACCGTTTAGACATCTAACCTCACATATGCAAAAAAAGAAAAAAAAACATTTAAAATATTGAAATGTAAATGAAATATTTGTAAAGAACGCTGCAATTGACTTAACCTTAGCTTGAGAGTGGTTAGCGTAGGATCCTAAATATACAGAATTTTAGTACTAAATAAGAATGCTATGATTAATTAAACATATTTTAAACTTTTTTTTGCAGCGGGAGGATAAAAAATCTTAATGCTGCTAGTAATATTAAAAAACGTGTAAATATTTTTTATTTGATTTTAAATCAAAGTATCTGTAAAATACGAAGGTTTGTATAAAGTAAACTCTGTCTAAACTCTAAAGCTCTACATGTAAGACAGATTTTCATCTTATACAGCAACCGCCTTGGGCAGGGTGTACTGTATTAAAAAAAAAAAAATCTTAGCAACAGGCTATGGTCGAAGGGGCGCAAAAAGAACCTTTCAAAGGCCGCCGCCTTCAACAACCTGTTCTAATGCATATATACAAAATAGCTGACCGCCATTCTGATTATCACATTTTATAAACAAAATTGAAACAGTTCCGTTTTCATATTAAAATGTAATTTCTAACAAAAAAGAATGTTTGACCTATCTTTTCTTTGCCGAAAATATTCTTCATAAATAATTTTATGCATCAAGCGCAAAAATCGATATAATAAATATTTTTATGGGGAAATTACAATCACAGCATTTGAGTTTTATATACGAATACAAGAAGCGTACACATTTCAGACAAATACCTAATAAAAGATCTTACAAAAAAAAAAAGGTCAAATATATTACTTTGAAATAGAGGCGACGCTCTTCGACGCCAGACAGCCTGAAAATTTTTAGAGCAGATCATGTGGCTATTGGTAACAGACAGGATCACAGTATATATATTAGGTTTTAAAATATTTAAATGGTCCTCTGAAACAAAAAAAAACTTTCAAGAAAAAAAATTGCAATTCTTCTGCTTTGCAAAGTGAAAAAAAAAAAAAACATTAACAAAAGAAAATGCTTCAAAAAAGTATTTTATTTTTTTAATATTAAACAATTTAAGACTGTTCAAATCAAATTTTGTAACTATTAGCCTCACCCGAGGGAGGCCGCAGCTTCACCTGGTTTAGGGCGCACCTATCCACGGGTCGATTGTCCGGCGGGCCCCAGTCCAAGCCTGCCAGAATATAAATTAATGTAGTAAAATCTTTTTTTTTTTTTTTTTCAATTTATAAGCCTTATTTCAGCATGGGCGGAATGAAAATGTGTTTAAAATTATGTCATTAGAAAATGTTTAAGCTTTATGAATGAAAGTGCACGTTTTCTTTAAAACACGAGGTCTTTATTACCAGTCGAAATATTTCACCTTTGTATAAAATTAGGAACTAATTTTTTATTTATCGTTGTATTACTATTTTTTTTTTGAACACACAGTATTTCTGTAAAGTGTTCGAAAAGTTTAGTGGAATAACTATTTTTTTTTCTTTTCACTTTATAATTCAAAAATTCATTGACTACTATAATATGTGATATCGTGTGGTGATGGGGTAGGGGCAGAGCCTGATTACGACCTAAACAAACTCTCATTGCTATTTTCGAAAAATATTTTTTGCCTAAAATTCTGCAATTAAATAAGGATTAATGCGAAAAAATACTTTTCGAAAGAAGTGGTGTAAATTTGCATAGGTTATAATCAGGTGCTAAGTTGATACTTAACTTTTTTTCTCTTTTCGAAAGAAAATGCTTATCAATTCTGCATTTGATATTTGCCATATTTTCAAAATCTCAAAAACAATACGCACAAAATTTCATTTGCCACCCCCCCCCCCCTTACCTCTAATTTTTTCGCTTTGGGTTCATGTGGAATATGCCTAAATCTAGCTCTCATTATTGTTTTCTAATCTGCATTGATAAAGCATATGCAAGTTTCCACAAAACAACAACAACAAAAAAAAACTTTCAAATTTTTCATTTTTTGTTTGTAAATTGGTCAATAATTTTATTCAACTTGTCACACTATTTTTTTTCCTCCAATCGTAAAATAACTAAATAGCTAAGGCATTGATGTTGTTACGTCTTAAATACAGGTTTCTCAGCGGTGACATGTTTCTGCTACCATTATTTCCGCGCAGTAATCATCATGATAAATTTATAAAACTTTTTCAAGAGTATTAGTACCAAGAAATTATTGTTTGGAAATAATGGTAGCCAATAAAGTGACCGATGAGAACCCCGTAAATAAGTTTTGATTACTTAAGGATTTGAAAAGCTTCAACGTCGTCTATGGAAAAGTTAAAGAAAAAAATTCAGGCTTGCTGAAACGGTGTTGGATTATTTACTTGAGGCTGCAATATGATATGAATTGAAATTTAAACTTCACGAATAGAAGTAGAAATTTCTTTTAACTGTGCATGAAAACATGTTTTAAATCGAAGTAGTTAAAGTTAAAAACAATTTAAAATATTTTAGGAATATGCTGATTGAAACAAGCTTCAACTATAATATCTGATTTATAGTGAAAAAAAAATGTAAATATTTTTACAAATCGCTATTTTGCTCTTTTTAATTTTGCGCCCTTAGGATTCGTGCGCCTGGAGCAGTTTGCCCCAACTGATCCACGGTAGCTACGCCCCTGCACTTGATGACATAACAAACACGTATAATGCTTCTGACATCAAGTAAATGGGACTGCATTTTTGGCGTTTAATCTTACAGTTTGGCGATAGTTTTTTGTTATGAAAAGTGGTCGACGGGATAATAGAAAAGTACTGTTATTTAATTAATTAAAATAACAATTGTTGTTAGGGGAACCGTCGGTAGCGTAATAATTTTTCTTATTTTTATAAATAGTTAAATCAGTCTTCAAATTTAATATACATTTTCATCTTTTGATATGTTAAAGGAGTTTGTTCAGCTTACCTGAAATTTTCCTTTTTGCGCCAAGTGATATCCACAGTAATCCAAAGTGTTGTAGCGATATTTATCTTATCCATTGATTCACTTATATTGGAGTAATAAGAAATAGTATTAGTAGAAAATAACAATTGTGTGAAATAAGCAGAAGATTCATTTTCCTTTGAATATAATATTATAATTCTTGGCTAGATGTACATGTTTAAAATCGCGTCTTGGAGGCTGCGTATAAGTGCTCCAATTTTACATTATATTAAAATATATTTACATCATATATATACAAGAGCGTCTTAACTGCTCGGATGCATTTTGGAAACTGAAGGGAGATTGTTATTTGAGTTCTGTGCACACGCGCGGGACAACAGCTGTAGATTGAAGGAGGGAGATCTGCAGTATTTCTCCAGTTAGTTAGTTTCGACAGTCTCTGGTTTGATTCACTGTTTTGCATCTGCGGTTGTCACTTAAAGTACTTATAGTTAATTGGGGTCTGGTTTTTAACATGTTTTTCAATCGTTCGCTGCACGTGGAGATTAATTAACTGCATAAAAAAGGTTTCTCCGTCAATTGTGTCCTTAAATTCTTATATTTTATTTATTTTGATATTCCAATGGCAATGTTCTCCCTTTAATTTGGCGATAGGTTTTTGTTATGAAAAGTGGTCGACGGGATAATAGAGAAGTACCATTTTTTAGCAATATGTAATATTTATTAGATTCAGGTTTAAACTTCTAAAGAAAAAGCAAGTATAAAAATATCTGCAAACAACATTTAGTTTTTAGTCAAGCCAGAATATCATCTAATTTATTCCATCAAAGTTAGAGTAAATGGTAAAAACTGATCCAAGATTTCAAAAGGCACGCATGAGAAAAAAAAATAATAACAATCGTATTTTAACTGCATTAGAGGATGCCGTCATCCGCTTTGGGAAAAACATGGGACATAGAAATATAAATCTAAACATTTCAATTTCAATTTCGCTTTTTAATCATAAATATAAAATAAACCCGTGCGGTGTTTTTTATAATAATTGCTGAGTATCATATAATGTGGTATTTTATTTTTGTGGCAACAACATTTTGAGGAAAACCTTTCATTTCTTTTATCAAAACAATGCCGGTTTAATTTTTAATTTTCAGCAAATTTTAATCAAAAACATGTTTTAACGAAATGTTAAGTGTGCTTCAGAAGCCTGTTCAAAATCCTTTCATATGCTATCTCATTCATCGTTCTGCGTTTCGCATTTTCTGAGAAAAAGGGATGTTGACAGGAGAAATAATATATATGATGATATGATGATGATTTTATTATAAATATATTTTTTACAGCTATAATTTGATTTCCTCTTAAGTAAATAAATAAATAAATCATTCTTTACTTTGTTCAACACTTTAGCATTCGTTTTACAAAACTTGAGATATTGAAAACTAATTTTAATATTGAATTTTTATCATTTTTGGTAAAAAGGTGATTACAAATTTAAAATAGAAAAATATATAGACTTTTATATATTTACTTGCATAACAGTATTTTGCACATGGAATTACTGTTTTTTTTTCCCAAAGTTTTTATGCATTTAGATGAAAAAAGCAGAAATAACAAATAGACCATTTAAAAATCTAAGGCCGAAAAAAGTTTTGAAACTAGAATTTATTTCTTCCGCATGTTGTTAATTAATATATTTATCTATTTATAATTAATAGCTCTGGTGATTACTATCTGATGTATAAAAGAAATTGCCCACATGACAATATAATTTTTAAAAATCAAATTATCTCTTGCAGTTTCCAGTTGCAGGTATTATTAATATAATTTTGCATATGAATTTACATTTATAGTGACAGACCATTTAATTCTTTTACCGAGTATGTTTTCAAAGTTAATGTTTTCGTAAAAATAAAATAAATCAGTTTTTTGGTTTAAACCAGTTTTTTTGTTTTTGTTTGTTTGTTTGTTTAAGCAATGTTTTTTGTTTTGTTTTTTTAAATATCATTTCCTATTACATATAGTTCATAAAAATAAACATTCTTGGATATCATAAAGTAATGTAACTTCATTTGAAAATATTTCAAATTAAATAAATACAGTCAGTTATGTAGAAAAGTGAAATCATTTGTAATTTAAACGTTATTAGTAACAAAAGAATAAACGGCTGACACAGTCAAACATTGATACCTTTAAAATCTTTTCAAGAATCTTTTGATTACTAATAAATAAATATTTGATGTAGTTTCATGAATATAATATATTTTTCCACTGTTATTCAAAGTAATTTCTTTGAAATATTTGTTATCATGATGCGATGTGTGATAGTATGTCTTGGGATGTCCGATTCTTTCTGTCAGAACACTAAATGAGCAATTATGATCTTTTATTTTAAAAAAGCGCTTTTCATAAGGAATTCCTGGAATTATTTTATATTTAGCAGTTGCGTTTTTACACTTTCTTTTAAGAAGTATTGTGTATTGTCACTTGACACTTCTCCTCCGAAACTGCCAGATTTCCAAAAAAAAGTAACAATAAAATAAGCAGAGAAAAACTATTTACCAACATTTTAGACTACTGAAAATATTTTAAATGCACAGTAGCTTTACAAAAGGTTGTCATGCACTAAAAGATTTATTAAATGAGCTTTTTTTTTTAATATATTGTGGTAACGTGAGACGATGTATATATAATTAATAAAATCCATTATTGTTTGAAGAAAAAAAAACTTTATTGTAAATTAACATAAAAAAAAACAAAAGTAAAAAATATGATGAACATATCCATGTTGTAAAAGTATAATTTCAGAAAAAACATTCTGAGGTCCGCTCAAAAAGAACCTTTCAACAACTCGTTCAACATCCAACTGCCGTCTCCTCTCAACAAACCTCTTGCATCTCCAGATATCTCTTAGTGACTTCCCTCTGGAAACTGCTCTTTTTCTATGGGGAAAGAAACGCCCCATAATCTCTTCTGATTGACGATCTTTTTTAATCCTTTACTTCCAAGTCTGAAAATTGCACTTCGTAGGGGCCCAGTTCTTTGTATCCAAAAGAATTGCTTTTACAATCCTTATCTACTCATTCATAGAGCCTTCAATACAACAAATACATTCCAGCTTGGCTTATCTCAAGGTGACAATGAAATTCACCATTCGATAGAATTTTTCTCAAAAGAGATCAATCTATCAGATTATTTTCATTCCAAGGAGATTATCCCTTTTCTACAAGTAAGGGATTAGTTGATTCATGTCAACTCATCACAACACCTCCCCCCTAAGGGAAAATTTCTGGAAGAAATTTGGCATATACATGAATACAATAAGCTCTTTCAATCAACTTCTAAAGAGGTCATCAAAGTATAAAGGAATTTAGAATAACACATGAAATCCCCATAGAATACAAACACATTCCCATACTCAGTATTTGATAGACCACATTGTCAATAGGATTTACTAAAATCTCTTACCTACAATACCTAAGTATAATTCCAGGAATAATTTATACAATTGATGCCCTAAGAAACAATTTTGAAATACTTCACATACATATAATACCAAATACAGATTACACTTTATATGATTCTAACAAAAAATAATAACTAGTCGTTGGGGGCCACCGTAATACTTACCCATCATGGATATGCATAATGTAAAATATTAAAACAAAAATGTGTAAACTACTTATAAAATGCATAGCAATTCAAATAAAATCGTGGCATGATGACGTCATAACTTTATAGGCTCGATTACTGAATTGCTTGAAAGAGGTTTTTCCTTATAACTCCAAAAATAATAATCCTATTAACTAGCGGTTTATTGCATCTGATTAAGCGTCAAATTTCCAATTAAAATATATCTTTGAAGTGAAATTTGGATGAAATACAGGGTCATGAAAAATCGAAGAGTGTGGAAAATAGGATTACAAATATCTCAGCAACTCATTATCCGATCGACTTCATGCTTTATGCAAAATTTATGTTTTTTTATTGTCTTTTATATTCATTTCTTAAAATAAACAATTTCGAAAATTTTTATATACCTTTTATCAGAACGAATATTTCGAGAGTCCGAAAAAAATAGATCCGGTTAATCGAGGTTATTGAAATGAAATAGGCTTCTTCCCATTATTACATACTAAGTACATACCAAATTGCAAGTGTCTATCTCAATTTTTTCGGGAGATAGAGCGTTTACAGACACACAGACACACACACAGACACACACACAGACACACAGACGGACGGCAAAATTTTTTTTCTAAAAATATGTTTTTTGGAATCTCCAGTGTCTGAAACGTGTAAATCCGTCAAAAAAAATTTTTCGATTTTCAAAACGATTACAAGACTTACCCTATACTACGTATGATGGGTAAGTAATAATAATAAAAAGAAAGAATAATTCGATATATAACACAATGCCAAACCCAATTTTCCTAAAAAACACTTGCTTAAAAGCTTAATTTTGGACACTTCTACAAACAAAAAGAAAACATACTGAATTATGCAATTATTAAATTAATGAAGTTTTTTATTATTACGAAAATATTAAGCATTAAATGATAAATAAACCCAATATAGATATTACAATAATGAGCACTCCCAAATTTAGAATAAACTTAATTTAGAGAATTCTCCCGAAAACCAATATCCTAATTACTTCTATCAGAAAATCTTTTCGACAATAATTTTCGCCTTACAACTTCATAATCATGATTTTTCCTATCCAAATCTTGTTTGATTTTAATAAATCTTTCTTTGTGATCTGTTTTAAAAACAGAATGCTCCATTCTTTTTAACTTTGAATTTCCATATCCATTGTCTTGGCATTTAGCCCCCCAATTTACTGATTTACTCTATTATCATCTTTCATCCCAGAGTTAATTTTTCTGGCCACAGTCATAGGTGAACTCAATTTCTTTCTAATTCTATGTATAACATGCTCAACTCCCATACTACCAACAAAATACCTGGTTATATTTACAGCATGCTCAGAATTCTTTTCCCGAAATTGACCTCCCTTACATGACTTTTTATCATTATTCGTTTGAGACGCATTATCTTTTGTATCGATCAATTTAGACCCTTTTGCCAAATTCCTATCAGTCACGTCTCCCGATGAATTTACCTCTATCTCATTAACTGACTTATTATCCCTTTCACAGATTTCATTTACAACCATTTTTGTAACAAATTTTTGCTCATGATCGCTAGACAATCTGAAGGTTCCCTGCCCATTCAAATCTCTCCAATTTTCCACTTGTTTACACACTGAATTTTGCTTATCCATACTTCCAAATTTTAAGAATTCATAAACAGCGGGTGTTATTAGTGGAGGGGAATTTAGTTTTCTCACAACTGCAACCACCACATTCTTTTCAACATACTCTTTTTCATCTTCTATTAAAGCAACCGGCACGGACACCAAATCCGCCTTTTGTCTACTTCCGAGGGCCGGTATAAGAAAGACATTTCCCACTTTCTTCGCACTCCACGGAATGTCATTAGCATCAAAAACCGCAATTTGCGCACCTGTGTCCTTAATCGCTTTTACTTTCTTACCATTCACGCATAAATCAACCATAAGTAATTCGGTTTCCACACCTTCCTTATTATTTATACCTTTCCCATCACTAGTAATAATCCAAGCTATGCTTTTATCCTCATAAGTGGATTTACTTTTCAACAATTCAGGACAATTTTTTTGGATGTGACCAACTGCCAAACAATTGTAACATTGGACTTGTCTCTGCTTTTCGAAAGCGTTGTCCTTCTTAAATTGGTCAGTTTTCCCACTCTCTTTTGAACTCTCAATTTCCGATTTAGGTTTAGTTTCATTTCTACTTTTAGAATTAAAATTTTCTTTTTGCTTATCCTGAAAAGATTTATTTTTCCAAGGTTTTCTATCTGACCTCTTAAATTCCCTTCTCATACTTTCATACTTGTCTGATTTCTCCGCGAGTTTAGAAGCATTCTTTATTTACTCCCAATCATCCATAAATTTTTCTTTTATCTCAAAAGGGACACGCTTTTTCAATTGTTCCGTGAGCATTAGTTCTTTTAAGGATTCAAAATCCCTCACTTCTAACGACTCTAACCAATTATCAAGATAACTCCTTAACTCATAAATCAGATCCACCCATAATTCACCAGATTTTCTTTGATGAGTTTCAAATTTTTGTTTTAAGGCACCTGTACTTAGCCTAAACATATCTAACAAAACTTTCGTTATATGTTGAAACTCATCACATTTGTTTGCTGGTTGTTTTACTTCTGTTGTGTTCTGTTGTGTACTGTTGTAATTTCGGCAATATCAGAAGGTAACAAAGGAATTAATTGACTAACCAAATTTTCCTGAGAAACTTTAGCTTTCTCGGCTTGCCTTTCAAAAATCATAAAGAAAAGAGTTATATCAATTAATTTAGAATCAAAGCGCGGAACTAAATCCTTTAAATTTACCTTAGGAGTTCTATGAAAATCTACATTTGATTCATTAGATGAAACACTAACAACGTCCGCAGAATTCTAAATACGCAATTTTTCTAATTCAAATTGCTGTTGTTTCTCAAGTTTATCTACCTCAAGTTGTTTTTCAAGTTTATCTAACTCAAATTTCCTAAGTTTATCTTTTTCCTCTTGCGCAATCCTATCTAATTCCATTTGCCTCTCTCTTTCTTTGCGATCTTTTTAAATTTGTCTTTCTTGTTCTTTCCGCTCTGCCTCCTGTTCAAGAATATATTGCAATCGAAGTTTCGCGTAACTTTCTTTATAATCCCCAGCACTAACAATAGCCTGAATTATAGCTTGATTTTTACACGTTTTTGACACACTGGTCTCAAATTCCTCTGCTAATAATAGCAAGACGCTTTTATTATATTTTACTAAATAGTCTGCCATATTTTCCCCCAAAATATAATAAATTTCAAAATATCAGATATATTCAATTTACAATAAATACAGAAATAGAATTTTCTTCACTATACGTATAATAATGTTTTCAAAAACGACACAATTTTAATATAGCAAATTCTCATGCAACAGTGACGTCTTTCAAACTGAGTATATCCCCCAAAATATATTTTATACCCAACAGTACAGTGTAACAATTTATTTTGAAACATTAATCATAATCATCCACAGTATACCCATAAAATTAAGCTATAAGTTTATTACTGTAATAAATAAGATGTATATAAACAAAACTCTTATTTCCAAAAGTTTCATACAAAATTAGGATTAAAATACCCTGATTAATAATCTCAATAAATCAATAACAATTTACTATACCCAAAGTATATTTTAACATATACACAAGTATATAATTTTCTTAATCCAATATTATACCTAACAGATACCAGAAAATCAACTAACATAACAATTCTAACTAAAAATTTAAGTACCAAATTAATAGCTTCCCTAGAATTCTTAAATTTCTCACAGAGTTTTGTTCCCCAAAATTAAAATTTATACACAAAACTAGCTGTTACCCGTGACTTCGTTCACGTAACATTAAAAAAAGAATAAATGTATTAACTTAGTAAAACATTTCACTTGATAATTAACAACATATATAATTAACCAAAGCTTTATCACATTTTATAGGAGACCATACGGTATTTCTTTGCTATAGGGGCCTTGACATAACCCAGTCTTAAAAAAGTGAAATTTCATGCCAAGTAATATATACAATCGCGAAAATGAAACTGCAACTAATGAAAAAAGGAGGACCAAGTAAAATCGTGAAAATCGAGGAATTTCTCTTCGTAAAACGAAAAACAACACTGGCAGAATTCTTCTATACAACAGTGCATTTTAGGTGGTATTTGGTGTACAATTTGTATATGTGTGCATTGCTAAATGGGCATATGTTATATATTTCTTACTACATTATCTTGTTTATGTATATATTAAATTAAGTGCTTCACGCTAAGTAGTGTAAATAGTGAACAAACTGCTTGTATATTTTATAAATTGATAGATATTTCACAAAGATATAACAATCTGATGCGATTCTAAAATGTAAATAAAGGTTGCTAGAAAGTACTTTAAATTCTGCCGAATAAATGTACTTTCTTGTTATTTTATTTTGCCATTTCTATTTATTCTATTTTCCATTCATTCCATTTATGGATATTGATTTCATTTACATATTCGTGTCAAAGAATATTATTTAAAGTTATTATCAGGATTAGGATAGGATACGATTAGGGTTAGGATTAGGAATAAAAATTGAACGACAATGGCATGACCGATTCAGGTTTAAAGTATGAACCAGGAAGTCTATTTACATCATGAAGCAATAAGAAAATTAGAAAATTATCGGCTAATATTTTTTAATATGTTTTACAGTCATAGTTGGCATCAAAGGTGAGCGGGGAAATGATCATCTAAAATACCATTAAGTGTTTACCACGCAAAAAATAAATCTGGTTACAACAATGTATTTAATTTTGCGCCAAATTTCACTTGATAAAAAAAAAAAAAAATCAAATTGACTATGGACCTAATTACAGACCCCTAACCTTCCTATTCTCAGAAATGTTCTACCTATATGTAAAAAAAAATCTACTGTTATAGAACGCGCTTTCACGTTTATAATGTTATGAATTGGCACGATCGGCTTGTTCAAGTTTACACAATTCGGCTGGAAGAAAAGATTCATTACTTTTTTATTTCTTCTTTGCTTTTGCATTACGCGAATTTGTTGGTAAAATCGATTTTCTTTTCGATAACATTGTTGTTTTTAAAGTTTAAAAAATATTGTAATTTTATTTAAACATTGCTTTAAATGCAATTAATACTATGCAATTTTTCTTATCCTGCAAGACTTTACAAAAATCTATTATGAAACAACTTTAAAAAAAGCTATATTTAAAAAAGACAACAAAGATTTTCCTATTTTAAAACTAAAAGAAATGTAAAATTAAATTCCGGTTCGAAACGACGATTTACAAATGTGTTTTCGATTGTGGGAAAATGATAGAGGAAAAATACTGTTACTTCGACACAATCATATTAAATCTTTAGCTTTTATGAGAAAAGCAACTTTCTTTTAAAAAATATAGTTATTTTTATTAAGATTTTCTGATTTTCGATACGGATAATTTTGCGATGCATATCATTGACATTTGCCATCCAATATTTTTTTTACGTTTTAAAATTTAAATTAAAAATATGGTATCTTTATGTTAGCCGTGTGCAGACGATAAATCGGCAACCTATCCCATCATTCGTATTGAATTCATTAAAAATATAAATATTTCACTCATTTCATTTAAAACACAGAACTTTAATTTACAACACATACATTTAAAATACATATATTGCGTACATTTAAAATAATTCCTTTCATGTGAAAAAGAAAAAGAAAAAAAAGAGAAATTAATCACAAATAATTTGATAACCCAAGATCATTTTATTTCAACATCAAAACAAATCTGTTTTATTTTTCTATATATGACATCATATTCGCTTGCTTTCCATACTTACTCGTATTTATGCACTTTGTATTATTATCAAATATATGAAAACGCACGTTTTATTTCTAATATGACATCATTTCATATTCTGTTTAATTCCTAAATAATTCATTTCCTTTTCATTTTTCACGTGAAAAATTTTCACTTGAAAATAAATTGTTGATTAAAAATTATTACTCAGGGGTTTTATTTTATATTGGCAACGATAAAGTATTAGCAACGGTAAAATAAATTAAACTATTTAAAAAAAAGCTGCAAAACCGGGCCCTTTGGGCCAAACCAACCAAACCAACCAACCATTGTAAAATATACGAAAAAATGCCCATTTATTCTGTATGAAAATAATGAAAATTTTAATTTTTAAGAAAAATATTGAAATAAAATAAACGAAAATCAGCCTATATTCATTTGAGGGTTATAATAAACTTATATGCAAAGATACAGGATAATTAAATGCTTCATTTTGACGCTGGCTTCAGCCTAACATTTGCACACAATCAGATTTATAATATTAATTATTAGGATTTAATTTAAAACAGACCTCTATAGAAGATATCATAAAAGAGCTTACCTCCAGATGCAGATATTTCCTCCACACTGATACCAGGCTTCCAAGCACTTTTAAAGATGACACACACACAGATGTTTGAAGATTTGAAGACACTCAATTCACTGATGAGGCACTAATTTCACCTTAGATCCGTATGTAGACAACTGAGATGGTACGCCGCATATCTTCATTCCACTGTAGATTTTGAAGCACAAATACGTAGCACCAAGTCTATAGTTGACTGTTCATACACCCAAGCGCGGATCCAAGGGGGAGGTCATGGGGGTCATGACCCCCCTCTAAACGAAGAACATTTCTATAAAATAATACTTTTTTTAAATATAAATATATATAAAAGGTGTTTTGATATATATTTATTTCTCCGTTAAAAATGCTAATCTTATTGATACATTCACAGAGTTATTTTTTAACAGAAATGCATGAAAAATTGCAGTTATTGTTTACGCATTTAAAGAATCGAACATTGTTTTATATTTTTTCTATAAATGTCGTACATCTTTAATTGTGTCCAATTGCAACCTCAAGACGACATTTCCATGACTGTTGAGCCTTAAAAGTCGGCTTAAAATGTGAACTTTGGTGAAATTTTCTGCAAAATTAAATAAAATAAAAAATAAAAATGGTAACTCCTATTTCTTGGCATCTGAATAGAACATAGAACCTAGAAATTTTATACATTTACCAAGGCTACTATGGCGCAAGGAATTTTTCAGAGAAAATAGCAGTAATTTCTTATTGAAATTTTTGCCTAATCGCACGATCAAATATGGCGTGTTTCTTTTATAAAAAATTACTGATATTTCCTCTGAAAAGAATTCTGACCAGTAGCAACCCTGATTTACGAATATACTGCAACTTTCATGCATTTAGGAATGAAAATGAATTCAGGTTAAGTTAGAAAATTGCCAATTTGGACAATTTCATGACAAAAATTGTCATGAAGACATGTGACCCCCCCCCCTCACTCGCCCTTCCTCCAAAATAGACATGACCCCCCTCTAAATGGAGGGCTGGATCCGCCTCTGCATACACCACACAGCTTTAGTCGATAAAGTTCTTTTACCAGTTCTCTACTTGCTAGAACTCCGAGAAAAAACCACGACTCCAATTAGACTTCAAGACTCCTCAATTCTGCTTATCCGTTTTCCACTGGCTCTTCATCTGTTTAATCAGGTTAACACATAGATCCGTAATCTAATTTACTCTAGATTACATATCCCAGTTGCTGCCACCAATTAATTATATACACTATAGCTGTGGTAACGTGAGACGATGTATATATAATTAATAAAATCCATTATCGTTTGAAACGAAAAAAAACTTTTTTGTAAATTAACATTAAAAAAACAAAAGTAAAAAATACGATGAACATCTGGAGGCACGGCAGTGCCTCCGCCAAGTCGAGAGAGGTCAGCCGTAAGCATACTTTTCTGGAAGCAACTCAGGGCACTTTTGACCCCCCCATATCTCCGCGCTGGAGTATCCCAAAAATTTTAAACTTCGTTTTTCTAGAGTATTTGGCAAACAGGACCAAAATTTGAAATTACAACTTTCTGTCTTTTCTAGTTCCGACGATATATGAACTCAAACATTCGATTTTTTGTCACTCACTCACTCATTAGTTCACGCGTCATCAAAAAGATTAGGTAGATCCCGTAGCCCTAGAAACTTTACATTTGGAAAAAAGGTAGTGTTTAGGATACAAAGAAAGGAAAAATTATAAAATCCGGAAAATTCGAAAGAAAAACATTCGAAAATTCAACAAATTCCATCAAAATTGAAAATTGAAAATAATACGATCTTGTAGTCTTAGAAACTTAAGATTTGGTGTGAAGGTAGTGTTTAGTATCCAGAAAAAGAAAACATCAAAAACACCAAAAAAATCGAAAGCAAAATTGAAAAAATCGAAAAATCGAAAAAAATCTAAAAATTTCAAATAATCCGATTTTGTTGCGCTAGGAACTTTGAATTAGGAATAAAGGTAGTATTTAGGATGCAAAATAAGAAAAAATTAGAAATTCTGGAAAATTTGAAAAAATTTCAAAAATTCGAAAAATTCGAAAAAATTTGAAAAAATTAAAATAATTTGATTATTTAGCCTTAGAAACTTAAAATTCTCAGTAAAGATAGTGTTTAGGATTCAGAATAAGTTAAAATAAAAAACGCAATAAAATTCGAAAATAAAATAAAAAAGTCGAAAAAATCGAAAAATAAGGAAAATTTGAAAATAATTCGATTTCATAGCACTAGAAACTTGAAATTTGGAATAAAGGTAATATTTAAGATACTAAATAAGGAAAAATTAAAAAATATGGACAATTCAAAAAATTAGCGCAGACGATATATGAACTCAAAGTTTCGATTTTTTGTCACTCACACACTCACTCACTCTCGCGTCATCAAAAAGATTGGGTAGATCCCGCAGCCACAGAAACTTAAAATTTGGAATAAAGCTAGTGTTTCGGATACAAAGAAAGGAAAAATTATAAAATCCGGAAAATTCGAAAGAAAAACATTCGAAAATTCAACAAATTCCATCAAAATTGAAAATTGAAAATAATACGATCTTGTAGTCTTAGAAACTTAAGATTCGGTGTGAAGGTAGTGTTTAGTATCCAGAAAAAGAAAACATCAAAAACACCAAAAAAATCGAAAGCAAAATTAAAAAAAATCGAGAAAATCGAAAAAAATCTAAAAATTTCAAATAATCCGATTTTGTTGCGCTAGAAACTTGGAATTCGGAATAAAGGTAGCGTTTAGGATGCAAAATAAGGAAAAATTAAAAATTCCGGAAAATTCGAAAAAAAATTTCAAAAATTCGAAAAAAATTGAAAAAATTATAATAATTTGATTTTTTAGCCTTAAAAACTTAAAATTCGCAGTAAAGATAGTGTTTAGGATTCAGAATAAGTTAAAATCAGAAACGCAATAAAATTCGAAAATAAAATCAAAAAATCGAAAAAATCGAAAAATAAGGAAAATTTGAAAATAATTCGATTTAATAGCGCTAGAAACTTGAAATTTGGAATAAATGTAATATTTAAGATACTAAATAAGAAAAAATTTAAAAATATGAATAATTTTAAAAAAATCGAAAATTTCAAAAAAAAAAAAAAAAATAGAAAGAAAGAAAGAAAGAAAAAGAGAGAAATTGAAAATAATATGATCTCGTAGCCTTAGAAACTGAAAATTTGGTGTAAAGGTAGTGTTTAGGATTCAGAAAAAGAAAAAATTAAAAACACAACAAAAATTGAAAATAAAATCAAAAAATCGAAAAAAAAACGAAAATTTGAAAATAATTCGATTTTGTAAAGCTAGAAACTTAAAATTTGGATTAAAGCTAGTATTTAGGATACAAAAAAAGAAAGAAAGAAAAAATCTGTAAAAATCGAAAAAAAAAATCGAAAATTCGAAAAATTGAAAAAAATTCGATTTTGTAGCTTTAGAACTTAAAATTCGGAGCAAACTTATTGTTTAGGATACAGAAAAAGGAAAAATTAAAACACAATAAATTCGAAAATAGAATAAAAAACTCGTAAAAGATCGGAAATTTCAAAATAATTCGATTTTGTAGCGCTAGAAACTTGAAATTGTAATAAAGGATACAAAATAAGAAAAAATTAAAAAATCCAGAAAAAAAAAAAAAAAAAAAAAAAAAATCGAAAAAAATCAAAAATTCAAAATAATTTTATCTTGTAGTCTTAGAAACTTAAAACTTGGTGTAAAGGTAGTATTTACTATTCAATAAAAGGAACAATTAAAATATTCGTTAAATTCGAAAATAAAATCGAAAAATCGAAATATCTTTAAGAAATCGAAAATTCGAAAACAATTTGATTTTGTACTGCTAGAAACATTAGTTTTAAGATAATTGTCCTATTAGCTAGTACAACGCCCCTAATTGTTTTATGTTATTTCCCCCGGATTATGGTTTTCTTTTCTTTCGTTTACGAATTTCGTTATAGAAAAGTTCCGCTATAGACTGGCTACGATATAGGCGATTTCTTTATAGACAGGTTTGTTTTCTTTCACAGGTTCTACTCTATTTACTTCACATATGAAATATGGGTTGTTAAATGATGTTAGCCCCACAAAAATTTTCACAGCTCCCCTTACCCTCCTGACATTACTGGCTGGTTATGGCTTGATAGTCCTTTCTAAATAAAATCAGAGTGACTCTAAGATTCACTTGATTTATCTCTAAATTGAACCTAAATGATTCTAAGAAGACGGATCAAATAATTACTATATTGGCATGACAATCAATTAACTTAGAATTAAAATCGAAAAATCAATAAATTTATAAAAAGTCGAAAATTTGAAAAAAATTCGATTTTGTAGTCCTAGAAGCTTGACATTTGGCAGAAAGGCAGGGTTTAGTACACAAAGTAAGGAAAAATTTAAAAAATCGTAAATAATAAAAAAAAGACTAAAAAAAAAACATCGAAAAAAGGAATATAGTTTGATTTATTGGAAATTTCCGGAAATTTCAATTTTGGCTTTCTTTTTATACTAAAAAGTTCTTTTATGTTAAATATCAAGTATATAGGGCTGTGAGTAATACCTCAGATGGATAGCATTTATCCTGGAAGCAATTGAGAGTACTTTTGACACTCCCCCTCCCATAATTTAGTGCTTGCCTAGGAACCTGAAATCTCTTTTTATCTACAGTACTTTGCAAACGAAACTAAAGCTTCAAAATTTTTATACCTGTAAATAATAGGGACAGAGTGTGGGCTTAGCGAAAATCAGTGGATTATCTCCAAAAAGAACCCAAAATCAAGAAAAGGAGGATTACTTACAAAAAGAAGTGAAATCTCATCAAAAAGTCAACTGTAAAAAATACAGCCAAGTCTCGTAACTCATTTACCGTAAAAAGTACTGATATCGTATAAAGCCAAGTTTAACTATCTTATTAACTCTGAAATTTTCATTCACAAATCACTCCTAGTCTCTACATCTTTAGTTAATTATTATTTTGTGACTTGGCAATTACGCAGCACAGGGAAGTTATTACACATTACTATGTTATGGGATGGGATGGGATAATTTAATTAAGGCAAATGAAATACGCACAGGGAAGTTATTACACTTTAATATGTTATAGTATTATTTGATTAAGACTAACTATATACATCACATTCTCGTGCTACGTAATTGCCAAGTTACAAAATAATAATTAACTAAAGATGTAGAGACTAGGAGTGATTTGTGAATGAAAATTTCAGAGTTAATAAGATAGTTAAACTTGGCTTTATACGATATCAGTACTTTTTACGGTAAATGAGTTACGAGACTTGGCTGTATTTTTTACAGGTGACTTTTTGATGAGATATCCATGTTGTAAAAGTATAATTTCAGAAAAAAACATTCTGAGGTCCGCTCAAAAAGAACCTTTCAACAACTCGTTCAACATCCAACTGCCGTCTCCTCTCAACAAACCTCTTGCATCTCCAGATATCTCTTAGTGACTTCCCTCTGGAAACTGCTCTTTTTCTATGGGGAAAGAAACGCCCCATAATCTCTTCTGATTGACGATCTTTTTTAATCCTTTACTTCCAAGTCTGAAAATTGCACTTCGTAGGGGCCCAGTTCTTTGTATCCAAAAGAATTGCTTTTACAATCCTTATCTACTCATTCATAGAGCCTTCAATACAACAAATACATTCCAGCTTGGCTTATCTCAAGGTGACAATGAAATTCACCATTCGATAGAATTTTTCTCAAAAGAGATCAATCTATCAGATTATTTTCATTCCAAGGAGATTATCCCTTTTCTAGAAGTAAGGGATTAGTTGATTCATGTCAACTCATCACAATATTATAATATTACACATTAGTTAAATAAATAAATAAAAAAGAAAACTGCCCAGTTAAACTGAGGGCATTGAGCTCACAGGCTATTCACACTAATTGTATATTATAGTCTTATTTCAAAGAATTTAAAATAAGCCCCTCGAAAAATAAAGAAATCGACATTATATTAAGGGGGATCACCCCCCTTATAATTAACCAATGAACTCCCAAAACTATTCAGGGAAGCGCCTTATTACAATGAACATATGTACAAAATTTGAAGCAAATCGAATAACTCTGCATGAAAAATCCATTTATCTAAATTAAGGAGGGATTAGACCCCCGTATCCATCTTTATACTTAACCAATGCACTCCCGAAACTATTCAGGGAAGTGCCTTACCACAATGAACCTATATACAAAATTTGAAGAAAATCGGATAATTCTGCATGAAAAACCATTTATCTAATTTAAGAGGGGTTAGCCCCCC
This sequence comes from Maratus michaelseni, assembly GCA_963931845.1. Classification (NCBI taxonomy): domain Eukaryota; kingdom Metazoa; phylum Arthropoda; class Arachnida; order Araneae; family Salticidae; genus Maratus; species Maratus michaelseni. Next base: position 7,878,827 of record OZ007590.1, on the reverse strand, counting down.
GTTTCCCCTCTTTATACTTAATCAATGGATCCCCAAAACTAATCAGGAAAGCTCCTTACCACAATGAACCTATATACAAAATTTAAAGGAAATCGGAAAATTCTGCATGAAAAGCCATTTATCTAAATTAAGGGGGGTGACCCCCCCCCGTTTCCCCCCTTTATACTTAACCAGTGAACTCCCCAAACTAATCAAGGAAGTGCCTTATCACAATGAACCTAAAAACAAAATATGAAGTAAAACGGATATTTCTATCAAGAGTTATCGCGTTACGTACATACATACGTACTGTCCACCCGTGCAAAGCCGGGACGGGCCGCTAGTTTTTAGATAAAGGCAAAGAAACTTTCGGGGAAATCTCCGTAAAATAGGTGTTTTAATCTGAATTTCAGGCCACAGCAGCCAATTACTTCCTCATGACGCATTTCTGTAACTGCCAAGTCTTAAAAATTAGCTTAAAATACTCATTTTCTGGATGATTCTTTGCCTTAATAAGAAAATGGGAAATTCTTCAATTTCTTGGTACCTGAATAAAATGTGTAAATTTTATATTTTTATAAATATTAATACAATATTTTTGTATTTACGAATGAAAACGACTTTCTAAAGGTTTCGGAACAGTAGCCATTTTGGATATGGCAACAGCCTTAAATATAATAAAGTTACTTATTAAGAAATGTGACCCCCCACCCCAAAAAAAAAGAGCCATAAGTCTCCCTGTCAAAGGAGGGGTGGATCCGCCCTTGATTGTTGCGTCGGGACACATTATTCTGCTGATTTTTTACATGGATCGAGTCCGGTCAATAATGATCTTCATACGACTTAGATCGTAAGTGGTAATTTCGGTCTTTGCATACCTCTATTAAAAAGAATGAAGTTTAGGCTCGGTTCGACCCAGAAAAGCGAAGTCTAGCCCAATCAAACCGAGTCTGCAGAAAAAAGTAAAGACCGGAAAGAGTAAACACCAGGCCCGACCATGCAGAATAAAGAAGGCTCAAGCAAGGCCATCTTAATATAACAGGCCGGGACAGCGTATTCGCCGCTAGGGGAATGGAGGGAAGGTTGAACTCTATATCCACTATGCTACAATATGAAGTTTACATGTAATATATTAACACATATATACATTTTTTCATTTACTGTCGTTGATTTCATAAAAAAAAATCATTTTGCTTTTCAGTACTTAATTTTTTTTTCAATTCTTATATATATATATATATAAAATTACAGATAAATATAAATTGACTTGCCTTCACATATGGCACAACAACTTGCAGAAACTAGTTCACAATAAGTAAAGACAAATTTCAAAAAGAAATTAAGCTGTTATTGTATATATATATATATATTTAATCACATTAATGTTTAAAAATGAACTGAATGTATAAAAACATGGTTTATTCTAATATTTTTATCACACAACTCAAACAAAAATTTAAATCTTTCCTTTTCAATAAATTTAAAATGAAATCTAATGATATTCTTTCATTTATAATTTTTTGTTATTTACAATATATATTTAATGTGCATCAAAGGGTAACACGAATAATAGGTTATGGACTTTAATCAATTACATAATTTGTTTTCTTGAGGTTTTGTTTGCTTGTTTGTTCTTCACACAGAATAAATAATTCGTTTAACGAATTTTTGTTTTATTAAAATAACTTACTAATAAGGATAAAAAGCAGCTGTATTCGCTATACGAATTATTTATTCTCTGAATATTATACAAATTGAATTAAAAAAATTCTTTATCGTATTTAAAGACTCAACCATTTTTGTTGATAAAGTTACATCAAAGATGGAACAGTTACAGAATATCAAATGACGTATCTGGACAAACTAAATGAAAATTTACTGGATATTTTTCTCATGATAGAAAAAAATGAACTCTATTTCGGATATTGAAGAATTGAAAAGAGAAAATAATAGGATTGATACCTTACTTAAGGATAATTATGTGAAACTAATATTACCTAACTAAATATTACCTTGAATTGATGGAAAAAATTAGAAAATATTTTAACTAGTACTAAAAATTAAATTTTTGAATACCATGAAAATAAAATAGATAATTATTCTAAGACTTGGAAACTGTTTTTATATGAAAATTCTAATAGTGACATTTTAGATCAACTGTGTATTACTTATACTTATATAATTCTAAATGTGTCTTTATGTACACGTCAGTTTTATTTATTTATTTATTATTTTTAAATTAAAGAAATTACTCAATTATTTGAATATTTAAATAAAAAGATTATTATTTGTGATATATGTACCTTAATGCGTATAAAACAATTTTTTATTAAGTAAATATTTAAAATTTTTTATTAAGTATTTTTAAATTCCATTTGTACAATATTCAGAGAATAAATAATTCGTATAACGAATACAACTGCTTTTTATCCTTATTAGTATAAGCTATTTTAATAAAACAAAATTTCACATGTATTCTAAAATATCCCCTAAATGAATGAGAAGATATTGTGTATTCTAGATATATTTACTGTATAAAACCAGGGATCTTTTAAGATTTAATAAGAAATCTTCTGAAGAGCCCATTTTTGTATGAAAAACTCTTGTGAAAGGTTCTTTTTTAAGACAAAAAAATTGTGAAGGGTCATGTTTTAAGAAGAAAAAAATTGTGAAGTGTTCTTTAACTGACCTGGTCAGTTAAAGAACACTTCACAATTTTTTTCTTCTTAAAACATGACCCTTCACAATTTTTTTGTCTTAAAAAAGGTCCTTTCACAAGAGTTTTTCATACAAAAATGGGCTCTTCAGAAGATTTCTTATTAAAATAAAATTCCACCTATAACAGCTGTAATCCTCGAGGACCCTATTATCTAGCTATATGTATAATGTAAATATGTATACATGTAAATATATCAAAATTTAATGCATTTATATATTTTTTTTTCGTTAAAAAAATACCAAGTTATAATTTAATTGACTAAACAGGAACCTAAATATAACTCTAATTTCAGATTCCCCCAAAAATTATTAAATTTTTCACAAATATGAAAAGACGCTCACAATTTTAAAAAAAGAGGACCCTGTGAAAAAAGTCTGGTATATTGAGACAGCCCTGGCTCAAGCAGGTCCGGTCCGTAAAAAGAGTGAAGACTAGGCACGGTTCGTGGACCGGGCCAACGCCCCCCTAGAGATAATGCCTCAGGACTGGCAACACTGGATTGAATGACGTATTTGCAGATCGGCCATTCGCCCTTCCCTCTTTTGTGCTGCAGCATAAGGAGACGGAGAGTAAGCCATGCACGTTGTAGCGGCAACGTGCTTCGTAATCAGAAAATTCTTGTCGTCTAATTTGAAAAATCTAGACATAATTATGTGAATTTGAAATTATCGTTATATTCAGGATCTTATTTATACATTTTTAAGAAGATACATGGATGTAAAATACATATATTTTCTTTATGTATGTAAAAGTGACAGGTCAGATTTTACTTTTAAATGATTAATTTGTGAAATGTTCGGTTTAAAGATGGAAAAATTTTGTGAAAAACCTATTTTTAAGACAAAGAATTTTGTGAAAGGTCTTATTTTAGGGAAAATAATTTTGTGAAGGGTCCTCTTTTAGGGAAAATAATTTTGTGAAGGGTCCTGTTTTGAAATGAGAAATTTGGTGAAGGGTCCTTTAAAGTACCCAATTTTTTTCTAAACATATCCCTGAGTTGTTTCTCATAAAAAAAATGTAAATTTTATTTATAAAAATCAGTTTTGAGAAATTCACGATCGTTTCATTCTGATGCTCTCTCCCCCCCCCTCCCTGTTTAATGTATTTTATTGCTAAAATATTGATATATTTTTTCATACAGAGATTAAATTATAAATTTATTAACTTAATTAAATGTTTCTCTTGTCACTAATTCATATTCAAAAATATATCAGTTAGTGAAAAGCGCAAGATAAAACTTAATATAATGTACTGACTATCGTTTGATGATTACATAATTGATTTATTTCGCGATATATGCAGTTTTTCTATAGTCACCAATAAAAATCACCAGAGATATTTTACTATTATTAGAAAATATTAAATATATATTTTTCTAATGTTCAAATGAAATTATTACGGCTAGCATTCAAATCTGCATTTGCCTTAAATATACTACACTTAGCTAAAAAATGTTTTTTTAATTACTTATTTGTTATATAAATGCATGTTACATGTATACCACACTGATTACACCCTCTTCAAATAAGGTCTAAAAAACATCATAATTCCGATTACAATTTATTTTATTTTTATATTTATTATTACATAATTTATTATATTTTTGGGATTATATTTAGTTTATCTAAATTCTATCATTATGACATCATTATCATTTAGTTTATCTAAATATAATCACATTATTCAAATAAGGTCTAAAACATCATACTTCCGATTACAATTTATTTTATTTTTATATATTTTATATTTATTATTATATAATTTATTATATTTTTGGGATTATATTTAATTTATCTAAATATAATCACATTATTCATATAAGGTCTAAAACGTCATAATTCCGATTACAATTTATTTTATTTTTATATATTTTATATTTATTATTATATAATTTATTATATTTTTGGGATTATATTTAGTTTATCTAAATATAATCACATTCATATAAGGTCTAAAACATCATAATTCCGATTACAATTTATTTTATTTTTATATATTTTATATTTATTATTTTTCTGGTATTATTTTAGTTCATCTAAATCTAATAATCACATTATTTAGATGACCACGATGAATACATAATTACATTCACATTAGATGGATTTTTAGGTATTTATAATAATTATTTTGTAATTAGAATTATTATATCACTACATAGTATAAAACAAAGTCGCTTTTTCTGTCCCTATATCCCTATGTACGCTTAAATCTTTAAAATTACGCAACGGATTTTGATGCGGTTTTTTTTAATAGATAGAGTGATTCAAGAGGAAGGTTTATATGTATAATAACATCCATTAAATAGTGGAGAAATACTGTTATTTTTGAGGTTTTTAATGTGATGTCGTAAATAATTTCATTTTTTCCGCTTATACATTGCAAACGCAGGCTGAACCCTACAAGATTTATCAAAATAATGTACTAATTATTGTACACATTAAAAAGGTCTACAGAAAACACAAAGAGATGAAGGTTTTCAAGGTTAACCCGAAGCAAAGCGAGGGAGGGCCGCTAGTTACATAATAAAACATCTTTGGTTATATTTTGAAAAAAAAAATTATTAAATATTACATTCATATGTGTGTGTGTTGTGTATACAATGCAAATATCTAGCAATTTTTTTAGAGCTATCATTTAAATTTTGTAATTACTTTTGTGTTAAAAATATTTAAAAAACTAATTAAAAGTTAGTTTTTATCTTATCATGTTTTGCATAACAAAAACAAAATATCTAAATATAAACCAAAACAAAATTATATCTTTTCAATTGCACATAACTAAAATATATATTTAATATTTTCTAATAATAGTAAACTACTACTAGTGATTATACAAAAAACACTGCATATATGGCAAAATAAATGAAATTTGTAATTATCAAATGCAAATATTCAATCAAATATTCAGCAGTGACAAAGTAAACATATTTTAATAGATAATGATTAGCAATGTTAATATTGATAAAAATGCACATATATACTGTAAATAAGTACTTTAATTGAAAGCAATCCAATCTTTAATCAAAATATTATTAATTTTCATGAAAATATGCTAGAACTCAAATATGCGAGCTTTCATTTGCACATTAACAAAAAAAAAGTGTTAATGAAACATCAAAAGATAGCTTTTATTTTTCAATAAAAATAACTATTTTGTATTTCAAATTTTGTTACATAAAACAAATTTTTCTTGATACTAAATCCTACAGTCTTTTTTTTTTTTTTTTTTTCGCGGATGTGAAAAGCAAACAGTGTGTTTTGAATTAGTTGATCTTCAATTTTATTATGGAAGTTAAAAAAAAAAAGACATTTAGAATTTTGTTTTATTGTGGTTGCAGGAATGGTAGTATGTTATCAGTTGAATCATTAGCCGATCTGCCATGACGTCAAAATTGAGCTCTTAGGCATTATCTCTAGGAGGCGTTGGCCGGGCTCGGGCCGCATATTAGCAAACCATACATTGATTCATGTACAGAGAAAAATAGACCAATCACCTGGCGCTCTGGCGTTTCAAAACTCCGCCCCTTGCTTCGCTGGCGCGTGGCCTGGCTTGGCGTGGAACGGAACGGAAAGTTGATGTTTGGTTAGCCTAAGAAGGAAATTTTTATTTTTGTTGACAAATTAATTATCTTTTCAAGGATCGATTGATATTTACTATTAATGATTTACCCCATTCTTTTAAGAATGAAATTATCAAGATTAATGATGACTCATCTATAATAAGAATGAAAACTAATACTAGTTTGAATGTGAGAATATCTCAACCAAATTGAAGTAAAATGTTTGCTGGTAATATAACATGTTTATAATGTAGTCTAATTAGGGTTTTTCTGTTCATTAGATGTAAGTAATATTATTTTAAATAAAAATGCTCTCTTGCACCAACACATGGTTTAAAACAAATATTAGCTTTTGCTGTTTTTCAGTCTCAATAAAATCTGGTAACTGCGGAACCTGAATAACATTAGGACAGTTAAATTTTGCCCAAATTCTTAAACCAGTTGGGTTGAATCCTCAAACAAGGGCGGTGTTTGGCGGCGTCGAAGTTGGTGAAGCGATAAATGAGATTTTCTTGCTACCAGTTCGTTTGTTATGTTTCTTCCACGCCTACTGTGGTTGATTGGTTGGTTTATTGTTGTTTGTTCTGGAGATTGGATTGTATTTTGAGCTCAATGCAAAGATGTAGGAAGGTTATGATTGGATTATTGTGTGTCGGATTTGTTGAATTACGTTTGTGGAATGTATTTTGTGAAGTTTAATGATTTGACGTTTTGTCGTATGTCATAGAAGGATAATTCCTGTGAAATAATAAAAAAAAAACCGAAAGATGAGAAATATGAGTGTTATATAGTTATATATATATTATTGTAGTGCCAACACTATTTTTCTATAGACGTTTTGGCAACAAGACCGTTTATTTTTTATTCCACACATGCCGCTGCGTTTGCTTGTATATGTTTATTATTGCTAATTAAAATATGGGTTAAATAGAAACAAAAATAGCAAAAGGTAAGTTAATTTTTGTTGATTTTATTTGATAAAATGTATTTCACGTATTCTAGAGACTACATCAAGTTATCGTTCATACATCCAGAGGTGTTTTTTTTTCGGAAAATGTACGCTAAGCGTACATGTATGTTACTAATTGCTGCTTGTATGAGTTTCGTATATTCTAGAGACTGCTGCACACTGAGGTTCATGCATCCAGAGGTGTTTTTTTTTTCGGAAAATGGACGCGAAGCGTTCATATATAAGTTACTAATCGCTGCTTGTACGAGTTTCGTATATTCTAGAGACTGCTGCACATAGAGATTCATGCATCCAGTGGTGTTTTTTTTTTCGGAAAATGAACGCGAAGCGTTCATATATAAGTTACTAATCGCTGCTTGTACGAGTTTCATATATTCTAGAGGTCGCGGCACGTTGAGTTCCATGCATCAAGGGTTTTTTTTTTCGAAAAATGTACGTGAATCGTACATATATGTAAGTTAATAACTGTATGTTTGTAAAAATTGAAATATTCGAAGGAAATATTGCTAAAAGTTTGTAAAAATAGAAAAATACGGAGGAAAATATTGCTAAAAGTTTGTAAAAATACAGGGGAAAATATTGCTAAATGCTTGAAAAAATCTAAATATCCGGAAGAAATATTGCTAAAAGTTTGTAAAAATATATAAATACGCAGGTAAATATAGGGCAGTTGCAATAGACGTCATGATGACGTCGGGTTGGAGGGCACACAAGTACTATGAACCATCCAACCCTTATCTTACACAAACACAGATCAGGTTCACAGACGAGAAACGACTGTTCTTTGCAACAAATCGCTTAGAAGATTTGAAATAAAAAAGAGATTTACAAACCAAAGGTACGTAATATTTTTCAGATATTTTTAATGTTTCTCTACATTGCTTCATAACTGTAGAAGTTTCTTTTATGTATTCGTAAATTACTATCTTCATGTATTTACGTACTACGCTACTAAAATTCATTTGTTAGCTATGTTACTTTTTATAAAAAGTACCGAACTCTTTATAAAGCTATGTATTCATAAATTCTTTAAGTACTATTTTCCTGTATTTATATACTATGTTACCAGTTCATTTGTTAATTGGGAACAGATGTGTTACTATCACGCTAAAATGTAAACAAAAGATTGGCGACTGTTTGTTTGGCGCGATTTCCAAGACTGCGCCAAACGAATAACTTAATACAATGGCTAGGTTGCCATTAAAGAAAAAAATCCCCTAAATTTGGCGACTTTTTTCTTTTTTTTAACCGATAATTTTTTTTTTTTTTTTTAGCGTGAGTGTAAAGCATCTAAGCCGTTAATTGTTAGTTACGTTACTTATTTCAAAACTCACCTTGTTTCATAGGCATGAATTTAAAAACCCAAATTTGTCAGTATATGAATAAAAATTAGAATAGTGCTATCGTAATTCATAATATTCAGTAATGTCTTTTTTTGTGAGTAAATACTTTGATTTATTTCAGGTATTTATTTAATATTAATACTGGCAATTTTTAACTTTATCCTAAAACTGGTTCCAATAAATTTTTAGCCATATAATTCATTTTTAATTCACTTCTCAGTTTACTCTGTTACTGTCATATAATTGACTGATCATAGCAATCTCTGTACATGATTGGCATTGTTATTCATCAGTTTTAATTTTTTCAATGAATCCATCCTAATATAATCTAAAATATTGTATTTAGGTTCTTAGCCCTCTCCCCCACAAAAACACAAAACAAAACTCAACCGAATATGGTAACTACACAAATGTAAAATTTAACTTTTGTTAAAATGAACAAATATGTTTTTAAGTAAACAGTTTTTACATTTAATTATTATTGCTAATTATTAAACCATTCCTTATTATTTTAAAAGTTTTATTAGATGTTTGTTTATTTGTGAAATTTTCTTTAATAATTAATCTGTAGTACATTACATGAATTTTTGTAAACCCCTCCCCGCTTTTCACAATAAGGAATGGTTTCAGTTAGAAAACTTCATAATTTTTTTTTCAGAAAAAGTTTGAAAACTTTCAAAATCCATGAACGGTGCAAGGGAAGTCTGGTGAATCTACTGGTGTCAGGAAATGTATATTTTATTGCTCTCAGGAGATCACTTATGTGTAGTTTTACTGTTTTAGTAAGTTGCTATCATTTGTGATCTTCTGCAAGAAATTAGAATTCGGGCCTTGGACTGTGCTATTTTTGCTTCCAAATTTGTCAAGCAGGAACTGTGGTAAATATAATGTCAATCAATAAAGTAATTGACCTGTATGTAGTTTTTCAGTGTATATCGAGTTTGTTACATAATAAAGAGGGATTTTGAAATACATTTTACATTGTTTATGTTGTTTGGTACTTTTATGTTAGCTGGACACCAGTGATAGATATACATCTATATATATATATATCACTGGTGCCCTTTTAACATGTACTGTATATTATATCACTAGTATCTGGCTAACATAAAATTACTTGTTGTGTTTATCAGTTTATTATGATTATTATAATCTCTTCTTTAAATTACAGATTGCTTTTAATCGAACTGTGCTATTTTTGCTTCAAAATTTGTCAAGCAGGAACTGTGGTAAATATAATGTCAATCAATAAAGTAATTGACTTGTATGTAGTTTTTCAGTGTATATCGAGTTTGTTACAGAATAAAGAGGGATTTTGAAATACATTTTACATTGTTTATGTTGTTTGGCACTTTTATGTTAGCTGGACACCAGTGATAGATATACATCTATATATATCACTGGTGCCCTTTTAACATGTACTGTATATTATATCACTAGTATCTGGCTAACATAAAATTACTTGTTGCTTTTATCAGTTTATTATGATTATTATAATCTCTTCTTTAAATTACAGATTGCTTTTAATCGAACATGTCTTTTTCCAATAACTATGCAAATACCTGTCAATTACTACCTGAGGATAAATTTTCAGATCTTTTATTTATTTATTGCATTGTGTGTCATATTAGCCATACTATTCCTGAAAAGATTACATGAAAGATAACAAAACATTTAAATCATACTAGAATAATAATAATATTCTTTTTTAAATAAGATATTTAACATTGGATTTCCTTTAAACATGTCATTCCCATCGATTGGCGAAAATTGCTAAATGTGAATATTCTAACAGAACTAAATTTTATCAGGCTATATATCCACATCTATTGATCATATACAGGGCTGCAAAAAATAATTGGACTACTTTTTTGACACTGGAAGGCAATTTTGAAAACACTATTTTTCAATGTATTATGTTTTCTGAACTGTTTACTTACATAGCTTCTTTTACCTTATTTAATGGTGGAGTTTCTTTAGTTTTCTAGCTGTGTTGGAAAGTGCTTCATAATCTATGCTTGACACAAGATTTTTCGTTCCTGTTTTAACATTTAGTATATGTTTTGATATTTCTTAAAACAATCCTCTTATGTCAATTTTCTTTTCATCAATAAGTTTCTTTAATTAATGAGTGGCTGTAATATATACTGCACTATAAATAAAATAGTAATATATATATATATATATATATATATATATATTTTTTTGGAACTGGAGTTAAAACCACTTGTATTTCTGATATCTTCAAATCCAAGGGTATTCTTAGCAGTTTGAATGAGACATTTCTTTTCATCTTGCTGATCAATGTATTTATTTTAATAATAAACTGAAATTTCTGTTTTGTTTTTTGTTTTTTTTAAGCATGTTAGTGCTTGGCTTTGATGTTATTATTTATCACTTTTTATTTATAATAACTGAAAATTATTAATAACTTGTTTCTCCCATTAGATTAAAATACATACCTGTTTCTGCAGACCAATAGAATGAAGTTTTCTGTAAAGTATCATGCCAGACTGTTATTTATGTATTTTATTTCTGATATGTAGTATATCATTATATTCAATAATAAATTTGTTATGTGATGATAATATTTTTAATAGAGAACAATATTTTGCTGTTTTATTTCTGTAACTTGTATTTTCAAATAAAGGAAGTTTATTAAAATTTTTCTGTTATCATTTGACTATAATTTTATTATAAATGATCTTTTCATGTATCTACTTGTGTTGTTTAAATAACAGAATGTATATTAGAAAATAAGAAAATACTCAAAGCATTTTTTAATTTAAAAAAGAGTTACAAAGAGAGTTTATTTAAATTTTATTATGTATATAATGCTTCATAACAATGCCTTTTTAATAAACAAGGAAAATATTAAAACAGTATTTAAAACATTCTCTTAAAAAAATAAATAAACATTTGGAATTAAAATAAATGTAATTTTTAAAAGTATTTCTTTAAAAGAAAGTCTATATCATAATTTTAAAAAATCAAATTTTCATTTTTTAATGTTTCATGATATGTTACTTATTTAATATCATTATGAATCCATTCAAGTCAAAAATAAACTTGAATTATCAGTAGAAATTGTTTTATAAAGCCATTATTTTTAAATTAGCCTTTAAAAATAATAATAAAGGTTTTTATTCATTCTTCAAACATGAAGGGTTTTATTCATTCCAGAGTCAGTTTATTATCCCATTTATATATATAATTATAAATCAAATACTTAAAATGAAAGATTGTTTGAAAACAAATAGTTGACAATGAGCAACAAATTAAAAAGAAACAGTTGATCATGAGCAGAATGACTGCAAATTTATATGTCAGAATTAGGGTTGAGGGCGTTCAGGAAACAAAAGAGTGTATAATGTTGAAATGCGATATGTAAGTTTTAATTGGCCTTTTCGGTCTATTTATTAGATATATTCAACAAATACCTCTTTTAATGCAAGCACTGTATTTTATTATTTGTAGTGAAAGTGATATTATTTTCAACATACAATTGGAGTTTCACCATAATATGCTGAAGCATGTTTGGGTACAATTGCTAGTTTGTTAAATCAATAAAGAATTGTCATGTTTACCTCAAACTTTTCTGCCATTATTAGCGTTAAAACTAACACCAATATGCTTAAAATTGTCAGATATGTTACGTTGATACATATTTTTATTTTATCAAGAAAACTGGGTAAAAGAGAAGATTGTAACAGCACCTAGAACATGCATGGTGAAGTGATATGTTAACTATATCTAGAATAATCACTACATTAATTTAAAACTCAGCGGATTACTATTTGCTTAAATAAACACCTCTATGAGATTAATAGCCATAACAAACTGCCATAATGAAAATCACAATTGACCATAATATATTTAAGCATGTATGTGTTTTAAAACACAGCATTTTCAGAGGGGGGGGGGGGAAAGAAATAGCAATGAAATATGTACACACTGAAATCCCCCCCCCCCCTCACTTTGTTGCACTAATGCTTATATAAATCTACAATTTTTGACAGACTTTCATGAAACTTGATATACACATGATATGTTTTAGAACCAAAACAAAATTGTCAACTTCAAAAAAATTAAATTTTCTAATGCAATATTTCCTTTCCTGTTGCATAAAAAGAGTTATGTATGGATAATATTTTTATTAGCCAATAAAATATCAAACTTGCTCTGTTTTCACATACAAAATTGGTGTCATTCAGAGCAGATGATGCACATTTTCATATATAAAATTTAAAACCTTTACTATAAGTATGTTAAAATGATGTAGTATCCTCATTTAAACATATTTAGAATTAAAACATCTTTGAAAATAAACATATCAATTTAAAGGGAAAAAAATGACTGCACATAACATCTATTTCAATAAGACGCTTTTAGTGTGACGTCAAAATAACTCCAACTAAAAAGTGTTGCTATATTTATTTTGTTTGTATACTACACCTATATCTTATAGCTAGGTGTTTTAATACTGCAATGGTACTATTTTATATGATTTGTATTAATAAATAGAAAGTCTGTTCTTGCTCTTTTCAAACAAAACTTTCTGACTGATGCAGGGACCGATTTACAAGTCCTGGGCACAGATGTTTATGGGGGGGGGGGGGGGGGGGGGTGCTTGCAACGATGCTTACAGTGGTTTTGAGTAAAAAAAATATAATATATATCACTAATAGCGGTAATTATTGAGATAACCACTACTGACTTTAATAATTTAGAGATATTTAATAATTTTTTTTATAAATTTTCTTCTTAATTTTTTAGCAATAAAAGTTTTTATAACAGCTTCATAATCAATCTTTCGTGTTCTATCTCGCTAGTGATTTTTCGAAATTGGTTCCGAAAGTGAAAGAATCTTAATAAAAAAAACCCTGTAAACAAAACCAAAAAGTAAAAAACGGCCTTTTGCATTGATTGACCTCAACTATCCAATGGAAAAAAAAAATATTTTAAAAATAATGAAATGGAAGCGAGATATATATATAAAAATTTAGAATTAATATTAGCGAGAGAGTGTTTTTGCGCAAGTGAAGTACTGTATATAATCGTGTATAAGTCGACCCCCCCCCCCCCCCCAATTGTTACGCAAAATTTTGAAAAAAATTTAATTTTTAATATGTATAAGTCGAACCACATTTCAGATAGTATGTTGAAAAATGATTTGTAATAGGAGATTAAATTCTTTTTTTTTTAAATGCTGCATTAGCAACAATATGGACGGATCAGAAGATTTTTTTTTCAGATTCCGATGAGTCGTTGATAAGCATGGAATCCGAATCTGAGGATATGTACAATATGTACAATGAAATATCGGATTCCCAATTACCTGAGCTGTATGAATATTCAGATTCTGAACAATAACTTACATTTTCATAAGTTTCATTGAAAAATTTTAATTTTTTAATGAAAACAATAAAGGTTTTTAGATTCATGATTCCAAGATATGTATTATTTTCTGTCTTTAAATATCCTGAATATCGGCAATTGGGTATTTATTTATTTTTTTTTACTAACTCGTGTATAAGTCGACCCCCCATTTTTAACTCCCAAATTTTGTCTAAAATTCTTCGACTTACACACGAGTATATACGGTAGTTATTTTTAAATGAAAAAAATAAACAGGTTTTTCCATATTTTGTGTTTTAATCGTGAAAACTTCCAGATTTTGGTCAATAATTGAAAAATCTTCAGTAGCATTTGGGGGGTGGGGGGGGGGTGGACCTGTGCCCCGAATGCCCTGCTGTAAATCAGGCACTGGATTGATGTCACGACTAAAAGCATCTAGAAAATAGCATTTTTATGTAATCATTGAGGATTTAATTTTCATGAATGAAAATGCCAGTTTCCATTTAAAAGTAATGTTTTATCATCAGAAGAGGCCACTTCCGCTTCTGAAATTAACGTGCATTATCTATAAAGTAGAAACTTTATTTTCAAGCTATGAGAAATAGAATTCTACTAAATGTCATGTCATTTAGTTTCATTTTCTTTTTTTCAATATTGTTAGGGAAATGGTATATTTTTCTGTTAGCATCAAAGAAAATCTGCATTCTTACTTATAAAACTGGGGATTTTACTATATTTGCATCAAAGTAATGTAATTTTTTCCGGATTTTGTCATTGTAATGATTTATAGCCCAGGAGGCATCATCACATTTTGGAAACCGATTTTAGTGTCAACGATTCTGATATATGATAGAGTAGATGTAGAAGCACCGCACACTCTGCTGCAATGTGAAATGAATGGTAACCTGATTACTGATTATGTCTTCAAGACTGGGTAACATCTGTAATCAGGTTGCCATTCATTACAGGGCATCTCTCACTCCAATCCAAAGTTGTATTTTTGTCCATAACTTTACTAGTAGTGAAGATACTTTAAGAATATTCTTACAATTCATACAAAGATGAGTTTGTTGCGAATTTTGTTAAAATATCTTCACTACTGTTAAAGTTATGAACGAAAACGTGACTTTGGATTGGAGTGAGATGTCCTGTAATTTTGACTAAATAAATGTATTTCTGACCCTAGTTTCCTATAGAGTAATTGACTGTTACAGTGCCCTGTACCAACCCTTAAAGTTTGTACCATGAATTCAGGATCACCCTGTTTGCTCTTGAACCCCAGACTATCCATGTCTTGGGGCATCATCGGATGCTCTTGTTATATCTTGTAAGCTGCTATTTTTTGAAGCTCCATTCAGCAGTCGAAGAATCGCCTTTCATCTTCGAAGCAGTCGCCTTTTCAATTTTACTCCTCCATATACATTTCCTCAGGAGTCGAAAAAATATTGCTTGCGTATATTATTCAAATTGACTAATACACAGCAGACAATATTTATTCAACTGTGCCACTTTCAATCAGAAAAAGGCAAGCATCAGATGTAGGCTTCAAAGGATGGCTTCTGGGAATGCCACAGGCTTGCACTCAAAATCTGGGATGTGGAGTCTTCTCGCTTGGAGGTAAAAAATGACAAGCTAGGTCAGACTTCTGTCAGCGTGGTATCTGTGAAATAGAAACTGCACACCTGGGTGAACCCAAAGCCTTTAATCACACCTGTTGTCCGGGAGAGACAACAAAACTGACTCAAAAAAAAAAAAAAAAAGATTAATAATAAATATTTGCAATTAAAAAAAATAGTGAATTACAATTAAATAATAATTAAATGATTCACGTTCAATAAATAACAATTCACAATGTTTGATATACAGTTTGCAATAAAAATCCTTTACATCTTTTTTGCAGAATAAAAAAAAACATTTTTTGCATACTAATACTAAGTATGCATTATTAAAAAAAAAAAAGCTGTTTTCATAGTTATTTTACCCCATCTGATTTTATATCAAAAGTAAAAGCATGAAATGCTAGTAAAATTGCTATAATTTAAGTACATAAAGTAGAACTGATTATGAGTAAAAAATCTCTCCATCAGGACTGAAGTCTTGAACCCATGAAGCGAATGTTGTCTCATCGGTTCAAATAGCCAATTTTGTCTGGATTTTCTGATGAATCCTTTGTTTTTATCTAAAAATGGAAAACACTATTTGATTTCATGGTTTTTAAAGAATAATCTCAGCAAATTTTATATGTTTTCAATTAAAAGTGAATCAGAAATGTGTCAGAAAGGGTACTTCTCTATTATCTCGTCGACCACTTTTCATAACAAAAACTATCTCCAAACTGTAACGCCAAATAAATGAGAGAACGTTGCCATTGGAATATCAAAATAAATAAATAAAATATAAGAATTTAAGGACACAATTGTTATTTTAATTAATGAAATAACTAATAAATCGGTAAAACATAATGAAAAATACACGCAAATGTCGAATTAAAAACCACTTGATGACATAACAAACATGTATAATGCTTCTGACATCAAGTAAATGGGACTGCATTTTTGGCATTTAATCTTACAGTTTGGCGATAGTTTTTTGTTATGAAAAGTGGTCGACAGGACAACAGAGAAGTACCTCAGAAAGTAATCTGACTTAATCTAAACTTAAGAATATAGCCTTAAACACTTTTTTTTTTTTTAAATTCAAGAATTAACAAATTATTTTCTATCTTTGAATACATTTAGCATTGATAAACTGCAAAATTACTTTAGTGAAAAATTAATATTTACATGCATAAGTCATGCACATCATTCAGATTACATTTTTTAAGCTTTGAAATTATTTAAAAAAAAAAAAAAAGACATGTTAATCAATAAACTTGTAGAATTGTTAATATTCC
Source organism: Maratus michaelseni (assembly GCA_963931845.1). Lineage (NCBI taxonomy): Eukaryota > Metazoa > Arthropoda > Arachnida > Araneae > Salticidae > Maratus > Maratus michaelseni. The sequence goes on along the minus strand of OZ007590.1, from coordinate 7,862,006 downwards.
ATTATTCATTCAGAGGTATGCTTAGGAAATAATTAGGTATGTTAAAGGACCCTTCACCAAAGTTTTCACATTAAAACAACTCTCTTCGCAAAATTCATGAAACTTTTCACAAAACATTTCTATCTCCAAACTGAAACTTTCATAAATTTAATCATTTTAAAGTGAAATCTGACCTACCACAAAACACTGACATTGTTTCATTTCATAAAAGGTAGAAAATACCAAATATTACCCCTCCATTCTTCTTGGATCAAATATCAGTATATTTCCCTGAATTTAGCAGTAGAAAATTAATTTTTTCTAATCACTGTATCAGAATATAAAAATAACAACCGTGTCGAATGTTAACACAAGTAACCTACAAATTATATTACTACTATCATTTAGAGCTAATCATAAATTATAATTTATTTTTCATTATTTAAAAAATCTTTTAACTAATTTTACAATATGTTAAAAAAATAAAAATAATTTATTTTGACCACGTAATAAACCTTTCAGCAAGCAAGCTATAATGTTTGATACGAGTATTTCTGAAGCATAAAAGACAAGCTGTTTCAAATGTTTTGTATTTCATAATAGCAACAACATATTAGGAAGGCGATTATGCATAACAGAAATTAATATATATATATAGCAGTAATTTCGGCATAATATCAGAAAAAAGTATAAGAAAAATTACGTTTGAGGGAAAATTTAAGAAGACATGCTTACTGAAAGGTTGCATTTGCAGCTTGAAAAGAAACAAATCACAAAATATATTTATATTTTGCAGTCATTGTAAGCAAAAGTACACTTACCTTTCCTATCACTAAGTGTATTCCACATTCTTGTTTGATATAAACGTCGAACACCCAGTCACACTGAAAGATAGTATATGCTTTTAAACTTTTGTAAGATTTGAATTCATCGAAAGTGTAAGCGCTAATCCGTACACTAAATAAAACTTCTAATTTAGAGGAAAATTCATCAATCGATAATACATACAGATGTATACAGTTAATCAGCATACTTTTCTCTTGATACCATGCCTTGTTCTGGCCGTTTAACGAATTAAAATATTCGGAAAACATATTTTTTTGAACACGTTCAGAAATTTCAGATTGAAAATAATGGCGATGCTGTGGACTGCTTGACCTCCAAGCGGTTACCAAGCTGTTGCCAGATACCGTTGCTATGCTGCAAAACAGCTGATTGAAACTGCCCTATTGCTAAAAGTTTGTAAAAATCGAAAAATCGTAAAGAAAATATTGCTAAAACTTTGTAAATACTCGAAAAAAGGAATAAAATCGATGTTTACTTTGTAAAGAGGCTTGCCGTAGGAAGCATGCGTTCTGATTGGGTGGAATTTGGAGGTTGCCGAGTTTTGGGTTGGCGCGCGTCAGTGCTTGGCGCGTGTCAAAAAAATCGCCAAATCGGGGGTCGCTCTTGTTTGAGGATTTTGCCACAAGGTGTTTACAATACAGCATCGATAATCAATCTGTATTATATTAGTTTGTTTATGAAATATTAGAATAAGATTATTTCAATATTAATACATTTCGAATGTAAAGTATTAATTTAAAACATATTTTCTTGGAAATAACAGTATGTAATCAAATTATAAGGTCAGTATATGTTTAACTCATGAATTCACAAACGATGTCTTTAATCAAAACAACTCAATCTTAAATTTAGTCTTTAAATTATGTTATTTTAAAATTTTATCTATGTTGCTTCTCCTACTGTGATTAATTACAGTGATTGCTTTTATTATTCACTTACAGTTTATTAAATAATAACTTTTGCTTATTCAGAACCCTTGTACCTTTTCCCCATTTATGTGTTTGTTTTCTGATTTCTGCTCTTTATGCACCTGTTAAAGGACAAAATTTGCACTTTAAAGTTTTTTTTATTTTCTGAATTAATTTATTATATTCTTAATTATTATTATATTTTAACTTAAACTGAAAAGAAGTAATTACAACAAAATATATATTTTTATACATTTTTTACTAAATTCAAAATACAGGGATGACCACCTCAGGAAACCTGAATTCAAAATACAATGATATTCAAAAAGTATAGTATAAGATTATAAATTATGGATTCTTTTCAAATTAAAGTAAATCTTGAGGGGATCGTATCTGATGGCCCGGTGAACTCTTGTGGTGTCTTAGAGCCTTCATATTTGATAGCCTTAGCATTACAGGCAGTTCACCAGGACAATGTAAGCAGCGTGAAAATGGAACCTGTTTATAATGGAATGTTACCTGCTTAAAGTAGAGAATTTCATGGCCGAGTGAAAGGAAGAAATGCTGATGTGGAAGCCTGCCTAAAATAGAACTTTTCTTCTGGTCCCACTCAGGAAATTCTGTAATTTGGCAATTATCTATAATTTATAAACTTATAGTACTATGTTTTTGAAGTTTGATGTATTTTGAATTTACAAATTGGAAATAGTAAACATTTAAAATTTTAGACGACATGAAAAAAAAAATGTTAATGTTTGAAAAATAAATTTTATTAATTGCAGAAATTTAAAATAGGTGCAAATTGGAAATTTTTTCATTCTTTACAGTTTAATTTCCTTGACTATTTATAATATTTGGCTAGAATTCACACTTTATTTTGTTTGAGTTTTATCAAAGTTGCTATATAAATTAAATATCAAATTTTACTTCTCAAAAGTAAAAATTAATGCAGTATTAATTTTCATAAAGGATGTTTGGTGTCTGCATCCAAAATAAATCTTTTCTGAATGAAATCAGAACCAGTATATGTTTGGATACTTTAGAGAGGTTAACAACCAGGCACAATCTCATCGATTCCAGCTTTACCTTTTCACGTGTCTAAATTAGAAACAGTGCTTTGATTTTGATATAAAATGTTTGGTTTATGGTATTATTATTATTATTATTATTTTTCATGGGGAGGGGTATTTTAAAAAAAGTGAAATGCATGTATTTTAAATCTAATTTATATAATATATGTATTTTAAATGAAAGTTATGTATCCTAAATGAAATTAGTGAAAGGTTTATATTTTAAAATAAAGGGATGCAATACAAATGATGGTGATGGGAGCAATATTTGATAATTTATCACCTGTGCCTAGCTAACATAAAAGTACGTACCTATGTTTGTATATAAACAAATGTTTCACTTTTGAAATTTTATTTTCCAAAAGTACTTGAATGAAATACAGTTTTATTTGATTAAAAAAACCCAGCACTGTAGGTAAAATGGATGTCTACCTGTGCAACAAATTTGTCAATCCTCTAATTACATTCATTTTATTACTTTTATCATGTTCAGATTGTTAGAGACTCGGGTGAATGAGGGCTCCTTTTATCAGTGAGTAGTCCTTATTTACAAAATTTAATCATGTTTATTTATTAAAATATTTAAATTAATCCCAAAACAAACATACACACAAAAGACTGTAGAATCAGAAATTGTAAAATATGCAGGAAATGGGAACTATATTATTAAATAATCACTTTTTAAATATTTTTTTCAAAACTTTTTTAATTTAAAAGGTATAAAATTTAAAACTACTTCCAAGAAAATATTCTTTGTGTTCACTTCACAATAAAAAGAATTTAATAAACAGCAAAATAGTTAAAAAATGAAATTAAAATGTTTTAATGTAAATTCATTGGAGGAATTATGAAAATTTGAAGTTTCGATATTTTGTCAAAATGTAAAAGGTGGTTCTCAAATGACTTGCTCAACAACGCGAAACTTTCTGAGACAATTTCTGATGCATTTTTTAATGCAAAGGCATGAAATTGGCAAACTTGACTTTTGGAGTGATTTGGAATCTAAATGAGTTTTCCATATTTTGATAAATAGATTACTTATCGAGTTATAAATGATTCTCGTCATGTGACGACCCGTTTTTCTTCTTTCTTGTACTGCAAAATCAGAATTCATTTCAAAATGCCGACTTTGATAATATTTTTGAAAGATCTTCTGCCTTTACCAAAAATAGAAAACGTGTCTTGATTACAAAGTTTCTGAATAAAAACACCTGCCAATTTCATGCCTTTCAGAACAAAAATGAATTAAAAAATATGTCATAAAGTAGCCAGTTTGGATTTGAGAACAGAGGGAAAAACCCTTTTGGAACAGATGTGTTACACTCACGCACCGATGTTTGGTGACTTTTTGATTGGCACAATTTTCAAGACTGCATCAAACTGATAACTGAATACAATAGCCAGGTTACCATTAAAGGGAAAATTCCCAAAATTTGGCGACTTTTTTACTTTTTATAACTGATAAAAAAAAAAAATCTGTACATGAGTGTAAGACATCATAGCCATCCTTTTTTTAATCGAATGTTAAATTGATAATTTTTATAATTTATGACACATTTTTTTTCATTTCAGAACATCCTCTCCCCATATTTCCTGTGTCATCTGCACCGGAAGATAAAGAATGTCAAACTGAAGGCATTATATTGTCCTTTTTTATAAGAAAATCAGCAACTGAGGGAAAAAAATACATATCTTAAAGAAAGGTTTCAATTTTATTTTTTTACAGGTGAATATGTTACAAATAGGGATTTAAAAATTCTTATAATAGGATTTAATAAAATACCATTTGAAAATATGTTTTCATTTTCAAATTTTTCTGGTGATGATGATGATAAAACGCTGTCTATAAAATAAATATTTCATGTTTTTTGGTGAGATTAAAAACCGTTCTGATAAAAGAAATGTTGGCACTAATATTTTGAAGCTGCCAAAGTACAATTTCCCGTATCATTTTTATGATGACAGACTTAATTTACAACAAAATAGTAAATATTATTTGGTCCAGTAAACAACAAATTCAAAATTATATGCCCATCTGTTTAAGAATAAGTGCCCTAATTGTAGATACCACTGAATTCAAAATCCCTTTGGCCCTAGGAGTCACTTTGAGCTGCTGTAAAAATAGAAACAAATGTCTCATAGGTATTGTATCTTCTGGTGCAATATCATTCATGTTGGATGCATTGGGAGGGACTGTTTCAGACAGAGATAATCTCTTGAAATCAAATCTTTTAGAATCATTCGAAAAAGGAGATTCATTGTTGGCAGATATGGGATTTATTGTGCGAAAAGAGCTTGAAACTAAAGGATGCAAATTACATACCCCCACTTTTAGATAAAAATAAATTCAACATAAAAGAATGTAAGGATAATAATTTTTAAAATATGCCACAAAGTCCATGTTGAAGTGCTATACTTGGAATTAATTTTTTTATCGTAAAATTACTATTCATTCACTGTAATTAATTAGTCAATAAATTTATATTATTGCCTTTTTCATTAATTTTGGTAATCCATTAATTAAATGCTACGTAGGATATTATGATATAATTATAACAATATAGTACATATATATATATATGTCACATTTTTCAGAAAATGACAGCATTCGGGTGATTTAAATATAACATCCTTTATTAAAGGAAAGCCTGCTACAGCAGTAGAATTTCATGGTTGCATATATGATGGTTTTCACACAGCAAGTGGGGTAGAAGTATATTAGAAATTCCTCATCTCCGAAGAGTTATCAGTTCAAAAGGCCATGTGGTTTTATTAATTCAGCCGATAAACTGGTTAAATTGGCTATCCTGCTAAATTCGTGATTATGTGTCATCGGGCCTGTATCCAAAGTGAGGGGCGATTCATTTAAAAAAAAAAACTAATTAATAGGTTTGATTTCCATAATTTTCCCACATATATATATATACTATATAATATATATGTGTGTATATTTTTCAGCGTTTCACCATACATATTCAATATGCTTTTATTATTATTTATATATATATTTTTTTATAATGATATTTGATACATTTTATTATATTAGATAGTAAAAAAATATTTAATCTTATTTAATTTTAATGTTTAATTATTTGTTATATGTGTATGTAAACTATCCATGTAAATATGTGACTTATTATTCAACTGGAAATTATATTTTTTTTACATAAATGGAAATTAATATATAGATCCTATCTTCCCCCTCCCCTTGTTTGTGCTAGTTTATGAATATATTTTTTTTTTACATGATCAGTACGTAATCCATTTAAAAAATATATTTTGCTGTTTGCTTTCAAAAAATTTTTTATCTTCTAAATTTGAAAGTGTCAATATACTCTGCCTTTAATATAGTAATTATTTGTATAAATATAGAAAGTACTTTGCATAATGAATTGATTTTGGATGTATTGTCAATAAATTGTAATAAGGTCAAATGAAACATGTGGAGTTAATTATTGAATTCTATACAAAATATGATACTCTTAACATTTACATAACATTTACTTTAAAATATTCGGAAAGAAGATCGGTACATTTTCTTCACATTCTGTGATTTATCATCTCAGAATTCTTTTACTGTATTGCTTCAACAAATGAAACTTTTTTTTTTCACATTTATCATTATTCCAGTGAAAAGTATAAAATCCCATAAAAAAATTTCTATTAAAAAAAAAAGTGTCAAGTTCCTCTTAATGTTTCAGCCACAAAAAGTACTGATATCTGATGCTCGCCCAAGTTAGAAGTCAAACATTTGAAATCTTTCATTGAAAATGGCTTCCTGCGACTTGGCCGTTAATGCAATCTAGGTTTTTTTTTTTTTCATTTATCTGGCATTTTTATACAAATTTCAATAAATTCCAAAGAACATTAGAAGAATTTAATACTGAGAAAAATAAATTAGAATATATAATACACCCTGATTGATGTTAAACATATAACTTTCATTTGAAATAAACAATTACGTCGATAAATCTTTTCAAAATAAATGATTAGAAATGATGCATTTATAAATTATTTGAATATTAAAAGTAATATCAGAATGCAAATAAGCAAATTCGTATGAAGACATTGAAACTAAAAGCTATGTGATAAATTACCATTGAATTTCAACAAACATTATTTTTGATTAACCATCATTTAGTTTTACCATGGTTTAATTGCTATTTTGTACGGTCTATTGTCATTAACACGAATTCCAATGAATAATTTTTTCATAAAATTTCACATTTTGTTACATTATATGAGACGTTGAGAACCAGAGTGGACCATCCTCGACAGCTGTGATTTTGAAATTATGCTTTTTAAAATGTGTATTATATTTCAGTATTTTGTGCAATAAAATGCATTAAATGTTTAAAAAAAAAATGTAGTAGACATGTAGATACATTATTTAGAATATGAAAAACCCTCTAATAATGCATTAACGGCCAAGTTACAGGAAGCCATTTTCAATGAAAGATTTCAGATGTTTGACTTTTAACTTGGGCAAGCATCAGGTACTTTCTGCGACTGAAACATTAAGAGGAACTTGGCACTTTTTTTTTAATAGAAATTTTTTTGATGGGATTTGTAGGTTTTTTTAAATGTATTTTTCTAAAGGATGGATATAAATATAAAATTATTTTATTATGTTTTACAAATCTATATTTTATTTCTTGTTTACATCAAAATACTAGCCACTAGTTTAGCTTCCTAAAATGTATGCTAAGCACTTTATCATATTGCTTTTTTGTCATAATTTATTTGCTCAACCCTTCGCCAAATCGGAAGTTTCTGTTAGATAAATCAAGAATCAACTCTTTGCGATCATGGCTGCATATCTTATATTTTGTGTTAGTATGCATTTCATCTTTATTGACAATTATCGCTTAATTTACTTAGGCATTTATGCTTCATGCTTGTTTGCATTGTTATGTTCACTAATGAGGAGATTTTTAATCCTATTAAGTAATCTTCTGTAATTGCAACTGCCAAATGACATATTTTAGCAAACACGATTTAGTGCAAGAGAAGTGGTTCTTTTTAAACGTTTTTAAAGCTATCCAGATTTAAAATAAACCATATTGATGCTAATAATTTTTTTTCCTTTCATTCTAACATTGGCATGATTAAGTAAGATTACAAAATCTACAGACGCGCGGCCATTTTTCCATTAGAAAATCTATCATTATTTTCATCTAATCGTCTTAGATAATATGTCAATGTGACTTGGTTTTAAGATTTTAGCTAATTTTATGCAAAAACCTGAAGCTGAAATGCGAAGAACTCCAATATAAAAGATTTATTCTATAACATACATATCGCTAAACTGGATATTTGTTATAAAATTATAATAATCATGAGGAGAACTGGCAGTTTCGATGCTTTAATTCTGAAAATTCTCTTTCTATAATAAACTTTTAACAGAGTAAAGACTAACAATACAGTAATATATAATAGCAAGAGTCTTGTGCAGTGACGAAAGATTGAAACTTTATTAACAATCGTGTGTTTTGCCATTTAATTAACCACTTAATGGACTAGATGGAACCCGTCAACACTTGACAGAAAAAATTACTTATTTCACTGTTTTATGCTTTTTTTAATGCGGTTTACCACTTATTACATGGGTGCAAGAAGTCCAACCAAGCCAAGACTGAAAACTTTTCTGAGAATTGGGAATAACCAAATGGAAATGAACTAGAAGATTTCTATGTCTTTTATTACGGCTAAAAATTGATATCTTGCAGTAAAAGATAGTGATTAAAAAGTTCTTGATAGTAAAATAGCTATTATTAGTTATATAAAAGTAGAATTTACTATTAATCAAAAATCTCTCCAGGACTGAAATCAGTCCTGAGACTGAAGACTTGCACCCATGCTTACCATTTTCCGTTTATTTACATGTTTTATAGCTACATTTTTTAATAACAGGAATTAACCTATATTATTATTCACAACTAAAAAGAAATGGTGCATCTAGTATTTGTCGAGAATTAAATAAAAATCATGTACTCATGACATCAGCCAGTATACACGTCAGGTTACATTGCTGTTATCATTATCTTTTTATGCGCGAAGGTTTCGCTATGGTACTCTATTGTGAAATTTGGTAATTTTTTAAATTCAATATTTGAAAAAGGCATAATATTAGATTCGAAATTTATATCAAGAATGAAGAATTTTTTTCCTTTCTAACGCAGTTTTGTCTAACAATTTTCTAACAAATACTTTTCGAGCTATTCATTTTTTCAGTAACTTCAAATCTTTCATTTTCCAAGATTAATTTGTGGCAACGATTAGCAAAAAACCAGTCATCAGCAACACGTAGCTTTTTATTAAAGAGGAGGGTTACTCACCCAAAAATTCTCAATGGAATATAGCCTCTAGCATCAAATGCTCGCCAAGCTTGGCGACACTTAATGAAATAGTGCCAAATTTGGCTATAAACATACCCTGTTTATGTTGACATCATAATGATGAATATGTATTGTATGTGTGATGCATGTATATATAATATATACAGTATGGAACCATTTATCCGGAATCCAGTTAACCGGAAAACCAGTTATCCGGAATGATATTTCCAATTGACTGATTTCAGAATCTTTCCAGAAAAAAGTGCCATGCAGTGCCAGTTTGACATGTTCATTGCTTGATAGATAACCACATACATTGTACAACTTGATCAATATCTTGGATTTAAAATGAAAGCCTGTTTAGTTTGATATTGAGCATTTTGAGTTTTATGCAGTATTATTGTTTCCAAGGTATTGCCAGAATTTGCTTTCTTCAAATTCTGATTAATCTTTGATCCTGAAAGGATCTGAGCCTTAATCAGAGTAATCTAGTAATTAATTTAAAATCAGTAGCAATGTTACAGCCACATATATTCTACAAATCTCATCAAACAGGTATTGTTTAATGTCCAACCAGTTATCCAGAAAAACCAGTTATCCGGAATACATCTGGCCCCGACCATTCCGGATAAATGGTTCTGTACTGTATATATGTTACAGTCATTATGATTAATACGGTCATTATTAATAATAACCGGTTATTATTAATAATGACCGATTAATCATATTGACCGTAACATATACATATATTTCAAATAAAATCTCATGTGTGTACATATATATGTAAAGTTTATTAACATCATTAAAATTCACTTAAAGAAATAACAACCAAAGATTTGCCACACTGACTGGAGCGATATTGTGATTAGAATACCAACATTTATAATAAAATTTATTTTAAGAAAGTAAAAGATAGAAAGACGGACAGATAAACTAAAAGATTTGCCTTACCAATATTTTCGGAAAAGCATATAAAAATTTCATTCTGTTTGAAACCATGTAACACCTTCAACTTCAGGCTAATTTTCTGTAATTGGCTTTGGCGACCAATGCTGGTGTCAAATATGAGCGAGTATAAATGATTGTCTATGCAACTAGTATCATATGTATTATTTCTCCATCCCTTTTTCTCAGAAAATACGAAATGCAGAACGACGAATGAGATGCCATATGAAAGGATTTTGCACAGGCTTCTGACATAGCATTTCGTTAAAACATGTGTTTGATTAAAATTTGCTGAAAAATAAAAATTAATTCGGCATTGTTTTCATGAAAGAAATGAAAGGTTTTCCTCAAATTATTGTTGCCACAAAAAATAATACCACATTATATGATGCTCAGCAATTATAAAAAACATTGCACGGGTTTATTTTATATTTATGATTAAAAAGCGAAATTGAAATGTTTAATTTATATTTCTATGTTCCATGTTTTTCCTGAAGCGGATGACATCATCCTCTAATGCAGTTAAAATACGATTGTAATTTTTTTTTTCTCGCACGTGTATTTTGCAATCTTGGATCAGTTTTTACTATAACATTGATGGAATAAATTAGATGATATTCTGGCTTGACTAAAAACTAAATGTTGTTTGCAGATATTTTTATCCTCACTTTTTCTAAAGAAGTTTAAACCTGCATCTAAGAAATATTACATATTGATAAAAAAAAATGGTACTTCTCTATTATCCCGTTGACCACTTTTCATAACAAAAAACTATCGCCAAATGAACGGGAAAACGTTGCCATTGGAATATCAAAATAAATAAATAAATAAAATATAAGAATTTAAGAACACAATTGTTATTTTAATGAATGAAATAACTAATAAATCAGTAAAACATAATGAAAAATACACGGAAATGTCGAGTTAAAAACCACTTGATGACGTAACAAATACGTATAATGCTTCTGACATAAAGTAAATCGGACTGCATTTTTGGCGTTTAATTTTACAGTTTGGCGATAATTTTTTGTTATGAAAAGTCATCGACCGGATAATAGAGAAGTAATCAGAAAATGTAATGCTTAACGAAATTCAATTATTTGATCAATCGCAAATTTTGGTAGTTTTCCGTTACCGACACCATGCCATACATGTAAATGTATGCTTGGAGGCAATGGTGTCCGTATAATGGAAAAGTACCCAAACTTTTCTTAGTTCGGGCTATATCAAATACAAACATTTTACAGTTAACAATAAAATCGCCAAAAATGACTGCTTCATCAACAATTAGGACAGCAAAGTTGGATAAAATCTAATAACCTGAATTTTACAACGTTTATGCGAAACACCACAGAGAACACATGCTATTTTTATATAAGTAGGGTATAGTTAAAAGAATGAGAGATCTAACAATCTTCAATAATATAACGCATGAAAAAGTAAACAAATAAGTGATTCAGCAAACTTTAAAAGTGTGTATTTCTTAATATAACTATAAAATGCAGAAAATTTTCTGGTACCATCAAAAATATTCATTATCCTGTCGAAATTCCGTTCATTATCCCGTCGTCCCATTAAGGAAAAAAAACTATATCCAAATTAGGTACTTTTCGGTTAGCCGGCATCAGTAAAATTTATAAATATTATATATATATATATATATATATATATATATATATGTGTATATATGTATATATATATATATATGTGTATATATGTATATATATATATATATATGTGTATATATGTATGTATATATATATACTATATATATATATATATATATATATGTGTATATATGTATGTATATATATATATACTTCACTGGCCCCCGGCTAACCAAAAAGTACCCCAAATAATTCGCCAAACTGTAGCGCTCAATAAACAAACGGCAGAATGTTGCCATTAAATCTCAAAAATAAAAAAAAATAATAAAAAAATACTTAGGAAAAGCCCCATATACTAAAGTATCATTTATCAGTAACTTTAAACAATGAAATTTACAATATATAATTATGAAAACAGAATCAAAAATAATCTTGGATATTTATTTATTTACATTATTTCTCTTAATTATGGAAAAGGAATAATCATCCTGATTATGTAAAGGAACTGAAGAAACCATACAAATAAATTACACTCGAAAACATTAAAAATCTCCCTTATCTGCAGATTGATTTATTATTGTAAAAAAATCTTTACATAAAAATTGATTAGCTTAAAACAATGGATGCGTTTCAGAAGATATGGATTTGAAACGAACAATGTTTAAAATGACATTTTAAAAATTTTGATCAAAACCTTTTAAAACATTTTTTTTAAATGTCGAATTTCGTCAGTGCGTTTGGGGGGATGCAATGCACATGCGCGTAGGAGCTCATTCGGTTGCATTATCACAGAGGGAGATGTGTGCTTTATGTACTATGTTCTTTTATTGACTGAATATGAGATGAACGTAGAGATATCTATGATACTTCATAGGTCCAGCAGAGGTGCCAAGTCTCCAGCTTTTTGGACACCAGTATTTTAGTACAGAAAATGTTGTTTTATGTAACCGGAACATTCCGAGATTTAAAAGAACAACATTTTCTCTAAGATAATACTGGTGTGCAAAAAGCCGGAGACTTGGCAAGTCTGGGTCCAGGAAATTATCTATCTTGCCGTGGGGATTATGGCAGTAATGTCAAACTGATTTGCATTTTGTTTACGGATCGTTTGTTTGGAGTTTGCATCAGAAATAGTACTGTACTTCACTGGGGGAAAAAACTATTAAAATAAAATATTTGAAAGACTGTTTCATAAGCATTTCTTCTTATGTAATAAAGAAGCTTATTTTACTAATATTGTTATTGTAATTTTTTTCCGTCAAATTTTGACGGGTTCCATCTAGTTTTATATTAACATCAAAGCACCGTTTCTAATTTAGACACGTGGAAAGGTAAAGCTGCTATCGATGAGATTGCACCTGGTTAACATAAAAAGTACCCAAACATATATACTAGTTCTGATTTCATTCAGAAAAGATTTTTTTTTATGCAGAAACCAAACATCCTTTACGAAAATTAATACTGCATTAATTTTTACTTTTGAGAAGTAAAATTTGATATTTAATTTATATAGCAACCTTGATAAAACTCAGACAAAATAAAGTGTGAATTCTAGCCAATTATAAATAGTCAAGGAAATGAAGCTGTAAAGAATAAAAAAAATTCCAATTTGCACCTATTTTAAATTTCTGCAATTAATAACATTTATTTTTCAAAAATTTACATTTTTTTTTTCATGTCTAAAATTTTAAATATGTTTACTATTTCAATTTTGTAAATTCAAAATATATGAAACTTCAAAAACACAGTACTATAAGTTTATAAATTATAGATAATTGCCAAATTACAGAATTTCCTGAGTGGGACCAGAAGAAAAGTTCTATTTTAGGCAGGCTTCCACATCAGCATTTCTTCCTTTCACTCGGCCATGAAATTCTCTACTTTAAGCAGGTAACATTCCATTATAAACAGGTTCCATTTTCACGCTGCTTACATTGTCCTGGTGAACTGCCCGTAACGCTAAGGCTATCAAATATGAAGGCTCTAAGACACCACAAGAGTTCACCGGGCCATACGATCCCCTCAAGATTTACTTTAATTCGATAAGAATCCATAATTTATAATTTTATACTTTTGAATATCATTGTATTCTGAATTCGGTATTAATAAGAATGTAGAAAAAAAATATTTTGTTCCAATTAGGTCTTCAGTTTAAGTTATAAAGTTCAGTTTAAATTAAAATATAATAATAATTAAGAATATAATAAATTAATTTACAATTCAGAAAAAAAAAAACTTTAACGTGCAAATTGAGTTGTTTGACAGGTGCATAAAGAGTAGAAATCAGAAGACAAACACATATTGTGCTGTCCTCTAAAAAAACCCATTTTTTGAAATTTTCTCTACATAAAGTTTAATAAAAAATTAAAAAAAAATTAAGCATGGCTAAATTTTCACAGCTGTTCTGACCAAGATTTTAATGTTGAGCATTTTTTATTTTATCACTTTATTACAAAATGGCAGCCAATTAAATAAGGAAAAAAAAAAAACACTTTTTCAAAAAATAACCTATGTTACCTGAAAAACAACCAAACATGACATAATCAGCTAAAAATGAAGCATTTTATTGCATATTAATGGTTTAACATTAAAAAAAATTATGTAGATCATTCTTAATTTCTATTATAAGAAGAAAATCTGTAAAAATGAAGCTTGTGTTTCCCAGATTTCTGCAATTGTTAGTTTACATTATTTTAAAATTAAATAAGCACTCCTTAGATATTTTTATTATTCTAATTTGAGCATAAAAAAAAAAGACTTTAGTGAAATATTTGATGTAGTACTAGAGAGTTTTTTTTTTAGGAAACATTTCACTGTGGGTTTTTTTAAGAGGACAGCACAATAAATGGTGAAAAAGTATTAGGGATCTGAATAAACAAAAGTTATTATTTAATAAACTGTAAGTGAATAATAAAAGCAATCACTGTAATTAATCACAGTAGGAGAAGCAACATAGATAAAATTTTAAAATAACATAATTTAAAGACTAAATTTAAGATTGAGTTGTTTTGATTAAAGACATCGTTTGTGAATTCATGAGTTAAACATATACTGACCTTATAATTTGATTACATACTGTTATTTCTAAGAAAATATGTTTTTAATTAATACTTCTACATTCGAAATGTATTATATTGAAATAATGTTATTCTAATATTTCATAAACATTCAACACTAATGCAGATTGATTATCGATGCTGAACAACTTGTTTAAAAATTTAGGCAAAACTTAATTGCCCTAATGTTATTAAGGTTTCTGCAGCTACCAGATTTTATTGAGACTGAAAATATTTGTAACTAATTACAGCTTTGCATCAGATCTCACAAAATTTTTGGCAAAGAAAACAAATGAAGTGCAAGCGTACAGTAGTGACATCAACATTAGTTTTAGTTCTAACCTGTAACCAACGTTCCATGCCACAGATAATATATTATCATAATATATTATCTGTGTTCCATGCCACGCCACACGCCAGCGAAGCAAGGGGCGGAGTTTTGAAACGCCAGAGCGCCAGGTGATTGGTCTATTTTTCTCTGTACATGAATCAATGTATGTTTTGCTTATATGCGCTCGGGCCTGTGCAGATCTCTAGTGTATGTGTTGCATAATTTCCCTGTCCACCGCCGATAGACGATTGCGATTATCATGCTTTCTGATTAGTTGTTAAACCGAACGCTTCTTAAGTCATTACTGGTTGAACTTGGTTTCTTATTATCTATTAATTTCTATATAATCTAATTAATTTATAACTGTAATATAATAAATATTATAGTAATATAATCTAATTAATTTCTATATAATCTAATCTCTATCTAATCTAATATTTCTATATAATCTAATCTCTATCTAATCTAATATTTCTATATAATCTAATCTCTATCTAATCTAATATTTCTATATAATCTAATAATATATATTAATTTCTTATATTATATCTTCTTATATCTTCATAATCCTCTAAAATACTGGAAATGACTTAAAAAGCGTTTGATTTTACAAATAATCAGAAAGCGTAAAAGTCCCAATCGTCGATCGGCGGTGGAGGTGGAAATTATGCGTATGTGTTCACTTGAGCTTTGGTACAGCGCCTAGAATAAATAGTGTGGAAATCTGCTACAAAATAGTACTAAAAAATGGAATCCAATAAATGTACAACGTTGCTGAAAAGATTATGATAGGATCGCAGCGCCATCTTCTCAACGTAAATATTGTATTAGAATGTTTCGGCTGGTGGTAAGTATTTTAAATACTTAAGTTATATCCTTTTCTCTTCTCACTTAATGATTTTTATAAGTTTTTTTTTTTTTTTTTTAATTATGAAAGCATGGCTAAAAAACGTGATACGTATTGTTTTGTCTCTAGTTGAATATTATCGTAGGAGCACCGTTGCGCATTTATAGGCTACAACTTTTTAGCACTTTTTAAAGCATTACAAGGATAGCCGGTTTCCACCAAAGACATTTAAGATACATAGACTGGCAAAACTGTCAGTTTAACTGAGGATTTTTGATCACAGCTGACGTACGTCAGATTATTGATATTTCATATAGTTATGTGTGGCTAGCTGTGTTGCGCTATAATTTCTTTATTCGAGATTTTTTCTAATTTTTTTTTTTAATCGTTATTAAATTTAAACGTATATTGCCTAATTTAACACTTTATTGTGGTATTAGCTTGTTATTAGGACGAAATCGCAATTGTTATATATGTGTGTTGCATACAATAGCACCGGCAATCAAGGCATAAATAAAACTTTATCTTTCCATCGGTAAGACAAATTTTATTTATGAGTATACTTAAGAATGTCCTTTTTAATAAATCTTAGTATCATTGTTTCATTTATTTAGTCAGTGTTATTTAAAGTGAGGACAAAATAAAATTCATCAATTTGATCTGGCCATGAATTTATGGCACAAATGGGATTTATTTAAAAGTAGTTACTTATTTGATTATAAGTTGTTTAATTGAGATATGTTTCATTATCATATAAACACTGAGATATCAGCTCTCGGTGTTATATAAAAGTAATTCTTTTTTTTTTTTTTTAGTCTGAACAGCAAAATTATATTTATTCATAACATTTTAATCAATAAAAATATAACTTTCTTATGAATCGTTTCATTTTAATTTAGCTGTTAAAGTAGATAGCTGTTTTGGAATTCCTAATGCATTTCTAATATATAATATACCTTGCAGAGTGTGGTATAAAATAAAATATTTACTGAAACACTAAGAACTTTTTATTACTGTTGTTATCGAAAACCGTACAATTAGAATAACCTTTACAAGTCCCTAATGAATATCAACATATTGATAACCTCCTAAGCTACAATCAAGTTATCTGTGGTCTCCCTACTGATGGAAGTCGAGGAACTGACTTGCAAAAGCTGACGTTTGGAAATCAAGGAACTAAGTTAACAAAGTCTTTTGTTACAATTTTTATGCCAGCTGGAGACATTCACAGGCAGAAATTTTTATTTAATTTTTCTGTCTGTAAATGTAACTTGCTAGAGCTTGAGATGTCTTCCACGTCCAAGAAACCTCTTGCTGCCAATCTTCATTCACAGTAATTCAATAGGTTGATATTAAGTCCATTTAAGATTTGGAAAAATTTATATTACTGGTACTTTTTTGCATAACAACAGTAATAAAACGTTCTTTGTTTTTCAGTAAATATTTTTATTTTATATTTGTATCTGAAAGTGTTATATATTAGAAATGCTGGTACTTCTCGACTATCTTGGCAAGAGAAGGAAATTTCACATGCATAGTTTCTGGTAACCTATTTACTGTTTCTTTTTACAGAAGATTTTTTTCTGTGTTTATACAGTTTATTTAATATAAAAAAGTCATTTATTTTTTTGGTACTTCTCCATTATCCCGTCAACCACTTTTCATAAGAAAGTTATTGCCAAACTATAGGATTTAATGCCAAAAATGCAGTCCCAATCACTTGACGTCAGAAGCATTACACGTGTTTGTTAAGTCATCAAGTGGTTTTCAATTCACCATTTACCTGTATTTTTCATTATGTTTTACCGATTTATTAGTTATTTCATTAATTAAAATAACAATTTCATCCTTAAACGGCTGTGCCATGATGTTAAAAGAGAAAATGCATTGAAAGAATGTTCCGTTGCATAGTTAAGTGCAATAAATCAATTTCAACCGATGTTACAAACATTTATTCACCAGCCGAGAAGGATAATTAAGAAAAATAATGTAAATAAATAAATATCCAAGATTTTTTTTTTGTTTTCATTAATATATTGTCATTTTTTTGTTGTTGTTTAAACTTACTGACAGTTGACACTTTGGTGAGTGGGGCTTTTCCGAATTTTTTTTATTTTATTTATTTATTTTTATATTACAATGGCAACATTCCTCTATTTTTTTATTTGGCATTACAGTTTGGCGATAATTTTTTTTATGAAAAGTGGTCGATGAGATAATGGAGAAGTACCATTTTTTTATATACAAACATAAGTAATTTGTATATAAAAAACAATAATAATATATATACACAGGGTTGGGGAATTATATCATTTTACTTGCCTCTAGTGAGTGGCTTTTCTGATGAGGCGAGATAATCTTTAAGAAGTCTTTTAAAAACTGCAGGCTATAGAAGAATTGTTTTTATTTCTTAGCTGTATTTTGCAACTCTTCAAATTACTGTAATATCACTATGGTAACTAAGTTCTAACCTTATACTAAACTTTCCTCTATTGTATATATTTCTTAATTTTATTTGAAAAAAAGGAACAAAAATGTATTATTGTAGTAAGGATTTATTTTTGCAGTTGCGTAAATTCTGTCATAACAATTTTCAACTGTATGTTGCTTCTTGCTGGCTGGTAAGATTTTCTGAAAATTTCCCACTCCTACATACATCTTCAAATCTGCATAGCTTAGGACCAGAGGTTGTGCAGATCTTAGAATTTTGTGAATTTCTGGTCATGCATAACTAAATATGCATAATAATGATGAGATATTTTTTTCTTGAATTATTCAATGAAACTCGTCTTATAAAGGTATATTGATAATTTACTTCAAAATCATAAAAATAAAGACATCTCATGTTTAGCCAGACTTAATTATTTGAAGTGTTAAGATCATACTCACAGCTATTAACAATTTTTACGCATACAAATATAAATTAAGTATAAATTTTAGAAATATTTTGACAACTATATAAAACTGGCATCTTTTAAGAGCAGCACACCGAAAAAAAGAGGAAGAGATATTTAAAAAATATGAATGCATTATAGGCCTATAGGTTTAACATTAGTGAAGGGAATTTGAGATGTTACTGACCATGTTTTGGGTATTTATGCATTGTGACATTTTGGTGCTTCGAAATAAAGAATACATTATTTTATCATGTATTTTTATGAGCAAATATTACAATATGAATTTTATTTTGCCTTTTTAGAACTTAACTGTAGAGCATTCATCATTTTGACGAATGCAAAATTGTATGTTTTATTTAAATACATACTAAAAAATCACTTATTCACTGAAAAAAAAAAATCATGAAAGAATAAAATTACAAAGATTTATAATCGGGTCTCTACACTGATCAACAAGAAATTTATTTTGCATGTAAGAAGGCATCCGTATTATAAAGGCATGCTATATGCTAATTTTATTGACTCAGTTCTTTTTTTTTTAAATACATTGTTTATTCATCTTATCAGATTTAACCCTCTTTTCTACAGCTGGAGAAATATTGATTATAAATTGAAAAAACATTTATTTTTTTAAATAACTAATTTTTAGGCATGGTTTTGTATTTTAATCTATTACCACATGATTCAACAGTAAGTATTTGTTCATTACAATAATGTAAAGTAACATTTGCAGTAATATAAATAAGTAATAATAATAGTTATAAATTATAACAGTGGTACAACCAGGCAGGATCCTCATTGGGGGCGAGTTTGGAATCATCCTTACTCATAAAATGAAAAATTTTGTTTTGTGACTTGTCCACAGTAAATGTGACACATTAAAATCAATACAATGAGAAGCTATTATTATGAAAAGCTATAATTCATGATAAATTAAAATATATTATAAATGTGATTAAAATTCCAATTTACTTAGTCCCAGTAAGAGATTTTTCTGTGTCACTCTGCAGCAAAACAAAATTTATCTGTGACCATAAGAAAAAATAGTAACCCATGTTAAATAAATTGGAATAAATTAAAAATAAATTGGAAAAAATAGTAACACACCACCAAAATTTACATTTACAAGGAAAATGTAATAAGAAGATGTAGGGATGCACTGGATAGTGACTTTGGTTGAATACTGAATATTCGACTAACTGAATACCTCTATATTTCATGGTTTAAAAGTTAAATTTCAAAATAATTTTTCATAATATTTAACAGAAAGACAATTTTCATGAAAAAAAAATTCACAATTAAACTTTACAATAAATTTTTTTAAAAAGTCTATGTTTTAAATTATTTAAGAAGGATTAGTCTTAACTTTTTAAATTAATAATAAAAAAATTAACTTATGACTTCTTCTGTGAACTAAAATATATGAATAAAATTTACTTATATTCTAAAACAAATATTTTAAAATCAAAAATAAATTTTCAAGGAATATCTTACAGTAATATATAGTATTTATTTGACAAGAAGCGAGTAAATAATAATAATAAATTCAAATGGTGGCAACTTAGCAAGAAAGTTTTTGAAATGTATTAGAATGAATAAAGTAAACGATTATTTTCAGAGGTTGGAAATTTACATGGTGTTTGCAAAGTTTTAGAACAAACTTTCTAGGAAGATAATGTGGCCAAGACAAGCATTTTCTGTACAGAAAACCAGCATCACAATCCATTTATTCAATCAAAAATACAAGGTGTTTCACTACAAATAGAACCCTAATTTTTGTTCACAACTTTAACAATAATGAAGATATTTTAGCAAGGTTTTTAACATATTAACTTTGTTTTGTATAAAGTGTATTGGAATCATTGAAGTGATTGAATTTTAATCAGTGATACAGTGTATGTACTGTCAGCTGCATTCTGAATTAGTGGAATGTCCAGCTTAGTGTTTGCACTGCACTAGTGTCACATTTTAACATTTCTTGTCATATTTCACAGAAAGTAGAGTAAGTCTGATGTTTGAATATATTGTTACAATATCTTCATTATTGTTATTTTTAAATGAAAATGCAAGTTCGACATGGAGTGAGACACACTGTATTTTTTAATAAGTGGATTGCAATTCTGGTTTCCCATACAAAAACTGTTTGTCTTGTTACTTATTATAACCCCTGAAAGCATATTCCATCCATATCCATATAGTAATCTTCCATTATGTTTAGAAATACCCAGTTGTAAAAAAGCTAACAATATTCAAAAACTTGTATTTACAGATCATTAGTTCCTATGAATGTCATCATTAACACTTCCTTTTCTTAATTGTTACTTTTCAAACTGCAAATAAATAAAGCAAAAGCAATCTCTGTTATTTAAATATGATTGTATTTCTTAATATCTTTATTTATTGACAGTTAAAAATAAAAGTTATGTTAAAAAAAAAAAAAAAAAGAAAAAAAATTCCAAGCATTCAGTAGTATGGCTGAATACTGAATATTTGGTGCATCCCTAGAAGATACAATAATTTAGGAAAATAAAATTTAACAATTTTTTTAAGCACAGCCTTTATTTTAAAGTTATTAGATTAATCTGCAGTGTGTGCTGCCATTTGCATACTTTTTCTAGTGGGCTTAAAGTATTTTTATTAGCGTCTCATGCTTTTATGATTTTCAGTTTGACTTCAGAATTTTTTGTTTAAGGCGGTATTCAAAAGAATTTTTTTCCACGTTCAACAACTCAAAATTTTGAGACACATTTTAAGACTCATATTTTAAAATAAAAACATGAAACTTGGCGGTGGGATTTATGAAGACATTTATAAGGGCCCCATGTTTTTATTTTTCGTTCAATTAATTAGAAATTGATTTACAAACAATTATTTTCGCAATACGATATTTTTTTAATTCCAGCGCTATCGCTTCGGGAAATTCGATTCAAAATGTCCACTTTGATAGCCTTTTTTAAAATATATTCTGCCTTTATCAAAAAATCGAGACAATACGGGCATTATAAAGTTTCTGAATAAGAGAACCTGCCAATTGGATGCATTTTAGAGCAAAAATGAATTTACAAATGTGTCTCAAAATAAGCAGTTTGGATTTGAATACACCCTTAAAAGCATTTTTTTACCTTTATGTACACCAAGCATGTTATTTTTCACATTGTTTTCTACTTTCAGTTTCTAATACCTATATATATATATATATTTCTTTTTTTTTTTTTTTTTTTCAGATAATTTCGAGTTTCAAAAAGGGTTTAACAATTTTAAATTGCATAATAAGACAGTTAAATTTCTAACAAACACTTCCTACATTGTACATTCTAGTTTTATTATTTCTTTTTGTATAAAAACAGAGTACACTTTCAAAGACACAGACTTTTGTTAAATCTTTTTATTATTGTGACTGATTTAAACCTTCCAGACATACTGATATTAATTCAATATGAATAGTAGATTGCTTATCTAAAAGAATTTCTTAAAAGATAAAATTTATTTAAATAACACTACTATCTTACTTATTAAAAATGTTCAAAAAGAAATGAACAGCAAGAGAAACTCTTTCTGTTAGTCGTTAATTATAGTAGATAATTATAATTTAATCAAATCTCGCCAGTAGCATTTTCTTTTTCACCAATAACAGCTTTTATTTTACGCATGTGTAAACTATAAACAATGCTTTGATGTTGAAATAAAATGTTTTGGTTTGTAGTATTTTTTCTTCTTTGTATATTAAATTAAATGAGTTATGTGTATGCATGAGAAAAAAATATGTATTTTAAGTGAAAATTGTGTATTTTAAATGAAATGAATGCAATGAAAATTAATGAAGATGGTAACATTTGGCAATTTATTACCTGTGCTCAGCTAACATAAAAGTACCAAAATTTTAAATGTTTTAATTTAAGTAGACTAGCTTTATATATATATATATATATATATTATTTATTAATATTAATACAGTGAATTAGAAAAAGATAAAATTTATTAAAACATTTTCTTGTAGTATTCACACCATGTACTACTAATGAAAGTATTAAATTCATGAATCATAAATTCATTTTAATTTACTTGTTACAGATAATCCTTATTAATTTTAGAATTCCCAATGCATTTTGGTACTTTTCCACTATAAGGCCTTGACATTGTTTTAAAAAGCTTGATGAAATTCAGGCTTTAGAAAGTGAAATTTTTTGCCGAATGATACAAACAGCTTTGAAAACAAATCAGATGAACTTTTATTCTTTCTATATATGTATTTGCATATCTCTATATTATGTCTATATATGTATTTGATACTTTTTCATTACCCCGTCAACCACTTTTGATAAAAAACATTATCGTCAAACTATTGAATTTTACGCCAAAAATGCATGATTGTGACACCACATTCACTTGATGTCAAATGAGTTATATGCGTTTGGTATGTTATCCAGTGATTTTTAATTTGATGTTTATCAGTATTTTTAATGATGTTTTACTGATTTATTGAGTATTTTGTTAAGTAAAATAACAATTATGTCATTAAACAATGACAACATGATATAAGAAGAGTAAAAGCATTGTAAAAAATTGTGATGCATCGATATAATAAATATATCAGTTTCAACTGACATCACAAACATTTATCCACCAGCTGATAGGGATAATTAAGAAAAATAATTAAATATCCAAAAAATATTTTTCTGTTTTCATTAATATATTTAGAGTTTAATCTAGGAAAAAAAGATTTGTAGCTTTTTGGCTAATTGCAGCCAATAACTGTTAGCCAAATAAAAATAACTTTAGCCAAGGAAAAAACTTTTATTTATACAAAATTTCTATATAAATGAGTATTATTTGTAATTATACAATATACAAACAGTACACCACTCTGTAAAATTGACTCTCTCGAGATTTGGCCATACATCACAGATCACACATCAAATGCTTTTTTAAATGGAAATTCTTTTCAAACTTCCCCTTCCAAATTAATCACCATTAAGTTACTTAAATTTTTGATTGTCAGTCTATTTCTCAAATCAGTTTTTGTTATATTCACGAGACTCAATCCCCTTTCACAATCTGCTGTAGACAACAGAATTGTTGCTACAAATTCATACAAAGAAGTCACATTGGGAAACATGTCAGTAATTTTTCAGTAATTCTGTAATTAATCATGTCAGCCATTTTTATGGAAAAAGAATACAATCAGCTGGTTTCATTTCTTTACCCCTTGTAGCCAGAACCTGCCTGAATAACTTCCATTCATGAACCGTTTTGGTTTCATTTCCTAAGTTCGGATCATCAACAAAAAATAACCAAACTCTTTTAATTTTCTCAATACATGTTTAATGCAAATGACGTCATACTATTTGTAAGAGGCTTGCACAGAGAGGACGAGACAAATTTTGAAGTGAGTTGCCGGGACAGAGGCGGTTTGAGATTTTTTTTACACGTGGCAGTTGCAGGTTTACGAAAAGCAGGAACAACAAAATGGAAATGATATATATTTTTTTGGCTGTTGCTATTTGGCTAGCTCTAGATTAAACCCTAATATTGTAAATTTTATTGCTTAGTTACTGTTAGTTGATGATTCATTCAAATGGGCTTTGCTGAATTTTTTTTAAAAATGAGATTCTAATGGCAACATTCTTTCATTTGTTTATTGGCTTTGGCATAATAGTTTGGCGATAGTTTTTTTTTTTTTTAATAGAAAACGGTCGACAGGATTTACTTCTGTTTGTATACAAAAATAGATAAATAGCTTCTTTATATTAAATAAATTGTATAAATATTGAAAAAAAAATTATATAAATTTTATATAATAAACAGTGAATAGGTTGCCAGAAAATATACATGACAAATTTTAGGGATCAGTTCTTTGTAACCGTCGCCAAGACCTCAATAGTTGAGAAGTACCAGCATTTCTAATATATAACAAAATGAACATAATGAAAAATACAGGTAAATGGTGAATTGAAAACCACTTGATGACTTAACAAACACGTGTAATGCTTCTAACGTCAAGTGATTGGGACTGCATTTTTGGCGTTAAATACTATAGTTTGGCAATAGCATTTTTATGAAAAGTGGTTGACGGGGTAATGAAGAAGTACCAAAAAAATAAATGACTTTTTTATATTAAATAAATTGTATAAATACAGGAAAAAATATTTTGTAAAAGAAACAGTAAATAGGTTACCAGAAACTATGCATGTGAAATTTCCTTCTCTTGCCAAGATAGTCGAGAAGTATCATCATTTCTAATATATAACACTTTCAGATACAAATATAAAATAAAAATATTTACTGAAAAACAAAGAACTTTTTATTACTGTTGTTATGCAAAAAAGTACAAGTAAAATATTTTTTCCAAATCTTAAATGGACTTAATATCAACCTATTGAATTACTGTGAATGAAGATTGACAGCAAGAGGTTTCTTGGACGTGGAAGACATCTCAAGCTCTAGCAAGTTACATTTACAGACAGAAAAATTAAATAAAAATTTCTGCCTGTGAATGTCTCCAGCTGGCATAAAAATTGTAACAGAAGACTTTGTTAACTTAGTTCCTCGAATTCCAAATGTCAGCTTTTGCAAGTCAGTTCCTCGACTTCCATCAGTAGGCAGACCACAGATAACTTGATTGTAGGTTAGGAGGTTATCAATATGTTGATATTCATTTGGGACTTCCAAAAGTTATTCTAATTGTACAGTTTTGGATAACAACAGTAATAAAAAGTTCTTAGTGTTTCAGTAAATATTTTATTTTATACCACACTCTGCAAGGTATTAAGGAATGCATTAGGATTTCCAAGACAGCTAAGTTAAACAGCTTTAATTTTTCACATCTAAATTAAAATGAAGCGATTCATAAGAAAGTGATATTTTTATTGATTAAAAAATGTTATGAATTAATAATTATACATAAGTTTTTTTTTTTTTTTTTTTTTTAAATGGAAGACGGTTGACGGGATAATGAAGAAGAACCGTGTATATATATATATATATCTTTATACAAGTTACTTCTGTTTGTATATAAAAATATCGATAGCTTCTTTATATTAAATAAATTGTATAAATATTGAAAAAAGATAAAGATTAAAGTACTACATTATGAATAAATATAATTTTGCTGTTCCATTTTAAATGATAATGAAAACATATCTCAATTAAACAACTTATAATCAAGTAACTACTTTTAAATAAGTCCCATTTGTGCCATAAATTCCTGGCCAGATCAAATTGATTCGAATTTTATTTTATCATCACTTTTAAATAACACTGACTAAATAAATGAAACAATGATACCAACATTTATTAAAAAGGACATTCTTAAGTAAACCCATAAATAAAAATTTACTTACCGATGAATAAGAAATTATTTGTTAATTGCTGATTCTCACAATTGTACACCACACACAGTACAATTTTAATTGTACATCTTTGGACAATGGCATCTATGTGCATAACCTCCTAGGTAGATGTAGAATCCAGCACAAGATATTTTATTTATTCTGCTTACTCTGTATTTGTTCATAAACACTCATGTTTCAAAAAACAAATTTAGGACTCCCGAACATATAAACAAAAGTTTGGCGACTTTTTGGTTGGCACGATTTTCAAGACCACGCGAAACGAATAACTTAATATAATGGCTAGGTTGCCATTAAAGGAAAAAATCCCCTAAATTTGGTGACTTTTTCCCTTTTTATAACAGATTTAAAAAAAAAAAAAAAAAAACTGTGCGTGAGTGTATGACATCATAGCCCAAATTTATTATGAGTGAATTGCAAAAATATTTTTTAAGTTATCGTAAAAATATATTTAGTTCACTTTAAAATGATAAAATTGGAATGGCTTTATTATTTATCATACACACATGTGTTTCAAAGAGCCTTATAATCTACAAATTATCAAATTTAGTTGTAATCTGGCTTAAAATCATGAAGCATTTGAAGTTAGAATAGTGCATGGGTTGTGTTTGTTTCATCCTACAGTCAAAATTATCAATTTCAGATTTTTTTTTTCCAGTTTAGTTTATGATTCAAAGAAAAGAACTAAAAGATCTTCTTATATAATTTCAATAATAAATATATGTATATATTATCTTTTAGACAAAAATCTTATATCTAAACAAGTTTTATTTTTGCTTAACTTACAAGATAACATTTTCGAACATAAATCTAAAGTATTGAAACAAATAACAATTATATCAATATTTTACAAAATTAAAATTGATGAATGTATATTTAAATGTGTATGCTTATTTTATTGGTATGTATTATTTGATTATGCTTACATTATTTACTTATTTGAAATTGTCAAGCTCTATTAACTATTAAAAATATGGCTTAGATGCTTTACACTCACGCTAAAAAAAAAAAAAAAAATTATCGGTTAAAAAAAAGAAAAAAGTCGCCAAATTTAGGGGATTTTTTTTCTTTAATGGCAACCTAGCCATTGTATTAAGTTATTCGTTTGGCGCAGTCTTGGAAATCGCGCCAAACAAACAGTCGCCAATCTTTTGTTTACATTTTAGCGTGATAGTAACACATCTGTTCCAAAAATATACTTTATTACAAAACTCATTAGGAATCATCTTTGAATTTTAACATTCATTCACGCATGCATGAATATTTTGAAGGATCAATTAATTAAACTTTAGATAGATTTCTCCCCCTCCCCACCTTTTTTATTCTTTCTTGGTTTCAGACGCTTCAACTTATAATCTCCACCAAGTTGTTTCAATGTACATTTCGCCTTCATTGCATATTAAAATTATATGCTGTACTCAAATATACCATTCAAAAAAATTATTAATAAATTACCTTATTTAATTTTATTTCACGAAATTAAATATTTTTAATGCTAATTTAGATATACAAAAAAATAGCTTGATGTAAAAAAAATGGCATAAATTTCGTATACATTAATAAAAATTAATTTTTTTAAGTAGCTTCTAGCCATAGCGTTGTTGTTGTTGAAATGACCCAAAGGGCCCAGTTTTGCAGCTTTCTATTTCTATATAGCTGTCATAATCCACTACGCTAATTCCATAATCCTGACACCTAAATCTCCTAATTTTGAACCAATTCCAGATGAGAGATTTGCATCTGGATTGGCACCCCCAGAGGTAGCGCTTATATAGAACTTGGAGGACTTTGGAGCCACGAACAGATTTAACGTGCACCAGCTCCCATTAACGTACACGGTCCCACAGCAGTGACAGACGAGAGAGGATAGACGATGCACCCTCCCAAGCACTGACCTTGGTCGATGCTGCTTGGCTTTCGGCGATCTTACGAGAGCCGAGCTTTTACCGTCCGCGCCACTGCGGGACCTAGCCATAGCGATTAATAGTAAACAACTCAAATCTGACGTACAGACCTCGCGGTTGAGGTGTTTCAATTTACTTCAGATGGCTGATGGCTTTTGGTTGTGTTCAGGAAAGAAGATCGCGCGGCGCGCGCGCGATGGAGAGAAGGGTTATGGAGTAGGTCTTATCGGAAATTTAAATAATTTAATATATTGAAATAATTTAATTATTTCAATTATTTTAAGCTTCTGTGGCTCGGATTAGGTGAAACTAGCGACTACACATCTTTATCCTCCAAAAAAAATGGATCTTATAATAGGAATATCTATTTTTATTTCATCATAATAAACCCTGAAACATTCATGAAAAGCATCACGTGATCAGATAGCCCGATCCGCGTTCATAACCTGCAAATTTTTAGCGCGCGCTGCGCGCGGGTGACTCACAAAAATTCTGTGGGCGATTTGATCACGTGATTGGGCTTTTTTGTGTCTTACTTGGTTTGGTAGGTTGATTGATACAGCTGTAGCAACATGATCGGATATCTGAAAAATTTAAAATTTTTAACATTCTAAACTGATTTTTTAAGCCTTTGATCCAACATAAAAATAATAGAATACGAAAGTATGATGTGTATATATATATATATATATATATACACATCATATAGTTACATAACTGCTGTCAACTTATATGTATCTTAAACTACAGCACCTACCAGGGCCGAAACTAGGGGGGGGCAGAGGGGGCACGAGCCCCGGGCGCCAGCAGAACAGAAGGCGAAGGGGGCGCCAAATGCAGGTTTTGTTTGTTGTTTGATATAGAAATGTATATATATATATGAAATTTGTATAAAAAGTCTCGCAGCCGGAAAATCCAAAAGAAAAACTGAACCAAATGCATTAAAATAGACAAATAGATAAAAAGATTCGTCTACAATACAAGATAGCAAATGAATAAAAAGGAACTGTTCTCTTAGGCTATGTTCTTTCTCCCATTCCAAATATATCCTGTCTATACCGTCTATCATTTAAATCTCTTCCTGTGGTTTAGGAGAATCACTAACATTTTTCAAGGTCAGTCCCTACTCCCCAGATAGCAAGCAAGGTTCCGAAAACGGTCACTTTTCATTTTCGTTCCATTGTTCTGCAAAGGTGAGTTATCTTCACCATATAGCATGGGTGCAGGAATGTTTGCCATACTCTGTTTTGGAGATAAGCTTCAGGCAACCAATATTCTCAAATCAAACTTCACGCATCTGATTTTCGCGCATGCGCAACCAACTGTCGTAGCCGTGGTCGTAGCGTTGCCTGTTGCTTTCCAAAACAAAATGTCGCTTCGCTGATGCTGTCATTCTGATCATCTTGTCAAGTGTAAAAGATGTGTTCAATATTTACAGAAAATACGGTAAGTTTGTTACTAGTATATTGTTATTAGTTAAATCTTTTAATCTATGATAACTGAATAATGTATTTCTTTTAACGATTTAATCCTTATTCATAAAATAATGAAATTTATCTTATGCTTTAGTGTAAATTGCACACAGGGAAAAATATGATTAGAAGTTGTTTTTTTTAAATTATTATTACATAAACTTATGTAAACATGATTTACTTATGACCTTAGCGTTTCTTAATTATCACATTTTTTTAAAACGTGGTTTCAATTTCAGGAAAGGCATAACAGGAGTGCTTCATATATGAACGAACTCCCATTATATATACTTTACTACGTATAAATATTAAAGTACATGGGGGCGAACGGTAAAACACGAAATCTTGAGGCAAAAAAGAAATCAGGGATAGTGTTTAACATGTTTTATTGTCAACTAATAATAAACCTTTTCATTATGATCGAATTAAAAGCACTCTAACATTAATCATAATTTTGCTTTTAGTGATTAATTAACTTATGTCGGTAAATAAATATTATATATTTTGTTTCAAAATCGCCACCACCCCTGGTCGGCGTTTATGACCGATTTATAAATGAAAACATACTTTGAACTTCCACAAATTACATTCAAACAAACTCTCTTTTTAAAATATATTAGCATTATTAAAAGTAGCTATATTCAAAAGTTGTTTCCGTAATATATTCGTAGAAAAATGTACTTTAATTTTTAAAAAAATCATTTACTTCCTCCTCCCCTCCTTCTCTTTCCTCAAAAACATATATGTTTTGTCACATAATAGTAAATAAGATAATGCTATGATTATAATAATGTTTCATTAGTTAAACCTTATAAACATTAGTTAATTATATTTGATAATATCTCATCTATATCAACATTTGCCTATATTACTTGAACTCCTCCCTCTCCTTTCCTATACTAATAAAAGTAAAAAAATGTCTGCAAACACAAATAATTGCCCTACAGTTATTCTGATTTTTTTTTTTTTTAATCATATGCCTGTATTACATCTCAAAACATGAATAACTTTGTTTTATATATGTATTGGTGGATTAACAAATTACTTATTAAAAATAAAAAACAAATACATTCATAGCAGAAATTAATTTTGATGTGTCAAATTGCCAGTTGATTGAGAATTGGCAAAATCCTTAATATAATGATCGTGAGTCTTAAATGTTTGTCAATTAACTTATTAATTATGATTACCTACCAATACTTTTAGTTAGTACTGGTAAATGGAAAAAATGAAAGCAAAATAAAAATTATGGTACTTTTCGGTTAGCTGGGCGCCAGTTATATATATACAAATATATACATACACATATATATATACATATATGTATGAATATATATATACATACATATATATACATATATCACTGGCGCCTGGCTAACCGAAAAGTACCATAATTATTTTAAATGTTTCTGAAAATTCACACAACATAAAAATTTTTGATTTTTTAAAAATTATTATTAAGTTAGTAAATATGAAATGTTCTTGTCCTCCCCCCCCCCCCCCCCCCCCCCACCAGAATTATCTGTATTAGCATTACAAAATAGCCTTATAATAATCTGGCCATTAACCTGAAGTTTTAACATTTACCTGTATAAATTAAATCTGCCTCTTGAATAATTTTTTATATTATGTGGGATAATGCAACTTTTTTGTGAATACATCAAAAATTATGTTTGTTTTTATTTTAAATTAAACTGGGGTTTGTGGGGCCCACAACAGCAAACAAACAAAAAAAAAAAAAAGTTTTAAATTAGTCTTGGGTCCTATTGTATTGAAAGAATTTACATGATTTACAGAGTATTGTTGAATTATATCAATACTCAACAAAATAAAACTAGGACTGATTTAAAATGTTTTGTTGTTGTTGTTGTCGGGGATCCAAATAACTAGAGTTTATCATACAGCAATGTTTTTTCTTGCTTTCATCTCAAAATGTTCTTTAAATTTGAGATGTGTGCAATATGATTTTTGGTTTTTTTTTTTATTTTGACTGTTCTCTGAATATATATGACCACTGGTCACTGCTTAAAATCATTAGATGCCATTTTCTGTTTAAATTTACAAAACCATGAGGAACACCATAAAACATTGTGAACAATGTACAATATTAATAATAAATGTTAAATTTTAATTGAATAAAATTTATTTGAAATTTTTTTCTCAAATGAGGTATTTAAAATTACAGTGCACATAATGACAAACATGACATTTGGAAAATAATATTTTTTTGCTTTTATGCTAAATGTTTAAATAGTATAAATTATTGTATCGAAATGAACATAAAATAATAAAACAAAAGAAAATGAATTTCTTTTATTAAAATATAATTATAATTAAAATAGCATAATGCATAGACTTTTACTGTAATGGTAAAACCATTTATGACAGGAGATGTGTGTGATATAAGATGTGTACACAGTCCTTGATTTTAACTATTATTTCTATATCCGAATGGTAATTTTCATCTTATTTAATAAAACAGCATTAAATAAGGTCAATATTATTTGGAAATAATGGTGCAGGGAAGCTTGTCATGAAGGGTTTAAAGTTTATTTCTTGGTTGTCATTATTTTATTTTGCCTTTTGTAGTTACAAATTCCAATGACATCATCTGGTCAAGGTCCATGGTTGCCAGCATGTGATTTCTTGAACAGAAAAGCTGCTAAAAGAAGGAACAACAACAGAATTCCTCGAAAAGACATGTTTACAAGCTCATACAGGATTTGTGATTGTTTTTTAAGGTAAGAAAAATGATTTTAACACATATATAATAACAAATTTAATGTTATAAAATTTATTTTTAATAATTTCAGTTGACTATTTATTTCATTATTTTTTATTTTAAAATTGAATTTTTATAAATTTATTCAAATTGAAAGATAACATAATACTAAAAAAGAAAGAAACTGTGCATTCTATTTCTTGCATACATATCGAATTTTTATTTTTAAGATATCTTTGCTTTTTCCTTGTGATAAATTGATATGGTTATAACCGTTTCTGAACTCATTTAATTTTTCTTTATAAATTCTATATTTACATAATAAATTAAATTTTTTTTTTGTGTGTCTTTTTTCTCCGGGAGGGATTTTTGTGGCTCTGGAGGTACATTGTAAACTTCTGGGGAGGTGGACATTTCAATGCCCTCCCCCGTGCCACCCCTTGAATTCAACACTGGTGGGGGTGGGGTGAATCTGGAGTATGCCTCTGAGTTTGTTACTTTCATCAGCTTTCGAAAGAAAATTTTAAATATTTATATTGTTGCTCTCTCCGAAATATTGACTTGCTTTCATTATAGAGATATTTATTAGGATATTATTATTGTTATTATTTTGAGTGTGTGTGGGTAATGTTTTGGTATTATTAGATGCAGGGTTGTTTGATTTAAATCAAATGATTTTTTTTTAAATTTTTGATTTAAATCAGTATTTTGAACATTGATATTTACAAGCTGAATAAGGATTAAATTAATCGTTCGTATTCAAATAAATGTCATCATTCATGTCCAGATTAAAAATTACCGTTTAATAATGTTAAAACTTTTATAAGTTGAAAATAATTATTTTATGAAATTAAATGCAACACTACATTTAAAATATTATTTGTCCTTAGTGCATCACAAAATAAATACTGATATAAATGCTCTTTCATTTTTAAACTTTTGTCTTTCATAGATCACTTCATTTTTGTAAGTTAGATGTTGAAGTTTTAAAGTTAAATATATTCAATATAAAAGTATTTAATATGATAAGATTGTAATATAAATCACTGATTTTAATCTGTTAAAATTATGATTTAAACATTGAAATCATGTAATTAAAATAAAATCCTTAAAACCCTATTTTTAAATACTAGTAAATTTTGCCAGTGGCAAAAAGTATTTTTACCAGGACAGTTTTTTCCACTTAGACAAAAATTGGCCAACCCTGATTGAAATACACGTATGTATTTAGCATTCTTTGCCGCATTTACTATGTGATTAGATATTATTGGAGTCAGTGCCGAAACTAGCCTTTTTTGCGCCCGGGGCAAACATGGATTTTGGCGCCCCCCCCCCCCCCCAAGTAAATTTACAAAAATAAATTTACCAAGTTTCTAATAGCTGACTTATTCTAAATTTAAAATATGTAATCACAAAATACGTAATACTGAACTACGTAATCAGCTTTGTCAAATATTGATCAATTACTTTCTGAAGTGCTAACCAATAGATTATTTACTACTATTGTTACTAAATAGGAAATTATGTATACAATTTCTCGTGTTAAAATTAAATATGGCGTGCAAATATAAATAAATAAAAGGTTTTTTTTTTGTGAATCAAGAAGAAATTAAGAAATCTGTAGTTCCGCAGTGCCTATATACAACCTGGCCCTGGTTTTGAAATCTAGGCGTGTATACATTTCTTACCTAAGCTATTTAATTGAATAATAACTCGGGGAAATTTAAGAATTTATAAATGTGTCTCTCGAGCATGAAAGATTGAATTGTCAGGATTAGGATTTGTTATGGTGTTAAAATAAAATTTGGATGCTTCTAAATTATGGTAGAGATGAAAATAGTCTATTTTTAGAAAGACAATTAAACAAAGTTTAAAAATTCAATAAATTAAAATTATGACATTTTTTATATTTTAACTTCGACACCCTTTAACTTAAAACTATTCTCAAAATCATAAATGATTACTTTCTGGTACATCGAAGATGTAAATTTCATTCAAAAATGTGACATTCTATTTTAAATACCAAAAATTTAATAGTGTTTTTCATTTTAGAAAATGTTGTTATAAGGCAATAATAAAGACGCAGAACGCGATATATCGTGAATAATCAATCAACAATCTATTACAATTCAAAATGGATGGCCGTTTCTACCATTAGGCAAAACTACGCGGACATCTAGGGCTGAAAATGACATATTTTAGAGGCAGATAGGCTTCTTTACTAGCCATAGCGTCCCGGGAGTGATTTTTTCTGAACTCCTAGAAATCATTTTTTAAAAAGAAAAAAAAGGCTTTTACTATTTTATCTTGCATATAATTCACCCCTTAGTTTTTAGTATTGTTGACTCCCATTACGGCCAGATCTGTCTGTAAAAAAATAATTGTAGTAAAAAGCATGAGTGGATTTTTCAGTTGTCGCCTACCTAGAAATGGCAAAAGGACGAAAAAATAATTTGACAGATTAAAGGTAAGGGCGGCTTTTCTAGCCATGGCACCCTGAGTAAGATTTTTTTTTCTGCACCCCTACAAATGATGTATCCGGAAAAAAAAAAAATGTTTTACTAAGCATTTTATTTTGCGTATATTTTTCACCCTTTTGTTTTTAGTATCCCGAATAGTCGTCCGACTTCTTCTTGTCTAAACCTGGATTTGGTTGCAAAAAATAATAGCAGCAAAAGGAATGGAGTGGCATTTTTTAGTTGTTGCCTATGACGGCAAAACACAGAAATGACAAAAAAGACGGGAAAAAATAATTTTGGGAGATAAAGGCAGGGGCGGCTTTACTAGCCATGGCGCCCTGTGCGAGCTTCTTTTCTGTACCTCTACAAATGGTATATTCTTTAAAAAAAAGGTTTTATTATTTATTTTACATTTATTTCACCTCTTAGTTTTTAGTGTCGCGCCCTTTCAGGACGGATCTGTATGTAAAAAGGAATTGTAGTAAAAGACATGGGCCGCATTTTTTAGTTGTCACCTGCTAGAAATGGCAAAAGGATTTTTTAAAAAATTAAAAAAATTGGGAGGATAAAGGCAGGGGCGAATTACTAGTCAAGGCACCCTGGGCGGAATTTTTTGCGTACCCCCACAAATGATATGTTAAAAAATAAAATAAATAAAAGGTTTTACTAAGTATTTTATTTTGTGTATATTTTCCACAACTTTGTTTTTAGTATCCCGAGAAGTCGCCTGATCTCACCTCTTCTAAGCTCCAAGGCTGGATCTGGATGCAAAAAAATATTTCCAGCAAAAGTAATGGGGGCGGAATTTTTCATTTGTCGCCTAGGGCGGCAAAACACATAGAAATGGTAAAAAGAGGATAAAAAATAATATTGGAGGATAAAGGCTTTAAGCCATGGCGCCCTTACTGTACCTCTAACAAATGCTATACTCTTTTTAGATAATGATTTTACTACGTATTTTACTTTATGCGTTCCCTTTTATTTTTATTGTCCTGGGCAGTCGCTCGACCTCACCCATAGCAAAACGGGGGAAACGGAAGCTCCACGCTGCTCAGCGAGAAAGAAAGAAAAAATAGAACACCCTTCTTAGAATTTTTTCACAGGGAATCACTGGACAATTATCTTTGTTGGACACAGAGACATGAGACTGACCTTGAAAAATGTTAGGGATTCTTACTACACGGAAAAGTGATTTCCCTGATAGATAGAAGACATAGGAGATGGTGTATTTGGAATGGGATAAAAATAAACTAAGAGAACAGTTCTTTCGTTCTATTCATTTTCTATCTAGTACTTTAGACAAATCTTTTTATCTATTTGTCAAATTTAATGCATTTAATTCAGTTTTTTTTTTTTTTTTTTTTTTTTTTTTTTTTTTTTTTTCCCGGCTACGAAACATTTGTATCCAAATTTCACATATATATACATTTTTGTATTAAACGACAAACGAAATCTTCATTTTGGCGCCCCCTTCGGGTGGCGCCCGGGGCACATGCCCCCTCTGCCCCCCCTTAGTTTCGGCCCTGATTGGAGTTATGCCTTAATGAAAAAATTAATAACTTAAATTAACTAGATATTTATGCACACAACACACATACGTATATATTATCTATAACAATTTAATAGTAGAATAATATGATTTTAAGTTTTAAATAAATCTGAATTTGTTTGCAACAATTTTTTTTTATTTAAATTATTTTGAATTTTTATCTAGGAACTGTAATTAAATTAATAGAAATGTATGCAGAAAAAATAAATTCATGCACAGTACACAAATAATATTAATTTAAAAAAAATCTGATTTAAATCAAATAAATCATTTTTTTTTTTAATCGTGATTTTTATCAACCTTGATTATATGAATGGTACGTACAGATGTCACTGACGCACTGGAGTATATTTTTAGTGCTAAAAAGGCAATTTAATACCTGGGCAATCCACCAATTTGGGTAAGATTTTTCTTCCTATGGCAGTCCGGTAGAGCAGATTGTGTGTGTTTTATATTAAATTAAAGATTGTGTGTTTTATAATAAATTTATTTTTGTGTGTTTATAATAAAAATTATATGTGTTTTACAATTAAATTGTATGTTTTTAAGTACTTCCTCCATTATCCCATCGACCACTTTTCATAAGAAAAAAGCTATCGTCAAATTATAGGATTTAAGGCCAAAGATGCATTATTGTGGCGACACATTCACTTGACTCAGAAGTGTTGCATGTGTTTGCTATGTTATCAAGTGGCTATAATTTGACATTTACCTGTATCTTTCATTATGTTTTACTGATTTATTAGTTCTTTCGTTAATAAAAAAAGCAATTGTGTCCTTAAATGGCAGTACCATGATATTAAAAGAGAAAAAGCATTGAAAAATGTTGCGATGAATAGTTACATACAATAGATTAGTTTCAACTGATGTCAAAAACTTTTATTCACCAGCTGAGAGGGATAATTAGGAAAAATAATGTAAATGAATAAATATCAAAGTTTTTTTTTTTTTGCAAACTCTTTTATAAATATATTGTAAATTTTATTGCTCAAGCTTACTAAGTTGGCGCATTGAAGAGTGGGGTTTTTCAGAATTTCTTCGCATATATTTATTTATTTATTTTGAGATTCCAATGGCAGCATTCTTTCATTTGTTTATTTGGCGTTACAGTTTGGCACAGTTTATGAACAGTGGTCGACAGGATAATGGAGAAGTACCATTTTTTATAACAAATAAAAAAATTAGCAAAACTAAGCCTAACAGGTACACACATGCCTTTAAAAAATAATCATTATAATTATCCTTTTAGACCATTTATATATAAGCTTTTTTTTTTGTCTAGGTGCTTATACATTGCATTAAATAATACAGGCTTAACCATTTGGCACATTTTTGTTGTTATATCAAACTTAAAAAAAATCTGCAACTGCAAGAACCCCACATCAAACACAATATAAAATAATGAAATTTTCCATTAAGACAGTGACAAAAACAAGATTGCTATATTTGATTAATGGATTCTAAAAATGCCTAGTTTAATAATATTTTAAAATATAAACAAAGAATCTACATCAGAAATCTATAAAGCACTTTGTCTCAAGCTATGCAGATTTTTAAGAGACTACTTCTCGCTAATGTTAATCCTATGGGGAGGGGGGGAGTTTGCAATATCTCATTCACATTTCAATATTTTTAAATTATTTTTTTTTTGCATTGGATAACTGAGGTCAATCTCTATGCATGCTCCTTTGTACTTTTTCGATTTTGAATACGAATTTTTTTTATTAAGAAACTTTCACTTTCGGAAACGGTTTGGAATGTAAAAGTATCCTCAATAAAAAAAAAACTGCAACAAAAATCGAAAAACAAAAAAAGGCCAGCATAGAGATTGACCTCAGCTATCCAATGCAAAAAAAATCATTTAAAAATACTGAAATGCGAATGAGATATCGTAAAATATTTCCCCCATAGGATTAACATTAGCGAGCGAGTTTTTTCGCCTGAGTGATGTAGCCTATATAAAGTGCATGTCATACCATATTTTGACTATTGAATTCTGTACACCTATTGCACTAGCTTAGCAAAGGGGACAAGTTTGGGGTTAAAATCCTTGCCAGAGTATTTAAAAAACTGAGAAGATGTATAGAAAACCACTTGTCTTAAGGTAAAGTAATGTTATGTAAAAAACAAAGTAAAGAAAAGTATAAGCAAGCAGCATAAAATGTCATTCTCAACAGTTTCAATGCTTTGTAATAAGGGCCTCTATTTAAACACAAAATCAATGAAAGATTAGGTTAGGAGCAATAGCAGTAAAATAGCCCTATGTTACTGCATTCCTCTTTCTTTTTTCTCTGAAGTCTAAAAAAGAAAATGCTCTTTTATGAAACCTTTAAGCACACAAATGTTAAGTTTATTACGGCAATTTGTGTTTTTCATTACTTTTTGGTCACACAACATTTTTTTTTTTTTTTTTTTTTTTTTTTTTTTTTAATGAGTAACAATCCCAGATGGGGATCCTGGCTGTGCTACTGCTTATTGTGTAGTTTATTTCCTTTTACTATACATATTTGATGCGTGTGTCTATATTTATTTATTTATTTATCTTTTTATTTGCTAGAGAGAAAAGAAAGAATCAAGAAGAAAATAGACTTTACTCGAGCTGTTGATTATTATATTATTTTTCGTATGTAAATAAATAGAATTATTTAAACTGAATAATGTTTCATTTGTTTTAGAAAATATTGCCTGGATATTGAGAAATACTTTTGTTTGCTTCAGAGTAAGTTATTAAAAATTATTATAAAGAAAAAACAGTAATTTAAATGAGTTAAATTAGAAAGTAAAAGTAACAACATTACTTTGTGTTTGCTCTGTTGCATATAAGAAAGTATTTCTCTTGTAAAAAAAAAAAAAAAAACAAGGTCACATAGAAATGGAGATTTTTTTTAAATTAAAGTATTCTTAGCTTTTAACTAGAAAGGAATTATGGAATATTAGATGAGGAAATGCAAAGATTACAATATTAAAAAATATTATTAGTTAAAGTAATCTTTGGGTGTAGATTAAAAATTATATTTTTAATACTTATTTGTCACATTGTAATCTGTAAAATTTATTTAATGAAGCTATTAAATAAGCAAGAAATTATTACTTTAGCATAAAAATGTTTTGAGAAGATTATCATTGAATATATAAAAAAAGTTTCTTTTTGCATCATTAAAGAATTCATTTTAAGAGAAAGTTATTAAAAATTATTATAAAAGAAAAACAGTAATTTAAATGAGTTATATTAGAAAATAAAAGTAACAACATTAGTTTGTGTTTGCTCTGTCACATATAGGAAAGTATTTCTCTTGTAGACGAAATGAAAAAAAAAAAAAAAAAAATCATAGCTACATAGAAATACAGATTTTTTTAAAATTAAAGTATTCTTAGCTTGCAACTAGAATACATATTGCAACAGTGTATAATGTACGGTATATTGAAATTCTACATATTTGGTGTGGTATTTGTGTTAGCACTGTGAGTAAACACAGGTTGGTTTTTTTCCCTCATACAATGTATAATTAGCTGATCCTGTACCAGTGAACTGTATTCAAAAGGTAAGTAACTGAAAATATAATCACATTTACTATGTATGTAGGCGTAGAGTAGAGTTGTATATGCCCGAATCCAACCAATAATTAAAAAAATACTTCCCCTCCCCTCTAATATATATATTTTTAGAATTTCCTCTTTTTCTTTTGTTACAAAGATAAACAACATTTAAAAAAAAAATTTCATCTTCCACTAATACCTAATTTTATTTATTTTTCATTTGAAATTTTGTAGCCAAAAACCCATACAAGTAGTAAAAATAGGAAAAGAATTCATATTCTGAAAAAAAAAATGTTATTCAAAGTCAATTTTCATTGTAATTTTATTATAAAAGATTCGTGAATGACAGCGAGTATATCATTTTATAAACTGGTTTGTACATTTGAATTTTTACATTGTCTTAATGTGATTTATTTATAAATATACAACTCTGTTTAATTTTTTTAAAAGGTAGTTAAAAAAGCAACATTGAATCTGTAAGTAATGTCTTTTACACACACAAATGTGTGTGAAAAAAAAAATTATGTTCAAGTTCACCACCAATAATTTTCAAAACTACACCAATGTGCATAAGAATAATTTTAAATAATAAAATAAATTTTCCTAAA
This sequence comes from Maratus michaelseni, assembly GCA_963931845.1. Taxonomy (NCBI): domain Eukaryota; kingdom Metazoa; phylum Arthropoda; class Arachnida; order Araneae; family Salticidae; genus Maratus; species Maratus michaelseni. The sequence continues at coordinate 7,821,582 of OZ007590.1, read as the reverse complement.
GAAAACTTCTTAACATAATTTAGGAACATTTGAATATGAAAATGTTATCTATTAATGTAGTGGATTGATTACATATTCAATATATATATATATTATACACACATACATAGTAGGAAATATATTTGGACAGAATCGGTACAAATAGTGCTATCTCCCCCAACTCCAAGGAATTTGATATTTCAAAATATGTCAGAATAATATATATATATATTTTTTTTATTTTATTTTTTTTTTTTTTTTTAAGAATTAGAAATTACATAAACTCTGAAATAACTTGTCTGATTTGAATAGAATAGAAACATTTGCATTAAATAAACAGTTTAAGTGCACAAATTATCCGTCCTATTGCAATATTCTCAATGTGAGACACATCATCAATGAGTACTTTGGTTAATTTTAAAAATATGAAGAAAAACTTATCAATTATTTCCAGGCTGTCCACAACAAGATTAAAAAAATAAACACCCCCCCCCCCCCTCCCCTCTCGAAGAAAGTTCTGACATGGCACCCCTGAGTACAATGTTCAACACTCAATAAAATTTAAAAAATAAAATATATTCAAATTTTAGCAATTACTTTAAAGGAAAAAAGCAATATATTAAAATATAAAAAATAAAATACATTCAAATTTTAGCAATTACTAAAAAAGAACGATATAATTATTAAAATATGTAACTTGCTAAATGTAATATGAATTCTTAATTTAATATAATATAGGCTAATAAAATCATTATTTTTTTTTTTTTTTTTTTTTTTTTTTAGTATATAAATATTATACTAAAATTTAATTTCCCACAGAAACAAAAGAAAAACCTACTTAGTAAAATTTAAAAAATATATTCAAATTTTAGCAATTACTTTAAAGGAAAAAAAATATATATATTTATTAAAATATGTAACTTGTTAAATGTAATATGACTTCTTAAAAATAATATGGGCTAATAAAAATCATTATTATTATTTTTTTTTCAGCATATAAATATTAAGCTAAAATTGAGTTTCCCACACAAACAAAAGAAACACTCAGTAAAACTTAAAAAATAAAATACATTCAAATTTTAGCAATTACTTTAAAAGAAAAAAAAAACAACACATTAATTAAAATATGTAACTTGCTAAATGTAATATGACTTCTTAAATATAATGTAGGCTAATAAATAGCATTATTTCCTTTTTTTTTTTCAGTATATAAATATTAGGCTAAAATTTAGTTTCCCACAGAAACAAAGGCAAAATTCAATTAGTAGAATTTAAAAAATAAAATATATTAAAATTTTAGCAATTACTTAGAAAAAAAGCTATGTATTAATAATAATAAAAAAAAATAGCAAATACATTAAAGGGAAAAAAACAATATATTAATTAAAATATGTAACTTGCTATGTAATATGACTTCTTAAATATAATAAAAGCTAATAAAAAGCCTTTTTTTTTCAGTATATAAATATTAGGCTAAAATTTAATTTCCCACAGAAACAAAAAAAAATTCTAAGTCAAGTTATTTTAATGAAAATCTCATGCCTCTGGCAATTAAGATTTAAAACTAACAGATTAATCAAAACATTTTTCATTTCCTTTATAGAAGATGCTTATGATAAAAGCATTATTATCTACCTTTGATTGTAAATCTTGTTACAATGCTTAATATGAAATACTGTAACTAGCCTTACGTTTCTACATTTTGGCATGCTTGTCCTAAAACACTTACAAAGTACCTCAGATTGTGTCAACTAGCAACCTTTTATAATGCTTTTTACAATGTTTGCAAACCTTTCAGACAAAGCCTTTAAAAAGCATCTAGTCATTTACATGTTAGGGTTATAAAAATGTTTTAAAAATCAAAAATTGTTATCTGGGTCATGTCTGTATATGACACTGTTCAACGTCGTCTGGATACGGTACTGCACTGTCCAGCACGGATAATTAGCAAACGATTCTCTCACTTTGACCTTTCTATTAGATAAAAATATTCCACGAAGGCTGTTCTATTTTTTCACTTTTCTCACAGCATGGAGCTTTCTTCTTTTTCCATTTTGTCATGGGCGAGGGGTGACTGCCGTGGACAATAAACACAAATTGGGGGATGAATGCCCAAAGTAAAATTCTCAGTAAAATCTTTTTCTTTTAAGTATAGCATTTGTAAAGGTACAGTAAAAAATCAAATCTCGTACAGGGCGCCACCCTGGCTTTATCTTCCAAAAAGTTTTTTACTCGTCTTTTTGCGAAAGCTTTCTAAGCGTTTTGCCGTCCTTGGCGGCAACTGGAATTGGGACTTAAAACGGTCCATAGAGGCGCTGATTGCAGCCGTCGGTACAGGAAAATTGGCCCTTTAACTAATGCTAAAGTGCCATTGAAACCATTATTTATTGTAAACGCGTTTAAAAGTGTTAGATATTCAAATTCGGATAATTTATACTTCGACATATAAGCACAGAACACAAATAGCACATGAAATCTGAAATTGTGCATAAAATAATCATTATGAACAAATTAAAAATGCATGTAACGCAATGGGATTGCAAGGGATTTTCCTGAAGGGAGCAGTTATATCTTTTTTCCACCAGATGGCGTATTCGAGCGCTTGAATTCCCAATATGCCGGCCTGTTACTTTTGCTAAAATTACTTTTTCATCCAGATCTAATCTAGTATTATTAGAGGGAGCGAGGTTGGGCGACTGCTTGGGATACTAAAAACAAATAATATTTGAAAGGATAATTTGAAAAATACGCAAAATAAAACTCTTTGTTAAAACTTTTTTTTGAAAAAGAATGTCATTTGTAGGGGTGCAGGGAGAAAACCATACCCAAGTTGCTATGACTAATAAAACCGCAGCCGCCCCAGCCTCTATTCTCCCAAATTATTTTCTCGTCATTTGGCCATTTTCAGATAAATGAAAAATGCCGCCATACCATTTGTTACAATTACTTTTTTACATACAAATCCGGCTTTAAAGGGAGCGAGGTTGGCTATTACTAACGACGCTAAAAACTAAGGAGATGAAACATATGCAAGATAAAATAGTAACCTCTCCTCCCCCCCCCTTTTTTTATAAAGAATATAGCATTTGTAGAGACGCAGAAAAGAACCTCGCACAGGGTGCCATGGCTAATAAAGTCGTCTTTGAAAAAAAAAAAAAAAAAAAAAAAAAAATTCGTCTTTTTGCCATTCTTACGTGTTTTGCCGCCCCATTCTTTTGCTGAAAATATTTTTTTAGATCCAGATGTAAATTTCCGGGACAAATACATCGTGTGCCCCTGTAATAATCAAGCTCGATTTCTTTTTGTTTTTAATCTTATCATACTCTAAAAATGCAAAATATCGATTATAATCAGTAACAAAGTCATATGCATTCTGAATATCAGCTTTATGTAAACAGCATACCAAGTGTTGGGGACCCCTAAATCAGGGGCCCCAGTGTCACGATCCAGATTTAGATTTATCAGATCTGATTTAATTAGACTCTGAATCTGTGTAATTAAATCGTCATAAAGGTCTCTAACTGTAACAGGGTTCCGTTCAGCTCAGATCCAAGTTTGAGTCTCACCCCAACCCTCCACAACCGTTCACAGTTCTGATAATTGCTAATAGAAAAGAAGACTAGGAAAAACATTTAAACATAACTCAAACATTTCTGGGAATTGCAAATGGTATAAAAAATATTCTATTTAAATTACATAAAAATTATGAAGCAATACTAATTAAAAAAAAGTGCTAAGAAAATCCTTTGATCAAAAAATAATTTTTCTCGTTGAACTGAAAAGAGGATTTTGGGGGCCCTTTGAGACCATCGCGACCCCTTAAATCCGCCCCTGAGAATATCAATAACTATACTTCCTAAGATGAAAACTTGTATAAAGCGGAATATTTTACTGTTCCTTCCGATTCTTCAAGGTTTTAATGAGTCAGTATTTGACAAAGCTGATTACTTAGTTCAATATTACAGATTTTCTGATTATATACTTTAAATTTTAGAAACTTAGAAAAAATTTGCTTTGGAAATTTTCTTTGTGGAGGGGGGGGGGGCGCCAAAATCCATGTTTGCCCCGGGCGCCAAAATGGCTAGTTTCGGCACTGGCACCTACTAAAACTGATATATTAGTTTAGTTGATAGCAGTTACATAAATATATATATTGTACAAAACAATGCATATAATATTATAAAGTTAAATTTTCTATAACCAGTGCACCTTTAACTAACAAGGGAGAGGACGTTCGGATCACCGAATTCCTGAAACACGGTATTGGTGGTTTCAATAAAATTAATGTAAACTCTAAAAAAAAAAAAAGGTACTTTTTGGTTAACCGGGCACCAGTGAAACAAATATAAATATATACACAGACACATATATATATATATATACATACATATATACACAAACATATATGTAGATATATATATATATTTTTTTTTCACTGGCGCCCGGCTAACCGAAAAGTACCAAAAATTGTTATGTACTTTACTGACGTTTGGGTTGTCCTACACAGATGAACCTGAAAAGTATGGATACAAAGTGAATGCTCGCCGTTTATTTCCGATTTTCTTCACCTATTTTTATTAATTTAAAAATTATTTATCAGTTGCTTTATATTTTTTGGGATAAATAGAATGTTAATAAATCAAGGTCGTGATACCAACATATGTTGGTATCACGACCTTGATTTACGATAAATCTTTTAACATATGTTAAAAGATTTCTTTCTTTATTTATAATAGTAAAATAAAATCTTTGTTAAAATTTGATAAAAAAGCTTTTAAACATTTTATTAAAATATATTTTTCGATAACAACCTTGTTGAAACATAATTATTAATTTCTAAAAATTTATTTTTCTTGAAATTCATTTTTCGATGTAAATTGCATTATTTATTATATTGCAATAAACATCACAAAACACGAGAAACAAATGCTAAAATACTTGTACATTCAGTAGAAAATTTATAAACATTCTAACTATATTTTATTTATATTCATTACGAAACTAGAAGGTAAACCACATGTATTTTACCTCTTTACAAAAATAGGTACTGATATTTCTAGTTTAAATAATGTAATATTTTACATTTTATTTTTATAATATTTTTTACATTGTAAAATATGCTTTGCATTCTATTCGTACTAAAAATTCACTGTTGAAGTACTCATTATAAAAACATGGAGAAATTCGTGCAAATTGACTATATTTTCATTTCTTATTTTACATTTGCTAAAAAGAAAATAATAATAATAATAATGTTTAAATATTAAAAGACACTGTAATGTAAAATTTTAATCGTAAAATAGCTGAATTTGTCGTATTTAATTAAATAAGTAATTGTTAATAATATCAAATTTTGCTTTTATAAAATATATTCCATTAATCATGAAAAATACAAAGCAACCGATTAAACATTTTTAAATGAAAAAAAAAACAGAAAAATCAAACAGAAATTTTGGGGGATCGAACCCGCAATCTCCAGAATCAAGAGCAGTGCTCTAACCATTCGGCCACCAAGTTCACTTCTTAATTTAACAAAATATCATTAAAATACGCTAATTAGTCAAATGAAGGACCGTGATCGTTATCATTGATTTGGATGTCCAAATCAATGATAACGAACGCAGGCCTTTCAATTTCATTCACAGTATAGACTCACTCGATATTTTAATCTCCATCGCCCGCGCTCCGCCTGATCTTCTGTTCTGAACAGCCCCTTTGAATGGGTATTGCCAGTCTGTGTATCTTAAATGTCTTTGGTTTCCACACTATGTATTCTAGGCGCTGTAGCTTTGGGATCTGTGGTCTGTAAAAAGTTTTGCTACTCTCTGATAAAGGTATTTTATTTGTCGAAAATGTAACTGATTTGCCGAAGACAAGGAGAATTGGTTCAATATGCGTTTCCATTAGTTTGCTGTACCGTCTGCTTGCATTGCATTGTTTCGCTTTGCTTATTTTTTATGGATCTTTCAACCTCAAAATTGAATTCTTTTCTTCATGTCGCTTTATATTGATATGGATACAAAGTATGTTTTTGTAGATAACTTATAAAATAGTGTTTTCTGTAATGTAAACATTTAATCTATATTACATATTATCGTCTATTATTATTATTATTTTTTTTTTTTGCACATAATTTTTTCTACAATTTTATATAATTTATTTTATTAACAGATTTTTAATTTGTTACCTCGATTTAACTATTTTAGTGTAGCATAAATTTCATCTTTTTTTGTTCTAGTTCCGTACTCTGTTTGATATTTTCAAACAGAATTAGTAGTACAATCAGATATTATAATTTCAAATAAAATTCTTAATGTTGATACATTTAGAGATACATTTCTGTTAAACAAACACCACTTCGTACCAAATGGAAATGTTGGCATTAAAGCTAACAAAGGCGCTATTCGTAAATGCTAGGAAAAGTACACGTAAAAGTTAACTGAGCAGATAGGAATAGTAATATTAGTGATATACGTATAATTTAGTGAAAAGTAGCTTTTTTATAAGTATAAAATGTAGAGGAAATGCCCAAATATTCCGTTATGCAGCTGGCATAAAGTTAAGTTAGCATTGCTGAAAGAAAATATTAGATTTTTTTTTTTCCCCCAATGTCAAGTGCACTATATTATACCATTGAAGTCCATTTATATTAATCCATATAAATCCATTGAAGTAAAATTCAAAGAAACCTGGGGGTGTACACCGTTAGTGTTGTTGTCATAAGAAACCCAGAGGGTATTTATATGCTGTAGCTTTATTTGAGAAATAGCAGGTAATGGCGTTTCTTTTAAAAATCAAGACGGTATACACCGTATACCAGGGGTCTGTCCAGACTATTTCCCCAGGGTCCTGTTTTTGTGAAATTGTGAACAACTTTTTATATTTGTGAAAAATCTAATCGTAATTTTGTGAATTTGAAATGATTGTTATATTCAGGTTCTTGTTTATACATTTTTAAGAAGATAATATGGATGTAAAATACATATATTTTCTTTATATATGTAAAAGTGACATGCCAGATTTTACTTTTAAATGATTAATTTCAATTTGTGAAATGTTCGGTTTAAAGATGGAAAATTTCTGTGAAAAACCTATTTTTAAGACAAAGAATTTTGTGAAGGGTTCTGTTTTAGGGAAAATAATTTTGTGAAGGGTCCTGTTTTAGGGAAAATAATTTTGTGAAGGGTCCTGTTTTGAAATGAAAAATTTTGTGAAGAGTCCTCTAAGGACCCAATTTTTTCCTAAACAGATCCCTGCCGTATACCCTCCACTTTACTCATATACACTACTAGATAGGGTAGATGTGCCAGTAATGGACACCCTTAAAGAATTTCTTTAAAAATTATGTTTTAATTAATAGTTATAATTATTATAGTCAGAGTTGTATAATATAGACGCACGCCGTGCGCGGAAAATTTTCTGCAAAATTCGGAACTTTGCAGAAAATATTTTTAGGGGAAATTTTTTTTTTTTTTTTTTTTAAATACCAAAAAACCCCATGGCAGAATGTACGCGACGCTGCGACGGGCGTCGCAGACTTTTTAGGGCACCTGCAGACAGAAGGACATTCAGCGCTATAGTGCGTAATTTACGCGAAAAAACGGCAAACTTCGTCGAAGGATCGCAAAAAAAACCGGCGAATTTCGTCGAAGAATCGCGGAAAAAACGCGAAATTTATTTAAAGATCGCGAAAAATGGCTAATTTCGTTAACAGATCGCGAAAAAAACGCAAATTTAGTCAAAAGGCCGTGAAAAAACGTGAATTTCGTCAAAAGGCCGTCAAAAAACTTTAGTTTTGTTGAAAGATCTGCGAAAAATGCTTATTTTGCCGAAGGGCTACGGAGAAAACGCCAACTTCGTCAAAGGATCGTGGAAAAGACTGTTAAATTCGTCGAAGGATCGCGAAAAAACGGTCAATTTTGTCGAAGAAACGGCAAATTTTGTCGTCGGATCGCGAAAAAACGGAGAATTCTGCCGACAGGTCGCGAAAAAACGGCAAATTTCGTCGAAGGAACTCGAAAAATGGTAAATTTCGTTGAATGATATCGAAAAAATGGCAAATTTCGTCGAAGTATCTCGAAAAGACTGTTAATTTTGTCGAAGGATCACGAAAAACGGTCAATTTCGTCGAAGAAACGGCAAATTTCGTCGTCGGATCACGAAAAAACGGAGAATTCTGCCGACAGATCGCAAAAAAACGGCAAATTTCGTCGAAGGATTGTCAAAAAACGGTAAATTTTGTTGAAGGAACTCGAAAAAATGGTAAATTTTGTTGAAGGAACTCGAATAAAACGGCAAATTTCGTTGAAGTATATCGAAAAAACGGCAAATTTTGTCGAAGTATCTCGAAAAAACGGTAAAATTCTTCTTGAAAAAGAACGGCAAATTTCATTGATCTCGAAAAAACGGTAAATTTCGTTGAAGGATCTCGAAAAAACGGCAAATTTTGTCGAAGTATCTCGAAAAAACAGCAAATTTCGTCGGAGGATCGCGGAAAAAACGCGAATTTTGTATGATATATTGCGTATTGCAGACTATTTTTGAAATTCTGTCACTTGGCCAAAAAATTAAAATATTCCCCAATTTATGTACGATTTATTTACTGTTTGCTTACAATTCAAAATTTTAAAGATGCAAAACATTGTTGTGACATTACAGACGCTTGCAAAGAGGTCAAAATATTAAGGATTGGGTTGTTTCTAAGTGCATTGAAAAAATTTAATTGATAAGAATTCAGCTCTTCCTATCATGGATTTTTAGTTTTATTATTATTTTTAACCAAAATAATAATTCTTTAATTAATATTAATTAATTTTAAATGGTAATTATTTTAAACTACTGTTTTTAATTTATATCGTCCAAATAATATAACACGTAATTTTATTAAACATTAAATTAATTTGCAGAAAGTTTTTGACTCAATATTTATGTGCGCAGAAAGTTTTTGATTTTATACAAGTCTGATTATAGTCCACTTTTTTTAATATTATATTAATCTATCAACATTATTATAATCTCATAGTCTCGTTTCCCAATGTGAATCAAAATTTAATTGTAAATAACAGAAATGTATCAAAACACCCAAAATTTCAGTAATGGACACCCCACAAAAAAATTAAGGTAATTGATTTTATGATTGTATTTAAAACCAAATTTTAATCAAAGCATATTAATGAAATAAAATAGTCATTTTCAAATAAATTTAACAATTAGGATATCAATAATTAATAAAATATTTATGAGACTAATTCACCATTTAAATTAATTATTGTCATTATCACAAGATCAATATTTTAATTATTTTAGATAGAAGGTTTAAAATACTAAATTTCAAAGAATTATATTTACCAAATTATTAAGCCATTGAGAGGGAGAGGGGGGGGGGGGGGGGGGGGTAGAAGGGTTAGTTAAAAAAAAAAAGATTTTTTTTAAAAAAGTGTCTTGGCGTACCAGTGTATGGAATCATATTTATTTTTATTCTTAACAGTTAAACTTCCTAAAACTGTTTTATATTTTACGTTTAGCAATTTTTATAAAATATATCAAATAAATGAAAGTGTAGTTTGAATGTTTTTTAAATACTAAATAAAATTATTTCAAAATAAAATATCAGAACTGACATTTGAGCCCCCTGATCTGCAGATTTACTACTTTCATTGTTACTATAAATTTAATATTATAGGGATTTTTTTATGTATGTAGTTCTTTTGTCAGAGATGAATAATGAAACATTTAAGACAAAAAAAAAAAAAAAAGATTTTTAAGAACTTGTGCGACTTAAAAAATTGTCTTTTTTTAAATGAGGAGAGTTTGAACCCCATGAGCCCCTCATTTTCCCATGCCCTTAAAGATTATTCTCTGCTTCCTGATGGGTGTTGATTGCCGCATTATAAAATATGCAAGATATGGTTTACAAAAAAATAATTTGATAACAATCTTAAAAAAACATTATTAATTGCATAAAATTAATAAAAACAGCAATTTATATAAAAAAATATTTTGCTACATTCTGGTAAGTGAAATTAAAAAATTAAATTTGATTTCTTAGCTTTTCAGTTAAATAAAAAAAAATATATATGCACTATGAACAATATTGAAATTGCTTCTTTATTAACGTCCACAAGGGGTGTCCATTACTGGAAATTGACTAATTAAGCATTCCAGTAATGGACCATGGTCCTAAAACCTGAAAAATAAATGAAATTTTGTAAATTGCCATTGGTATGTAAAATTCAAAGTTTTCTATTATTGTCTAAACAAAAACAGACGATTTTTTCAAGAAAATAAAAAAATATATGAATTGTTTAAGTGAAGCCATCTCTTAGCATGTTCATTAAGATTTTCACAGAAAATCTGTGGAACTGTGAAACATTATTTTCTGCTTCCTGACTGGTTTAGTTAAGAGTGTCAACAATAACCTGGATTATAAAACAAGCAAGGAGGAATTATGAAAAAATATATAAAAGGCTGAATTTTTATTGGTTATTTTTTTATAAATCAAAAACTTTGAAAGTGGTCCATTACTGGAAGGGGGTCCATTACTGGCACTTCTACCCTATATATTAATCAAACAGCAGTTGTTAAAAAAATACAAATATCCTGAAATGACATTTCGATGTAGTATATATATATCTTCGTTCTTTGGCCATTTTTAGCAGTAACATTTTGGTACTACTTAATTGAGAATACATTATTTTATCATATAGTTTTATGAACAATTCTTACAATATGAGTCATATCTTTCTGTCTGGAGAGAGTTTAATCCAACCTTTCATCAAATTTGTAAGCCATCTTAAAGTATATACTATATATAGTGTAGATAGATGTGCCAGTAATGGGCCACCTTCAAAGTTTTTGGTTTATAAAAAAATAACCAATAAAAATTTAACTTTTTATATATTTTTTAATTAGTCTCCCTTGCATGTTTTAATAATCTGGGTTATTGTTGACACTCTTAATAAAACCAATCTGGAAGCAGAAAATAATGTTTCACAGTTCCACTGTTTTTCTGTAAAAATCTTAATGAACATGCTAATAGCTGGCTTCCCTTAACTAATTTATATCTTTTTTTATTTTCTTGAAAAAACTGAATGCTTTTGTTTTAATAGTAATAGAAAACTTTGAATTTTATATACTAATGGCAATTTACAAAATTTCATTTATTTTTCAGGTTTTAGGACCATGATCCATTACTGGAATGCTTAATTAGTCAATTTCCAGTAATGGACACTCAGAGACGGATGATCTAGACTAAATTTTAGCCGGGGCAAGCTTGTAGATTTGTGCCCCCCCCCCCCTCTGCTCTCAAAAATATCAGAATAAAATCTGCGTAAACAATTGCTTAAAGAAGTAATATTAATATTCAGTACTCAAAATCTGTATTTTTACTATGCATTTTTTCTATATAAAAAGTACAATATATTACACAATACAAAAATTACAGAAAATATACCTGTTTTAACATCTACAATACCTATTAAAGATTTACTTTGCGAGTTTTCTTTGATGCAAAAGTTTTTATTATGTCGTCAAAAGGTAATTTGCAAGCTATCTCATTTTCTAAATTTATTATACATAAAGTGGATAATCGTTGTTCTTTTGTTAAATTTCTTAGATATCTTTTAATCAATTTTAATTTACTGAAACTTCTTTCATTAGAAGCGACGGATACAGGTAGTGTTAGTAATATTTTTAGACAAGTAGTTAGATTTGGATAAGAATCCTGAAGTCCATGTAAATTTATCATTCTTAGCAGTTCAATAGCGGACTTCATCTTTTCATGGATAGAAAACCTTTTTAACTACATAACGCGTTTAATTCTTGACAGAGTATAAGTTTCGTTTTCATTTTTTAGACAAAAAGTCTGTTAATTACAAGAATATCTAAATTTAGAAGAAATTAATAAAAAATTGATTTATAATTCTTTTCTTATATATCAACTCAGTTATTGCATAGAAAAGGAGATTTTTAGAACAGAAATAATACACATAAATTATTATATGGTGTAGCACGTATAAAAAAAATAACGTGGTTGCTTACCTTCATGAATATCGCTCGGCTTAAGCCATGAGGACATACTAGATGATAGCTGTGAAGCCTCTTCTTCTCTTTTTTTAGCCTTCTTTCTGTAATAATTTACCGAATGTCTTTTAGACATAACCAAAATAAAATACTGAACACGTTGTAAAACAGCATAGAACAGTGTCAGAAAAAAAGAGATAGCGCCAAATCTTTGAATTTTAAATAAATGAAAATTTCTTAAAAATACTGGTGGCAATGTGATATTTTATATAATGTAATACAAATTAATTTATTGTTTTATTTCTGATCCTTATGCAACAAAAGTAAACCGCCGTTGAACAAAATAAAATTGAATATATTTTTATGTGAATTCTTAATTTTCCTTTATTCTTAATCTTTTATGATTCCTCATTTTTGTGCCCTTCCAAGTCTTGCACCCGGGGCAGCTGCCCGGCTAACAACCTATAATGAGTTTTTAATTTGCGTTAAAATCATTTTGATTGGTAGCTATAAACGCAAAACTCAATCCTTAAATCGTGTAAATATTTTATTTCAGTTGTAAAATAACATTACAATAAATTGTTACACTTAGAAGTTCTTAGGTTCGTTGTCTTTTCGATTAATTCATAGCCAGTATCAATTCTGAATGAAAGTGCTCGTCCCTATGAAACAGTTCAAATCGACGAAAGTTTTGGTAATCACAGATTTACTCGCTTGGATAGCGATTTGAAATAAGGGGTGACAGGGTGTCACTCTAGTTGCTAGTTCTCAGACGGTGAGTTACAACTTCCACAAAATAGAGACGTGATGTCTCTGATCTTTTCTTCCTTTTGCTGGTGTTCAGCAATGTTCACCTCTGGACGTGGTGTCCGGCCGATAAAAAATCAATTTCTCTCCCGGGAGATGATTCTCCACTTTGCAGGTCTCAAAATCCGACCTCCTTAGTTCATCCCCGACCTCCAACTCCACGCTCCAAAACTCTCTCGCTGCTCGCCGAAGGCAAGGGGGTGGGGGGTTTGGGCGTTCTCAAAGCCCCATAGCTCCGTTCCTCTTCTCTCATTAAGAAACAAGAATTTGTACTTGGCGCCTCGTGGCCACTTTATGTCTTGTCCTAAAACAGGAGAACCCCTCGCTTCTTTGTTTCCTCGAGAAGAATCATATCTATCACCTTTCCGCCGTACCAAATTCTTCACATCAACTTCTTTTTGAGCGAGCCAGACGCCGCGTCTAAGAGACTCGCTTGCGGGGAAAAAACCTTTCCCAGGCATGTGAACCTAAGGACTTGGAAAGTTTCATTCGATACTTCCACATAATTGAATGAAATCTTTATAGCACTCCCTCACACAGATGGGATTTTTCACATGGTTGAAAAATCTTAGTTGCGATCCAGCCTGACTCTTACTTCATTCAAATCAGAGGTCTTAACCCTGGTCGCACATTTTATACAAAAATACATTTTCTAAAACAAATTCAAATTTAAAACTAAATTATACTCAAATTACAAAATGATAAGAATTTTAAAATATATATACACTTCTTTCTCCTTAACTACCTTAGTCAATTCTCCTTAAAAATCAAAATGAGGTATGTGTTTCCCTGGTTTGTATTTGATTGAATAATGATAGCTTCGCATAATCAAATTCCAACGTAACAACCGGGGATTATACATATCATTATTTTTCAGACAACTTAAAGGATCGTGGTCAGCCAAATGATGCCTTAATTTCTTTATAATACAAATTATCGCTGCACATTCCTTTTCGCTCGTAGCAAACTTTAACTTAGGTAGGGTAAATTTTCTGCTCGAAAATTTTGCCTGGTGCCCTTCACTATTTACTTTCCCTTTTTGGACGGGCCTCGAGTGATTTATGCAACAGAAGGGGTCCCATCCCGGAGTCTTTATCAAAAACAACAGAAAATGAGAATCGAACGCGGCTTCAACTACTTCGCCTAAATCTGACCCTCCTTTTATCCCGCCTCTAAGAATTTCGGCTTGTCTCGGTGAAGTTCTATAGAAGAGAATCTTCACTGGTAACTCGCTTGCTAACTCTATATCATGGGCGATTAAATCCAACCCGTAATCGGTCACTAATTCTTCCGAATATTCGTTTCCTTTCCATTTTTCAAATACTATTCTGAGAGCTGTCACTAAATATTTATTTCTGCTTTCAAAAAGGGGTACGGTTGTTTCCGTATAAACGCACCAACACGTCATAATACTCGCAACATATCCTCTGGACAAAAGAATTTCTTTCTCTCCAACATTTCCCTTTCTTAAACCTAAGCAGGGGTCGCTAGATTCGACACACGCTTCACTTCCGTCCAAGGCGTTCGGCCAAAAATGATTCTTATACATTTCGTCTATGGACCTATTCAAGCCTAAGTATCCACCTACATTGTCCTGACACAACGATAAAATCCCCCTCCTCGAACTTAACGGAACAACAAATTGATCCCTTCCTAAACCAACAGTATCCGTTATTGTTTTGACTAGTAACCCTTTTTCCATGTCAAAATGGGAAGTCTTAGCCGCACCTCCTTCGCTAATAGGGTGCCCTGTGACTTCAGCCTTTTCAGCTGTTTGCAAGTCTAGCTTACTAATCTGAGCTAAATTCACCCCTGAATTTTTCTGGTCAAGTTGAGATAGAAAAATTTCTTCATTTTCACCCTCTGATTTCCCTCTCCTATCCTTCTTCAGTTGGGGCCTTATATCCCTCATCCTTTCTTCTTTCTGCATCGCCAGTTGCTCGCTTGTCAAAGGACCTTTTGAAATATCTGCCCTCTCTCTCGCTAACGGGGTATTTTTAGTTTAGTTTCCAAGGCGCGTGCTTTGCCTTGTGAGTCTTTTGCTAATTGAACAGGGTTTAGATTTCTGTTTCTGAATTAATTCATGGGTTTTATTTCCTAACAAGTAATAATTCATGTCTATATCTTTGTCGACAACAGCCACCTTCGTCCTTATTCTCGCACCGGTATCTGATATTATTTCAACTTCCGCAATAGGTAGTCGGCGACATCTATTATCCATTATTTGCTTAACCCAAACATTTTCTCCTGTATATTGATCCACTGTTACATCATGCGCACTACAGATATCCACATTTGATCCTGTGTCACGTAATATGATCATTTCTTTTCCATTAATTAACCCTTGACTTAAATACGGTTTGAAAGACTCTTCTAAATCGTCCAAGCCCGCTCGCTACATGATGAACCGACTGTTTTTTCTAACTGTTCTAATTCGGGACATAAATACCTGTAGTGACCTTGCTTCTTGCAAAAAAAACAAGTAATCTCTCTTCTTTTATCAAATACCTCATTCCTATCCAGGGTTGGCAAGTTTTTGACAGTGTGACGGTTTTATCCGGTTTTAACCATGGTTTTAACCGTCATGTCAAAAACCCCTTTTCGACATAGTTTTTGACAACAACTGTCAAAAACCTAAAATTGAGTTCAAAAACTGTTTAAAATTATTTTTACAACATTAAATTCACAATTTTTCATAATTTTTAGTGTTAGATACATGAGTAAACTTTTTGAGAGTTTTAGACATTAAAAACCACATATCCTGTATAAAATCAGGGGTCAATCCAGGAAAAAGTTAAGGCCTATCTAGAATCCCTTTACAAAAATCGATTTAATAAATCAGGTCCTTTCACAAAATACCTGTTAATAAAATTGGGCTATTCACAAAATTCCATTCCATAAAAATATACTCTCCATTAACTATTTTTATTTTGTTAGGTTTTAAAATGTATAATTTACAACGAAAGCAAGTTCACCAGAAATGAAAATTTTAACAGAAGGACTTAAAGAAATTATCATTAAATGAATTTGAGCAGCTGGATTTCCTCTTTCATAACAAAATGTTCACAAAATAAATTTTACAAAAATAATTTTTAGTTTTCACAAAATGGGTATCAAGAAAAAAAAAAATCTGTGTCGACCTCTGAAAACTCAAAACATGATTTTAGTTTAACAAATTACTTAGAAAATAATTGTAAGCTATAAATATATAATAAATAATAATTAAAAGTATTGTTACATTAAAAATATTAAACCAATCAAACTATTAAATAGTACTTGCAGAGTTTCCTCCAGGCAGTTTCAGAAGGGTGCCGCAACCTGCCTGCCCTTTGATTTACAAAATATCACCCTTCTTGCTCTCATAAAATAAATTAGCACCCTTCTTGCCCCTCAGTAAAAAAAGTGTCTTTTCTCCTTTTGGTATTAAATTTGCTTTCATAGTCTAAAATTACTCAATGTTATCTTAAAAAGAGTGCTCTGACTTTTAAATATTAAAAGTGACTTTAAACACCAAAAATATGCCTTTAACAGTAAGTACCTTTAAGAATCTGAAAAGTGCCCTCAAGAATCCAAAAAGTGCACTTAAGAATAAAAAAGTGCCCTTTTCTCACCAGCAGCACACTGCCCTTTTTTAAACCTGGGGGAAATTCTGGTGCTTGTATAATTTAATGTATAAAATTTCATATAAATAATATACTTATTTTTATATTGTTTTAATGTTTGTCCCCCCAAAAAGGTACTAATGAAAAGAGGAATGTTTTTTTCAACTAGGTAAATCATATTCAAAAGTTGGAGTATGATATTTATTTCAACAGGGAGAAAAATGTTGGGACCAGGACTCTAACCTGGGTCTGTTCATTATGACCTAATTACATGGTATACAGCAGTTAGTTTCTGTATTGTATCACATTCATCATGTAAAAATGTTATAGTTACAGCTCAGATAAATAAAATTAGTGCTGCAGTTCGCAGCCATGTCCAACAAATAAGAGTAAATTATGCCAACCATGATATTTTTGGGATAGCTTAGTAGGAAGAGCGTTGGCAAGGCAAGCTAAAGTACCCAGGTTACAATCCTGGTCCCGGCATTTTTTGCTCTGTTGGAATAAATCTCAGCTATGATACTCCAAGCTTTGAATTAAAAATATGTTCTATTTTATAATGCATAAAAATTAAATTTAACATAAAGAAATAGTTCTAAATAATTAAACTGAAACTAACATAATAAAATGAAGATATATTATATATGTGTAAATATTGAAAATAACAAACCATCTTCTTTTAAGTTATTGATTTAAAGAACGTTTAATTATATAGATTTCATATTATATTTCATTTAATTACTCAGAGAACATTTGTGTTGCAATTGTGGTTTATATTTAATGTTTATGTACAAAAACAAACATTTAGAATCATTAAAAGTCTAGGTAACTTATGATCAGTCAATGAATAGTGGCTAGTTTAGCTTTACACAAGCCTTTATTTATTATTTTTTTAAAGCATAAATTAGATTGCTATTTTTTTTTAAATAAATCAAATACTTAATAGTAATAAAGATATAAAAAGTACTTTGAAAAATGCATTTAATAGTAGTTTCAATATTTTTAGCTATTTTTCCTAGCCTGGCAATTGACAAATAATTTGAATGATGATATATAATTTTATTACAACTTAATTATAGTATGACTAAATAAAAAATATCTATATAATATATAAATTATAATTTAATCAGTGTTTAGCTTGATATAATATAAAATATCACTAATGATTGCTAAAAGAAGTGTGTCATAAGGTTTTTGACACTTTTCGACAGGTTTTTGACATGTCATGTCAAAAACCCAACCCTGTTCCTATCTCTAACAACATCTTTATTCCTCCAATTTGAATTAGTTTCTGCCGCCCACTATCAGGTTTCGGTTTTCCGGGCACTTTATTTCGCTCGAACGATTTCTCATTACTTTGGAATTTTGGAAGCCCTGGCGGTCCTAAATTTTTTCTAGCTGAGTCATAAGCGTCTAATTTCTTAGTTAACTCAAAAGGAGTGTTTATCGAACTCCACGAATCGATAAAATGATGTTTAATTTCAGGATTCACTTTACGTTTCAATTGATCTGTAATAATTAGATCTCTGAGTTGATCATAAGTCGTTATTTCCAGCCCACTTACCCATTGGTCAAAATAATTAGAAATATCGAAAACAAAATCTCGCCAATTTTTATTTTCAGGTTTTTTCAACATAACAAATTTAAGTCTGAAATCCTCTGCCGATAACTGATATCTTTCTAGCAATATCCTTTTCACATATTCGAAATCGTCCGTTTGCTCTGCGTTTTCTTTCAAAATTAATTCGCTTAATTCCGCAGGGAGTAGTCCCAATAATTGTGTCACCCAATGATTTTTGCTTATCTGGGCCTCCTGCACCTGCCTTTCAAATAAATTGAGATAAATAGAAATTTCGGATTTTTCTGGGTCGAATTTTGGAAGAATTGATTTCAACGCAATTTTTGATTCGCCCTCGCTTTGACTCGAAGTTAAACTAGCTTCATCTAATCCTCTTTCTACCCTTAATTTAGCCAATTCATGTTCGCGTTCCAAAGCCTTCGATTTTTCATCCCTCTCAAATGCCCTCAATTTCTGTCGTTCCGCTTTTTCCTCAGATTCATTTTGCAATCTCTCTTTTTCTATGATCGCGAACTGTCCCAGTGCTAGCGATTCTTCGTAACCTGGAGATTCAGTCAGTTTATGAATGATTTGGAACACTTTATCCGATTCGTCAATCGTTGCGCCAAATTCAATTGCTAATTCTTTCAAGTCACACTTTTTTTCCCTGACCACACAGACATATTCACTGATAGATCACTCGGCAATTATTATACAAAATAATTCTTAACCTAAACTCTAACGTTTTAAAAACTTTCCTATATAGCAATTTTAGTCAATATATCATTTCACACTAGCATTACAATAAATACAATATCAATAATAACATAAAAAACCTTTATCATTATTCAACCAAATGCATTTTCTCATATACATTCCTAGAACTATTTCAAATTAACCACTCTAAATTAGAAATAAATTCTCAATAAATTATACCTGAAGGTAATCTTTTTTTTCTTTCTCGTTAACTTAATTAACAAGGCTGTTCCACTTTATACACTGCCAAAATCCCCTTTGCATTTAGTAATATTAACTCACCCAGAATTTCAATTACTCCAAAACGAATTATTTGTAAAATTCTACAGAATTATACCCCTACACTTAATTTGCCTAATAATTAATGTTAATTATTTTTTTATTTTGAGAAACTAAAGAAAAAAATATGTTTCATAGCCTCAATCCAAATTTACTAAACAAAATTACTACCAATTTTACATAAACAATATAATATACTACCGACCAAGATTTTTTTTAAAACCAAAAAGACTTCTGAAATGAACATGAAATAAAATTCTAACCTGGAATCTCCTGAGTTCAGATCACCTCCGCTGGTTACTTTCGCACTCCTCTGTAGGGTCTGAGATCTGGCACTCTGTTTCTGTCTCACTTCGAGCTCTGTAGGGTTCTAACAATCCGGCACACTGTCACTAGAGTCTGTCTCTGGCGTCCGGTTCAACTGAGGGTTGGAGCACTCTTGCTTCTCATCCAGCCTGGTTGTGGCTAATCCACTCTCATTGCACTTGCTTCTTATCTAGCCTGGTTGCGGCTAATTCCACTCTCGTTGCACTTGCTTCTTATCTAGCCTGGTTGCGGCTCTGTAATTCCACTTTCGTCACTGGAGTATGTCTCTGGCGTCTGGATCAACTGTGATTGGACCTCTCTTTCACTCTTGCTTCTAATTCAGCCTGGTTACGGCCTATAATCCTTAGACAAAATCCCACCGCTGCCACCACTATAATGAGTTTTTAATTTGCGTTAAAATCATTTTGATTGGTAGCTATAAACGCAAAACTCAATCCTTAAATCGTGTAAATATTTATTTCAGTTGTAAAATTAACATTACAATAAATTGTTACACTTAGAATAGAAGTTCTTAGGTTCGTTGTCTTTTCGATTAATTCGTAGCCAGTATCAATTCTGAATGAAAGTGCTCATCCCTATGAAACAGTTCAATTCGACGAAAGTTTTGGTAATCACAGATTTACTCGCTTGGATAGCGATTTGAAATAAGTGGTGACAGGGTGTCACTCTAGTTGCTAGTTCTCAGACGGTGAGTTACAACTCCCACAAAATAGAGACGTGATGTCTCTGATCTTTTCTTCCTTTTGCTGGTGTTTAGCAATGTTCACCTCCGGACGTGGTGTCCGGCCGATAAAAAACCAATTTCTCTCCCGGGAGATGATTCTCCACTTTGCAGGTCTCAAAATCCGACCTCCTTAGATCATCCCCGACCTCCAACTCCACGCTCCAAAACTCTCTCGCTGCTCGCCGAAGGCAAGGGGGTGGTGCGTTTGGGCGTTCTCAAAGCCCCATAGCTCCGTTCCTCTTCTCTCATTAAGAAACAAGAATTTGTACTTGGCGCCTCGTGGCCACTTTATGTCTTGTCCTAAAACAGGAGAACCCCTTGCTTCTTTGTTTCCTCGAGAAGAATCATATCTATCACCTTTCCGCCGTACCAAATTCTTCACATCAACTTCTTTTTGAGCGAGCCAGACGCCGCGTCTAAGAGACTCGCTTGCGGGAAAAAACCTTTCCCAGGCATGTGAACCTAAGGACTTGGAAAGTTTCATTCGATACTTCCACATAATTGAATGAAATCTTTACACCCCCCTTAGATCCGTCACTGTGGACATTACTAAAAAAACAATTTCAGTAATGTTCATAGTGCATAATTTTTTTTATTTATTTAACTGAAAAGCTAAGCAATCAAATTTAATTTTTTAAATTGCACTTACCAGAATGTAATAACAATATATTTTTTTATAAATAGCTTTTTTTCACGTGATTAATAAACTTTTAAAGATTGTAATCAGATTATTATTTTTTTTAAACAGTGCCTTGCATATTTTATAATGTGGCAATCAACACCCAATCAGGAAGCAGAGAATAATGTTTAAGGGTACAGAAAAGTGAGGGGCTCATGGAGCTCAAACTCTCCCCATTTAAATAAAGACAATTTTTTAAATCACACAAGTTAAAAATCTATTATTATTTTTTTAAATGTTTGATTATTCATCTCTAACTAAACAGCTAGAACGTACATTAAAAAAAAAAAAAAAAAAAAAAAAAAAAAGCAATAAAACTTGTTAATCTGCAAATCAGGAGACTCAAATCTCAGTTCTGGGATTTTATTTTGAAATAATTTTATTTATTATTTAAAAAACATTGTACCCACACTTTCATTTATTTGATATTTGTTTATATAAATTACTAAAAGTGATATATCAAGTAGTTTTACACAGTTTAACTGTTAAGAATAATAGGAAAAATGATTCCATGCACTAATACTCCAAGACTTTTTTTTTTAAACTAACCCTTCTATTCCCCCCCCCCCCCAAAAAAAAAAAAAAAAAAAAAAAAAAAAACCCTCAATAATTTGATAAATATATTTCTTTGAAATTTAGTATTTTAAATCTTCTATCTAAAATAATTAAAATATTGATCTTGTGATAATGACAATAATTAATTTAAACATTAAATTATTCTCATAAATATTTTATTAATTATTGATATCCTAATTGTTAAATTTATTTGAAAATGACTATGTTATTTCTTTAATATGCTTTAGTTAAATTCTGGTTTTAAATATAATCATAATATCAATTATCTATTACTTTTTGTGGGGTGTCCATTACTGGAAGAGAGGGTGTCCATTACTGGAATTTAGGGTGTTTTGATTTATTTCTGTTATTTACAATTAAATTTCTATTCACATTGGGAAATGTGATTATGAGCACAATTAAATATTGTTGGTAGATTAATATAATATTTAAAAAAGTGGAATATAATAATTATAACTATTACATAATTTTTTTTTTTAAAGAAAA
Organism: Maratus michaelseni; assembly: GCA_963931845.1. Lineage (NCBI taxonomy): Eukaryota > Metazoa > Arthropoda > Arachnida > Araneae > Salticidae > Maratus > Maratus michaelseni. Next base: position 7,799,788 of record OZ007590.1, on the reverse strand, counting down.
TCCTTAAGGCTGTCCATTACTGGCACATCTACCTTATACAGTAAAAAATCTATATAAGACAATTCTATATAATGCGATTCTCTATATTAATGCCTAACTTCTCAGATGTAAACAATGAATTTTGTAGTTAAGAAGCACCTACATTCCACATTGTCAAAAAATTGCTACTCTCTAGAGGACAAAATTTGATATATTAGCTTATCTTTATCTCTTTAATTCAGAGCTTTTTAATGAAACAATTGCTATTATTATGATAATATTTTTTAAAAATGAATGATATAACGAATGATTTGATCCAGACATATTAGGACCAAATTTATAAAGTAAATTTAACGATGTGTGAAATGATTATATTATGCAAAAATTTATAATCTGCACAGCTCCTGGTCCCAAGGAATGCAATATAAAGATGCTGTACTGTGTTTTGATATGTTTCAGACATATTTGGCCATGTTTAACAAGATATAAGATCAGATTAATCATGTGTGAAATGTGATCTATGTAACGTAAAATTCTGTATAAAGGAAATCTTAAAATAAAAATATATATATGATGCACTGGATTATTTTTTTAACACAATTATTTCAAATTGGCAAAGTAATCATACAAGTTGTAAATTTCCAACTGGATGAAAAATGTCCGGGCCAGGATTCGAACCTGGGATCGCTTGGCTGAAGCCACCACGCTCTACCAGTGAGCTATCCCGGTCGAATCTGGAGGGCATAATTCATCCAGTTAACCTTATTGATCAAAGCATCTGGTCTGATATTTTAATCAGCTCAACAGAAAAGATCACAGATAATGGAACTCCAGTAAATGCTGGATACGTGAATACACTGGATTATTTTTTTTAACACAATTATTTCAAATTGGCAAAATAATCATACAAGTTGTAAATTTCCAACTGGACGGAAAATGTCCGGGCCAGGATTCGAACCTGGGATCGCTTGGCTGAAGCCACCACGCTCTACCACTGAGCTATCCTGGTCGAATCTGGAGGGCATAATTCATCCAGTTAACCTTATTGATCAAAGCATCTGGTCTGATATTTTAATCAGCTCAACAGAAAAGATCACAGATAATGGAACTCCAGTAAATGCTGGATACGTGAATACACTGGATTATTTTTTTTAACACAATTATTTCAAATTGGCAAAATAATCATACAAGTTGTAAATTTCCAACTGGACGGAAAATGTCCGGGCCAGGATTCGAACCTGGGATCGCTTGGCTGAAGCCACCACGCCCTACCACTGAGCTATCCTGGTCGAATCTGGAGGGCATAATTCATCCAGTTAACCTTATTGATCAAAGCATCTGGTCTGATATTTTAATCAGCTCAACAGAAAAGATCGCAGGTAATGGAACTCCAGTAAACGCTGGATACGTGAATACACTGGATTATTTTTTTTAACACAATTATTTCAAATTGGCAAAGTAATCATACAAGTTGTAAATTTCTAACTGGACGAAAAATGTCCGGGCCAGGATTCGAACCTGGGATCGCTTGGCTGAAGCCGCCACGCTCTACCACTGAGCTATCCCGGTCGAATCTGGAGGGCATAATTCATCCAGTTAACCTTATTGATCAAAGCGTGAATACACTGGATTAATCCAGTGTATTCACGTATCCAGCGTTGACTGGAGTTCCATTACCTGCGATCTTTTCTGTTGAGTTGATTAAAATATCAGACCAGATGCTTTGATCAATAAGGTTAACTGGATGAATTATGCCCTCCAGATTCGACCGGGATAGCTCAGTGGTAGAGCGTGGCGGCTTCAGCCAAGCGATCCCAGGTTCGAATCCTGGCCCGGACATTTTTCGTCCAGTTGGAAATTTACAACTTGTATGATTACTTTGCCAATTTGAAATAATTGTGTTAAAAAAAATAATCCAGTGTATTCACGTATCCAGCGTTTACTGGAGTTCCATTACCTGCGATCTTTTCTGTTGAGCTGATTAAAATATCAGACCAGATGCTTTGATCAATAAGGTTAACTGGATGAATTATGCCCTCCAGATTCGAACGGGATAGCTCAGTGGTAGAGCGTGGCGGCTTCAGCCAAGCGATCCCAGGTTCGAATCCTGGCCCGGACATTTTTCGTCCAGTTGGAAATTTACAACTTGTATATAAATGATGGTTTATAATCAGCTTACTATACATTTCAACGAAAAAAACAGCTTATGTACATTTGATGTTTTGGTGCAAAGGTACTTCTCTATTATCCCGTCGACCACTTTTCATACACTCATTGCCATAAAAATTTGCGCACCAAGAAATAATTGTGGGATTGTAACGAAACTTGGCATGAAAGTACATATCAGGCAGATATGCAAATGATTAGAAATGCAGCTTGATTGCGCATTGCGTAATGCCACTAGAGGGCGTTGAACTTCGTCCTCCTTGGAGTATAAAATTGGTAAGCAGAACTTGTCTGACTGTACCTTTTCTTTTGCAAAGGAAACGCTGAGGTAGACATGCCGTTATGCAGCCATCGAAGACAATATGAGCAGCTGTCACAGTTCGAGAGGGGAAGAATCATAAAGATGATGGAAGCTGGGTGGTCAGCTCGGCGAGCAGCTCGTCAAGTAGGCCGTTCTGATTTTATTGTGAGGAAGTGTTGGGACCAGTGGACTGAAGAGACGTCATTTACACGGCGACCAGGCTCGGGATGCCCTCGACAGACCAGTCGTCGAGAAGATCGTCACATCATACGAAACGCACGCGTAGAGCCAACTGCCTCATTGGCCGCTATCCAGACACAGGCAGCACCTTCACTATGGACCCCTGTGTCTTCCCGAACCATCGCAAGGCGCCTGGCTGAAGGACATCTGGTATCGCAGCGCCCATTACATGTGCTGCCAATGACACCCACCCACCCACCGACACCTCCATTTGGAGTGGTGTCGCGCACGACGGGATTGGACTGCAACGGAATAGAACCAGGTCTTCTTCAGCGATGAGTCTAGGTTCAATTTGAGCAGCGATGACAATCGTGTTCGTGTGTGGAGGCCCCGTGGTGAACACCTCAATCCTGCCTTGACTTTACAGCGACAGACCGCTCCCACAGCTGGTGTGATGGTATGGGGTGCCATTGCTTACGATACACGGTCACACCCTAATATTGATCCGTGGCACAATGACAGCCCAGCGGTATGTCCAGGACATCCTTCAGCCACATGTGTTGCCACTCGTGGCAGGGCTTCCAGAAGCCATTTTTCAGCAACACAATGCTCTGTTGCAAATCACGTGAGCGGCGGAGATTGGCGCCGACTGTCTGTCTACCGGGGAGTCCCCTCTGTGACACAATAGAATTAATTTCAGTATCATGAGGTGCTCGGATCTAAAGGAAGCAAAATGCGGCTTCCAGAATTAGATTTTAAAATTTTCTCGAATATGTTTATTTACTGTTTAATATCTTTTTAGTGTTTGATGTGTCTGTCTGCGTGTTATGTGTTTGTATATTAAACCAAGAAAAAGACAAATCGTTAGTATTATTTTACCTGAAATACACCAGAATCTCATAACAAGAAAATGATATTTACTGCATTTCTCCAATTCCTTCAAAAATCATGAATTACCAGATTTCATTCAAGAATGTTGATTTCTATATATTATTATGCTCTCCCAACCAGCACGCTTGAGTGATTGCTATGATTATTTATTTTTATGGTGACAACAAACCCGGGAGCTTTAATATTAAAGTTCATGATAATGAATGTATTGCTCCAAGTGATTAGTGATTATCATCAAGATTAAGTTCAACATTTTCGAAGACGACTTACTGGATTAAGATTATATCCCGGCAAAATCAGGTACTGTACCTTTTATTTGTTTTTAAAAATGAATCTCGAAAAATTAAAATCAAAGCGCAAGGTAATTAAAACTGCCTGTACGAAATTTATTACAAAAATTGAAACATTTATGGAAAGTGTAGATTTAGAAAATGAAAATGATTTTGAGACACTCTCGGAATATTTGAACAATTTAATTGAAAAACAAGATGAATTAAAGTTAATAAATCCTAAAATTGAAGAGTTAATATCTGATACTACTCTTTTTGAAGCAGAAATTCAAAACAGTATTGAGTATGATGATACCATTAATGAAGCAAAATTTAAAATTAGAGGAAAATTAAAAAAGTTTAAAGCTAACGCTGAACTGAGCAATACAAGTACTGCATCAAATGCCAGTACAAATGCCAGTACAATTCCGTATCCTAATACACGATCACCTACAATAAATTTACCCAAGATAACTATACCAATATTTAAAGGTGATCCTAACACATTTCTTGAATTTATAAATAGTTTTAAAAGTACTATAGATTCTAATGAAAACTTGAGTAGCATTGAAAAATTCATATATTTGAAATTGTTTCTGTCAGGAGAAGCTTATAAAACGATTTCAGGATTTGCTCTAAATGAACAAAATTATAAATCGTCTCTAGATTTACTAGAAAACAGATATGGAAAAACAGAATATTTGATTAGTGGGTTTATAAATAAACTATTAGAAATTGAGCCTGTAAAGTCTGCTTCAAATACCAGATCGTTACGAGAATTGTACAATGAATGTGAAGTTAGCATTAGAAATTTACAAGCGATGGGGGTGGCTTCAGATAATTTCGGATATTTACTTATTCCAATAATTTTAAGGCAATTACCCCATAATTTGGTTGTAGAATTTCAAAGAAAAAAAAATGTTGATAAATCTGGTGACGTCAATGAATTAATGAATTTTATAAAGTTTGAAATAGAATCACGAGAAGCGGCTAACGCGGTGTCAGGAATTTCCTTGAAAAATAATGAAACATCTCGATGGGAAAGAAAAAATCCGACTAGATTAAAAACTAATGTTCCCACTTCAGTCGCGCTTAACACGGTTGTAAAAAATGTTTGCATATTTTGCAATTCAAATCATTATAGTCTAAAATGTAAGGAAATCTCGGACGAACAAAAACGTTATAAGTTAAAAAAAAGTGGGAGGTGTTATCGATGTTTGAATAAAAATCATCTATTATCTTCTTGTAAAGTAAAAATTCAACCTTGCGAATTATGCCAAAGTTATCAGCATAATTATTTATTTTGCCCCACTAAGAAAGATAAAAATCGTCCCGTTGAAAATGCGGAAGCACCCGAATCTTCCCGAATTCTCGAAAACCAAACTGCATTATCGTCAGTTATTAAGACTCAAAATTCCTCCGAAAAATATTCAACATTATTACAAACTGCTTGTGTACAGGTGCTAGGTATCTCTAAAACCTTATATACGAGGCTTTTATATGACTCGGCCTCTTCTAGAACGTTCCTTACAAAAAGTCTAGCGACAGCTTTGAAATTAAAACCTAGGAAAAAGGAAAGGCTTCTAGTTTATACGTTCGGAAACCGCAAAGCCATAGAACAAAAGTTCGATGTTGTGAATATTACAGTACGCAGTCGCGTTCCCCCCTACGCTGACATACAAATTGAAGCGCTTGTGTCAGAGGTCATTAGCGGAGCGAAAATTATCACCTCAGTTGATTCTCAGTTAATAAATAAACTCGGTCTTAATGAAAATGAATTTGCTGACACATTTATTCATGCAAAACCCATCCAAATTCTTTTAGGTGCTGATTATATGTTTTCAACGATAATTGGAGAAGTTAAAAAAATAAATCAATCGTTGTTTATTCAACCAACGATATTTGGAAAAACTTTAGTAGGTAGAATTTATGGCGCTAAATTACAGAGTACTTCCTGTTTAAAAATAATATGCTCGTCAATAGATAATGACTTAAGAAACTTATGGGAAATGGAATCGTTTCTATTTAATCAAAAAGATAAACAAGATGATGAACATTTTGAGGTCATAAATAAATTCGAGAAGGAAATATGTTTCGAAAATGGTAGGTATGTAGCACCACTTTTGTGGCGATGCGATACGGATAGACAAAATTTATGTAACAATTACCGAGTCGCGGAAAAAAGATTTGCAGTTTTGGAAAGACGGTTAAAAGATGATCAATCTTTATTTTTAAGATATAATGAAATTATGAAGGAACAATTGAATGAGGGAATTATTCAAAAGCGTAATGATAATTGTTCTGTAGATTATGTAATGCCTCATAGAGCGGTTTTTAGAGAAAATTCTTCTAGCTCTAAAACTAGAATTGTTTATGATGCGAGCAGTCGACAGGGTAGTAACAAAAGTTTAAATGAATGTCTTTTCTCTGGGAAAAATTTAAATCCTAATCTCGTAGATGTTATACTGAATTTCAGGCGGCATAAAATTGCCTTTTGTGGGGATTTGGCCCAAGCCTTCCTGCAAATAGAGGTTTCGAGGAGTGACAGGGATTATTTATGTTTTTTATATTTTGATGACTGCGACATAAATAAACCACCAACCTTATATCATTTTAATCGACATTGTTTTGGCCTCACCAGTTCCCCCTACGTGTTAGCTTCAACTCTAAAAAAACACATTAAAAATTATAAGGAGGCCAATCCCATCGCATACCACATGTTAGATAATTATTTATACGTAGATGACTTGATTCACGGAGCATCTACGGTACCAGAAGCTTTTAAGCTGTCATCTTGTGCAGTTTCAATTTTTAAAGACGCGAATATGAAGTTACGGAAATTTAACTCCAATTCTGTAGAATTAAAGGAACAGTGGAAGAATGCCGACCCTGTAATTGATATAGAAAAATTTAGTAGCCTAAAAAAATTGTTAAGAGTCACTGCTTACGTGATATATTTTATAAAATTGCTAAAGGCAATCACGAGAAAGTCTGTGCACTTACACCAGAAAATCTTCGAGAAGCAGAGCTGTATTGGATAAGGCTAGTTCAAAGTGAATTTTTTTCTAATGAAATACAGTGTTTAAAAAATGCCAAACCTCTTCCAAAAGACTCGCACTTGCTTTGTTTGAACCCATTCCTTGATTCCGAAGGCGTCCTGCGTGTCTCTGGTCGACTTGGGAAGGCTGATTTTTCAACGGATGAAAAACACCCGATAATTCTTCCGTCCAAAACTAAGTTTTCCGAATTGATAATTTGGGATGCTCATGTTAGAGTATTTCATTCAGCGGTTTCTCACACCCTCGTACAAGTGAGAGAAAAATTCTGGTTACTAAAGGCTAGACAAACAATAAAAAATCAACTGAAAAAATGCATTATTTGCAAAAGGTTTTCATCAATTCCAGGAGACCAGACGATAGCTCCATTGCCACCTGATCATGTCGAACAGTCAGCTCCATATAGCGTAATAGGAGTCGATTTTGCAGGACCTTTATTTGTCAAAGATTCTGACAGCAAACAGTATATATTGCTAATAACGTGTGCTGTAACAAGAAATATCCACCTGGAACTTGTTGACAATTTGTCAACACAAACATTCTTACTTGCCTTTAGACAGTTCATCGCTCGTCGTGGATTATGCTCCGTTATTTATTCCGATAACGCACGAACATTTAAACGCGCTGAAATAGAACTTAAGAGACTATGGACTATAGTGACTCATCCAGAGGTGAAAGAATTTTTTGCTTCCAATAACATAAAATGGAAGTATATAGTGGAAAGGGCCGCCTGGTGGGGCGGATTTTATGAAAGAATGGTAAGGTCTGTAAAAACTGCGCTGCGAAAGACATTGGGCAGATCTTCTCTGACCCTTAATGAGTTGCATACAGTACTTATTGAGGTTGAAGGAATGGTGAACTCCAGACCCATGACATACATAAGTGATGAAAGGCAGGACCCCCTACCATTAACTCCTGCCCATTTTTTAATAGGGAGAAGAATATCTTCTCTTCCCCCCGTACGGCTTCACCTTGACTCTAATTTCTCTTCTAGGAAAGAATTGCTTAAAGCCTTTAACTATCGGGAAAAATTGATGCGGCTGTTTTGGTCTAGATGGAAGAATGAATACTTATTAAATTTGAGGTCAGCCCACCAAAGTTTAAATAAAACCAATCTTCCCCAATTTAAAATAAATGATGTTGTTTTAATTAAAGATGATAAATTACCCAGAAATTTCTGGAGTTTAGGTAAAATTATAGAAATATTTCCTGGAAGAGATGGCAAGGTGAGAGCCTGTAAAATTAAGACTGAAAAGTCCATATTGAACAGACCTGTACAACTGCTTTTCAATCTTGAACTATAATGGACTGAGATAAAATTTGAACTTTAATAACTGGACTTTAATATAAATTTTCTTCTTCCTTTATTTAGTTGAATCAGTGTTGAACTCTCTCTTTTTTTAAATTAGCCTTGAAGTATGTATAATTTTATTATTATTCTATATTTGTATTTGATTTAATTTGTATAACTTGTATTATTATTTAATGATTGTATTTCATTTAATTTGTATTGTTATATATATATGTTTAGTGATGAACACCCCTATGTTCATGGTGGGGCAGTGTGTTGCAAATCACGTGAGCGGCGGAGATTGGCGCCGACTGTCTGTCTACCGGGGAGTCCCCTCTGTGACACAATAGAATTAATTTCAGTATCATGAGGTGCTCGGATCTAAAGGAAGCAAAATGCGGCTTCCAGAATTAGATTTTAAAATTTTCTCGAATATGTTTATTTACTGTTTAATATCTTTTTAGTGTTTGATGTGTCTGTCTGTGTGTTATGTGTTCGTATATTAAACCAAGAAAAAGACAAATCATTAGTATTATTTTACCTGAAATACACCAGAATCTCATAACAAGAAAATGATATTTACTGCATTTCTCCAATTCCTTCAAAAATCATGAATTACCAGATTTCATTCAAGAATGTTGATTTCTATATATTATTATGCTCTCCCAACCAGCACGCTTGAGTGTTTATTATGATTAATTATTTTTATCGGCCACACACAGCAAGGATGTCACAAGCCTGCCTCTGCCACATTACCACCCTTCCCTGGCCTGCTCGATCCCCAGATTTGTCACCAATCGAGCATATCTGGGATCATTTGGGACGGCAAGTTGGGCACCCTACGAGTTTGGTTGAACTCGAGGCGCGGTTACAGCAACTGTGGAACGAGATGTCTCAGGACATCATACGGAACTTGTATGCCTCAATGCCCGCTCGTATCGCATCGTGCATTTGCGCTAGAGGGGGTCCAACAGAGTACTAAAATTTCCGTTCATTTGTACTTTTTCCTGCAATAAATGATCCTTTTTCTTTGGTTTTCTAATCACTTACTTATCTCAGTAGTACTTATGCGTGAAAAAATTTCGTTTCATTTGGACGCCTTTTTCTTGGTGCGCAAATTTTTATGGCAATGAGTGTAATAAAAAACTATCGCCAAACTGTAAGATTAAATGCCAAAAATGCAGTCCCATTTACTTGATGTCAGAAGCATTATTCGTGTTTGTTATGTCATCAAGTGGTTTTTAATTCAACATTTACATGTATTTTTCCGGGTGTAAAAAAATCATGATTTTTTTTAAAAAAATCAAAAAAATCTGATTTTTTTTATTTAAATCAGATTTTTTAAATTTAAATTGGATTTTTCTTTTAAAACAAAGTAAATCAATGTTTTTAATAAATTTAACTGCTCTATATAGAGGGTAAATACCTATTTTTGGTAGCATAAATTTGTAAATAAAGTATTTCTTTGTTAGGCATGCAATAAACTTAAATATTTTGTCCAAGCTTCTGAAACATTGCTGAATTGGCAGACCATATAATGATTTACTTTGCAAATTTTTAAACAGATTTTAGAAATAAAGCTACAGAAAGTTAATCACACACAATAGACAATAACAACAATATTATTTATTTATTAAGAGATTTGAATAGAAAAGCCAGTTTGGCAGCTTTTTCCACTCCTAATTGATTTCATAATTTGCTATGTACAAATCCTAAGGTTGAAAACATTCTTTCAACTCCTGCAGATGTAGCCTTTGCAGTCATAATTTGCTCTATTATTAATAGTTCCTTGGATGAAACACAGTCTTTTACAATTGTCAAAGACTTCCACCAATGTAAAGTGTTAACTTCTTTCACTACCTTTTCTTCAAATAAGGGACCATTAAATGGCTCTACACGAGCAATAAATTTGAAAAGAATAGCCATCAAAGACGTATCTTTGTAATTTTCCTTCACAAATTCGATTGCTCTGTTGTTTTCTGCTGCAGATAAGTTTTCTGGGTGAAATGTTAGAGACAACAGATATGCTAAGAAATGTGCTGGTGTCAAACAAAGCTTGATTGTACCTGTATTTGAAAGATGTATTCACAGCAGATTTCTTGCAATCACTCAGCACTTTGTTTTCCTTTAGATCTTGTTCGAGTTTTTTCAAGGTTTTCGGTGGTTTTCGGTGGAGATTAGGGTTAAAAAATATTTTTTAATTAAGTCACCTTCATTTTGAATTTTTCATGCTTTATTTTATACATTATTCTTATATATGCATTATCCTTTCCTCACTCATATGGTTATTTACTTACATTCATCTCCTATCCTTACATACTTATATACAACAACTTTCAGTACATATACAATAGATATTAATAACCCTGTTTTTAATTATATGAAAATAATAGTTACTAATGAATAGGTTGTCAACAATTTTAATCAGATGATTTAAATCAGTGATTAAATAATGATTTAAATCAACTAATTTTTTTTTAAATCATAAATTTTCTAAATGTATAAAATGACATAAATGTGATTGAAAATCGCTCAAAGAGTTTCGTTTAATATTTCTTTCAAGACACTTTATCCTTTCTTTAATAAATCCAAATAAATTTCATTTAGCAACATAAAAAAAAAGTCATGTTTTTTATAAAGTAAAAATTTACCGGTCTATTTTTTCTTTTTTCGAATATCTAAACCAGCCGGATAGCGGGCAAAGCCCACTATTATATTCTGTCATATTAATATCTGTCATGCGGACTAAATGCGATATTTAAAAAAATAATTTCAAAATTAAACATGTTGTACACCTTCAAAATGTTAAAATATGCGAATATTTCCATAATCAGATTTTTATCATTATTTAATATGTTTTTCAAACTCATATATTTACTATTTTCTATTACTCCTATTGATACTTGCTTTGTATTATTCTCAAACATTTGAAAAATTCGTTAAACTTCCAATATGATGTCAGATTTTCTTTTTAATTCTCTTATGACGGGATATTAATCTGCTTTGTGTACATACACAACTCATACTCCTTGTATTATTGAGAAATCTTTGAAAATTTCCGTTTTATTATCACTATGATGTCAATCATTGTTATTTCATATTAATATTTTTTTCAATTGGTGAAACTTTATTTAATTTTCATTTTTTCCAATAAAAAATTAATTATTGTAGAAAGAATTTCATTGTGGATTTTTAATTTTTGGCAACTGCTTTAACAAAAAATGTTTAAATTTAATAGGAAAAGACTGTTAGAATTTTGGTTTTTTATCTCTATTTATTAAAATAATACGATTTTTTCAAATTTTAATATTTTGAGCTTCATAGCTGGTATTCAGCTAGATATACACTAAGTTTCAACTCTGTAAGTTACCTAGTTTCTGAGAATGGCTCTGTGACGGACAGACAACGGAGCGGGAGTAATAGGGTTTCGTGAGATGAACGAAACCCTAAAAAGCTTTGAATAATTGTTCCTAAGCTTAATTTCTGAGGCTTGTAAAACGAGTTTGTAAAAAGCAAGTTTTTATTGGTCATTAAAAGTATTTTATTTTAAAATGATATTCAAATCTAAATATAATTTGTAATGTCATAATTTCTTTTTAATCAAATTATTTCTTCTGTTACATAAAATAAGAATATCAAATATAATAAATTTCTACTAGTAAAAGAATAAATAGCCAGTACCTTATTTTTGCTATAATAAATTTATAGCAAATTGGAACTAAAGATGAATCAAAGAATAACATCTGCTCAACGGCCATTGTAAAACAATGTATAAGAGAAAAATATCTAATTGGTATAAAAATGTTAATCACAGCAACAGCTTTTTCAGTAGAGGTTGAATAATTTTTTTAAAATTATTATTTGTTCATTTTTAAACGCATACATACACCAAATAAAGAAAATAGTTAGGGCTTTAAAAGGATTTAATCTTTTTTTTTTCTTTTTTAATTTAAAATGCTGAATGCTAATAATCCCCACTGAGTAGTAATAATACTGCCATCTAATATTTTGAGAATTTCAGATATAGCTGGCTATTTTTATATTTACTCTGTATCTGTATGTGTGCATAAGTTAGTAACTCATTTCATAATTTTTTCATCATACACGTATGGGTATGTGAGAGAGAGTTTAGATTTATGTAATTAACAGTACAAATGCAAATATGTTGCAAATAATGTTTTTTTATTTGTGCCACTAACTAATGAAATTACTTATTTGCAGTTTTTATTAATTTTGTTATTACTTACTGTTCCCTCTAAGCCATTTTTTAAGGGTGCAGCACCCTTCCCTTTATTAAATTGGCAAAGGGCATTCTGCTTAAAAAAAAAAAAAAAATAGCGAAATTAATCTTTAATTGTACCCAGAGATTTCTTGTAAAAAACTTTTTCTTACCATAGTACATATTTCTAAATCTGTGCCCAAAACTTTGCAAAAATATTGAACTTTATTTACAAAAAACAGGAAATTATTAAATCATGTTGTAATTTAATTATATTTTTCAATTTGTAATCCATAAAAATCATTAAAAATTAATGTCACTTTATTTATTATATTAAAAAATTATATCCTTTTTCCTCTTATATGGTTACTAAACACATTACTAATATGTTTCCTCATGAAATAATGTCCTTTTCTTCTGAAATAGTGTCCTTTTTGGGAGCTAGTACCGTGCTCCTATTTCTTTGTAGACTGAATACTAAATTATTAATTATCATTTTAGTAATTAAAGCATAAAAATGTATTTTATTTTCCTAATAAGAGAATTAATTATTTAATAATTATAAATTTTAAAAATAGTGTTAACAATTTAATATTGAAGTCATTATCAAGTTACTGAAGTTATTACATAATTATTACAAAGTATTAATGTACATAACATTATTATATGCTACTAACTAATGAAATTACTAATTTGTAGTTTTTATAATTTCTGTAATTAGTAACTAAAAATTATAATTTTATTAATTACAGAATAAAAACATAGATTAAGTTCCTAATAAGAGAGTTAATTGTTTTGGAAAACTGAAATTCTTGGTAGCTATTCTGTATTCCACAGGGAAAAAAATCATAAGAATCAGATTTAAATAAAAAAAAATTCTGATTTTAATTTAAAAAAAAAAAAAAAAAAAAATCATTTTTTTTTCATGAAAAAAAAAAAAAATCATGTTTTTTTTTTTTTTTTTTTTACTCTACTAATGAAGAATATTCCATAATCTTAATCCACAGCACATCAATTGATTCAATAATGTTTTTTTTTTTTTTTTCCATGATTGGTATGCATTTATCATGATGAACAAACAACTCTGTTATATTTAAAAAAAAGTGGGGGTGGGGGAAAAATGATATATATATTATGTATTATTTCAATAAAATGTCAATTTTCTGAACTTGCCTAAACTTAATGAAATGTTTAAAATGTCATATTCATCTTCATTCAGAAAAAGAAATTAAAGTGAATTGTTAAGTAGATATTCAAATTTTATAATTGTCATTATTCATGGGCACTTTTTATCATGTAGTATAAGCTATTTAAATATGTAAACTTAGCCTATCCATGCAATTAAAAGGAGAGGTCTTATACAATAAATTTTTGAATTTCATTTCCTTGTGAATCTATTACTAAAAATATTTTTTAAAGATTATTTGATTTTCAATGGTAGTATTACTATGTTAAATGAAGGGCCCATAACAAAACTGCATTCTGAGCTGAGCCCCTTGTCCATTCTTAAATGCTCACATAAAACTAAAAATAGAAGAGTTGGGGGTAACCATGAGTCTTGTTACTGAATTATGGTTGCAATTGTACTAATCTACTAAAAATATATATAAGGTGTCACACTATAAGCTGAATCAGAATTTTCATCATGAAACTTAGACAATAATAAAGATATATTTGCGAGATTTTCATCAGATGAACTTTGCTTTATACAAACTGTGATGACATCATGAGAAGTGCACTGTAATTTGGTCTGTGAAAGCATATATATTATCAGCTACAGTATGTAAACAAAAATTCCTGCATTATTTAGTAATAACAATGATAAATAAAAAAATAAAATGGGTAAGTAACATTCTATCTATAAGCTCTATCTTTTTTTTCTTTAAAGCTACATGATTTACATAAATTTTCATAAATTATTTTTAATAAATCTTATTTCTTAAATAATTTTGCCCTTCCCGAAATTCTGCTGGTATTTTTCAAAAACATAAAAATAACAAAATTGAAACAACCATATGTAAGATATGAATAAAAACTTACCTTATGTTTTTCTTTTTAATCAAACAGAAATTCTTGCACTAATAAATGGTAATTTTTTTTTTTTTTTTAACAAATCATAATATAAATTAATTTTAAACTAAAATTTGACAAAAAAAAAGGGATTATTTTCTAATTTTGGGAGGGGGGGGGGGGGGAGCGTATTCGCCCGAAACTGAAATAAGTTATTTTAGTGGTTGCACATTGAAACAATGGACTGAAAAAAACAAAAAATAGAAATTTGTAAATTTTTTGAAAATTTTCAGAAATTACAAAATTTTAGTAAAAATTTACAAATTTTGAAAATTTGATTATTTTTTTTTTCTGGATTTCGGGTCCTTCCAGATTTTGGAATTCTGGATAATAGGTCCACTACTGTATTTCCAAATTAGGGAGTGTCTAGCTGAATGTTGTTTGGACATGAATGATGGCCATTTTCAGCAATTCTTGTGAATGTCATATTTAACAGAAAGCAAAGTTATATTTGTTGAAAATATTGTTACATTATCTTCATTATTGTTAAAGTTATGAACAAAAATCCAAATTCAGCTGGGAGTAACCCTGTGTTTTTGACCATAAGTATGATACAAGAAACCCTGCTAAGATGACAATGCAAGGGATAGGAGAAAAAAATCAGTTTTAGACAGGTTGTATATCACTCTTAATGAGGTATAATTGCATTGTGAAATTCCTTTTGATGGGATATTTACAATTTTCTGTTTAAAGCAGAATTCTGTTATAGACATTATTGTATTAGAAAATAAACTTGCTGGATAGTAACTTTAAAAATAAAGTACTATACATTTGCTTACAATTTCAAAATAAAAGCCTTATAAAAATATATATTTCAATAAACATAAATTCAAAATTTCTCTGCTTTTAAATATGAAGTACTAGTAGAATGTTTAGAAAAGAAATTGAAGAAAACTGCAAGAAAATATGTAATAAAGAATTCAAAATATGCTCGAGATTGTTTACTACATATGTTTGTGGAATCATGAGAAGTATCACTTTCTGTATTGATCTGACATTAAACTGTAAAGAACTTTGGAGGGTTTTTTATCTTTATTTTATGTCTATTAAATTAGTTAAGGAAGTTAATATGTTTAAAAAAATTCCCTCTCATTGTACTATATTCAAATTTTGATACAGTGTGGGATCCGTTATTTGGCATCCCCATATTTGAGGCACAGGACTCATCCTGGTCATGATTGTTAAAAGTTCCTGAGAACTTGGGTACAGTGTTTGACCTGCCCAATGGTGGTGCTCCGTTTTAACTCGTGGCTGATTTCTGGGGGTAGTTGGGAGAATACAGAAGCTCTTAGCATGTACAGTAGGATGGAGCGAAAAAAACCATTTTTTTAAAATAAAAAATGGATAGGTGCCAAAAGTTGCCTTTATACTAGTACATAAACTGTGTGCAATTTTATTGCTGAAAAAAATGGCTTAAGTCCGTAAGTAAGCATTTTGTCCGAAAGTCGAAATTTTTGTTAAAATTTGATATTTTTTAAAAAAAATTCAAAAATTTCTATAGATATGGTACATATTTAAATGATAACACGATATATTTATTCTGTTCAACTGGAAAAAAAACTGATAACTTTTGGTAAAAAAAGGCGTTGCCACTTTGCTGTGTCATATACCTAATTGTTGTTCAGAATGCAGCTCTTACCTAGTTGCTTTCAAAACTACCCAGGAGATACCACTTGGAGGTGGCTGCATTTCATGTCACAAAAGTGCGTAGCTGGACCACCCTACCATCTGAGCACGTTTTATTTATAGATTGAATTGTGATTTTTTATCAAAGACTGGCGTAAGTTTTCTATGTATCAACCTAGTCCATCTCTTTTGTGTATCCACAAACGTTGGATGATGCTGATGTGACACTCCTTCACATACATTTCTACTGCTTGTGTATGATAAGGCAGGCAGTGGAATTAGTGGAATCTATTCAGCCATCTATTATCTTCACCAAAATTGCCTCCAGTTAATTCATAGTGATTGGGAGTTCTGTTACTACAACATTCTACAACATTTAGGTACAGTAGAACTCCAACTATCCGAATCAATTGGGACCGGATCCTATTCGGATAATTGGATTTTCTCCAAAAAAAGGGGTATGTTTTAATTAATTACTGCATGTATGTTGAAAATGGGAGAGAAAAATTATTTTTAAAGAAAAAGAGCTTTTAATTAAATGAAAAGGCAACACTATTACATGTTAAGCGTATTTACAAGTGCTGTACATTAGTACAGTATGTACGTACCGCTTGACAAGTTACATGTGGTCACACTCGGGCTGACGCTCCACAGTGGAGTATTTGACCCAAAAACCTGGCCAAAAATGCAAAAATTAAAATTTCATCAACAATTGTAAAAATCATATTTCTTAATAGCTAACTAATTGATGCGTCGATCTATGTCTATTTTTGGAACCTGAGTTATATCTAGTGGCTCCTGGCCTCAGTTGAAGAGGAAGTTTTTTTGTGAGAAGACATGTTTTTTGTTGATTTTAGGCATTGTTGTTATGTTTAAATATAATTTTTTTGTGTCTCAATGAATTGTTGAATTGAAACTAAACAGGGCTTGCGTGTTTAACAAAGGTCAGAGCTTAGTGTTAAACTATGTGTAAATTTAAATAGTTTAGTTTTTAATCTAATAAAAAATTATTAAATGTGTAAAAGGGTCATTTTTAAAGCGTTTTTCGCTCTAATTTAAACATATCGAAAGCTTTTTAAATATGTGCCGGGCTTTGCCGGACCATGTTTGAATTATAATTGTATTAGTTATAGTCTTGAGTACCAATTTCTGCAAAACAATCTTCCGCATATTGTTGCCATTTTTTATATAATTTTTTTTCGGGTGGACTACTTAAATCACATTTTTTGCGGCAACCGAATTGAAAAGATGAAAACTTTATTTTTACTCTAGTATTGCAGGTTTTTAGCTTACAGGATATTGCCTGAGAGCTTTTGCCCCTACATATCCTGTATGTATGCATGTGCATACCTATGTAAGTACGTACATACATATGCAACTCGATACCTCTTGATAGAAATATCAGATCGGCTTCAAATTGCAAATATTTACTGAAAAAAGAGTCTCCAATCAGTTTCGGAGGCTCATAGGTAGAAAATAAGGGGAGAAAGGAGGGAATTAAAGAAATCTGGAGAAGACGCAGAAATGATTAAAAGGTTGTAAGTAACATTGGAAGTCATAAAAAGTGGGCATCGCATTGACGAAAAAAGTTCCAAACATCTGCTGATGAAACAGCAAGACTGTATGTGAACCTTTACAATTGGTACCCCATGATTCCAACAATGTACAAGGTTTTGATTCATGGTGGCACTGTAATTAAGAAAGCAGTCGTACCCATTGGCCAACAGACAGAAGAAGCTGCCGAGTCTAGAAACAAAAACTTTAGACAGTACCATACAAAGTACTCAAGAAAGTGCAATAGAAAAGTTCGCAATAGAGAAGTTTGCTATAGAGATGTTCCAAATTGGCTTCGTTTAAGCAGTGATCCTTTTATAAACTGCTCTAGACAAAGACCAAGGGAAAAGAGCAAGCCATACAGTAGCGAGACCCTACAACTTCTTCTTCCAGCTAGTGGTAGTCCTGATAAAAGCCAAGAAGAGTGTGATGAAGAAGATGAAAAACAGAGTTCTGAAGAATCAGATTGAAACTGGTTATCTATTAAATACACTGAAAAACCAGCAACTCTATACTGTAGAGACTCCACTGTATTAAATGTATTATCAAATGTAAATAATCTTTATTAAATGTAAATTAAATGTAAATAATAAATTTTATAGATAGTACAATTAAATACATTTAATTAAACATTACTAGTAAATAAAAAAATCTATCAACAATTACTTTTCTCTTATAAACAGTAAACATTTAAGGCTGCTAGTCACTCAACTTCCAAACTCCCTTCGGTAATGTTAAGTCTATGGGCATGTGACATATTCGTATTTTTAAAATATCTACTTAGTAAATTAATATTTTAACTTCTTTTTTCTTTGTGCTCTTCTTAAATGATGTCTCTCTTTTTTCTTAGTTGTCAAAATATTTATAAAATGTATACTTATTACTATGTGAAGTGTTAAAATTTTACTTGCACTTCATCAGCTTTTAAGATATAAAATATTAAACTAAGCTATGGATTTGTATGTATACTACATAGTAGGCTAAAAGTTAGTTCAGTGAAACGCATAACAAAGTTAAACATTTCCATTCAGCCATTTCAGGGAATAAACAGAAATGTGCTTGAGAACTTTTGTGCAACCCTGTATATGATCTATAGAATGTATCCACACCAAGTAATATTTAAAAAAAAAATTCTATTTAAAAATGCATATCGCAACTACAAGCGCACTTCCAGCAATTATTGGTCATAGACTTCAATAGTTAAATTTATTCTTCAGCCAAATTCTTTTGTGTGTCCCTGTAAATGAACGATATATTCTATGCACACCATATTCTACAATAAGTGCCTTAATACACCTCAGTGATGTATATAAATTTCAGTACGTTTAAAATAGTGATATTATTAAAATACAGAGCAAACGATTTTTTCCCATAGACATAATGTAAGGGAATTCTTTCGGGTGTCTCTGTAAATGAACCGCAAATGCTATAGACTTCATTTACAATACCAAACATGCCATATTGATACCCAATAACATCTAACAATTTCAAGGCAATCGGACTATATTTACATAGAAAAATATTTTTGTCCAGGATTTCGGGTCAAATACTCCACTGTGCGCTCCATCCACCTCAATGCAGTTTTAAGGCCGGCAAATTCTTCACTAGCTGATGGTCCCGTGTATGCTTCAACTTCGACATTAAGGTCATCTTCTTCCTCGATACTTTCTACTCTCACACTTTCAATGAGTTCATCATCATTTAGAATTTGAAACCCAGGGTCTTCGCGGCGGGAAAGACAGTAGCGCGCATAGGCAGAATCATTATTTTGGGAATCGCAATACGTTTCCGTCTTTATTTGTTTTTTCTGAAATTCTGAAAGCGATTCGGATAGTTGGAGTTCGGATAATTGGAGTTCTACTGTACTCTTTGAGTATGCCATCATTTACTATACCTTTTGCATTTTTTATATGCTGAGAAGCTTGCTGTTTAATAAGATGGCGATCATTAGAGAGCGTTTCAATCAGAATTTGCTCTCTATGTGCAAAGCAACCATTGTCCTAAATAATTTTTTTTTAGTATTTGTTTTATGCTGTTTTCTGTGATGTTTAGTAGCCGAGTAATTTCCTATAAGTCTTTAGATCTATTTTTTAGATGAGGATTACATTTGGTATAAACTATCCTGCTTCATAAACTTGGATTACATACTTTGTTAGTGAGCCTACAGACTCTGGTGGACAATCAGTGCTTATATAAAGGCAAAAAAATTTATTCGCCTTTTTGAGCCGTCTTGCGTAAGACAAATTTCTTGAGTTAATATTCGCTAGTTATTCTAAACAATATCTTGATGAAATAACTTTGCAAATGTCCTAGCAAGTATTTCTGGTCTGTGCTGAATACCCTTTTCTCGATTTCAGGAAATAATATTTCAAAATTACTCTCTGTGGCTTCAAAAATTTAAATAAGAAGGGAATGGCACGTGGACAAAGATTTCCCCATTGGTCCAGTGAATCCCTGTGGGTTAGAATCTAATTTTTGACAACGATCTTGTGTAATAAGTGATGCAGAGGAAATTCACTGGACTTGGAGGTGGCATATGATACATTGTAATGATTTATTCTAAACATGTCCCACGCAGAATGGATAGCAACTACGAACAGAATTCTCCGCCTTTAAATGAGCTCACTGCCCATTAGAGTCTCTACGTTCACTCATAAAGTACTTGGTAACCCAAGTTTTGCCCCAGAATGGTTTACCATCAAATGTAATTCACATCTAAGGAAGGGATCTAAAAACTCATGAGAAATTACTCGGCTACTAAACAACATACAAAACAGAATAAAACAAATACTAAAAAAAGTTAATTAGAATAATGGTTGCTTTGCATACGCAGAGGAAATTCTGATTTCAATCCTCTCTGACGATCGCCATCACATTAAACAGCTAGCTGCTCAGCATATAATAGTTGAAAGATGAGAGTAAATGATGGCATACGCAAATCTGAAATATCGACAATCAACTTTGAAGCAGATAATTATATACATCTAATTGATTGGAAAATGGCTGTGGTAAAAGAACCCCTCATCAATATGCATTTATCGCAGAGCACATTTTAAGGAATTCTCACTGGGTGACAATAGGTTTGATCTGTTGTCCCAAGCAAATATCTATAAATTCAGCACCCCCCCCCCCCCCCCCCCCCCGATAACTGCAAACCAAATAATTAAAATATCAACTTCTATAATTCTGTTTTATTAATTCTGTCTATTTTACTTCTTCTGTGTACCTGGTAAGTAAATAATGATGTCTTCATTGAATCATGTAAACCCATTCATTTATAGCTAGGTATAAATCTACATTCACAGTTCAGACTAATTGTTAACAATTGTTATGTTAGTCATATATATAGATCAAACATAACATTCAACCTACCAAATTTCTGTACCTAATTAAAAATGTAATGAAATTTATCACTAAAATTATTGCTACTTACCTTTTACCGTTTCTACACTTGACTTTTGTACATAACAGTATTACATCTACCAATTTGGTATTTGGAGCCTGGAATAAATTCTCAAATTGAAAAGCAAATTTGACCTGAATCATTAAATATTTGTTTTTAATTTCCCGTAACTATAGTTTTAGACCCAAAGTGGAACTAATCAAAAAGATTTTCCTCTTGCTGTTTAAAAACATTAAATAAAAAAATACCATGTTAAATTTTATAACATGTTTCCAAAATGCCAAATGAATAATAATTAAAGTGATTAAACATCTTCAGCCTTTCAGAAATTACTGTATTTTGAAAAGAGTAGAACTAAACAAGGAAATCGATTTTACTCTTCATGTTTAAAAAAAATCAAATTCTAACTGTAAAATATTTCCAAAATACTACAGAAATATTTACAATAGGTTAAAATTTTTATACAAAGGACTTTCTTATGGAAATAATGGAATTAAACAAGGAAATCAATTCGTTCTTTATATTTTAATGAGTTAAAATTTATTAAATTTTTATAATGGTTTTAAAATGTTACAAAATGTTAAAATGTTAAAAATTTAAATCGTTAAATTTTTTCTTACAAGTTATTATCAGTTGCAAAGAATTTTTTGACAAACTCTTGTGTTTGATAGACTTCTTTGTCTGGAAGCTTTCACCTTCTTTTTTTTGCTCTCTAGGAACCTTGCACCAGCAGGTCTTGGATCATAAAAAGCTGTTCCAATTCCATTAAGAGCAATAAACATTCTTGAGTTTAATGCTTCTCTTGATAGTCCCAACTGTTTGTTAGATTTAAGTGTTGTATGTATGGACACAGCTCTTTCTGGGCTAGCGCTGTGAGGTGTTAAAGAAACATATGATTGTACCAATTTGTTAAAAACTGAGTGGGGTTGAGACGCTTTAAAGTAGTGATTGAGTCTTGCTGTTGATGAGGTCATATCTGATGGAGGAGGCAGTTTTTCAGCCGTGTATAAAGCAACCGCATCATCGGTAAAATCGGCAACTTTGTCTTTACCAAAAAGGTTTTCAACATCAAGGCAAGCTAACAACCTCTGTTGGTCTTCTTGCTTTTAAGAAAGCATCTATCCTGTTGGAGATGCTCATTTGATCCTCTTCCAATCTTTGAGAAACAAATTATTTGCAACTCAATACAGTTTCTTTTCTCACTGCAAACCAACATCTCTTGGTAGAAACTAATGAGTTGCAAACTTTATGCCTGCGAGGATTTTCTTCAACATCCGAGTCACTTTCAGATTCCTTAGTACCTTCATTTATGTCCATCAACTGCTCTTCGTATCTGCCAGGGACCATTCGTGACACCCATCTTCGATAAGAGTCAAAGCATTTGTAAAAATTTTCTTTGACAATTCTGTGTCAGGCAGTGTAATGAATGTCCCATTTTTTCACTCCTTTGACCTCCCAGCCTGCCTTATATTGTATCGTACTGTCCCTGCCTATACTGGGTATCCGTTATAACGACTGTCGCCAGTCATATTATCCGAAGCACAAAGACAGTTTTTGTTCAAAGATTTTTTATTTAAAAAATTGCCGACACCATTCCTTGTCACTGGGCGACAATAATTTCACACTGGACGACACTAGTGTCGCCTACACTTTATATGTTATTTTATGCCCTGATTTATCAGGTGCAATCTTGTTGAAGATAATAGACCGCTGAATAGATTACATGAATATCATCCCCACAGCATTACATTGTTTGCCTTCTCTTACACAAGTAGTAAAAAAATATATGTGAAGGAGATCACAGCAGCAGCATCCAAAGTCTGTGGATACAAAGAAAAGGTGGACTAGGTTGATACATAGAAAACTTATGCCAGTCTTTGCTAAAAAAAATCACAATTCAATGTATAAATAAATGTGTTCAGATGGTAGCGTGGTCGAGCTAAATGTCCGGAGTAGTTTTGAAAGCAACTAGGTAAGAGCAGTATTCTAAACAACAATTCGTTGAATGACACAACAAAGTGGCAATGCCGTTTTTTACCGAAAGTTGTCAGTTTCGCTCCAGTTATACAGAATAAAGATATCGTTTTATCGTTTGTATGATGTTAATCATACAATAAATATATTAAATCATTAATAATAAAGATTTAAATAACACTTTTAAATAATAACCATCTCTATAGGAATTTAAAAATTTTTTTGAAAAAATGTCAAATTTTACCCAAAATTTTGACTTTTGGACCAAAAGTGCAGATTCAAGCCATTTTTTTTTCAGCGGTAAAATCGCACGCAGTTGATGTACTAGTATAAAGGCAACTTTTGGCACCTACCCATTTTTGGTAAAAGAAAAAAAAAAAATTCACTCCACCCTAATGTACAGTAGGACCCATATTTAATGAGGATCTTGGACAGAGAAAAATACTTGTTGAATTCGGTCACTCGCTAAATCCAAATCCAAATTAATAACTATTAACAACTTACGTGAATTGCTGCTTGAAAATCTTTATTGAGAAGTGGAAAAATATTCATCCAAAGTTGATTGTTTGACTTTACGAAATTTCGTTTCATTTAATTTTCGTCGTAAAACACTTAATGCATTAAATGTTGCATCATCAGTATTTTTCATTGTTTCAAAAAACTGTTCAAGATTTTGTAATGACTGTGCAGCATAATCATGTGTCGGTGTTTTAAGTACAGTTTTTCTTTGAGCCACTATCACTTGCATTTTCTTGTTCCTGGGCTTTTACCACTTCCATGATGGTATCCTCAGTGGAAAGTATTCCTATGTTAAGACATCGTCATCAACGTTATTGTACTCATCAATGTTTAAAACATCGTTGAACTGCTCAATATTATTTTGTTGCAACCAGACTGAGAGTGACAAGTCATCTTCATCGTTAAAGTCTCCAACACTTCTGTCAATCCATCCAGATTTCCTATAACAGTTTTGGATACAGGAGTGAGTCACACTTCCCCAAACATCTGTCATTAGGTGTATAGTGTCATGAACAGAAATTTTAATATCCTGATATTTTTCATTTCTCTCTAACATCATGAGAATAAATTATTTTCTATAATAGCATTTGAATTACAAAAGAAGTTGTGAATAACACCTTGATCAAGAGGCTGTAACACTGAGGTTGAGTTAAGCAATAAAAAAACAAGTTTTATGTTTTATTAATATTGTTGACCTGCGGGTAATTGCATTAACCTGAGGGTGAGCAGAATAATTATCAACGATGAGTGCAATCTTTCTTTTCTGTTTTTGAAGCACCTTATCCCACTCGTGCAAATAGGATAAAAATAATTTCGAAGTCATCCATGCTTTTTTGTTTGATTTGTAAGTCACTGGTTGGCTTTGTACTTCTTTAAAGTATCTTAAGTTTACAGATTTACCAACGATAAAATTTTTTTTTCTAGTCTTTGCCTGGCATTTTGCAACACATTAACACAGTTAAACAATTTTTCAGCAACTTACTGCTCACACATTTTTCACCTTTAAACTTCATCGTTTGATAAGGGGTTAGAGCAGCCATACTCAACCTGCGGCCCGGCAAACTTTTGTGTGCGGCCCGCGGCACATAGTCATTAATCCATATTTATAAAATTAGCTGAGGTGTGCAAATGTATTTAAGACATTCATTGTTGTTTTGTATTTTTTCAAAAGAAGACCAAATCTGTTCTGTTATCCTTAGACAAAAGTTCTTTCCATGTAGTCCTATTTGTGTTACAGTGGTGTATACATTTCTTAATCTTCAACACTAATCAAATTAACTATTCTAAATTAGTTAAATTTGCATAAAAAACCCATAAATAAAAAGTTTTTGCATTGAGAAAAAGACTGATAGAAAAGATAGATAGGTAAGAAAATCTCCCACTTTTTCCTTTAGAACCTGTAAATTCTGCATTGTTATATTATTTGGTTTTACGGTCATGGCCCTGTATATAGCTAATACTTCTTTATAGGGTTGAACGTTTATCGCAGAAATAATTGGCATCAAACAATTTGTAGACCATTATTTCAAACTTTGTGGCTTATTTCTAGAATATTTGCAGTAAAAATATACTACGAAGTTTATTGTTTGGAAATAGTGGTGTTAAAAGAATTTGGTAACATTCCTTCCATGAAAAATGTTCAACCCTACTGATAATACTAACTTTGTTATATTGCTTTGTTATACTACTTTATTATCTTACTATTTTATTTACCCCTTTTTAAGTGTGTTGCGGCCCGCGTAACTTTGCAAACCTTTGTTTGTGGCCCGCGAGAAAAAAAGGTTGAGTATGGCTGGGTTAGAGTGTAAAAGACGCCGGCCTCATTGGCATTGTAGACGTTATCTTCAGCATAATTTTCACATAAATCTTTCCATGTACAATCAAACCAATCTTTCATATCCTTGTCTTTCATACTGGAGGTCTCGTACCTAATTTTTCCTGCAGAGATATTGTAACATTGCTTGAAACAATGTGATGCAGTCATTCATTAGAACATGAAAAATCTGTTTAACCTAGCTGAGCTGCAAATTTTTCAGCTTGGATATTAATAATGGGCCCAGTTATCGTCAAACAAGAATTCCATCGCTAAACAAACCATTTTAGCAGATCTTCATCCAAGTCCTCTTTTTCACACTTCTTCAACTGTTTGCAGTCGGTCACATTCGCTTCATATGCTCTCATTAATAACTCCTTTTCTTTCAAAAGAGTTGACACAGTTGAAGAAAAAAGTCCATACTGCTTACATATTGCAACATTTTTTTTTTTTACCTTTATCTAAGAGTTTTATAATTTCCACTTTTTCTCTCACAGATAAAACTTTCTTTTTGACATTTTAAACAGCAGAATATAAAAAACATGTTCACAAGAAAAGACACAAGCCAAAAATAAGTTTTTTTATGGGGTAACTTGACGCTGTCCCTATCTAAAGCTCTTATAGTACAGGCTGAATCATACCGCCATTTAATATTTCAACGGACCAAACACCAAGCTAAAAACGGTTAGTTTACCGCAGTGGTAGACGGCGAGTGACAGTGAGGGGGCAGCAAACCCCTGCGCTGGCGGTAAACTAATGTTCAGCTGGGTTACTATATGGCGGTTATTTTGGGCAACAAGATAGATATGTGATCTCTCCTTATAGTGTCCTTATCGCTACCCCCTTGCGTCTGCCATCTGTAACCGCAGTAAAGCACTAGGTGGGTTGGAATTCTATCCTTATCAGTTGGTATTCTTTCATTCTCTCCCTTTCTGGAAAAGGGACAATAGTACTGGCGTCCAGTTTACACCACCTCCCTTCCAAGAATCGATACCTACCTCTGATGGTTGCACCTGTTGGAAAACTAAATAATAGTTACTTTTTCTTCACAAGAGGAATGGGGGAATTCTAGTGAAACTGTTTTTCTTTTTTTTTTTTTTAAATCATTATTTCTGTAATTATTTCATGCTTCCATAATTATTTTCCTCGTTAAATCCGAGGAAAGTAAAAAAAATTGCTCGCTAAAAGAGTATACTTCAATACATTTATAAACATTATACTAAGCAAAAGACTATTTTCCTCACTAAATCCAGAGTCTCGTTAAATGCAGGCTTGCTATAAACAGGCTCTACTGTATTAGCAATGTTAAACCTTTAGATGTATGGAAATATTGGGAGAATTTTCCAAGTATTGAGTTCGTTATCTTGTTTGATTTAGTACACATTGCAGCAATATTCATTACAAACTATAACTTTAAAATAATTTTTGAGGCAAACATTGGTTACTTTTCTATAAAATCATAGATAACAATAGTGACTGCTGTTGATAGTAATTTTAGTAATACAGTTGGCTCTCTATTTAACGACTTTCAAGGAACCTCGAAAAATCGTCCTTAAAAAGAATTTGTGGAAAAATAGCATATGAAAAACATTTCCCTTGACATTTTACAGGTTTAAGACCGTCACTACATTCCTTAATATATTGGCTTGTTTAGAAATGTTTTAATTATTAATTAAAAATTATTTTGTTTTATTTATTTATTTAAATTTTTTTTATTGATACAGATATAAGTACTACATATTTTTATTGCACAAATATAAATCACATTCATTATACAGTATACAAGAACAACTTTACAACATTCAATGTTACTTACAGTACAATAAAAATATTTATAATACATTTAATTAAACAAATCAAGTTTTTAACAAATTAAAAAATGTAAACTGTTTCAATGGCAGTCTTGTTTTTAGTACCCTTGCTTCAAACTTCTCAAGAAGGTTGATTGAGTCACCTTCCATATTTGATGAAACAATGTACCGGTGAAGAATATCCAGAGCAGAATTCTCATCTGAGTAAGAAGGTGATGGTGTCTCGCTTTCTGTATCATCAGCTTCGTCATCCTCTTTCTACATCTAAAGCTGCATTTTCATTTGTGATGTCCTCATAAATTTGATCTAAATTTCTGAAGTCGGTTATTAAAGCATCTTCATCACAATCGAAAAAATTTTGTACTGAAACATCTTCATCACCAACAAGACTTTTCCATTCTTCGGTTGTAATATATTCTGTGTCGAGTTGCACATCTGTTATATCCATTTGTTCTTGAATGCTAATGCCTCCAAAATTGTAATTTTTTTTAAAAATTTCCTTTCTGTTGGCAAAATTATTCAATATTTCTTTAATTAAGAATTTTCAGTAATATGCTTTTACACTGCAAATAATCCCCAAATCTAATGGCTGCAACTTACTTGTGCAATTAACTGGTAAAAAATGAGCAGACACATTTGTCAGTCCTGGAATATTTGGAAGGTATGCAGGGCAACGATCGATCAAAAGTAGATTTTTTCCCTTGTGCATTTTCGCATAAATTTTAACCCAATCAATAAAAATTGATGATGTCATCCACGATTTGTTGTTGTTTTTGTATTCGCAAGATTTTCTTTTAATTTTCTTAAAACACCTAGGTTGCTTTGATTTGCCTATAACTAGTGGGGGAAATTTCTCAGATCCATCCGAATTAGTGCACAGTAAGACAGTTAATTGCTCCTTACTGTGTTTTCCACAAAACATTTTTGTTCTTTATATGTCAAAGCTTTATTAGGCATCATATTGTAGAATAGGCCAGCTGCATTAAAGATATTTTTCTTATCGTATCCATCTAATATCAGCTCTAATTCACCATTCCATTCTTCCACTATTTTTTCATCCACTAAGCCACTTTCGCCGCATATACTTTTACATGCAAATTCATATCATTTAAATTTCGCTAGCCAACCAGCCGAAGCTTTTGAAAAATTTCCAATCCAAATTTTTCTGCTAAAATTACAGCGTTTTCTTTGAATATTCCTCCGGAAATTGGAATATTTGAAGCTCTTACTTCATGTGACTTCAGAATTCCAGTGTTTCTTAACTGAAAATTCATTTCTTACATCTGAGAAGATGTGCGTTATATGGAGAATTGCATTATATAGAATTGCGTTATAAAGATCTTCTACTGTATATGTTATGAAAAGCTGAAACAACACATAAAGAAATAAAAGTAAAGAAAAATTCATGCCTGAAACTTATTTAAATTGTCTAGAATTATTTTCTCGTGGTATGATTAAATTAACTAGGATTTTGTAATTGTTTTATTAATGTATAATCAAAAAATTAATAAAAATTAATCTATTAATTGATAATTATATTCTGAAAATATGAAAATATTATATTTTCAACTGGAAACATGCAACTGTCTATAATTTTTAAAACTCTAGCACAACAGAAAGTGAGGTAAAATCAAGTACAGAATTCCATCTGTACATACATATGAGCCAAGTTAAATAAAAGCATGTAAAATTAATAGTTTTATACCCACTTTCATTTTAACATTATACCTGTCTGAAATCAGCTGTGTCCTGCATTGTTGTGATGCTACTACACATTTTTAATTTTGTAGCACTATCTGTGGGACTCTGAAACCATTGTAGAAGTGATTTATCAAATTCTTCTAATCAGCCGCCTTGAATTTTTTGCCGTTTGGAAGCTAATCTATACTTTTGTGCTCCTTCAAGAATTTTTTCTTTATTTACTTAAAATGCCTTTGAATGTAGATTCGGGTAGATCAAACTTTTTTGTAAATTGGACTTTTAATATACCAAAACTTTTATTCCACTCTTCAATAATTTTCCCTTTTTTCTGTAGCATAAGATGCTTTTGTTTCGATGCCAATATTCTTTTTTTCTATTCAGAATTTGGATTCGCTCAGGGAATGAGCAAGCACTTCTCTAAACCCCTAAGCCTTCTCTCTGACAAAGAGCTGTGGCTGACTGGTTGGAGAGGAGGAATTGAATGTGCCATTGGACGACGAAGGGGAGAATGAAATGTGCTTTTGGACAAAGAGAGGGGTGGAGGGAGAAAACAAATCATTACATTCCGGACAATTACACCCCTCTCCTTTATCTGTACTTGCCTGAATTGCAAGAAAACTTGTTTTCCTATCACAGGAAATTCCCTTGCTTCATATGTTTTAAAGGATCGCAAAGAAAAGAAAATCGTCGTTAAATAGAAATAATGTTGTCTTTAAAAAGGAACTTTTGTACTCGAAGGTACCAGGACTGCAAAATACCATCCTTAAACAGAGATTGTTGTTAAGTAGAGCGACATTAAACAGAGAGCCAACTGTATATATATAAATTATATATATTATATATATGTAAGATATGTAGATTCACTCATTCTCTTCTTGTCATTCCAGGTATTTAGTTTTCTCATTTTTGGGATGTAGTGTGGCTGATTCATAGAATACAAAGTTTTTTCCTGGAATCTTTCTTTATTTCTTTTGTAGTTACATGATCCTTTTAAGTCAGACTCAGGAGTTTGAGAGCAGATGGAAGATAAAGGCTCATATTTTAGACTATTGAGCATATAACCGTTGAGGACGGCATTTTCAGAACGGTGCGCTGGCTGAAACTATTTTTAGCCGGTAGGAGACAAAAAAAACCCACACAAAAACGTGTGCTCCGGCTTTTTGTTAAAGCTTAATTCAATTATTTTCGGATAGAATGCGTCACTGAGAATGGGAGGCGAAAAACAGTCAATTGGTTAATTTGCTCTTGCATGTTGCCTTTGTTTCTGACAACACCAAGTTCTACAAAACTGCAAGTGACTGCAAAAAGCACAAACTCAGCACTTCTTATTCTTAAAAAGAGATTAAAATTGATGGATGAAAGTAATAATTGTACGGTTGGGAAACCAAGATAACGGGGCAAATTAGATTTAAGTACAGATTTATAAGGTTAGAAAAAATGTTTTAGGGATATTTTAAATTTTAATTTTGCATTTTAAAAAGGTTTAACTTTTTATTCTTTCATACATATATATGTATTTCACTTGTGTATTTTCTCAAAAAGTTGCATATATAATTTTATGATTTTTATTTTTTAAATCTCTAAAAATAGTGTTTTTTTTTTTCTTTTTAGGATTGAATGGTTTGAAATTATAGAACCATGTACTAAAGAAGAAATCTATGTCAATATGTTTACTGGTGAATGTGTTTGGAATCCACCAGCTGGAGCTCTTGTGTGAGATATTTTTTTGTATTAATTTGAAAAATACATAATATTAAGTAACATCTAAAAAAAATTATATCAGTTTTAACCCAATAACCCATTTTTACTGTTATTATCCTTATTTCATAGTTATTTCATATTATTATGTATTATCATTGAATGTTAATTTTATATATGTTATGAAAAGCTGAAACAACACATAAAGAAATAAAAGTAAAGAAAAATTCATGCTTGAAACTTATTTAAATTGTCTAGAATTATTTTCTCGTGGTATGATTAAATTAACTAGGATTTTGTAATTGTTTTATTCATGTATAATGTATAATCAAAAATTTAATAAAAATTAATCTGTTAATTGATAATTATGTTCTGAAAATATGAAAATATTATATTTTCAACTGGAAACATGCAACTGTCTATAATTTTTAAAACTTTAGCACAACAGAAAGTGAGGTAAAATCAAGTACAGAATTCCATCTGTACATACATATGAGCCAAGTTAAATAAAAGCATGTAAAATTAATAGTTTTATACCCACTTTCATTTTAACATTATACCTGTCTGAAATCAGCTGTGTCCTGCATTGTTGTGATGCTACTACACATTTTTAATTTTGTAGCACTATCTGTGGGACTCTGACGTTTCCAAAAGTGGAGGCTTCCCGCCCCCCCCCCTCTTTTTCCAGAAGCAGGTTCTCTTTTTTAGTAATTACAGGTTCAACATATTTAATAGAAAATGTCTCCTTTAAAAATTATTTGTCAAAATATTTATTCTTCTAATAGGGAAATTTGATGCATTAAAATAATAATAAAAGCATCAAATTTCTTTTCTTGGTTCTTTTTAGGTGTGTTTGTAATTAAATAATACGTAGCACCTATTGTCGTCGTCTGGTCTATCCGCCTGTCTGTCCGCATATAACAATGCAAAAACTACCCAACCGAATGGTTTGAAATTTAAGATATATTGTCTTTGCAGACTTTGTCGAGACATTTCAAATTTTATGAAAATTGAATCAAAACTTTAGATGATATATTAATAAAAATATTTATTAAGAAATTTGAATTAAAAAAAAAATCAGTCCTTTCTTGTTATAGGAGTTTCCGAGATTTAATCGTCAAGTGACTGAGATACTTATTTTATTACAGAAATTAATCTGCAGACGATATAATTCATTTCACAGAATTAAAAATCATCAATATATAACTAGTTATAGTATGAACGCACCTCATTTGTCACGTTTGACGTACAATTTCCAACTTGCTCTAGTTTTTTGTGCAATTTACATGCTATAATGTGTTTAAAAGTAAGAATTGTACTATTTCTGAACTAGTAATATAAGCATTTCTAAATAGTTAAATAAATTTGTTTTAAAATACCCTATTTTAAAGGTGAAAATAAACACTTGGCAATTAAACTTGAAAAGCTGGCGATTAAAAATATGGAAAGAACTGGCCAAATGCAGGATTTTCCAATTTCCTTTTTTTCTTAAAATTTGCGATTTTTCTGCACCCATTTGACAAAATTCATGATTTTTCTTGCCCGATCGACAATATGCATGATATTTAGACATCTGATTGACAATATTCTTGATCTTTAGGCATCCAATCGACGATATTCATGATTTTTACGCACCCAATCGACGATATTCATAATTTTTCTGCGTCCGATCAACAATATTCATGATTTTTACGTGCCTGTTCGACGAAATTCATCTTTTTTTTTTTTCATACCCGATCAATGAAATTCATGATTTTTATGCTCTTAAGTGACAAAATTTGGATTTTTTTTCCAAAACTAGTTGGCGAAATACACACAATTTTTGAATTTCTGGAGATTTTGGCCCGCTGGCCACAAGTTGTGCATGTGTAATGTATATCATGCTGTGAGTTATTATTTAGTGCATAAACATACCTATTTTATTATTGTCAGATCTAAATTCTTAAAAAATATATGTAAAAAAAAAATATGTAGTTAGCTACACAAGTATACACAAGTAATATACACAAGCTTAGTGTGACTTATTTAGTTAGCTACATAAGCATGTTGTTACTTTGCTGTTAACTTATTTTTAAATTAAAAATAGATTGAAAATTAATATCTCAGGTTTATTCAAAACAATATAAATTAAAATATTTTCATTTAGTACATAAATTACTTGTTTACTGAAAAGTCATTATATATATATTTTTTTAATTAAATATTCAATGACATAAATATACTTACTGGCTACTAAAGAAATTATTCTCACTAACCAGTAACTGGTTACTAAAATAAAATAAACCTACTGCTAGTGGCTATGGCTACTAAGCGAAATTCCTTATTTTCACCTTTACCCTATTTTAATTTTTCTTGTGTTTTATATATGGGAAAAAAAAAAAACAACAACCTTTGAATATATTTTGCTGATTAAATTGTTTAGCTGATTAAATTATTATAAGAGTTTCATGATTTGCATAACAGTATTTTTCGTTAATTATTCTTGTAAATATTTTACAAAACTACCCATTTATTAAATCAGTTTTAATGGAAAAACTTATACAAGCTTCATATTATCATTAGAATTTTTTTCTAATATACCCTCAGCCATTAAAGAAGATAAATATTGAGGTAGAGCAATTTCTTGCTTCATAATTTGGACCATAAAAGGTTAACAAGATATTTAACAATATGTTTTGCAAATCAAGAGTAGCATTTTAGATTTATTAAACTATAGTTGTTTTTTATAAGTTACGATTTCTGTTTAGTAGTCAAAATAATTTCTTAATAATTTGCGTTGTTTTAAATATATTACAGTCGAACCTTGTTAACACAAAATTGAAGGGACTGCGAATTTATTTCGTGTTAACCGTCATAACAGTGGTGCCATCTTAGTTAGATATAAAAACTAAATAAATTAACCTACAGATATATCCCTCTTTAAAATCATAAATTAATAAGAAATAGAAAATTTCATTAAGAAATTAAACAAATTCATCATCATTTTAGGCAATAACAAATTTTTTTACTTACTAATCATTTTTTTAAAAGTCCGTTATTGACTTTTGCTTCAATTTTTGTAAAGTACATCTTTTAGGAACGTATGAACCTCATCTACTTTGTCAAAATTTCAGGAAGCATCCTCTTGTTCCATAAGGAAACGTTGAGGTTTCAATACTGTGGTTAGATACATTTAATGACACTAAACTTTTCCATTCTGTGTCAATTTTTTCATCCTCGGCTGACACATCGATGTTGGCATCTTTCTTCAGCTAATGCAACAATTATTTCTCCCTCTGTCGTGACATCCGCAGTCAGCACATCTTCATCTATGCAAATGTACTCGGAATAACAATGTCCAAGAAAGAATTTCATGTTTTTTGATCACATATCTTTTTGCAAACAATTCTCTACAGATGCTCATATCGTTTTGCAGATGCTCTTTAAATTTTGTCAGTCTTCCGTTAGAACCTGTGAAATCGCTGTCATCAAGGAGTCTCGGAATAAAACTCTGTGGACAAAAACTCCATTGACAAAAACCCCACCCGTCAAAAAAACCCACCGAACAAAATCCTCGCGGTCAAAAACTTCTGATTTTCTTCTTATAACTTCTGATTTTCACACGAGGAGGGGGACTGAAGAATTATATTATAAAAGCCATATTAGCAAAGCCTGAATTAAGCTTGGAATTTTTTTTAATGTTTGGAGATCCTTTCTATAAAAGAATTAAGCTTGAAAAAAATTTAAATGTTTGGAGACCCTTTTTGTAAAAGAAACCTGGTCAAAATAGAGCTTTTATTCAGTAGAGGAGGGTTTTGTCCATGGTGTTTTTGTCCGGTGTGGTTTTTGTCTGCATCCCCTCATCAAGAGCATCAGCAGAAGCCTTTGCTTTCTCTTACAAAACTGCACAAGTTAAAACAATGTTCTGGCTTATTGCCCCTTTTATTCACCGCAAGAGAGCAATAAAAGAGCAATATCAATTCATTCATTCTTTCATCTACACATTATTTTTCTTACTGGTTTGAATTAACTCAAGCCACTTCAATCTTTTCATGATTCTTTAAAATTGTAGAGTGGTGTTCTATTGAGCATCCCTTACATTGCTGCAATTTCTGATTTTTTTCAGAACTTTATCGCTGACTTCGTTTAAAATTTTTTGCTTGGTTTCTAAAGATACATCTTGCAGTTTTCGACTCATCGTTTACAGAATTCTACAGAGCAACTGCGAACAGAGTTTCAATTATGTTAGTCAGGTAGTGAAGTAGGGATTGTCACTTCTTTTACTCAACGATAGCGGAATTCGGAAACCCGGTTTATGTCACTGTCAATACAGCAAACCGAGTAATGGAACAATCATTTAAAAAAAAGAAATTCCTTCACCCAAACTTTCATTGTGACTGATCTATAGCTCATATGGTTAATGTGGGAACACTTCCGCATATCAGAGATCAAAGAAAAGCAGGGATTAGCCAGGAATTCAGTATTTAACCATTCTCTGAAATACTTTTCCATTTTAGGTCTTTTCAAACTATGAGAAAATTCCATTTTTCATAAGAGAATGGGACATGTAAGTTTGAAATATCGAAAACATTGCGTAAGGAATCATGTTTTGACTTTGAAGCAAAAAAAATTTTTGCCTTAAGCGGGATTTTCCAAAATTCTATTTCGTGTTAAATGAATTAACATTGATTTTCAGACTCATCTGACGGGACCTCAGTATTATTTCGTGTTAAGCGATTTAGTGTTAACGAGGTTTGACTGTATTTGTATATTCAGTCTATATTAAAATCATTTCCATTTAGACTAAATTAAAAACATTGAATAATATTTAAGTGTTGAATAATATATTTAATAACATTTTATTATTCCTCTGCCACTGCTTTTTTTTGGGTTATTTTATTTTGTTAGTAAGGATAAATAAATGCCTCACACTATTAAGAAAATGGCGAATGATTTCCATTTCTGTTTGTAAGAAAACTAAATAAGCTTCTAATAATGTTACTTTTATTTTAAAAATGTTAATTAATCTTTATTTTTTACAATGCTGAGATTTCAGTTATTTTTTTAATTTTTGTATTGAAATTTCTATCAATAATTATTAATTGAATACTTATTTTTTATTTATTATATTTTTGAAAGAATAATTTTTATCTATACTTATAAAGAGTATGTCCTGACTGACTCATAATCAACGTCCAGTCTCAACCATTTGGCATACATGTTACTTACACAATGTAGCACCCACCAAGAAAAGATTTTTGAAAATTCACCCCCTAAGGGAGTTAAATGGGAGGTTGAAAATTTTAGGTCATTTCGTCTTTGCCATATATCAGCAGCAGTTGTAGGTAGGAGTATGAAATTCGGTATAACAAATCTACTAAAGAATAATGAAACATGTATTTCAGGTGATTTTAGAAATTCAATCACTAAGGGGGTTAAATAAGGGGGGGGGGTCAAAAGTTTTCAGTGATTTCCCCTTTTCGCCATAACTTATCAGCAGTTTTAGGTAAGAGCGTGAAATTCAGGATAACAAATCTACTAAAAAAAATGGTTAAACACATGTCTCACAGATTTTAAAAATTCAACCACTGAGGGGTTAAATGGGGGGGGGGGGGGGAGTCAAAAGATTTTGGTCATTTCGTCTTTTCTCCATATCTTAGCAGAAGTTTAACCCTCTGAGCGTTTTGAAAAAGGGTAAAATTGTACTGTTGTTTTCTCTGCATTTTGTTTTAAATGCTAAAAAAATATGATTCTTTCAGCAGTATAAATAAAACTTAATTACAAATATGAAAGTAACCCTTGAGAGTATTAATCATTCTTCAGTGTTTTGAAAATTCATTAAATCTATAGAATTATATTATCTTAAACATTGCAAATATTGCAGTGAAACCTGGAGCTTAGTGAACGGAATATTACGTTCTACACGCTTAGAGGGTTAAGGTAGGAGTGTGGAATTCAAGATAACAAATCTACTAAAAAAATAATTAAACACATATTTCAGCAATTTTAGAAATTTACCCATTAAGGGGGTTAAATGTGGAGTCGAAAGTTTTAGGTCATTTTGCCTTTTTGCAATATCTCAGCAGCATTTTTAGGTAGGAGTGTGAAATTCAAGATAACAAATCTACTAAAAAAAGTTAAATAGTGTATTTCAGCAATTTTAGAAATTCTGCCACTAAGGAGGGTTAAATAGGCGATCAAATATTTTAGGTCATTTTGCTATATCTCAGTAGAAATTATAGGTAGGAGCATGAAACTCAGAATAATAAATCTACTAAAAAATAGTCAAACATATATTTCAGCAATTTTAGAAATTCAGCCAGTAAGGGGGATTAAATGGGGGTCGAGTGTTTTATGTCATTTTGTCATATCTCAGTAGAAGTTATAGGTAGGAGCATGAAATTCAGGATAACAAATGTACTAAAAAAATAGTTAAATACGTATTTTATCTATTTTAGATATTAATCTACCAAGGGGGTTATATTGGGGGGTCGAATGTTTTAGATAATTTGGCCTTATCTTCAACAGTGCTTTTTTAAGTAGGAGTGTGAAATTCAGTATTACAAATCTACTAAACAAATAGTTAAACATGTAATATTTCAATGATTTTAGAGCTAGCGAGTTTCTGGGCAACATAGTCTATGAACCCGATTATGGGAGATTAGACAAATAAGACAACTATTGCTGATTTTTTAGTATATATTTTGCGTGACATTTTTCCAAGGAAAAGTTTCCTTGTTTAAAAATTTTATATTTTATAAATTGTTTTTGTGCTTTTTGTCTTTTAGCAATCTGATTTAAATTTTTATACAAAATATAATACATTTCCCCCTTTTTTCAAATTACATTTTTCAGAAGTAAAGATTTGCGATTTAAATACTGATTGCCATATTTATGGGCTCGGGTATGCACAAGGCTTCCTTATAGTGATTGCCGTATAATCAGTTTACAGGGGTGGAACCCAATGGGCCCTGTTAAAATGACATTTTAACGATTTATACTCTCAAAATAACTACTGAACCACGCTATAGTAATCGCTGCATTAACGATATATGGCTGAGAAATACACAGGGCCCCGTTATTTTGATCACTGCATTAACAATTTATGGGCGTGAAACCATCATTCCCATTTAAATGATCATCATGTATCTTAGGCAATCTCATTTTTATTTATTTTACCTGAAAGGTCTTCACCCACACTAGATAATCATGGGGCCCAGTAGTACTTTGTCAGGGGGCTCATGAAAAAAAAATATATTAATGTCGCAAAATATTTATTTAAGTGCTTTTTTGATATTTTTATTAGTTATTTTCGTATAGTTTAAAATGCATTATTTCATTTATATTTTTCTGTTTGCATGTAAAATGCATTTTCTAAACCCCATGCAAAGTCAAAGCAGTATGCTGCCGAATGTATCGGGGCTCCACTCAAAATGACCAGCTAGTTATTATTAATGTACTACACTAGGGATGCACAACCTTTTTAAGCGAAGGGCCACTTACAAAAATGAATAGGTTGTCGAGGGCCACCATCACTAGATTTTTGTTTCAAGGAGGTGTGACCGGGGGGGGGGGGGGGGGATTTTAGTCTACAATCAGATTTAAAAAAAAAAAAAATCGTAAGGGTAGTTTTAGCCCCAAGGTTCCTTCCTTCCCATTCTTCATATTCAATTCTATTGGCAAGGATATATCAACAGTTTACATTTGTATTTATACAAGAGATATAGCTAAGATTATTTTCAAAGAGTGAAAATACTCCTTGACTTTAATTGAAGGAGTAAATTTAGCTTTAAAGATTGCCAGTGCCGAAAAAATTGTGTTTTTACGAATGAAGGTGGGGAGGAGGAGAAACATATTATTCTAAATTGTACTACTTAACATATTCAGTCATAAAATGTGGATATCAAAGGGGTGCACAACCTTTATAAGAGGAGGGCCAGTCACAAAACTGACTGCATTGTCGAGAGCCAACATCCGTAGGATGGACAAATTTTGTTTTGGGGAAGGAGGGGGAGGATTGGCCTAACAGTTCATAAAAATGCTAATTTTAAAAGGAGGGTTAGCTTCCTATACTCAACCACCTCCTTAGTCAGCATAACCCAATTCATTTGGCAAGGATGGAAAAAACTTGCATTTTTTTTTCCACACGTAATTGACAATATTCATAGTTTTTACCTAGTGATTGACAAAATTCAAGATTTTTATGTGCCCCTTCGGCGAAATGTACGATTTTTATACGCCCGATCGGCAAAATTTGCGATTTATACGCACCCGATCGGCAAAATTTGCGATTTTTAAGTACCTGACCGGCGAAATTTGCGATTTATACGCACCCGATCGGCAAAATTTGCGATTTATACGCACCCGATCGGCAAAATTTGCGATTTATACGCACCCGATCGGCGAAATTTGTGATTTATACGCACCAGATCGGCAAAATTTCCAATTTTTACGCTCCTGACCGGCGAAATTTAATTTTTTTCGCACTCGATCGGCAAAATTCATGATTTTTACTTGCCGGATCAGCAAAATTCGCTATTTTTACGCAGACGATCGGCGAAATTTACAATTTATCTGCACCCGATCGGCAAAATTCGCGATTTTTACGAGCCAGATAGGCAAAATTTGCGATTTTTACGCAGACGATCAGCGAAATTTAAGATTTATACGCACTCGATCGGCAAAATTTAAGATTTATACGCACCCGATCGGCAAAATTCGCGATTTATACGCACCCGATCGACAAAATTCGCGATTTTTACTGACCCGATCGGTAAATTTCGCGATTTTTACTGGCCCCGATCGGCAAAATTCGCAATTTTTACGCACCCGATGAGCGAAATTCGCGATTATTACGTGTCCGATCGGCGAAATTTGGCAAAACTCCCGATTTTTAAGCACCCAATCGGCAAAATTCGTGATTTTTTCGCGTCAGATCGGCGAAATTGATCCGCGGACCACCAGTAATCCGATCAGGTTGTGCCACAGGTTGTGCACCCCTATACTACACTGTTTTCCTTCTACAATCATTACACTCCAGTTTTATAAATGATCTTTCATACTATGTATGTATTTTATTTAAATAAAATGTATAGTTAAATCAAACTATGTTTATATATTTAGGAAAAAATCAGATGACAATCTCTGGTGGGAAATTTTTGATCCCAAGTCTTCTCGTTTTTACTATTACAATGCTTACAATCAAAAAACAGTATGGCAGAAACCTCAGAATGGGGATGTATTATCTTTGTCCAAGCTTCAGGTAATAAAGTAATCCATTAAATTTTTTCTTTTTGCATTTTTTTATATTTCTAATTATTTTAATGTTTTTTGTATGAACTACAATTGTATTTTTATATTGTATGCTTCTGTTGTTTTGTTTTTTCTTGCATATTTCTTTAACAATGCCCTAGTAGTCTTTAATGTTGGATTTTTAAGATTGGTTTAAATTTAAAGTTCATAAACACAGTAACATTGAGAAAGAATTTATGGTATCTTTATGCTATTCTGTATAAAAGTAATTTTTTGTAAATTTAAATGTTCTGTTGCCCTTTTTTAAAGCTTTTTAACATAGATGAAAAGTGTTTTTGAAGTCTGTTTGTCTGTGCTCTAACTCGCATAAATATACAGTAAACTCTGTCTAAGGCAGAAACAATTTGGATCAAGAAAACTTTCCACCTTATGCAAAACAGCCAAAAAGAAAAAAAACTTGCCCAAGATATATTCTGTACATTTGTAATCTACCATTCTTTAAACTAAAATTCTTAATGAAATTAAATTTGTTATTAATTGTATTGTTTTTAATAATCATGAAAAACATTATTTGAACACTAAAATAAATAGTACTGATACGAAATTGCTTCAATTCTGTAATTTAATGGGAACATTCACTTTAACAAACATATTTACATACTTCATATTTTGCATAGTAATTTAAGAGTAAAAAAAAAAAATAAAATTTTTTTATCAATGCTTGTTTTTTCTCCTAGTTTACCAAGCATTCTGAAGTAGTACATTGTAAGTCTGTTTTATTGGTTTCATTTCTCTGAACCAGAATATTTTTTTCGGGATACCCAATGCTTTTCAATACATCTTGATGTTTAAATTCCACAGCTGCCTTGAATGTTTTCAGAATCGTAGTCATCGTCATTTTCACTATCACTTTCCGTATCATGACATAGCTGTATCAAAATGTCCACAGAAGTCTTAGCTTCCATATTTCACACTGTATTGTCAGCTGATACTTAATCTGCCTCATTAACTTTTTCATGAGTAGGTACACATTTTAAGCCATTTATTAGACTTGTTACTGTTATTATTATTAACATAGTAACTGGTTTTCTATCAACTGTTCAACAGATTCTTGGTCATTTTCTGAGGAAGGAATTACAAATCCAGCTTTCCTGAAACAACAAGCAATCTTTTCTGGTGACATGTCCGAGCAAGATTTGGTGATCCACTTGATAGCATCTAAAACAGACTTTTTTGTCAGTTATGTGGCTGAACAACAATCATCTAAAAATGCAATAATCACCGCTACAGATATTTTTGTTGTTGTATAACTCCTTGATCCATAGGTAGCGTTGCTGCAGTAGTATTTGCCAGAAAATATTGTAACTTTATATTCATCAGTTTAACGTTGGCATGACAAAATGCATTATTGAAAAACAACAAAATCTTTCAATTTTCATATTCATTCGGTTATTGAATTCTGTCAGTCATCCCTCTATAAGGGGGTCGGCATCCAGGATTTTTTCTGAGACTTCCATGTCACAGACAGTTTATCCACATTCTTGAAACATGGTGGCTTTTTTGATTTCCCAATCACTAACTGCTTTTCTAAACTGCCCTCCAAATTCGCACAGAGCAAAACAGTGACATGCTCTTTGGAGCCTTTAACTCCATGATATTCACTTCCTCTTTTTGCAAAAGACTTAGATGGCAAAGTATTATAAAATAGCCCAGTCTCTTCACAATTATATATGTCCTTTGCTTTACATCCTTCAATCAGTATGTGAAAATTTTCATTCCCATTACTGAACTTCATGCTCTGGGATGTCTTTTGCATCTCTGCAAACTTGTTTCATGGCAAAGTGCTAATTAAAAAAATTCATTAACCTGGAAGCCTTGAAATCCATTGTACCTATTTTTTTGGCTTTCTCTTTTACTTTTTCGTGCAACAGAGTTCCAGGTAAGGGCAAAAAATTTCACTCTAGCATTCAAAACCCTTTCAAAAGTTAATTCATCAATGTATTTATTTTTCACTTGGATGATCTGCTTTTGAATTCCTTTTTTAACTCCTCTTCTTTTTATAGATCATAAATCTGAGTTTTATAGAATAATTTTTTCTCTTATATTAATAACTTCAAGTTTATTCTGCAGCAACATGACAGCGTATTGAGTTTAGATTTTGAAGTGATTTTCTGCTAAGCACTTACTAACATACTTAGACAAAAAAAAAACAGGCAGTTATATACGGCTAGGCAAGTCGCACACTGATGTGACAAGTGACACAATGTGCAAGTCAGGAGACAAATTCTAAGATTCAAACCTGTTCCTTCTTTGTTAACAAGTTGGAAACAAAGAAGTAACAGGTTTGAATTTCAGAATTTGTCTGCTGACTCATGTGTTGTGCCGCTTGTTGCCTTGGTGTGCTGCTTGCATAACACATGCAATGAAAGAGTTTTCTGACCACGTGATTTCTTGAAATGAAGCATACATCACTTCGATTTCACCCTTCACACCCTCCTCAAACCAGTGCCACAAGCAGAATGAAAACGATTGTCACCCTCCCCTTCCCCTCAACTTAGACAAAGAGTTGTGGCAACCAAATGATTAATTTGCATGTTAGTAATTAAAAGTCCAAAGTAAACAAAAAAGTGATATTCTTCCCTTAGTATAATGAGAAAAATACAATTATTAACAAAAATTGTTTGACCTTTTTTTTTTTTTTTTGTAAGAATTATTTTGGTAAATGATAAAAAAAAAACAACAAAAAAAAACCCTGTATGATCTTTATTTTTTCAGAGGAAAACACTTTCTTATCAAAACATTCAAGATTAGACTTAAAAGTCTTTAAGTTTGTAAAATTTCAAAGCTTTTATATTTTTGAAAAAAAAAAGAAAAAAATCACTCAACAATGCAAATTTTTCTGACATATTCTCGATATCACTTTTTAAATGTAAAAACATAAAATTTGCAGACATGACTATTGGAACAATTTAGAAGGGAATAACGTTTTCATTTTACAATGGGATTTTAAGTTATTTATAATGCATTGCTCTCTGATGACCATCTTTCTTTGATTATCCTGACTCAAAAATCAGACGGCAATATAAACAGCAAAATTTAATTGTCAATTCTGAAAGATCCTCTATCTTTATAGAAAAATGAGCTGTTCAATTTCTTTGTTCTACTTGAATAAAAATGCCTGCAAATTTGACGTTTATGAACAGTTACTTCAGGAATGTATCAGAAAGTTGTCATTTTGAATTTGAGCATAACCTTAAAGCATAATATATTGTACTTTAAAAAGTACATGTATTTTCATAAATCTCCATTTTACTAGCAATAATAACTTTTATATGCAAATTTATGTGGGAAATAATGGAATAAGAAAGCATTTCTTAAAAATTAAAAAACCTTTTTTCTTTTGAATTAATTTTATTTACATTATGTTACAACATTTAATTAAAATAGTTGACATTGGGTATTGGGTGTATATTAGTTTTAAAGTTTCATAAACTGAATGTCTTTCATTTTATCCCTTTTTCCACTTTATGGAAAAGTTTTGTTTTAGTGGGATCTTAAAAACATTTTCGTTTCCATGTTAGGCAGATTCCAGCTTATGCAGCATGAATTAATGTTATTTTCTATGGATTCACCGGGACTTGAAAATCCTTCCACGTTAGATAGATTTCTGGCTTACACAGAGTCTGCCTTGGACAGATTTTACTGTACTTGGATTACCATGTAATTGATATATGTTATTGAGTTTTACCATGGTATGTGTGGTATGAAATTGAAGTGTATAGTATTTATAGTTTGCTTACAGGGATCCTCAAAAGAATTATTTCAGACATAATAAGATTGATATGTATTTATGAGGCACACTAAAACATGCTTTCTCTAGAATATAGAGTGCAAAGCATTTATCATTCATTTACAGGATCATGCAAAAGAGTTCAATTATATAATGGTCTATTAGGAAAAATTGTTTGCAGCATGATGTTTCACTATTTCAAACATAAAAAAAAATTATATACATTGAAAAAAGAAAAACATCAGCTTTTATTAATTATTTAACTATTATTTTTCAATAAAGTTATAAATTTGCATTTTACTGAAAGTTTTCTAAAGAACTATGAAATATTTGGAAAGGGTGAATATGAAATGTCACTAGTGATTATGTCATGGTCTTTTCGACAAATTTCTATTTTCTTGTCATTATATACTCAGGAGTCTGTCCAGACTTTTCTCCCAGTGTCCTGTTTTTGTGAAATTGTAAACAGTTTTTTACATTTGTGAAACATCTAGTCATAATTTTGTGAATTTGAAATGATCGTTGTATTCAGGTTCTTGTTTATACATTTTTAAGAAGATATATGTATTTAAAATACATATATTTTCTTTATATATGTAAAAGTGCCAGGTCAAATTTGCTTTTAAATGATTAAATGTGTGAAAGATTCAGTTTAGAAATGGACAAATTTTGTGAAAGGCCAATTTTTAAGACAAAAATTTTTGTAAAGGGTCCTTTTTGAGATGAAAAATTTTGTGAAGGGTCCTGTTTTGAAAGTAAAATTTTTGTTAAGGGTCCGTTAAAGGATCTGTTGGAGGATTCATAACCATATCTCTTTAGTCATCTGTGAAAAGGACATCAACTTTGATGTAACTTGCATAAAAACTATGTTGAAGTAAACCACAATCTTTAAATAAAATTCTCTTGATGAAAAACTAATCTTTTTATTGAACTAACTTTATTAGTATGTTAATCCTAATAATATTATAAATGTGATTGTGGGTGTGAATGTATGGCTGAAGTAAACGTAAAAAAAGATTGACATTGTGATTTAATGGCCCTGTATCTTTACATATAGATGGATTACAACCCATTAATGAACTTAGAGTAGGTGTTTATTATTTTCAAATATTTTTCTTAATTAAAAATTTCATTATTTTCATTGAGAATCAATGAATATTTTTCTTGTAAAATTTAATTAACCATTTTATGTTGCTAAGCATTATCATTGCCAATAAATACAAAGCCTGGA
The DNA here is from genome assembly GCA_963931845.1 of Maratus michaelseni. Taxonomy (NCBI): domain Eukaryota; kingdom Metazoa; phylum Arthropoda; class Arachnida; order Araneae; family Salticidae; genus Maratus; species Maratus michaelseni. The sequence goes on along the minus strand of OZ007590.1, from coordinate 7,755,015 downwards.
ATAATATTTTCTCCAATAATTAATTTTCAATTTAACAATTTCCATGTGACGAATGAAAATGAAAAAGAATTGAAAATAAGATGAATTGCCGTAATATTTTAAACAAAAATATGGCGTGTTTGTTATTTTACATGAAGTAAGAATGTCAGTTTTTCTAGCAAAAATTGTGTTATAATTAGAAGAATAAATGAACAATAATTATATTAAGAAAAGATTTCTGAACCACGGAACTATGAAAAGGAAAATCCTTGACTTGCACAAATGTGACTTCATATTGGAAATAAAACTTGCATTTCAAATATCCGTAATAATACAAGGAGCATGAAAATATAAAATAATGAATATAATGAAAGTAGATGGATTAAAAAAAAAGTAACTTGCAAAGCAAATTAATAAAAATAAATTTATTTCCAAAATTTTAAGCCCGAGAAGGGACAGATATTAAAATTATTTTATTTAGTCAATGCTACAATAATGTTGCATTTTTATATTAAATCTTGTTCCGTCTATTTAATCTTAAAATATTAAATTTAAATTTGAAACATGATGTTAAAGCAACTTTAAAACATTTCATTTAGTTGAAATGAAATCTAAATAAATCTTCAACTTTTTTAATTATTTGAACTTCTCATGTTTCTTGTCTGCTAGAATTTGCTACAATACAAATTTTGCATAATGCATGTAAAACTGAAAAAAAGTTGAAGATTTATTTAGATTTATTCCAACTAAATGAAATTTTTAAAGTTGCTTTAATATCATGTTTCAAATTTAAATTTAATATTTTAAGATTAAATAGACGGAACAAGATTTAATATAAAAATGCAACATTATTGTAGCATTGACTAAATAAAATAATTTTAATATCTGTCCCTTCTCGGGCTTAAAATTTTGGAAATAAATTTATTTTTATTAATTTGCTTTGCAAGTTACTTTTTTTTTAATATCTCAAGTTTTTTAATAACAAATTAATATGAAGCAGATAAGATTCACACAAGGCAAGTATGTAAAAGACTGCACAGATCAAAATCAATATTGGTAATATGAAATAAACAGTTCAAACTTTGATTATTCTGTAAACAATTCAAATAATAAAAGTAATTTTTAACAAAAAAAATATAACGGACTTCAACGGATTGTTTCTTATCTTCATAATGATAATAATAAACGAATCATGTTCATTTTTGCAAATAATTTTATTTCACTGTTCAAAATACGTTTGCAACTACTTTGGAAAGAAACGGTAAGTGGTGTGTGAAAGCTATCGATAAAATCTTGTGTTGTTTTATCACATAATAAGAAGTATAAATATAATAACGAGTATATATGAGCAGAATGTTCTCGAATATAATTGTAAACAGTGAATGTGTCAAGAGTTTTTGTTATATAATACAAATAATAAGAAAACAAGCTGGCTTCGCATGCTAGCGGACCCCTAATTTACATCGGTGTCTCGAATCTTGTAAAACCTTGAACCGAACAAACCTCCGACTCGAGTACCCTCTGCCTTTGGCACTGGATAATCCCTTAGTTTGCACATTGAATGCTATAAACCTCTAACACAACGAACGTCCAACCCGGGTCTCGCTGCCTTTGGCACCGTATACCGGTCGTGCTACACACGCACCGGATGATCCCTTAATTTGCACATCGAATAGTATAAACCTCTAACTGAACGAACCTCCGGCTCGGGTCCCCGCTGGTTTGGACGAACAATGTTAAAAACGTGTGCATTGTACTTCTTCCAATGCTGAAGGCAGGAATTCAGCATCATTATTGTGATTACTCATTAAACGAACTTTTTGACTGAGTAATTAAATTAGAAAGCTTTTTCCTGTACCAGCAACTCCGCTTACAATCAGATTTATGGGTGGAATAGACGGGTCTTTCTTTTGTTCTTCTACGTGCATTATAATTGATTCAAATATTTTCCTTTGATCAGCATTCATTTTCCTTGTTCAATTTATCTTCATTAATAACAATTTCTTGGTGAGTTTCAAAGTTATCAAAATCTGCGGCTATCATATCAACGTCTTCATTTGGTTCTTCAATATTTTCAAGCTTGTCGTGCAAATCACTTTCTTGTTGCAACTTTTCAGCCAAGTTGATTGCAGCTTGCAGTCGTTGTTTTGTTTCGCGACATTCTTCCATCTCTGGAAAATTTTTCGCATTGTGCTCAAAGGATTCACGGTAGAGTTTAAATTCTCCCAATAGGTCTTATTCGTTTCGCCAAGGCTTGAACAATATTAGAAATGAATTATAGTACAACTCAATTCCAGCGTCCGTTTTCGGGTTATGATTGGGCGTTTTCAAAACAACTGGTTTCAAATGTTTTCTGAACCAACTGAGGTTTTCTTTTAATTCGTAATATTCTACAGACTTTTGGTCTACAGTCGTTTGTATTAGTACCTTAGTGGCCAATTCGTATAAACACATGTTTTCTAATTTGTCATGTCGATTCGGGTAATAATCATCAATCAAATTCCGACAGTAAATTTCAGTAGATCGTTCATCCTCTTTTGCCAATAAAATTAAATCATGGTGACTTTCAGTTTTATTCGTCGGTCTTTTTTCATGTGGTATTTAAGTATTGCACAGCATCCCATGAATAGAAGCATTTATGGCCAAGAATTTTGTCTACGGCTTCGTAACTTCCAGTTTCTCGATTAATCAAGTTTTATCTCGCAAAAGGGCGTAATCTGGCACCGAGACTTTTGTTTTCGTCAATGGTATTCCAAATCTCTTCCTTACGATTTTTTCAGGTTGGTTATATAACACGTAATGTAATGATTTAACACCAAACTGGGTTCTCCAACAAACTGGATGTCAATGTTGGCGGCTCACATAAAGAAAATCGCGGGATTATAATCATTGATCCAAGTTTGTTTTTCTGATCGTTTCAAACCATATAACTTTGTAACATGGTGTCCACCTTTTCGAGATAAAATGCAGTCTTTAACAGAATTTAAAGTTCAAAGTTTCACCAAACCATACTTGAAAATTATGTGTAAAAATATGCAGCCTGATTATGGCACATTATTGATGATACTTTTGGGCTAGCCGGGAGCCAGTGAAATATATATATACTAGCCGCCACTGGCGACCAGTTTGGTCGCCCTTAAATGTATGTTAAGCATTGTAACAAATTATTTTTATTCATAATTTCCTTTTTTCTTAATCCTGAGCTAAACCGGAAAAATCTAATAGACAAATCAAGAACTTTTGCGATCGTGGTAGCATTTCGTATATTTTTTGTTATTATGTATTTTATCTTTCTTGACAAAAACCGCTTAACCCACTTTATAATAAATTAATCATTGTGTGTGTGTTTTATAATAAAATTGTGTGTTTTTTAACATAAAATAAACTATTTCATAATAAAATAAAAGTACATGCTGTTTTAGTAATCTCTAATAGGTACCTGAAAATGGGATTTTCTCGCCAAAATGGCGCAAAACAAAAATCGCGCCAACGCCGTTGCGTCTGTGACAGCTGTTCCAATTTAAAATACATGACGTTCACATTTTTCTTTAAAATAGAAAATAGATAAATAAGAAATAATATCATAAATCAAAACATTTGATTTCAAAATTAAAGTATCGTTTCTAATTTGCACACGCGAAAAATAAAAGCTGACAATTCGTTTCGAAATTTGATCTATTAAATATTATTACATGAGTTCAACTTACGTCCAGAAAAGATGAAGTTGAGTTGTATAGAACAGAATTATGGTAAACTTTGACTGTCTCACTGGTGCGGATTATTTTTTTTTACACCAGGCAGCGGTCCAAAAATTCATGGTTTAATATTTTAAACATTCACAACAAATGAATTTTTTTTTGTTTACTTTCATGGATAGAGAATTTGAACTGCGAACCTAATTTAAACTGAAGTTATTGCAGAATGTATACATAATTGAACGTAAGTCATTTCTCAAATATTAATTTCTTTTGAACGATCTTTCTAAAAATGTAACTTTTATGCAGTTTTATTCTAAAAAATAATTTTGAATAAAAATGGCTGCCTGGCACATGAAAAAGTTAAGTGGGCATCCCGGAACTGTTGATGACAGTCACATGACTTACGGTTTTATTATATATATATATATATATATATATATGAAAGGATAAAAATAAACCCTTTTTAAAATGCAAAATAAAAAATTTAAATCCTAAAACATTTTTTTTTCTAACTTATAAATCTAATGCTTAAATCTAATCTGCCCCTGTGATCTTTGTTTCTCAGCCTCACAAATATTACTTTCATCTATCAATTTCGACATCTCTTTAAGTTTTAAAAGTGATGAGTTTGCATTTCTTGCAGCTGTCTGTTGGGTGCGGCTCCCAGGCCCGGCCAAGCCTTGGTGTCGGCATAAGACCCCAGACATCAGTCAAAAGCTAATTGACCAATTAAAATAAATGATCCTCCCAATTTGACTCTTTCTCCCTCTGCTGGAAAATATCCTAAATTCTGATTAAAACCTCATGTAAGGTCGAAGAAGACGGTTTTTTGGCACATTTGAGCGGTCAGCCAAACCCTCGGCCATGTAGTTCTCAAAACAACGTAAATGGCTCGCGGGACCTCCGATTGAACGCGCGAATATGACTGTAAGAAGGAAGGCTTCAATAAACGAGTTCGATCTGTCTAGAGGTCCCGAGTCCAACTTATTTGTATGTTTCTGTCGATTATTAGTCTCCCAAGTCGTCCCCGGATAATTCCTTACATTTTATAAAGTCGGCATGACGGTCGCCTACTTCGGGAAAATCCCAGCCTTTCCACGATAAAAGAACTTGAAAAATGAAAAATTCCACTTGTGCCATGAAAATTAAAAATAGTATCTGTGTTGTGTCAGTGCAATCAGCCCACGAACAATCTCAAAAGATTGCCAGCAATTAATGAGACTTCGATTAGTCTTTCAAGAAAGTGCATTTTACCATCATGAACTTTTATTGTGTATAAAAGTTGAATATAGTCACCTAGAAAAGAAAAATACTTTTCCCCCCGATGGCCGGTAAAAAAGAACTTTTTTTTTTTTCTCCAAATCAAATTATTTTACTTAGTGTGCTTACTCGCCAGATAAACTTAAAATAATTTTCGTGATCATCTGAGAAAAACCGAAAATAAACATCCTTTATGCTGAAATTTATTTGCTATATTTCCGGTCCTCAACCAAGAAACTTTTTTTTTCCTCACTCTGTTATCGTCAAAAAGAAACTTATCTATGTGCAAACCGCATCAATTTATTAACTTTAGACTCACTGAAGATCAAACTGAATCTTTCGAAAAACTCTTTTATAACCTCAACATATGTAGGTCAAAGAGACAGCTGATTTTCAAGATCGCGCAAACTCTGATACAGAACTGAAATATTTATCTGTGTCCTTCGTTATCTGTGCGATCCCGACTTTAAATTTTTGTGGTTAGAACTGAGTAAGAAAGGGAAAAAACATTCAGTGTTCATTTATTTTTTAAAGTTTTTATTTTCTTTCAGTTGAGCACGGTAAACTAAAGTGATTCATGATGCACTGAACCGACCACCGGAAAATGTTACTTATTTACCTTTAGTGAACAAATAACGATAATGATCTGGGTCAGAAAAAGCCCTGTGTTTTATTTTATTTTATTTTATTTTATTTTATTTTGTATGTGTGTGTGGGTGTGTTAATAAAGCAAATTGGATATTTTAATCCACAGGTAAGTTTTATTGCTATATAAATTTCCGTCTTAATGGTTTTGTAGAAAAAAAGTATAAAGTTTAATTACATTCTTTTTAATTTCTTCATTTAAGTGTTTGAAAGTAACTGATATTTTTTAATTGAAGCTTAAATTTTTAATATTTTATTAAGTTTTTGTATTAAAAGTAATTAAGCCACAATACAGATTTCTTTTACGTTATTTCTTTTATGAAAAGGTGTTTTTAAAAATAAATTTTGTTAAATTAAACAATATTTTACTTTATTTATTTGCTTAAAAAATTAATATTGAAAAGTTACTTCTGGAAATATCAAGAATGAAAAAAAAAAAAAAAAAAAAATTGCTGTTATCAATGTGTAGTTTTTAAAAGTTCAAAAGTAGATTTTTCTAAAATATCACAGTTGGGTTAAAGGGATTTTAGAAGTTTTAAGCAAATTTAAATTTATTATTTTAAAATTTTATTAGCTTTATTTTTTCTTGTAAAGTTGAAGTTATTAAAGTTATAAGAAATTGGGGAATGACCAGCTATGCACATTAATTGTGATTAGTTTTGATAACAGTAGTTTTCTTTTCTTTTTCATCAGGTGAAGCATACGTGCGATCACCAAAAAATAAATGCAGTTGAATTTAATGTTTATGGTATTATAAATAAATGGGTTGAACTAGTTACTTTTATAAATGCTTTCCAGTAAAAACATTTAAACAGACAACATTTTTGTTTCTTTTTATAACTTTTTCCATATAAGAGTGAAACAGGACAGAAAATAGCTATAAAGCTATGAAATGATACATTTGCGCAGTGATAGTTCAGTGTTTTTATCATTTTATTCACCAAGTATTTTTCATCAAGTTTTTACCCATTTTTTCCAGGTGAATTTTTTTTAATTTGTAAATATATTATTATTATTATTATTTTTAGATTTTGTGTGTGTTTAATTATTAGCTATGGTACTTATTCATCATTACAGTTCGTTTCTTTTTATATGAAAATATATTTTTATTGAACTGTTGGAGATACCAATCAGATTGGCAGTATTTTAAAAAATATTTCATGTAAGTAAGTATGTATGTTGTGTTTCCAGTGCATTTATTCAATATTTTTATATTTTATATTATATTATTTTTACCATTTCCTTTTTTATTACTCATATCACCCCTTTATTACCCATATCACTTTTTAATTCAAATATCGTGACCCATCATTCCCTGTGTTGGTTAAACCCCAACCAGTTTTTAAAGGTAAAATTTGAAGGCCCCGTCCTTACCATTTTAAATATTCAAAATAAATTCAATTCATTAACCAATCGGTTTAGGCATGACCTTGGTGAATCCACTTTTACCGTGGTAAGTCCAATAGTGTCTGAATCCACCCATTCAATTTTTAAAGATGACCATGGTTCCATTCCATTAAATCTTTAAGCCCACAATTTTTTAAGTTTTTGAGTTGGTTAAACTCCAACCAAAAACACCCCTGTGCAATCAAAGAGGATTCAGTGATATTCACGTGCAAATGTGGCGACTGCTGACATTTTTGTAAGAATAGATCCATTAGTAAACAGAATTGTCACCAGGTTGCCATGCACTTCTAAAACGCTATCCTTTTTTATTCATACCAGGTGTATTATTTTTTGTTTTATTAATTAATTTTTCCTTTGCCAGTAGTAAAACCCTTAAAATAAAAAAAGTTTTCGCTATTTGCGTAAAAACTAGCAAGGAAAATTCGGAGCGTTCTGGCCTCAATTTTAAAGGAAAAATGTTCTGTGATTTATACTTGTCTAGAGCAGGAATTTATTTATTTTTTCTTTGAGCTAACAGTGAGATGTGGTTGTACTTTATTATATTGCTGCTCGGATTTATTGATGCCACTGGGGAAAACAAATACACCTCAGTCTGCAAAACAGTAAACTCCATTGCTTACAATTAAATTGCATCTACATCTTCACCCAAAATAGAAACATCATGCTCAATTTTCTTTTTTTTTTAATTTTTGCTAAAACCTCCTCGAGGTTTAGGATCTGCTAAAACCTCCAAAGGTTTAGGATACAAATAAAACTACTTACATAACCAGTAGTCCCTGTAAATAAACTCTATATCTTACACTTGTTATGTCCACACCTGTTTTGTCCATTTTACAGTATATTTCATTATTTTTAAATATTTACATAATCTTTTAATTTTAACAATTTTACATTACTGCGATTTTAGTATTTTCACGTTTTGAAAAAATGTGAATAAACAATTTCAAGTTTTTCCATAATTTCACATATCTAACTAGTTGTCTAATGTGAATATATTACATATAAAGAACATATATTGTTCACACCAATTTCTTACATTTATTATTATTATTATTTTATTATATTGATACCATATTTTTATATATTTTTATATAACTATTTTTATATTTAATTTTTGCACTTTTTACCATAAAGTTATAATTTTCACAGAACTATATATATTTTATAAAATATTTTGAAATTTTGTGCTGTAAGGACTTGAACAAAAATAGCACAAAAATGGCCAAAAGACTTTTAATCCATACTATATATATATATATATATATATGTGTGTACTTCACTGGCACCTGGTTAACCGAAAAGTACCAAAAATATTATAGCAACGATATGAATGCAGTGTAAATGTGGATATGATGAAGGTTTTTCACAAGATCACAACAACCACATCAAACATTTATCGTCAATAAGAGCCCACTCAATCTACCAGCACAGGATTTTTCCCTTTATTGTATAACAATTATTTGTTTTCTCATTTTAAGTATATATTTGTGTTTTAATTTGAATAAAATAGTGCTTAAAAGTCTGTAATTTTTCAAATGTTATATTTTTTAAATGCTCACTTTTGTTTCAACATTGTTTTTTTTTTTCTTTTTTCTTTCTTTCTTTTTTTTTTTTTCAAAGTGTTTTGATTCACGGGAATTTCATTTTGCGCCAACTATTACACTTGGTGACAATGGTTTTTGTATAACGGAAAAGTACCGAAAAAATGATTTACATTCAATAAAAAACAAATCACAATATTTGGCACGGTTTGCATGACAACACGGTTTGTAGACAACATCTGCTCGTCAGGGTTGAAATAATTGGCGCATTAGCAAACATTTTGGCATGGTGTTGGTATAACGGAAAAGTACCAAAATAAAAGATACAGCACAAGATATACAGGAACGACTTAATAACGACGACATTGAAAATTAGGTACTTCTCTATTATCCCGTCGACCACTTTTCACAACAAAAAACTATCACCTACTCAAAGATTAAACGCCAAAAATGCAGTCCCATTTACTGGATGTCAGAAGCATTATACGTGTTTGTTATGTCATCGAGTGGTTTTTAATTCGACATTTGCGTGTATTATTCATTATGTTTTACTGACTTATTAGTTATTTCATTAATTAAAATAACAATTGTGTCCGTAAATTCTTATATTTTATTTATTTATTTATTTATTTTGATATTCCAATGGTAACGTTCTCCAATATGGTTTTATATTCATTAATAACAATTTCTTGGTGAGTTTCAAAGTTATCAAAATCTGTGGCTATCATATCAACGTCTTCATTTGGTTCTTCAATATTTTCAAGCTTGTCGTGCAAATCACTTTCTTGTTGCAACTTTTCAGCCAAGTTGATTGCAGCTTGCAGTCGTTGTTTTGTTTCGCGACATTCTTCCATCTCTGGAAAATTTTTCGCATTGTGCTCAAAGGATTCACGGTAGAGTTTAAATTCTCCCAATAGGTCTTATTCGTTTCGCCAAGGCTTGAACAATATTAGAAATGAATTATAGTACAACTCAATTCCAGCGTCCGTTTTCGGGTTATGATTGGGCGTTTTCAAAACAACTGGTTACAAACGTTTTCTGAACCAACTGAGGTTTTCTTTTAATTCGTAATATTCTACAGACTTTTGGTCTACAGTCGTTTGTATTAGTACCTTAGTGGCCAATTCGTATAAACACATGTTTTCTAATTTGTCATGTCGATTCGGGTAATAATCATCAATCAAATTACGACAGTAAATTTCGAGCAAAAAAGTAAAGATACAGCACAAGCTGTACAGGAACGACTTAATAACGACGACATTGAAAATTGGGTACTTCTCTATTATCCCGTCGACCACTTTTCACAACAAAAATCTATCACCAACTCAAAGATTAAACGCCAAAAATGCAGTTCCATTTACTTGATGTCAGAAGCATTATACATGTTTGTTATGTCATCGAGTGGTTTTTAATTCGACATTTGCGTGTATTATTCATTATGTTTTACTGACTTATTAGTTATTTCATTAATTAAAATAACAATTGTGTCCGTAAATTCTTATATTTTATTTATTTATTTATTTTGATATTCCAATGGCAACGTTCTCCCGTTTATTTGGCGTTACAGTTTGGCGATACTTTTTTGTTATGAAAAGTGGTCGACGGGATAATAGAGAAGTACCGAAAATTGTTTGCCGCATATTTTACGTGAATTAGATGAAATTATGAAACACAATTCTTTTACACAAGCATATAAAATGCTTAGTGAGTTTGAACGTTAATAGCAGGAGCCTGTTAGGCGATACAATTTTCCAATCTCTATATTCCCTCTTTGTCGATGAATAGTATATGAGTATTATTTCAAATTTAATGTGAAAACCACGATTTCTACCCACGATGTCCTATAACGGACATTTACGCTAGTATGAAAATAAAAACAAATAAGCATGTTTGTCACGTGATTTATTTAATTTGAAAGAATTCTGTTACATACATTATATCCAAATATTTGAAAATGTCCGTTTATTTAGAGTGTGATATCGTGTTCCATTTTTTGAAACGTTAAAAAATCTAATTCAGTTTTATTTTGATCGTGGAAATCTTTCAATTGACAAATTATTGCTGTGGTCAAATTATTATTATGGTTTTTGAATTGTTGGCAACAATAAAGAAACATACAGAAAAACGTCCATTTATTCCCAGTGAAAATTATGAAATCTTGAATTATTAAGAAAAATATTTGAATAACGTAAATAAAACATAGCTTATGTTACTTCCTGGATTATAATTCATCTATATGCAACGGCATTTAATCCATTTTGATCCTGACGTCAGCCAAATAATTTCACTATTTCACATTTCAAATTTTATTAGAATTAGCACACAGTTAAAATTTTGTGGCAACGCGTACAAAAAGTGGGAAAAACTCTAGTAAATTAACTCGTTCAATGGGATTTGCTGTGTTAAATTAACATTAAGATGTCACACTGGAAATAAATAAGTATTGCGCTGCCGCGCAATACTTAATAATGACATCATATTTAAAATGAAAAACTGGAATATTTTTTACTGCTACTAATTAATAAGCTTGAATGTCAGTTAGATACAGATGTGAGTTTTCTGCCAAAATCCATGTTATGCTTGCCAGGAAAAAAAAATTAACAAGAATTATATCATTGAAAAGAGATTTCTTTCAGAACAAAGTGATGTCATATTTCAAATAAAATGGGAATTTTCAAATATGTTTTAAAAGGAGTGTAAATCAGTTCCATACATTAATAATACAAGTATCAGTAAGTATAGAAAGTAGATGAGTTTCATGCCATATTTAAAATGAAAATTTTAAATACTTGTTTAACTATACTGATTATTAAGCATGAAAATATCAGTTACATACAGATGAGTTTTTTGCCAAAATTCACATCAGGATTATTAGGAAAAGAAAAATGAATACGAGTCTATTATATTAAAATCTGATTGTCTGTTTGTATTTCGCAACTGCTCCTCTTAGATTATCGAATGCAACGTGATTTAGTTAACACCGGTTATCATTGATCTAAGGATGTCATATAAACTCTCAAAATTTTAAATTAGGTTCCGATATATTAATTTTTTTTTTTTTGTAAATGTTAACGAAATTTTTCTAAAAAGAACTAAATTACTCCATTTTTTGTGGATAAAAAGGAGAAATAAAACAGATAAATACATTTTCCATGCCATTTTCTCATTAAAACTTAAAAAAAAGAATTTATTTTCAATTTGAATAGATGGTGAAAGCAAAATCGTGATTATAATAAAATTTTCAAAAAATAAAAACATAGATACTTTTTTGTTATACTCACACCATTGTTCCAAGCATACATTTACATACATTATGCATTAGCATACATTTTGGCATGGTGTCTGTATAATAGAAAAATACCAAAACATTTCCACATATTCAAAGTTTATGAATTAAGTTATTCTGCAGAGAAAAAATCATCTGTCATCATATTGTCTTTTAGAAATCAAGAATTCTTTCAGCTATCGATTAAACCAAGGAGGCAAATTTAAACTCCTTTCATTTAGGTGTACAAATTATTGCTCCCTATTCATGAGAATTGCTATTTCCAATTAATTATTTTTGATGTATGGTTGTTAAAACGTTTCACAAAGTCGTTAAAAGTAAAATGATTTATCAGGTAAAATTGACATTTGATTTTACCCAATTCGTTGATTTTCACGATTTTATTTAGCCCTCCTTTCTCCATTGGCTGCAGTTTTATTTTCAAGATTATTTGGCACAAAATTTAACTTTTTAAAACCTGAGTTATGTCAAGGCCCCTATAACAAAGAAATACCGTATTGTCTCCTATGAAATGTGATAAAGAGTTAGTTAATTATTTATATTTTTAATTATCTGGAGTGAAATATTTTGCTTGATTAATGTATTTATTCTTCTTTCAATGTTACGTGAATGAAGTTGTAGGTAACAGCTAGTTAAAGAATGTTCTTGTGAACAATTGATTAAACTATTAGTAGAAAAGCATAGTATGATTTAAATTTACTCACTGCCTGCAGCCTCTTATAAATTAAACTACTACTCCTTGTAAACATTGGAGTTTACTGCTGGCCAAGCAAGTGCACACACCACCACTTCTGCTTCATATCCTTTTAAACTAACAAGTAAGGGTGCAGTCACAGGTAATTGAAAAACATTAGCATAATACAAGAAATAAAACAAAAGGTTATGATTGCAGGTTAACAAAGAATCAAAAGCTAGTCAAGCTAAGAGATTAAGAGCAACTGATAACTTTAGCACATACCAACCAACCCACCATTTCTAGTGACTGTTAACATGACAGTTTTAGTTTCTGAATGAAGTTACTTTCTTCATAAATAAAGCACTCAGGATATATCTTTTATAAGTAACATTAACAACAAGTTATTAAAACAGTTACTAATATAAAATTTATAGTAGTATATATTAGAGATGAGTTCGGGCTCTCTTTTCATAGCCCGGGCCTGTCCGAGCCCGACGATTTTAAATCCGAGCCTGAAACATTTTGTGTCATCAGAGCCCGAGCCCGTCCGAGCCTGGTATCGAAAAAAAAAAGCATAATATTAAAAAAATGTTTTAAAAGTAATATCTTATATTTAAAAAACTTCTTACATGAAAATAACTGTTAATCTACAGCGCATAATTAAATTTTATGGGAATTTACATTCAATCTTTTCAAAAGAGAAGTTTGGTATGAAATAAAAATATACTTCCTCAAAAGATTCTCATAATTTTCTCACCCAAGAAGCAAACCTGATGGACACATTAATGAAGAGCGTTTTATGAATAAATGCATGAAATTTGCAGAAATTACTATTCCTATGCTGTTTTTCTATTTCCTATAATAGGTGTATTTCGTAAATTATAATTGATTCCTTAATTAAAACAATATTTTCATGTTCCTGAAAATCAGCTTAAATTTAAAATTTGGCACCGTTATCTGAAACATCCTATGCTTTTATAGGCAAAGTGGAAACACTTTTCGATTGCTTTCTTATCGGAATAACAATACATGACAATTATTAAGACTTACGAATGTGAGTGACTTCGTAAATGTTCAGAGTAGAGCTTTAACATGAGCAGAGTTCATGATGAAAAATAGAATCACTAACGTTATTTTCATATGAAGAGCCATTATGACTCGCACACAATTGAAGACTAAAAATTTCCAAATCTTATGCTAATGCTGATTAACTACAAACAAAAGAAAGTATTCACTTCGCTTTAGATATCTAAAAATAAATAAATAAATAAATAAATGTTCCAATTGAAAAATATCCTACTTTTACAAACGAGAATCAAAATTATTTGAGCCTTTTTCCATTGGTACCATATCATCCAATCGTCGCATCAATGCTGCACATAAATCTGCAAATATTGCAAATTTTCTTTTAAAGTAGCATTCTAAAACTGGAAAAGAAAAATAAGATTTTTGATTCCCCTTTTATTAATTTTGATCAAAATAGCATTAAAATGATTTAAAATGGAATATGTCATTTTTTAGGGGTATAAAAGTTTTTATTTTTTCTATATGAGAATAAATAAAATTGTCAGTTTCAGAAAGGATGAGCCCGAGCCCGTCTCATCTCTAGTATACAGTGGAACTCCAGTTATACGTTTTGCCCGGGACCGGACAAACAAAACGTATAGCTCAGTAAAACCTACAACTCAATTAATTGTTTACCGGAATTTTTTTTTAAATATATTGTCAAAACTTTGATCCGCTGAGGAGTTTGCTACCTTTTATTTTGAAAACAGAAGTTTCCTAAGTAGTACTGCACCCATGACATAAATTTTTGGAAATGGAAATGGAAATGAGAAGAAAAAAAGTACTTAAGAGAAGTACACATAAGTTATTTTATCATAAAAACTTTATTAAAATTATTTTTAATACACATAGAGTACTTAAAATTAATCGTAGGAATCGCCTTGGCATATAAATCATTTATCAAAAGACATTTCAGTAGTTTACTGAATCTTGTTGAAATAATCATTAATCTTCGGTTGTTTCTTTTCGACAGAGCCGACACTGAAGAGCAAACTTTGCATTTCTGTTAATAATGCAGCCGCCTTATGGTTATTGCTTTTACTACTGACGAACCGTTTTACTACGTCAAAAGCTTTCACATCAGCTCTGAAGTTTGATTTGAAAGATCCCACTGACTCCTCGGCCGCGTCGTCAGTGTTTCCGGTTTCAAAATGGATAAATGAAAAATAAATTCGTCCGGGGACACAAAAACGTAACATATAACTGAGGGAAATGTGTAATTCAAAACTTATAACTCAGCTAATTTTCAATGGCAAGTGGTCGGGACCGCGGAGTTGAAACGTATAAGTGAGGAAAACGTACAACTCAGGTAACGTATATCTGGAGTTCCACTGTATATCCATTTAAGCCACTTTAACTTTACGAAATATTATATGACAGATGTTTGTTTACATTTAGTTTTTACTAACTATATTTAACTTTAAAACTTTTTCATAAACACAAATAACAGAATGTATTTTAAATATATATTAAAAGTTGTTAAACAAAATAGAGTGGGGGTGAGTGAAAGGGATGGGATTACTGGGAAATTAACCAAACTTAAAGCAATTAATATAAATCAACAATAATAATACAACACCATCCAATTTCTTTCTGAACAGATCCCTGATACTTGGGAAAGAAAACAAAACATATAATGTCTTGTAACTTTATTATAATAGTGGAGAAACATTCAAGGTCAGCTACATAAAATCTCACTGTTGTTTTTAAGGGTGGATGACTTAGAGCATAATTGATATGGGCAGCAAAAAGACGAGCATACAACTACTGTTGGATTAAAGGGATCAAAACAAATGCTAGCCTGAAGGTGATGAGTTCAAATTGTATGGAGGATGATCGAATGTTGTCCGGTGAAACTTTTTTTTGTGGCACCTATTGTGTGGTGTCTTGCATTGTCTCAGAGAAGATAAACATTCAGATCAGAATAGAGTATTTTTAGGACTGATATGCAGCTTTAATCTTCCCTGAAAATTAACATTACTATACTGCATTAAATGTATGTCATTCAAGAAAAAAAAAATTATGTGCAAAATACCCAAATTATAATATAAAGAATGCTTACTTTTCTTTCTTTCTTTTTTGTATGTGGGATTTGTTAAATCCAGGACTGGTACTAGAGTTGAGGTGACAAAATACATTGTGCTGGTCCTGCTTAATTTTTCTTGTTGAATTATTTAATATGTTCTATTTATTCTCAAGGCTTTAAAACAAGAAATAAATGGAGTTAGTGGTGAAACGAAGAAAGAATCTACAGCTACGCAAACTACAACAAAAATTAGTGTGAGTATTTCTAAGTCAGAAAATTTGCTATTATATATAATTATTATTTTTTTTTTACCACATTTCATCATAAATGTATGTGTTTATAGTAGTTTTTTTAAAGTTCACAAGCTATTTGTAAAATTAAGTGCTTTTGGTATTCCATATATAAGATGTTGTAAAAAAAAAATTCTACAAGATAGCAATCAGTATTTCGGCTTAAAATCTCTTAATTTTCTTTTCATACATTTCTACTTTCTCTCCATTCTAAAAAAAAGTAACTGTTATGATTTAAAATATTTACCCATAATTTATCCATCTTTAAAAATACATCTATATATTTAAAACGCTAAGCGATTTCTTTCGACAATCCGTGAGAGCAAACTACTGCATCAAATTATATCATTCTTTTTTTAAATGAAAGATATTTGGACACAGATTTGTTATCGTGCATTCGTTTGTTCGAAAATTTAATTAATTAACCGTAATTTTCAATTAAATTTTTACGTCTGCTAATGACGTTATAATCGAATAACGCCTACTGTTCCGAAAAACA
Source organism: Maratus michaelseni (assembly GCA_963931845.1). Lineage (NCBI taxonomy): Eukaryota > Metazoa > Arthropoda > Arachnida > Araneae > Salticidae > Maratus > Maratus michaelseni. The sequence continues at coordinate 7,738,643 of OZ007590.1, read as the reverse complement.
GAGTTTATTTTCTAAACTCTGTGGTTGAATAAAAGAGAAATAATAAATATTAAAAGCACGCGGTTTTAAGGCCGAATTTGTTAATTTGCAAGTTAAATTTCGGTAAAAATACTTATCCGCGTGTTTTATAAGCGAATAAAAATTCATATTTATTGTGACGTCACGGGAATATTGTCCATTGGGTTTATTTTATCATTATGCATTATAACTTTGTGGATGCCATTTTTTCATTACAATTAAATACAAAATACAGTAAAACCTCCATAACGGACACTCCCGAATAGCGGACACCTCTATTTAGCGGACACTTTTGTGATCCCCAAAACCTGTATATTTGAACATTTTTAACTCTCAATAGCGGACACCTCCAAATAGCGGACAAATTCTGTGCTCCCGAGGTGTCCGTTATTCAGAGGTTTTACTGTATATTTATATTTGTGTGCATGGTGTTTAAGCATTAATGTAAGGTATATGAAGTACGTGTGAAAAGTTTGCGCCGGTGAAAATGACGTTATGCTTAGCTGGAAGTGCATTTTAACATTGATAAAACTAAAGAGAAAAATGTATATGATTGTGTTAACATGACATAATTTTACTGATTTTTGCATTCATAATTATAAAGATTAGAATTGGAGCCGTCATTGATTTCTTTATCTTGATTGCATACCCTGATTACATGTTACCAATTGCTTTTTTTTTTTTAAATTATAGGATAGAAGATTTCCTTTTTTAATAAAAAAAAATCACAAAAGTAAAGGATTTCAGGAAATTTAAAATTATTAAAAATAGTGTTATGCTAGAAAAAAATCTTGAAATAATTATTGTATTTTTAGCTAAAAGGAACAATGTAAGACTAATATTTCATAGGAATTATTTTGGTAGATTTATTATAAGTTCATTTAACAGTTCCTTATTTGCGCAAAGTCCTATTTCTTTCACTGTGAATTTCTCTTTCGATGTCAAAAAATGTTTTTCCACTTTTGGACGCCAGCCAAAATACAGTGGCAATTTTTAGAAATGTACAACAGTTTGAACAACAAAGGCGCTATCGCTTTAGCTTTCATCGCATTTACATCACTTCGAAATACTACAAATTTCTATTTTTTACTACATTTTACAATTTCAATTCTTACATCATCAATTAGAAAAAAAATTAGCTTTCGATTGAAATTTATTTGAAAACTGCCGATTAATTTAACGACTTTTTAAATAATTTTCAAGCATGAAAAGTTTTTCAATTCTATCTTGTCAATGACCACCAGTTTACTTCAATAATGTAAAATAGCCCCTGGGAAAGTTGCCACAGTTGAAAATAGATTTCCCTAACCATCATAAAAAGTGAATAACAATTTTAAAAAAAAAAGTGATAAATCATAAGATCAGATTATCCATAAGATAGAACATTTTGGCGCTAAACAAAAATCTGTCAGGGAAAAAAAAAAAAAAAAAAAAAAAACTTTTTAGTTTATGTTGAACATAAAATTGATATGTTGAATTCGTTGATGAATATGTTCCATCAGATATCAGGATATGCTAGGAATTGCATTTTTTTGTTTTTTTACATTTGCCAACTATATAGGAGGAAAAATATCCCCGACTGTGATGGAAAAGGGATAATCATCCTGATTATGTCAAGGAACCGAAGGAACCATACAAATAAATTACACTTGAAAACATAAAAATCTCCCTCATCTCCAGATAGATTTATTACTGTAAAAAACTTCTTAATCTTTGCATAAAAATTGATTAGCTTAAAACAATGGATGCGTTTTAGAAGATATGGATTTCAAATGAACATTGATTAAAGAGGACATTTTAAAACTTTTAATTTAATCATTTTAAAACTTTTTAACGTCGAATTTCGACGGTGCTTTTGGGAAGATGCAATGCATATGCGCATAGGTAGGAGCTCATTCGGTTGCATTATCACAGGGGGGGGGGGATGTGTGCTTTATTTACTATGTTCTGTTATTTACTGAATATGATATGAACGTAGGAATTTACTATTTGTATATACTTCATAGGTCCATGAATTTTTTTAATGTCAAACTGATTTGCATTACACAGTTATTTACGGATTGTTTGTTTGGAGTTTGCATCGGAAATAGAACTGTATTTGACTGGGGAAAAAATTTTAATAAAATATTTGAAAGACTGTTTTATACGCGCCCCTTCATAAATAATAAAGAAGCTTATTTTACTGATATTGTTATAGTCTTTTTTTGCGTCAAGTTTTGACAGGTTCCATCTAGTTTAACTTTAATTCATTCATTTATTTAAAACAGTTCTTAAAATTATTTACAAAAATAAATAATGCTTAGTTAATAAATACTTTTAAATCAAACATTTACTTTTAAATTATAACTTTTATTGCTAGATAAATTAAATATTAAATTATTTCAATTTTAAATTAATATTCCAATTTTAGCTTTTTCTTGATTTTCAATAAACATTACTTATAGAAATAATCTAACTTACTTTTTCAAAGACTTCAGTCTTAAAGTTCTCCAAATAAAAGTAATATCTCTCAATTTTGAAATGCTATTACTACAATTAACTACAAAAGTTAATTGTAGTTAAAAAGTTAATTGTTTTTTGTATTAACTACAAAAGTTTGTAGAAAAAAAAAAAAAAAAAAAATATATATATATATTAGTAGTAAAATTATTAAATAAAAATGAAGTGTCTACACTGAAATTTCACCAAAATACAAAATATTTTATTTTGTAATGTATTTTTGTATCTTGTTCTAATATTTTTATTATGAGTTTATTGTTGATAAGTTTTTGAAGATTAATTGTAGTTTTATTTTGTTCCAGGCAAAAACTTTGCATAGGAATCCATCATTCCAGAAGTGTGTATCTACTCAGACTACTTCATCAGAGTCCAGTCCTTCTCAAAAAATAAGAGTAAGAAAATTAAATATTTTTTATGAAAATCCAATTAATTTTCCAAGTCATGTAGTTTTGTTTAATAATAATATTATTTTAAACTAGCCTGCATCCTTTGTGCACCAACCCCCATACTTTTTTTGTTTGTTTGTTTGTGTTTGTCTCTTCTCTGTGTTTCTCTCTCTCTCTCACCGTGTTTAATTATATAAATATATCATTTGTTATGTTTTAGAAGCCAAGTTAACCACTATAGTTTGCTTCAAATCTTTGAATCAAACAATTTTAATAATGTCAAATAATTTGAATAATAATAATGAATTTTTATACGAGCGGTAAAAATATAACATGCCCTCAACAACTACTAAAACTGAAAAGGAAACTAACCATTCCAAGTAGCCGAAATATGTGACTGATGCATGCGCAAATCAAATGATCAGACTTGCAAGGAGAAGCGAATGTGTGGCTGCTCTGAAACATTTGTTATATGAGACTACTCATATAACTAGTGCAAAACTAAAGCTCCTATAATATTTATATTATTGCACTATATTAATACATCCTATCACTAAGCAGAGAATAATTTGCAACTGAAAGCGTATGCTGAAATAAAGACCATGTAAAAATGTAGTTAAAAATGCAGTTGTTTCTATTCATAATTTCCATGAGCAGTGAGTGTAAAAGAAACTAAAATGATGACCAAATAAGTTAAAATAAAACATCAGCTTTTATTAAATCGTTTAAAGAAAAAAAAAAACAGCATTTGTAAAACAGAAAATATTCTTGAAACTAAAACATAATTTAGATGATGAAACAAAGAATGATGATGTCAAAAGTTAAAAACAATTACGAATTTTATCACTAAACATATCGCTCCGATGCTCATTTTAAAAGTTTTAAAAGCTCTATAAACATTAAGTATCTCATTAAACTGCAACAATATTCAGATTAAAAACGTGCTGATAAATAAGCTCAAAAAGAAATACTTCATCAACTATCAATTCATTCATCATTGCCTTCCAGTATAATCCAGAACTCTTCCAAAGACAAACACCGTTCAAAACAACCACAGACGTTTCACATTTCCAAAACAACATATCAGCCACCATCAACTACCGTAACTGATAATATATATATACACCGTCTCAGCCGGCACGCGCCGTGAATGAAAAACGTAAACAGGAACCGCCCCCAGCTCCAACCAATCACGGCACAAGGTCATCGCCAATGCACGTGTCGAAACCGAAAGTACGCTCGTGGATTAACAGCGCCATCTCTCAGCAAACACCGCTACTGTCCATTTGATTGCAGATCGTCGACGTGTTCGGCAGGAAAACATCGCGACCCGATTTCAAAGCACGTGAAAAATATAACGTTAATGTCGTATGGATAAATGAAACAATATGAAAAGATGCAAAGCATAAAGGTAAGTTCAAAATATAAAATACCTGTAAATAAATATAATGTAATATATAAACCAATTATTTTATAAGTGATATGAAAAGAAACTGAGGGAATTGCTAACAAATGCCTCCCCTCATATCACTTATTCCAAATACCAAAGAGGTAAAAATGAGTTCATAAAACTCCCAATCAAAGTCCATCACCACAATTCAGTTAACCAAAAAATAAAACCTTTAATACAACTGACAACCACCTCGAAAACAACAGCCTCAAAAAAAGAAAAAAAAAATGCCTAAGACAAATACCTAAACAAAATTACCAGCACCGCCAACACCTACAAGAAACATGAGCACCAGAGCGATTAACATCAGGCAAGTAAGATTAAGTAAAAAAAAAATTTCATTCTATTCAACAATCAAAAAAATTCACAAACGTTCAACAAAACATTTCAAAATTTAAACAATTCAACACACAATAAACATTTAACATTCAAAACTTCTTTAACACAACTTAAATCAATACAACATTAAACCTTGAAACAATTCAAATATTAGCATATCAAAGCTTAAAACTTCAATGTTATTACAGCAACAACAATCTCTTGAAACACTTAATCCAAAAAGTTCAAATTACAAGATAGAAAATTTCATTTCAACTGATCAAGAAAAATTCATAAGTTTCAATTTTACACATCATGACTAATCAATCAGAACTTCAAAATGCAATTTTTACAATAATTATGACTGATACAATTTTTCTTCCACATGCCTGTAAGACATGTGAATACATGCCTCTTCCACATGCCCATAGGACATTTCGTGATACTTAAAATATATTAAAGTTACAAAGCACCTGAAAACCAAGGATTAAACAATAACACAACACATTACATATCATATAGTCACCAACATATATTCAACTTTCATACACACATTCTTACGTGGCGCCACGATTTCTCATTCCAATCACACACATTGAAAAATACCAGGAACCTGTAACAACTGAACAGTACAATTATGCTAATTTTTCAAAAATGTATGCAATTATGACAGATCAAATTTTCACATTTTACACCAAAATAGTATAACTATTTTCTAAAAATACTTATAATACCAAAATCCTCAATAACACACAAAATTTTCCTATTACTTATAAAAAGAATGAACATTCCCACCTGAGTTCCGGACCTCAGATAGAAATGTTATGCAAAACCCAGATAAACACAATCTTATACTATTACCTATGAATTCAACACCAAATTCACAAATATCAATACTTAGAAAAATTCCAAAAATACAATTTAAACAATTAAATATAGAAATAAATAGGTTGCAACCCAAAAATTTAATATAAACTAATACAACAACAATTTAAATAATTAGAGACAATAACATAAGCATTTTGCAAGGTAAACGGGATATAATGTGGCATTTCCATATATTAACTAAATAAAATGGGACTCACTGAAATAAATATAACATGCCCGCGAAAAGACCTTCCTGTGGCAACAACAGCTGATAAACCCACCCCCAGATGCCACTCTGACTAGATTACATTTGCACCCCTGCGAGTCGCATCCCGGGGCCGTTCGGACACCAAGGAATGGATTATCAAGAAGCATCACCACATTCCAGTGGAACTTTAAATGTCCACCAAGCAAATACCTTTTAAACAAAATACAATTTCTGAACAATATAAGTTAAATTCTAATACACATTTAATACATTTAATACATTCTTATACAAAATTAGAAACAGAATAATATGAAACAATTCTAAAAACAGCAAAACTTTCAAAAAAATGCTTCAAGAACAAACTCTAAAGACATATTCAATGAATTTTTTTAATTCAAACTTAGTGAGGGGTTTAGTAAAGATATCAGCTAGATTTTCCTTGCTCCGGACAAAATTTAAATCAAAAGTATTTTCATTAACCAAATCCCGTACAAAAAACAACTTGACATCTATATGTCGACTCCTATGATTCTCAATGGGTGATCTTACAAAATCTATAGTGGCCCGGTTGTCTACATATAATACTGATTTTACCCTTTCCCCAGTGATAACCTTCCTTCTATAACACTCACTCAAGATTCTATCAAACCAAAGAAGTTCCTTCGTTGCTTCGGTCATGGCTATGAACTCAGCCTCCATTGTTGACAAACTAACACTTTTCTCTTTAAATGTTCGCCATGAAATGGGAGAGTTACCCAAGAAAACAATCTGACCACCTAACGAGGTTCTATCGTCTCTATTGGCTGCAAAGTCTGCATCTGAGTAAGTGACTAACTGGGGTTTTATACATGATAAACTGAGGGTCATATCCTGAGTATAATTTACATATCCTAACAACCTGAGCAAACCATACCAATGTTCTCTTCCGGGATCTGACTGAAACTGACTATAGATATTCACAGCATAACTAATATCCGGACGAGATCTATTAGCTAAAAAGGAAAGACAACCCAAAACACTACGATATGGCAACTGTGACATTTCTCTACGCTCTTCATCAGACTTAGGACAATTTGCTTTTGAATAGACTGAGCCCTTACTAATTGGTAGAGATGAAATAGGAAACCTGTACGACTCAAACCTTTTACACACCTCTTTAATATAGGATTTTTGGTGAATCCGCAAGTTATTTCCATCTTCCTCAAACTCGACCCCAAGTAATTTTCTTGTTTTGCCCAATATTTTCAAATCAAAATGTCTACGCAAAAGTTCCAGAGCTCTATCTATTATCTTCTTATACCTGCCAAAAAGAACTATGTCATCCACATATAACAGTAAAATTAAGTCTGAATCCAACACATAGACACAATTACACCACTCCAGTTTCACAAAGCCAATTTCTAAAAGAACGCGGTTAATCTCATAGAACCAAACACGACCAGATTGATGTAAACCGTATATTGCCTTATCCAACTTACAAAATAATTTCTCTTTACCTGGCTCAACAAAACCCGGTGGCTGTGACATAAATACATTTTCTGAAAGAGGTGCATATAAATAGGCACATTTAACGTCACATTGGGTGTGTAACCAATTTTTAAGAGATACTAGTAAAGAAAAGAAAAAACGAATGACACTGAAATTTACTACTGGACTAAACGTTTCGTCATATGATTCACCTTTTATTTGTTTAAATCCCTGTGCCACCAAACGAGATTTAAATCTAACAATCTTTCCTGAATCATCCTTCTTTACCGTATACACCCATCTACAGCCTACAGGATTTACATCTGGTGGTAGTTCGGCCAAATGCCACACGCCTCTTTCTTTCATTGTATCAATTTCCTCTTTCATAGCTTTCCTCCATTCCTCACACTGATCTGATTTTTCTGCCTGTTTCTGTGTCCTGGGAATTACCAGATCATATAGTCAAGATTGCGATTGACAGATATCAACACTAGGACCACTTACACTAGGATCTGACATCACTCCTTCATATGTATTATTCCCTCTAAAATCAAATGAGTTAGGTTCAAAATTTACATTGTTATCCCTACAGTAATCCATCACTTCCCTTGATAATCTTAGACGTTGAGAGTTATTATCTATGTCAAAATAATATACATCTGTACGAGAACCAGTTTTTCTTGGGACAATTTTTCTCATCCAGCGAGTGTCTCGCAAAGTAGGTTGAGATGTAGAAGGAGAACCATCTCTTAAAGAAGACTCCTGCCTTTCTGCACCAGAAAGTGATTCAAGGGAGTCGTTGGAGCGGTCAGAAATGGGTCTGACTTCCTCAACAACGTTTTCTTCCTCGAAAACACCTCCAGTAGCAGGAACCCACTGCAACTCCTCCTGAATGGTGCCCAGCACTGCTCCATCAATACTCTGCTTAAAACTGGTATTCTCATCGAATGACACATTTATGGTTTCAACAATTTTGTCGCTATCTGGCAACCATATACGATAACCCTTTGTTTTAAAAGCATATCCCACCATGTATCCTTTACAAGCTTTAGAGTCTAATTTTAATCGTTTCTGACGAGGGATACCTACATATGCTACACATCCAAAAGGTTTTAGATGTCTTACCGAGGGCTTTGTACCACCAAAAAGTTCAAATGGTGTTTTCACCTGATTCTTATGACACAAACGGTTCCACGTGTAAGTAAAATGGAGCATAGCCTCTGGCCAAAAACTCAAATCCATACCACTTTCCTTTAACATGGTTCTGGCTCCATCCGCTACTGTTTGATTGTATCGCTCGGCCACGCCGTTTTGTTCCGGGGTAAACGTATTCGTTAACTCGTGACTAATACCTCTTTCAGCACAGTATTCCTTCAAATTCCAATTCACATACTCCCTGCCATTATCAGACTTTATTGCCTTAACCTGCCTACCCAAAAACCTTTCTGCACGGTTAATATGTTGCTTCAAAATTTCAAAAACCTCTGATTTTTCCCTCATAGGGTACAAGGATACTTTTCGTGAATAATCATCAATTATTGAAAGAAAATACCGCTCCCCCTGTCTACCACTTATATGGCATGGCCCCCAGACATCAGTAAATAAGAGCTCTAGTGGAAAGTTGGATCTAGTAAAATTCCTAGACTTAAAAGATGTCCTTCTGTATTTATTTAGTTTACAAAATTCACATTTAAACTCCCCTTCTCTCAAAACAGGTAAACCCCTAGCACCAGTATTTCTACAAGTATGTACTATTAAATAAGGACTAACATGAGCTAAACGTCGATGCCAAACGGTCATATCATCATTTTTACTAACAGATGATGCCTCAAAAGTAACTCTCTTGTTACCTCTACCTGGAATTTTAGGATGAAGGTAATATACCCCATTTTTAAGATTAGCTTTAAATAGAGGTTGTCCGTCGCAAGATATCCTCACTTCACCACCTCCACCAGTAAAATAAGCCCCATTTTTGTCCAAACGTGGACCAGATATCAAATTACGTCTTAATTTAGGTGAATACATAACATCTTTAAACATCAAGATCCTTTGACCAAATTTAAGTTTTATTGTTCCCCTTCCCACAATAGGAAAAGTTACTCCTTCAATAGCTACTGCCATGTGTTCATCATTAAGAGGAGTATATTCAACAAACAGATCCCTGTCTTTACAGAAATGATGGGAAGCTGCAGTATCAAAAACCCAGTCAGCCTCTCCATTAACCAAATTTGCTTGAGACAAAAAGAAAGATGTATAAGACTTACGTTGGGGACTTCTTACTCTATTGTCTCTAGACTGGTTTCTCATCCTTTCACCATGTCCACGGGAACTGTTGTATCGATTTCTATCTCTCTGTGGGGATCTAGGCTTATGTCCAAAGAATGCTCGTTCAACATGAGGGCTTTCACTCCTTTTCAATGGCGAAGGATCTCGATACTCAGAACAGTCTGCAGATGGTGAGGAATCTCTACTTCGATGATTCATTGCCTTCAGGAAACTGCGGCACTGACTTTTGACATGTCCTGGCTTTTTGCAAAAATAGCATATCACTTTCTTTCTATTTCTTTTCTGGAAATGCAGTGATTGTGCTTCCACATAAATTTTGCCATGATCTCGGTCTCTCAAACTAAGTCTCGTCTCTTCAGCGACCAGCGACGTTACAACATCATTAAAAATAAAGTCCTGCTCTTTCCACCTCAGAATGGCTTGTACCATACTATCAAATTTAGTCGGCAAAAATCTTAGTAACTGGAAAGTCACATAGACATCGTCAAAATTTTTGTTAATACTTTTAAGTTGGTTTGCAATTCTCAAGAGTCGGGAGGCATATAAATTAATACTTTCTCCACTGGCAATTTTGCACTCGCACAACTCAGTGAATACTTGCATATGACGACTTCTAGTATCTGGGTAAAAATGGGTACGGAGTTTCTTCCAGGCATCTATTGGATTATCACAATTTTCAACAATTTTTCTAAAATTCGGCTCTATATTAAGATAGATAGTGGAAAGTGCCAATTTTTCTCGAATATGAAAATTTCTTACATCTCTTTCAGTAAACTCTCCATCCTTTACTACGACTGGTACTTTTTCAATTTCAGCAACAATTTCCCAGACATTCTTTTCCATTAATAAATAAAAATTTTTTTTTTTTTTTTTTTTTTTTCAATACTATTAATTACTGGTCATCATAAAAACTAACGGCCCCCCCTTCTAAAATTCACTAATTAATCACTAAAGGCCGTAGTTAAACACTTCACTGCAATAATATTTAATACCTATGAAGGTAAAAACTGCATGGGTCTTATACAAATACATGGGTCTTATAAAAATGCCCATAACCTCAATGTTATATGAGACTACTCATATAACTAGTGCAAAACTAAAGCTCCTATAATATTTATATTATTGCACTATATTAATACATCCTATCACTAAGCAGAGAATAATTTGCAACTGAAAGTGTATGCTGAAATAAAGACCATGTAAAAATGTAGTTAAAAATGCAGTTGTTTCTATTCATAATTTCCATGAGCAGTGAGTGTAAAAGAAACTAAAATGATGACCAAATAAGTTAAAATAAAACATCAGCTTTTATTAAATCGTTTAAAGAAAAAAACAAACAGCATTTGTAAAACAGAAAATATTCTTGAAACTAAAACATAATTTAGATGATGAAACAAAGAATGATGATGTCAAAAGTTAAAAACAATTACGAATTTTATCACTAAACATATCGCTCCGATGCTCATTTTAAAAGTTTTAAAAGCTCTATAAACATTAAGTATCTCATTAAACTGCAACAATATTCAGATTAAAAACGTGCTGATAAATAAGCTCAAAAAGAAATACTTCATCAACTATCAATTCATTCATCATTGCCTTCCAGTATAATCCAGAACTCTTCCAAAGACAAACACCGTTCAAAACAACCACAGACGTTTCACATTTCCAAAACAACATATCAGCCACCATCAACTACCGTAACTGATAATATATATATACACCGTCTCAGCCGGCACGCGCCGTGAATGAAAAACGTAAACAGGAACCGCCCCCAGCTCCAACCAATCACAGCACAAGGTCATCGCCAATGCACGTGTCGAAACCGAAAGTACGCTCGTGGATTAACAGCGCCATCTCTCAGCAAACACCGCTACTGTCCATTTGATTGCAGATCGTCGACGTGTTCGGCAGGAAAACATCGCGACCCGATTTCAAAGCACGTGAAAAATATAACGTTAATGTCGTATGGATAAATGAAACAATATGAAAAGCTGCAAAGCATAAAGGTAAGTTCAAAATATAAAATACCTGTAAATAAATATAATGTAATATATAAACCAATTATTTTATAAGTGATATGAAAAGAAACTGAGGGAATTGCTAACAACATTGGCCAACCAGTTGAATGGAGAAGTGCCAAAAGGAAAAATCAACTACACAAAGTGGGAAATGCTGATAGAATGGAGAAGCGCGCCGTACAAGGCAAAACGCCGATTTTGCAAAGGAGAAAAAAAAGCCAAAATCCACACTCTCTATTTAAGTAAAGAAGATAAATGGCAGAAATAAAAACTGTAAAAAGAAAACATTGTGACAGCATTGTATTGTCACAATGGGGAAAACTGTTTGCAATGTTTTTACATTATTTCAGAATTATTGAAATTGATATACACTGAGATGCACCACAAGAGGTTTACTGTAGAATATGGTGTGCATAGCATTAATCATTCATTTTCAGGTACACAAAAAATAATTTGGATATTTTTCTGATTATAGATTGAAATTGCTGAAATTAAGTTTTCAAATGTGCTGTGCAATTTCCTTTCTAGGGTTTCGTTCATCTCACGAAACCCTATTACTCCCGCTCCGTTTGTCTGTCACAGAGCCATTCTCAGAAACTATGTAACTTACAGAGTTGAAACTTTGCGTATATATATTGCTGAATGCCAGCTATGAAGCTCAAAATATTAAAATTTGAAACAAAACATATTATTTTAATAAATAGAGATAAAAAACCAAAATTCTAACAGCCTTTTCCTATTAAATTTAAACATGTTTCGTTATAGCAGTTGCCAAAAATTAAAAATCCACAATGAAATTCTTTCTACAATAATTAATTTTCTATTGAACGATTTCGACGTGAAAAATGAAAATGAAATAAGAAGTTTCACCAATTGGAAAAAAAGATAAATATGAAATAAAATTGATTGATGTCATAGTAGTAATAAAACAGAAAATTTCTAAATTCACTGAAATACGTGTTTAATCATTTGTTTAGTAGATTTATTTTCCTGAATTGCACGCACGTACATAAAACAGCTGCTGAAATATGGCGAAATGTCCTAAAATTTTAGAAACCACCTCCTTTAAAACCCTTCGGGGGGAATTTCTAAAATCACTGTAATGCGTGTTTATCCATTTTTTAGTAGATGTGTTTTCCTGAATTTCACGCTTCTACCTAAATCTGCTGCTGAGATATGGCGAAATGACCCAAAACTTTTGAATACCCCTTTAACCACCTTCTCGGGGGAATTTCCAAAATCGCCGAAATACGTGTTTAGCTAATTTTTTAGTAGATTTGTTTGAATTAATTTTGCCCTCCTACATAAAAGCTGAGATATGGCGAAATGACCTAAAAAATTCGATCCCTCCCTTTAACCACCTTCTGGGGGGGAATTTCCAAAATTTCTGAAATATGTGTTTTATTCATTTTTTAGTAGATTTGTATTCCTGATTTTCGCGCTCTTAACTAAAACTGCTGCTGAGATATGACGAAATGATCTAAAATATTCGACCCCCTCCTTTTAACACCCTTAGGGAGGGGAATTTCTAAAACATTGAAATACGTTGTTAAATCATTTTTTTAGTAGATTTGTTTTCCTGATTTACGGGATCCTACCTGTAACTGCTGCTGAGATATGGCAAAATAACCTAAAACATTCGAATCCCCTTTAACCCCCTCCGGGAGGGGAATTTCTAAAGTTGCTGAAATACATGTTTAATCATTTTTTAGTAGATTTGTTTTCCTGATTTTTGCACTCCTACCTATAACTGCAGCTGAGACATGGCGAAATGACCTAAAACATTCGTCCTCCCCTTTTTGTAAAATCGCTGAAATAGGTGTTTAATAATTTTTTTAGTAGATTTGTTTTCCTGATTTTCGCGCTCCTACCTATAACTGCTGCTGAGATATGGCAAAATGACCTAAAACATTCGACCACCCCCTTTAACACCCCTTCGGGGGGGGGGGGGGGGGAATTTCTAAAATCGCTGAAATAGGTGCTTAATAATTTTTTTAGTAGATTTATTTTCTGGATTTACACGCTCCTACGTATAACTGCACCTGAGATATGGCGAAATGACCTGAAACATTCGACCACCGCCCTTTAACACCCTTCCAGGCGGAATTTCTAAAATCACTGAAATACGTGTTTAATCATTTTTTAGTAGCTTTGTTTTACTGGTTTTCACGCTCCTATAACTGCTGCTGAGATATGGCAAAATGACTTAAAACATTCGACCACCTCCCTTTAACCCCCTTCTGGGGGAATTTCTGAAATCGCTAAAATAGGTCTTTAATCATTTTTTTAGTAGATTTGCTTTCATGATTTTCGCGCTCTTACCTATGACTGCTGCTGAGATATGGCGAAATGACCTAAATCATTCGACCACCCCCTTTTGTTTTCTGGAATTTCAAGCTCTTACCTATAACTGCTGTTGAGATATGGCAAAATGACCTAAAACATTCGAACCCCCCCTTTAACCACCTTATGGGGGTAAATTTTCAAAAATCACTTCTTATTGCTTGCCTAGGCCATAACAGCAATCTACAGTCCAAATTCTGTGACCCTGACTTTAGTAGTTTCGGCTGGGCGTTGATGAGTCAGTCAGTCAGTAAGTCAGTCAGTCACCGTTTCCTCTTCATATAATGGTATAGATGACTTTTTTTTTTTGCTAAATGAAATTTATTTGGATTTATTAAAGAAAGGATAAAAGTGTTTTGAAAGGAATATTAAACGAAACCCTTTGAGCGATCTTCGATCACACTTACCCACTTGTTTCTTTTTTCCCTTATTAAATGGGTATGTTTTGTTACAGTATTCTGAAAATGTTAAAAAGTGTTTCATAATCTATGCTTGATGCAAGATTTTTTTTTTGTTATTAAAATGTGATCTTTCAAGGAATTTGCCATTAAATTATTGTTTTCAAAGTTAACTTTTGAGGTATGAGTGAATAAACAAATCAATTAATAAACAAAAATAATCATTTTTATTTCACTGACTTTCAGTTTTTTTCCCTATAGCATGGCTATTCTTCACTCTCCGAACATACGCTCTCTGCATATTCTTATGATTCTGGATGCCCTGGCGACTCGAGTATGGCTTCCCAAAGTCATAGTTCTTTGGATAGCACAAATTACAGGTATTCCAGGTATATAATGTTTCAAAATTAAAAATTTTAATGTAATTTAAAGAATCTTTTTTTATTCACATTGCTTTTTTAAATTTGAAAATTTGTGTACATTGTTTAACCCTAAAATTATGACATTGAATACATGTAAAATACAATTTAATCTAATATAACAAAGTATACCTTTTAGGCTACACATTAAATACCATTCTTTCGATTGATCAGTGGTGTCTTTTTCTTCTAAACATTTCAATTTCACTTTTTAATCCTAAATATAAAATAAATCCGTGCCAAGAAATCACACTTTATCATTTTTGTACTTTTTTTTTCTTTTTAATAATCATTGCTAAGCATGATATAATACAGTAATTTCTTTTTGTGATAACATTGATTTGAGAAAAACCATTCATTTCATTTATGAAAACAATGTGGACTTAATTTTTAATTAATTGCAATTTTTAATCAAAAACATGTTTTAACGAAATGTGAATGCATTATGTCAGAAGCCAGTTCCAAAATCTTTCAAGTTTGGCCAGGGCTTGGGTTTCGTATATAGGTGACCCATGGGTTCTTCATAGGACCCATGAAGAACTTTAAGATATCCTGCTGAGATATCAAACTAAGCTCCTGCTAAACTATGATACTGCTGGGTATAACCAATACTATACCCAGTACACTTGTGATTAATTTTATTATTTTATAAATTTTATTATTGTTATAATATCAACTGCTAAATAGTCAGTGCTGTTGATGATTTTATATAAATTGTAACTATTATTTAATGATTATTTGTAATGTATGTGTGTGTGGAGGGAAGGATTAACCAGTTTGGAAGGAAAGGGCCTCGCAAAAATTCTTGCACCGGGCCTCGCGTTCACTAAGGACGGCTCTGTTATGATCAATTTAAAAGTTATTATCCACCTATTGTATCTTTGCCCATTTCAAAGGGAGTTATATTTTCTAAAAAGGATTGCCCTCAAACAAATGAAGAAATTGCTGAAATGGAAAAAATTCCATATCTTAACTTAATTGGATGTTTGTCCTTTTTGAGTAGCAGGACGCGTCCTGATATTAGTTATGTAATTCACAATTTCAAAGCAATCCAGGTAAAATACATTGGTTAGCTTTATTAAAAGTCCTTGGCTATGTATATCATACAAGATATGAAAAATTAAATCTGTCTTGTAATGATAATTTTTCAATAAATTGTTTTAGTGATGCCGAGTATGCATCTAACCAAGACGATCGAGTATCGATTGGAGGGTTTATTTTATTTTTGAATGATGCAGTAATTTCTTGGCGAACATCTAAACAACGTTGTATAGCTTTTCGACTATGGAAGCAGAGTACGTTTCCTTAACTGATGCTGCTAAGGAACTTATTTGGATATTTAACATAATCAAAGAGGGTAAAGAACTAAAAATCTTTCCATTTCATTTTTCAGAGTTTAACGTATATTGTGATAATAGAGCAGCTATAGATTTTTCTAACTCTCCTATAGAAAACAGTAAAACTAAACATATACATGTAAGATATCACTTTTTAAGAAACTTAGTTAATGAAAATTCATTTAATTTAAAGTATATAGTAAAGAAAACTTAGCTGATTATTTTACTAAACCACCTACTAAGAAACACACTACACAAGAAAATTTAGAAAGAAAATTTTTGAAAATAAAAGTTAATTTATAATGCTTGACTTTTTCTATTTATGCTTAGCTTATTTCCTGTTAATCTGGGATCTTGCTGTGCTGGCAAATGAAAAAAAGAAAAAAAAAACACATTTTTAGAAAAATATTTAAGTTTTTAATGAAACTGTATATAAAATTTTGAACTTAGTTTCATTTTCTTGTACATGTTTGTAACATCGTCCAGATGTGTGGAAGGCGGCCATTGATGTCATATCGTGGCGTTCTTGCCGATATCGAAATCAGTGTCGATGTCAGTGTTTCATGTCATTATGCTTTGTGGCTGAATTCTGAGACTGTTTGGTATCGATGATTGTTTTCGAGTTTAGTTACGAAATTGTTTCAGCTGCAGCTTACAAGTGTTTCTTTTTCTTTGATGGTATGACGTCATACTTTTATGAATTCCACGCATCTGGAGATGAATGACTGTATCTCAGTTTCAGTATTGCGTCATCATGCCGATGACGTACGCTAGTTCCTGATTGGTTGTTTTGTATAACTGCATGCTTCACTGTTACAGTTTTGATCTTGAATTGACAAGAGGATATATATTTAAGCGACTTCCTGTTCAGGTGGCTCGTTTTTATGTTATATGTGCTTGATATAAGTAAAGGCTCATTTAATGAGCTTTTTAAGTTGTTGGCCGAGATTATGGCCTTAATTTGTTGCATTTAATATCTTAACCATATTTTGAATTGTCTTTAATAAAGTTTTGTTTCAAATTCTGACTTCTTTCTGCATATATGTAGACACTAATCCTTAAAACTCTGCTTTAAGTAGTTGTGACTTCTAGGCTTAGATGAATTTTTGCCCTAGCAGCCTCTAAGCCTGAGGGGCACCCGTCAGCACGTCAACTGCCGTACCTATGTCCTGAGGGACATATAACATGCATGACCAGGAGAGGCCTCCCATATGTGTTACGGCCAGGGTTGTAAAAAAACCAGGTTTTTTTCAAAAAAACCCCCAAAACCGGGTTTTTTTGGTTTAAACCTGGTTTTTTTGGTTTAAACCAGGTTTTTTTGGTTTAAATGATTTTATATTTTAGAAGAACGATGAATATTAATATTTTCAAATATTTGAAGTCAAGCATTAAACAAAAATTACTTTAAGTTATTTTGTTGAAATTATTTAATAACATTTTTACTATTTTAATTTAACCATTATAATATATTTTTATTATTATAATATTTTAATATACAATAAACAATAAAAATTATCACATATATGTATATATATAAATCAATCCCTACTACTAACACACTAGTCTTTAATCTACATTTTCTTTTAAAGAAAATTAAACTAAGAAATTTTAACTGACACAAATAACAACTATTTGAAAACTATTTGCAAACTGAAGATAAGAATCACAAACTAATGAAATATATCCAAACATTTTATTAAGGAAAGAAGAAAAAAACTTGACATTTCTTGAATAGATATCTTACAGCAGTATTGAATAATAGGAATGAATAATAAATTTTACCCTCAATCATTGTTCTTCATTTGTTTCATTATGACCACTAATTTTGATGCTGTCTCTACTCCTAATCTGTTTCGCAATTTTGAATGAACTACACCAAATATTGAAAAAATCCTTTCAACACAGACAGTCGATGCTTTGGTTGTAGTTAGCATGTTCACAAATTCCAAATCATTCTCCGTAATCAAAGATTTACCTGAAACTTTATAAAACTATTCCACCATTCAAAGTCAGACATTGTATCAACAACTTTGGGGTAAAAAAAAAACATTTTGATCACAATTATGAAATGGTTCCAACTTCCCCAAAAATTTTAATGTAACTGCTAAGAAACCAGAGCCACATATTTGTTTGATAAATTCAAGACCCTTGTTTTTCTCTTCTTTTGTGACATTAATTCCTAGGTTAGAAATTAATACTGATGGGCTTAAAATAAATGCAGCAAAATGTGCATCTACTAATGATTGTTCATATCTCTGTTTATACGCTAATGATATGGCCTTTTTATTGTTTGATGTTGATGCTTCTTTTAGCTTCAATTCTAGCTTTTTCCATGCTAATACACATTCAGCGAGAGAACAGCTATTCCTCTGTACAAAATCAATAGTTTCGGCGATTAGTTTCAGAATCGCAATCATGTCCTCAACATTTCTTTTTAAACAGATACTTAAGATTTTACTGGCGATGTCACTATCGATCTCAGATCTGTGATCCTCACAAACTTTTGTAAGAATTGACTAATTTTTAACATAAGATTCAAGTGAATCACAATAAGTATTCCATCGCACCTCTAGAGGAAGTACCAACACACTTCCACCTTCTGCATGATACCATGCTTTCGGGAGATGATGATTGCGAAATATTTTTAAATACTTGTAACATGTTTTGTTACATCCCTTTTAACCAAATCTTTGGCTAACAGATTTAAAATGTGGGCACTGCACCAATATGTAAGTCCCAAAAAAACCAAGCTCTTCATGCAGAATGTTTCTGGCAGAAACCATATTTGCAGTATTGTCTGTGACAAAACTTGATATATTACATTTAAACTTTTCTTCTGCTGTCTGTACTGAACTCAAAACCAAATTTGCTAAATAATTTCCAGTATGTGATGAGTCGGATGTGTCAATAGTATAAACAAGAGTGACTTTACCACACTCTTTGATAACACTTATACACACAATAGGTTCATTATGGATGTTCGATCATCCATCCATTGCCATGCAAACTGTTTTGTTTTCTAAATCAGCTTTACATCTCTAAAGTTCATCATTGTAAATCTTGGGCAACCATTTTTCTTTTTTAAATAAAAGTTTTGGTATTTCAAAAAAACCAAGTCTGGTTTTTTTTTAAAAACCATTTGGTTTAAACCAAGGTTTAAACCATGGTTTAAACCAGCGTGGTTTAAACCTAAACAACCCTGGTTACGGCCACTGGAGCACCGCCACCTGCGCATCCTGAGACACCTGATGAATCGCCAGAAGACAACCAATGACTTCGTCACCGGAAACCCATAAGAGGAACCGGGTCCTAGGCCATAATGTTGAGTTCCCCCGATGACCCTTTCTTTCCCGCGGCATCCGAATATCGAGTCCTAGAGTAGGAGGAAACGACTAGCTCTTCTGTCATGGTTATCGCTTGTGCGATAAGAGAAGCTTCTCACCAACCTGGGACCAAGAAGAAACTCGGTCCCTGATGCATAGACACGTCTTGGCTAGGGGTGTCCCTTCCCAATGGCTCTGCTTTCAGTGAGCTCCGCAGTGAAATACAGAATGTCTCTGATCGACTCCATTAAGAAGATCATCCACATATAAAATAACAAATAAAACATATTGCAAAAATGTTAGAAACAACGGAAAATTAGGTTTACACCCACTATCGGACTCTGAACGGCATGGAAAACTCTTTCAAGAATGCTAAAGAAGTGGTCCCGATCGAGTTTAGTAGATAGAAAGTTATGTGAAGACAACCGCTAATCCAACCATCGGGCATGGAAAGGTCCAATTGCACAAAGACACGCTGGATTGGTTTTCAACCCAAGGAGTCGAGTTTTGGCAATGATTGCAGCCACGTTAGTTGGCGAGCCCCCCGCCCATTCCTTGTAGTCAAACAACACAAGAAGTAGGTGATCCCCCTTCAAGATTGGCTTTGTCCACAGCGAGCTGAGGGGCTGCCTTCGTACTTAAGCCCCACTTGTTTTTGGGTACCTCCTGCGCTGCTCAACCATTGAGGTTGGCACTCAACTGCTTCAGCTGCAGCAGATTTTGTGGTGGTTGTGATCCATGGATGCCTGCCAACATGCCGGTAACTATCTCACCTCTGCCGCTGGTATGGTGCAGATAGTTTGCATGCCGTATCTCCCACTGCCCAGCGTCACTACAGAGTCACCATGTATCGTGCTCTACAAAGCTCTATCACGTCGCTGTCAATGTAAAATGCGACCGAGAAATCTGTAAAGAAACTTCCTATATACTTAACATTAGTTTGAGTGTTTCTTCCCGTGACTAGTGTAGGTTCTTAAGGCATATGATTCTCAATCCTCTGACAGTTCTTATTATCTGAAGAAGATGGTTAGTGTTCCACTAAAAAATACTGTATATGTGTTGTCCCTTTAATTCAAGTGATACTCAAGTTGTTGAGGCGAAAAGATAAGAATCATGTACCTGTTCTCATCAGTCCTTAATTGCACATCCTACACTTCAAGCAATTTTCGCTACCTGAAGGTCATTCGTCTACCGAAATGTACTGTGTATGTACATACGGTGCCTTCTCTTTTATTTGGGCGATACTCAGTTTTTGTTTGAGTGAAAAATACAAGAGTCACATGCCTGTTACTTTTAATTGATATAATTGCAACATATCGCTGATGAAATTGCTCCACATAATTTGCAATCTCAAGACACAGATGTAAAATTTTTGGATCAAATTTTATGAGCAAAGAAATCATCCTCACATATCGAAAAGAATTGATTCTATTACATAAGATAATCCAGATCCAAAATTTTGAAAATTATTTCATCCAGGTTTTCTTATAAAGAAAATTTTGGAACCTCAAGATTCTCACCATATCAAAATTATAGTGCCACATTTTTTTCAAAACCCAAAAATTTTGAATAATTTCATATGCTTCACTTTGATAATTAACATACCTAAAAAAATTATTTCAGACTAGATGGAACCCGTCAAAACGTGACGGAAAAAAATACTATAACAATATCAGTAAAATAAGCTTCTTTATTATTTAAGTAGGGCTTCGTATGAAACAGTCTTTCAAATATTTTATTTTAAAAAATCCCCCCCCCCCTCTCCCAGTGAAATGCTATTTCCGATGCAAACTCCAAATGAACACTCCGTAAACAAATGTGTAATGCAAATCAGTTTGACATTACCACCATATTCCCCACGACAAAAAAAAAAAAAAAAAAAAAAAAAGGTCATGGACCTATAAAGTATCATACAAAATAGTCCTATCATAAAGTATCATACAAATTTCCTACTTTCATCTCATATTCAGTATATAAGCACACCCCCCCCCCCCCCTGTGATAATGCAATCGAATGAGCTCCTATGCGCATATGTATTGCATCTGCCCAAAGGCACCGTTGAAATTCGATGTTAAAAAAGGTTTTAAAATGTCCTCTTTAATCATTGTTCGTTTCAAATCCATATCTTCTAAAACGCATCCATTATTTTAAGCTAATCAATTTTTATGTAAAAATGAAGAATTTTTGTTAAAAATAATAAATTAATATGCAGATGAGGGAGAATTTTAATGTTTTCAATTGTAATTTATTTGTATGGTTTCTTCTATCCCTTTACATAATCAGGATGATTATTCCTTTTCCATCACAGTCGGTCTCTTATACAGTTAAATATCCAATGGATCTTTAAAAAAATAATAAATAACAGTTCCTAGCATATTCTGATTCAACATATACATCAACGAATTCAACATATCAATTTTATGTTAATCATAAACTAAAAATAGTTTTTTTTTTCTTTTGACAGATTTTATATTAGCGCCAAAATACTCTATCTTATGGATAATCTGATCTTATGATTTATCAGGTTTTTATTATTATTATTTTTTTTTTTTACTTTTCATGAAGGTTAGGGATACCTATTTTCAATTGTTGCAACTTTCCAAGGGGCTATTTTACATTATTAAAACAAACGGATGGTCATTGTTGAGATAGAATTGAAAAATATTTCATGCTTGAAAATTATTTAAAAAGTCGTTAAATTAAGCGGCAGATTTCAAATAAATTTCAATCGAAAGCTTTTTTTTTTTTTCTAATTGAGGATGTAAGAATTGAAATTGTAAAATGTAGTAAAAAATTAAATTTTTAGTATTTAGAAGTGATGTAAGCGCGATGAAAGCTAAAGCGATAGTGCCGTTTGTTGTCACAACCATTATACATGTCTAAATATTGCCACTGTGTTTTGGTTGGCGTCCAAAAGTAGACTACCATTTTTTGACATCGAAAGAAAAATTCACAGTGAAAGAAATAAGACTTTGCCGCTAATAAGGAACTGTTAAATGAACTTATAACAAACCTACCAAAATAATTCCTATAAAATATTAGCCTTACATTGTTTATTCTAGCTAAAAATACAATCATTATTTCAAGTTTTTTTCCCTGAAATTCTTTACTTTTGTGAATTTTTTTATTAAAAAGGGAAATCTTAATAATTTAAATCCTATAATTCCTATAACTTAATCCTATAATTTATAAAAAGTAATTGGTAACATGTAATCAAGGTATGCAATCAAGATGAAGCAACCAATAAAGGCTCCAGTTCTAATCTTTAAAATTAAAAATTGAAATATCAGTTAATATTATGCCATGTTGACACAATCATATAAATTTTTCTTTTTAGTTTTATCAATGTTAAAATGCATTTCAAGCTAAGCATAATGTCATTTTCACCGGTACAAACTTTTCACACGTACATTTATGCTTAAGCACCATGCATGCAAATAAAAATATATTTTGCATTTAATTGTAATGAAAAAAATGGCATCAACAAAGTTATAATGCTTAATGATAAAATGAACCCAATGGACAATATTTCCGTGACGTCACAGTAAATATGAATTTTTATTTGCTTATAAAACACACGGATAAATATTTTTACAGAAATACTTAAACATTTTAACTATATTTTAACTTACAAATTAAAAAATTCGGCCTAAAAGTCACGTGCTTTTAATATTTAATATTTATTTTTTATGGTCGCAATCATTGAGTTCAGAAAATAAACTCTGTACGTCGCAACAGTGGGCATTAATCCGATTGCCGACTTTATGACATCATAAGCAGAAGTAAAATTTTAATTTAAGATTACGGCTAATTAATTAAATTTTCGAACAAACGAATGTACAATAACAAATCTGTGACCAAATATCTTTCATTTAAAAAAAGAATGATGTAATTTGATGTAGTAGTTTGTTCTCATGGATTGTCGAAACAAAACGCTTAGCGTTTTAAATATATAGATGTTGTCTTGTCATGCATCCTGTGTCGAGCACAACCCTCTTAGATTTCCACCAGTGCCTCAACAAGAATTGTTCATCTCATTCACGGCCAGTAAATTGGTATCAGTAGATTTTCTTGAGCATTTTTCTAAGGATTATCATGTGCTGACATTACTCGACCACTTCTCTATATTGATGGAACTCTTCCTAATTATGTCTCCCATATATCTAGCGGTGTTTGTTGCTTTTACAAATTAAATCACCAATTCACCCTTGAGTCTACTACAGGTGTGTGACAGCTATACAACAAGTTTATCACAAAATCGAGTATGACAATATAAAGTTGCCAAACTGTATGTGTTCCAGCTTTGTGACAATGTTTACATCAAAACTAAAATTTCCTTTAAATCCTGAAACATTGGTCCTTTTGTAATTAAGAAAGTACTTTTTGATGTCCCCCTCTCTGTGACAGATCTGAAAAATGAAAAAACCCAGTCCTTTGTAATTAATAGAATGCTCACTGCACATAGATGACAACATCTCTTCTTGCAACAACCATCTGCATTGTCTACACAAAATGCATCAACATCTCTCTCTCTTATAGCTTGAGCAGCAGGCACTAAATCTGCTTAATTTTGTTTTATATACTAATATAATTTATTTTTATTTATATTGTTTTACAGGTATGTCAACAGTTTCATGGGTCCACAGGAGGTTGTTGCCACTCTTGTAAAGAGTATAATTATATTCTAGTGTTTTATACAGTAATAGTGTCAGTTTTATGGTACACAGTTTCATAGTAAAATTATTTGTCCTTATTTATATCAAAATTTTTTTTCTCATCTTTCTTATTATGAAAATATTTTTTTTTTTAAATCCCCCGCGGATCCGTTTTTTCACAATTACCATGGTATTGCCAAAGATATTCCTTTTTAGTATTGATGATATTGCTAAAGTTTAGTACTTTTAATATCATGGTTGATATTATGTTTATTGTTGATGTTAGTATTGCTGTTTATTATCAGTATTGATATATTTGTGGTGTGCACTTTATATTACTATTTAAAGAGTAGAATTTTTCTTTTCAGCATACAACCTTTTAATCTCTATCATACTTTGGTGATAGTGTTTGATAATTATTTTTAATGAATAGTACATTTTTATTGTTAAGTCATGACTAAACTTTCTGGTTTTACAATTTTGTAAATTTTGGTATTTATAGACTAGATATGTCAGGCATTTTTTATAATTTTATCCCCCCCCCCCTTTTTTTTTTTTTTTTTTTTTTTTTACTAGCAGAAAAGTTTGCTATTTTATGGAGGTTTGTTACGAATTTAAGTAAATTTTTTTTTATCATTATTTTTTGAATGTGCAGTTATTGTGTTTAAATTACCTTATTATATGTAAAGATCTGACACAATTTTATTCTGCTAGCATTCTATGTGATAACATTTATGATTATTACTGTTTATACTCATGTATGCTTATAGAAGAGACTACTGTTCTCTTTGGCCGTCTTTTTTTTTTCGGGGTGTGGGGGGAGTGTGAGAACATTATTTATTATTATTATTGGCATTCAAAATTTTGTTTTCCCTTTAGCTGTAAAAGTTTTGATTTAAATTTTCTTTTCACCTTTCACATCTTTTGGTCTTGTAAAATTTTATTCAGTGTTGGATGTATTGTGAGGGAATTTTCTCATTATTATTTCGCATTTGGCATTTTTTTGCAGCTGTATGTTCTGACTTGCTGTTTGCACAACCTACTATTACCAGTAGTTTTCATTGCTTTCTCCCAGTGTAGCAGTTCACGGACGTTGATATGCAGCAGTTCAGATTTTTCATACTTTTTTGGAAGGTGGGGTTTTTTTCAGCACTGTGTTACGTCATTCCTTATGTAGTATGTTTTCTTCCTCTCTTAGTCAGCTGACACGTGGCATATTTATGTTCCAGGCATCATTAGTAAATTATTTGCTTTCATTAGTGGTATTTAAAATCTCAGTTGTTTTCTCTTTGCAAATCAATTTTAAAAATTTGTGTTTTCAGTTCTGTAACCCTCAGGGTGTTGGTATTAAAGTATTGACCATTGACTTTTACTGTCTGATGGGTTTGCTGTGGTGAAGTTTCATGCCTGAAAACAAAAATGTTTTCTTTTTTTTTTTTTTAAGTTTTATTGTTTAGTTTTGTTAGGTTGTTTCGTTTGGTAGAGGGATTCTTTTGATTTATTCTGCAATTTTTATTAAGTGACTGGCCAAGAGGACTTATTTTCTCTTTGAATTTCAAGATCAAATAAAAGAAGAATAATTTTTTAATTTAACAAAGTAGTCTTATTTAGTCGTCATTCTTTTATGTTACACTATTCTAGTAAGAACATTTTATTTCTTATTTCTAAATGTGACCATAAAGAACTGCAAATATTACATAGGAATGTTAGGCTGGATATCAACAACAACAAAAAATGTGTAGCCTGGAGTTATATAAATACTTACTTCTTGCCTCCTCCCCACTCCAGTACCATCAAAAGCATTCTTTTTATACCAAAAACCACTCTTAAGAGGCTATTTCACTCACACAGAAACAGCCGTTCATTAATGTTAATCCTAAGGGAGAATTTTTTTTAATATCTTGTTGCATTTAATTTTTTTTTTTTTCTTTTGCATTGGGTAGCTGAGGTTGATCTCTACAAAGGCCATTTTTTACTTTTTCGATTTTGTTTAACAATTTTTTTAAGAGATACTTTCATTTTCGGAACCAGTTTCAAAAGTGAAAGTATCCGCATAAAAACACTGTGCAAACAAAATTGGAAAAGTAAAAATGTCTTTTGTAGAGATCAACATCAGCTATCCAATGCCAAAAAATAAAAAATAAAAGTATTGAAATACAAATGAGATATTTAAAAAGTTTCTCTCATAGGATTAACATTATAGAGCAGGTGTTTTTGTGTGAGTGGAAGTAGCCCCTTAATTGCACTTTCTGACCTCTTAGTACATGCCAGTACTTTATGAATGTGTGTCTCTATTGCACTGTATGTTTTAAAAATTTATTATAGGAAAAGGAAGTCCAAGAATAAAAATATTGTACATAGTTTAAGATTAATTTGATGTCTAATTTAATTGGAAGAAACATAAAATCATGTACCTTGTACAACATGAATACAGTAGATACAGTTTGAAACTAAACAAAACATTAACATAAAACATAAGTCTATTTCACATAGGAAGATTTGCTTCCAACACCTTGGAAAAGTAATTTCTCACTTTAACTATCTTTTTTAACTATGCTGGATAGTACGGAGGACAGGTAGTCTGGAGTCTGCTGTATTTTATTAGACTTTAAAGAGGCACTCCTAGATTGTGCTTAAGCATAGAGCCAACCTTAGGTGTTAATACAGTAAAACTTAATTGATGTAACCCTAGAATTTATCTTTTCATGTTATTAATGATAAAATATTTGTGACTATTAATGTACTTTTGTATTTCTGTTTTATGGAACTTATATTTTTCAGATATGCTTTATTTCTTTGATCAAAATTTTATTAATGAGATTGTATCATAAAAATTTTAATATCTCATAATACATTCGCTATATAATCAGTAATTTATCTTTTGGAAAAATAATGTGCAGTTTATATGTAATGAAAATTGTTTCTATATTTAAATGAAAAATTATATCATTATTAAGAGATTTCTGTAAATATCTATGATGTATTTTTATCTTTTCAGAAAATATGAATTTTGTTCTGCTGAAAGTGTTGATTGTTCTTATTTCCATGATCGCAATGTTATGCAACCTTTAATATCATGGCAAGAAACTAATCAGTGGGAAAATCACCCACCCCAGCTTGAGTTTGACCAACCACCTGTTTCAAACAGATCAACTCAGAGACCTATGCTTGGAAATTTGATTCCAGTGTGGCAACAACATTCATTTGAATGTTGGCAGGCTCCTACTAGAACACCTCCTAAGCAGCACAGCCTTGATTCAACTACAGGTGGTAGGAGGCACACTTCTTCTCAGCAATTTTTTCATTCAAAAGGTAAAAGTTGTATTAATTTTACAAATGTAGCTGAGCAGAAGAGGCGATCTACTCCACAGCATTATCGTAAAATTCATTCAAAAAATTCTTTATCTTTTGGCTTAGACCAGATTAAACATGCGTCAAGTTATAACTTGGAAAATAATTCTAGTTATCCTCCTGAAGCTGTTGGAACTCCACTTGCTAGCAGGCGACAGTGGTTTGTAAAAAGTTCTCGTAAACCAGATGGATCTATTCGTAAAGCAGAGAGTAATGCTTCAAGCCCCCAAAGTCCGTTAATGCCTTTAGATAACCTGCAGTGTTATAAAAGAAGTAAAAATAATGTTCACTCTTCAATGAATAAGTTTTCTGATCTGCATCCACCTTCATACAAACAGCATTCTCTTGATTTGCCATTGCATAGCTATAATTCTCATAATATACAATGCAAAGATGACCGTTATATTCCTGAGTTAATTATTCCTTTTCCACATTCATCTCAATCAAAGACAAAGATTTCACCAGATTTTAGACTTGAAGCTTATAACAGAGATAAGGTTCTTACACGGCAAAAATATTATAGTTCTTGCCGTCATATATATGAGAATGAACCTGCAAATGTATTGTGCACTACACCAGACTTTAATATGCCATGTTGTTATCAAACTGAAAATTACATTTCACCTTTGCAGCAGTATCTTATGGAACAAGCAAAGCTTTCAGGTATTATATGTTTCTACTCTTTCAAATTGATTATATTTTTCAGGCATTTTTACATATTTTTTAGCTTAGTGGTGCCAACTTATTGGCTTTTAGGGTCCAAGTCCAGCCCACCCAATAATTTGTTACCCCAGTCATTTCCGTTGTTCTTTTTTATTATTTATTTTTTACAAACAAAATTTTGCTCCTCCACCTCTTCTTTCGAAAGAAAAAAGTTGACCATACAATTTTACCCAAAAATTTTTAAACCTATCCAGCATTTATTTTTCAAAAGTTGGCATCACTGTTTGTACTTGTAAAAACAGTTGGAATAATATTTTGAAAACTTCTAACTATTTCTTTCTTTCGACATTATTCATAAATGTTCTATTAATAGCTTTCAAATAATAAAAAGTGAAATATTACAACTGGAATCTTCCTTTCAGAGCAGTATTTACCTTCTAAAAATAACTATTTTTTTTTCTAGATGTCTGTGGTTCATTTGTCATAGAATAATTATATTTTCCCCTAAAATAGTCTATTATTTAAAATAAATAAAATATATGAAGCGAATGAGTAAATAAATGGGTACAATGTTATATAGGCTTTGTTAATTTTCATAACATTCATCAAAACATTATAACAATATTAACCAATTTTCTTTCTTTTGTTTATTTTACAATATCAATATAGCATATCTAAGAAAATACATTAGTTTACATAATATAATAACAGAAAATATATTAATCTATATAGCACATAATTGAACTTTATGGGTTTTGGTGCAATAAGATTTTGATTGCACATAATATTTTAAAGTTCTCAGATATCATTCCTCCCTCCTCCTAATTAGAAATTTGAAATTCTTACAAGTTTACACTATTAGAATAAAAAATTAAATTCATTGTTTTTTGTTTTTTTTTCTTTCGGTCATTTTAAAAAGGTTTAAAATAGCAATCTTATTATTTCTTTTTAGGAAAACTGGCTGATTTAAGTGATGACAAAGATTCATTTTCACAGAGTGATGAAGATTCTGATGGACCTAGGGATGATGATGATCATTTTGCTGATGATGAAGGCATGAGTCATCATGATTCATCATCTTTAGAGTATTTAGACAATAACAGATTTTATGAGGAAGATTATGAAGATCATTTTTATTCACCTGTCTTTTGCCTGCCCTATAGGAAATTGAAACCTGATCATTTAAGATCTGGTAAGTTTTTATTTTTATTTATTTATTTATTACATATCTCAAAGCATTAGATGTTTACTTAAAGTTCTATCTTTCTTTACACAAATTTGACTTTTCTCTAGTCTTTTTTAGGGTTTCGTTCATCTCACGAAACCCTATTACTCCCGCTCCGTTGTCTGTCTGTCACAGAGCCATTCTCAAAAACTATGTAACTTACAGAGTTGAAACTTTGTGTATAAATCTGAATACCAGCTATAAAGAGCTCAAAATATTAAAATTTGAAAAATTCGTATTATTTTAATAAATAGAGACAAAAAACCAAAATTCTAACAGCCTTTTCCTATTAAATTTAAACATTTTTCGTTATAGCAGATGCCAAAAATTAAAAATCCAAGATGAAATTCTTTCTACAATAATTAATTTTCTATCAGACGATTTCCACATGAAAAATGAAAAGGAAATAAAAAGTTTCACCAATTGAAAAAAAGATTAATATAAAATAAAATTGATTGATGTCATAGTGGTATAGTGGTAATAAAACGGAAAGATTTCTCATTAATACAAGGTGTATGTGTATCTGTATGTACACAAAGCAGATTAATATCACCTCATTAGAGAATTAAAAAGAAAATCTGACGTCATATCGGAAGTTTAACGGATTTTTCAAATGTTTCAGAATAATACAAAGCGAGTATCAATATGAGTAATAGAGAATAGTAAATTTATGATATAAATGCTGGACGATTACACCATGAAACATTACTACATTAAAGACAAAACATCACAAATTTACTGAATGGTGTATACAAAAAATTTGTATACACCATTCAGTAAATTTGTGATGTTTTATACTCACATCTTGAATGTAGTAAATATATGAGTTTGAGGAACATATTGAATCATGATAAAAACCCAATTACGGAAATATTCGCATATTTTAATATTTTGAAGGTGTACAACGTGTTTAATTTTGAAATTATTTTTTTTAAATATCTCTTTTAGTCCACATGGCAGATATTATTATGACAGAATATAATAGCAGGCTTGGCCCGCTATCGGGCTGGTTTAGATATTCGAGAAAACGAGAAAAATAGACTGGTAAATTTTTACTTTATAAAAAACATGACTTTTCTTTTTGGTTGCTAAATGAAATTTATTTGGATTTATTAAAGAAAGGATAAAGTATTTTGAAAGGAATATTAAACGAAACCCTTTGAGCGATCTTCGATCACACTTACCCACTTGTTTTTTCTTATCTCCTCTAATATATGAAGGGGTTAGAATGATAGTGGAGTAAGTCAATATTTAGTAATTTGAGAAATAAAGGGTTTTGTGAAACTTGTCGTATTGCCGTTGCATTAGGATGTCCAGCTTGTTTTGCCCTCTAGCGACTGCCGAAGTGAACTATGACTTATTTGAGTGTCACACTGAGAAATTAATATACGTTCAGTAAAAATATGGTTACCTAGATTTTTCAATTTTTATAGGGAAAAAAAATCTACTTTCAAATGCAATTTGGTGGAAAACAGTATCTTAATTCACTAATTTATTATGGCTTTTTAAAATAAAAAATTTGGTATTTTTTACTTTTTTTGGACTTAGTGGTTACTATTAGTAATTTTTTCCCCTCTTGGCGACTGCATATTATTGTTGGTTAAAGAACTGAAATGGCTATTATTAATTAGAAAATAATACAGTGTACCGTAAAATTTCTAAACTAACAGTAATCTTAATTACTAATGGAGAACTAGAGTTCTTTTCTAATCACTTTTATTTTACAATACATTCAAACACATACAAACCACACACAAACATATTTACATGGAAAGGTAAGTTCGTAGAGTTTCTGAGAGCATGGCACTCCACACACTTTTCTGTGGTGCTAAACGTAAGCGACCGAACTCTGTCGTCTCAAAAGCACATCTCAAAAACGGGGCTGCTTCGATCCATGTTCTCTGTATTTTTTTAATTGGATGACCACATGGTATATCTGGGGTCTTATTAACAAGGTTTAGTTCTGAACTGTCACCAATCCACTTTGGCACGGAAAATAAGTATCTCGTTAAAATTGTTTATATCGTCATCCAGCTGGATTTTGTAAGATTTTCGGCAGATGCAATTAGAATGTTTATTAGCACTTAGAAACCATCTGGTTTTTAGAAACGTTACAACAGACACCTCAAAAAGTAAAAGAAAAGAAACTGTCACTGATTTTATATAAAATGCAAAAATAATAATAAACATTTTAATGAGAGATAATTTTATGAATTAAAATTATTTAATTTAAATGCAAAAAAAAAAAAAGTTTGTGATACAGTAGAAGATTTTTATAACACAAACCTAAAAACACGAGGTTGTGCGTTGTGCGTTATATAGAGTTTTGCATTATATAGATCACATTTCACACATCATTAAATTTAGCTTGTAAAACATGGCCAAATATGTGTGAAATATACCAAAATACATCAGAGTATCTTTACATTGCATTCTTTATTACCAGGAGTTGTGCAGATTATAATTTTTTGCATAATATAGATCATTCCACACATTGTTAAATTTACTTTATAAACATTGTCCAAACATACCTGTACCAAATCATAACAATTTTTTTATTAATTAGCTCTGAATTAAAGAGATAAAGTTGAACTAATGTATAAAATTTAGTCCTCTAGAGAATAGCAACTATTTATAATGTGGGAATTCAGGTGTTTTTTAACTGAAAATTCATTGTTTACATCTGAGAAGTTGTGCGTTATATGGAGAATTGCGTTATAAAGATCATCTACTGTATTTAAATTTTTTTTTTCAGTGGAACAATTGTGACTTGAACTATATTTGGCTATTTATCGTTTGTGCAGGATAATCATGATCAAAAATCAATTTATGAAGTTTCGCTTGCTGTTTTAAATGAAAATTCTAAGGTTATCTTATTGAAGATGTACTTGTACTGGGAAAACATTTTTACTTAATACAGTTTAAACAAGAACGAAAAATCATGCGTCAAGCATAGATTATGTAACACTTTCCAACGCTTCCAAAATAATTTTACAAATCATACTGTTTAATAAGCTAAAAGATAACATCTAAGTAAACAATTTGAAAAACGCATAACATATTTAAAAATGTAATTTCAGGAATTTCCAACATATACAATATTCGGAAAATTATCCGAATACTTTTATTCAGCCCTGTGTATGATCTATAGATTTGTATATATACTACATAGGATGCTAAATTTTAGTTCAGTTAAGAAACGCATAGCACAGTTTAAAATTCTCAGTCTAGAGTTTCTGTCAATAAACGGAAATGTGTTCACGAACTTTTGTGCTTCCCTGTATAGGATCTACAGAATTTATACACACCATGTAATAGACAAAAAGCGAGTTAAAATTAAAATCGCGTTCAGTAACTTAAAATGCACTTCCAGGAATTATTGTTAACAGACAGTAGAGAATTCTTTTGTGTGTCCCTGTAAATGAACGATGAATGCTATACACACAATATTCTGTAGTAAGCCTGTTGTAATGCATCTTAGTGATACATATAAATTTCAATGCGTTTAAAATAGTTAAACATTATTTAAATAAACCACAGATGATTTTTCTCCATAGACATAATGTAACGGATTTCTTTTGACTGTCCCTGTAAAGTAACTATTAGTGCTATGCACACCCTATTCCATATTAAGCTTCTTCTAATGCACCTTAGTGATATATATATAAATTTTAATGCGTTTAAAATAGTGAAACATTATTTAAATAATCTGCAAATGATTTTTCCCCATAGACTGCAATGTAATGGAATTCTTTTGAGTGTCCCTGTAAAAAAACTATAAGTGCTACACACTTCCATTGAAATAGGGAACATGCTATAGATAACGACAATAACATATAAAAATTGCAGAGCAATCCGAGCATATTTACGGGAGTTAGAGCACGGACAGACAAACCAAAGTCATAAACACTTTTCAACTAGGTTGGAAAGTGTTAAAAAAAGGTGAGATCATATAATATGGTTGTGTTAGCTGTTGCATCTTCTGGGATCGCATCTTTGTTATTAGATCAAGGAAGAACAGCACATTCAAGATTCAAAATAATGCTGAATTTGAACGAAACATCAATGTGTGCCATTAGTAAGCAATCTGACCTTGCTGAATTAATAAGAGAAATTAAGTTAATCGTCTGGGAAGAAGCACCCATGATGAGTAAATTAGTATTTAAATGTGTAAACCGTACACTTAAAGACATAAAAAACAATGATTCACAATTTGCTGGAATAGTAGTTGTATTTGCTGGCGACTTTAGACACATTTTGCCTATAGTGAAGCATGGGAATAGAGCTGATGTTGTTTTGGCCACTTTGAAATTTTCTAATATTTGGAGAAATGTCAATATTAGGCATCTCATAATTAACGTGCGGGTGAATCAAATTAAAAATATGAACTTTTCTGATTATTTAATTCAAGTGGGTGAAGGTCAAAATGCCGACTTTACTGAATTCATCATTCAACCAAACAGCTTAAAAAGTGTCATTGAATATGTATAGATGTGAAAGTCATGTTTTATTATTTGCAGTGTTTTATATAAGTGTTTTAAATATTACAAAAAATACTTCAAGCTGTTAAAAATTTTAAACATGAAAATAATAAAATATCAATTTTATTTTATTTCTATTTTAAAATTTGAAAACAAAATTCTAATAAATAGGTACTTCAGAAAAGAAAAATTGGTATTTGGCCTAAAATTGGACTGAATATTTGGCATTCAAGTATTTGGCCAAATCATAATTCTTTACATCCCTGACCCTGCCTTGAAGTATAATATTTAAAAGGATTTATTAATTTTTCATAATAAAAAATTCTGTCAAAATTTTTTTTATTGCCCAAGTCTCGTGGCACTTTTTTCAGTAATTCAAAGTGCATGGGACCTATTTCAGCTATTCATTTTGGACAGAAATTTCATGTTCATTATTATAATAGTATTCAAAACTTTCGAAAAACAATTAGTTCTCTATGTAGATAATGTATACATTTTAAGCATTTTTATAATTTTTTTAAAGCTGCTAAATATTATAAAGAAAATTAAATATTTTTGTCTTGTTTGAGCTAAGTTCATAAGCAAGATTGTTGAATTTAATTGCAGATATTGATTTCACTTGTCCCTTTTCTTTTGAATTAATTTTATAATTATAGTTTAAAAATAAACTGAAATTATCATTGCATCATAAAAAATACTCTTAATATATTTTATTTCAATTAAGGTTCGAAAACAATGAATGGCCATAAAACAAATGAAGCCTTGCCTTCCTCGTCTTCTTCAACTCATCAAGATTCTGATGCACCAACTGTATTACTCCCTCCATATTACGATACAATATGTGACAAACCAGATGATGATGATGCTTCAGAATTTAATAATTTGGATGAATCAGAGGTTAGATTATAGTATATTATTAGTAACGGAATGTTACAGTAGTTTAATAAATATTATCTTATTGTTTGGTTCTTTATAATGAATTATTTTTTGTAGCAGAAAATTTTAAGAACAATAAAATTGTTCCAGTTCTGTTATTTTCATTTTACAGTGATAATTTAATGTGTTTCTGTCTTAATGAGATAAAGTTAATGAGTCAAAGATAAAAAAAATCTATATATATAATGCTAAGATACGTGGTGGCGAAAAAACAGTTATTTCTCTTTTGCCAATGGCAACGAGTGGTTTGTTTTAACAAATCTGCAAATATTAAGAAAAGTATCTGAGGTATCGATTTAAAACTCACCGCACATATGTAAAAACTTTTTCTGCATCCAAAAATAAAATTTTTGTAAAAATCGGCCTGTAATTTTTCTAAATTTTTCCAAAAAACTAGCTATTTTCTGAAAAGGAAAGAAATATAGATTGATTTTTAGAAGTTTTACTTCTTACATACGTAACGACCACATGTTTTTTTCTTTGAAAGTGCGAGCTGATAGAGAGCTAAATTAGACTTTATATTCTTTGTAACTTCCAAATCAGTGTAATTTGGTTTAAATTTTATATTTAACCAAAAAATAAATAAATAAATAAATAAATCTGATATAAGTTTTTTTTTTTAAATATTATTGAGTTTTATTTATATTTCGTACGCTAGCGACTTTTAATGTTACATTTGTTGCAAACTCCAACTAAGTTTCTAGGTATCAAACGTAAAGTTTCAATTTCTATTTTTAGAATTATTGTAAATTGGCTTTTTCCTATCCTTCAATGTTCATCTACAATTAATCCTATTTAATCATACTGGTAGAGAGCTTTAACATATTTTTTTAATAATCCTGAAAGATGAAATATGTCTGTAAAAGTAAGATTTAAAAAAAAGATAACTTAACGATCACATGTAAGTTCTTTAACAATGATACATTTACTAACCTAAAAAATGAAAATGAACTCAAATCTAAAATCCAGATGTTAGACTGTGCTTGCACCCAATACTACGTTCAGATCGGATAGTTAAGATATCTTAGACCGCTGAACTCACTTAGTGAGGTCCAGAAACTCACTCAGTGAGTTTGAACTTTCCATTGCTAGATACAGTCAGTACCGCTCACTCTGATTGACTCTGGAGGCCGATTGGCTGTTGAGTGTGCTTTTAACATATGCGCATGAGCACTGAACACAGTGATGTTGAGTGAGTTATCTTAAATGCGTTTGGCGTTGTGGACAGGTATTCAATTCCGGGGAGGTACCACCTCAAAAATGGCGGTCTAAGATATCTTAAATGTCTGATGTGAACAGGGTACAAGTAAAAAGACAGGGCAATGTTTTTAATTTTTTTTTCTCTTTTACACGAAAACAAGAGGAGTAGCCATGTCACTTTCTTAGCTACTCATTTAAAAGCTATTTAGTGGTTTTAATTTTTTTTTCAACTTTTAACTAGCATTACTTTGTGTTATATTTTACATGTATTTAATATATATATATATTAGTATTTAATAAATATTGCACATTATTTTGTAATGTGGTGTAAACAGTATAACAGAAAAATAAAGTATTAGTTTCAACATTGAACATATAACAATTTATAAAAAAAAAAAAAAAAAAAAATACTATACATTTTTTTATAAATCTTTAAATTTTCATATTCAAGAGACACTTTTTGTAGTTTCCAATTGGCTGTTTTGGCCTTCACAATCTTGTGGAGCTGAAATTTTAAAATGAGTTCAAACTGACTATATGCATATACTGTACTTTCTGATATTTTCCACCTCTAACACCAGGCAATGTTGCCAGATTATAGAGTTTTTATTATTCAAATTAGTTACCAATTTTTCTAGCTTTTTTACTAGTAGTCTTCGCTTTTTTAATCACACAATGTCTGTCATTCTATAAAGCTTAGAATACTATTCTGAAATAGCGGTAAATGTGTTAAATAAAAAAAAATCTCCAACTTGGCCACACTGTGGCTATGAGTAAATGTATTTGTGCAAAGTGTATTTTCTACATCAAACATAGTGGAAATGCACAAGGCCTAGTGGGCCACAGAGAAATTATTGGCATGCTAATTGTGACCCGCAGGCAACATATTTTACAAGCCTGAGTTAGATATTAAAAGGACTGTATTTTTTGTTAAATTTTGTTAGTTCTTTTAAATTTTTTCTGTTTGAGACAGACAAAGATTGATAGAGAGCATTTTTCAATTCTGTATATTTTTATTAATTTTACATTTGAATTCTAATCATATGAACTGATTTTATTTTTTATTCTGTATTCATGTTATCTTTAAATATTTTTAATATCGACATAGAAGAAAAATTTTAAAATACATAACTGACCCTTAAGTTGTTAACACTATATGTATGTTGTTTTTGTTTAGGAATCTTCTACTTCCAAGGGAGATATTCAGAAGTATGCTGAAGACAATTTGAATAGACATACTAAAGGAATATTTAGAAAGAAGTTTTCCTTACAAGATATGCTATCTTGGTCAAAGGTATTTGTAATCCCCCCCCCCAAGTATTAAAAATTGTGTACACTTCAAATAAAATTAAATTTGTGTATATTGATATTGTGCTTTTAAGACATTCATTAATTATGCATGTGAAAACTGTGGTATTGTCTAGGTATTTTGTTGTAATATGTATGTTTTCTTAATATTAATAAAGCAAGAAGATAATTGTTGTAAAAGCATTGTTATTAAAAAAATATATCACTTTTAACTTGAAAGCTAAAATTATTAGTAAATTTCTTAAGGAGTATTCTCATAAAATTTTAGAAAACTTGGTAAAGTTATGACAGCTTTAGATTGATTGATTACTTAATTAATAATCTCTCATTTATAGTCTAGCTTACTTATTGTGAAGCTGATGTAGCTTTGAAAAACATTTGCTATATTTGATAGCTGTAATAGTCAGTACAATTTTTTTTTAAGTAATGAGACATTTTTTTCCCTAAAGAATGTCATCTAATCATTTTTTAAATTTTATTATAATTTATTGAACAAAATCTAACTTTTTGAACAGCTGAATTTAAAGTTGATTTACACATTTCTTTTTCAATCACATATAAATGATATTTGCTGTCAATATTTTGTCTCTTGAAATACACTTTTAAGTTTTTAGTATATCCACAGAACATTTTGATGACATTGATTCTTTGTTTTCAAATTCCATGTTGTCATCTTTGGATTTATCAAATTCAGATGGATTTAGAACTTTAACAATGGTGTTTTCATCTGTTTCTGGATCTTCTATTTCTAGATTGCTTTCACTGCTAATGTAATCAGTCAGTGTAATATTTCTAATTACATTTCTTTTTCCGATCATTCAAATCCCCCCCCCCTCCCCCCCCCCAAAAAAAAAAAAAAAAAAAAAAAAAATCTGTCTTCAGGATCAATTTTTGGAATTTTTTCTTTGTCCATAGAAAAATCCTGCATTTTTCTAGAAGTTTTGAAAGATTTTTAGTTTAACAGAGCACCACGCATCTAAAAATTCTCATACGATTTTTACACCAGCAACGAAACTCTGATTCAATTTAAGTTTTAACAAATTCGTCATATTTTCCTCATTCCCTTTGATGCATTTTATTATACCCATGTTTAAAGATTGGATTTTTGATGTGGAATTTGGCAGAAAATGTAAATAGTGCAATGTTTTTGAACTGGATGTTTGTTTTGTGGGCAGTGCATTTATCAATCAAAAGTGCGTCTATCCTGCTTTGACATTTCGTTATTAAAGTCTTTCAACTATTTGCCGAAAATTTCTGAAAACCATTCTTTTTGATTATTCTGGTATTCTGTAGGTAATTCCACTGTTTTGAGACAGTGAGGATTCTTAGATTTTCCTATAACTGAAATTTTTCTCTTATCCAATCCATCCATATTGCAGAAAAATAATGCAGTTAGTCTGACTTTGAGAAAAGATTCCTTCTTTCAATGCAAATGTGTTTTCTGGTAATAGTTGATTTAAGAAAATCCTCTCTTCATTAGCATTGTAAACATCTGAAATTTTAAATTGTAAACTTTTCTTTTCTTTACTTCTCAATCTTTCTTCGATTACTGAGTTTTCTACTTGTGCTCTTTCTTCATTTACAGGTTGAAAAGCAATTGCATGGCGATTCTTAGTGTTGAAGCCATCCATTACCTGCAACAAAATCTTTTTTTTCCTAAACTCACTGACATAAACCACTTAAAAAAGGCATTTTTCAACCTTATCATATGTTGAAAAAAGAAAAAAAACTGCTTTCTGCCCAAGGCAATAAAGCTTTCATGATATATTTTTTAACAAATCACTCCTATTCTTTAAAACTGTCAATAAAGAATTAACTGGAATCTTGAATTTTTTTGCAAGTTCACACTTTTTCATTCAACCTTCATCAACCAATCTTATCGTTTTAGTTTGTAATGACAAACATTTTCTGTTTTAACCTGCCATGGTCTAAGACCACTTAAAAGAACTAACTTCTCAATCCTTGCATCAAAAAGCAACTAAAAATCATGGTGATTGTTATTCTTATATATGCATTTTAAAGGTCAAAACGATCTCCCAACTATAGAGTGAAATTCACCGCAAAAATGCCCCATATCACATACAAAGAAAAGATACAGTTCCTTTGTTTTTCAAACCTTTGTTCTTCCGATATCACATTTTGTTTAACTGTCCAGCCAGACAGTAAAATAGTGAAGCTTTTGCTTTGTTCTTGAACACTTGAACAGATAAATTTTGCAATATCTGATAATGACATTTTCAATAGTTTGTTGTAAGCGATATCTTTAACATTATTTAACTATTTAAAATCCAAAGGGACTGAAGAAAGAAAATAAATAAAAATGGTTTTAATCTATATTTTGCTACATCTAATCTCACAGTAAGCAGGCTCGACTGTATTTATTTCTCCATTTGTGTGGTTACTATAATAATTTAATGTAACTTAAAACACAGGAAAGATGTGTTCATTTAATTAAAAATAACTATTAGAAATGCTAAAATACTAAAAAGGAAAAATTATACTTATTGTTTTTATCGCTGCACAAGAATTTTTTTTTTCCTGGAGCAGTCAACAAATTAATAAAAACCAGCGGGGACGACCGAGCTATGCTTGGTTAAAATTAGCTTTGCGTTCAACTTCTCATAACAATAAATTCTCGCTGTATTATTACAAAAAATAATTTTATTTTTTAACAGTATTATTTACAGAAACAATCAATATTAAAACTATGTACATATTTACAACGAAAGGGCATCTTTCCAACTACATTTGAATTCTGTTTTCAAGAACGTTCTAGACTCTGATTGGTTGAATGACATATCACAGCTTCTATTGAGAATTTCTAGAAAATTCCTTCCGAATCTGAGAGCCAATTTTTTCGCCAAATATTGCTAAGTTCGGCAACATTCTTTCATTTAGTGTGAAGCATGTGTTGAGAAAGTTCTATATCGCCTGATTGGTTCAATTCTGTTTTTGAGAATGTTCTATGGACTCTGGTTGGTTGAAACAAGTATCTTGGCTCCTATTGAGAATTTCTAGAAAATTCCTTCAGATTTTAAAAGCCAATTTTTTTCACCAAATGTCGCCACATTTGGTGACATTTTTTTTATTTGGCACCAAGCCTGAGTTTTGGCATTGGTAATCTTAAAAGTCTATTTTCCCTCTAAATTTTGTCAATGTCACCAACATTTCATCAAATATCGTCAAATTTGGCGAAATGTTGCCAACTTTGCGACTTTGTTTACTGCCAACTGTTCAATAACTTGATAACTGTTTCAAACTTTAGTCTCATTGAAATGCATTGACCCATAGTGACCTCAAAATGACCCACTAATCAAATTTTCTCAAACATCTGACCTAACCCAATGGTCTTCTTGTGCCCGAAAACTGTAGGAATACATTGTAAAATACAAAATTTCATCAAAATCGTTCGAGCCCTTTTTAAGGTAAAATTTGCATAAGGGGCTGTACATATATAACAATATCAACGTTTTTGGTAATTTTGGATCCCCTCCTCCTCCTTATGATACCATACGTTATCATTCATTGACCTCCCCCCCCCCCCCCCCCCCCCCACCAATGATATTGTTATCAATGTCTAAAAACTCTTTTATTTGTACAATTTTTTCTTTTGTTATTCTTTTTATATATTTACAGTGATATACAGATATGGTTTTACATTTATTATTCACATACTTCACTGATTCAAATCAAGAGAAGAAATCAATAAAAAATATCTGTTATATATGAAATAACTTTATATCATCTAATACTTATTATAAATAGTTACTATTTAAAAGTATTTGTTAATAGCTTTTGTTGCATAATACATTCAACAGTAATATTGTCTTCTTGCATGGTGAAGGACAAGCAGAATTTCTTATAAACAAAACAGATGGACTCTCTCTCTTTTCTTTCTAGTATAAAAACAAGTATCATTTCAAACATACTTTGCACCTGGTTTCTCAAACAGCAGATTATATGCGTACATGGCAGATTAATAAGAATGTCAAATGTTGGGGTATTCCATAATTTGGAATCAAATTATTTTATAATCATTTAATGGTTTTACTAATACCTGTATGATAACAATATCAAAAGACAACCTCCCTCCCCCTAGAGATATCTTATGATATCAAGTGCCAGACCCCCTTCCCTCCTAAAGTGATAACGTTAAATATGCACAGCCCCTAACCCCCCCCTCCCACACACACAGTCACACAAGATGTCTCACACAAAACACACGAGATTTGCTTGTATTATAATATATGATATATGCACAAATACTAGGCTTTATTTTTAGCATTGTTTAATAGTAATTTTAAATTATTAAGCCTTTTACTCGCTCATCGAAATAGAGGAAAAAAAATTCACTGGTCATATAGAGATGTAGTTGACTAAAAATTTTTCTAAAAATAAGTTCTTTAAAAAAATAAAAAAATAAATAAAAATTAATTAAACAGTACACATTTTATGCAAAAAATCTGGAAGTTTTCTTGATTTTACAAATTTTGTAGAGTTTGACATAAAGTTCTTATCATAAAGAAATGCCGACATTTCTTATATAGCCTTTTTTCATTTATTAATGTAATACTATGTCACAGACAAATTTCACAAAACTGTGGTGAAAAACAAAAATTCTATTTTCAATCATTCAAAAAATTTTCACACTCCATAAATTTTCTTTAATTTATACGTTATTAAAAGGAAAGCAATTCTTTGTATTAAACAAGTTAAATGAATATTTTACATTTTCCTGCTTGAAAACAAATGTTGAGAAGTAAGTGTAAGCTCAAGCATTTATTGGCTTAACCAAATTATATAAGTATCTTTTTCCAGAAAATAAATCGACTGAAAATATTTTATTCTTATTCCTATATTCTTCTTACTTTTTTAATTGAAAGAAGTGTTTTGAATTTGTTTTGAGATTCAAGTATGCTTGTAAAAATATTCAATAATCTTTTTATTTAATTCAGGATCCAATAAGAAAACCTATGATTACAACTACTGATAAATCATTAAAGCGAGATGCGTGTGAAGTTTTCAAACTTATTCAGACATATATGCTTGATCACAAAGCAAAAAGTGGGCAAACCTACGAAGCTGTAGTGTTGGACATAGCTACAAGAGGGTGGAGCAAGCCTGCTTTGAGAGATGAGTTATATATCCAGATATGCCGACAGACTACTGAAAATCCTAGAAGGTTTCAAAGTTATTTTTAAATTTAATGAATTATGTTTATAAGTGTATAGACGTGTTATTACATTGCACTAATAAATTTATTATTTAAACTTTATTATTTTTTAACAATTTGTCTTTTTGGTATCATGTTTTATAATTAACCTACTTAATTTTCCTGCCATCTGCATAAAAATGTTGAAAGGACTTCAGTAAAGATTTTTATAAAATAGATTTATTTAAATGTAGAAATGTGTTTTATCTATCTAGCAGTTGTTCAGATACTTAGCCACTGAAGTTTTTGAGTTGATAGGCAATGCTGCGACAACAAAAAAGACTAGGATCATTTCCAGACATCTTCAACTCACTGTTAAATATATTGAGGTTGTTCACACATTTTTTTGAATGATTTTTTTACACATACCTGAAGTTTTACAATAAATACTTATCTATCTGATGGTTCGTATTTTTTACTATCATTTTGCACTGCAGTTTTCATGATAGCAATGCTTTTTACTTTGTATAAAGCATTGCTTTATGCAATATAATGAGAGAGATTTTGAACAACTCCTCTTGAATTGCTTTTCTATAGTCC
The DNA here is from genome assembly GCA_963931845.1 of Maratus michaelseni. Taxonomy (NCBI): domain Eukaryota; kingdom Metazoa; phylum Arthropoda; class Arachnida; order Araneae; family Salticidae; genus Maratus; species Maratus michaelseni. Next base: position 7,695,735 of record OZ007590.1, on the reverse strand, counting down.
AGAAATTGTTTTGAGTCTACATTTGGAGAGCCCTCTTTTCAAGAAACCAAATCAACTAAAGTCCATGAGAGACACATCTGGAGACTTGGTAGGAATGTGACTAAAAGGGATAAACATGATTCCAGTTTTGTTTTTCCATTTTTTAGAGGAATTCGACAGTCGATTTAGAAGTATGGCTGCTTGCTTTGTGCAAAAATTCAAAAATGTACCCTTCTATCCATAACTTATTCACACGCACCATTTTGTAAATAAAAGCAAATTTTAAAATTCCACACTATAAATTAGATTCAAATTATTGATGCCACAGTCTTAAGAAAAGAAAAAAAACTTGAAACAGTTGATTTACATTTTACACTTCGTCAAAAGCATTTAAAAATTTTTTGCAAAACCTCTGTAGAAAGAAGTTGAACAAACTGGTGTTTAAAACACTTAATTATGTAACCAAAAAAGAAAAACCTTGTTATTATTTTTTTTTTAAATTCAGTCATCAAAATTTGTTGTCCAAATTTTGATATTGCAGGCATTTTAAATTCTTTACAAATCTTTATTTTTTTTAAGCGAAAACAATTTTTAGTATGTCAATTAAATATCTTTGTTGACTAGAAAAATCCATTTTCTAAAAATAGTGCAAAGAAAATTTTTGCAGTGACAAATTACAATTGACAATCCTTTTTACAATTGACAACCCTCATTTTATAGTAAGAAGCACTTGTTATGGCCTTGCAACCATTAAAAGTGACCTTCAATTTATTGTTATTTTTCTTGACCAGGAGAGAAGGGCTGAGACGATGGCGAGCGAAATTTAAAAAAGAAAGAGAGATGCCACAGAAACCCTCCCCAAGTTCTCAAAATAAGAATCATTGTTTCCTGTACATGCACACACACACAAAAAATGAATTTGATGGTTATTCATGTTTAAATAAGAGAAAAAATAATGATGAAGTCAGCTATGAGTGTAAAAATTGGTCATTTAACAAAATGTTTAAATTAACGATGGTGATTTATCAAGTGTTATTTAATATTATGTTTGCATTACTTGGCTGCAATTGATTGCCGAAGTCTGTGTAACTTGTGTGCAAAGATCTGCAAATTTAACACTTATTTTTTCACTGATATTATAGAAACAGCATAGAAACATTTTAAAACACAATAAAAATATAAAATTTACAAAGTATTTTCAGATATGTAAGTTGATAGAAAAGTAATAGCAATAAAAAAGTAATAATAATAATATGTATCACAAATGACTTAATATTTTACAGACTTCCCATATGGAAACTCAAATTGAAAAATAAATTCAAAATTAAATTTTATTCATATGGATTTAAAAGGATTTTATGGATTCATTTATAAGAGAAAGGTGGCTTAATTTTTTTAGATGGAAGCAATTCAGTCACAGTAGTAGAAATGTATAAAAAAATCCTAAAAATATATAAAATAGAAAAATGATCCGATACTTCTAAAAATTGGTGGTTGCACTTAAATAAATCTCATTATTAAAAGAACATAAGATATAATGATATTAATAAAACTTAACTTTCTATAATTTGATATACTTTCAAACCTAGTTAACCTAGTTTCGAATCTAGTTTTTTACCTAGTTAGTGAAATAAATCATACAAGTGAAAATAAATCGCCAAAAAACTTCAATTAATTTCTTTTTTTCCCATTTTCAATATTTGCTATCTTTAAATTAAAGCATTGGAATCTCTCTATTCTGAAACAAGTTGGAAATTGTATGTAAAGCGTTACAAATGAGGTGTGTTCATACTATATATAACTAGTTTTACAATGCAAAAAAAAAATCTATATATTTAAAACAGAAGGCTGTTTTTTTAGTCATCTGCCCTGAACTTTCTACTGAATCAATTTTGATAATTATTTTTTTAAATGAAAGCTGTTCATTTGTAGATGTGCCCGCACTAGCTATTTTTTAAAAAAATTCCCCTTTTTATATTTTTATTTTAAAAATTTTATATGAAATTTCTTTAAAATGGTGTCAATTGGGTTAAGATTTTATCTCTACAACATAAGATTAATTTGCCTTATCACATTCCACCAATCAGAAGTGGGGTTCCATCAGTGTAAATGTCATCATATTTAAAAGAAGAATATCGATGGTTTTTCATAAAATTTTAGCATAGTAAAATGATTGCATTCAATTATGCTGTAATCACAGAAGAGCAGAATCTAGACTATTTTTTGAGAAATATTAAGTAATCTATGTAAATAAAATAACAGTAAATAATCTATCATAAGAAATAATATGAAAAACGAAAGGTTTCCGATGAAGAAAATGACGTCATTCGAAACACAAAAGATGAATTTTCCTCCACGAATATAAAGCATTTTACTAATCTTGTGTCAGTATGACGTCATATTAACTGACTGAGCAGGTATTGATTTATAGTTAAACCTGATGCAAAAAATTACTGGGAATGACTATGTCAGATTTTGAATTCAAGATTTAGGATTCATCTTATGATGCAAACATTTTACATACATCTTGAACAGAATTGTAAATCTCTATGGGAATTTTGATTTCTTCATGATGAATGGCATGATATTCTCTTAACCATTTATGATTTGTGTAATTCTGTAGCTAAACAAAATCAGGCTGCATTACGTATCTAAAGTGGTCCCACTTCCTATTAATAAAAAACATTTGTGTATTTTTTTAGTTATTTTATTTTCATAGGTCGCCTGAATAATCATATTGATTCATTTGAAAATAAAAATAAAAAGTATAAATGATTTTTTATTATTATTATTATTTTCCTTTATAGTTGTTAAAATGAATTAAAAAAAAAATTAGTCTTTTGTTTTATTTTTTATTAACACTGTAGTTACTTGCATGCTATTAAAAACATATTTTCTTCTTCCTTTTATTATTATTTTAGTTTGCATGGAATCAGAATATGAAGTATTTTATTAGCCTTTGACTATTTATTTAAATGTAGTAGTCAGCCAGAAGGGAATGCTGTTAATATCTATGTATTTTGAACAAGTAAGAGTAATTTGCTATTCAGTTAGTCATTTGTGTGTATTAATTACTTATGCTTGAATTTCATTTTATTGTTATGAATTTTAATGTCTTCCTGGAAAATCCTGATTTTTTGTTAATCTTTATTTTGTTTCTTTGGCATGCCAAAATGTTTTTAAAATAAGAAATAAATAAATAGACAAATAATGCAATAGCATAACATTATTGAGGAAGAAATTATTTTCAATTATTTCCAAAAATATCTTTAAAAATTTTTATACATACAATACTTTAAAATGTTTTTAAGCTTTTTTTTTATGAGCATATTTTAAATTAAAAAAATATATATATAAATGAAAATTAACCGAAATAACTTAATGTGGATGCATATTTTATAATGAATTTCTAACTATTTTAATGATGTTATATAACTTTATTATTATTATTACAATGCAAATCTTAGTTGTTAAACTTGATAAAATATTGTCATGCACATCTTGTTTGATAAAATGTGTAACTGCTGCATAACAGTAATAAAAAAAAAATATTAACTTTATTTTTCATTATGTAGTATGCAACTGTGATAAGTGTTGATATGAAGAATATTCCTATTTCCTTGGCAATTCAACTTTAATTATAAAGCTTTTTGTTTTGAGGCTGAAATGTAAAAAAAAACATTAGAAAAGTAAAACCAATTTTGTCTGTTCCTTATCAAAGGTTTAATTAACAAGCCAAATAAGCAGTATCTGTTTTTCAAAGCAATTTGATTCTTTTGATTGGTCAAAATTTAACTGGCTGGAAACAAGTAATAATTTTGCAATACAAATTGTAAGTGAATCATTAAGCTGTTGCAATTTTTTTTTCATTGAGCACCTTCTGATAAAAAGTGGTAAAAAAAACTCTAAAATTAAATTATTTGTCTATGATAAAGGATTGGTTAGCTCACACACACACACAAAAAATAAATAAATAATAATCTACCCTATATATATAAAATCCTAATGAAACGAATTTGTGAAACGATTTTATGAAACGAATTTATGAAACGATTTTATGAAACGACTGATTATGTTTCGGGGCTATTTTTAATAAAATATTTATCGCTTGATGGTGAAATTAATACCAATTGTCCATAAAAATCCGCGGATGTCAAAACTTGTAATAGAATTTTGAAATTGGAATTAGTTTTCGATATATTAATTTTTTTCTAATTTTAATGACATTTCTGTAATGATGGCAACTAATTACTCAGTTTTTTTGTGAAAAAAGGGAAAAAAATTGAAAAGGATCCCGATAGGGATTATTTATTTCTTTTTATTCATCATTTTCAAATTGAAATTGAATTTATCTTTTATTTCAATCGATAATGAAGACAAGATTGTGATTAAATTATGTTTTTCAGGAAAATTTGAAAAAAAATCACATTTCTATCGTCAGGATTCAATCGTCTGTCAGCATTTAATTTAATTTATAAACTGAAAATATTTTGAATAAATTCGTCCAAATGACGTCATTTATGTAAACGCAAAAGAAAGGAGGGGAAAGGAATTAATAGTAATTATTATTTATTGATGTCATTTTGTTATTTTTTTGTAAAATTTAATTAAACAAATTTATAAAATCACTAATTCGGATATTTGAAACGAATATATAAAATAATAATTGCCCAACGGAACGGAAGGAGAATAAAATGTGGTTGGTTTTCTTTCCAATTTTAATGAGAATATGACATCAGTTATGGTAAAATGACATTTACTCCTTTCTCTCTTTTATTGAAAGCAAGGCAAAAATGCTCCCTATATATTGAGAAATGCTATTAAAGTTTAAAACAAATGAATATTTCAGTAGCATTACTTTTTTAATAATGAATTATATGTTTACACATAAATAACAAAGAGAAGAAAAACCTACAAATAATTAAATTACTATACTCAAAACACTCTTAAGGTGTAAATTACGTTATATATTAAAATGATTTTCATTTATTTTCCAATTTAGGGGCCTTCGCGAGATACAGAAAGTGACCTTGGCGATGAATTGAAATTCGGCAACATGTTTTCTAACAATTTATTCGTTTTTTGATATACACAAGCAATTATTTCGATATTTATACAATTTATTTAATATAAAGAAGCCATTTATCTATTTTTATGTACAAAACGAGGTAAATTGAAAGACAATTATAAATAAATTGTATATATACATATAAATACATGTATAAACAAGCATAAAAGTTCGGCGCTTTTCCAGTATATGGGACCTTGACGAAACAGAGAAAATAGCCTTGGCGGAAAAGGAAATTTGGCAACATACTTTCTGTCAACCTATTCACTTTGTCATTTCATATACAGAAGCATTTTTTCAATATTTATACAATTTGTTTAGCGTAAAATGTCATTTATCCTATTTTATATAAATCAGAAGTAATTTGTATAGAAAAAACAATAATAATATACGTATAATTAAAATACGCATCTAAACAAAAAAAAAATCATCGAATTTGTTTTCATGGCTGTTTATGTCATTTGGCACCAAATCTCACTTTCTGATGCCCGAATTGCACCAAGTTTTTTAAAAAAGCGTCAAGACCCCTATAATAGAAAAGCACCAAAAGTTCATTGGGTTTGTTTTCATAACTTTTGGCAACAAATCTATGTATATTAACGAATCTATCCCTTTTTGAAGCTCGAATTTCGCCAAACCTAAAAGCAAAGGATCCTATACTGGAAAAGTACCCGATTTTGTTATGGACAATATTCAAGTGACATAACATGGTGTAAAATTATCGTGGATAGCAAATTTGTTTAAATATCTCATCAATTGATGCCGAATAAATGCAGGCATGCATGCACAAAATATTTAATTAATTTTGTATGATAAATAATTAGTAGAAAATTCGTATATGCATATTAATTAAAATAAATAATTTACATATTTAAAATAACATGAATATGCATGATGATGCACTAAAATAGAGAGAAAATTAAAACCTGTTACTGAAAATGTCTGTAACATAGTACTTTTCAATACCGTGGTTCTTAATGTTATTCACAAGCAGATGTCATTTTTCTCTACCTTAAACGCAAAGGAAGAATAGAATACAGATCGTTGTTATAAAAGTCCGAGAGGTAGCCACAATTTAAACCTAACCATTTTATACAAGTAGGTTTTCAAGTTGTAATTGATTTTACTTATTAATCCTGAAAACAGTCGTCAGTTGTCGCAACAGCTGTGTATGAGGCCATGATAATAAAAAAATGCCCCATTAAAACGTTAAAAGCATGACAACCCAATTGCAGATTTACCAATATTTTTAAAACAAAGCACGCTGTCATGTTTTTAGAGGCCTCGAAGTCTGAGCGGGGGTTGGCGAGCGTAGCTCGCAGGGGGTAGGCCCCCTAGTAATTATAATAAATTTCTTATATGTATGATACATTTTGAGTTATGATCAGTTGTTTCATTATGAAAAACTTTCCCTGTGTGTCAAGAATTGAAAGCATTGAAAATCAGATTTTATCATCCAAATTTCAGAAAAATTTCTAAAAATTCCATTTTTCTTATAAACAATGAGAAATGCTATTTGATTCCTTGGTATCTGAATAAGATTAATTTCAAATTTCAGGCATTTACAAATAAAAATGTCTTTGTGTATGTTTTAGAAAGTAGTAAGTTTGGATTTCATAAAAAGTACATATAAACAATTCCTCAACTCTACATTCATCTACTGGTTTTAATATGGTCTGTGTATTCCTTTAATTTCTGAATAGGAAAGAGTTCCACTTTTAAAGCACATTTTACATTGTTTTGTGAAAAAGAAGTTACCCTTGTGTTTTCTACACCTCATTTTTTGGGAAACAAAACAAAAAGAACAAATGATTTTTTTTTCAGGCACTTCCCCATACCCCTCTTAAGAAACATACTTTTCATTCTGAAAATATTACAAGAATAAGCAGTTTATCAGAATATTATTGCATAAAACCATGTTTAATGTGACATTTTTACTTACCCATCATACGTAGTATAGGGTAAGTCTTGTAATCGTTTTGAAAATCGAAAATTTTTTTTTGACGGATTTATACGTTTCAGACACTGGAGATTCCAAAAAACATATTTTTAGAAAAAAAAATTTGCCGTCCGTCTGTGTGTCTGTGTGTGTGTCTGTGTGTCTGTAAACGCTCTATCTCCCGAACAAATTGAGATAGAGACTTGCAATTTGGTATGTACTTAGTATGTAATAATGGGAAGAAGCCTATTTCATTTCAATAACCTCGATTAACCGGAACATTTTTTTTCGGACTCTCGAAATATTCGTTCTGATGAAAGGTATATAAAAATTTTCGAAATTGTTTATTTTAAGTAGTAAATATAAAAAACAATAAAAAAACATAAATTTTGCATAAAACATGAAGTCGATCGGATAATGAGTTGCCGAGATATTTGTAATCCTATTTTCCACACTCTTCGATTTTTCATGACCCTGTATTTCATCCAAATTTCACTTCAAAGATATATTTTAATTGGAAATTTGACGCTTAATCAGATGCAATAAACCGCTAGTTAATAGGAGTATTATTTTTGGAGTTATAAGGAAAAACCTCTTTCAAGCAATTCAGTAATCGAGCCTTTTTATGACGTCATCAAGCCACGATTTTATTTGAATTGCAATGCATTTTATAAGTAGTTTACACATTTTTATTTTAATATTTTACATTATACATATACATGATGGGTAAGTATTACGGTGGCCCCCAACGACTAGTTTAAGTTTCCGTTAGCTTTGAGAAATCTTTTATGTTTATAAATGTATACAAAACTTTTAAAAATTAAATTGTGGATTGTAGGGTATTAAATATTATGCAAAGTGGGATTAATAAATAAAAAAAAATGACTTGGGGAGTTGATGTTGAGGCCCCTGATGATGTTTAAAAGTAATAAAATTTGCAAAAAAGGGAAAATTGTATTATATATATATATATTAATTCTCAGCTTATATTTTTATTGACTGTGTAGTGTGAAAGAAAAAAAAAAAGCTTATATAATGGAGATTCTTATTTAGTTAATAGAAGTATAGATCTTGCTAAGAACTTTAGGATTTTTGTTTTTCATCATCTTAAAGATTTTTTTCTCCATTTAATTATAGGAAGTGATGATCATCTTTTATGTATTTTTAAGAAGTTTATAACTTCTAATCATTTTTTATTATCAGTTAATATGACTGAAAATATATGACTGAAGTATTACACATGTATTCATTTTTTAACTATTTATTTTATTTATGTAGGAAAGAAGATATTTTATTTTCATGCTAATTGTATTGCTTTACTTTTAACAGAGAAAGTCTGGTTTTAGGATGGGAATTGATGGCTGTATGTTTAACATTTTTCCCTCCATCTGTAAAATTTCAACCATATTTAGAAGGCTATATTAAAAAGCACCAAAGTAGCAGTCTTGATCCTCCAGATGTAAGTGCAAATAATTTATATATAAATAAAATCAGGTACACAATCCTTTAAAATTTAAAATTTTTAAATCACTGGGTTTAAAAAAATACAAATTTCGTAACTAGAGTTTAACTTGTTTTTAGTGTTTTAGTTTTTTAGAGGAGAATGGATTGTGACAGTTCTTACTCTTATGTACTTTGGAAAATTTAAATATAAAATTACATATTAATATTACTTTTATTTTGAAATATTACACAATTTAATATATTGCAAATGTTAGGATTAAATGTTGTTATTGTAAAATTCTCTTTGGCCATGCTGAAATTAAAAAAAAAATTCTAACTTTTTTACTGTTTTTGCTTAAGCACAGTTTAAACCCTCTTTGTAACTCCACAATCCACATCTATTTTTGTTTTTAATTTGGTTAATTTGATGACAATTGTTGATGCATTTTTATATTTTATTTATTTACTTAATAATTTTTTTTTCTTCTTTTACTTTATTATACTTAATAGTGATAGATTAAATGAAATATTACTGATTTACAATATAACTACAGTAAAATCTGTAAGTTTGAATTGCAAGGGACTAGAACAATTCTGTTTTAGAGACAGATTTCAGTCTTAGTCAGTACATTTGCTGTTATAATTGTATTATATTCTTTTAGCTGGGGCCATGGTATTTTCCATTTAACCCTGCAAAGCTATTTTATGATATTTCTATGTTCATATCACATTCAAATAACATATGGATATGGAGAAACTTAGCTTTCTAGAGTTAAAACAGGATTTCATTATAAGCATCTTCCATTTCCACAGATTTTACCCCATAGTACAATGTAATACAATTCTGAAATTTTTTAAGCTGAAATACTTAGAAATTTGTAAAATTTATGAAAATAAAAACACACTTTAGTCACTACATTAGAGAATCTTTTTATAAATGCCTAAAATTCTAATTTTTTCCAAAGAGGGTTTGTAAAAATGGAAATTTATCATGAAAAAGTCCACTATTTAATGCTATCTGTTCTAAAAAGATGTACTTTCATTTTCAGAAAATAAAGCACATTAAATAAAAAAATAAAGAAATTATAGACTAGTTACTTAAAAAATTACATTCATTACATTAACAGAAAATATCTTTTAATGACTAGGCTTGCATATTTGTCTGCTTTCAAAAATATTTTTTGAGTCATTTTGAGCTCATCCCAGATTGTTTTTCCATTAAAAGACGAGATAGTTATGGCAAAATTTAACAGTATTCAATTTGAAATATATTTCTTTTTAAAAAAATATTCAGTTTATAAATGTCTATAAGATTTCATTTTCACATTTTTGTGACAATTTTATTAGCATAAACTGATATATTTTCAATAATTTATTGCAATAATATCAGATTTTTGAACCAGTATGCAATTTCTTTTTCTTATTTACTCCTGCTTATGTTCTGCATTTTACTGTAAATGCTTGGGATAAAAAAGAAACTTGAGGCAGAGAATATTAAGAAAACTTTTAGGCAAAAAGTAAAATAAAACAACATTTTTATAACATGCACAAACACACATTACTGATTCAATATATAAAACTACAAAAAAAAAAAAGAAAAAATTCTGAGATTTGTAAATTTTGTATTACAATGAACTAACAGAGGATTTTTGGCATTTTTTTATATTCATATAAAAAATACAGTTTATAATTTGTAATGCAAAACTACTTATCTGTAAATGCAGTTCCCGTTTTCTTTATTCTAATAATATTATATCCTATCCTATCCTAATAATATTATAAATCCGATTGTGTGCAAATGTTAGGCTGAAGCCAGCGTCAAAATGGAGCATTTAATGAACCTGTATCTTTGCATGTAGGTTGATTATAACCCTCAAATGAACATAGGCTTGTTTTTGTTTATTTTATTCAAATATTTTTCTTAATAATTCAAAATTTCGTTATTTTCATACAGAATCTATACTATTAAAACCCGTTCGCGTATCTATTTATGTAACCTCAAAAACTGCAGGGCGCACGGCTATGAAATTTTGCACACGGGTAGGGGAGACCGGGGCAAGATGACTATATTAACAATTTTTGTTGTTTATTAATTTATTTTTAAGTAATAGTAAAATTAATTTTACATGAACTGTTAGAGTATTCCTTTGTAGTATTAAATATATTACCCTTTAATTTTTCAAATAAAAAAAATAAAGGATAATTTTATTTTTTCATAACATTAACAAATCGTCATCTTGCCCCAGTACTGGGACAAGATGACTTTGGCCTTGGGGGCAAGATAACAACACTTAAAAAGGTTGAACATATTTTATCTTTTGAATATGTTACATGGTTTAACAAATGATACCTGTGTTTTTACATCTTACAAAGTATCAAACTAAGCATAATGCATTGTAACGTAATGTTGAAGTGTTTAGTTGTGCAGCTAACAATAGTCACAAATAAAAATGCCATTTTAATAATTGGAACATTCCTCATGCCACCACTCTTGGCATTTACAGCACTGGATCCATTCTTCTGTTGGTGGGTCACAATATTCCTCGTCACAAGCAGGACATCTGAAAACACCATCCTTTGAAGTTGATGCAACTGGACTGTTTGGCCTGGATTTAATATACTTAGGCCTATAGGAACTTAGTTTGAGTTTTTTACTCCCTTTTTAGCTTTACGAGCTTCTTTTCTCTGTTTTTTAAACGTTCCTGTTCTAGGGGGGGAGGGGGGCTTAGCGGATGGCAAAAAATGTCTTCCTCTGGTCCCCCCCTTTCGAACGACACCTCCCCTGATCCGATGCGCCCCTTAGCCCCACAGGAGATACACTATGTTGCCAATGAAGATTGGTCACTTGCGATTTTAGACGTTTTGTTAAATATCTGGAAAGATACATGAGGAATTATCCGGAAACTTCAGGAGTGTAAACAATGTGATAGACGTCATATATTTCCGTGAAGATTTTTTCCTGAAACCCCATAAGGGACCGTCAACAAATTGAAGAAAAACGAATATCTTTTGGATAACCCTGTAAAAACTAATATTGCAAAAGCATTCAAACTGCAGATTATGATTAAGTGGCTTATTGTAATAATTTGGGTTCATTTTTATGAAGATAGCATGTATATTCGAAGAGAAATTCAGGTTTTTATAAAAACAGTCCCAAATTTTACCAAGTTTTTTGCTTATAATTTGCAGAGTTTTTAATATAAAAACAAGTTATTTTCAGAAAATATGACAAACAAAATTGTACACAATACCCTGCAATTACAATTAAAAAATAATATAAATTGTATGAAAAATGAGCCGGTTTACTAAATATTGTTTCACTGCGCATGCGCGAATTCAATCAAAATATACTGTGCATAATATATTAGCTAAATGTATAGACCAACTTTTATGAAAGTCTCAAAAACATAGCTTGAAAATTCTGATAGTAATCGTCGATAGAATAAGCTCGAAATTCGCTGTTCCCAAAAGGAAGCAAAAAGATGAGGGGTTGTATCAAATATAGAATGAGAAACACTTCATTCTTATTATGTCAACTTTCATAAGCTAGTATATTTGGCTACAACCCCTCATCTTTTTGCTTCCTTTTAGGAACAGCGAATTTCGAGCTTATTCTATCGACGATTACTATCAGAATTTTCAAGCTATGTTTTTGAGACTTTCATAAAAGTTGGTCTATACATTTAGCTAATATATTATGCACAGTATATTTTGATTGAATTCGCACATGCGCAGTGAAACAATATTTAGTAAACCTGCTCATTTTCCATACAATTTTTATTATTTTTTAATTCTGATTGCAGGGTATTGTGTACAATTTTGTTTGTCATATTTTCTGAATATAACTTGTTTTTATATTAAAAACATTATAAGCAAAAAACTTGGTAAAATTTGGAACTGTATTTATAAAAACCTGAATTTCTCTTTGAGTATACATGCTATCTTCATAGAAACGAACCCAAATTATTACAATAAGCCACTTAATCATAATCTACAGTTTGAATGCTTTTGCAATATTAGTTTTTACAGGGTTATCCAAAAGATATTCGTTTTTCTTCAATTTGTTGACAGCCCCTTATGAGTTTTCGGGAAAAAATCTTCGCGGAAATATGACGTCTATCATGTTGTTTACACTCCTGAAGTTTCAGGATAATTCCTCATGTATCTTTCCAAATATTTAACAAAACGTCTAAAATCGCAAGTGACCAATCTTCATTGGAAATATAGTGTAGAAGCGCAAGGTCGCCGGACAAACACACAGACAAACAAGTGATTTGAATAGAATGGACAACATTGTTAGTTTAATAAATTCCGAAACACTGGGCAAGATGACGAGCTCGTCATCTTGCCCCGGACTGCCTATTTAAAAATATTCGTTTTCATTGCCATGAAGGAAGGTGATTAATTGACATTTATTCATGGTAATAGGTAGTATTTAAACTAAGTTACTCATAAATATTAAAGAGAAACGACATATCCTACCTGTATCTGTATCGGAGCTTATTTACACATGCATAAAAGTTATAACGTGGCAGCGGTAAACAATCAAAGCTTCACAACTAACACAAAAATGGTGATTTCAGCGTCTCTATACTATTGTTTAACGAACGGCCGATAGGAGAGCTAGTAGTGTCCGGTTGATGCTGCCACCTAGTGGAAAACGGAAAAATTAAGACATTCGTCATCTTGCCCCGCTCTTCATCTTGCCCGGTCTCCTCTAGCTGGTAGGGCGGTCATGAACGATTGGGGCAAAATATTTGAAATTTTTAAATAGATTTTTGGTAGATTAAATATTAATTAAAATCCATTCACAAAGAGATCTCATCAAAAATTGCTTTTTAATCTTTGGTTGGTTGGTTGTATAAAATATCCACAAAAGTCATTAAGTAAATCAAGATAGGGATCATTGCAATTGGAAATCCAGTGTTTAAAATCCATGGATCAGAGATTATATGACATGTAGACAATCAACTTAATTACTAACAGTTGCCAAATGCTAAAAACTTAATTTTAAAGGCTTTTATCGACTTAATGAGTGATAATTTATTGAGTTTAAGGGGTTTTTTCATGACATATATTAGTATGAGAGAGATTATTAATACAGAAAACTTTATTTAACAGATTATTTGTTAAATTTGCGGGAATGGGAGAGGAGTGGGGGTAAACGACTTTTTATTGAATATCACATTTATTTTACTTTACCACGCGCCACCTGACGGCGGCTTTTTTATTAATTGGTCCTCCTTATTAATAAATCCATTGTTAAATTGGCGGGGATGGGGAGGGGTGTGGGTAAATGACTTTTTGTTAAATATCACATTTATTTTACTTGACTGCGTGCCACCTGGTTGTGGCTTTTTCATTAATTGACCATCCTTATTAATAAATTCAAATCTACTGCTCTGATTTCAACAGAACTAATTACATTTAACAAATTTAACATTTTTAGCTTCACCCGTAACGTTTAATCGCTGTTTCATATAGATAATACCGCTATGTTAGAATAATAGTTTTCGTAAAAATTAAATTTATGTTCCTAATAAAAGTACAGAGCCAGTATTCAGTTGATGCATACCAACAGTAAAAGTTAGTGATTTGTTGTTGAGCAGTTGACTGCGTGCCTCCTCGTGGGTAATTATTTAATTGCGCTTAATTATTACTTTTAAAAAAAAAATAAAGAAAAACATTTTATCACAAACATCAACAAAACTTTTTCTATTTATTCCCTTATTCCAAAGATATCGTTTTATCGTCTGCAACATGATACATTAAATTTCATTTAAAAAAAATGCACAGTAGTAGAAAATATTTTTCTAAATCGAATAGTTATTGAACAATGCAACAATTTGCAAAAGGGAGTTCTTATTTCTTATTTAGATATTTTAAAATTGTTTGTTGTCATTGCGTTTTTATGCTAAATTTCGTTTCATATTCGATTATTATTATGTCTATTTGATGTGAATTTTTTAAGTACTACTACTTTTTACTATGGATTTTTGGTTGTGTAAATGCTGATTTTTAATAGACATAACAAATTTTTATATTCATACACATAAGTTTAGTTGTACTGATTTTTATTTTTGGTTTTAGAATTAAATTCATGAACTCCCGTGCGTAGAACAGGTTAAACAGCTAGTATTTTATTATATCTAAGCATAATTGATAATCATATCATTATTTACTTACTACCTTAAGACATGTGCGCAACTATGTATTTCTGTATATTTTCAGAAATTAGATTTTGTCTTTTATCGTAAAAACCTTAAATGCAGAAAATTGTTTTTCAACGTCAACAGATGTTACTGAGCAGTTATGAACTATGTTACTGGGTCCCAACTGATGTTACTGGACACGGACAGTTGACTTAGGAATGAAGGAAATAACCCTTTAACTTTATTTCACAAGTGCCATCATTTAACAAAATATTCTTTGATTACAGTTTTGTGATGGTTGGAGTTAGAAATTTAAAATGAATTTCTATCATGAGATTTTTCTTTAGAAATCAATCATTCAGCATCTCTTTAGCAAGAAAAATAGCAGCTACTGTTCAACCACGCTTCTGAGAACTCTGGTTGGCAGAATGCCAAGCCGATTCCATTCACTCTGTAGGGAGAATAGCCTCGGCAAAAGAAGCTGAAATCACCACTCTTTAACCAAGATTACTATTAGTATATGGAAACAGTGTTCAATATCGTTTGCTATTTTCTGTTCTGAGTAAAATTTAATTTTTAATTAAATGGATAGTTCTAGTTCTCGGACTATTATTCTGAGATGGTATGGACTTCCCCATTTTCGACATGGACTAGCCATTTTCGCCCATGCACAGTTCGCTCCAGGTTTCTATCAAGCGTGGTGCATCAGTAAGTCTAGGTTATCAAAAGTATTGAAAACATTTCTTAAAGAATCTAAATTTTGTGCATAAAATATTACTGCATTTAACCATGCACTCCATCTTATTAAAGCTGGTTGTGAAGGGACATGAAGACTGGGATGTTTTTTGTGTGTTTAAATCCACAGGGTAAGCTTTTTTAAAAAAATTCTTCATACTGAAGGTAATATCATTTATAAAAACATTTCTATTTTTTTCTTCTTGAATTTCCTGCTGACTGTAAGCTAAGCAAGATATAAATATTATGTTTGGTTAAAATGTTGATGTAGCTTTTTCATGTAGGGAATAGCATCAGTAACAATAATTAGCACACTAAGGTACATATTTTTATAGCGGCCACAGTTGTAACAATATATGAATTACATATCTTGCTATCACGAAATGATCAACCAAATTATGTGTTTGACTTTTGTGATCTTGTTTACTCGTTTATGTAAAATCAAAGTATCGAATAATAAGCATTAAATTTTATCGATATACTTTGGATATGGTGCTGTAAAAATTTATTAAAGAATTTATAGCAAACTAGGAGCTAAAAGTAAAAAAAATATGCATTAAAAGTATTATTTAAAGGCATTTTGTGCATTTATATGCTTTAATCAGGAAAAGCTTTAAAATATGCAATTGCATATAATCTACTGTCTAGTAATGAACATTAAAATGCTTTTTTAAATTTATGTATTATAATAAAATAATGAGAATATATAAATCAGTAAGCTTTTAAATATTTAGTTTTTGTAGTTGTGGAAACAGTAACTTTTTAAGCTGTTATTGTTTTTTCAGTTAAAAATTAGTCAGTATGCTTTAGTATGTGGGAAAAGACTGGAGCAGATCTCTCATAAAGGCGCAGCTAGGAGCTTAAGGAAGCCAACTGTTGAAGAAATTGAACAATCAAGAGTAAGTTATTTAAATATCATTACATCAGTTCTAAAAACAACCTACAAACACTAATTGAAAACCTAAAGATTTATTTAGTTTATCTGATATAGCTTGCCATATTTATCTGTTATTTATTTTAAAATTAATTTTCAATATAATTAACATTTCTTTATGTTGTAGTGTTTTTGTGTTATTTATTTATTTATGTCATCATAAAGTTAAAAATTTTTTATTATTATTGAATATTTTTTAGGTACAGATCTTTCGGCCATCGATGTTTGGGAATAGCTTAGAAGAAGTTATGGCTCTCCAGAGAAAGCGTTTTCCTTCGTATAATCTCCCATGGATACAAACTACTTTATCTGAAGCTGTTTTACAGTTAAATGGAGCTCAAACTGAAGGTATATTTAGGTAAGCTGTAAAATTTCTCATTTATTAGCTGAAAATTAAGTGTAAAATGAAATTATTTGTATTAACAGCAATGTCCTTCTTTTGCGATTTCTTTTACTTGTTAACTGACAAAGAAGTTTATACAATTTGTTTAGATATATACTAGCTGTTACCCGTGACTTCGTTCATGTAACATTTAAAGAAAATTAATGCATTAATTAAGCAACATATACAATTAACAAACTCTTTATCATATTTTACAGTAGATAATATTTCTGATAATCACAATTTGCATATTTTTGTAGATCTACAAATAAAATCAAAATGTATATCACGCTCCAAAAACTTTCAAAGCCTAAATGCTTATTTGTTAAACAATAGAGTTGCTTATTTATATGAATGGTGAAAACATTCTGAAAGAAAGCACTCCAATTATGGAGCATTGTCATATTGATTGTTGTGTTGTAGTTATGGACTATGGTAGTTTTGAAATTTGATATAAATGTATTCCAATGAGAGGCAAAAATTACACTGCAGAGATATTTTCAACTTTAGATTTAGATATTTTAAAATTATAAGGAATTATATAAGTATCAGAGAAAGATAACTAATAATACCTGGATTTTTAATTGGCTGTTCTCTTGCTCTTTTCCATAATCATGGTGCCTTTAAAAAAGAGGAGGGGGATTTTTTTGTTTAATTTGTGGTGTCGACTCTTCTGTAAATTTCACATGAACCATGTCAAATGCAAATTCCATTCTCCAATGAAAATTGCATATGCTAACAACCTTTACATCAACTTTGATATATTTATTAAATTTTATCGAAATTTAATATTCTGGAAAATTGTATGGTAAAAGGATGTTAAACTTATGCTTTGGAGACCAATACTTTCTGTGGAAATTACGCTACTTTGTGTAATTGCTATAAAATACTAATATTTTGTGAATGAAAACAGACACATGATTTAAAATATGATGACACTTTCACCAGGGTAGATTTTCCTCTGAACCGATACGTGTCTAGTTAAAACGAATTCTTTCATTTCATGAATCATGTACAAATATGCATTTATATTTATAGATAATGTGCATGTTTGTCAACTTAATGTAGGCAAAACGTTGAGTTAAATTGCTTGAAGTTTCACTAAGTTCCTCGTAATTTTCAAATAGTTAAACTACATTATATTATGTTTAGGGAATAATACATTATGAATTACTAACTCCGCAAGAATTGTTACTTTTCACCTACAGTTAATTGAGAAAAACGACCTTACTTGAGTGCATGACATCACATGCACATTATCTATATAAAACATGAAAGCATTTAAAGAAATCCAATACTACTGTACTCATAGAAAAATTTTAAACAATATTATTAAATACTAAATATAACTCAGAAATTATATTTACAATGTAATTTAAACAGAATTTGCTAAAATTGTTTTAGAATTGTAATTTTTGATTCAAAACATTATTTCTCAAAAATATATTGTTCTTTTAAGAATTTGATAAAAATTTCGAAGCTGGTGAAATTAAAATGTTGCCATGTCATCAAACTTATAAAAAAATATATTAGTTTTTAAAATTAAAATGTTTTATATTAAAAAAATACGTAATTTTTTTTCCGATGAACCATTTTACTTTTAATCCCATTTGTTTTAACACCCATTTTTGAAGAAAAATTAATGGAAAATACTGTATTGTTTTCTTTAAATCTAATTTTTATTAATAGTGGGTATCTGTTGTCCACCTGCATCCAAAGAATTTAAATATGCCTCCTTGGTTGAAGCTCAAGCTGAAAAAATTACGATGTAATGATTGCTAAATGTTAATATTTGACAGATGATTTTTGATTATGTAAAATAAATTGAATCATGAAGTTTGAATGCACAAAAATATTTTTATATTTTTTAGAAAATTTACTTTATTATTAACAAACCAGTGGAAACAATTTGCCTTTGTAAAATTAGGAGCTAAGTTATTTATTTTTATCTCCAAACACATTTAAATAAATGTTCTATGTCACTTAAAATGCACTTATAGTAATCTTTCTAATATGCGAAAAAAAAATCACATTATCTGCCCAAAATGACATCAGTTTCTTATTTCAAATTATAGTGAGAGAATCTGAATTTTTATTGGTTTATAAAAATATTGTCCATACTCAATTTATTTTATGGTAACAAAGAAATTACATTAGAAATTTAAAAAAAAATAGATTTCTGTAACGATAAACTATGGGAGATGTTTGAAAAAAATGGTAAAGAATGGTCTGACGAATTTTAAAAATTGACAGTAATTTCATTCGTATTCTAAAACGTGTGTACATCAAGTTTCGTTCAAATCGGACAAAAACTGTAGATTTGTATAAGGAACAAACATACCAAGAATGGCTTTTATATAAATAGATTAGCGGCCTGTCCCGGCTTCGCGCAGAGGACAATAACCATCTAGCGAGAGTCCCCTTGTAACACATTTGGCGAAATTAAGCCATTTCCGGACTAGAAACCCATTTATCGTGTCACCTTGTCGTACATTTAGGATGATTTTGAGTCTCCTTGTCATTCGTTTGGACCAATTAACCCATTTCTGAACATTATTATATGCTTACAATGTGTAGATACCCACGTATCGAGTCCCTATGTTGTACATTTGGGTGAATATCGAGTCCCCTTTGTTGTACATTTGCGACAATGAAACCTTTTCTGAACATTATATCGTTCAAATGTGTAGATAATCATCTACCAAGTCCCGTTGACATACATTTGGCGAAATTAACCCATTTATCGAGTTCCCTTGTCATACATTTGGGATGATTTCAAGTCCCCTTGTTATTCATTTGGCCTAATTAACCCATTTCTGAACATTATATGCTTACAATGCGTACATACCCATTTATCGAGTCCTCGTATTGTACATTTGAGCAAATATAGAGTCCTCTTGTACATTTGGACCAATTAACCCATTTCCATACATTGTATGCTTAGAATGTCTAGATACCAATTTACCGAGTCCCCTTGTCATACATTTGAACCAATTAACCCATTTTGGAACGTTTTATGCTTAGAAAGTCTAGATACCCATGTATTGATTCCCCGTGTTGTCCATTTGTGACAATTAAACCATTTCTGTACAGATTATCCTTTAAATGTGTAGATAACCATCTACTGAGTCCCTTTGCCATTCTTTTAGCCCAATTAACCCACTTCTGAACACTATATGCTTTGAATGTGTAGATACCCATTTATCGATTCCCCTTCTCGTACATTTGGGCCAATTAACCCATTTCCTGATATTATATCCTTCAAACATGTAGATAACCATCTACCGAGTCCCTTGTTGTACATTTGGTCCAGTTTCGAGTCCCCTTGTCGTGCATTTGTGCCAATTAACCCATTTCCAAACATTGTATACTTAGAATGTCTATATACCTATTTATTGAGTCCCCTTGTCATACATTTGGGCCAATTAACCCAATTTGGAACTTTTATGCTTAGAATGTGTCGATACCCATTTATCGAGTCTCCTTGTCATACATTTGAGCCAATAAACCCATTTTGGAAATTTTATGCTTGGACTGTGTCGATACCCATTTATCGAGTCTCCTTGTGATACATTTGGCAAAATGAAGCCATTTCCAGACTAGATATCCATTTATTGAGTCCTTTTGTCGTACATTAGGGACTATTTTGATTCCCCATGTCACACATTTGGCCCAATTAACCCATTTTTGAACGTTATATGTTTAGAATGTTCAGATACCCATTTATCAATTCCCCTTGTGATACATTTGGGCCAATTTTGAGTACCCTTGTCGTGCATTTGGGCCAATTAACCCATTTTTGAACATTATATCCTTCAAATTTGTAGATACCCATGTATTGAGTCTCCTTGTCATACATTTAGGACAATTTCTCTTTTAAAATACTATATTAATCAATCAACATTATTTAACTAAAGTCACAATCATATTTAAAATGGTGAATCAAAATTCAATTGTAATAACAAACGTAAATCAGAATGGACAATATCCAATTAGTAATACAAATCATGAGAGACGGTAGTTTCTCGAGTGACGCAGCAAAAACCGAAGATTACCGTTACTCTATATATACACCTAGTTTGAGTTCAAACGAAAAGCGAAACGCCGACATTTAATATCTCAGTAAATATGAGGCATATCGTTTTGATTTTTTGACAACTGTCTTATATCTCCAGTCTAACTCTATCCTGAAATTTATACATTTCTACATGCAGTAGATTTTAAGATCTGGAAACCCATTTTTAAGTAAAATGGGAAGTTTTTCTCTCTGCATGTAACGTTGTCATGTCGTAAAACGCTTTTCTCGAAATCCGATCGGACGATTTTTTAAAAATTAATATATGATATTAATCTGTTGTCGCTAAAGCAAATCCCCCGATCCACTTAAATAGGAAAACTCTAGTTTTTTAAATAATCTGGTTTAAAAATGGGACTATTTTCTTAAGCCTATTGATGTAGAAACGCATAGCACTTTTTACGCCTTTTCCTCCGCGGCATGGTAATAGAATACCTAGTTTGGTAATGCGCTAAATCTTGTGTACTGGCCGGAGCGCCATCTATTGTCAGTAATTGAAGTTTAGCAAATCGAACATTTTTTTTTTTCTTGAGCTGTATTTAAAAAGAAATTCTGTTATGTTTTTTTACGAGTTTTTTAATTAACAGAACAGAAAACGAACTATTTTAAGAGTTTGTAAAATATTTATGTTAAATTTTACAAATTGTAAATAATATATATATTTTTTTTCCCCACTGTATTATTAAAAAGGGGAAAAAAATATTCATTCTTATTCAAAACAAGCCTGGAACTCAGATATATCTTTTTTTTCTTTTAAATTTTATTGTACTTTGATATCCGGGATTTATCACATAATTTTCGTAAATATTTTGTAGAATAACTGTTTTTTTTCTAATTAAAACAAATAATGCAATGATTTTATATGTTTTTATTTATTTTTTTAAATAAATAAAATATGAAAACCAGGACTTTCAGTTTAAGAATTTATTAAATATTCATAATAAATTTTACAAACTGTAAATAACTAAAAATTATTATTATTATTATTATTATTATATATATATATATATTCTGTTTCCCAGCTGTATTATTTAAAATGAGCAAAAAATATCAATTCCTATTCAAAGCAAGTAATTGGAATAAGGTAAATTTTATTAGCATTAATTTTATTGTACTCAAACTATTTAAAGAGCGTAAGACAGTAGCTAGATTTAAAAAATATATATGCCTACTGCAAATGTAAAATAAATTTGAAACTTTTAACAATTGGGTCATTACACGCTAATTGAGCCCTCGGTCCCCAAATTTAGCATGTAATTTTCAGTTAGAGCTGATATTTTATACTAATAGAGTAGTATAATAATACATATATTTATCTAAATATTTATTTACATACTCCCATCTATACTTTGAGACATTGGAAATGCTCAAATTTTTGTGACAATAAAGGAAAGAGGGGACCCTGGAAAAGAGAAATAGGGTTTCATATATTGCTGGATTATTATAATTTTATTCTTATATTAAATGTAATATAAATACAAATACAACTAGCTTTTTCTGTAAATTAATACACATGTATAATATGAATCATTTTCTACATTTAAGACTTGTTGTCAATAATTTCCTATTTGAAATATAGTTTTTTTTTTTTTTTTTTTTTTTTTTTTTTAAATCAAAACATAACTTGATTGCCTATATATTTATTGCATATGATCAAGATATTTTGATAAATTAAAAAGCTTTTGTGCCTATGTGTGTATATTTAAATAAAGATTACACAAGAAAAATTATATATCTTTAAGAAACAAAAATTTATTTAACAAAGACAAATACAAAAAAAAAAAAAAAAAAAAGAAAAGAAAAGAAAAGAAAAGTGCCCAGTTAAACTGATGGCATTGAGCTCACAGGCTATTCACACGAATTGTATATTATACTCTTATTTCAAAGAATAATACCCCTAAAAAAATAAAGAGATCGACAATAAATCAAGAGCTGGTTAGAGAGATTGGCCTGCCGTTTCCCCCCTTTATACTTAACCAATAAACCCCCAATACTAATCAGGGAAGCGTCTTACCACAATGAATCTATATACAAAATTTGAAGCAAATTGGGTAATTCTGCATGAAAAACCCATTTATCTAAATTAAGGGGGGATTAACCCCTCCGTTCCCCCTTTATACTTAACCAATGATTCCCCAAAACTAATCAGGGAAGCACCTTATAACAATGAACCTATAAACCAAATGTTCATCAAATCTGATAATTTGGCATGAAAAACATATCTAAATTAAGGGGGGGATTAGCCCCCCCCCCATTTCCCCCCTTTATACGTAACCAATGAACTCCCAAAACTTATCAGGGAAGCGCCTTATCCCAATGTACCTATAAACAAAATTTTAATCAAATCTGATAATTCTGCACGAAAAACTCATTTGTATAAATTAAGGGAGGGATTAATCCCCCGTAACCCCCTTTATACTTAACCAATGAACCCCCAAAACTAATCAGGGAAGCTCCTTATAACAATGAATCTATAAACAAAATTTTAATCAAATCGTTTAATTTAGCATGAAAAACACATTTATCCAAATTAAGTGGAGGATTAGCCCCTCCGTTCTCCCCCTTTATACGTATCCAATGAACCCTCAAAATTAATGAGGGAAGCGCCTTATCCCAATGTCCCTATAAACAAAATTTGAATCAAATCGGATAATTCTGCATGAAAAACCCATTTATATAAATTAAGGGGGGGGATTAGTACCATGCCCTCCCCTTTATAATTAACCAATGAACTCTCAAAACTAATCGGAAGTATTATCACTATAAACCTATAACCAAAATGTGAAGCAAAACGGATATGTCTATCAAGAGTTATCGCATTACGTACATACATACGTACATACAGAACCGGCGCACATTAGCTCTCAGGCTTTGATAGTATGGTAAAGATATATATATTCGTTTCAAAAATTAAAGAAACCTATATTTTAAGTATTTTATCAAATATATTTTCCACTTTCTGCATTATCGTAATTCATATATGTTATGTCATGTATTTAAATTTAAGAGTAAAATATGTTTCATTTAAATATTTCCCTTTTCACATGACATACATTTGTTTTTACCATCCCCAAGCCTACATTAACTTACAAACTAACTCCATTGCTTCACGATGTTTTCGGGTAAACACGCGATTCATCCACGATCTATCGCTGTGCTTCTGGATCACTGTTGATCGCTGTTACTTGCTGTTACTTTCGACCCAGAGCTCTCGTCTGACGATCGCCGCTCTGATTGGTCGTAGTTTGACGTCATAGTCCGTGAAGCCAATGGAGTTTCGCATACGTTTTTCTTTTCACAGAATGGCAGCAACTGTATGCAAATTTTTCCAAAACAGACTAGTATATGTAGCAGATCAAGATGCTTGTATTTTGCCCTTTTTCTTCCTTGTCTGTTGTTGCTTTGCCTTGCTTTTCTTACGTAGCTCGCTTGAAAGCAGCACTTAGTTTTTCTTGCCATGTAACTATACTTACGACGTCGTAGCTTGGCTACGTTTTGAAGGCTGCTGGCGGCTATTATTATTTTTTGATGAAAGTTTATTTTGATTTTATTTTTAAGTTTGTTCGGCGAAAGTAAAGCTGACGTTGGTTTGTCATTTGTAATTAATCATCAATAAAAAGTCATCTTGTTACTTCTGCTGTACTTATTAAAGTCTTCCACATCCATGCATTTCCAAGCTTAAAGATTCCACTGCGTATTCTGCTTAATATAGTTAATTTATTGTGAAAAAGAGAACAGGGTTATGGGCCCAGACTCATAACCGGAATTTAAGTGGTTTTTTAAGGAAATGTGGAAGTGAAGAAACGGTGATAATTTTTCTGACTGTGGACTCTCTCTCTGGTTTGTTTTTGAAAGATGAACTTTTGTTTTGTGAATTTTCTTGCATGCTGTTGACCTTTTGAAAGCTTCAAGTTGCCGTGATAAAGAGACGGGGGCTGATGGAAAATAATCAAAACGTCACCCTGCTGACCGGTAGTAATTGGGAAACTTAGAAGCATGAAGTTAAAGTTCTGTTGCTGCATTATGGAGCGTGGGAGTTCATTGCTGAAAAAGATGGAGAGGAGACATCCAAGAGTTTATCACCTGCTAAAACGGAAACAGCTAGTGGAGATGCTAAAAATCTGATCTGACATGGAGAGAAAAACAAGAGGTGAAATTGAGGAAAAATAGAGCCTATACCATTGTTTACCAGTCCCTGAGTTCTGAATTTAAGCCTTTGATTTCAAGCACCACTGATGGAGCAGAGGCCTGGAAAATTCTTCATGACCATTTCGAGCCGACCACACGAGCAAGAATAATTCAGCTTCTTGATGTTTTCTTTAATACAAAGTATGTTCCTGGTGAAAACTTAGGTCTTTTTCTGTGTCGAGTGAAGCAAGCTGCTGAACGTCTTCGTGACATTGGTCATCAACTGCAGCCACTTTACTTGGGTTATCAGATGATTCGGAGCCTTCCAGATGAGTTTCAAGCTATTGTTCAAGCCATTTATAGGTGGACTGATGCTGAGTTCCTGCCTGAAAGAATAGAAGCTGAGCTGTTGCTGGAGGAGAATCGCTTAAAGTTGTCTCAAAAGGACTTTTATAATGTTGCTTTTGCCAGTGAATCGTCTGTTAAACCAGGTAAATCTAGAGATTTTTATAAAAACAAAAGTAAAATTGGTCCTTGTTTTTATTGTAAAATGTATGGTCATTTAATTTCTAATTGTAAACTTAAATTAAGTAAATCTAGCAATGAAGCTTGTAATGATAAAAGTAATTCAGATGTTAATTGTAAAAGTAATTTTCATAAATATGGTTCTGGAAATTTTAAATCTAATGTCAAAACTAAAAGTAATTTCCAAAATAAAAGTAATTTTCAAAGTAAAAATTTTTCAAGACCTTTGGAAACTAGTAATGTAGAATGTAAATCTCTTTTGAATTGTACCTTCTCTGAACTTGAATGTAGCTTAATTGAGCTTTCTCCTGAATTGTGCGAGGCTAATTCATCAGATCTGGGCTATGGAAATTCCCATTGGGTTTTTGACACTGCCGCTACAGCGCATTTTTGTAGCAATAGAAATTTATTTTTCACTTTTGAGCCAGTATCTGACTTGCACATGTCTCTTGCAGTTGGGGAGAAAGAATGCCCAGTTGAGGGTAAGGGTACAATTCAGTTTTTGGTACGTTGTAAAAATGGAAAATTCAATCGTATTATCTTAAAAGATGTTTTATATAATCCTAACTTAAGAAGAAATTTGCTCTCTGGGGTAAAGCTTGAAAAACTGGGGATAAATTTTGTGGGTAAAAATGGTAAAGTTTTTGTTTATGACAAACATGGAAATGAACTTTTTTATGCTTTAAGGAAAAATGACCTGTATTTTCTGAAGCCATCAAAGTATGTTACTAAATGTAAGGGAAATGACAATCCAGTCAATTTGTCAGCAAATCAAGTGGATAAAGTAAATGTTCATGAGTTGTGGCATGAACGTTTTTGCCATATTAACAGTGAATATTTAATTAACACCAGTAAACAAGAAAGTGTTAATGGTCTTCCTATGCTATCAAAATTGACTGAAGATTGTATTTCTTGTAAATTGGCTAAATCTAAAAGGGTCTCTTTTAAGCCTGTTGGTCAAATTCGTTCTAAAGTTCCTCTCCAGCTGCTGCATATGGATTTGTGTGGGCCGCTGCCAGTTTCATCTCATGGGGGTAGCAGGTATTTTTTATCTATAATAGATGATTTTTCTAGAAAAGTTACTGTATATGCCCTTAAGAATAAATCTGATGTTTTCGAGACATTTCTTAAGTATCAAAAGAGAGCCGAAAGGTTTTTAGATAAGAAAGTAGTCTCTGTTAGAACAGATGGGGGACTTGAATTCTGTAATGATGAATTTGATAACTTTCTGGAAAGTCAGGGCATTGCCCATGAGAAAACGAACCCGTATTCGCCCGAGATGAATGGTTGCGCGGAACGCTTCAATTTAACTGCCCTTGACGGTGTAAAAACCCTCTTAAATTCTAGTGGCTTGTCTCAGAAATTTTGGGCTGAAGCTCTTTTATGTTTCACGTATGTGTGGAACAGAGTTTGTCATAAAAATTTCAATAAAACCCCCTTTGAATTGTATTCGGGGAGAAAGCCTTCTGTTTCTCATCTCAAAAAATTCGGTTGCTTAGCTTATGTTGGTATACCCAAACAAAAAAGAAAGAAGCTCGATATGAGAGCCAAACTTGGCATTATGTGTGGTTATGCACAAACGACTAAAGGGTATCGCATTTGGATAATAGATGAGCAAAGAATTTTTGAAACTATAAATGTTAGGTTTGATGAGAATAAAAGGGGGGTGGATGTCATAAAGAGTCCAAAACATAATTTTCGTTCTTTTTCCTATTTGAACTTCCCAGAGGATGGTGATATCTTTCCTATGATAGATGATTTAATCGAGTCAGAAAGTAGAAGTGATATCCCAGCCAAAGTAAAGGAAACTACACTTAGCCCTGTAAAAACTAGAAGTTCAATTAATCAAAATTCAAAAGACAGCCCAGATTTAATTCCTTGTGCATCCATTAATTGGGTACGTAGTGCTGTCCCTAGGAAAAATGAGCCCAGGACAGATATTTATTATGGCATTGAGGGAACTAAAGTTAAATTGAGATCTTTAAATGATACAATAAAGTACTGTGCAGAAAATAACATAAAATACGATTATGATTTTTTTTATTTCAGGGGGAAAAATAATCAATCTGGTAAAGTCTCAAATTTTTCAAATGAAGTTAATTTAATTGAATTAAAAATCCCTAGAAGTTACAAGGAAGCTGTTAAAACACCCGAAGCATCAGAGTGGGAAAAAGCAATGAACCAGGAAATGCAGGTCATGTATGACCGCAAAGTTTGGGATCTTGTTGAACCACCTAAAGATGCACAAATTTTAGGTAACAGATGGGTTTACACGGTTAAGAAAAATGAAAATAATGAAATTGTGAGATTTAAAGCACGTCTTGTAGCTCAGGGGTTTAGTCAAATAAAAGGTTTAAGTTATGATGAGGTTTTCAGTCCAGTAGTAAGTTTTTCAATTATAAGATTGTTTTTCACTATTTTTGTATGTCTTTTTAAATGGTTAAATGTTCAAGTAGATGTAAATAATGCTTATCTATATGCAGATCTGGATAAGATCATATATATGCAGCAGCCGGAGGGTTTCATTAGTGAAACAGGTAAAGTTTGTAAACTAAATAAAGCTTTATATGGCCTCCATCAAAGTGGTCGCCAATGGTTTTTTGAAATAGATGATGTACTTTTAAAACTAAATTTTATTAAACTTAACTGGTGCAACTGTGTTTATACTTATGAAAATAAACTTGTTCTTTTATTGTATGTAGATGACATGGTCATCTTCGGTAAAACAGAAAGTGATTTGGAACTTGGTGTAAGTTTGTTAAGAAAGTTTTTCAATCTGAAAGTTTTAGGGAAAACAAGAAAGCTATTAGGTATTGAATTTCAAGAAGTAAATGACAAGCTGTACATTCATCAAAATTCCTATATTGATAAAGTTTGTAGCTTGTATTCAAAATATAACATTCCTTTGAGTAATGTCCCAATACCTAAAGGGCTAGTTTTGTCAAAAATGGACTCTCCAGTAAATCAGAATGAAGTTAATGAGATGTCTGAATTCCCTTATAGAAATTTAATTGGTTGTTTAAGTTTTATTGCTGGTAGAACAAGGCCAGACATAATGTATGCTGTAAATCTTTTATCACAGTTCCAGTCTAACCCAGGTATGAAACACTGGCACAGTTTACTTAGATTACTCGGTTATTTGCAATACACTAAACATTTTAAATTGGAACTATCTAGAATTAAAGAGTTAAAAATTTCTTGCTATTCAGACTCTGATTTTGCAGCAAATAGAGATGATCGTGTTTCCATAGGAGGTTTTATTCTATTTTTAGATGAGTCACCAATTTCTTGGAAAACCTTTAAGCAGAAATGCATTAGCCTTTCAACTATGGAAGCCGAGTATGTAACTCTCACTGAAGCTGCAAAAGAGTTAATGTGGATTAAAAATGTTCTAGAAAATGAAAGTTTAAATTTAAATCTTAAAGAATGTTCATTGTTTTGTGATAATCAGGCAGCTATTGCTTTTTCTAATTCACCTGTTGAGAATCAAAGGACTAAACATATTCATATTAAATATTTATTTCTAAGAAATTTAGTTTATGATAAATTGTTTAAATTAAAGTATATTTCAAGTAAATTAAATTTAGCTGATCCTTTCACAAAACCTCAGGTTAAAGAACAATTAATGAAATTTTGTATGCAAGTTTTTGAAGTTTGAAATTTTTAAATTACAATTTTGGCCACTCTTTTCATTGCCATGCCCTTTTTGACATGACATTGATCAGACTGTTTCTTTTTCAGAAAAGTTTAAATATTTTTGAGATGCATGTTGTTAAAAAAAAAAAAAAAAAAAAAAATCTACAAATTTTGGTCGTTTTGATCAGTGCCTGGCCGGTGAGTTGTGTTTTCCCCGACCTGGTTATGATTGGACTGACTTTTTTTTTTATGAATAAAGTATGTGTATTTTTCATGTTTAAATTTTTGAATGTCTTTTCTTGAAGTTGTTGTAAAGACTTGGGGATGTTAAAAAGGGGGCTGATTGTTATGTCATGTATTTAAATTTAAGAGTAAAATATGTTTCATTTAAATATTTCCCTTTTCACATGACATCAAGCCTACATTAACTTACAAACTAACTCCATTGCTTCACGATGTTTTCGGGTAAACACGCGATTCATCCACGATCTATCGCTGTGCTTCTGGATCACTGTTGATCGCTGTTACTTGCTGTTACTTTCGACCCAGAGCTCTCGTCTGACGATCGCCGCTCTGATTGGTCGTAGTTTGACGTCATAGTCCGTGAAGCCAATGGAGTTTCGCGTACGTTTTTCTTTTCACAGAATGGCAGCAACTGTATGCAAATTTTTCCAAAACAGACTAGTATATGTAGCAGATCAAGATGCTTGTATTTTGCCCTTTTTCTTCCTTGTCTGTTGTTGCTTTGCCTTGCTTTTCTTACGTAGCTCGCTTGAAAGCAGCACTTAGTTTTTCTTGCCATGTAACTATACTTACGACGTCGTAGCTTGGCTACGTTTTGAAGGCTGCTGGCGGCTATTATTATTTTTTGATGAAAGTTTATTTTGATTTTATTTTTAAGTTTGTTCGGCGAAAGTAAAGCTGACGTTGGTTTGTCATTTGTAATTAATCATCAATAAAAAGTCATCTTGTTACTTCTGCTGTACTTATTAAAGTCTTCCACATCCATGCATTTCCAAGCTTAAAGATTCCACTGCGTATTCTGCTTAATATAGTTAATTTATTGTGAAAAAGAGAACAATATACATTCCCGGCTGTTAAAGCGTGCACCTTTTTATCTTTCTCTTTCAACGAAAGACTTTTAGTCAAAATCATGCATATTGTTTTTAAATTATCATTAACGTACTTATTTGGTCTACCACATATCAAAGGAAATGAAATTATACAAGGCATAAAATGTTTCCTTTCTCATGGTCAGTTTTGACTTTCATATTGCATCCAGATGCCTACTTCATATCGGTGGCGCCTTTACTACATTCTTCTAAAATTATCTTTTACCCTGTTCCCAAAACAATATTAACGGTAAGATTCTTAATCACTCTTTTTTAGCCAAAGTGCACTCTTCGCCAAAAGAGTTTTCCCTTCCACTGACGTCAGTTATGAAGTTGATATGTGTATATGTAACGGTTACATTTCCCACGCAAAAAAAATGCATTTCTCTTGGCTCAAAATGTAAATCGCTTGGCGTGTTTTTTTCTAGCGCCCGCTTTCATATCGGATACGACTCTTCGCTTCTGAACTTCATCTCCTAAACATCTAAAAATGTTTTGGCCCCTTTGGCCACCCTTTGGTTTTATAAAGAAAAATCCCCTTGATGTTCTTAAAACTCTTTGGATTATGTGAACATGGTCGGACCCGTTCAACAGCATTTCTGAACTATTCTTTGGATTACTTTCGTGTGCTTCACCCCTGACATTAAATTTAAAATGTCACCTCATTGATATTCATCAGATTCATTTAAAAATCTGAAACTTTGATTGGTGAAAATCTCACTGCTGTGGAAGACTGAATTGTGACATGTTTCTCCGATTAAAGACCATTAACTCTAATGATCTGATTTTCGTCTTCTTTCTTCAACATATTAAAAAGGGAAAACTACACTCTGGTTCAATACCCAGGAAACGTATTCTGAGGTTTGCCAAAACAACCAATTGCCACTATATCTTCTTGTTTCATCAAAATTGTTTTACTCCGTAAAAATCCTTCAGGTCTTTAATGGATTCTCCAACTTTGACAACATCTTCTCAATACTCAACCTCCTGAACTTATTTCCCACGATAACTCCACCATAGATAGCCTGTGAGCTAAAAATATAATTTCAAGAATTACTCGGATATAAACATTTAAAAATCACAACATTCATCTTAGATTTAAAAAAAAAAAAAAAAAACCTATATGTATATATACAGGGTATTTTTTTTTTAAACTGACGCTGTTCAGAGCCGCCTGTAACGCATTCCAATAACTGGATTGACACAAAATTTTGTGAATGGACTAAGAAAACCATGGGAAAAAGGATTCCAACAAAAAAAAAAATTAGTTCCAATCACCGCCGATAGGGGGGAAATGTGACGCTGTACATTGAAAAAAAACCCTCAGAAACAGACAAAATTAATAATTTGGATAAAATGCCATGTTTTATTCATCATTTACACTTTCCCTTTCGTTGATCGCAGTTGAAACATCCATTATCACTTTTTCTGCCACCGGTTTACGTCCTCTGCCTGACCGAACTGCTAGCGAGCCTGTTTCTTCGAATTTCAGAATCATTGCTTTCAATACATTAACGGATAAAGGTCCTTTGCGCAGTTTATGGCATGTTCTAAGTAAACGAAGAGCGGCTGGTGCATTTCACTGGTTACAATAATAGAACTTCACAAGTAACACGCGCTGCGGTAACTTGAGATTCAACCTGAGCTGAAATTGTTTCTCGGTGTTTTTCGCATGCATTTATTACTTAAACTATTGGCGCTACTGTCGCTTGAGTAAGTAAAAATTTGCATTTTCATTTATTGCCCGTATTTTATGCTAATTCTCAGTTGCATAAGTTACCACAGCGCCACATTTCCCCCTATCGGTGGTGATTGGAACTAATTTTTTTTTTGTTGGAATCTTTTTTCCCATGGTTTTCTTAGTCCATTCACAAAATTTTGTGTCAATCCAGTTATTAGAACAAGCTACCGGCGGCTCTGAATAGCGTCAGTTTAAAAAAAAACACCCTGTATATAATTCCAAAAAGACGCACAAAGGCTATCCATTTTATTCAGTTAATTTATCTGTTGTACCGCCCCCCCTTTTTTTTCCCCCCGGAAAGGGTGGATTCATTTTTTGAATTGGTGAAAAGATAAATTGAAGGCCCGCTAGCGGGCAAAGCCACTAAGTTTTATTATAAATTTATACCCTATGCTTAATTTCGACTGAATGAAATTTTCATCAATAACCGCACAAAAGTAATGATATCAGTACAAAAACCCTTAACGTGTTAAAAGTTGTGACGCAGCACTTTCTTTTGGCTCTAAGAATTTTAAATATGGGTCTTAAAAGTAATGATATCAAATTTGAGTGACGCTATGTTAATAATTTTTTTTAAATCATCATTTTCTTTTTAGTTTTATTTATATTCACAGGTGCAATTATTATCTTAACATGAAAATATATATAAAATTTATTCGCTGATGCTTTTTCATTCAGATCTCTCAGGAATTCAAAATATGGGCTTTAAAAGAAATGATATCAAAATTTGAGTGACACCTTGACGTGAATTTAATAGGATTGTTTTAAAATTCAATTTAAATTATTTTTCGTTTGTCTTCTAAAGTATATTTACACATACAAACAATACTTTTAACTTTTCAATACACTGTTAAATATATTACTTTCACTGAGCCTATATTATGTATTGAAATGTATTTATTTCAATAAATTGATTTATGTTTTGTGCCACGCTATTCCAAATCATAAGTAAAATTTAAGCAAAATAATCATTTACATAAATTTTACTTATGATTTTGGATAGCGTGGCACAAAAGATAAATCAATTTATTGAAATAAATACATTTCAATACATAATATAGGCTCAGTGAAAGTAATATATTTAACAGTGTATTGAAAAGTTAAAAGTATTGTTTGTATGTGTAAATATACTTTAGAAGACAAACAAAAAATAATTTAAATTGAATTTTAAAACAATCCTATTAAATTCACGTCAAGGTGTCACTAAAATTTTGATATCATTTCTTTTAAAGCCCATATTTTGAATTCCTGAGAGATCTGAATGAAAAAGCATCTAGTCCAGTCAAATTAGGCTTTTTTCTGGACATAATTACGTAAGTTTTCAAACTTGGTGATATTGTTTGGGATGGTCTACTAATGAACATACTAAAAGTCCTGATGGATAGGGGGTGAGCGCGAGGGGGGGGGGGAGGTAAAAGAAGGTACCATTTTTCGGTCTTTTGTTAATATCTCATAATCTATAAGATCTACAGAAAAATTGCTAATACAAAAGATAAAGAGAATTAAATTCTCTACAAAATAGGTTATATACATTTTTCTCTAGAGTCCATAGTTAACGAGATAATCGCTTTCAAAAATCAATAAATTTGTCAAAAGTCACACCAGCGACAGAGAGCGAGTCAACCGTTTTCGACTTGTTTTTCTCCGGCTGCTTTCGGTTGGTTGGTTGTATAATATTTTTGCAGAAGTAATTAAATAAACCCTAGTACAACGCAATTGGATCATTTGATATTTCAAAAATTACTATTTTTTAAACTAAATATGAATATTTTAGCATTAAATTGTACACATGGTTCCAA
Organism: Maratus michaelseni; assembly: GCA_963931845.1. Lineage (NCBI taxonomy): Eukaryota > Metazoa > Arthropoda > Arachnida > Araneae > Salticidae > Maratus > Maratus michaelseni. The sequence continues at coordinate 7,662,087 of OZ007590.1, read as the reverse complement.
AACATTATGTTTGACTGTTTATTTATTATTCACAAAAATTTCAAATAATTTAGATGACATGAAATTTATTTTTTAAAACATTAAACAAAAAATTAGAACAATGATTACTGGCACTTTTATCACTCTAAATTGGCAACAACCATTCCTCTGTTAAGAGAAGTTTTGCGTACATTTCTCTGTGGAATTTTTTTACAGTAGTTATTGTATTTTTTTCTTTCATTAATATAGGTATTATAAAAAAAATAATAATAATCCAGCAGACATCTGAGGATTTCTGTTATGGGTAAGTTACTAATTTCTTTTGATTCTCTTAATTTCAATGTTTTCAGCGTAGTTCGATTATGTCTGCTTTAAATTATCAGCACGATATTCATTAAGTTTTAATGAAAACATTTGTTTTTTAGTTTAGTTTCTAACAATCTTTTTATATTTAAGCCAGTGTTTTTCTATGTTTTTACCATTATTTTATAAATTGGTGAGGGTCTACTATTTAAGTTTTTGATTGAACTATTTCTCTAAATTTCGATTAAACTAATTGATCTGAACGCAAAAACATGCAAAATAGAAATTAAAATAGCAATATTAACGCTATTTCCGAACAGTAATTTAAGCAAATTTCCTAAATTAGGTTCCTGGCTCAGGTATTAGTACAAATTTTAGAAAAATAGGAGGACCAATTTTTTACCAAGGACTCCAAGAGTCTTAATTATTCATTTATCGAAGAGTATTTGCATCTCACCTCCCTCCTCCCCGTTCATCTATTTTTGCTTAACTGAGCCCTATCTTAATAATTCAACTCCTATTACTCATATAGCTTCAAAACTAACTCAAAATTACACTAATATCTTAATAATCACCGCTCACAGTCTTAAAGTTAATTTATGAGTAGTGGTTACCACTGTTTCAGAATAGTAATTTCAGAAAATTCTTAAATTAAGTTCCTAGCTCAGGTACCAGTCCAAATTTCTGACCAAAGATTCCAGCACTCTTAATTAATCACTTATGCATGTAATAGATGTGTATAAGTACATATACATAAACATATTCACTAAATAACTCATTTAATACGGTTTATTAATAAAAATATGAATAATAAAGGGCTATGGAATTTTAAAAACTGAAATTTTAATTAAATTAATAATTATAAAGATACATTAAATATAATAATTATAAAAACCTGCGATTAATAATTTTAAAGATAATATAATTATAATAGTTATAATTACAAGTAAATCTGCAGATCTGGAAATCTAATATTTTTACAATTTTTGTTTCCGAAAACAGTTTTGATTGTCGTTCTATAATATTTAGATTTAAGAATTTATCTAAATAATCCTAATCTACTCTATATCATTAGTTTACTAAAGTTACCACAAAATAAATATATTTGGAGACGTTTAAACTTAATGGATAGTCATTCATCATCGTGCCTACTGCCAATTGACAAAATAGTTAACGTGATTTGGAGCTATAAAGTATTTTTTCTGATAGTCTTTTAATAGGAGTAGTATCCAGATTCAATTCAAAACCGTAATGTCAATGAATGTAAAAAAAAAAAATGAATGTCAAATAAGTAAATTTATAAAGTTGGACTTATTATATTATTCGAAAACATGCATGAAATTCCACCAAAATTTATTCTTTCGACAAATGTAAATTGAAAATCGCCTGAATTGCCATAGCAAAGATTATGCTGCAAAATAAAATATTCTATATTTTCCGAATGAATGAACCAAATGTAAAAAAAAAAACAATACAGCTATATCCGGGTACCTCACCAACATAAATACTTAATTTCTAGCTGATTAGGTGCTTTTTGCTGCAGTTACGTGGAACAGACAGACTAACTTACAGGCAGAAACCAAAAAATTTTCGTGTCTCCCCAGTCAGCCTTCATTGACATTTCGGCAATAGGGAAATCTGCTTCATGGGGTTGATTTGTATGCTTTTGTAAATAGATTATAATCAAAGCGTAGCAATTATAGTTAATAATAATAAGAATGATTAATTGTTATAACTCTTATTATTATTTTTAATTAATTAAAACTGTTATTATTGCAGGTGATGAAACTCATGAACCACACAATGAAATGGAGTCTGAAAACTGTTTCATCTGCGAAGAAAATTTGCATGGTAAAGGAGTCTTGGTGGGAAAGAAAGGTGTTTCTACTTTGCTTCAAGCTAGTCAAAAAAGGGACGACAACAAAAGCGAATTTCTGGTTGGGAAGGACAGTGTGAAAGTGCACATTTTGTGCAGAAAGAATTACACTCGACCTGATTCTATAAAAGCAGACCTAAAGAGGCAGTCTGAAATACCTCGTACTTCATCATTTACCTCTAAACGATTACGTACCTCTGCACCTCAATTCAATTTCAAGAGCAAGTGTTTTTTATGTGCTGAGAAAATTGATGAAGCGTTTAGGGAAAAAGAGAAAAAGAAACCTTTGCGTAAGCGAAAGGTGATATATAAGGTGAGTAGCCTTGGTTTTAAGGAGAAAGTAATCGATGCTGCGGACAAACGATCAGATTATTGGGCAGAGCAGGTAAAATGTCGGTTGAGCATTGTGACTGATCTTATCGCTGTTGATGGAATTTATCACCACGATTGCTACATCAACTTTTTTCTTCATATCTCACTACAAAATGGACGGAAGAGAGGTCCTCCTACCCGGGAGTACACGACAGCAGCAATGGAAGATATCACTTTGTTTCTTGAAACCAATGACGAGTGTCAACATTCTATGGCCGAGTTGATGTCGGCAGTAAGGGGGGAGGTGCCATCAGAAAAACACATCAAGAGAAAACTCCTGGAAATATATAGTGACAGGATAATTTTAACACATTCGTTTAAAGGGGAGTCAGTAATATGTTTTTTGGATACTGGTCACCAAAAATTAGCTGAGTCATGGTATAAAGAAAAAAAACAAGATGAAAGAGAAGAAAAAAATCAGGATAGTTAAAACAGCAGCTGATTTGATACGAGAAGAAATTCAGTCTCGGATATACAATACAGGATCCTACCCCCCAAGTGACTCTTTCCTTGAAAATGCGGAAACAGATGTGTCAGGTCTTTTATTGACATTTTTTTATCATTTGACCCGAAGCAAGAGGAGCGATGAAAAAGTAAAAAAGAGGAAAAAATGTGTTGCTATAGCCCATGCCATTACTCATATTGTGCGCCCTCGGTCTTTTGTTTCTTGTATATTGGACAGCCTCTCCCTTTTTTTGTATCGAAAGTTAGCATCCAAAGGCATAATTAACCTCTTGTCCAATCTTGTGTTTTGTTCAACCTACCGGAATGCCCAGCAACTAGAAATATCAGCCATTCACCAAGGCGAACCTAAAATGGATAAAGCCTTTCATCAATTGGTATTTGATAATGCCGATTTCAATGTGTCTACACTGGATGGATTGAACACCTTTCACGCAATGTGTGGGATTGCCTGTGCGACCCCTGCAAGTTCTCTAACAAAAAGCAAGGAGATTCCAAGATTAAAAAGCACTCCAACAGTTGAAAAAAGTGGGAAACTTGGCGTCCTCCCATTGCAGATATTTGAAAAGAAAGGTCACGGAATAAACGACCTAGTTTTGGCTACTTTTCCAGATCTACCACCAGATGTGCTTTCACCCAATGCCTGTGACACTTTATGGATGTGTGCTAAATACCTAAATATAACCGCAATACCTGGATGGAAAGGATATATGCACATGATAAACAAAGGTAATTACAGCGAGAAAAGTAAAATCATACCTCTTCCATTCATTAACTCACCTCCTACAGATATGGACACTATCTATACATCTATAAGGTTCGCAGTTAAGTTCTGTGAACAAGTTGATCAAAACATGGTAATACTGACTTTTGATCAGCCACTCTATTTGAAATGCAGAGATATCCTTGCAGCATCAGCTAATCCCTGAACTGTCAAGATGTGTTGTGAGGCTTGGTGGGTTTCACCTTTTAATGAGTTTTTTAGGTTGCATAGGCTATGTGATGGGTGGTAGTGGCTTAAAAGAATTATTGTGCACAATATATGCTCCAATATCTGTGGATAAAATGCTTGAGGGGAAGGCTTATTCAAGAGCTGTTAGGGGGCATCTGTTGATACAACAAGTTTTGTCAGGAATTTTGTTATCCCAAATTGACTTGAGTATTGAAGAACGGCAGGCTGTAAATGATTTCACTGACAATTTCTCGGAGGAGTCTCCTTCAATTGAAGCAGTAAGTAGTAGTCCACAGGTGAATTCCTTAGCAAAAAAACTTGCCAGGGAACTACTCCGTGTGAAGCAAAATGGGCCAACTGCTGCACTATGGGTGCAGTACATTGAGATGGTGGATCTCATGAAAAAGTTCATAAATGCTGAACGTTGTGGAGATTGGAATTCTCACTTGCAATATGTTCAGCTCATGATTCCATACTTCCATGCGTGTGGGCATTTTCCTTATGCAAAAGCATGTCACCTTTATCTTCAAGACATGTTGAGCCTTCAATCCGTCATGAACAAAGAGGAATACGACAAGTTTGTTCGACAGAGCTATTTCACGATTCGACGCAGCGACAAGTTTTGGACAGGAGTTTGGTCTGATATGACAATTGAGCAAACACTAATGCGATCTATGAAATGCTCTGGAGGACTCACACGGGGACGAGGAATAAATGACAGCGTTTTGAGTAAGTGGGTTCTTGGCGCCACAGCTACCTTTCATATTTGTACTTCCCTGGAAGAATTTTGTGGTTTGACTCTTTCTTCTGGTGAACAACATGAGGATTTTTGTGAATCTCGGATGAATAGAGATGCTGCGGATACATACAAACTTTCAACTTGGTTTGAAAATCACCCGCCCTTTCCTCAGATAGATAAAATTATATCAATAGCTTCTGGGATTATTGGAGATGAAACTGTCACTTGCTTCAAAGCTTTGGAAATCGGGAGAAAAAAGATGAATTGAGGTGTCTGGGAAATGCTACTCAGATGTGAAACTAACTCGGAAAGGTATAGCACAATCACTCAACAGTATGCATAATTCAATCAAATTTCATGATACCACTATAACTGTGGATCCTCTAGTTATATTCCAACGGATTTCCTTGTGCAAACGTAGCAATGATGACTTAGAAAATTACCTACAATATGAATTGGCTCCTTATCCTCTCTCTCTTTTCAATGATTGCGGAATGCGCAAGACAAAAAAAAGTGCTTTGTATCAAATATTTGAACAATCAGATCAGATAATAGACCTCCAACAACAAACAATAGTTGTGGATGGTGGCTTCCTGTTACATAAGGTGGTGTGGAAGAAGGGATCTACAATACAGGATATTTGCAACACCTATATAAAGTACGTTAAGAAACACTATTGTGGAAAGAGCTGCAGAATTGTTTTCGATGGATATACTGACACTGTAAACAGTACCAAAGTAGCTGAACAAAATAGAAGGTGCTCAGTGAAAACGTCAGTTGACATACATTTTGAAGAACATACTGTCATCAATGTGCCCCAAAATCAGTTTCTCTCAAATAAGAACAATAAGACAAAGTTCATTCCCATTCTGTCCTCTAAACTAAATGAGAAAGGAGTCTTATGCCAGCAAAGTCCTAATGATGCCGACACTCTGATTGTTCAGACTGCTATAGATGCACTGAGTGAGAGTGACAACGTTACTGTTGTTGGACAGGATGTGGATATACTTGTTCTTCTCACAGCCTTAACCCCTTCAGATAAAAATGTATACTTATACAAACAAGGCCAAGGGAAAGTCGTAACTCAGGTATTTTCATCACAACAACAGCAGCAAAAGGGCCTCAAAGATATTATATTACTTGCTCATTCATTCTCTGGCTGTGACACATCATCTTGTTATAGGAAGGGGAAAGTTGCTATCTGCAAAATGTTGATGCGACGTAAATCATTAGAGTGTGTAAATTCAGTCTTTCGTGACTCAAACTCGTCACGTCAGCAGGTGGCAGAGGCGGGGTGTAAGTTCTTCTTGAATATATATGGAGCTCCACATACTACAACGTCACTCAACTTACATAGGTTTCATGCCTTCATAAAGTCCGTTTCAAACATGAGACCAGAATTAGCATCCCTGCCTCCCACAGAAGGAGCAGCGATGCAACACTCATACCGGGTTTTTCATCAGATACAGCTGTGGCAGGGCAATGAAATGTCTCCTGAGATTTGGGGTTGGAAACGCAAGCTCGATCATACATTAATGCCTTCACAACCACCGATCCTGTTGCCCCTGAGGAAGTACTACACCTCATCTTCTGCCAGTGTACAACAGGTTATGGGAACAAATGTGGATGCAGAAAAACAGGAATAACATGCACTGCTGCCTGCCACTACTGCCATGGAGACTGCTCAAACAGTATGCCACCTGTTGAGGAGGATGCCCTAATGGAAATAGAACACGAAACAACATCTTTTGAAATTTCACATTGAACCCGGGGTAATCAAAATGATCAAGGACTTGAATATATTGTTTAATCCTATATCATTGTATTTTATGCATTTTTCATTTTTGTATGTTTTATGTTAACAAAAAAATGTCATTTGATAAAGTTATTGTTCAGGCTTTCATTCTTCTGACCACATCATTTATTAATGTTCGTTTATGTTTAGGTTAAGTAGATGTAATGTAAGTGCCGTGGACCCGCTCTCTGGCGCTAGTGTGACTTTTGACAAATTTCTTCATTTTTGAATGAGATTATCTCGTTACCTATGGACTCTAGAAAAAAATGTATATAACCTATTTTGTAGAGAATTTAATTGTCTTTATTTTTTGTATTGACAATTTTTCCGTAGGAGTTATAGCTTACGAGATATTAACAAAAAACCGGAAAATGGTACCTTCTTTTACCTCCCCCCCCCCCCTCGCGCTCACCCCCTACCCATCAGGACTTTTAGTATGTTCATTAGTAGACCCTCCCAAACAATATCACCAAGTTTGAAAACTTACGTAATTATGTCCCAAAATGACCCAAAATCTGCCTAATTTGACTGGACTAATAAGCGAATAAATTTTATATATTTTTTCATGTTAAGATAATAATTGCACCTGTGAGTATAAATAAAACTAAAAAGAAAATGATGATTTTAAAAAAATTATTAACATAGCGTCACTCAAATTTGATATCATTACTTTTAAGACCCATATTTAAAATTCTTAGAGCCAAAAGAAAGTGCTGCGTCACAACTTTTAACACGTTAAGGGTTTTTGTACTGATATGAACTACGGCTGAAATTATGTTTTTTTACCCATCCAACTTGTCTTGTCTTTTCCAAAATAAATTTGTAAAATGTTTTCTATCTATTGTTTTTGCTAGAAAGCCATTTATAATCATATATGTGTTAGTATTTAAGACTGTTCTAAAAAATATATCCTCCACCCTTCCCTCCCCAACACATAACACACACAAACACAAAACAATGTGAAATTTTCTGAATTATTAGAGTACTTTGAAATTGAATAGCATTTTCAATTTTCCAATAAATGTATTTCATCTGGCAGTGGCTCAGCCATGATTTCCCCTGGAAGGGGTTTTGAATAATTATTACACATAAAAGCAAAAATTTACTTGTTTGCATCTAAGTAAAATTTTAGTAAATATGTAACATTTAAAACAGGTGAGATGAAAACACTAGCAGTCAGAAAAAAAACTAACATTCAGATGTTCCAACTTTCCCTGTCTTCATAAAAAGTTTCTCTTTTATAATTTCACTTGAAACGAAAAATTAAAAATAACTTGTTTAATTAGATATTTTTTAAATATTCTTTTTTTTATTACTTTTAAGAGCCTCTCCCCCCCCCCCCCCCCCCCAACCTTGTCAAACTATCATGATAGTGTTAACATAATAAAGAAAAATTTAACATGTAAAAGCATGCATTTGACAAGCATGACCATTGAAGTGATTTGGAAACTAATAGTGTTTTTCATTTTTCGATAAATTCATTATATATTTACGTAGTTATAAGCAATTAAAAGTCATTTGAAACTCTAAATTTTAAATTATTTGTTAGTTTTTAATTTTTTTTAGTTTTGTTACATTGTGTACTTTTAAGAGCCCCCCCCCCCCCAGAATTACCAGAATTACTTGTTAATGCTCCAGTTGCCATTCGGAATGCTGTGTGATTTAAAGCTCAGTGGGGCTCCAGCCCATTTCAGCATCAATGTCCATAATTACCTCAATGCCACAATTGGTGTTCGATGGATTGGACAAGGTGGACCAGTCACTTGGCCACCATGTTCACCCGATTTATCAACTATCGAATTTTTCTTATGGGAACACCTGAAGGCACTCATATACGAGATATCAATTGACTCTGATGAGGACCTCATTGCAAGACTTTCAGTCGCTGCTGCAACGGTTTGTGAAACTCCTCGAATCTTTGAAACAGCATGCTAATCACTGCCAGGCCCCACATTTGAGCACTTACTGTAATTGTTATGCCAATAAAACACTTGTTTTCATTTCCTCTGCATTTCTTGTTTTTTGACCAATACTTTTCATTTCCGAATCCACATTGCTATACCAAAATTGCTTCTACTTTTCCTTACAGTTTGATCCATGAACTCAAGGACACCCTGTGTAATAAATATAATTCAAATTGAATCACATGTGTAAAAATAATTAAATAAGAGAAAGTGAAAATACAAAAATAAAAAACTATAAATGTGTTATTATATAATATATTCATACTTTAATATAGAACTAAATATTTATTTAATTATAGAGTGCCTGGTGACATTGATGAAATCAATGCCATGAAGATGAAAATTGATCAGTGGGAATTGATTCCATGTGATGATCCTCACGTTCCTGCATCACTGTTAAAACAGTGGTATAGGGAATTATTTGAACCATTAATTCCTCCTGAATATTATGATGATTGCATAATGTATTGCAATGAACCTGATGCAGCTATTCGTATTGTCAAAAGTTTACCTGAACTTAATAGATTAGTCTTCTCATATCTTATACGTTTTTTGCAGGTAAATTTAAAATATATATTCATTTTAAAAGTTGCTTTAAAAGTAAATTTCCTTCTGTATTTTTTAATCATATAATGCAATATCAGTTTTAAAATATATTTATATCTGCTTGACCATATAAGATATTTTTTTACATACTTCCTTGTTAAAAAATGTATTTATTTATTTTATAGTTTATTAATTTTTTCTTTGAGATTTTTATGAAATAGGATTCTGTTATGTGAAACAAGTTATGACTTGATGTTATGAGATAAAGTTTTCAAAACTTTTTTTTCCCTATAATTTTAAAATTTAAGTAATAATGCAATTAATAATTCAAGAATTAATGTACGGGATTCTATGAAAACATATTAATCATATATGAAATCATGATTCTATGCATTTGTCTAAACAAATCGATTGTATGTCATGTTTTTCATGATTTTCATTATAGTTATATCTCAGCACCCGTGAGAATGAACTGCACCAAATTTAATATGTAAGATAATTATTATGAGAAACTAAGCTGATTAATTTTGGCTTTGATCCAGTTAACCTTTAATAAGGTTAACTGGATGAATTATGCCCTCCAGATTTGACCAGGATAGCTCAGCTAGTAGAGCATGCCAGCTTCCGCCAAGAGATCCCAGGTTTAAATCCTGGCCTGGGCATTTTTCGTCCAGTTGGAAAATTACAACTCATATGATTTCTTTACCAATTTGAATAATTGTGTTAAAATGAATCTAGCATAAATATAATTTGTTTTTAAACTTACTGGTACTTATTTATATCACCACACATTTTACTTCATTTATAATTATTCCAGGTTTATTTATAGCTTAGTTGAAACTGAACTTTAATTTATAAGAAGTCAGGGTAACTCCAGCCAATATGTTTGCATTGCCTTTATTCCCTGACCTGTGTTTTCATTTCAATAGAAGCAGTAATTGTTAAAAATATGTTTAAATTAAAAAAAATTGTCTGCCACTTTAACCCTAACAGGTTTGGCATTTATTGTTGTGGCAATATATATATATTTTATGACCCTAATCTTATATTAACAAAGGTTGGCGATGGGGGAAGCCTCTGTTTATAGTTAAAATGCTAAATGTTTACAGTTTAAATGCATAAAAGCGTTAAAGAAATTTTTTTTTAAGCTAAATAAAATTGCTAAAAATTTTAAATTTAAATTTTTTGTAGTTTTATTTTAAATGTTTGAAGGTCTAATATAGGGTTTATTTGGGATTCATGACACACATTAAGAAGTTTGCAAAGGTTTTTGATTGACTTAAAGTGAAGAAAGAAACAAAGTTTCAGAATTAGATGAATGTCTTGGAAGAAGATTAAAAGTATTTTTTTCATGCTTTCAAAGATTAAGCTTCATGTTTTTACTGAGAATTTTTTTAAAGTATTTTTCCTGAAGTTTCAACTGAGATTCAACATAAACAGTTTTATGAAGATACCAGGTGTAAAGTTATATCCTTAGTGCTACAATGTCGATTTACAGTCTGTTACAAAATTATAGGATCACTCAGAATTTCACCTTTCATCTACAAAGAAAATATTAGTTTGAATTTAAAAGTAGTTGTATGAAAAGAAATAACTCTATAATGTTTATTTAGCTCAGGGAGAAAAAGTTTCAATAATTTTTTGTTTCATGCCAAACGATTTTATGCAAACCCACTGTTTCATAAATATAAGACCACTCTTATATTATTAATAAAGCAGACGATTTTATTTTGAACTCAGAGTTTAACTGTAACCTAAACAATCTGTAAAATTTAAAAAGAATAAAATGCAGAAATTCTGAATTGTATCTGATTCTTTGAATTTATTAGTAAAATGCCTCGTTGGAGGGAGCTGTCTGAAATAATAGTGAGAAGAGTGTGGTTCTACAAAGGAAAAGGAAAGTCTGAACATGAAATAAGTAAGATTCTTAATCGTTCTAAAACTGCGATTCATAATCTTTTAAGTAAAAAATAATTGTATGGAACGCATAAACAATCTAGTCATAAAAAGAAGTTATCAGATCGTGATAATATGCGAATTGTCAAACTGGCAACGAAAAAATACCAGTCGACTCGTAAAATAGCACAACAGATAATTAAAAAGGTATCACATGGAACCATGTGGCAAAGTTTGAAATCTAATGCTGGTGTTATTTGTTGCAAATTAAAAAGTAAACCACTGCTACTGAAATGTCACAAAGAAGCTTGTTTTAAGCGGGCAAAGAATGTTATGTCCTGGAACTCTGCATGAAGAAATATTGTTTTCTTTGATGGTCCAAATGGCAATAATTACTACTGGCATGATTTAAGGCAAAGATCTCACGAGTTCTTCAGTAGCCAGATGGGAGGCGGTTCCGTTATGGTGTGGGGCACATTTACATATGCAGGAAATTGTAATCTCCAAAGAATTGAAGGGAAAATGAACTCGGACAGTTACCAACAGATGCTATTTTGAAGTCTGATACCCTTCGGACCACTTTTAGGAGGTGCAAAATGGAAGTTTCAACAAGATCCCAGTCATTCATCGAAATAAACAAAAGAGTGGCTTAAAAGAGAAAAGATTTACCTTGGCCAAGTCAAAGCCCTGACCTAAACCCCCCATAGAAAACATGTGGGGTTATTTGTCTTGCCAAGTGTATGAAAATAACAAACAATGTCATTCAACATATGAATTAAAAATGACCATTATGGAGAAATGAGACAATATTCCCGAATCATTCCTTAAAAAATTAATTAACTCTATGCCAAATTGTGTGTTTGAAGTTATTCAGAGAAATGGTGGAACAACATCTTACTAAATTTGAGAAAACTGTCTTTCCCAAAGGTGGTCCTATAATTGTGTAACAGTTCTTTTTGACACTTTTTTGTTATATTGATGTTTTATTTTTTCCGAATTAATTTCATTTGTATAAATTGCTACATTAAACTAAAAACGTGATGTACTAACATAGACTATTCTTTATTTTAATTGAAATATTTCTTTAATTACCTAAATAGCAAAATATGTTGTGGTCTTATACTTTTGTAACAGACTGTATTCACTGCAGTGGTCGCATGATGGGCCCTGCATTTCAAGTTTTCTAAACTGTTCGTGATTATTATTATTTTTTTTTTTAAGAAATAACTTTTGAACTGTTTTTTTTTTCATCCACTTGAACATTAAGTTCCTGAAAGATAATGCCTGCAGATTTAGTGGTCCTACTCTAGACGGACTTTCTCAGTGTTTTCCTTGAAGTTAGTTCCTTAAAGTTGTGCTTTTTTAGAGTTAAAGAACGTGTTTTAGTAATACTTCTATTGTTATTATTGGTATTATAGGTCATATTTGTATCGTTGTTAAGTTGCTGCTGCTTCTTTATCAGTGATATTTTAAAGGATATTTGACATATTTTTGCAAATTTTTATCAAGAATGTTGCTGTTTTTAATGAATTAAGCTCTATATCTTAAAATTATTTGCTTAAACCTTTTGGGTTAGGTAATTTTTTTTCCATCAATTTATCCCTCTCTACTAGCACATTAGCATGCGATGGCGCAACAGTTGGAAACCGCTGATATAGAAAAATATTTTGTGATGGTTATGGATTAGTTTATTTATTGATCTCATCAAATTTGTATGATTATAAGGTTTTGCATTGATGTCCATTAATTTTATAAACATATATGCTTTCACGCCTTTTAGGTTTTTGCTGCAGAAGAAAATTGTGCTGTGACAAAAATGGATGCAAAAAATTTGGCTATGGTCATGGCTCCGAATTGCCTAAGATGTACTGCTGAAGATCCTTCGGTTATTTTTGAAAATACAAGAAAAGAAATGGCGTTTATTCAGACTCTCATTCAGCATTTGAACACCAGCTATATGGAAGGTGTTATATGAGCTTGTTTCATTGTGCTATTTTTAATCTTCTAAAATCATTAATAAACAAAACATTGCTGCAGTTATCAGGTATTTTAAATGTGTAACATTATCTGCAGTAAATCCCTCTGATAAAAAGTCCTTAATGTTTATACAGTTAGCTAAGGTGCTATTCCCTTTTTATTGATATTCTCATGTAGATTTTTTATGTATATTTCTAATTTATACTGTAAGTAAAAATCTGCCATTAATGATATATAAAGTATTTGTAACATTTTAAGTATAGATATAAATAATTTAAGTTCATAAATTACAAGTTACCCATTTTCTTTTTTTTTCCTTCTGTATGGTGTGTAATTTAACTTATGTGTTGTATAATGCTTCATATCAAAATATTTGATTTTTTAAATTAAAAAACAAATTTGATTTTTGTAAATTTTAAGCAGTTGACTCAATTTGGAAATTATTTTCATCTTGTAGTATTTTAGTACATAATTGGTTCAGACTTTTAAAATATTTCTTGTTGATGTTACCTTGATTATGATTAAACATCTTAATTAATCATGTAGGCTAGAAAATTGGTGGATGTCGAATTTAAAAGCTCAAGTATACTGACAATTACTGATCAAGTATTGTTGATTAAGGTGATTCATTTACTTAAAAAATGTTCATATGCTACTAAAATATAGATTTTTACAATTTTTTGCTAAAATAATCATATATCCTGAAGTACAGTCAAAGTAAAATTTCAGAGTTATATTGCTATTAAAATGCCTTCTGTACCTGTTTTATAAACAGTTGTCTACTGCTAAACCTGCTGAATGAAATCTTTGAATTCATTTATCCCAGTCTGTGCATTTTAATTTTTTATTATGTTCAAAATACTGATGTTAATACTAATACTAATATTAATGAAATTATTTTCAAATGTTTCTAGTTGAATATTTTATCATATGTAACATATTTTAGGATCAAATTCTGTGTATTTGAAATGCTTTTAAAAAAATTCAAATGTTTGATTGTTTGTGACCTTTTTGCATAAGATTGTAGTATAAATTATTTTTTTAATAATATAATTTAAAAAATCGGATTCTTAAATTTGTCAAGTATATTACCATTCTTATTTTCAGAGAAACATGGTACTATTGAACACTTATAAGAAATACAAGCAAACAGTTTTTAAGGTAAATTAGAATAGCATTTTATACTTTTTAGTAAAAATTTGACTTTTAAAATTTTCATATAAAAATTATTAAAAATTTAATTTTTATATTAAAGTAATTCTCAGTTTTCCATAGCTTCTCATAAAATTCGGTATTGATGAGTCAACTGCATTTTTAAGTTTTTAGTATGCTGTTATAAATAACAATGCATTTATATTCATTGTTTACTAATATAATCTGTCTGTCTGTCCTTATATTTTAAAAAATATGAGACAATCCCATTTTTGTATACTTTAAGATCCCTTCCAATTTATTTGTTTATATAGAAAATTTCTTTACAACCTTTTACTACCTACATAAGATTTAAAAAATATTTTTCTCTCTTTGTACTTCTTTTAATGCAAATTGAACATAAGTACTCTTAAAGACAATTTAATTTTTTAATCAAAGATTTTAAAAGTAATCACTACTTTTACTAATGTAAATTTGTAGATGTACAAAAAGGTTTTACTGTGAGTGTAATCTATTTGTTATTTTTGTACATAACACAATTTTTCAATGCAATCACTCTTTTCTTTTTATTATTTATTTAATTTTATATATAAATGTCAAATTCATCAAAGTATGCTTCAGTATTTGTTATATTTCTTTAGAATAACTATAATTGCCTAACACTGATCTCAAATTATGTTCTACATCCGTTAAGGAATCTATATTTTTCTGAGCTTAAAAATCACTTATGAAAATTCACATTAATAAATTCTATTTCCTAATTCAGACTTTTTTAATGTTGAATTAGTATTTTGTAACCTGTAGTTATAATAGTTAAATATTATATTTTATGAGGTTTTATATTATGTACTCTTCTTTAGTAGTATATTTCAAGGTAAAATAAGATTCTTTAAGTTATAAAGTGTACCAGTGTGCATTCAAGTGAAAGTGCAATTTTTCCCACTAACTGTTTTATGTTTTATTTATAAATTAACTGAATAAGTGTATAAAAATTTATGAAACAAATATTTAATATTAATATCCAGGGGTGCAAAAATCTAGGTGCCAATTGGCCGATTCCCACCACTAAATTTTTAGTATTCTTCTCCTAATAAGAATACTTATAAAATTTTAGTGAAGTATACTAATAAAATTTGACGAAGAATACTAATAAAATTTAGTGATGGGAATCAACCCATTGGCGCCTAGATTTTTGCACCCCTGTTAATATCTCATATTAGTGTGATGGTGTCAGGTATGATAAAGAAGTATGTAAATTAAAGCTATATAGTTAAAATCTACTTTGTAGCATTTGTAATAATATTTTAAATTATGACATTTCTGTATTTAATATCTTCCCTTTCTGCTGTACTTCTTTTAACCCTTTGATCCAAATAATTATTTTATTAATTAATATACGATGACAGAATGGTTAATCAAACCTAGGTTATGCAAATAATGTATCAAACCTCATCTACTTTAAATAATTGGGTGTGTATAAGCTTAGTTCTCATAGCATAATTATCAAGCCTTTTAAAGTTAGGCTTAAAATGAAATAATTAAAAATAAATGTTATTAATATAAAGTATTACATTAGACATTCTTCAACCTATGCATAGAGTTCTGCATGAGTAGGGTACAACCTGACCCAAAAAACAACAAAAATTCCATTTGAAGTGAACCCCAAACTCGACCAAAAAAAAAAAAAAAAAATCATCAACCCGACCTGAACCCTACAAAATAATTTTCGGCAATCTGACCCAAACCCGAAATTAAATAAAAGTAAATCACATTTTAATGCAATTGTGAAAAGTAACCTACAATTATATCTCAAATACCAATTTTATTTTTTGTATAAAAAAAATAGACATATCTATATTATTTAATATTCAAATATAGTTAAAACCTCTGAATAGTTGACACCTCAGGATCTTTGAGCAGAGTCCTGTCCTGTATTAGATCCCTAATTTTCTTTTTTATTTATTTATTTATTTGGGTGTGTAGTGGGGAATGACTCTAGTTTTCTTTTCACATGTCGGATTCACCCTACAATAGTTCTTACGTATCAGATTTAAGTTTTATGCAAGTCAAGTTTTTGAGATTTTTACAAAAAATTTGAGCAGAACTATCTTTCATAATGAATGAGTATATATTCCATTTACTGCATCAAAAATAAAATGTATGTAAGAAATGTGATCATAGATTATTCTTTTTTTATGGTACAGTTAACCATTTTTTCTGCTCTTGGAATATGAAAAATATTACCAACATTTCGCTTTTCATACACATGTCACATGTGTTAGATTGGGGCCATCTCCACTATTCAGAGGTAAAAGTGTAAAAATATGTAAGTGTTAGAAATTGAAAAAGTGTTCGCTAAATAGAGGTGTCCATTGTGGAGGTCTTATTGTATATAAATATTTAACCTGAAAAAATATTTTGGATATTCTTTTGAAAAATCGGATCAAACCAAACCTGATCTGCAAGGGTCAAAACTCAACCCTAAACAATGAAAGTCAACCTAACCACAGCAAAAAAATATAGAGCCAACCCGATCCATGGGCCGGGTCGGGTCGGGTAGGGGTAAAAGACGGTAATTCAACCCAGTGCAGGGCTCTAACCACACATTATTTGAAAGAAACTGAAGTTAAATTTATTGAACATTAATTTTTTTTTAACTCAAAAGTTTTCAGAATTTTCTAAATAAATTAATCTCAAATTTGTTTTTTTTTTTACTATTTGATTTAAAAATTGGACATGTGTTTGTGTTAAAGCTTATCAGTAACAAGCTAATCAAATTATGTATTTAAATAAATAAATAAAGCCATTAAAAATACTAAAAGAAATGCAACACAAACTTTTGTTAAAAAAAAAAAAAAACCATTAGGAGAAAAAAAATAAATGTTTATTTAGAAAAATTCATTCAATTTTAAAATATCAAATTTGTAAATAAAGGAGTGCATTAAATATTATTTAAATTATAAATTTGCTATGTTCCCAAAGTATGAATATTTTTTGTCTTCTTTTAAATAAAAATTCTAATTAAATGTTAGATTTAGTGAACATAGGAGTGTTTCTAAGCAGAAAATCAAAAAGTTAAATATTTTTAATATTACCTTAATGCCATATTCTTTAACTATTTGATTTACTGTCTAGTAAAAGAATTTGTAACAGCTTACCTCAAGTCAACAATATTTAGATTGATTGAAGTACAATTATTATTAAGGTGAAGTAAAAGTGCCAATATGTGAAACTGGAATAAATGTAGATTCCAGCTTCATGTTTGTATTAGAATCTGAAGTGCCAAATTATAAAACAAATATATCCTTTATAATTTGATAAACATTTTAAGTAAAACAAAACAAAAATTTATAATTATTATTGCATTTTTTCTCAGTATGGTGCTCTAACATTTTGATCAGGCATGCTGAATTTAATTACTCAATTAATGATTGTTACATTTGGCCAAACTGTAAATTAAGAAATGAAAAATTGTTTTTTAGGTTTTCAATTTCAAAATTTAAATAAGAAAGTTATTGCTGTCTAACCGTGTTTATAAAACTTTTTGATGATCATTGAAATTTCTGTTTCTATTTCACATAGTAGTGTTGCTTTATACAATATCTTATCAAGCAACATGAATGTGGCAAAGTAGTTGCATCAACACAATTATTTATTAAAGTGACTGCTAAGGTTTTAATATTTGTACTGGAAGCTGTAAGAGTACTGAATTTAATGCCTGTTCATAAATGTTATTTTCAGGAAAGATTTCAACATTGAAAAATGAAGGTCGTAATGATTAGATATTTTAAATTTCAAGCTTATAACAAAAGCATTTTAGATTTGAATTTTGGCCATTGAACATCATAGTAAATATGCGATTGATTATGGAATCACAAGTTCTCCCATAGCAAGATAATCAGAAAATTCTTCTCTGACATTGATAAGAATTTTAGGCTCTCTCAGGGGGAAATAGCTTTTCTGATTTAATGACTTTATAATAAAATGGGTTAAATTCCATGATATTTTTTTCTTTGTGCTTTAGGCTATTCAAGAGTGAATGTACTGTACAATATATACATATTCTCATGCAACATACATTGCTTTAATTTTTTTATTGTCGATGCCAGTGTGTTGTGTATTTTGAATTTATTAATTTTATATTGCTTATCTTACTTGCCGATTTGGCAATCATTTAGCCTTTTTTTTTTTTCCTGATGTATTTACATTGCATTATATTTTACAATGGAAAAATTTGCTCATACCTAACCTAATTCAATTGTTCCTATTTGTTGTTCAGTTTATTCGTAGCCTGTTTTAAGTTCACCTTAAATGCATATATCAAAACATTTTTCTGGCAATTCATGAAAATGTGGCCTTGATAATAAATTTCATTTCTAATGATTTTATTTATCAATGTGATGTGTGTATAGGCTCAATAATCGGTTAAACTGAAGTGTGCAATATTTTAATTTTGTATTAGACATTAACAAGAGTCATAGAGGCTTTTCTTTTTCCAGTATTTAGTGTATTCTCAATGCTTTATCAATCCCATTGAAAGCTATCTGTTTGAATTTTATTTTCAAGCACAATGTTCAATTAGATTATAAGAAATATAGGTTGATGATTTGAGGACAGATTTACTTTTGTATTTAAAAATAAAAACATAAATCTTTAAATCGTAGATAGTCTTAAATTGCAATCTTAACTATTGTTAAAATATAGCATAAAGTAGTATAGTGTTTTTTGAATTTATTATTTATCTACGTTTAAATTTTTAAAAATCTTCCTTGAGTCTCATTAAATTCTAAGTGCGCTTCAACTTTTCTTAAATTGTAGATGAACATTTATAGACTTAAAATCATCTTAACGTAGAATGCAAAGTAGATTATTTTTTCATTAAATTTTCACATGTAATTTTATTTAAAGAAAAGGTTTGCTTTTGCTGCAGCATTTTTTTCATAGTAACTTTTTTTTTCAATCAAAAGCTGCTCTTAACAGAAAAGGAAATAACTTTTTGTTAATAGAGCAAGGGGGGGGGAGAGATAGTGTAATTTGTAGACATGTAATTTTTGGAACAGGCACAATCCCTTATTGTATGCTTCTGATAATTATTGTGCTTGTTTTCTGCATAGTTGAGATATTGGAGCCAAAGTTCATAAGTTCAGCTTTGCACTGACTGGCTTGATTGTCTGTGTAAAATCTTAAGAGTTTTCTACACTTGTAACAGAAATTGGGGTCATCTTTTCCTAGAAAAATTTTCATGAAGGCACTGTTTCCTTTATAATTTGACCAAAACTATTTCCAACTGAAAAATATCTGTTTCTCTACATTACATGCAATCCAAATTGGAAAAATTTGCAGAAGTCTTAAATTGTTATTAAAAGTTTATTTTGAATGCTACTCTTTATGGTTGTAAATGTATGTACTAAACAATACCACAGAAAAATAAAATGACATAAAAATAGTAAAACTTAAATTTGCTAAAAGACATTATATGTATATATATTTGGAAATTATATTTTTCTTTATGATTTTGTGTACAGTTGGTTCTATTTTTTTTTTTTTCATGCATTATGATAATTTAAAAATATGAATGTATAATAATATTAATATATACAAAAATATTTTAAAAATACATTGAAGAAGGAAAAGTGTCTGGGGGAAAAATCTTGTTTTTTCTCTTTTATATATCTGTACCTTTGGTAGGAAAAAGACAGTGTCAATTTTTGAAATGGGGAAAAAAAGAAAAAAAGCTTATTTAATGGATTTTTGTAATTATTTCTTTGAATCATTACTTAGAAAATAACCTACTTGTTAATAAAAGAATTGACATTTATTCCTGTTATACCTATGATTGAGGCCTTTTGTGCAGAAGAGAGGGGGGGATACACATACCCCTAAACATTTTGAAAATTTTAACAAGAAAAAATAAAAACAATTACAAATTTTCTGGCAGCAAAGATGTTACATATACTTTGGGTCGAAATCCCTCAGACAGATCAGCAAAACAGTGAATTTCTTGAGTCAAACTGAGAGTTACTCCTAAACATCTTTTCAGAAGAAAAAAAAAAAAACATGCCTACGATTGTGAATCGGTTGGTAGGCATAGAAAAGAATATGTTGATTATTGAAGATTGGTAATTATTACAGAATGTATTGGAGAGAGGACATTAGCATTTTTTCCTTCATTTATGGCTGTTGTGAAATGTTTGGTGGACATAGACCAAATGGCGTGAGTTTCGAAATTGGGCCTACATTTGTGTACATATTTATATATATGAATCTGATGATCTGATGGTATCTGAGAATCTTATTTTAAATAGAACAGTGTCAGAGAATTTGTATCAGGGAGATATGAATATTGCTAAATAAATTTTGAAATATATTTAAGATAGGTGCGTATTAGAACATCACTTTTCATAAATGATAGTTATCTAATATTCATTAAACTCATTAGAAAAAATATTTTTAATAATTTGCAGTTTTCTTTATATACTGCCTCTTCTTTGCCAGCTTTATTCTTTTGTAGATTGTCTCCAAATGTAATATGTATGTTATAAGCAACTGTTAAAAGTAAAACTAAAATACATTTATGAAAAATACAGTTCAGATTTTAGATACATGTATTTCCATTAAAGTTTGGTTCATGTGGATTTTAAATAATCTAAAGAAATCTATCAGTTATGCTGAAAATTCAATTAAAGTGGAGATTCTTCTATTATTCTTATTATTTTTTGTCTTGAAGTTATTAATATATTTATCCCTTAGTCATGTTGTATATTCTCACATATATGTATTGCTACATATTTCAGTTTTTGTGGTTTAATATCATTCTATGTTGTAAATCTGTTCACTTGTACTGTAGAAGAAAACCAGAATTTCAATTGTAATTCTCATTAATAAAAAAGCACTTTTTGAGGTCTTATATTACATTCAACTATATTCAGCTCTTTTCTTGTGTAGTATAGTTATATGTCTAGCACATTCTTTTATGCATTCAGCCTAGATACATTGAAAAAGTAAAATTTAAATGGAATTTAATTTAGTATAGCTAAAATTTTTGTTTTGTTTTTATTACTGTGTAATTCTAACAGAATAATAAAGATGGACATATCTTTTTAATTAAAATTATGATTATAATATGATCTAAAATCCTTTTTTGATAAAATTAAATTCTTACATATGGGCTTTCTTTAGAGTGAAATTAAATTTAATAATAATTCATAGAAGATTTTTCATATATTTTCATATCTGTATCTAATATGTATAAATATTATATTTCAGATTTTTTTTAATTTTTATTTATTTTAGTGTTGAATGTTGTGAAGACATAAAAACATTCTGCTAAGCTTATTTTGTTCTAAATATATACAAAAAAATATCTAATATTAATAGCAGAATAAGAACTTTATTTTGTTAGTATAAAACATTGTTTAGCCCTTTGTTACAATAGCATTAATCAAATACTGGTATATAAAGTCACATAAAAAAAAAAAAAACTAAACAGAATTTACTTTTACAAAATTAAATTCTCTTATAATATATTTTAAATTAATGCACTGTAAATATTTAATTTGAAATGTGTTAAAGTGTCAATGTTCATTATGAAAAATGTTGTATTATTGTTATATGTTTGTAATGAAAATAAAATTACATGTTAATACATGTATATAAATCCATAGTTATGATATCATTAAACATAAAATAAAATAATATTCCACTTTAAAAAGCATTTGTATGTTGTTGTTTTTTTCCCTTATATTAATTTATTTACACTTTTTATATTGCTAACTGATTTCAGGTGGATCTGAAAATCTTTTTGTAGTATGTAGTAAGTTTGCATCTTTTGGTTTAAAAATCCCTAATTATTTCTTTTTGGTTTCACACTTTGATGACTCATCACTTTTAGGTAGCTTTCAATACAAAAAAGTATAAAGCTACCTATTGCAACCGTTCGGAGAAAAGCAGTTCCGGAAAATTTCGATATATTTTCACCGATCATGACCCCCAGACCCCAAAACCACCCTCCGTTTCTGACCTATGTCTTACGATAACGCTCGTATTTATAAATCAATTTTGATGAAACTAATTGTGTGTATTAAGCTCACCTATGTCTCGACCGAGTTCGTTGGCCAGCTTGGTCTGCCATTTTGTTTCAAGATGGCGGCCATTTAAAAATTTAAAACTAAAATAAATATACAAAAAAGTTAAAAATTCAAATTTATTTTTTAATTACATGTTAGGCCTTGATACAAGGATTCCAGAGCATTTTTTGGGTTACCTCTATCTTAAAAAATGGCTGAGATAGAGCAGTTTGAAATTCTAGGGTGGCTGACATTTTGAAACAAAACATCACATTAACGCGATTACTCGCAAATTATTTTCTTTCATTGTTGTAATAATTTTCCCAATCATACGCATAAAACTATATATTCATATCCGTTAGCGCCAAATTCTCACCAAACTTGGCGACATTTAGCGAAATATCGCCAAATTTGGCGACCAAAATAAGTCTTCATAAATGAAACCAATTTGGCTATTGCTCAATAATTTGGCGAATTTCTTATTCAAATTCAGTATTAACGAATCTTTTGTAAATGTTTCTTTGCATTTTAACTTCCTGTTTTCGTGTAACATTAGCTAAAATTTTAAAACGAAGATATAGGAAAGCTACCTTTTCCTTCCGGTACTGGCCGGAAGGACTTTTTAATAAGGTAAAGCAGTGAAATCAGGAGTATTTTAAGTAGCTTTCATTACAAAAAGTAAAAAGCTACCTATTGCAGCCATTCGGAAGAAAGCAATTCCAAAAAAATTCTGTATACTTTCACCGATCATGATACCCAGACACCAAAACCACCTTCCGTTCAAATGTTGATTTATATAAAAATATGATTTATGTCATACAATAGCACTCATATTTATAAACCGATTTGGATGAAACTAAGTGTGTGTATTAAGCTCACTCGACTGAGTTCATTGGCCAGCTTGGTCCGTCATCTTGTTTCAAAATGGCATGCACTAAAAGATTTAAAGTTAAAAAATATATACAAAAAAATTGAAATTGAAATTTATTTTTTGCTTAAGTATTAGGCCTTGATATAAGAATTCCGGAGCATTTTTTGTTTTGCCTCTATCTTAAAAAATGGCTGAGATAAATATGTACAAAATATAAATTTAAAAAAATATGTTAAAATGTTAAATATGTTAAATGTTAAATATTAAATGTTAAATATGTTAAAAAATATGTACAAAAAAATTGAAATTGAAATTTATTTTTTGCTTAAGTATTAGTCCTTGATATAAGAATTCTGGAGCATTTTTTGTTTTGCCTCTATCTTAAAAAATGGCTGAGATATAACAGTTTGAAATTCTAGGTTGTAGAATCATTTTCCCAATCATATGCATAAAACTATATTCATATTTGTTAGCGTCAAATTCTCACTAAGTTTGGCGACACTTGGCGAAATATCTCCAAATTTGGTGACCAAAAATAACTCTCCATAAATGAAGCCAACTTGGTTATACGAGTTGTAATTTTCCGACTGGACGAAAAATGTCCGGGCCAGGATTCGAACCTGGGATCTCTTGGCTGAAGCTGCCACGCTCTACCAAATGAGCTATCCCGGTCGAATCTGGAGGGCATAATTCATCCAGTTAACCTTATTGATCATAACATCTGGTCTGATATTTTAATCAGCTCAACAGAATAAATCGCAGGTAATGGAACTCCAGTAAATGCTGGATACGTGATTACACTCACGTAATCACGTATCCAGCGTTCACTGGAGTTCCATTACCTGCGATTTATTCTGTTGAGCTGATTAAAATATCAGACCAGATGTTATGATCAATAAGGTTAACTGGATGAATTATGCCCTCCAGATTCGACCGGGATAGCTCATTTGGTAGAGCGTGGCAGCTTCAGCCAAGAGATCCCAGGTTCGAATCCTGGCCCGGACATTTTTCGTCCAGTTGGAAAATTACAACTCGTATGATTTCTTTACCAATTTGAATAATTGTGTTAAAATTAATATAGTGCAACTTGGTTATAGCTGGCGAATTTGGCAAATTTCTTATTCAAATTCAGTATTAACGAATCTTCTGTAATTGGGTTCTTTGCATTTTAGCTTGTTGCTTTCAAATAAAACCAGCTAAAATTTTAAAACGAAGGTATAAGAAAGCTACCTTTTCCTCCCGGTTCTGGCCGGAAGGACTTTTTTATTTTATTTATTTATTTTTATTTTTTTATTGTACTAAAATTGATCACCTAATTATGATGTTCTTGTTTCAATCCAGAATGTATTGGGGGTCAGGCGCATTCCGGATAACTGGTTGGACATTAAAGCAA
This sequence comes from Maratus michaelseni, assembly GCA_963931845.1. Taxonomy (NCBI): domain Eukaryota; kingdom Metazoa; phylum Arthropoda; class Arachnida; order Araneae; family Salticidae; genus Maratus; species Maratus michaelseni. Next base: position 7,637,744 of record OZ007590.1, on the reverse strand, counting down.
CATACAATTGATAAAATTTGTAGAATATATGTGGCTTTGGTTTTATTTCTGGTGTCAAATTAATTATTAGATTACTCAGTTTAAGAATCAGATCTAGTCAAGCTCAAATATTATTCATAGTTTGAAAGTAAGCAATTTATGGAAATCCCTTCTAATTAGTAATTTTGCATAAAAAATCAAAATGCCCAATATTTAACTAAATAGGCTTCCATTCCAAATCCTAGATGTTGGCATCAAGTTATACCATGCATGTGGTAATGAATCAAACAATGCACATGTCAAACTGACACTGTATGGTACTTTTTATTGGAAAGATTCTGAAATCAGTCAATTGTAAATATCATTCTGGATAAATGGTTCCATACTGTAGTTCTTTTTTCATAGTTAAAAAAAAAAATGTAGCTAAAATTTTTTTGGATGATTTCAGAGTTTAATTGTAGAAAGCAAACTACTGCAATTACAAACTTGAAACCATGCCTTTTATTTATTGATAACTTACAGGTTAAATAAAAAACATTCAAAATTGTGTTTTGAAAAGAAGTCTTATAAATACAAAAGTCCTTCATGACTAGATTTTTCGTAAAACATTCAATAATATTTCCAGGATTTAATAAGTTACTCGTCATTGACAGTTAACTTTGTGTAGAAAATGGTTTTTCTAATTATTTGTATTTAGAAAATATTATTAGCAATATAATAAGGATAGAAAGAGTAAAAAACTAAATCCTATACAATAATAATTATAAACTGTTTTTTTAAACTAGCAGATTCATCCGGCATTGCTTAGGCAGGGATAATAACCTTAAATATACCTAAAATTACCTTACCATTTCCTGGGATTACTTCTACTATATATATAAAAAACAAACGGAAATTTCGTTCAGTTCCTTTATAACTCGAGTTCCGCTGAATGGATTTTGATGGAACTTGCACTGTTCGATAGATAATTTTTCAGGGAAGGTTTCAGTATATAACACAACGTTCTACGTAGATTAGTCATAGAATAATGATGGAAAGTTCTGTTAATTTGGACGAAAAGGTTACCATTGGTCGTTTTTTGGCGACCATTATCTTTGGTGAAAGAATTGAAACTGCTATATAATTAAAAAAAATAATACAAACACATCGAAAAATAAAAAGTTACTCATTTTATTTAAAATAAAAAAAGGCGAAAAAACGAAAAACAGTTTTGATGACAAATAAGGTTGTAAAACAAAAATATTTAATTTATACATGAAAAAGAATGTTCGTAATGCTTACAAAATTATTCAATGAGAAATATTGAAATTAAAACCATATTTGGGGATTTATCGTTTGCATCAGGTTAAGAAAAATAGTTCTAATAATTTGATTTGATAAAATCTGAGTAAAAATTTTGTTTTTGATTTGTTCTTCTTTTTAAAATTTTATTTTTAATAAGTCTAACTCCTTCATCATGTGACTTACAGAAGAAACTTGCAGCTGCAATTATAAAAATGACTGTATTTGTGATTTACATTTTATTTGTTTATTTACGAATTTAATTTTATTTTTGTCGCCAAACAAATTGATTTTAAGCCAAAAAAGCATAAGTGTGACATTGTTTTTTTAAGTATACAATAGCATTTTTAGTGTAATTTTTTATATTGGAATGTATATTATATAAATATCAGTTAATATTATAAAAATGAAGTCAAATATTTAAAATTTAGTGTAAATTATAACACATATTTAAAAAGTGTTTCACCATTTCTTTTTAGTTTTCTTTGCATACTTTTTTTTTCTTTTTGAAGGTTTTTAGAAAATATTGGAATAATCTTCTGTAATCGGGTCACCTGCCAATTAGCGTATATATTATATTGTTGAAAATTTCGGAACAACTGTCGCAGACGCACCAGGGTTGGCGCCATATTTGTTTTCACCATTTTGGCTCAGAAAAACCAAGACAAAAAAGAAAAAAAAAACTGAAACCCCCAAATCCGGTTTTTGCACCCGTTAGACCTAGATTCCTAAAGCAGCATATTAGTTTGATTTTATGAAACACACACAAATTATTTTATTTTAAAACACACACAATGATTAATTTATTATAAAACTCACATTATTTAATTTAATATAAAACCAATGGAATCTGCTCTACCGGATTACCATACGAAGCAAAATTTCGCCAAAATTGCCGGATTGCCCAGGCATAAAATCATCATTTTGGCGCCAAACGGATACCCCAGTGCGTCTGCGACATCTGTACGGAAATTTATTTTACATTTGAAGGGAACTTTGGACGGTAAATCCAATTGGAGAAGATTACACGCGATTTGTACTTAGCAATTAGTAAATTTATGTATTTTCATTATGAAACAAATGGGGAAAAGAAGATTTACTGTTATATATTTTTTTACTATCACTAAACAAGCAATACTTGCAATGTACCAAAAAATCTTGGACATGCCAATAGTGGCCAAGTAACAATATTTGCTGATTTATTATTTTAGCCTAGACAAGAAAAAAGTACCTGGAATTCAGATTAGATACAATTTTGATCATTACAATGCGATTTCTATCAACGCACAGCTCTAGCCGCTAAACTTGGTGACAAATTGTCGATTATGTTCATTATAGGGTTTATTTAGACAACAGACTGAAGAATAATCTAATCTTCAAAATAAAAGAAATTGCAAGACGTTTCTCCGTGGTATTATGTTCATTAGAAAAATGCCAAAAAGAAAGCTTTGGTTCAAGTATTTACCAAAATAATTATTACTAAAAATTTTGCATAACTAACTTTATTTATCATTTTTAAGTAGTTTTATTGGTGAAAGATCTATAATTCAGTCAACAGCAATTTGACATTATTTAATGGAACATAGTTTGGCGCTAATTAACTTTGTTTTGTAGCTAACTCTGTTACATTTGTAACCATATCGCTGCAAAAACTTCTAAGCTTTGACTTCCAACTTGGCTGTGGAACCGATTACGGAAGACTAGGAAGATTTTATTTGATGCAAACTAGAATATTATTTTTGTATCAGAATCAGATGTCGAAGTTTTTTTCCAGGTTAATTGTTACATAATTTCAACTGGTATATAGAATGAAAAGGCAGTAAAAATAATGTAATTTTAATTTTATTCAAACAATTCGTCTTTAAAAAACTCCTTTTTTAAGATTCACATTTCTTTTAAATATGAAAGTTAAACACTTTTCTTTATGTGCAAGTAATTTGTTGCTTTTTCACTATATTTACTCTGCTGGAATCCAAAAATAGAAAACTGCAGTAGATCTGCCAGAAGATGACATATATTACGAAATATGATGTAACGTAGAGTGAGATTTTAGTTTAACTACCAAAACCACGCATAGCACCAAGCTGAGAGGGCCGGAGTTCAAGAACTAACAAATGAAAATGTATAACCTGGACATTATTTAAATTCAATGGTCAATCTCTGCAATGATTGCTCTCTTTTATTAATAGTAGGGTGACTAGACGACATTTTAATTTCTATTGGTCATAACATCCACAGTTGTCTACCAAACTCTACTATAAATGATGTAATAAAAGAGTTGCTTCTTAATAGCCTGAATTTTGTCTAACACCTAAGATAAAATAATAGCACAATGGCATTCGCATTGTATTGAACAATGTAGAAGGATTTGCCAGGTACAAATTACTTGAAAATACATGGTCGAATTCACCATTTCGTTTTATTCAAGGTTCATTTGGAAAATTGACCAGCGCAGCGGGCATAGCCTGCTAGTTAAATATATATTGCTATGCTGGTCAGTCTTTCCAAATGAACCTCTTTCTGTGTGCTGAATAATAATTAAAAAACTCTTGATTGTGAGGTCTCGTGCATTGTCATAGCATTGGTTTTTGTTGATAAAAGGGTTACTTATTGAAACAACACTAGAACTTCTGTATAGTGTTTCATATTGCTTGTTTTTCATTTTTTTTTAAATTTCTCTTTCTTTGCTGTGTTTTAGAAAAAAAGAATCACTGGCTTTACTTTCTTTAATATATATATTTTTTATTTTAATATTTTGTTTTTTAAAAGACTAATGAAAGTCTGCTCCATACAGGGGTATAAAATATAAGATTGTATGGTTAAAGTATTAATAGATATTGGTTGTTAAAAAACAAACTTCTCAGTTTTAGCAAAATGGCTTCTTAAAAAAAATTGCAAAAAATACTGTACTACAGTAGAACTCAAATTATCCGAACTCCGACTATCCGAACTCCAACTATCCGAATTGCTGATTATCCGAATCACTTTGAAAATTTCAGAAAAAAAATTAAGACGGAAACGTACTGTGATTCGCAAAATAATGATTATGTCTACGCACGCTATTGTCCTTCCCTCTGCAAAGCTCGCAAATTTCTCGCAAATAACGCAGCGCGAACATTATTGGGATGATGAGTCACTGGCTCATAATGCAGTTCAATTATTGGCTGTCGTCCATCGCCAGGTGGCTGGCCCAGCCCACCTGTCACTGTTCGTTTTGATTAGTCAGTCAGTGTGACGTGACCTGCCATAGTTGATTACTTGACCTGCTGCTGTGATGGTACTCTTTCGTGTTGGTTTGTTTGTGAGTGCGTTTCGTCATTCACAACGGCTTCTAAAGGAAAACGTGTTGTGTTATCGTTAGCAGATAAACTAAACATTATAGAGCAATCATATAAAAGAGTTACGGCTAAACAGTTGGCTGAGATGTACACTGTTGGACAATCAACGATTTCAGACATTAAAAGGAGCAAACTTATACTTTTAAACTTTGTGCCAGTGCTTGAAAATGAAGATGGACGTTCTTCAAGAAAATCAATGAAGGCAGCAACAAACAAGGATGTAGAAGATGCTGTTTTCAAGTGGTTTTTGCAGCAATGTTCTATGGGAAACCCAATTTCGGGTCCGGTTCTTTGTGAAAAAGCTAAGATCTTAGCTCAGAAGCTTGGTTGTTCATCCTTTAAAGCAAGTAACGGCTTGCTAAGAAATTTTAAGTCCAGACACTGTGTCCGTGAATTAGATTTAAGTGGCGAAAAGTTATCAGCAGACTCCAAAGCTGCAGAAGATTTTATTGAAAATTTTAAAGATTTAGCAGACTCCTATGATCCTGATTTTTTGTAACACTCCGATGAAACTAGTCTTCTTTGGAAAGCTCTGTCTAAAACCATTTTAGCATCTAAAAGGGAGTGTAGTGCTCCAGGATATAAAGTTAGTAAATACCGTGTTACGATGCTTAACTGTGCGAACTCTACGGGAAGCCATAAAATACCACTTCTGTTGATAGGGAAGTCAAAAAGCCCAAGAGCATTTAAAAATGTGAAAAAGCTTCCCCTCTTTTATAAAAAGCAACCCAAGGCTTGGATGACTGCAGCATTGTTTACCGAGTGGTACGACAAAATTTTCATCTCTGAAGTGAAAAAGCACCAAAAATGCCTTGGAAAAGAATACAGTAAAGTGCTTTTGATTGTTTATAATGCATCAACTCATCCCACCGAAGAATTGTTGGAAAGAGGGAATGGCCAGTTTAAAACAACCTGTTTACCGCCAAACGTCACAATTTTATTGCAACCAATGGACCAGTCTGTTATCGAAACCGTGAAACGCCATTAGAAAAGGCAACTTTTAAAGAAACTTTTGGTAGAGGGCGAAGACAAAGAAGGTGTGTTGGCTAATCACAAAAAAATTAATTTGAAATATTGCGCGTACATGGTGGCGGAAGCTTGGAGCTTGGTTAAGGCAGTCACATTAAGACGTGCGTGGAACAAGTTGAAAGGCATATCAACTGAAGAAGAGAAGGAAAAGGAGAAAAGGGAAAAAGAAGATCAAGAAAATAAGTGAAGAGACAGGAAAGGATGAGGATGACGTGCCACTTGAGGAATGCAGAAACATTCTTTTGAAAATTCCTGGATGTTCAGAAGTTAGTGCTGAAGATATAGGAGAGTGGATGGTGTGTGATTCGTCAGACTCTTGGTTTCAAAATCTAAATGATGATGAACTTATTGAAAGTGTGAGAGAAGAAAATGTCGAGGGAGAAGATGACCTTAATGTCGAAATTGAAGCAGACATGGGACCATCAGCTAGTGAAGCATTTGACTTGAAAATGCGTTGAAGTGGATGGAGCGTCAGTCCGAGTGTGACCACATGCAGTTTCTCGCTGTCAAGCGGATGCGTGACTTGGCTGCCCGAAAACAGATGAAGACAGTCAAACAGCTTACTTTGACAAAGATGTTCAGCAAGTAATGACTTTCATTTACTGTACGGTACATACAGCACTTGTAAGTACGCTTAACATGTAAAAGTGTTGCCTTTTCATTTAATTAATTACAAGCTCTTTTTCTTTAAAAATAGTTTTTTTCTGCCATTTTCAACATACATAGAGTAATTAATTAAAATAGACCCATTTTCCGGGAAAAAATCATCTGAATTTTTGATAATCCGAATGGAGTCCGGTCCCAATTGATTCGGATAATTGGAGTTCTACTGTAATTTCGAATAAACTTTATTGAAAAGAGGACAGAATTTACTATATCAGGCTAAATGATTGAATTTCAATTGCTTTTATGAGTGGATCAAAATTGTGGACTAACTTGAAAAGACATGTTTTTTTTAAAAACACCATTTTCCTACAGTGGAGTAATTGGAAGATAAAATTTCAACCCTTACAGCTTACACCTTCAAATGAAGGGAGGGTGTAAATTAAAATGTTTTTAGGTTTCCAGAGTGTATTTTCGTTGATGTCAGCATGTATGCATGTATGTGAATAATCAAGATAGCATTCAAACTGTGCTTTCAATTGAGCTCCCATTTTGTGAATATGTTATAGGCCACTGTCGCAAGAGCTGTATTCTTCATTTTCGTACAAATTGGACTGTGGGTTTAGTGTCTAAACCATTTTGTAACCAGAGAAAACCAATAAATATATTATTTTCTTAATTCAATTAAATATTTTTATTGCTCACTCTCATCTTATATCAATGCAATACAATAATGATTTTTCACCAGAATGTGACTGATTTTAGTAAACTTTTTATTTTCCGGACACATATATAGTTATATAGTGTAAGGAAGTATTGTAACCATGATAAAAACCTGATTATGGAAATATTGGTTATCTTTATATATTAAGGTTCCCTGAATACTTTTTTTGCTATTTTCACAATAACCCCATATGTGTGTATTTATGCATGCATGTTGGAATTTTGTTACATTTTCAAGTTCCTAGAGTCTGTTTTTGGCGTGTGATTGAGCAGAATTTCCCTCAAATTATGCTTTTGATTGAGCCCCCATTTGGTGAATATGTTGCTGACTACTGTTGCAAGAACGGTATACATTTCCGAAACATTCAGTCGATGGGTTTAATATTTAATCATTTTTCAAGCATTCTGTGATGATTACTAATAAACATCTTCCCTTATATCTCAATTATTATTTTTTTTTTTATGGCTCACGTTAATCTTATATCGATACAGCAATAATATACAAGCATCTAGCGAAATAGTGCAACTTTTCAACCAAAGCCTTGTTTTCAACAAGAGGAAGATAGGTCACTGCTTCTAGTAGTAAATATGCGACATCGTTGCATAGAAATCAGAAAAATGAGTGAAATTCTTAAGGTGAAAGAAGATATGTAAGTAAAAAGTTTAGAAAATACACAACACATTTAAAAATCTAGTTTCAGCAATTACCGGCCAAGTAGTCTCTTTATTTTGTGTAGTCTTGTATATGATTTATAGATTTGCATATACAAAGTGTCCCAAAAACATTGATCTCGGCTTTTATTCATTAAATATTGATCATAGACATATATTATAAATTACAAAGTTACACAAAAAAAAAAGTACAAAATTTTATAAAATGTATTAAAATTTTCAGGGGATTAAATTTAAAGAAATACAAAATTTATATTTTTACAGGACACTCGTACAAAAGATTTCCCAATGACTAAAATTTACCCCATACACTAATAAGGTCATGTACAAAATTTCAACATTTTATCATATAAAGTTGTAGAGATATGAAAATACATAAATGCTGACTTAAGCCATTTTTTGATGCCTGGATATGAGTTCGCAAAGGAGGAAAATCATGTCGGATGATTGCGTTTTAGGGGTCATACACAAATTACGAAAGGAAACGAGATGTGGAGCACAAAGAACTTTCTCACATAATGACGCATCTGTTGCGTTTATGTGACACAGCGATCAGAGGCAGATATTTGCATATGCAAACATTTCTAAGCTGTATTAATGTTTGTTGAAAGTACCATTTCAAAGTTTTATTCTGTAATTCATCATGTAAAATGTTAAGGTATTTTTCAAAAAGCATAGTTTTGTAAATTTGTAAATAAAACTAAAGATAAGAGCCATATTTTATTTGCTTATGATGCATTTCGTCATTATGTCATCTGCACTCTAGCTGCAAACATTTGCATTTAAATTTTTGATTAACCCCTCACCAACTTTGTTTAAACATATCTCTGTGATTTTTTTATGATAAAATGCTGAAATTTTGTGCATGATCTTACTAGTGTATGGGGCACATTTTACTCAATGGGAAAAAATTTTTACGGGGCCGTATTAAAATTTACATTTTGTATTTCTTCATATTTAATCCCCTGAAAATTTTAATTTATTTCATAAATTCTGTACCTTTTTTTTCTACGTAACTTTGTAATTTATAATATATTTCTATGATCAATATTTAAGGAATAAAAGCCGAGGTCAATGTTTTTGGGACACCTTGTAAACTACAAAGCATGCTAAATTTATTTCATATAGGAAAGGCATAACATAGTTGGAAATTCACGTTTAGCAATTTTCGCCAATAGAAGGAAATGCGCTCGAATATATTATTATCTACGAACTTTTTTACTATAGATGTGATAGGTACAGCCGAAACCGGCACAGGCTTGATTTTTAACACTTTCTAATATAGTTGAAAAGTGTTTATAAATTCGTTTGTCTGTCTGTCTGTTCGTGCTCTAACTCACGTAAATATATTCGGATTGTCATGCAATTGATATATGTTATTGAGGTTTAATATGGCATGTTCGGGATTGAAAATGAAGTGTATAGCACTTAGTTTTTTTTATAGGGACACTCAAAAGAATTCCGTTGCATTACGGTCTATGAAGAAAAATCGTTTGCAGTTTATTTTAATAATGTTTCACTATTTCAAACACATTGAAATTGATATCTATCACTAAGGTGCATTACAAGAGGCTTACTATAGAATATTGTGTGTTTAGCATTCGTCGTTCATTTACAGGGACACACAAAAGAATTCGGTTAAAGTGCTGCTTGTTAATAATTGCATAAGTGCTTTTTCAGTTGCTGAACGCGTTTTTAAATGTACAACATTTTTTGTTCTATTATTTAGTGTGTATAAATTATACAGATTGTATACAGGGCAGCACAAAAGTTTTCGAGCACATTTACGTTTATTGGCGGAAATTGCAGAAGGGAAATTTTAAACTGTGCTACGCCTTTCCTAACTGAACTAAAATTTAGCATTCTATTTAGTATATATGCAAATTTATGGATCATAAACAGGACTGCACAAAAGAATTTGGGTATTTTTCCGAATGCTGTTGCTAATTCCTGAAATTGGATTTATAAATATGCTATGCGTTTTTCAAATTGTTTACTTAGATATCATCTTTCACTTTACGGTAAAGATTTGCGAAATTATTTTGGAAATGTTGGAAAGTGTTACATAAGCTATACTTGACTCATGATTTTTCATTCTTGTTAAACCAGTCTTCGGACTCGGCTCATAATTCATTTGTAAAATTTTTTTATTCACAAATTGAAAAGGGAGGAAAAAACTTGCTATTTGAGAAACAAGAATGTACAAATTACTTAAAATATTTTACAATCCTTTAAAAAATCAGTTTGAAGTGGAATTGAATTGTTATTGATGGGATATAAGGAGAAATGTTCTGTTAATCCTTTGCATGGTTATTGTTAGTAACAAAAAGAAGCCATGGGTTATCCATTTTCTGCTCTCCCATTCTGTTGCTCTTTTCCAGAATTATTGGAAAACAAAACTAATGTCTTTTTGCCATAGTTGTACAATGATATTTTAAAATAATTAGAATTGTGACTTTTGCAGATTTCTGCCAGTGATTGGGTATAAATAACAAATTTTCTGTTTTAAACAGATTTTCAGTGACATGAAAATCACGAAATGTTGTTATGAGGAAATATTTAGGATTAAAACTTTGATCTATGTAAGAAGAGATTTTAAAATGAGAAAATTAATCTTGAAACAAATTTAAAATGTTATTAACAATTTTCTACTGTGTACTTTCGGTATCTGGCTCGGTCTATGATGACCAAAAATTTTTTTACTTCGGGCTCCAAAAAAAAAAAAGCCCTAACTCATCTCTATTTTATACACAGAATAAACTAAAATTTAATTCCAGGAAAAACACGCATAAAGCAACTAAAAACGCCCTTCCAGGAATTACCAAGCATATATTCAGCAATGTATCCAGTTCTTTGCGTAGCCCTATATATGCATTTATTTACATTCTACAAAAATCTGTTAGCATACTAAACTACACTATAATGCCATAATTGATGGGAACTTTCAGTTTTAGACGATTTTTTCGAATATTTTAAAATATACATGTCAGATTCTTTTGGGGTATTAGGATTAAAAAGAACAGGTTTGACTTCATATTTATCAATGTTGATTTGATAAGTAGGACAATTAGGGGACCAACAAAAAATTAAAGAAGAAAAATAATACTTGCGATCACCCTGTAAAATAAAATGCACGAAATGATTTACCGCTACAGAATATACATAGGCAGACATTGTATAATATGTGTACTCATTTGTGTAAGAATAGCATGCATATTAATTGAGATATAGCGATTTTTTTTAAAAATTAAAAAAATTCTTGCATGTTTTTTGCTTATAAAATACAGGGTTTTTAACCAAATTTAACGTCAGTTTCAGAAAAATTGACAAAATGTAGTAGAAATCATATAGTGTGATTGAAATATATTAAATATTCAAGGAAATATGGGCAGTTGTATGAAAGAATTTTTATCTGCGCATGCGCGAACGATAACAAAAACTTTTTGCCTAATTTAATACTCAACACTATGAAGCAACTTATAAAAAAAAAAAAGCAGTCAAATATCATAAAAATTCAGAGAGATATCGGCGTTAGAGTGAGCTGTTTTATAGTTTCTGACTAAAACTCGCTGAATGATAGGGGATTGTCCACAAATTGATATATTTAAGTTATCTGGCAGCGTTCGGAGAAAATTTTTAGAAAAAACAATTTAATTATAACTTACGCTTATGTTTAGGAAGATTTTGACTCTAAACTACGAGGAAAAGGAAAATATAGTCCATACATTGATTACATCTAGGTAAATTGAGGAGTTTATGGTAAAATTTTGTGAAATTTAGCCCAATACGCAAAACACTCTACAGTAAATTTTCGAGAAATTACGTTTTGCGTATTAGACCAGTAAAATTAGGAAAGTTTGCCATAATACATGCTAGGAGATAAAAATTAGTACAGTTGTTCATTGATGACTATGCAAAAAGTCCTGATGGATAGGAGGTGAGTGGGGGAGGGGGGGGGGGAGGGTTCAAATAAATTAATTTTTTTAGTTTTTTACAAAAATCTCAGAAACTGTTGGTTTTCATGAAAAAATTACTCTGACGTAAATTAAAGAACGTTAAATTCTCTACAAATGACAGGTATATACAGTGGAACTTCGATTATCCGTCAGTCACAAGATCAGAGCCTTGACGGATTTTCCGCAAAAAAAAAAAAAAAAAAAAAAAAAAAAAAAAAATCACTTTAATTTCAAATTTATTAAATACCAATGGATCCGTGCGAAAATTTCGCACTGCGGTCTAATATTTTTTAGACTCAGGTTTAATTTTCTAAAGGGAAATTAAGGACTAAAAATATCTGCAAACAACATTAGTCAAGCCAGAATATCATCTAATTTATTACATCAAAGTTACTATTGAAACAGCCCATTGATTTCCAATACTGTGATATTATTATGGATGGTGGTTTCTTTCTTCACAAAGTCCCTTGGTCAAGAGGTTCCACTTTTATTTCAATTTGTGAAGTATAAATCTCTACACATTATAAAGGAAAAGGCTGTTCAGTGGTTTTTGATGGCTACTCCGACATTGCCAACAGCACGAAATTAGCAGAGCAAAACCGAAGATGTGCACTGAAGAAGTCCGTGGATATTAATTTCAACGGGGAACACAGAGGTTTCCGTCAACCAAGAGCTTCCTTTCAAATGAAAAGAACAAATCAAGATTAACAGCTGTGCTTTCTTCCAAATTGAAGGAGAATGGAATATCTTGCCGGGAGAGTACTGGCAATGCAGATACCCTAATTGTAACAACAGCCATTGAAATATCTTCTTCTAGTGGCAGAGTGGCAATTGTTGGTGAGGATGTTGATCTTGTTGTCCTCCTAATCGCCCTAACTCCGCTCGAACAAGAAATTTTCGTTAAGCCAAGTAGTGGAAGAATTGAAAAAAATATTATTTTCTCACAACAGTTAATTCAAGAAACAAGACATCATTCTAGACCTTTATGCATTCACTGGATGTGATACGACGTCAGCCGAATTCAAAAAGTGGAAAACAAAAATTTTCCAGCTGTTTCAGCAATGTGAAGAGGTACACAAAATTGCTGACCATGATGCTGTTGTAGAAGCAGGAAACCAACTTTTTTCTTTAGATTGTATGAAGCACCTCCCACATCTACATCTCTCAATACTTTCCGATACCATTCTTTCGCCAAATCTAAATCGAATGTCAAACCTGACATTTCAATCCTTCCACCAACAGAAGTAGTGGCTAGAAAATATTCTATCCGGGTGTACCATCAGGTGCAGCTGTGGTTTGGCCAGTAACAACATGCCGAACTCTGGGGCTGGGAACAAAAGCAGAATCGTCTGGTTCTTATTACAACTAAGGAACTCATCGCACCTGAGGCTGTCTTAAATACCATCTTCTGCATATGCACCACTGGGTGTGGAGCTAAGTATGGGTACAGGAAAGCAGCCATTAACTGCACACTCATCTGCAACATTTGCCATGGTGACTGTCTGAATGCTACACTTATAGCTATAAATACAGATCAACAGGACGAGGAAGACGATGAAGTTGTGATTATGGATTCAGTCATGCTGAGAACGCCTTCTAATGTAGCGTCCACTTCAATTGATGATGATGTGTCAAGAAAAAAAGAACATTATGACTTAGTAAGTATTTGCTTAATGATAAATTATTACTTTCATTGTTCTCAATTATGTTTTGTCGCGCTTACACAGTTTCACGTGAAATAACATTTTATTAATAATAAATATACATATTTGTCTTCAGTACCAGGGTGATAACAACAGGACAAGGAAGAAGATGAGGTGATGATTATGAATCCTAACAATCCATCCACTTTCATAATTACACAATATTTACTTAATTATAAATTAATATGTACCTACTTTTAGTTTTCTCCAAGTTTTATATTCGCAATTATAATATTTCACATTCATAAACATTTCATTAATAATAAATATTTTTCTTTCATAAACAACTTACCTGGCATTATTTCATGCAATATTGCAGTATTGAAGTGTTTACTGTCTTCCTTTTTATTTTGCAACAATATTTAAGAAATTTGAATAGACATTAAGTAAATAAATATCAAATTAAAGTAATTTTTTTTCCGGAAAATCCGTCAAGGCTCAGGTTTTCTGAATGACGGATAATCGAAGGTCTATTGTAAATACCTGTCATTTGTAATGAATTTTGTATTCTTTAATATCAGAGTGATTATTTGATGAAAGCCGACAGTTTCTGAGATATTTGTAAAAAACTAACAAAGTATTTTGCCCCCCCCCCTTCCCTCCCCTCGTTCACTTCCTATCCATCAGGACTTTTTACACATTCATTAGTAGCCATCATGGGACAACTGTACTAATTTTTATCTCTGTAGCATTTATTATGGAGACATTAAGTAAATAAAATTGAAATTAAAGTGAATTTTTTGCGGAAAATCCGTCAAATCTCCGGTTTTCTGGCTGACGGATAATCGAGGTTCTACTGTATATAACTCTCATTTGTAGAGAATTTTATGTTCTTTAATTTATATCGGAGTAAGTTTTTCATGAAAACCAACAGTTTCTGAGATTTTTGTAAAAAACTAAAAAAAGTAATTTATTTTAACCCCCCCCCCCCCCCCCCCACTCACCTCCTATCCATCAGGACTTTTTACATAGTCATCAGTAGCCATCAATGAACAACTGTACTAATTTTTATCTCCTAGCATGTATTATGGCAAACTTTTCTAATTTTACTGGTCTAATACGCAAAACGTAATTTCTCGAAAATTTACTGTGGAGTGTTTTGCATATTTGGCTAAATTTCACAAAATTTTACCATAAACGCCTCAATTTACCTAGATGTAATCAATGTATGGACTATATTTTCCTTTTCTTCGTAGTTTAGAGTCAAAATCTTCCTAAACATAAGCGTAAGTTATTATTAAATTGTTTTTTCTAAAAATTTTCTCCGAACGCTGCCAGATAACTTAAAAATATCAATTTGTGGACAATCCCCTATCATTCAGCGAGTTTTAGTCAGAAACTAAAAAACAGCTCACTCTAACGCCGATATCTCTCTGAATTTTTACGATATTTGACTTATTTTTTTTTATAAGTTGCTCCATAGTGTTGAGTATTAAATTAGGCAAAAAGTTTTTTGTTATCGTTCGCGCATGCGCAGATAAAAATTCTTTCATACAACTGCCCATATTTCCTTAAATATTTAATATATTTATATTTCAATCACACTATATGATTTCTACTACATTTTGTCAATTTTTCTGAAACTGACGTTAAATTTGGTTAAAAACCCTGTATTTTATAAGCAAAAAACATGCAAGAATTTTTTTAATTTTTTAAAAAAATCGCTATATCTCAATTAATATGCATGCTATTATTACACAAATGAGTACACATATTATACAATGTCTGCCTATGTATATTCTGTAGCGGTAAATCATTTCGTGCATTTTATTTTACAGGGTGATCCCAAGTATTATTTTTCTTCTTTAATTTTTTGTTGGTCCCCTAATTGTCCTACTTATCAAATCAACATTGATAAATATGAAGTCAAACCTGTTCTTTTTAATCCTAATACCCCAAAAGAATCTGACATGTATATTTTAAAATATTCGAAAAAATGTCTAAAACTGAAAGTTCCCATCAATTATGGCATTATAGTGTATATACAACATAGTATAATAAATATAGTTCAGCAGGAAAACGCATAACACTATTAAGAACCACTCTTAATCAACTCGGGCTCATAGGCAGTAATACTTACCAATTCTTTTGTGTAGGTCTGTATTTGATAAACAGAATTTATACACAGCATGTAATATGCAAAAATTTAGTTAAACTTAAAAACTCATACCTCAACCGAAAACACAATTCCTGCAATAGACGGTACTCTAACCGAATTCTTTTATCCATGTAAATGAACAATGAATTCTACGCATACTATATTTTACAGTAAGCATCTTATAGTAAACCCCAGTAATGTATATCAATTTCATTTTGTTTGAAGCAGTGTAACATCATTAAAATAAACTGCAAATGATTTTCCCCTGTAGATCGTTAAGTAACATAATTATTTTGCGTGACCCTGTAAATGAATGATAAATGCTTTGCACTTCATATTCTACAGAAAGCATGTTTTAGTGCACTTCAGAAATGCATATCAATTTCATTATGTTTGAAATAGTGTAGCATCATTAAAATACATTGCGAACTATTTTTCCTCATTGACCGTAATGTAACGGAAAACTTTAGAGTGTCCCTGTAAACGGACTATAAATGCTACAGACTTCATTTTGAAAAGAGATAATGCTATAGTAACCCTCAATATCATATCTCAGTTACACGTCAATCCGTGTATATTTACAGTAGTTATAGTATCAACAGACGGCAGACAAACTGCAGTCAAAAACACTTTTCAACTATCTTGGAAAGTGTTAAAAAGGACTGTGTTTGTTCACCCTGTTTATAAATGCTATTGAAATGACTGCAGTAATCGCAAAATATTTTTTTATAATTAATTATTTTTTTTAAATGTTACAATTTTCTTAGAGAGACATTTCTGTAATAATTCTAAATTTTTCTTCAAGGAAAATATCAACAAATACTTTAAAGAAATAATAATTCGCGTATTTTTCGCACCCTCTATACTTTTGGCACCAAAGAAATGGTTTAAAAAAAAGTGCAAAATACGGGAGCAAATATGTCATTTGCTGAAAGAGTTGAACGTAATGAGACACATACCCTTATTATTAATAATAGTAAAATACACGGAAAAGAAGTAGCTTTCCTAGCCGCCATACCCGATGCGCTGAACTGTAACTTCAAATTAAACTCTATTGTTCTCCACTTTGTTTCAGGTTAGCATCCTCGGGAAAAGGGTTGAACGGCTGTAGATCTCTTCCGTGTTGTTATTTATTTTCATACATTACGGAGTGGATTATAAAATTTCGCATAGAGTGAGAATTGTATCTGAGAGGAAAAAATTGCAGTTTAGTTTAACTTTTTAAAGACTCGAGATATTCGATTGATCGATAGGTAACAAAACAAAAGCCTTCGTCTTCACAACCTAGAAATCTGCACACGGGCCAGCCAGATGAAGGCAAATTTTCGCAAGATCCGGGACGGCAGAATAAAGCAATTTTTTTAACGGGCCTGGCCAGACCGATAAAAAAAATTAAACGGGCCAGACAGATTGATAAAAAAAATTAAACGGGCCAGACAGATTGATAAAAAAATTAAGCAGGCCGACCGGCTCTATGTAACAAATTTAAAAGGATCAAATTAAGCTAATAAAATATGAACAATTTTCAATAGACGTGACTGAGACTTGAATAAGTATAAATGTGCTGCACAAGCCAATGCTAGCTTGACAACATCAATACAGAAATATATGTCCCGCATAAAAATCGGAAACGGACAGTTACATCGTGTTTTAGCCCGGACTTAATTGTTTCAGCAGGCCGAGATTAGACTTACATTTTATTCTACATACTCGGTTCGGGCCGGAACTGAACTTAATTGTTCTCAGGACGTGTCAAACAAGCAATTTCTCTTGTAAAAATAGTAATAGCGATAATAAACTTCTATTAACATTACCTTTGGAAATATACTTTAATAAATTATACAGAAGCATTTTCAAAAATCTACTTTTTTAATATAGAGCAGCAAAAGTTATAATGCTTTCAAAACCCTCTTTTGTTTTAAACTACATTAATTTTTAAACGTCTTTATTTGAATGTAATAAATAGTCTAACTAGGGAAGGTCCCCAACTGCCAGATCGGGATTTTGTCGAGAGTTATGTCGTTGTAAAGCTCTTACCATGGGGATCAAGGAAATGTATACAACTACCCCATCTGAATGCAAGTGGTGAAGAGTTATAGGCCGATGTATTTCTGTCATTTATTGATTTCTCCAGGTCGCTAGTAGCTAGATTCAGTAACACGTAGCACGGGGTCAACCTATACAATGAGAATCTCATTCATCATTCCACCCCAATTTTCCGGGAGAAGAAATGCTTTCACTTTCATTTGCGTTTCAAAAAATCTGCTAAAGATGGTCCCCTTTTAAAATAAATCCCTTGGGGAAGAAGGGCAATAGGATGACAGTTTAGACAAATGACTGTGCTCTGCTACAGTTGACTTTCGAGACTACAAAGACCTTCCCAATTGCAACCAAAAAAAAAAAAAAAAACATTTTTGCGGATAGAGTTGTGCAGTACATATAACTATGATTTTTCACTATTTGTAAACTATTTATTTACATATTAATAAAGAAAAACATGAAAAAATAATTGAACAATCACAATTTTCAAAAACTTAGTTTCTGAAGAATTCTCAATGAAATCAAATTAAATGTTCTTATTAAATTGAAATAAATGAAAATATCTTTATCCATGAAATATAATGAAGAATTAATGGTCAAAATACATATTATTAAAAAAAACTAGGGGATTCAACCCGGTCTTGCCGTGTTACTGAATATAGGTGAAAACCATTCTTTTAATTGAAAACTGTAATAGATTTTTTACATTTAATATAATTTTTTTTAGATTTTTCACTAATAATATCAATATTGGCCTCGTGCCTGGAGTTAATAGCAGAAGAAATCGCTTAGACAGCAGCCTTTTGATTCTGATAATTTTAATGGTTTAAGTACGTAGTTCGATTACATGACCTTTATTTATATATTTTTTATTTTATTTATTGATGAAGTTTCAATTTTCGTTGAATATAAGCCGGAAACAAATGCTGAACTGTTTATATTAATAAAAATCCCTCACGGCTCGGCCTACAGGCACAGGTAGATTTCGAAGACGCAGACAGTGGGGCACCTGTTTATTGGGAATTGCAGAAGAAAGACCTATTTACCATGATGTGGCAGTTGGGACCACCCACTTCAAAATATACATCCGCCTGTAAGCGGAGCCAGCAGGGATTTTTTTTTTACACCGTAAGAGTTGGTCCTATAAAAAACTTGTCAATGTAAAAGTTGTAGATAATATTAAGAAGATTTATAATAAATTTAAGCGGATTTGATATCTTGGTAATTGACGAAGTTATGAATTTTTTCTTCTGAAACCCCTATCCCCTCCCCCCCCCCCTCCTTTTAATCCAATACATTGGCAATTGGTGGGCATTTTTAATTAAATCAAAAATCTGTCATACATAAATGTTTGGCCCTTTTCCTAGAAGTAATAATAACTTTAAACGGATTCGATATGTATAAAAATTAGGAAGTTATGGATTTTTTTCTGTTTTCACGTCTGTTTGTTGGCGGAGCTAGCAGGGATTTTTTTGTTTTTAATTTTTTTTTTAACCGTAAGAGTTGGTCCTATAAAAAACTTGTCAGTATAAAAGTTGTAGATAATTTTAAGAAGATTTACAATAAATTTAAGCGGATTTGATATCTTGGGAATCGACGGAGTTATGAAATTTTTTCTTCTAAAATCCCCCTTTCCGCCCCCCCCCCCCCCCTTGGGGTCATTTTTGATGATATCAAAAATCTGTAATACATAAATTTTCGGCCCTTTTCCTAGAAGTAATAATAACTTTAAACGGATTTGATATGTATCATAATTAAGAAATTATGGGGTTTTTCTGTTTTCACAAAAAGCCCCCCCCCCCCCATGTCCCCTCCTTTGGTTCGATTTTGCCCATTAACGAACTTGACCGAGATTTTATGCACCTTGATTTTATGTATCAGTTTGGAAGAGATTTGTGTAGAATTATTGCAGATATCGTGTCCATAAAAAAGTGACATAGATGGATAGATAGATAGATAAAGTTTTGAACTGGGGGGTCGTTTTGGGTTCTGGGATAAGCGTAGATCTGCAAAAAATTTTCAAAAATTCCAACTTAGGGGAGAATGTAATAGGTAGTATTTCTTACGAAATCTACCTAAAAGTAAAGACGGGTTTATCTTTCACAATCATCTGCAATTATTTTAACACGAAAGAAAAATCATGCGTCAAGGAATAGATTATGTAACACTTTCCAACACTCCTAAAATAACTTTGTGCAAATTTTTATGGTAAGGTGTAAGGTGATATCTAACTAAACAATTTTGAAAAATAATAACATAGTTAAATATCCAATTTCAGGAATTACCAACCCTATTCGGAAAAATAACCGAGCTCTTTTGTGCACTGTATAGGATCTATAGATTTGTATGTACGAAATAGAATGCTAAATTTGAGTTCAGTTAGGAAACGCGTAGCACAGTTTAAAATTCCCCTTCTGCAATTTCCGACATTAAACGGAAATATACTCGAAAAATTTTGTGCTGCCCTGTATACAATCTATACAATCTATACACACCAAGTAATAGACAAAAAAAAGAGTTAAATTTAAAACCGGGTTCAGCAACTGAAAAAACATTCCCAGCAATTATTATTAATAAGCAGTACTTTAACCGAATTCTTTTGTGTGTCCCTGTAAATGAACGATGAAAGCTATACACACAATATTCTATAGTAAGCCTCTTGTAATCCACGTTAGGGATATATATCAATTTCAACAGGTTTGAAATAGTGAAACATTATTAAAATAAACTGCAAACGATTTTTCTTCATAGACCATCATGCAACGGAATTATTTTGAGTGTCCCTGTAAAAAAAACTATAAGTGCTACACACTTAATTTTCATTATCGAACATGCCACAGTAATCCTCAATAACACATATCAATTGCATGAAGATCCAAGTATATTTATGTGAGTTAGAGCACGGATAGACAAACCGAATTCATAAACACTTTTCAACTTTGTTGGAAAGTGTTAAAAACCATAAAAAATGAGTTAATTGCAATACAGTTTTCAAGCAAATTACGATACAGTTTTCAAACAAATAGCATTTGAAAGTACCTTATATACTCGTGTATAAATCAACCCCCCTAATTCTTACGCAAAAGTTTGAAAAAAAATTGAATTTTCGTGTATAAGTCGAACCACATTTCTGGTAGTAAGTTGAAAAATAATTTATAATCGAGAATTAAAAAAAAAAAAAAAAAAAAAAATTGTAATATATATTTTTTTTTTAATTACGTTTCTAATCAGACTAAAAAAAAAAAAAAAAAAAAAAAAAAAAAAAAAAAAAAAAAATCAACATTTTAGATCTGTATAATTATGTGAAACTGAATAAGCTTAAACTATTTTGAAACCTATTTACATAAATTTAGTGATACTTAAAAAGAAAAAAAAATCTTTGAAAAATCTAATCAAGCCTTATTTACAGGGTAAACAACTTCTTAGACTGCTAAAATATAGCACTTCTTTGTATTTTAGGACTTTTAGGAGAGAAATCTAGAAGCATTCTCAAGTTGAACTTTTTTTAAAAAGGGAATTAAAATGTTGAAAGGAATTGTATTGAAGAGAATTCTATCCCAAGAGAAAATGAGTGCAGAACAATTACAGCGACGTTATTGCTGAGTTTTTTTAGTCAATCACAGGGAAATGACCATTGTCCGCTTTTATTTCTCTCTCCAACCTAGACCCGGTGACTCCGGTATTTCACTCCGCTATATCACACTTTTTCCGGAGTGTGAAATATTCTTTCTTTAGTTTTTTTTTTCATTTTACTAACTCGTGTATAAGTCGACCCCCATTTTCAACACCCAAATTTTGTCTAAATTTATTCGACTTATATAGTATATACGGTAGATTTTTTTCAATTGAAAATGTGCGATGTTTAGAAATTAAAAAAAATTGCAGTAGCAACAGTCGCAAAACTGAAATTTTCATTGTCAAGTGTTGCCATTCGCAAAATGACGTCAGCGTTACGCACGGACACGTTTGCCCTTTATAATATAGATTCTGTTAGTAAAAAATCCACAGAATTTAGTTATTACGCTTTTTTTTTCTTTAATTAAATAAATTTATTGGCATCGAATTATATAGTTCTTTTATCTAATTTGCCACTATATTACATTATGTCATGTATTGTAAAAAAGGGTTTTCAACTTTAATAAAAAGTTCCAGGTTTAAACAATGGATTTTTTTCTGCATTTCAGTTTCTGCATTTAATATTGCATTTGATATTGAATTTAAATATGAACTGAACAATTTAAATATGAACCTCTCAGGGTTAATATTTGAACATTTCCATAATAAATTACCCTACCATAACATAACCTAATACAATAACATGAATGCATGAATGAAATGCATGAACAGTACAATTTTCGTTATATCTGTCACTCTTACATACTGATTTCCAACAGGTCAAAAGTAATTAAATTTTGATTCATCTAAAAATATTCTTTGATACCAATAGTTTATCATGCAATTTTTAAAGTTTCTTGAAAAATTCAAGTTTTTTTTTTTTTAATGCGGCTTTTATTTCTGCTCCTGAGTTGCATTTTATTGTTGCATTTAACTGATGAGTAAATTTTTAAAAAAGGAGATTACTACGAAATGAAAGAAAATATCTTGATTCAAAAGAATTTTTTCAGTGAAAGATAAAACAACAAGATATGTTTAAATGAGATTAATTTTTCAGTACATTAAAAATATCTTACGTACAAATTAAATGTACATGAAGCATTTTCAATATTATCAATAAATTGGCATTTAAAAAGTAACAAGTGATTATTGTTTATTTAAAGTCATAGTTATAACAAAAATAAGAAAATCAATCTTAAGTTATCAATTATATTATAGCACAATTGAAGTTATGATTTATGTTTGTTATCCTTTTGGTCCGTGTTTTCTATCTTTTTTTTTTTTTTTTTTTTTTTTAAACATATTTAATATATTTGTATGGTCGTAAGAATTCGGAAACGCATTGTAGCGGAAGGCTGCAATTGATTATTGAAAATATCATTTTTCGGGTTTCGTTCATCTCGCGAAACCCTATTACTCCCGCTTCGTTGTCTGTCCGTCACAGAGCGGGTTCTCAGAAAATATGTAACTTACAGTCATGAAATTTTGTGTACTTATAGCTAAATACGTATTATGAAGCTCAAAATCGTATTAATTTTAATATGTAGAGATAAAAAACCAAAAATCTAACAGCCTTTTCCTTATTAAATTTAAACATTTTACGTTGTAGCAGTTGCCAACAATTAAAAATCCACAATCAAATTATTTCTACAATAATTAATTTTCTTTTGAAAGATTTCCACGTGAAAAATGAAAATGAAATAAAAAGTTTCAAAAATTGAAAAAAAGATTAATATGACATCATATTGGTAATAAAAAGGAAATTTTCAAACATTTCTCAATAATACAAGGAGTATGAGTATGTGTAAATACAGAAAGTAACATAATATGACGTTATTAGAGAATTTAAAAGAAATTAATCTGACGTCTAACATTTTGAAAGTCTCTATACAACATGTTTAATTTTGAAATTGATATTTTTTTAATATCGCATTTAGTCCACATGACAGATATTATTATGACAGAGTATAATAGCGGGCTTCGCCCGCTATCGGACTGGTTCAGATTTTCGAAAAAACGAGAAAAATAGACCGGTAAATTATTACTTTATAAAAAACATGATTTTTTTTTCTGAAAATGAAATTTATTTGGATTTATTAAAGGAAGGATAAAGTGTTTTGAAAGGAATATTAAACGAAACCCTTTGTGCTATCTTCGATCACTCTTACCCACTTATTGATTATTTTACAAGACTAAAAAAGGGAAATAAAAAACTTGCATTTATATCTGAGAAAGGACGTTAAACTTTTCAAATTCATTAAAACGCACACAACTTATAAAAATCTTTAAAATCTGTTTTCGTAAAATAAGTAACTATAGCCATGATATTTACATTTATTTATATTATTAAATTTAAAGCTTTTAAAAAGAAAAGGCTTTATTATTAATTAAATACTTGGGGGCTCTGTTTCCCGATAACTCACACTTGACAACCCCCTGAGGCATGCTTTAAGCGTCACTGTAAAATTCAAATAAATCATTTCATTACAATCATTTTTAAGCACATTACAAAATACTCGATTTCATTAGTTTCTATATCAAACAATTTTTTGTACTTTAAATTATCAATTTTCTTTTCTCTGATTTACTTGCAAATATGCAGTTTACGTACCTGTATGTTACAGAAATAAAATCCAATGATTACTAAGAGAATAATAAAGCATTTTATTTTTATGGGTGAAAGGTCCCTTTTTCTTTTGAGAATGAGGTCATTATCACCACGCTTCTGGTTTGAGTTTTATTGAATACCTATTCTGTTTTCAAGAAAATAATGTGTAATTTTCGGAAACATTTTATTCGGTGCATATAAAATTTATTAAAATGGAAAAAAAAAAGAAAAAGAAAAAATTGTAGGAACTTTATGTGCAGAGCTAAAGATTGGTGAATATATACGGACGCAATCATACTAAATTATTTTATTTCCATAAATGAAACTGGGTCTTTTCTTTTAAGAATGGTGTCATTTTTACCATCCAAACCAAACTGAGGAACCAATTATAGGTTATCCCTTGAAAGCAATTCTCCAAAAAAAAAAAAAAAAAAAAAAAAAAATCCCCGCTCAACATTCTGTTTAATTTACGGATTCATTTTTAAACACAAAAGAAGAAATTAAAAAATAAAAGATTTGGAATTGAAAATTTTTGTTGTTGTTTTTCTACTTTCGCGCGCTATTACGTCTGGAAATTCGGTTCAAAACTTTGACAGTATTTTCTGAAAAACCTTAAGTCTTAATTAAAAAGTAGAAAACACCATTCGATTACTTAGTATGCAATTGTCGATCCAGGCAAAATTTGAGACCTATTTAGGACCCTTCACAAAAATCTACATAATAAAACAGGCCCTTTCACAAAAATCAATGTAATAAAACAGGACCTTTCACAAACATCAACTTACTAAAATGGTCCCCTTCACAAAAATCAATTTGATAAAATGGGACCCTTCACAAAATTCTGTATAATAAAATAGGCCTTTTCACATAATTCCTTATAATAAAATCGCGCTTTCACAAAATTCTAATCCATAAAAACTTACTGTTTACTAATTATTTATTATTTTGTGAGGTTTTAAAATGCTTAATTTGTAAACAACAAGTTTACCAGATTGGAAAACTTCAGCAAAATGATTTTAAAAAGTTTTTTAATAAAGGCTTGGATCGAATTTGAGTAAATAGATTTTAACTTTCGATACAAAATGTTATTTTTCACAAAAATATAATACATTTCACAAAAATAACCTTTGCTTTTCACAAAATGAGTACCAAGAAAAATAATTTCATCGACGCCTAGTATCTGAATAAGAGCATCGCCCAATTTCATGCGTTTCCGAACAAAAATAAATTCGGAAATGTGTCAGAAAATAGCTTCTTTGAATATGAGAACAACCTTAATGCAGTTTTTTAAAAATATTAGTTTTATGAATGCTAATACAATATTTCTTTAAATATGACGTCATTTTTAGTTGTTGAAGCATTATTCTGTTTGGTGAATTATGATAAGACAAAGTGAATTTTATGTTGTAAAAATGTATTTATTGTTATTACGATACTTAAACTAAGTATTTTAACAACTTATTTAGCAAGAGGAGGAGCAGAAATTTTCTGACATATTAAAAAAAGCTTTATTTTTATTTTCTAACATTTTTAAACATAGTAAATTCTATGTAAATCCCGATTTGAATCTGGGAATTTAACTTGAGGAATGTTGATAGTTATAAAAACGAATAAATTAACAAATTAAAATTAAAAGGTTATATAACCCATAAGTATATGAATATACTTTCATTTGAACAAAATTAGTGTGCAAATTATACTATTTCTTCTTTTAATTTAATGATTATTTATTTCTATGGTTAAAAAAAAAAGAAGAAGAAATATAAATTTTTAAGATAAATTCTACTTTAGGTAATAAAATAAAATAATTATTTTCATAATATCCTCCCCACTTTTGTGAAGAATCCTCAACTGTTGAGTGATGAAGTAAGTTTTTTAAAAAAAATAAAAGCAAATATTCTAATGTAGCATTTCATAGTGTAAAAAATTGATTTTCAGCAAAAAGAAATACAGCATGACTTAAGTAAAGTCATGTTAACTAAATTGGATAATGCCTGAATAATTGAAATTATGAGCAAAATTTTAGTTTTACATTGAGGAAGTCCGATTTCAATTATTATAATCGTACAAAATGTACGTCTTTTCCATTACATTGACAATATTATATTTCAAATTATATTTACCCATTCGGGTTTTCTTTGCAAAATCTTAATGATTTGTGGAAAAAAAAATTAATTGAAAAATATATATTATGATTAGATTGGTTAAAGCAATAGTTTAAAAAAGACAAAATGTACATGATTACGATTTGTTTTGAACAACATAATTATATACCGTATATACTAGTAGTGGGAAAACGACAGTTCGGGCTCAGGAGGTGGAGGGTGTGGAGGGATGAGGTGGAGGGATGAGGCGGAGGGATGAGGTGGAGGGATGAGGGGGAGGGATGAGGTGGAGGGATGAGGCACCGACCCTCCGATCGCCCCCGCAACGCACCCTAGCGGGAAAAATGGAAATTGTGAAAAAAAGGGTTAATTTTCTACTGTAACACGAGGAGTGAAAATAAGAACTCTAAGAAAAGGTTAAATGGACAAGATTATCATACTATAAGATGAATATTGATTTTATATACTAATTTTGAATGACAAACACCTTAATGAGTATCACTAATTAAGCGAAACAATGGAAAAATATCAACCTTAACGAAAAAAGCAGATTTCTTTAGAATTTTTCAACTATAAGATGACGATATCAACTTATATGAAGAAATTTAAACTTACATTTTAGTTTTGCACAATGGACACCTTAACGAGAATAATAATTAAGCAAAATAAAATAACAATTTTAACGAAACTGCTGATTTCTTATGAATTTTTCAACTATAACATGAGAATATCAAACTATAAGATGGATTTTAAACTTATATTATAGTTTCTGAACAATAGACACCTTAATGAGTATAATAATTAAGCAAAAGAAAATATTACTTTTAACGAAAATGATGATTTCCTATGAATTTTTTCAACTATAAGATGTGGATATCAAATCATAAGCCGTAGAATAAACATATATAATTATTTTAAATGACGAACATTTTAATGAGTATTACTAATTAGACGAAACAATTGAAAAATATCAATTGTAAGGTATAAAGCTGATTTTTTAAGAATTTTTCAAGTATAAGATGAGAATATCAACTTATAAGAGGAAATTACACTTTTTTAGTTTTTCAACCGTAATACACAGAAAATATTCAAAATTTGAATGAATTTTATACCTAATCAATTGATTTTCCGCACAATAATAGGAGTTTTAGCAACCATTATCTAATTTTACTGTGTATACTTGATTTAATTCTGTTTAGACGTACGTAATATAATCTTTTTATATCATTTAGACTTGAAATAAGAACCATATTTAAATAAAAACCAGTTGTTTATTTATTCTTAATACGCAAACTTTTTTTCTTTCCTAAAATGTAGCATTTCTGAGGAGGGATAATAGTTCCACCCCACATTCTAAGGAAAAGGGGAGTCTAACAATGACCGTCTAGGTCACAACTTTTACTATAATATAAATATTATTCGCTATCAATATGTTTACAAAAAATCCATGTTGGGAGATAGATATGAGTTATATTTTAATAAAGTTTACCCTCCTCCATCTTCTACACGATGCTAACAATTATACAAAACAAAAGAAATACCGATTTTTAACGAAAAAGGGTGAATTTTAATGAATTTTTACACAAGTTTTCGGTATTATTGTACACTAACAGGTATGATATTATTTCTTAGGTGATTACAATACAGAGAAAATTATTCACCTTTAGATTACTTTTCGTGAAATATTTAACAGTAATTATATAAACTCCTGTTTACATCACTAATTTACATTTGAAAATAAGGATTTATAGGATAAAATAAATAATCTTAACTTATACTTAGTAAATTTTACACAATTCCAATTATTTTATACCGTGTTTTTCACGAGTTTTATATTAATTAGTAATTTTATATTAATTAACTTTGAATATTTTCTATGATATGGTTAATCCATTTTTATCACAGAAATACCAGTACCTAAAATTTCACTTAAACTCATATTCTAAGTATTAATATTCACTTATAACTTTACTTTTAGTTATACTTTTACTTGAAACCACGTGAACTTGTAGAACCCTGCTTACGCATATGGAGTTTAGTACATCACACTGTTATCTAAATGAATATGAATACCTTATTGTTTTAAATTTTCCAATTTTAACAGAATATGCACGAATATAAACTTTAATTTTATCTAAACATTTTATTTCAAATACCCTAGTTTATGAAAACGATACATATTACCAAATATTAGACAACATTTTAACATGAACTTAGATACTGATCACATACCTATTTTAGCATAATTTATTAGCATACATAGCATTTCTTCCATTTCTTTCAGAAATATACATATAAAATTATGGATTTACCGAGTATATATCCAATTTTAGCTTTCACTTACCAATTTTTACACCATTTCAATGATTTCAATGATTTCAAGCTATTTTATATTACAGAAACGAAAAAATAATTGAATACAGACGCGAGTAAATAATATTTGTATTGTATTTTCCATTCAAAGATTTGAAACTCAAGTTAAAATTTATGTTATAAGTATTGATATCCACTTTTAGTTATACTTTTACTTGAAACCATATGAACTTGTAGAACCTTGCTTACGCATATGAGTTTAGTACACACTGTTATCTAAATGAATATGAATACCTTATTGTTTTAAATTTTCCAATTTTAACAGAATATGCACGAATATAACCTTTAAGTTTATCTAAACATTTTATTTCAAATACCCTAGTTTATGAAAACGATACATATTACCAAATATTAGACATTTTAACATAAACTTAGATACTGATCACATACCTATTTTAGCATAACTTATTAACATGCAATAGCATTTTATCCATTCCTTTCAGAAATATACATATAAATATATGGATTTAACGAGTAAATATCCAATTTTAGCTTGCATTTAGTGATTTTTTACACCAATCCAATGATTTCGAGCTATTTTATATCACAGAAACGAAAACATATTTGAACATAAACGCCTGTAAAATAATATTTGAACTGTGTTTCCTATTCAAAAATTCAAATCTCAAATTAAAATTTATGTTCTATCACTTATCAACTATTTATCCCACATAACTTTTACCATAAAAACATCGTAGAAATTAAATATACGTTAAATGAAAATAATAAATTGTAAGTACCTAAAAATATCAAACACAAAATCTATTAATCAAAACTTAAAAAAATAAAAAAAAAATTAAAAGTTCTTACGAAGTTAAAAAAAAAAAATTTACAAATGAAAAAAAAAAAATTTACAAATGAAAAAAAAAAAATTACAAATGAAAAAAAAAATTTACAAATGAAAAAAAAAATTTACAAATGAAAAAAAAAAATTTACAAATGAAAAAAAAATTTTACAAATGAAAAAAAAAAATTACAAATGAAAAAAAAAAAATTACAAAATTAAAAAAAAAAGTTTTTACAAAAAAAGTTAAAAAAAAAAGTATTTTACAAAATTAAAAAAAAAAGTTTTTTACATAAAAAAATTACGAAGGTTTAATATATTACAAAAAGTACCCATTTTTTACAAATTTTTTTAAAAATTAGAAGTTTAATTGCTATTATTACCACTATCACTTCTCAGAATTTAGCAGCCTAGACTTTTGTACACTATATATTTTTAATACTATAAAGAAAATTTCAACTACAATTGTACCAACACTATTATTAAGTTCGCATAAACCAAATTTCATACTGTATTTAGCAAATTTCCAATTAACATCTTCCGTGTAGAGTAACCTTTTCCTCTAACATTTGAAATCGTGTATATCTGCTACTTTCATATTTATAATTAATATTTCAGAATTAAGACCATACTAACCATTTTAATATAAGACCATATTTAAGCAAGATTCCATGATAAAGCTTATTATACTGATTATTTTTATTTAGTACGCATGCGCAGTTTTGTCACATGATCACTTTAACTGATGATAATATAAAATTTTGAAAAGTGATGCAGAGGTTCTCATTTCCCAAGTCAAATTCTTGCAGATGACTGTATAATGTATAGCTCCAGTAAATTTCCTGATTTTAACCCAGTTGGGGAAACAATTTATCTGTTAACGAATAAAGTAAGTTGTACTATATCATTGTAAAACATCAATAAATGATTATTTATCTATTAAATTTTTTCTAAGTATATAATTATATTTCTTTTATTGTATAGATGTTACACCAAGATGAATCAAAACAGCAGAAACTCTCTTTACCAGAAATGGATACCCCGGATGATTCATCGTCAACACATATAGAGTTAAAGAATAATATACATGTGAGTACTTATATGTGATATATTAGAATACATATATTAAACATAATTAGAGTGAATTTACAATAAAATATTGTACCAGATGTTCTATAAAATGTGATGTTTTTTCGTCTATAGTGTTAGAAGGAATTCTAAATATATGCATTTATTTCTCTTGCAGATGTGTTTCACCTGTAACAAATACTTTTCAAGTAAATGGAATTTAAAAGAACATATACAAATCCATACTAGTGAAAAACCATATACTTGTAATCATCGTCAAAAATCATCTACAAGAAAGCGTGAATTATCTTTTACTAGAAAATACAGACCATCAGTTCATATGAAAACACATCCTGTTAAAAAATTGTTTCAGTGTGAAAAGTGTGAGAAAATATTCGTTATTCGTAATAAACTGAATAGACATATGACTGTTATGTTGAACTTGTCGAAGACAGTATCCCAAATCATATTGAAGATGGATATTCAAAAATTAACCAGTAGTTTGAAGAATTTAACAGTCAAAGATCAGATTGGATACTTCGAAAAATTGACTGTATAGAACATAAACCAACATAACATTTACCCAAACTACTCATGCAGCATTATTGATTTGACATATGATATCCAAAAAGTGAAATTTGTAAAGAAAAATCCAAAGTGTTGTAAAGAATTTTATTGATATAATTGATAAAATGTATTGAAGAGAAAATGATATAAATGTAGACAATATTCACAATGTATTGTTTAAATACCCATAATAATAAAAAATGTATCTATACACATCTGTGTTTATTTTTATAAAACATATTTCATTGTTAAAATATATTGTATGATTTTTAACATGAAATTTCTACATGACAGTAAATAACTAATTTTGCTTTACGTAAGACTTGAGATTTATCATAACTTGTTCAACGAAACAACATTTTTCCCCAATGAATATCCAGTTTACACACATACATATGAAAATCAACTTTTGATAATACTATACATCAGATTAATGAAAAATATATAAAATTCATTAAAAAAATGTTTTTACAAATAAAAAATTAAAAATTTTTTACAAATTTTAAAAAAAAAGTTTCTTTACAATTAAAAAAAGTTTTTACAAATTAAAAAAAAAAGTTTTTACGTATATAAAAAATGTTTCTACAAAGTTAAAAAAAAAGTTATAAAAAAAGTTTACAAAACTAAAAAAAAAAAATAAAAATTTAACAAAAAATAAATAAATATTTCAAGTTTTTCTAAAAATATTTACATATTAACAAAAATTTACTCAAAAGTCAGAACCAGACCTATGTCTAACATAGCATTTTTTCGACTTCAGTTGTTAAAATCATAGTGTTAGCGCTGTGAAAATACAAAATAATACCTTCAAATGGTAATCTATCTTGGATCCAATATATGGTATATTAAGAATCATTTGTGATTTCAACAAATTAAATATGCATGAGAAAACCATTAATGTATCAGCAACTGATGGGACTCATTTTGCTGATGTTATATCAATCTATAAATCTGGAAGTTACCGACAGTAACAGTAACCAAAGACTAACAGATAGAGATGCTTTAAGGGTGTTGACATTACAGACAGATACAAGAAACAATTTATATCAGTCTTAATCAAATAAAAAATCTTCAGAGTTTCCTTTAGATTTACCTATTGAAGTGTAGATAACTGAAAACATATCTATCGGTCCAGAAGTGACTAATATAACAGCAAAGCATACAGATAATGGGTATCGCGGACTTTTAGTTTATGTTATCACTTCAAGTGATAAATACTGCTGATTTCGGATAGATATGCATACAATTTTTATATGATGAGTCGAAAATGAACTGAGAATTCATATCGGAGTATAACTTAAACATGTGTACCTGCTTATGACTTGAAAAATTCACGACATTCTACAACGACTGATTTCAAATTACACAACCAATAAAATATTTACCTTCAAGGAAAGAAAATGAAACCCCATTCAACTGTTTCAGATATCCAAATTGATCACGTGATCGATGTTGAACAGCAGGATCAGGCCTAAATCTAACATCCCATTTTTTCTCGATTTCGATTGTTTAAAGTGTTATTTTAAAGAGTAGTATAATGGTTGCCTAACCATTGTACATTTCTTTAAAATAAGAACTTTAAACAACCGAAATCGAGAAAAAATGGGATGTTAGATTTAGGCCTGATCCTGCTGTTCAACATCGATCACGTGATCAATTTGGATATCTGAAACAGTTGAATGGGGTTTCATTTTCTTTCCTTGAAGGTAAATATTTTATTGGTTGTGTAATTTGAAATCAGTCGTTGTAGAATGTCGTGAATTTTTCAAGTCATAAGCAGGTACACATGTTTAAGTTATACTCCGATATGAATTCTCAGTTCATTTTCGACTCATCATATAAAAATTGTATGCATATCTATCCGAAATCAGCAGTATTTATCACTTGAAGTGATAACATAAACTAAAAGTCCGCGATACCCATTATCTGTATGCTTTGCTGTTATATTAGTCACTTCTGGACCGATAGATATGTTTTCAGTTATCTACACTTCAATAGGTAAATCTAAAGGAAACTCTGAAGATTTTTTATTTGATTAAGACTGATATAAATTGTTTCTTGTATCTGTCTGTAATGTCAACACCCTTAAAGCATCTCTATCTGTTAGTCTTTGGTTACTGTTACTGTCGGTAACTTCCAGATTTATAGATTGATATAACATCAGCAAAATGAGTCCCATCAGTTGCTGATACATTAATGGTTTTCTCATGCATATTTAATTTGTTGAAATCACAAATGATTCTTAATATACCATATATTGGATCCAAGATAGATTACCATTTGAAGGTATTATTTTGTATTTTCACAGCGCTAACACTATGATTTTAACAACTGAAGTCGAAAAAATGCTATGTTAGACATAGGTCTGGTTCTGACTTTTGAGTAAATTTTTGTTAATATGTAAATATTTTTAGAAAAACTTGAAATATTTATTTATTTTTTGTTAAATTTTTATTTTTTTTTTTTAGTTTTGTAAACTTTTTTTATAACTTTTTTTTTAACTTTGTAGAAACATTTTTTATATACGTAAAAACTTTTTTTTTTAATTTGTAAAAACTTTTTTTAATTGTAAAGAAACTTTTTTTTTAAAATTTGTAAAAAATTTTTAATTTTTTATTTGTAAAAACATTTTTTTAATGAATTTTATATATTTTTCATTAATCTGATGTATAGTATTATCAAAAGTTGATTTTCATATGTATGTGTGTAAACTGGATATTCATTGGGGAAAAATGTTGTTTCGTTGAACAAGTTATGATAAATCTCAAGTCTTACGTAAAGCAAAATTAGTTATTTACTGTCATGTAGAAATTTCATGTTAAAAATCATACAATATATTTTAACAATGAAATATGTTTTATAAAAATAAACACAGATGTGTATAGATACATTTTTTATTATTATGGGTATTTAAACAATACATTGTGAATATTGTCTACATTTATATCATTTTCTCTTCAATACATTTTATCAATTATATCAATAAAATTCTTTACAACACTTTGGATTTTTCTTTACAAATTTCACTTTTTGGATATCATATGTCAAATCAATAATGCTGCATGAGTAGTTTGGGTAAATGTTATGTTGGTTTATGTTCTATACAGTCAATTTTTCGAAGTATCCAATCTGATCTTTGACTGTTAAATTCTTCAAACTACTGGTTAATTTTTGAATATCCATCTTCAATATGATTTGGGATACTGTCTTCGACAAGTTCAACATAACAGTCATATGTCTATTCAGTTTATTACGAATAACGAATATTTTCTCACACTTTTCACACTGAAACAATTTTTTAACAGGATGTGTTTTCATATGAACTGATGGTCTGTATTTTCTAGTAAAAGATAATTCACGCTTTCTTGTAGATGATTTTTGACGATGATTACAAGTATATGGTTTTTCACTAGTATGGATTTGTATATGTTCTTTTAAATTCCATTTACTTGAAAAGTATTTGTTACAGGTGAAACACATCTGCAAGAGAAATAAATGCATATATTTAGAATTCCTTCTAACACTATAGACGAAAAAACATCACATTTTATAGAACATCTGGTACAATATTTTATTGTAAATTCACTCTAATTATGTTTAATATATGTATTCTAATATATCACATATAAGTACTCACATGTATATTATTCTTTAACTCTATATGTGTTGACGATGAATCATCCGGGGTATCCATTTCTGGTAAAGAGAGTTTCTGCTGTTTTGATTCATCTTGGTGTAACATCTATACAATAAAAGAAATATAATTATATACTTAGAAAAAATTTAATAGATAAATAATCATTTATTGATGTTTTACAATGATATAGTACAACTTACTTTATTCGTTAACAGATAAATTGTTTCCCCAACTGGGTTAAAATCAGGAAATTTACTGGAGCTATACATTATACAGTCATCTGCAAGAATTTGACTTGGGAAATGAGAACCTCTGCATCACTTTTCAAAATTTTATATTATCATCAGTTAAAGTGATCATGTGACAAAACTGCGCATGCGTACTAAATAAAAATAATCAGTATAATAAGCTTTATCATGGAATCTTGCTTAAATATGGTCTTATATTAAAATGGTTAGTATGGTCTTAATTCTGAAATATTAATTATAAATATGAAAGTAGCAGATATACACGATTTCAAATGTTAGAGGAAAAGGTTACTCTACACGGAAGATGTTAATTGGAAATTTGCTAAATACAGTATGAAATTTGGTTTATGCGAACTTAATAATAGTGTTGGTACAATTGTAGTTGAAATTTTCTTTATAGTATTAAAAATATATAGTGTACAAAAGTCTAGGCTGCTAAATTCTGAGAAGTGATAGTGGTAATAATAGCAATTAAACTTCTAATTTTTAAAAAAATTTGTAAAAAATGGGTACTTTTTGTAATATATTAAACCTTCGTAATTTTTTTATGTAAAAAACTTTTTTTTTTAATTTTGTAAAATACTTTTTTTTTTAACTTTTTTTGTAAAAACTTTTTTTTTTAATTTTGTAATTTTTTTTTTTTCATTTGTAATTTTTTTTTTTCATTTGTAAAATTTTTTTTTCATTTGTAAATTTTTTTTTTCATTTGTAAATTTTTTTTTTCATTTGTAAATTTTTTTTTTCATTTGTAATTTTTTTTTTTTTCATTTGTAAATTTTTTTTTTTTCATTTGTAAATTTTTTTTTTTTAACTTCGTAAGAACTTTTAATTTTTTTTTTATTTTTTTAAGTTTTGATTAATAGATTTTGTGTTTGATATTTTTAGGTACTTACAATTTATTATTTTCATTTAACGTATATTTAATTTCTACGATGTTTTTATGGTAAAAGTTATGTGGGATAAATAGTTGATAAGTGATAGAACATAAATTTTAATTTGAGATTTGAATTTTTGAATAGGAAACACAGTTCAAATATTATTTTACAGGCGTTTATGTTCAAATATGTTTTCGTTTCTGTGATATAAAATAGCTCGAAATCATTGGATTGGTGTAAAAAATCACTAAATGCAAGCTAAAATTGGATATTTACTCGTTAAATCCATATATTTATATGTATA
Source organism: Maratus michaelseni (assembly GCA_963931845.1). Classification (NCBI taxonomy): domain Eukaryota; kingdom Metazoa; phylum Arthropoda; class Arachnida; order Araneae; family Salticidae; genus Maratus; species Maratus michaelseni. Next base: position 7,602,138 of record OZ007590.1, on the reverse strand, counting down.
TTTCTGAAAGGAATGGATAAAATGCTATTGCATGTTAATAAGTTATGCTAAAATAGGTATGTGATCAGTATCTAAGTTTATGTTAAAATGTCTAATATTTGGTAATATGTATCGTTTTCATAAACTAGGGTATTTGAAATAAAATGTTTAGATAAACTTAAAGGTTATATTCGTGCATATTCTGTTAAAATTGGAAAATTTAAAACAATAAGGTATTCATATTCATTTAGATAACAGTGTGTACTAAACTCATATGCGTAAGCAAGGTTCTACAAGTTCATATGGTTTCAAGTAAAAGTATAACTAAAAGTGGATATCAATACTTATAACATAAATTTTAACTTGAGTTTCAAATCTTTGAATGGAAAATACAATACAAATATTATTTACTCGCGTCTGTATTCAATTATTTTTTCGTTTCTGTAATATAAAATAGCTTGAAATCATTGAAATCATTGAAATGGTGTAAAAATTGGTAAGTGAAAGCTAAAATTGGATATATACTCGGTAAATCCATAATTTTATATGTATATTTCTGAAAGAAATGGAAGAAATGCTATGTATGCTAATAAATTATGCTAAAATAGGTATGTGATCAGTATCTAAGTTCATGTTAAAATGTTGTCTAATATTTGGTAATATGTATCGTTTTCATAAACTAGGGTATTTGAAATAAAATGTTTAGATAAAATTAAAGTTTATATTCGTGCATATTCTGTTAAAATTGGAAAATTTAAAACAATAAGGTATTCATATTCATTTAGATAACAGTGTGATGTACTAAACTCCATATGCGTAAGCAGGGTTCTACAAGTTCACGTGGTTTCAAGTAAAAGTATAACTAAAAGTAAAGTTATAAGTGAATATTAATACTTAGAATATGAGTTTAAGTGAAATTTTAGGTACTGGTATTTCTGTGATAAAAATGGATTAACCATATCATAGAAAATATTCAAAGTTAATTAATATAAAATTACTAATTAATATAAAACTCGTGAAAAACACAGTATAAAATAATTGGAATTGTGTAAAATTTACTAAGTATAAGTTAAGATTATTTATTTTATCCTATAAATCCTTATTTTCAAATGTAAATTAGTGATGTAAACAGGAGTTTATATAATTACTGTTAAATATTTCACGAAAAGTAATCTAAAGGTGAATAATTTTCTCTGTATTGTAATCACCTAAGAAATAATATCATACCTGTTAGTGTACAATAATACCGAAAACTTGTGTAAAAATTCATTAAAATTCACCCTTTTTCGTTAAAAATCGGTATTTCTTTTGTTTTGTATAATTGTTAGCATCGTGTAGAAGATGGAGGAGGGTAAACTTTATTAAAATATAACTCATATCTATCTCCCAACATGGATTTTTTGTAAACATATTGATAGCGAATAATATTTATATTATAGTAAAAGTTGTGACCTAGACGGTCATTGTTAGACTCCCCTTTTCCTTAGAATGTGGGGTGGAATTATTATCCCTCCTCAGAAATGCTACATTTTAGGAAAGAAAAAAAGTTTGCGTATTAAGAATAAATAAACAACTGGTTTTTATTTAAATATGGTTCTTATTTCAAGTCTAAATGATATAAAAAGATTATATTACGTACGTCTAAACAGAATTAAATCAAGTATACACAGTAAAATTAGATAATGGTTGCTAAAACTCCTATTATTGTGCGGAAAATCAATTGATTAGGTATAAAATTCATTCAAATTTTGAATATTTTCTGTGTATTACGGTTGAAAAACTAAAAAAGTGTAATTTCCTCTTATAAGTTGATATTCTCATCTTATACTTGAAAAATTCTTAAAAAATCAGCTTTATACCTTACAATTGATATTTTTCAATTGTTTCGTCTAATTAGTAATACTCATTAAAATGTTCGTCATTTAAAATAATTATATATGTTTATTCTACGGCTTATGATTTGATATCCACATCTTATAGTTGAAAAAATTCATAGGAAATCATCATTTTCGTTAAAAGTAATATTTTCTTTTGCTTAATTATTATACTCATTAAGGTGTCTATTGTTCAGAAACTATAATATAAGTTTAAAATCCATCTTATAGTTTGATATTCTCATGTTATAGTTGAAAAATTCATAAGAAATCAGCAGTTTCGTTAAAATTGTTATTTTATTTTGCTTAATTATTATTCTCGTTAAGGTGTCCATTGTGCAAAACTAAAATGTAAGTTTAAATTTCTTCATATAAGTTGATATCGTCATCTTATAGTTGAAAAATTCTAAAGAAATCTGCTTTTTTCGTTAAGGTTGATATTTTTCCATTGTTTCGCTTAATTAGTGATACTCATTAAGGTGTTTGTCATTCAAAATTAGTATATAAAATCAATATTCATCTTATAGTATGATAATCTTGTCCATTTAACCTTTTCTTAGAGTTCTTATTTTCACTCCTCGTGTTACAGTAGAAAATTAACCCTTTTTTTCACAATTTCCATTTTTCCCGCTAGGGTGCGTTGCGGGGGCGATCGGAGGGTCGGTGCCTCATCCCTCCACCTCATCCCTCCCCCTCATCCCTCCACCTCATCCCTCCGCCTCATCCCTCCACCTCATCCCTCCACACCCTCCACCTCCTGAGCCCGAACTGTCGTTTTCCCACTACTTATACTCGTGTATAAGTCGAAGAGTTTTAGACAAAATTTGGGAGCTGAAAGTGGGGGGTTGACTTATACACGAGTAAGTAAAAAAATATATATAGCGGAGTGAAATTCCGGAGTCATATTTTTTTTTGCAGATAATTGGTGAATGTGCAAGTCTTTTAATTAATCACATATGGGTCTAGGTTGTTAGAGACAGATAAAAGCGGACAATGGTGATTGATAAAAAAAATCTCAACAATAATGTCTCTGTAATTGTTCTGCACTCATTTTCTCTTGGGATAGAATTCCCTTTAATACGACATCCAGTATACGGCAATAAAGGGGCATCCCTTTCAACATTTTAATCCCTTTTTTAAAAAGAGTTCAACTTGAGAATGCTTCTAGATTTCTCTCCTGAAAGTCCTACAATACAAAGAAGTACTCTATTTTAGCAGTTTAAGAAGTTGTTTACCCTTGTAAATAAGGCTTGAATAGATTTAAGAAAAAAAAAAGTAAGTAATCATTAAATTGATGTGAATAGCTTTCAAAATAGTTTAATCTTCTTCAGTTTTACATAATTATACAATTTTAAAATGTTGAATTAAAAAAAAAAAAGTCTGATTAGAAACGTAAAACGTTTACTAATTTAATGAAAATTTATTTATTTTTTCATCCTCGATTACAAATCATTTTTTAACATACTACCAGAAACGTGGTTCGACTTATATACGAAAATTCAATTTTTTCCAAAATTTTGCGTAAGAATTGGGGGGTGGGGGGTCGACTTATGCACGAGTATATACGGTAATTATTTTTATTATCTATATTATATTAATTATTATTATATTCCATTATTACGAAGTTTTGTTACAGAAATATATAATTATTATTGTATTCCATTATTACGAAGTCTTGTTACAGAAATATATTTGATAAAATTTATCAAAAAATAAATATAAATAAATAAATAAATAAATAAATAAATAAATAAAAAATTTCCATAAAAACATAACGGCACATAACACTACAGGTGCATTTTATTTTTTTAAAGAAACTAAATTTTCGAGAAATTTTTAATATCTACCCTATATATATAAAATCCTAATGAAACGAATTTGTGAAACGATTTTATGAAACGAATTTATGAAACGATTTTATGAAACGACTGATTAAACGACTGATTATGTTTCAGGGCTATTTTTAATAAAATATTAAACGCTTGATGGTGAAATTAATGCCAATTGTCCATAAAAATCCGCGGATGTCAAAACTGGTAATAGAATTTTGAAATTGGAATTAGTTTTCGAGATATTAATTTTTTTCTAATTTTAATGACATTTCTGTAATGATGGCAACTAATTACCCAGTTTTTTGTGACAAAAAAGGGAAAAAATTGAAAAGGATCCCGATAGGGATTAGTGATTTCTTTTTATTCGTCATTTTCAAATTGAAATTGACTTTATCTTTTATTTCAATCGCTAATGAAGACAAGATTGTGATTAAATTATGTTTTTCAGGAAAATTTGAAAAACAAAATCACATTTCTATCGTCAGGATTCAATCGTCTGTCAGCATTTAATTTAATTTATAAACTGAAAATATTTTGAATAAATTCGTCCAAATGACGTCATTTATGTAAACGCAAAAGAAAGGGGGGGGGGAGGAATTAATAGTAATTATTATTTATTGATATCATTTTGAGAGAACGAATTTATAAAATCACTAATTCGGATATTTGAAACGAATATATAAAATAATAATTGCCCAACTGAACGGAAGGAGAATAAAATATCCTGCTTGATTCTCTATCCTGCTTGGTTTTTTCCGCCAAGATTTTTAAAAAAGCGTCAAGACCCCTATAATAGAAAAGCACCAAAAGTTCACTGGGATTGTTTTCATAACTTTTGGCAACAAATCTATGTATATTAACGAATCCATCCCTTTTTGAAGCTCGAATTACGCCAAACCTAAAAGCAAAGGATCCTATACTGGAAAAGTACCCGATTTTCTTATGGACAATATTCAACTGACATAACGTGGTGTAAAATTATCGCGGATAGCAAATTTGTTTAAATATGTCATCAATTGATGCCGAATAAATGCAGGCATGCATGCACAAAATATTTAATTAATTTTGTATGATAAATAATTATTAGAAAATTCGTATATACATATTAATTAAAATAAATAATTTACATATTTAAAATAACATGAAAATATGCATGATGGTGCACTAAAATAGACAGAAAATTAAAACCTGTTACTGAAAATGTCTGTAACATAGTACTTTTCAATACCGTGGCTCTTAATGTATTTCACAAGCACATGGAATTTTTCTCATCCTTAAACGCAAAGGAAGAATAGAATACAGATCGTTGTTATAAAAGTCCGAGAGGTAGCCACAATTTAAACCTAACCATTTTATACAAGCTGGTTTTCAAGTTGTAATTGATTTAACTTATCAATCCCAAAAACAGTCGTCAGTTGTCGCAGCAGCTGTGTATGACGCCATGGTAATCAAAAAATGCCCCATTAAAACGTTAAAAGCATGGCAACCCAATTACAGATTTACCAATATTTTAAAAATAAAGCACGCTGTCATGTTTTTAGAGGCCTCAAGTCTGAGCGGGGGTTGGCGAACGTAGCTCGCAGGGGGTAGGCCCCCTAGTTTCTCTATAAATTATATCGGTATTTAAGACGCAGAAAGATATTTCGTTTTTTATTATATTACATGCTTGTAAGGTATTGTAATCCATAGGTACTTCATTTTCTTTCCATTGACAATCCACCACACCCCTCACGATTTACACCGTGCGGTGTAAAAAAACTGGATGTAATTATCTTAGGGGACCATACTTAAATGAAAAAGAAAAAGTTTAGATCTCTTTCTCTGAGGATCAGACGCACCAAAAGTGAACCAATGTTATATTTCCCTTGACAGCCAGCCACTCCCCACATGACCCAGACCGTGCTGAATGAAATTACCCCGCTAGCTATGCAGGAAATACACTCTGTGTGGTAGAAAAGACAGCTTACAGTATAGTTATGAAACCTGTTGTTGCCAGTGTGAAGTTGAAGGTTCCAAGTACCCTCTAGTAAGAAACAGAAGATTATGGCCACATTTCACAATCATATATAATAAATTGGACTGCACTGACTTGGAGTCTGCTTTAAAGAACATCAGGAACTAACTCCTCGCCTGATTCTACGGGATGAAAAGAATGCATGCGATCCCGTCTTCCGATCAGTTAAAGAGGCTATTTCACTCAGGCGAAAACACTCGCTCGCTAATGTTAATCCTACGGGGGAAATAATTTACGATATCCTTCGCATTTCAATATTTTTAAATGATTTTTATTTTTAGTTTATTTATTTATTTATTTTTTGCATTGGATAGCTGAGGTCGATCTCTATGCACGCTCCTTTGTACTTTTTCGATTTTGATTACAAGTTTTTAAAGATACTTTCACTTTCGAAACCGGTTTCGAAAGTGAAAGTATCCTCAATAAAAAAAACTGCAGCAAAAATCGAAAAAGTACAGAGGAGCATGCATAGAGATTGGCCTCAGCTATCCAATGCCAAAAAAAAAGGAAAATCATTTAAAAATATTGGCATGCGAACGAAATATCGTAAATTATTTTCCCCATAGGATTAACATTAGCGAGCGGGTGTTTTCGCCTGAGTGAAGTAGCCTCTTAAAAAGGCATGCTTTAACTTAACTAATAACACCTGTGACAACTGCGTAACACCCCCTTTCATTGTGTGTACCCATTGCCAGCAATAAAATTAATTTCTTTAGTGGGTCAGTACTTGATTTTAGCAGCGTCAATGGTAAAAATCTACGATTTCATGCGATGCATTGCTATACACTGCAGCCGAGATTTGTCGCTGAAATTCGCACATTGTTTAACAGAACAAATTTTGCACAAAAGAAGCAAGTTACAACCGCATGATTTTTAGAATGGCAACTGCCCCCCCCCCCCCCCGAAGTAGCGTTAAAAGTAGCATCGGTTCTCGCTACAAACTACTGTTTTTTTGTATCGCGCTACACGCTACACTGCATTATTCAAAATATAGCGTGCTACACTACAAACTGCTGTAAAAAGTAGCGACTACTGTAGTTTCGCTACTTGTAGCGCGCTACTTCCGACCCCTGAATTTGTTCTATAAAAGATTAAATGTTGTCAATACTTCTTTCAGATAATTTTCTGTAATCTTCTACTATCTACAGGGTGTATCTGCTCAATTGATGGTCAGAGCTGTAAGGAGTGATAATATATATCAAGACAAGAAAATTTTGTATAGAAAACCAGGTTCGCAATCCACTTGTTAAATGTCTCACACCAAGTCGTATCTACATTTTCGTTCATGACTGTAACAATATGAAAATATTTTAGCGATATCTTTAACATAGTTGCTTTACTTTCTACGAAACGAGATGAAAATACTAAAAGTGCTTAGTCTTCCATGTCCAAATAACACTGAGCTAGCAGCTTCAAACTTGGAAGGTAGCTGGACAATGCATACGATATCACTGATCGAATTACAGTGAAATTTCAACAATTCCTTGATGCAGGCCCCGATCATGACTAATTGGGGCCCTGGGCAAAGATAAATTAGGAGGCCCCATTCGAATCGTTGCAATATTATTCAAATAGAACCGATGGTCAGTCATATGTGCGTAATGCATAAACAATATTTTCGCACCTTGGATTTTAAATAGAAGAAAATTCTTAGCTCCGTCATTTCTAAATTAAGTACCTTAATTAATAAAAATATTCTGTTTTTCTTAGTCCTGAACAAAACTCTTTCATATAACTTTAGCAACTTTTTATATTACTATAAAATGAATTTAATAACTTCAACTTATGGAAGAGTGTTGAATACTCTAACATGTAAATATGAGTTAATCAAGCTACTTTTTTTTACATCTTTTTAAGTTGTACTACACACAACATAATATCAAATCAAATAGATTCTACTTCCAATTTGAAAGTGTTTCTTCAACAAATCTTAAAAGATGGCAATTTAGCTAATAAAGCATATAGCTATTATCTTCTATGCTCCGTGCTTGCAGCCAAAGGGTCTATCCCCAGTATATCTGCCCCCATACGTCACAGCAGAAGGGGATACATATCCAGGTTCACTTTCTTCGAGAGTCGGATATCCGACCCCAGTATATCTGCCCCCATATCAGAAGGGGCCATATATCAAAAACTAGTTCGTGTTACTTTCGTCGAGACCTGGATAACCGTCCCCTGTATGCCTCCGTACGTCATCTTGACGTCATAGCAGAAGGGGACATTTATCAAGGGGTAACATATCCGATGCTTGGACGTTTTACTTTTGAGTAGAGCATTGGATATCCGACCCCTGTATATCTGCCCCCATACGTCATCTTGATGCCACAGCAGAGGGGACACATATCCAGTGCTAGAACATTTTCACGCTCGTCGAGAGTTGGATATCCGACCTCTGTATATGTATCCCCTTTTACAGAAATCCGTAGACGTCATTCAGATTATAACACACCAATTAGATACATATACCGGGTGATTATAATTAAAGTTACGATTTCAAAAATCGATAATTTTAAAACTACTGGTCAGAATAACTTGATATTTTAGCAGAACAATCGTGAGGCAATGGAATTTTGTTTAGCGAAGGAAAAAATAGTTCCAAATTGTGCCGATAGATGGCGTTGTCAGGGTAATGTCAGGGGAAAGACCAAAAATGTATTTTTGAACCCTTTCCGGCGTGGAATAAATTTGTTTGCAAAATGATGAAATAATAGACTGACACCGGAATTTACAAACGAATCCATTAGTAAAAAAAAACTTGCTTATTTTTCTGGGTTCTTAATGAGAGGAAAATTTTAATTAAATACCGGGTGATTATAATTAAAGTTACGTATTCAAAAATCGATAATTTTAATTAAAACTACTGGTCAGATTGACTTGATATTTTAGCAGAACAATCGTGAGGCAATGGAATTTTGTTTGGCGAAGGAAAAAAAAAGTTTCAAAATGTGCCCATAGATGGCGCTGTCTGGGTTCACATTGTCTGAAGATATGCAAATTACTAATACGTGATATGCGCACCGCAGACATAGCAACCATAAAAATGCAGAGCAGCAGCTCTTTGCCTGAATGCTTCATCATGACTCTGACTATGAAGGATCGCGCTCTGCTCTTGAAGCTTTTTTATAAGAACGATGACTGTGCATTTACAGCTATTAGGAAGTTTCGGACATTAAAATCCATAAAAAAAGGTCCAATAACAACAAATGGTCTGCAAAAAATGATTGCTAAATTCGAAGAGACCGGTTCATTTGACGTTAAACGGGGTAGAGGAAGGAAACCAGTTTCAGCTGCGGCAGTGGAAGATGTGGCTACAGCATTACAGGAACATACTGACAGTGATGCTGGAATCAGCAGTGCAAGGGGGATTGGCCGAATGCTGGATATGCCGAACAACACGGTGCGTAAAGTCCTACGGAACGTCTTACGCTGTTATCCGTACAAGATAACTCATGTGCAGGAGTTGCTACCTGCTGACCTGGAAGCACGTCAATCTTTTGCACTACAATTTCTTGCCCGGATGGAAGTGGACAACGGATGGCCATGGAACATTCTGTGGTCTGACGAAGCCCACTTTCATTTGCAAGGTTCTGTAAATACGCAAAATTGCAGGATATGGGCGACCGAGAATCCGTCCCAGCTACAGCCATTACCTCTTCAGTCTGAAAAGGTCACTGTGTGGTGCGGAATAACGGCAGCGTTTATCGTCGGTCCATTTTTCTTCGAGGAGATCACACCTGCGGGTCCCGTTACCTGCACAGTTACTGGCAAGCGGTATGAAGCATTTTGCGTAACCATGTTCTGCCGGCACTTCAACAGCGTCAGTGTGTGGATCGCATAATATTCATGCAAGATGGCGCTCCTCCGCACATTGCTACTACTGTGAAGCAGCTACTGAGTGATAATTTTGGAGATGATAGGATCATAAGCCGCCATTTTCCAACAACGTGGCCGCCACGTTTCCCCGACTTAAACCCGTGTGATTTCTGGCTTTGGGGGTACCTGAAGAATGTTGTTTATAGCGGGCGGATTCAGAATCTAGCCGACTTGAAGGCAAGCATCACACAACACACCCATTGCATTAGTACAGATACCCTCCGATCTGTTGCGGAGCATGTCGTTTTGCGCTTCCAATTAGTAGCGGAACAAGGCGGAGGGCATATTGAGCAACTTATGCCTTAATAATCAGTAAGGTGTTTGTTCCATGAAGCTCTTTTTTTTTTTCATTTTTTGTGATTATCGCTGTCGTCGCTGTAAACACGTAGTCTTGTCTTTTCGCTAATAAATTTTTAGTAAATCTCTGAACTCTATTTTTTTCCTTTTGGCAACATCATTCCTATGTTTAACTCTTTAACGGGCGGTGATCACAAAAAAGGACACCCAATTTTAATTCTAAAACTGACAAACGGCACCAAGAATATTTAATTAAAATTTTCCTTTCATTAAGAACCAGAAAATAAGCAAGATTCTTTTTACTAATGGATTCGTTTGTAAATTCCGGTGTCAGTCTATTATTTCATCATTTTGCAAACAAATTTACACCGCGCCGGAAAGGGTTCAAGAATACATTTTTGGTCTTTCCCCTGACATTACCCTGACAACGCCATCTATCGGCACAATTTGGAACTATTTTTTTTCCTTCGCCAAACAAAATTCCATTGCCTCACGATTGTTCCGCTAAAATATCAAGTCATTCTGACCAGTAGTTTTAAAATTATCGATTTTTGAAATCGTAACTTTAATTATAATCACCCGGTATATACATAATTGAAACAATATAAATATTGTTTGAATTATGTATTGTTACATTTAATAACAATACATAATTGAATTTTGTTATATATAATATATGTATTATGTTTCAATGTATTGAATACAATATATCTATTCAAATTTGTAATGCAAAAAGTATTTTTTTTAATCATTTTTTCCCATTTTAAAATAAGTTATAGTAAGATGGCTAGAAATTATTTTCAAATGAAAAACTATATATATTATTGCTGATTTTCCATCTGTACCTAATTCCTGTTGATAGCACATACGAACAAAACAATAACAAAAAATAATGTCGATTGCACAGATTATAAAACACTTTCCAACTATTTTTACTTATTGCATTTATCCACCTTCAGTTTTTCGAAATATATTCTGTACTTTCATTAAATACTAAAGATTAAGTAAATTTATTTTAATTTGTTCGAGAAAAACATGATCAAAATGTACTTCAAATAAATTCTGCCACTAGACCGTAATGTATCCAAATTCTTTTGTGTTTCCCATGTAAAAACTATAAATGCCAGATATAGCATTTTTTTTTAAAAGAAACATACTGTATAGTATTTCTTACTACCCTTCTCAAATCAAAGGGATGTACTTACTGACATATTTCTGAAATCATTTTTGTCCTGAAACGCATGCAATTGGCAGGTGTTGTTATTCAGAAACTATGTAATGAAAAGACGTTTTCCCTTTTTTTGGTAAAGACAGAAGAACTTTCTTGAAATGCTGTCAAAGTCGGCGTTTAAACCGAATTCCCTACACGGAAGCGCGAGAAAGGGGAAATACTTGAAACGTGAAAACAATTGCTTATCACTCGATAGGTAATTTATTTGCCAAACGCTATTCAATTGCAAATCCCTTCAATAATCAGGCTTGCCAATTTCATACCTTTAAATTTAAATATGAATTAGAAATGTCTCAGAAAGTTCCACACTGTTGAACAAGGAATTTGAAAGCTACCTTAATGACATATATCAATTTTGTGGTTTTTATTTGTCAATATTTTCCCGAAAGTTAGAGCACGAATGGACAGATAGTAAAAAAAAAAATCATAAAGTCATGCCTCACACATAGATTACTAGCTTACCCGCCCGGCGTTGCCCGTGCCAACAACCTTAAATGTACCTGAAATCAGTGTTGAACATTTTTTTATTTTTAAACAAATCTAATGTTGGGGGCCCCAATACCTTAGACAGCAAACACTGGGCGTGCCATACACACTCCCATATATTACCGTAAGTCGAGTCGAAAGAGCCATACCCCTTCATAATCCAGCCCATAGAACCAGAGATAGAAAGCACCCCTGGTGGTGAAAATCGAAAAGCTCTATCTATGTAGAGTCGAATGAGCCATACCCCGTCGTGATTTAGCCTATAGAACCAGATATAGGAAAGCACCCCTTGTGGTGAAAATCCGAACTAAAATCAGTCAGCTCTATCGATGTCAAGTGGAAAGAGCCATACCCCATTGTGATCCAGCCCATAGAAACAGAGATAGGAAAGCACCCTTTGGTGGTGAAATGCAGAACTAAAATAGGTAAGCTCTATTGATGTTGTGTCGAATGAGCCAAACCGTGTCGTGATATGACCCATAGAACCCGAGTTAGCTGCAAAATCCTTTAGTTACACCTTCCACCGCCAGGGGGCACAATATGTTCTATACGAACATAACTGAATTCATTAAGGTTATCGATGTCGAGTCGAATGAGGCATACCCCGTCATGATCCAGCCCATAGAACCAAAAATACGAAAGCGCCCCCTGTGGTGAAAATCCAAACTAAAATCAGTAAGCTCTATTGATGTCGGGTGGAAAGAGCCATACTGTAATGACTTAACGAACTCCAGTGATCCAAGGTGATGATTAACATCCAGCACTTTTTATTAGGCATCGTTGATACACAAGTTAAAATAAGATGAACAATTAAAAAACATTACACTCTGCCATCAAAATCCCAGCGTACACAATCATCATATACTGTTCACGCGCACACATCATTTTCCGCTCACCATCGTCTGTTCAACTCTCTCTGCATCTCTCTTAGCTTAGCTCGATTCACTTCTTTTTGACCTGCCAACTAACATCTCTTGCAGTCTCTTTGCATATCGAAAACTGTCGTTTCGATTCGATTACACGGCAGTCAACCTCCGAAGCTAGGCGACAAAACCATGGACAAAAACTGGACAACTCTAGGCCAGCAACTCACGAGTCAGGCTAGGCCATAGATTTCTTCGGTCGGTTCGGTCTCTCATTGGCTGGCTGCTTCGTTGCCGAGGCTATTTCATGGGAGGAGCTTGAAATAGCCTCGAACCCAAAATTCCATATACACGTTTTAATTTTTTTATAAAAATCTAAATTAAAATTTAAAAATCCGGCCGCGAGGTATACTATCCGGTGACAACATCTACACGACAAAAATTTCTGAGTCCTAGGTGTTATAATTACGGAGAAATCCGCGGGCAGGCAGACAGACACTTACTCTTTTATAGAGATAGAGATTACACACTTTCCAACACGACGAACATATACATTAAGCTACATTTTACGCTATACCTTTTTTACGCTTGTTTGTTTGTTTAGCCTTGTAAAATGAGTATAAATTCTATACATAAAGTGTTCAATGGAGAACAGAGTATAGTATATATGTGCTTAGCTAAAACAACCTGGATAAAAAATAATTCTGCTCGAGTCATGCGCATATACCAGTAACCTCACTGAATGCGAAATTGGAGAATGAAAATTTAAAACTATGCCAGTTTTTATCGAAGGCGGATTGAGCGGGGGAGCGGTTAGGTGTCCTTTTCCCCTTCCTTCCACCAGTCGTCAACCGATATAATATATATTTTTTACGTGTCCATAGATTGCGAAACGAAATGGTCGAGTTTTGCTATCTTAGTCTCCGCCCCCTCTCCCCGAAAATGTTTCGTATCTGCTGACTCGACGGTCGAATAATAGTGACTTACTTATGTAGCTGCTATATGATTCGGACGAAATTTAGACAGAGAGAAAATTTCTGTGGACCAACTCACAGTGGGTAATTCTAAAAATCTAGGTGGTAAATAATCAGCTTTCAACTTATAGTTAGATACCCTATATCAGAGGTTCCCAAAGTGTGCTCCGCGGAGCCCTTGGGGCTCCGCCTATACTTTTCAGGGGCTCCGAGGCGTTCCAGGAAAATAAGTAAAACATGAAAGAAATTAGCAAGGGAAAATTTATTGCAATGGAAAATTGTTCGAAAGTATGTAGGAATTGTTGTGTGTGTCAAAAATAAATACATCTATCACTGGGTTGAAAAAAACTATAATATATTTTTTAAACCATGTAAAAATTTGCATTATACATGTATCAACTTTCTATATAATATTTTTGGTTTGAACTACTTTATTTTATGTTTCTGCATTTAACGTGTTTTAAAAAATTCGATTCAAAATAAGCTACAAGAAATAGTATTCTGAATCAAATGCACAACGTGAATCGAAAGAGCAAAGGCGCGCCAGTGCTGTTATCTCTACTTGCCGAACAAAAGGGAGAACAGTTTTGTTCTTTGAAGCTCCGCCTGTTCATATGTTTATACTTACAGTCCCTGGCCAAATTATTAGACACAGTTGTTTTTATTATAATTTGTTAAATATCTGGAAAGATACATGAGGAATTATCTTGAAACTTTAGGAGTGTAAACAACATGATAAACGTCATATATTTCCAAGAAGATTTTTTCTTGAAACCCCATAAGGGGCCGTCAACAAATTGAAGAAAAACGAATATCTTTTGGATAACCCTGTAAAAACTAATATCACAAAAGCGTTGAAACGGTATCACACGCTTAGGAGGCTTATTGTAATAATTTGGGTTCATTTTTATGAAGATACCATGTATACTCGAAGAGAAATTCAGGTTTTTATAAAAACGGTCCCAAATTTTACGAAGTTTTTTGCTTATAATTTGCAGAGTTTTTAATATAAAAATAAGTTATTTTCAGAAAATATGACAAACAAAATTATACACAATACCCTGTAATCAGAATTAAAAAATAATAATAATTGCATGAAAAATGAGCAGGTTTACTAAATATTTTTCCACTGCGCATGCGCGAATTCAATCAAAATATACTGTGCATAATATATTAGCTAAATATATAGACCAACTTTTATGAAAGTCTCAAAAACATAGCTTGAAAATTCTGATAGTGATCGTCGATAGAATAAGCTCGAAATTCGCTGTTTCCAAAAGGAAGCAAAAAGATGAGGGGTTGTATCAAATATAGAATGAGAGACGCTTCATTCTTATTATGTCAATTTTCTAAAGCTAGTATATTTGGATACAACCCCTCATCTCCCTGCTTCCTTTTGGAAACAGCGAATTTCGAGCTTATTCTATCGACGGTCACTATCAAAATTTTCAAGCTATGTTTTTGAGACTTTCATAAAAGTTGGTCTATATATTTAGCTAGTATATTATGCACAGTATATTTTGATTGAATTCGCGCATGCGCAGTGAAAAAATATTTAGCAAACCTGCTCATTTTTCATGCAATTTTTATTATTTTTTAATTCTGATTGCAGGGTATTGTGTATAATTTTGTTTGTCCTATTTTCTGAAAATAACTTGGTTTTATATTAAAAACTTTGCAAATTATAAGCAAAAAACTTCGTAAAATTTGGGACTGCTTTTGTAAAAACCTGAATTTCTCTTCGAGTATACATGCTATCTTCATAAAAATGAACCCAAATTATTACAATAAGCCTCCTAAGCGTGTGATACCGTTTCAACGCTTTTGTGATATTGGTTTTTACAGGGTTATCAAAAACGTATTCGTTTTTCTTCAATTTGTTGACGGCCCCTTATGGGGTTTTAAGAAAAAATGTTCTCGGAAATATATGACGTTGATCATGTTGTTTACACTCCTAAAGTTTCAAGATAATTCCTTATGTATCTTTCCAGATATTTAACAAATTATAATAAAAACAACTGCGTCTAATAATTTGGCCAGGGACTGTAGTTCTTTTTTGCTTAGTAACCAGTGCAAAATAATTCACCCACATTTTTCACACTAAACTTTTATACGTTATTGCTCGTCCCGCTTTGTGCAGAATGAAATAGATTCTATCGGCATTTAATATTTGTATATATTGTATTATTTTTATTTTTGGAATTTTAATTTCCTTCAACTGTTTATTTTATTTTTATTAAATTTTAGTTATTTAAATCTTTTATCCTATTTTTAACAATTGTACTTAATTTTTAAACCAATGTTTGTCTCATAAAACGTCTTTTTTATAAGATCTTGTATCATTTAAAGCCCCTCACTAGATTCATTTCACATTTGTGTATATTGTGTATATATATCTCTTTTTCTTTTTATAACTTTGATTTCTTTAATCTGTTTATGTCATATGTATTAATTTTTAGTTATTTAAATTTTCTATACTGTTTTTCATAGTAAAACAATGTTTGTCGCTTAAAACATCTTTTTTATAATATCTTGTATCATTTAAAGCCTCTCATTAAATTCATTTTACATTTGTGTACATTGTGTATAGATATTTCTCTTTTTATATTATTTTAATTTCTTTAATCTGTTTATCTTATTTGTATATTTAAATTTTCTATACTGTTTTTCATAGTAAAACAATGTTTGTTGATTAAAATGCCACTTTTTTGTACCATCTTGTATCATTTAATAAACCCCTCATTATTATTAATTCAATTCATTTAATATTTGTATATGCTCTGTATATAGTTTTCTTTTTTCTTTTTTGTAACTTTAATTCCCTTAATCTGTTTATTTTATTTTTATTAATTCTTAGTTATTTAAAGTTCCTATGCTGTTTTACATAATTGTACTTAATTTTTAAAGCAATATATGTTGCTGAAAACGAATTTTTTTAACATCTTGTATCACTTAACAACCCCTCTTTAAAATTTAGTTTTAATTGGTTTCGGCATTGTCTGAGATTCTGATGTTATTATGCCACATTTTCCTATCAGAAGTAAGGCTGCAATTTAAAAATATGTATTGGTTCTTTACGTTTGTCATCACACTAACAATCTAAACTGTTGCTCAGCTCCACTCATTTTCTTAGACTTTTTCTCAATGAGTACCCGCTTTGATATAAATTTAATCCCACCCATAATCATAAAAATCCCGTTCTGTTAGTAAAGTTATTTTACTAGTTGCACTTCTTTCAATATGTGTGGTTTTTAACCGTATATCTATTTTGAAGCAAAAACAATGGTGAAAGAAAGTTTCTTTCAAAACTATAATTAATAGCTAAATACTCCAAATAAAACATCCAAAAAAGTGAACGATGCTGTACCTAACAATACAGGGTATAGATTTTGCTCCGCCCACTTAAAAACTAAAACGATGATCTGCTTCTAACTGTATTTTTAAAAAATGGTTCAAAAGAAGAAGCTCAGAGGCGATTGGTTTTCGTTGCATGTTTAGAAGTACTAGAAACGTAAAGAAGAACGAAAAATAATCAGTAACCACATGATTGTATTACGGGTGGGCGGGACTAGCGAAAACGCGTTATATAATTACTCATGTGTGACTGGGCCTACGCATTTTCTTTCTTTTCGCGAGTAGCCTATTGGGATCATACAGAGGTCTCTCTTGTAAACGAAAATTGTACAACTTACCCTTTTTCTACGTGTGTGTGGTTTTCGCCATAAATAATAATAGTTTCCCGTAAGCCCCAATGTAATGCATGACCCAGACAGGATTACCAGTTTGATCTTTAATTCCGAGTTCATACTGGAAATCCCGAAAGAATATTTTTTATTTTAAAACTGGATGTCATGAAACCGTTAACCGTATTGTTCGAACGTCGCTCGGGTGAGAAGAGTTTGTTTTCTTCGTTATTAAAACTTTCAGAAACCGCAAACTTTTAACTATAATTTTTGCTCTATTTGGCGGACATCTTTATTATACAATGCAGATATTTTATACAAACAAAGTGGTTTTTAGTTCTTTTTTTTTTAATTTATTGTGTCCAGTAATAGTAATAGTAATTAAAACTGTTAAGCAGTTTAATAATAGAAAATTTGATTTTCAAAATTTCTAATATGAATTCAGAATTTCTGTATCAAGAAAAGGGCCAAACTGATAATCTTGGCCTCATTTTGGAAACTACTGGTTCGGACTCTTATCCAGCAGATCTTTCTCTGATCCACAAGCATTAAAAAAAAACATTAATTTGTAAACCATAGAGTACCGTGGGGTTAAGGGGCTCCGCCTTAGAAATTTTTCCCAAAAAGGGCTCCGCGAGCCCAAAAGTTTGGGAACCACTGCTCTATATATTAAAGTAGGAGGACGATTATGGATGTCTGGACATGAATTTAGTAAGTCAAGTTTATCAGAACAGGAACTCTTACATGTCATTACATGTAGCTCACAATTAATTTATTTGCACTTCCATTGATTTTAAAGCATTATCATATACTATCAAAACATGTGGCTTTGATCGCGTAATTGTTGAAGTAATTGTGAAGTGGTATTTGTGTGTCGATTTTCATTAGGAAATTTTATTGCCACAGATAATTCAAAAATTACTAATTAAGTCACATTTTGAGCAAACTTCATTCTTATACTGCATTAGACGAACACGAGACTTAAATGAATGAGAAAAACTAAAATTAATTCCAAATAAATGGTAATTTAGAGTATATATTGAAGGTTTTTCGCTCATTTCATGTTTTATTTGAAATTTCGAATTTTTTGTAACCGTTCTTGAAGAGAATTTACATCTTAAATGTAATCGCCGTGCCAAATTTCAAGCTTCTATTACAACTATATCGCAGAAATCACAATTTTAGAATGTATTTTGTTCCTGCAGAGTTAAAAAATTCTGAATTTTTAAAAACTTTTCTGTGGATGAATTTATCTCTTTGAAGTAAGAGACATGTAAAATTTCAAGTTTCTATCACTAACAATTTCATATTAATCATAGGTTAGTAGGGCTCCTGTGGAGCTGTGCGGCAGGGGATCTGGGGATAAGGGATCGGGGATCTGTGGGGCGGGGGTTGGTGGCGTCAACTATAAGACGAGGGGATTATTTCGGATTTTTTTTTAATTAATTTTAATTGGGGGACTTAGAAAATTTCGAAGCATTTTTTTTTTCGCGGAGAAATATCTACTAGAATACGATGCGAGTTTCAACGGATTCATTTTAGCGAAATAGAAATTTATTTAATTTAAATTTTAATTGAGGGACTTAGAAATTTTCGAAGCAATTTTTTTTTTGAACAAGAGTATGCAGTATGAATATTAGAGTTATGTAGTAGAAGTGAATGCAAAATAGTATTTAAAATAAATTAAAAATGCTAATTAAAATTACTCATTAAGAGATATGTTAATGAAGGAACTTAAGAATTTAAGCGAGATTATTTTTTCTCAACTAGAATATGCACTTTGAGTATTAGAGTATGTAGAAGTATGGTGGAAGTGAATGAAAAATAGTATTTAAAAATTAATTAAAAATAGTAATTAAGAAATAAATTAAAAATAGTAATTAAGAAATAAATTAAAAATAGTAATTAAAGGTTGATCGGTCTTAAAAATTTTTGGGGTAAGAGGTGGGTTTTAATTAAATGAATTCGATACACATTATGTTAAAAATACAGGGCCCCCATAAGAATTATACTGCACTAAATTTAATAGCTCCCCCCTTTTTTCCCCCAATAGCCCTTCGATATAATTTAGGCTAACAATACGCACTTCGAAAAATACAGAGTGCCCACAAAAAGTATACGAAGAATTTTAACGTTAATGCATAATAGTAAGTAACAATAAATAAATAAGAACGAAAAATGCGCCATAGTATAGTATATGAAACACTAGTATAGTATATGAAGACGGGTAACCCGACGATCCTCAGCTGGGGATTAAACGGAAAGTGACCAAGAGCGCTGGCAAGCTGCGTAAAAAGAGGAAAAAGAAAAACTCTTAGAGCTCTAAGGACGATCGTGAGGGAAGTAAGAAAGATTCGAGGAAGAGCGAAGTCCAATCTCATGATTCGGACGCGTCTTCCGTAGACGATCTTCCAGAAACCCAGCTAGGTGGATTAATGGCTGATGAGGACGGCTCTTTGTCCAAAGTTGTGTCCAGGAATGCAAGTAAGAAACAGCGGGAGATGGATCGGGCGGGACGCCCAAAAGTTGCGAATCCCCATCCAAAGGAATCCGCCCAGAAGGGGAAGCAGAGGCCAAAAGCCAAAGCCAAACCTAAAGAGGAACTAGCCCTCATAGTGTGGCCGAAAACACCGGCCACACTCTGACGTTTCCTCCAATTTCATTCGGACAAAAGTTAACTAGCGAAATCGACCCTATCAAGGCCAAAATCAGAATCAGAGGTGTGCGGGATATCTCAGGTTTAGGCATTGTCATTATAACAGACAGCACCGCAGATCTCGAGAGGCTGGAGGCCGAAATAGGGAAGACGGAACTAGTGAGCGATCAATCGATTTCGAGACCGCGTCGACGCGCCCCGTTTATCATTGTCTTCGGTGTGGACTCGGATCTATCCAATGCCGACGTGATTCCTGCGATCCTGGAGCAGAATGAGATTCTTCAAGGGGCTTCCCTTGAACTCAGAACTTCGTTCACAGGGAAACGCGTTCGTAATCACGTAATAGCGATTGATGAGAGTTCATATGAGCGTGTGGAGCGGGTTCGCAAACTGAGTGTGTGGTGGTGACAGGTGGACATCCGGCCAAATCAGAGGCCTCTGATTTGCTATTGTTGCTGGAAGTACGGCCACACACAGAAGGTGTGCCGAAATGTGTCCCTGTGTGGGAGGTACGGCGTCTCGGATCACACAACCTCAGAATGCAGTGCGGACACGCTCTGCTGCCCGAACTGCAGAACCAGGAACGAACGGAGACCAAACGGCAAGCAATTGTCGACCAGTCATGCCGCAGGATCTAATGAGTGTCAAATCCACAAGTTGGAGGTCGAACAATTAAGAACAGCGTCATCATGGGGATAAACCCGACTTTCGCACATCTTAATTGCCACCTTGCTATGGCGGCCGCAAACCAACTGGCTCAGGATACTCTGTCGCAAGAGACAGACATCGTTTCACTCAATGAACCATACGTCGGCGAGGGTTCCGTCACCGGTACGCCTAGGGACTACGCGCAAGTTCATTCGGCGGGTAACCTTTTTCGGGCGGCCTTCTGGGTGAGCAAGCGAGTGTCCTTCTGCACGGTCTTGAGACACCTGGATGTGGTGGCTTTAGTTGCGGGCATTCTAAACCCGATTACTAATTATCGATTAAATGAAATATTGCACTTCACAAATTAAGAATACATTTAAAACTTAATAAATTATATTTAAACTCAAAATACACTCTTCGCACCAGCGTGCGGCAATTCAGCATTAATCGTTACATTAGCACGCTAAAATACGTGCGTTCAACAGGCAGTCCAGAGTCCAACTAACTGTTTCTTCCCGCTCAACGGCGAAGGCTTGTTCCGTGCGGTTTCCCGTTAAGCACAGATGAAAAACCATGGATTCAACATCCGAAATTCTGGACCCAGCTCATTAGCTGGTTTTAAGTTTTCGGCGATGCCAGATCCCCACAGTAGCCCCCCCTGAGCGATAGCGAAACAATTTTCACCATCAGAGGTAGCGAGGGTTAAATCTGACACGCCGACCAGCACGAGTAGTTACTGGACTTCTTGGAGCTGGAATTTCCGCTTCTTCTGTGACTGTTGCTGCTGGTGAATCTAATTTAGAGTGGTTTTCTTCGGATTGAGGATTCGACGGCTGCTCCTCAGTGCAGAAGAAGGCAGGTTTTACTCTGTCAATATTTACCGTAACAGTTCTGTCGTTGATCTTAACAGTGAAATTTTTGTCGGTCCGTTGCAGAACCTGGTAAGGCCCCTCGAATGGAGCTTGCAGACTCTTCTTAATACCCTCTCTGCGCAAGAAAACATGTGAGCAAGACTTCAAATCCTTGCTGACAAAAATTTTACGCTCAGGTGTCAACCGAGAAGTGGCTGGTTGTAATCGTCGCATCACCTCCCGTAGCCTGCCAAGAAATTCGACTGGGTTAGGTGAACCGGCTACTGGAACAAGGAACTCTCCTGGAAGGGCGATGGTGGTACCATATACCATTTACGCTGCTGTAGCCTGCAGATCTTCTTTCCACGCTGTTCGTATGCCCAGGAGTACAGTTGGCAAAACTCGGGCCCAATCCGTGGTGTTGTGGGCCATAATTGCAGCCTTGAGCTGTCGATGAAATCTCTCCACCTGGCCGTTCGCTGCCGGATGGTATGGGGAAGTATGAACTTTCGAGATGCCCAGGTAACGATTCAGCGCCGAAAATAGTGATGATTCGAATTGGGGACCTTGGTCAGTTGTTAGACGTAAAGGTGGTCCAAAACGGGCGATCCAACTGGCGTAGAAGGCCTCCGCCACACTCTCAGCAGTAGTATCAGCCAATGGAATTGCTTCTGGCCACTTGGTGAATCTGTCAACACATGTTAAGCAAAACCGAAACCCGTTAGACGGTGGCAATGGTCCAACCAAATCAATGTGAACATGCTGGAACCGAGCAGACGGTTGTTCAAATATGCCAATAGCACTTCTCGTGTGCCGGTGTACTTTGCTCCTCTGGCAGGAGATGCAGGATCGTACCCATAAAGCAATATCTTTCTGCATTCCA
Organism: Maratus michaelseni; assembly: GCA_963931845.1. Classification (NCBI taxonomy): domain Eukaryota; kingdom Metazoa; phylum Arthropoda; class Arachnida; order Araneae; family Salticidae; genus Maratus; species Maratus michaelseni. The sequence continues at coordinate 7,579,994 of OZ007590.1, read as the reverse complement.
GTCCAAACATAGCGTTCAGCAATCAGTTTCTGTGTCGTTTTGACACCAGGATGGGACAGTTCGTGCAATTTCTGAAACACTGTTTTTTGCATGTCTGCTGGCACAAAAGGTCTAATGCGACCCGTGGAAATATCACACTGTAATTCAACCGCTGAATCACCTACTGGCATTGGTTGAAGTTTTAAGCTAATGTTGTCTTGCTTCGCATGTTGTAAAGCAATATCGGTCGCTTGTAATTTGGCCATCAGCTCCAAATCAATAACACAAGACTTGATGGAGGAGATATTTATCCTGGAGAGAGCATCAGCCACAACATTTTCCACACCACTAATATGCTGAATGTCCGTAGAAAATTGGCCTATAAAGTCCAGCTGTCGAGTTTGCCGCGGTGAACATTTGTCTGTTTTTTGTCTGAATGCAAAAATAAGTGGTTTGTGGTCAGTAAAAATTGTAAAGTTCCGACCTTCAATCATATGTCTGAAATGTTGTACTGCGGAATACACCGCCAAAAGTTCGCGGTCATAAGCACTATACTTTTGTTGAGCCGGTGACAGAGATTTTGAAAAAAATGCTAGAGGTTGCCAATTGTCATTCACCTGCTGCTGCAAGGCTGCACCCATTGCAAAGTCTGATGCATCCACTGCAATAGATAGAGGTGCCGTAGGTATGAAGTATGCCAAGGTGGCAGCATTTGCAAGTTCTTCCTTGCTTCGTACAAAAGCATCATTAGATTCTTCTGTCCACTGAATTATGCTTTTGTCATTCTTTTTGGCTCCTTGCAAATATTTGTTTAAAACCCCCTGTATGTGCGCAGCATGGTAAATAAACCGGCGATAGAAATTAAGCATGGCCAGATAACGTCGCAATTCTTTAATGGTTTCGGGACGGGGAAAATTTTTAATCGCGTTAACCTTATCCTGAAGCGGGCTAATACCATCCGCAGAGATGTTATGCCCTAAGAATTTAACATTAGATTGGCCAAAAACACACTTAGATGGGTTTAAACGTACCCCATATTGAGATAGACGCTCGAACACCATTTGTAAATGTCTGACATGCTGCTCGTAATTCTCCGATGCTACTAGTACATCATCAAAATATGGAATGCAAAATTCAAGCCCATATAACACTCTATGGATAAATCGCTGAAACGTCGCAGCAGCATTGGCTAAACCGAACGGCATATACAAAAATTCAAAAAGACCAAACGGAGTTGTGACTGCTGTTTTTGGAACATCCTCAGGTCGTACCGGAATTTGATGATATGCTCTAGACAGATCTAAAGTCGAAAAAATCTTTGTACCGTGGAGCGCTTGTGTACAATCCTGAATATGAGGAACAGGATAGCGATCCGGAATTGTAGCAGCGTTTAAATGACGATAATCCCCGCACGGGCGCCAATCGCCTTTCGATTTGGGTACCATGTGCAGCGGGCTAGCCCAAGAGCTGCTAGAAGGTCTGCAAATACCGGCCGACATCATAAACTGAAATTCTTGCTTAGCCGCGCGAAGCTTATCTGGAGGAAGTCTGCGAGGCTTAGCAAACACAGGTGGACCTTTGGTCTCAATAATATGCTGCACATCATGCTTTGGGGGGTTAAGGGAGGCTGAAGTATCGGTTAGGCTAGGGAATTTGTTGAGCAGCGTATGGAATGTTGTCATTTCAGAAACCGTGCGTATATTGCTACTATTTGACTTATCAATTATACCCTGCGCCTGCAAATTAGTAATGGGGTCGTGTAACTTTCCCTGACGCACATCAATGAGTAAACCAAAATGTCGAAGAAAATCAACCCCTATAATTGGTTGCGAAACATCCGCCAGAATAAATAGCCAATGAAATTCCCTGCGCAGGCCTAAATCTAGCTTTAAGAGCTGCTGACCAAACGTAGGAATGATCGTGCCATTAGCGGCAAAAAGTTGTAGCTTATCTGCTGTACGTGTTCTATCAGCTTTTGTCACAGGTAAGACAGACACGTCCGCCCCCGTGTCAATTAAAAATTTCAAATGAGTAGTTCTGTCATTGAGATAGAGCCTATTTATCTGAACTGCGCCGTCACTCCCAGAATTGAGTGACGGCTGTACTAGTTTCCCTCCCATGAACAAGGCTTGCGGCATTTACTTGCTTTATCAGCAAAAGTAGCATGGTCCCAACATAAATTCCTTCCAACAGCATTCCTTTCTTGACTTTTATCACGTTTATAATGCCTAAAACGGTCACGGGACTTGGAACGACTCTGCCTGCTATTATTCCCCTGCACTTCCAACTTCTCCAAGCGTGTGGAGAGTGCAAGAATTAATGTTTTGAGCTCCTCATTACCCGATTGGATATTTTGAACCATGGGGGGTGGACCATTCGCTGCAATGATACCATCGGCCATTTCGGCCAATTTGTCAAGTGGGTCATTCGAAATTGCTAATATTTGTCGCACATGAGTGGGTAGGCGCTGGAGAAATAAGGTTTTCAGCAAATCATCCTTGACCTGACTACCAGCCTTACTCCGCATTTCAAGGAGCAAACGGGAAGGTTTTTTATCCCCCAGTTGCAAACCAGAAATCAACTCGCGAATGCACTGATCCTCACTCATGGAATATTGATTTACGAGCCGATTTTTGAGCCTTTCGTATGGCTGATCCGTGGGTTGCTCACTAATGATATCGCCTGCTATCGCCAGTTCCTCCGGTTGCATTGCTGCAACTAAATGGTGAAACTGGGTAACACTGTCGGAAACCCCTGCCAGCTTAAATTGGGATTCCAAATGGAAAAACCAAAGTTTCGGGTTTGCACGCCAAAATGGGGTCGCCTTTACCCCAACCCTATGAATGCCTGGAACGACAGTATCCGGTGTTTCTGTTGACATTTTTTTGAATTTTACTACACAATTAAGCCACGAAAAAAAATATAAATGCAGGACATATACTGTATACAGAAAAAACGGGTTTCAACAACCCTACCAAAAACTATGTACACAAATGCTATTTAAGACATAATAAAAAATAAGAATGCAAGGAAAAGTATGGAAACAAAAATTTTAGCATAATATAATACGATAAACCATATTTTGGATCACCTAAACATGCGATTTGATCTGGACAGGCTTAACGATAGTATGTCGAAATAAATCGCGTCATACCCCGAATTTCAAAATAAGCATATATTACAAAAGAAACAAAAAATATTCAATTTGAAAGCACTTAAATAATGCTGTACTGAAAGCTTATTACCAATATAAATACATATACAAAAATTAAATAAAATGCGCAAAAAATTAATGTCGAATTTATCTAGGGGCAAGTAAAATTTATATGCACACACAGGGGTATTACTGATTTGAACACCATCAAAATAGATACGACTCAGCGGGATTCGGGATTCAAGCTCTTTACCTCGTAGCACTGATGTCTCCACATGCCAATAGGTGATTAACAACACAGTTTACCGATAATGCACACAATCGTGTTTCACACAAACTCTTGAAGAAATATGAGAAATATATCCGCTTGGGTCACTAATGATGTACACACGCCGTAATTAAGGCCATTATAAGGTCGATGCACTTAGATTATCAGACGAACTGTTCAAACACCGAGGTCACCACTTTAGTTGCGGGCATTCTAAACCCGATTACTAATTATCGATTAAATGAAATATTGCACTTCACAAATTAAGAATACATTTAAAACTTAATAAATTATATTTAAACTCAAAATACACTCTTCGCACCAGCGTGCGGCAATTCAGCATTAATCGTTACATTAGCACGCTAAAATACGTGCGTTCAACAGGCAGTCCAGAGTCCAACTAACTGTTTCTTCCCGCTCAACGGCGAAGGCTTGTTCCGTGCGGTTTCCCGTTAAGCACAGATGAAAAACCATGGATTCAACATCCGAAATTCTGGACCCAGCTCATTAGCTGGTTTTAAGTTTTCGGCGATGCCAGATCCCCACAGTGGCCATCCCCTGCAAGTGGCCGAGCAGTTGGGTACTGGTAATAGCGTGTTACTGTGTCCCTTCTGAAGATATCAACCTCGTTCTCGAATCGTTGGATACGCTGTTGATGCAATACCCGAATGACAACGTCGTTCTGGTTGGAGAATTCAATACAAAGACCACGATTTAGGGCAGCGACCCACGGATCCCAGAGGGCGATCTCTGATTGCCTTCGCCTCGAACGCAAACCTTGAAATCGTTAACGACCCGGACGGTCCTCCCACATTCCTTGGCCTTCAAGGGAAAGGCTGGATCGACGTCCTTCTCGTCCATTTCTGCGCCAGTCGCATTGCGGATTGGAGGATCTCCGACATCTAAAGACTCAGTGACCACCGTCTCATGCTATGGACCTATGAAGGCAGGCTGAGGTCAACCTAGAGGAACCAACAGACGTTGGTTCCCAAGGGACTTAGTCTTGGATGAGTTCCTCCGTGATCTGCAGACAGCGGATCTGAGATGGTACGATTTCGCCACCCCGGAGGAGGGTGTTGAACACTTGATGTCAACTTTGGTGAAGCTGTGTCAGAAGCACAAACGCCGAAAGCTTGTTCGTCGCAAGGGTGCATGTTGGTGGACAACTGCGTTGACCAGCATCAGATCTCGTTTGCGCATGCTGAAGCGGCTCTACCAGAATAATCTGGAGCCGACTCGGAGAGCGACACTTGGCGCCCTCTTTAAGCGTAAGCGAGCAGAATACAAGAAGTCGATCCTGCGCACAAAACGTGCCTGGTCCAGGAAATTTATTTCCGAAGGACCTGTCACGGATAGGCCAGGCCAAGTAGTTGATGTGGTAAAGGGCAAGTCGAGACGGGAGGCGCCCGTTTTGCTGGTCCTTCCCTCCGGTGAGGAGGTCTCCACCTGGGAGAAATCTCAGGATGCACTTGCTAGACACCATTTCCTACAGGCCGCCGAAACCTCGCGGGTCGAAATCATTAGGACCGGCGAACCGGACTGGTTCACATTGGAAGAGCTGGAGCTTGCAGTCGAATCGCTGCTGCCTAACAAGGCACCCGGCCACGATGGTATCAGTTTAGAGATCGCCCGTAAGGTCCTCCAGTTCCATCCTCAATGGTTACTGGCCTTGTATAACCACTGTTTGAGGAAGTCTTGTTTTCCGCGGACTTGGAAGCGGGTGGTTGCTGTTTACTTTGTCAAATCCGGCCAGGAACCGAGCGACCCAGATTCCTACCGTCCGATTTGTTTACTCCCGACCCTCGGGAAGATTCTAGACAAGTTGTGCACAGCAAGATTGGTGCTCTATCTAGAGACCAACGGTAAGATCCACCCGCATCAGTACGGCTTTCGCAAGAATGTCAGTACCGTAGAGGCGCAACGAAAGGTGTTGAACTACATAGCCGAATCAAAGAGACGTGAAGCTAACACATGTCTGCTTACGTTAGACATCAAGAGCGCTTTCAACAGCGTACGGCGAGCCATTGTCCTCCAATACGTGAAGGACTACGGCGTTGAGCCGTATCTCCTGGGGATGATCGACAACTAACCCTGGTATCGTTCGATTATCCTCCACGACGGGAGCACTACTACAACGTAGGCGTACCTCAGGGGTCGTGTCTCGGCCCGACTCTCTGGCTGGTTGTAACAAACGTCCTTTTGGACGATTTGGATCGCTTACCAGTTCCAATTGACGAGAAGTGGGCTGTCCTGACCTTCGCTGATGACGTCTTTGTGGTACCACGTCAAAAGGCGGTTATGAGGTTCGCGACTGTGCTCAGACCGGTTCTCTCGAAGATCCACAGCTGGGCGATGGATTTCGTCCTCACTTTCAGTTACGCCAAGTGCTGCCACTCAATCGTTCCTCCCAAGGGCACCTTTCAAGTACCAGCCATCGACGCCCATCCGTATGGCAGGCCACAAGGTAGCACATCGATGGAACATACAGTACTTAGGGTTACGATTGACAGCCATCTTAGTTGGATGCCCCACCTGGACCAGGTTCAGGAAAAGGCGTTCAAGGTACTTCACAAGATGAACCGACTTACTGCAGTGAGCTGGGGAATCAAGCCGCACCTCCGCAAGATGCTCTACGCACTAGTCTGGTACAACGGTAAAGTAGTGTTGAAAAATCGGTCACTAAGCGCGCAGCGGGGTCTACTGCTGTGCGTTACCAAGTGTTACAAGACGGTTTCGACGGATGCTCTAAACGTGTTGGCAGGGGTTTTGCCTCTCGACCTACGTTCAGAGCTGGACCGAGACTTCAAGCCTCTGGTCCGTTGGAACGCAAGCATTGACGGCACTGGGCTAAACCCCGGAACTGTCGAGCTGTGGAAACCAACTCTGAACAGAGACGACCTTCGGTGGATCCCATGGACTTAAGACCTCACCCCAAAGACGACGTGTTCCTACTACACGGACGGATCCAAGCAAATGAACGAGACCGTTGGGTGTGCGTTCCTTGCTGTTGTCGAGGGCCTAATCGAACGAGAGAGTCAGTTTCGTCTCACGAATGGTGCAGAAGTATTTGTGGCGGAGGTTCACGCGATCAAAGAAGCAATAACAGACGCCCATCTGCGAGGTCTCAGTGAGCTCGATCTCTACTCAGACTCGAGATCGGTGCTCCAAGCGCTTAATAGCCTGGTGCCAAAGCACAAGGCAATTGTTGAGATTAAGGAATTGGTGAAGCAAACTGGAGTCGAGCCTCATCTTCGCTGGGTTCGTGCTCACGTCGGTCACGTATACAATGAACGTGCGGATGCGTTGGCCAAGGCAGCCACGACACGACAAACTGTCGACGTGGAGATCAGGAAAACACGCCGCCAGGCCAAGAAAATTCTTCTGGGTTGGGCCGTAGCATCTTGGCAAGAAAGATGGACCGATTCTGAGCACGGTCGAGCGACGTATGAGGTTTTCCCGCGGGTCCGCTCTCGCAGACTGCAGGGAGAATTCTATGTGAACCAGGCCCTTACGGGACATGGAGCCTTCGGCGACTTTCAAAGACGCCTCTTCGGAAACATCTCAGTATATTTCTTCGGAACGCGCGTCAGCACAGTCAGACACTGTCTGTACGAGTGCAACTTCTGGTGGTCCGAGAGAGAAACATTCTTTCCTCGTGACTTCCGGACTCGAAAGCTGCATGACTTATGTCTAGACGGTTATTGCCACAAGGGAGTGAGGCTCATAGTCCAGGACCTCCTTGTTCGGACACTGGACCGCAATCTGGGTCGTCGAAGGGCAGGCCGAAGCGCAAATGCTTTTCGTGGTCGCCGACCACGTTTAAATGCAAATCAACCAGCCCGCGGCATTTGCGGCGCTGGGGGTCATGGTGCATAATTAGTGGGTTAAGAGTCCTACTCGAGAACCCACAGGTAAGGTAAACAGGTAGGTATGATTTCCTTATCTATATGTGTTGTGTTATGTTTTGCATGCAGTAGTGTATATATGTAGTAGTGCATTTATGTCGTAGTTATATATATGTAGTAGTGCATGAATGTCGTAGTTATATAAATATGGGTATGATCTCCTCGAATGGGGTCGCTTGACCACGTCCTAGTTTCGCCTATGGGGTTCTGTCTCGCGGAAGCTATTCTAGTGGGGGACAACCTTAGCCAAGGCGTGTCTGTGCGTCAGGGACTAACTTTCTTCGAAGCCCCGGGTTGGCAAGAAGCACCTTCTGCTCGCCACGTCCGATGAACTAGTCGCTTCCCTAGGATTTGATAATCTGAAGGCGTGGTTACAGTAATGGGTTGTGGGGTGTTTCGGCAATGGCCTACAATCCGGATCCTCTTATGAGGTTCTGGCAACAAGGCCGTCGGGTCGTCTCTGCGTCCGCCCAAGTGTCAGGTGGTGGTGTCCTGCACTTGGGCTCCACCGCAAGTCGCAGCGTCCGCTGAACTTCACTCATTTGGGTTAGGGTGAGAGGCGCAGGTAGGATTCGGCCCCCGTCTTTCCCCAGGCCAAAGAGCACCACCTTGGAGGTGTCCGGGTAAACCGGCCCTTCTTGTTCGTGACCTCGTATGGGCTAACCAGAGCCCGGAATCCGCTGTGAACTAGACTGCCTTCGGCAGCCGTAGCTTATCATTACCATAACACATATGGATTTTTTTAAATGTATGTCACGTGACTATCTAAAATTATAAAAAATTAATTCGCTAATCACAAATTCTATTTCATAACCAATCACCTATACTAATTTATAATTTTTCAACCATGTACATAACCTATAATTATAAAATTCAAATTTTTTGTTAAGGATTCGCCAATAACTCATGCTATAAAACGTTTGCGAAACTAAAAATTGTATATGATCCGTGTTCAATTTGTAAAAAAGTATTAGGTTAGAAACGCACACGTGACCATAATCACCTGTAAGGTGTATACAGAGGAGCTACACATGTGGAATGTAACTTGAACTATAAGCAATGTAAAACAATCCCTGTTATATTCCATAACTTGAAAAATTATGATAGTCATCATATTATAACAAAGCTAGAAAAATTTAAAGATCTTGAAATCGATGTGATTGCGCGTACGCTGGAAAATTATATTACTTTTAAAATCAGAAAGCCAACATGTCTTATTCATAAGGACTTTTTAGTTTCATTCGTTTGCGTCGGTTTTGAGCCCGCGAACTTGAGCTCGAATTTATTATTTTATTATTGATACGCTAACTATTGGGCTGTCCGTGCCCTGATACTTTCTCACTTTCTTATAAATACTATCTATTACAATCACACTTTTTTCGACTCGTGTTCTATCATTCATAAATATTTTTTCTTCTAAAAACACCTCGAAGAATACTTTTTAAAGAATGAAATTAAGTTTTAGAGAATTTATAACGGAATCAAAATAATTATAAAGTTTCATTATAAAAAATTTCAGACACATTGTAAAATAATCTTTTATTCTCGAAGAATACTTCTTTCACGAAATAGATTCCCTTTTAATTTTTTTTAATCAGGAAAAAAACTAGTTCTATACAAAAAAGAATGTGTTTCGATTAGGAATTCCTCTTTAGTACACAATGCTTTAACACATGTACCGAAATTTGTAGAATTTTTCAATGCTGCTATCACTGGATATTAGTTTAAGCTTTTCAGTTTTAAATAGTAGTGAGAATGAAAATTGAAAGTGATTGCGTGGTTGTAACACTAGCAAAATCTAATCATGACTCAATGTTTTTTTTTTATCTTAACCACTGAATCATGATTGCGTACCTTCGAAAGAGTATTTAAAGAAGAGGTAGGCTAATTTCATTAAATCAACTATGCTTCCGACTTTGCTTTTTTGGAAAAGAACTTTTATTATAAGACAAAGCGGTTTTATTTATATCTCTCTATATACTTGCATGTCAGATATTATAGGGTAAAGCGATTTTGTTTATCTCTCTCTATATACATGCGTGTATATCGCATATCTGATTTTATAGGTCAAAGCGAATTTTTTATCTCTCTCTCTCTCTCTCTCTATATATATACATATATATATATATAAAATGTATATCGCATGTCTGATATTATAGGGCAAAGCGATTTTATTTATCTCTCTTTATATATATGCATGTCTGATATTATAGGACAAAGCGATTTTATATATATCACTCTACATTTGTATATATCTTTGTGTAATAGGTTTGTGATATTTATTTCAAAATAATTATTAATTATTTTGAAATAAATATCACACACCTATTATACAAAGGTATATGCATATACAAAATAGAGTGATATATATAAAATCGCTTTGTCCTATAATATCAGATATACATATATAGAAAGAGAGATAAATAATATCACATATACGATATATACGTATATATCTTATATCTATAATCATTTATTTATTATAATAATTTTTTTTTCTTGAAATATAAATTTATATATGTATTCCCTTTTAAATGTAAATTCTTTAATGAAAATTACTAAAATATTCTATCTTCTAAAATATTTTAGGTAGCTTTCAATACAAAAAGCTACCTATTGCAGCCGTTCGGGAAATCATTTATTTAAAAGTGCTGCGCACATGACGGAAAATCCTCTATTTCCACCTACCGCCGACAGGATGCGCATTCTCTGTAACGCGAGTCTGTAACGCGATCGAAAAGTCGAATTAACCATAGCCCGTCGTGATCGGGCCCGTTTAACCCGAGATAACAAAGCACTGTTAGAGAAAAAAAGCTTGTAGTGTTTCCCGCCAGGGGGCGCTTGATCAAGTGCTCAACAACAATTCATTTACTTTGTTTGTTGGTATGCATCAAGTAAATACGGGTTGTGTACTTTTATTAGGAACATAAATTTAATTTTTACGAAAATCGTTATTTGAAATTTCTGGTATTCTCTATATATAACATTTATAAAACGATACGGGAGAAGCTAAAAATGTGAAATTTCTTAAATGGAATTTGTTTTGTGCAAATCAGAGCAAGGCCTTAACACCCCCCCCCCCCCCCCCACCTACCCATACCCGCAAATATAACGAATAATTTGTTCATGGAAATCCTCTTCCCATACATTAACGGGATCATTAAAAAATGAATTATATTTTTCTGATAGTTAGAACATAACGCTAAAATAGCCGCCAGATGGCACCCCTTCCCATCCTCAAATTCAAATCTATATCTTAATTAGTTATATTTGTTCATTAGTAAAAATTGGCAATTATTTCCTTTCATTTTCGCAAAGTATATGGAGGGATCGCCAGAGAAACGAATATCTTTGTAGTTCAGTGTTTAATGTAAGCCGATCCATGTCTGAAACATTCTCGGATTTTTTTAACGTTGTAAAATGCACATACATGCATACACACATGTATGTGTACATGTGGGGCATACATGCATACACACATGTATGTGTACATGTGGGGACATACATGCATACACACATGTATGTGTACATGTGTGGGCATACATGCATACACACATGTATGTGCACATGTGGGAGCATACATGCATACACACATGTATGTGTACATGTGGGGGCATACATGCATACACACATGTATGTGTACATGTGGGGGCATACATGCATACACACATGTGCATACACATGCATACACACCACCATATTTTTGCAGTTTTTTGTAAAAATTAAGGAAAATTACCGGCCGAATTTTACAAAAATTCCATTATCGGATGTCGAAAATGTTTCTACTTATGATTAAAAATTTCAATCAATATCTTAATTAGTTTTCTTAAAATTCGCTAATTAATAAATAAATTTCAAATTTGTTCATTTCTACTTGCAAATTGAGAACAGATGTTCTTTTCTTTAGTCATTTTATTAAAAAAGATGGCATTTTCGAAACGATGTTTAATGAGATTCTAATTAATATCGTGGGTAATTATCAATATATTAGAATTCTGAGTCCCAGGTGCATCAGATCAGGCCTTGTACTACATAAATCTAAATTTTCTTACTTCTAGGTGCGCTACATTTCGTTGGCCATCGTAGACATCAGACAGACACACAGACACACACAGCAATTTTGTTTTATATTAGTACTAGCTACACTCCCGGCATTGCCCGGGCCAAAGATAATAACAATCTCAGAGCAAGGCGTTAACCCCCTCCCTCCCCATACTCGCAAATATAACGAATAATTTGTTCAAGAAAACCACCTTCACCTACATTAACGCGATCATTAAAAAAATAATTAAATTTTTCTGATAATTAGAACATAACGAAGACGCTACGCTAAAATAGCCGGCAGAGGACAACTTTACCCATCCTCAATTTCAGATCTATATCTTAATTAGTTATCTAAATTTTTGTTCATTAGTAAAAATTGGCAATTATTTACTTTCATTTTCGCAAACTAAATGGAGGGATCGGCCAGAGAAATAGATCTCTTCGTAGTTTAGTTTTTAATGAAAGCAGATCCCTGTCTGAAACTCTCTCCGATTTATTTCACTGGCGCCGGCAGATTTTTGGCAGTTTTTTGCATAAATTAAGAAAAAATACCGGCCGAATTTTTCAAAAATCGCATAGTCGGATGCAGATTTTTTTTCTACATATGTTCAGAAATTTTCAAATTGATATCTTAATTAGTTTTCTTAAAATTCGCTAATTATTAAAATAATTTCGAATTCATTCATTTCCGCTTGCAAATCCCAACAGCAATTCTTTTAGCCATTTTGATTAAAAAGATGGCATTTTTGATGCGATGTTTAATGAGAATATAATTAATATGATGGGTAATTATCAAAATATTAAAATTCTGAGACTCAGGTACACATGGCCAGACCTTGGGCTATACACACCTAAATTTTCAGACTTCTAGGTGGGCTAGATTTTGCTAGCCATCGCAGACAAACACACACACACACACACACAGAGCGAAACTTTCTTTTATTAGTATAGAGATATAGATATAGATATAGATATAGATATCTGATATTTGTCATGCTGTAACGCTCTTATTTATGAACCTATTTGGTTGTGACTGAGTATGTGTATAGGACATACCAAGGTCTCAACCGAGTTCGTTGGTCAGCTTCATCCACCATCTTGTTTCAAAATGGCGGCCAGTTAATTTTTTTTAATTTATTAAAAACTCAAAAAGATGAACAAAAAAATTATAAATTTGAAAAATTGTTTCCGTTAAGTGTTAGATTGTGATACAAGGATTACGGATCAGTTTTTGTTTTGGTTTTATCTTAAAAAAAAAAAAAAAACGGCTGAGATATGGCAGTTTAAAATTCTAGGGAGGCTGACATTTTGAAACAACCTGATTTTTGTTATGCTATAACTCTCGTATTTATGAATCGATACGAATGTGACTGATCATGTGTACAGAACATACCAAAGTTTCGACCGAGTTCGTTGGCCAGCATCATGCGCCATCTAGTTTCAAAGTGGAGGCCAGTTAAAAAATGTAAAAAGATGTTCTAAAACATGTAAAATAAAATTATAAATTCAAAAAGTTGTTTCCGTGAACTGTTAGATCATGATACATGGATTCCGGAGCATATTTTGTTTTGGCTTTATCTTAAACAAGAACGAAAAATCATGCGTCAAGCATAGATTATGTAGCACTTTCCAACGCTTCCAAAATAATTTTACAAATCATACCGTTTAATACGCTAAAAGATAACATCTAAGTAAACAATTTGGAAAACGCATAACATATTTAAAATTATAATTTCAGGAATTTCCAACATATACAATATTCGGAAAAATATCCGAATACTTTTATTCAGCCCTGTATAGGATCTATAGGTTTTTATATATACTACATAGAATGCTAAATTTTAGTTCAGTTAGGAAACGCGTAGCCCAGTTTAAAATTCTCCATCTGGAGTTTGTCAATAAACGGAAATGTGTTCGCGAACTTTTGTGCTTCCCTGTATATGATCTACAGAATTTATACACACCACGTAATAAACAAAAAGTGAGTTAAATTTAAAATCGCGTTCAGTAACTTAAAATGCACTTCCAGGAATTATTGTTAACAGGCAGTAGAGAATTCTTTTGTGTGTCCCTGTAAATGAACGATGACTGCTATGTACACATTATTCTGTAGTAAGCCTCTTGTAATGCACATTAGTGATATATATAAATTTCAGTGCGTTTAAAATAGTGAAACATTACTTAAATAAACCGCAGACGATTTTTCTCCATAGACGTAATGTAACGGAATTCTTTTGACTGTCCCTGTAAAGTAACTAAAAGTGCTATGCACACCCTATTCCATATTAAGCTTCTTCTAAATGCACCTTAGTGATATATATAAATTTCAATGCGTTTAAATTAGTGAAACATTATTTAAATAAACCGCAAATGATTTTTCCCCATAGAACGCAATATAACGGAATTCTTTTGAGTGTCCCTGTAAAATAACTATAAGTGCTACACACTTCCGTTGAAATAGGGAACATGCTATAGATGGCGACAATAACATATAAAAATTGCAGAGCAATCCGAGCATATTTACGGGAGTTAGAGCACGGACAGACGGCAGACGACAGACGGCCAGACGGCAGACGGCCAGACGGCCAGACGGCAGACGGCCAGACAAACCGAAGTCATAAGCACTTTTCAACTAGGTTGGAAAGTGCTAAAAAACGGCTGCGATATAGCTGTTTGAAATTCCATGGAATATGGAAGTTACCTTTTCCCCCCCGGTGCAGGCCGGAATGACTTTTTTGAATACTTTTTTGACATTTGATATGAAAATTATAAGTTTTGATTTGACTAAGGGATTTACAGAAATATTTATTTAAAAAAAATTACTAATTTTTTAAAGAACAAATGTCTATTTTTTATGAGTACAGAAACTATGTAATCGAATGATGTTTTACCTTTTTTTGGTAAAGACAGAAATTTCTTTCAGAATATACTTTGAAAGTTGACGTTTTGAATCGAATTTCCGGACGCGGCAGCGAGGGAAAGGGGAAAAAGTGGTCGTCAAGTGACAACAATCATTTGTAACTTGATAAATAATTTATTTATCACAAATGTAGTACTCAATCCAATTTCCATCGTTTTTATAGTCAGGCTTGCAAATTTTATGCGTTTAGGTTTAAAAATGTGTTAGAAAAAGTAGTCAGAAAGTTTCAAGTTGTTCAGGAGGGAATTTGAGAACAACCTTAAATTTTCACTTAATAGTTAGTGAATTTCATACACTTTAGTTTTTCGTGTCCCTGGTAGTCGCCGGACCACGCAGTTTCTGAGGCCATTTCAAGAAAGTATATAGCGTAAAATGTAGATATAAAAAGATATAGCGTAAACTGTTGCTTAATGTATATGTTCGTCGTGTTGGAAAGGGTGTAATAATGTATGTGTGAGGCATGTCTTTATAATTTTGTTTTGACTGTCTGTCCGTTCGTGCTCTAACTTTCGGGAAAATATTGACAAATAAAAACCACAAAATTGATATATGTCATTAAGGTAGCTTTCAAATTCCTTGCTCAACAATGAGGAACTTTCTGAGACATTTTCTAACTCATATTTAAATTTAAATGTATAAAATTGGTAAGCCTGATTATTGAAGGGATTTGCAATCGAATAGCGTTTGGCAAATAAATTACCTATCGAGTGATAAGCGGTTGTTTTCACGTGACAAGCATTTCCCCTTTCTCGCGCTTCCGTGTAGGGAATTCGGTTTAAACGCCGACTTTGACAGCATTTCAAGAAAGTTCTTCTGTCTTTACCAAAAAAATGGAAAATGTCTTTTGATTACATAGTTTCTGACTAACAACACCTGCCAATTTCATGCGTTTCTGGACAAAAATGATTTCAGAAATGTGTCAGTAAGCACATCCCTTTGATTTGAAAAGGGTCGTAAGAAATGCTATACAGCAAGTTCCTTATAAAAAAAATGCTATATCTAGCATTTATAGTTTTTACACGAGGTACACAAAAGAATTCGGACACATTACATTACGGTCTAGTGGCAGAATTTATTTGAAGTATATTTTGATCATGTTTTTCTTGAACAAATTCAAAGAAAGTTATTTAATCTTTAACATTGCATGAAAGTTCAGAATATATTTCGAAAAACTGAAGGTGGATAAATGCAATAAGTAAAAATAGTTGGAAGGTGTTTTATAATCTGTGCAATCGACATTATTTTTCGTTATTGTTTTGTTCGTATGTGCTATCAACAGGAATTAGGCACAGATGTTCAGCAATAATATATATTTTTTTTCATTTGAAAATAATTTCTAGCCATCTAACTATAACTCGTTTTTAAAAAAGGAAAAAATTATTTAAAAGAAATACTTTTTACATTACATATTTCAATAGATATATGGTATTCAATACATTGAAACCTAATACATATATTATATATAACAAAATTCAATTATGTAATGTTATTAACCCTCTGAGTGTTTTGAAAAAGGGTAAAATTGTAACGTTGTTTTCTCTTCATTTTGTTTTAAATTCTAAAAAAATATGATTCTTGCAGCATTATAAATAAAACTTAATTACAAATATGAATATAACCCTTGAGAGTATTAATCATTCTTCAATGCTTTGAAAATTCATTAAATCTATAGAATTATATTATCTTAAACATTGCATATATTGCAGTGAAACCTGGAGCTTAGTGAACGGAATATTACGTTCCACACGCTTAGAGGGTTAAATATAACAATACATAATTCAAACAATATTTATATTGTTTCAATTATGTATATATATATGTATCTAATTGGTGTGTTATAATCTGAATGACGTCTACCGATTTCTAGATAAATAAGGACGTATATTAGTTCACGGCCAAAATAAAAACTGTACGTAACAGGGGATACATATACAGGGGTCGGATATCCAACTCTCGACGAGCGTGAAAATATTCTAGCACTGGATATGTGTCCCCTCTGCTGTGGCTTCAAGATGACGTATGGGGGCAGATATCCAGGGGTCGGATATCCAATGCTCCCCTCAAAAGTAAAACGTCCAAGCATCGGATATGTTACCCCTTGATATATGTCCCCTTCTGCTATGACGTCTAGATGAAGTACGGGGGCAAATATACAGGGGACGGTTATCCAGGTCTCGACGAAAGTAACACGAACTAGTTTTTGATATATGGCCCCTTCTGATATGGGGGCAGATATACTGGGGTCGGATATCCGACTCTCGAAGAAAGTGAACCTGGATATGTATCCCCTTCTGCTGGGACCTAAATGCGACGTATGGGGGCAGATATACTGGGGATAGATATCAGGAGACTCGAAAAAGAAAAAGTTTAGATCTCTTTCTCTGAGGATCAGACGCACCAAAAGTGAACCATTGTTATATTTCCCTTGACAGCCAGCCACTCCCCACATGACCCAGACCGTGCTGAATGAAATTACCCCGCTAGCTATGCAGGAAATACACTCTGTGTGGTAGAAAAGACAGCTTACAGTATAGTTATGAAACCTGTTGTTGCCAGTGTGAAGTTGAAGGTTCCAAGTACCCTCTAGTAAGAAACAGAAGATTATGGCCACATTTCACAATCATATATAATAAATTGGACTGCACTGACTTGGAGTCTGCTTTAAACAACATCAGGAACTAACTCCTCGCCTGATTCTACGGGATGAAAAGAATGCATGCGATCCCGTCTTCCGATCAGTTAAAGAGGCTATTTCACTCAGGCGAAAACACTCGCTCGCTAATGTTAATCCTACGGGGGAAATAATTTACGATATCCTTCGCATTTCAATATTTTTAAATGATTTTTATTTTTAGTTTATTTATTTATTTATTTTTTGCATTGGATAGCTGAGGTCGATCTCTATGCACGCTCCTTTGTACTTTTTCGATTTTGATTACAAGTTTTTAAAGATACTTTCACTTTCGAAACCGGTTTCGAAAGTGAAAGTATCCTCAATAAAAAAAACTGCAGCAAAAATCGAAAAAGTACAGAGGAGCATGTATAGAGATTGGCCTCAGCTATCCAATGCCAAAAAAAAGGAAAATCATTTAAAAATATTGGCATGCGAACGAGATATCGTAAATTATTTTCCCCATAGGATTAACATTAGCGAGCGGGTGTTTTCGCCTGAGTGAAGTAGCCTCTTAAAAAGGCATGCTTTAACTTAACTAATAACACCTGTGACAACTGCGTAACACCCCCTTTCATTGTGTGTACCCATTGCCAGCAATAAAATTAATTTCTTTAGTGGGTCAGTACTTGATTTTAGCAGCGTCAATGGTAAAAATCTACGATTTCATGCGATGCATTGCTATACACTGCAGCCGAGATTTGTCGCTGAAATTCGCACATTGTTTAACAGAACAAATTTTGCACAAAAGAAGCAAGTTACAACCGCATGATTTTTAGAATGGCAACTGCCCCCCCCCCCCGAAGTAGCGTTAAAAGTAGCATCGGTTCTCGCTACAAACTACTGATTTTTTGTATCGCGCTACTCGCTACACTGCATTATTCAAAATATAGCGTGCTACACTACAAACTGCTGTAAAAAGTAGCGACTACTGTAGTTTCGCTACTTGTAGCGCGCTACTTCCGACCCCTGAATTTGTTCTATAAAAGATTAAATGTTGTCAATACTTCTTTCAGATAATTTTCTGTAATCTTCTACTATGTACAGGGTGTATCTGCTCAATTGATGGTCAGAGCTGTAAGGAGTGATAATATATATCAAGACAAGAAAATTTGTATAGAAAACCAGGTTCGCAATCCACTTGTTAAATGTCTCACACCAAGTCGTATCTACATTTTCGTTCATGACTGTAACAATATGAAAATATTTTAGCGATATCTTTAACATAGTTGCTTTACTTTCTACGAAACGAGATGAAAATACTAAAAGTGCTTAGTCTTCCATGTCCAAATAACACTGAGCTAGCAGCTTCAAACTTGGAAGGTAGCTGGACAATGCATACGATATCACTGATCGAATTACAGTGAAATTTCAACAATTCCTTGATGCAGGCCCCGATCATGACTAATTGGGGCCCTGGGCAAAGATAAATTAGGAGGCCCCATTCGAATCGTTGCAATATTATTCAAATAGAACCGATGGTCAGTCATATGTGCGTAATGCATAAACAATATTTTCGCACCTTGGATTTTAAATAGAAGAAAATTCTTAGCTCCGTCATTTCTAAATTAAGTACCTTAATTAATAAAAATATTCTGTTTTTCTTAGTCCTGAACAAAACTCTTTCATATAACTTTAGCAACTTTTTATATTACTATAAAATGAATTTAATAACTTCAACTTATGGAAGAGTGTTGAATACTCTAACATGTAAATATGAGTTAATCAAGCTACTTTTTTTTACATCTTTTTAAGTTGTACTACACACAACATAATATCAAATCAAATAGATTCTACTTCCAATTTGAAAGTGTTTCTTCAACAAATCTTAAAAGATGGCAATTTAGCTAATAAAGCATATAGCTATTATCTTCTATGCTCCGTGCTTGCAGCCAAAGGGGAGCTGTGTTTTGCTACCGTGTGGTTGAGGTTAGCTTTGCGAAAGCATTGAGCTTATTGAAATAGACGCCGGATCAGCAACCCTTTTTTGAAGAAAACATGTCCCTTCCCACCAGCACCTGCTGGTGGGAGAATATCATGCCAAAGAGGTTTTATTTCCGCCAAACTGTCACTGGAATTCCACCGTCTGTTTCTTTTATTACGAGAACGGAAACAGAAAGTTGCCAAGAAAGGGATTACCGCCAGAAAGTGGCACACTTTCGCCGTTTTTTGGCGATGAAAGGTGAAAGATGTTTTGTTCAACTCTCTCGGGATTGAAGAAAGGTATCCGGTGTCTATTTATATTAGAAGTCAATGATTGAGCTCTGTGAGTTCAAAATGAAATCTGTTTTTCAGAAAGTTTAGTAGAATTTTTTAAAGATGAAATTTGTATTTTGTACTTAAAAATTTCTCAGAGTTGTAATTGGGGGGGGCGATTAAATATTTTATAAATAAATATATGGATTTGGGGGGCAATTGAGGTCCGGGCCCTTGGGCAAAGTCCCGATTTGTCCATGCGATAATAAGGGCCTGCCTTGATGTCACGACATTTCACATAAAACTAAATTATTATGTTGAAAATTTCGATAAAATGTTTGCATTATTGTTGTAGTTATGAGCAAAAATGAGGATTTGGCTTGGTGTGAGACATCCTGTATTTTTGTTTTAATAAGTGGATTGCGAACCTGGTTTACTATACAAAATTTACTTGTCTTGACATATATCATCACCCCTTACATTTCTGACCCCCTGATCATCAATTCTGATACTCCCTGTGTATAAAATGCAAAATGAAAATTTCATTCCGAACGCTTGTAACTCACGTTCTGCTTAACGGATTTTTATGGCACTTGCATTGTCGGTTAGGTAATTGTTGAGGTGAATGTTTCAGTGTATCCCTTACAAAAATTTCATATAGAATTCTATAAAAAATATTTATAGAAAATGCATTATAGAATCCTATAGAATTATGGCCCGTTTTTCTATGAGATTGTACCAAAAGCTATAGAAATATTTGTAGAAGTTCAATAGAAATGTCTGTAGAGCTTCTATAAAACAGTATATGTATAGAATTTTTATATAGAACACAGGTGCTCACCCTCCCAAATACTAACCACACTCGATGCTGCTTAACTTCAGTGCTCGGACGAAGAATCAGTGTTTTCAGCATGATACAACCATTGACAGTTTTAAAACTCCTATTACACTATTTCAACTTTATTTCTTTTGTGATTTGCATTCCCAATCATATATTGTCTTGTAAAAATATTTGAAGTCGAATAAATTATTATTTGTTAAAACTGAAACAATTGTTTAAACATTTATACTTCAGATTAAAATATTTAAATAAAAATTACAATATTATTAAAGGTAATAAAGTTTATCAAATTAGATGGATGGTTTTATAAATTTAACAGCAAATTAATAAATGATTAGATTATAAAATTAACCAATAAATTAATGAATTATAAACAAATTAATTAATCATAATTTAATTCAGTAATTTGACTAATATATTATTACTGGCAACTGAATCACAATGTATTAGAATTGAATTAAATTATATATATAATTATGTTAAATCTATGGAGTACTATTATATATTAAACTGTTGTATCGCAAAATTAATTATTATTTTTTAATTTTAATATATAGTTATAAATAAAAAAATTACTACACATACATTTTAAAAGACCAAGAAATGTTCTTTTTAATAGAAAACTAAAAAAAAATCTATAGAATCATTAGTCTATAGAACTTAATTCTATAAGGTTTATAGTACTCTATAGAAAACTGTTCTATAGAAAAAAAAATTCTACAGAACTTTTAAGAATTCTATAGAACTCTTCAAAACTCTATAGAAATAGTATTCAATAGAATGGCTATTCTATAGAACTTGTAAAAAATTCTATAGAGTTCTATACAGCTCTATGAACTATTTTCGTAAGGGATAACACATAGTTCTATACGTGCTTACTTATTGGGAGAAAGCTCTATAATTAAGTAAACCCAATTGTAAAAGTTTTTTTTTTTTTTTTTTCTTTTTTTTTTTTTTTTTTTTTTTTTTTTTTATGGAGAGTTGTACTAAATTCGATAAATTATGCAAAAAAAAAAAAAAATCAGAAATTATGTGTACAATTAGCAAAACACGCGGCTTTGGACGCGTAATTGTTGAAATTTGCAAAGTTGTATTTGTGTGCCTTTGAAATGGATGTGAAATTTATTAATTAAAAAATATTATATAAAATCCTTTTAAATTTCGATTTTTTTTTTTTTAGAAACCGTTCTTGGAGAGTATTTGTATCTTATAAGTAATAAGTAACCACCAGGCCAAATTTCAAGTTTCTAGCTGCTTCAATACCACAAAAATCACATGTTTAAAACTTTTTTCACTTCCGTACCCTTTTAAATTTCGAATTTTAAAACTGTATGTATGTGCGTGCATTTGGGCCTTACAGATAGCAGCTATAACAAATTTCGAGTTTCTATCTCTAATAATTCCATAGAAATCGTAATTTGGAACGATTTTAGAGCGATTTTCTCTCACTTCGCACTTTTAAATTTCGAATTTTCTAGAAACCATTCGTAGCAAGCATTTACAGCTTAAAAATAACCGCGATGCCAAAATTCTTGCTTCTAGTCCCTTCAGTATCAGAAAAATCATAATTTAGAACGGTTTTTCTCCTGTAACTTTTAAATTTTCGAATTTTTCAAAAATCTTTTCTGGGCGTGCAGCTGCTTCTTAAAAGTAAGCCAGCTATGTCAGATTTCAAGTTTCCATCCTTACCAAGTACAGAGAAATCTTATTTTAGAATGTTTTTCAGAACGCTTTTCGCGCATTTCACCCTTTAAATTTCGAATTTTTAAAAAACCGTTCTTAGAGAGACTTTATGTCTTATAAGTAACTACTAAGCCAAATTTCAAGTTTCTAGATCCTTCATTACTACAAAAATTGTAATTTTAGAAAGTTTTTCGCTCTGAATCCCCTTTGGGTAGTGGTACCGACATAAAATATAGATTATGGAGCAGGGACATGTCACCATCAATTTGCCACCATTACTTTTGAAATCGATTCGGTAGTTCCAGAGATTACCCCCTACAAACAAACGTTACTTCTTTATAATATTAGTATAGATTAGCATTTCGAAATGCAAAACTTACATTCTACGAGAGCGCAGCTGCGGGCAAAAGCTAATAAAACATATTTAATGAATGGAAATGGAGATTTAAAATCAAGCCATAAGCTTTATCACAGAATCTTAACATGTTTCAAACCTGTTCTCGATTCGATTCCTCACCTCTCTTTACCTTTTCCTATCAGTTTGTTAACCCAGAATATGTATATACTTGTTTTATTTTATTTTATTTTATCTTGTGTTCAGTTAGAATAAAAGGTCAGTAGCAGTGAACATAACAGGCCGACCGGAACAAAATTTTCACGTGACAGTCCGCCAATTATGAAGAGTCTGGCAAAAAAGTCTAAATTGTAACCTGTAATCACGGAAATCCACTTTGCCCGTGTAAATTATTTTACGTAGCATTAGGGTTCTTGCATATATATAATGCATATATTTATATAGAAACGGGAACTTATATATAGGAAGAAAACTTTAGACTCTCAGTATATTTCGTGGACTTCATTCAACATGTTTAAAGCTGTAGCCTCAGTTCTGATCCTTCTGCTCTGCTTTGTTGGACTCACTCATAGCCAGGTAACTTTATTAACTTTTACTTGTGAAAATATTTTCTTTATGAAGCATAAAACGCTCATGACAAGACAAGGCTGGTGGGAAGGGGAGCAGAAAAACTATTCATTATAACCGATTTCCATACAATGTTAATAACTTTATTAAGAAATTTAGGCATGGGACGCTAGATATAGGTATAATGTTTAGAAGAATATGTAATAACAACAAAAGCAAAACTGTTTAATTTGAATAGTTATTTTATATAAATTTTATTAATTCATCGTAAACCGGAGAATGTATGACAGTTGGTTTGCCGTTATACATATCCCCCCCCCCCCTCCTACCCGCCCTCTAAATTGAGCGTTCGATCAGCTCCCGCCTTAGTGAGTATATAATGCTATTAAATTAATAGTTTTTCAAAAATTTCCTTTATATATTTACATTGATTTTCAATAAAGTTAAATTATTGAAATTTTAATTAAACGTTAATTCTTTACCAGTGGACCCGTGCGAAGATTTCGCACTGCAGTCTAATATTTTTTTTTAGCAATATCTAATATTATTTTAGATGCAAGTTTAAACTTAAAAAAAAAAAAAAAAAAAAAAAAAAAAAAAAAAAAAAAAGCTGCAAACAACAAAAGTCAAGCCAGAATATCATCTCATTTATTCCAATAAAGTTACAGTAAAAACTGATCGAAGCAAAATATATTATCAATCGTATTTTAACTGCAAGTATTACATCAACTGTTTTGGAAAAAAACATTAGATAAAGAGAAATAAATTTAACATTTGAGTTTCAATTTTGCTTTTTAATTATGAATGTAAAATAAACCCGTGCATTAACAATATCTCAGTTTATCTTTATTGTACAAATTATTTTATTTTATATAATCATTTGTTGAGAACGATATAATGCGGTATATTATTTCAGTGGCAGCACTGATTTGAGAAAAACCTTTCATTTCATTTGTGAAAACAATGCCGATTTTATTTTTAATTAACTGCAATTTTTAAGCAAAAAAACATGTTTTTACAAAATGTAAGTGTACTATGTCAGAAGCTGTTCAAATTCCTTTCATATGATATTTCATTTATAGTTTTACGTTTCATATTTTCTTAGAAAAAGGGATGTTGACAACAGAAATAATATATATGATGTTTATTTTTTTTTAATTAAATAATTGAATTATAATTTTGGCTACTACTCCCGTTTTTTTTTATTTTACAGTTTATTAATAAATTTCAAGTTCTTTAAATCGTTTGGATTAAATTTAAAGATTTTTTTTTTCAACCTAAAATACAGTTTTTTAAATACAAATGTAAAAATTTATTTCTTTTGTTCTATTAGTCAGCACGTAATTTATTCTGAATGTAAATAAGTATTTTATATTTTTTTTAATGCGTTTTAATTAATGAACTGAATCTTACTTTAATCCAAAGGTCACACAGATTTACAATTTTGTAGAGATTAAAAATTACGCATCCTTATTTTTATTATTATTTTTTTTATTGCATGATCTACCCATCCTAACTTGTTTTAGAGTAAGCAGTCGGTTAAATTTAATTTTTTGAATTTGTTAGATGTGTGAATATGCGTATGCAAATGATACAAACATCGTCCAAATGTTGATGCTGTGTAAATCAAGTATTTTATAAAACAAATACTGAAATATTTTAATAAATAGAATATTTTATAAGATCATAACCTTATATTTATAAAATTTAAAAAATATTATTAAAAAATATTAATTTAAATTATTTAGTTTAAGACTGGAGTGCATCGGTTCCCAAACTATCGGTTGCGACTCATTGGTTGGTCGAAGAACAATCAGTCACGTCTTCAAAAATATACTATAAATTTTATTTGCTGTAAAACTATAACATACAAAGTATGTTTCGACTTTTGCCTTTGAGGTCTTAGGCTTTTGAGTAACCTGAACCTTCCTTTCGGTTCTTTTCCCAATTGTTTTGTATTCGATGTGTTCGAATGTCATTTAGTGTTAAGATCGGGGCTTGACAATATTTTTATATCTGGCGACTAAGTTATTAATTCTGCAAATTTTTAAATAATAAAATCAGGATGATTTGACTGACTTTGACAGGAAAATAGGCAAAGGATTGTTTTCCTTCTTCACTATTTCATCAATCCCGCCCCCCCCCCCTCTCCCCTTATCACATATAAATTTTTCAGCACTCAACTGTCCAGACATTTCAAACATTCGGAATAAGTATTTCTCGACCATGCCGGTTAATTCAGCCTTTACAGTATTTCTTTTTTTTTTTTTTCAGAGATATAATTTGATAAGTTTCATTAGAAAACCTAGTTTAATTATATTTCTAAATTATGTACTATTGTAAACTATGTAATTAGTAATTCTAAACTATGATTGTTATTGTTTTTTCTCAATTAATAAATAAAAACTTTTGTTGGGTTTTTGGTAAATCCATGACAGAAGAGGGAGGTGGTAAATAATTTTTACTGGCGACTAGAATTATTTATGGCTACGAGATTTTATCAAATTTGTAAAGCCCTGGTTAAGATCAAAGAAACAATCACTTTAAAACACGGTAAACGCATTCGTAACGTTCTAAACCTTGAAAAATTAACATAGACGGGTGAAGAGCGTCCGTAAAGCCTAGAGTTAAGAGCCTACATCAGTCCTTCGAAAAAACGCACAAGCTACTGTTAAATCTATGGGAAGGTTCTTGGCAGATTTCTCGCTCGCATTTTAATATTTTTAAATGATTTTTGTTTGCATAGGATAGCTGGGGTCGATCTCTAACGTTGTTAGTTTTTACTTTTTCGATTTTGGTTCCAGTTTTTTTTATATAAGGGTACTTTCACTTTCAGAACCGGTTCCGAAATTGGAAATGACCGCTTATAAAAAAAACTGTAACTAAAATCAAAAAAGTAAAAACTAACAACGTTAGGGATCGGCCTCAGCTATCCTATGCAAAAAAATCCTTTAAAAATATTAAAATGCGAGCGAGAAATCTGCCAAGAACCTTCCCATAGACTTAACATTAGCTTGAGCGTTTCTTTGCGTGACTAGCGGAAAAAAAGGACTCTTAAAGGAAAAAAAATTAAAATATATAGATAAATAACTTCGTGGAGAGTTTTAACTTTGTGTTAACTTAGTGTTAACTTTGTATAAAGAGCGGATTGAGACTAAATTAAACAGGCTTGAATCGTAATATAAACTTTCTAGTTGGTACAAAACAATGTCATAAGTCGAATTGAATTTTAAACAGTATCTTTTATGATACATACATTAATAAAAGTATTTTCATAACATAGTGAAAAAAAATATTTTGTTTTATGATTTTTCCAATATCAAATTAGGAGTATTAGCGTCTTCTTATATATGCTTTGTTTGAAAATTCTCATTTTCATAGGATGGATTATACAAAAGGTCCTATATACACCTACATACCAGGTGGGTCGCATAACAACAAAGTTTGGGAACCGCTGCTGTAGTGGATTAATCCGTTTAAGCATAGCTCTTTTCTTGGATAATTAGAATGGCAGTGGAGTAAGTCAATGTTTAGTAATTTGAGCAATGAAGGGTTTTGTGAAACTTGTCGTATTGCCGTTGCATTGAGGGGTGTGGTCCAACTTGTCTTGCCCTCTAGCGACTCTCTGAGTGAACTATAACTTATTTGACTGTCGCACTGAACAGAAATTAATATACGTTCAGTGGAAATATGGTTATCTAGATTTTTTGAAAATTTTGACTTACTCCACTGTCATTCTAACCCCTTCAATTGATGCTGTGCCACGCGTCTCCTAGATGCAGATTATAGTTTGTCTGCTGTAAGTGTTTAACCCTTTCCGGCACAGTGGTCCCACTCCGGGCAACCTAATTTTAATTCCAAACTTGCATTCGGCACCAAGAATATTTTAATAAAATTTTGCTTCTACAATGAAAGCTTAAAATAAGGAGTTCTTATTTTCTAAAAAAGTCGTTTGTAAATTCTGGTGTCAGTCAGTAATTTCGAAATTTTACGAACAGAATTTGTCTGTGCCGGAAAGGGTTAATACAGTTAAAAAAAAAAAAAAAAAAAAAAAAAAAAAAAAAAAAAACTTATTCACTATTTTTGTTTTATTTTCTTTACAGAAGCCACCAAGAGAATACGTTAAGGCAAAATGTGAAAAACGAATCCAAAATGAGGTAAGTAAAGAAAAACTAAATATTTTTACATTCACATAATTTTATGTAAAATAGCTTTCTTCAGAAAATATCCAAATGTACAGTAATTATTATTATTTTTTTTTTAAGGTTGTTTCTATAAGATCCGTATGATATTATACAAGATCTAATTAATTTCGTGATCTATACACGTATATGGGTTTTTTTCAATCATGCAGAGTGGAAAAACTTTTTTTAAGCACTTTCTAACATAGTTGAAGAGTGTTTATGATTTTGACTCAACTGTCTATATGGCCGCTTTCTAACTTTTGTAAATATATAAATATATTTGATTTGTCAGGAAATTGATAATATGTTATTTAAGTATTGCGCGGCAACGCAATGCTTATTTATTTCCAGTGTGACTCCTTAATATTAATTTAACACAGTAAAGTCTATGGATCGCATAAACTCTTAGACTTGTTCCTACCGTTTTGTCCCGATGCCACAAAATTTTTACTCTATGCAAATTCTAATAATATTATAAATTTGAAATAGTGAAATTGTTTGACTGACTTCAGGGTCAATACTGGTGATTAAATGCCTTTGCATATAGGTGGATTATAATCCATAGAGCTATGTTTTATTTACTATATAGGCAATGTTTTATTTACCTTATTAAAATATTTTTCTTGATTCAAAATTTCATAATTTTCATTGAGAATCAATGGACAATTTTCCTATAAAATTTAACCATGTTTCTTTATTGTTGCCAACAATTCAAAAACCGTAATAATAATTTGTCCACAGCAATTAATTTTCAATTAAAAGATTTCCACGTGAAAAATGAAATTGAAATAATTTTTTTAAGTTTTTTTTTAAAGGGTCAATATGACATCATATTCCAAACAAACGGACATTTTCAAATATTTGGTAATAATACAAGCATAAAGCAGGTGAATATGTCGTCATATTTGTAAGAAAAAGAACATTTCCAAACATTTGTGAATAATACAAAGAGCACCAATATGAGTCAGTACAGAAAGCAGTTGAATATGACGTCATATCTAAAACAAAAAAATTAAATCTATTTTACAGATACTGATTATCAAGGATGAATATCAGTCACATACAGAAGAGAATTTTCTGTTAAACAGGCTACAAGAGATTTCTCTGTAGAGAAAAGCGACGTCTTATTATATATATACTATATTAATGGCATAGATGGTTATTATGAAATAGGTTGCACTGGTTCAACACATTTTACTTTTTTGTTATGTCGTTTATTTACTTTAAAATGAGTTTTTTTGTTTTCACATATGACAACCATACTCCAAGTTAAAATATGTTATACAGATTCAACACATCTTTCTTTTGCGTTTACAGCGTCCGCTGGGAGGAAATAAAACAACCAAATACTAATAAAATTAATTTAAGTTTTTAGAAAAAGTTTCTGCCTCGGTAAAGTTTGTTTTGATAAAAAAATTTATATAAGTTTTTTTTACGCTGGTAGCGCTTCTGAATAGGAAATTGCATAACTATAACTTTAAAATGGATATTTTTATGTTTTTCAATATGGGAGCCATACCCCTTGTTAAAATTAGATAATAATCTTTTCTTGCGTTTATACCGCCTCATGAGAGGAAACAGGGTAAACAAATTTAAATAAAACTGTTTTTTAAATGTTTTATTGAACAATACTGTTGTTAAGTATAAGCTGTGAAAGTTCAACACAATTTACTTAGCATTCATAGCGTCCCCTGGTGGAAATAGGATAGCTAAATTTAAGTAAAAATGATTTTTTAGGGTTTAGTTCATCTCACGAAACTCTATTCGCCCCGCTTCTCTGTCTGTCCGTCACAGAGCCGTTTATCAGAAACTGTATAACTTACAGACTTGAAATTTTGTGTGCTTACAGCTGAATACCTACTGTCACGCTGAAAATTATAAAATTTTGAAAAAATCGTATTGTTTTAATATAGAGAGATATAAAAACAAATATCTAACAACCTTTTCTTATTAAATTTAAACATTTTTTTGTTATAGCAGTTGCCAACAATTAAAAATCCACAATAAAATTCTTTCTACAATAATTAATTTTCTATTGAAAGATTTCCACGTGAGAAATGAAAATGAAATAAAAAGTTTCACCAATTGAAAACAAGAACGAAAAATCATGCGTCAAGCATAGATTATGAAACACTTTCCAACACAGCTAGAAAACTGTAACGAAACTTCACCGTTAAATAACGTGAAAGAAGATATGTAAGTAAACAGTTTAGAAAACATATACCACAGTTAAAAATACAGTTTTCGAAATTACCTTTCAGTGTCAAAAAAGTAGTCTAATTATTTTATGCAGCCCTGTATATGATCAATAGATGTGAATATATAGCATGATAAAATTTAGTTCAGTTAGAATATTCACACTTAGCAATTTTCTCCGATCGATAGAAATACACTCGAAATCCTTTGTACAGCCCTGTATATTATCTGAAAACTTTTGTACACACCACATATTAAGCTAAAAGGTAACTTAAAACTCACTCGCAGTAATTACCGACCGTAAACGACAGTGTATTTTTTTCTTTGCGTAGCCCTGTATCTGAATTTATTTATATTCCAGAAACTTATATTAGTGTACTAAGTATATTATAGTTCAGCAAGAAGATGCGTAACACAATTAAAAACTACCCTTAAGCAATTCACTCTCATAGTCTGTAATACTTACGGATTCCCTTGTGTAGTCCTGTATATGAACAACCGACTTTATAGACACACACGTACTATGAAAAAAAAATTAGTTAAACTTAAAAACGCAAAACAAAGAAAACGCCCTTACCACACATAGACTGTAAATATCGCACATGTACTGTAACCGATATCTTTTATGTGTCCCTGTAAATAAACGCAATGCACAACACACTTTCAAGAGAGCAATTTATAGTGACCCTCAGTAATGCACATGATTTTCATTATGTTTGAAATAGTGAAATATCACTAAATTACACTGCAAACGATTTTTACTCATAGTACAAGGTGTATTAGAATTCTTTTGTTTGACCCTGTAAATGAATAATTAATGATTTGCACCCAATATTCTACAAAAAGCATGTTTTAATGCACCTCATAATTATATATCAATTTCATCCTGTTTTAAATGACGTAGCATCATCAAAATGCACTTGAAACGATTATTTCCCATTGGCTGTAATGTAACGGAATACTTTTAACTACCCCTGTAAAAAAAAACTATAAGTGCTATTACACTTCAGCTGAAATTGGGAACATGCTATAGTAAACGACAATAACATACAAAAATTTCAGGGCGATCCGAGTATTTATACGCGAGTTAGAGTACGGCCAGACAAGCCGAAGTCATAAACACTTTTCAACTAGGTTGGAAAGTGACAAAAATATTAATATGACGTCATATTTGAAGTTTAGCGGACTTTTTCATATGTTTGAGAATAATACAAAGAGAGTATCAATATGAGTAATAGAGAAAGCAAGTAGATAGGACGTCAGCAAGTGATTATAACGTCATATGAATTTGAGGAACGTATTGAATCGATTGAATCATGATAAAAACCCGATTATGGAAATATTGGCATATTTTAACATTTTGAAGGTCTCTATACAACATGTTTAATTTTGAAATTGATTTTTTTTAATATCGCATTTAGTCCACATGACAGATATTATTATGACGGAGTCCGCTATCGGGTCGGTTCAGATACTCGAAATAGAACGAGAAAAATAGACCGATAAATTTTTACTTTATAAAAAACAAGAATTTTTTTTTTTTTGGACAATGAAATTTATTTGGATTGATTAAAGAAAGGATAAAGTGTTTTGAAAGGAATATTAAACGAAACCCTTTGTGCGATCTTCGATCACACTTACCCACTTGTTATGTTTTTATTATTGATGTTTACTTTCTTCTATCTTTACAAGAAAGTATTGGATTCATGAAAATTTTCGACTTCCGGTTTTCGACGTATTTACACGTTTTCGAAGGTCCTGAACACGATTTGATTATTTTTAGAAAATGTCTGTCTGTGAGTTTGTCTGTCTGTCTGTATATGACAAAAAAATTTTGGGCGTTCTATCTCAAGAACTAATGCACGGAATTTAATAAAACTTTAGATTCAGTTAGTCACTGATATAAATTGGTACTGATTAGTTTTTGGTGCAAATAGCCCAACAGGTGGCGCTGCTATGCTACTTTTTTCATGATTTTCACGATAACTATCAAGAAATAATGCACGGATTTTCATTAAACTTCAGATTCAGTTAGACATTGACATAAGTTGTTGTTGATTATTTTTTGGTGTAAATCTCCCAACAGGTGGCGTTGCTATGCTGCATTTTTCATCATTTAAACGATTTTAGCGATAATCATATCTCAAGAACTAATGCGCAGAATTTAATAAAACTGTAGATTCAGTTAGACCCCGGTGTAAATTGGAGCCGATTCGTTTTTAGTGTAATGCGAAACCTATGTGAGATAGAAGAAAGTTTTGGGATTAGCACATCCGACTAGTTTTATTATCAAATTGGAAGTTTTTGTCCAAACTACAACAATTTGCATTACTGCACAGATGAACCATTTTGCATTAATGATTGCTAAATTTACATCACAAATTATGATACGATACTCCATAAATCAAATCTTGATGATCTCTGTTAATTTTGAAATGAGTTCAATTGAATGCAGTAGTTATTAAAAAACTTGGCATATTAAATAAAAACATAATTTGCAGAACAAATTAAAGATAAAACAATTTATTTCCCGAGAAGGGGCAGATATTAAGATATTTCCTTTAGTTGGTTTTACATTTGATGTTAAATTTTTGGTAATAAATAAGGTTAAACCAATTGAACTTAAAAACAAGTGGGTAAGTGTGATCGAAGGTCGCTCAAAGGGTTTCGTTTAATATTCTTTTCAAAACACTTTATCCTTTCTTTAATAAATCCAAATAAATTTCATTTAGCAACCAAAAAAGAAAAGTCATGTTTTTTATAAAGTAAAAATTTACCGGTCTATTTTTCTCGTTTTCTCTAATATCTAAACCAGCCCGATAGCGGGCCAAGCCCGCTATTATATTCTGTCATAATAATATCTGTCATGTGGACTAAATGCGACACTTAAAAAAATTAATTTCAAAATTAAACATCTTGTACACCTTCAAAATGTTAAAATATGCGAATATTTCCATAATCGAGTTTTTATCATGATTCAATACGTTCCTTAAATTCATATATTTACTATTATCTGTTACTCATATTGATACCCGCTTTGTATTATTCTCAAACATCTGAAAAATTCGTTAAACTTTCAATAGGACGTCAGATTTTCTTTTTAATTCTCTAATGACGTGATATTAATCTGCAATGTGTACACACCAGGGTTGGCAAGTTTTTGACGCATGACGGTTTTTACCGGTTTTAACCATGGTTTTTACCGTCATGTCAAAAACCTCCTTGTCAAAAATGTCAAAAACCCATTTTTTTAGTAGTTTGTTTTTACATTTTTTTTTTCATTCTATCTTTAATATTAAGTTGTTTTACATGAAATATTGAGTATCTGAAAGACTCTAAAGTATATTTATACATCCACGAAAAACAAAAAAGAATTGCATTAGAATAATACGTGTTACATCTCTGTTAAAAGATCTCTACAATAATCTTAAGCAATTTGGCATAGTCTAAAAAAATTAGATTTTTTGAAGAAATCCTGTAACCTATAAGTATTAGATTAAACAGTGTATAATTTCGGTACAATTTATTACATTGTTGAAAACAAAACTTTAAGATTCTACTTATTGAACTGCAAATGAAAATCGCCGTAATTGCATTTATTAAATATATAAGATATGCATTTTAAAATATTATCTAAGAATATTCAAATTTATTCACTGCCAGTCTTAGCTTAACATCTATTTTCATACAATGTAACAACATTTTTGCATCTCTAAAATAATTTTAATGCACTTTATTAAAAATGTATATTGAATGTTATTTAATAATTATAATGACCTTTTATTATCATTTAATATTAATGTTAATTGCAGTTAGTAGAATCTATATTGGTGAAGATTATGACAAATATTGTTCTTTTCTTTTATTCTTGTATTTTTAAATCTTTCCCATTTTAGGAAATGATCTTCTTTTAAATAAATTTAAAAAATGTAACTGTAAATAATAATAACAAGAACAAGGTAAAATCAATCTAGAAATGTATTGTATGCTACACTTACACCATAAATTGGAGGACAATCGAAAATGATAGGTTTTTGACGGAATAAACCGGTAAAAACACGGTTTTTACCACTGTCATGTCAAAAACCAGTTTTTGACGTCAAAAACCCAACCCTGGTACACACACATATTCATACTCCTTGTATTATTGAGAAATCTTAGACATTTTATTACCACTATGACGTCAATCAATTTTATTTCATATTTATCTTTTTTTCAATTGGTGAAACTTTTTATTTAATTTTCATTTTTCACGTGGAAATCGTCTGATAGAAAATTAATTATTGTGGAAAGAATTTCATCGTGGATTTTTAATTTTTGGCGTCTGCTATAATGAAAAATGTTTAAATTTAAAAGGAAAAGGCTGTTAGAATTTTGGTTTTTTATCTCTCTTTATTAAAATAATACGAATTTTTCAAATTTTAATATTTTGAGCTCTTCATAGCCGATATTCTGTTATCTACACAAAGATTCAACTCTGTAAGTTACATAGTTTTTGAGAATGGCTCTGTGACAGACAGACAACAGAGCGGGAGTAAAAGGGTTTTGTGAGATGAACGAAACCCTAAAAATAATAATAATCAACCAATATGATATTTAAACCACCCCTAAAACTTAAGGGGTCAGGTAACCTTTGAAATCACAAAATACATGAAAAAAAGATGACAACAAAAACTCTATAAGAAATACCATAACTCCATAACTATTTGACTTTGAATTATAAAATTTAAAATCCATATTAATAAAGGTTTATTTTATAAATTAATATTCTCCAAAAATGTATACACTCATATAAAACTTTTTAATTTATTTTAAAATATAATAATTTTTTTACGAAAGAATTATTCTTACATGTACTGCGCGCATGATTTTTCAAATTTGAATTGCTAAAACCAGCCAAAATTTTTTTTATGAGTACATATATAATGTGTTCTCAAAATGACCTACGATGAAAAAAATAAAATGTGATCTTGAGAAAATTTTTTTTTTTTAGATAAATTCGAAAATATCAAGTTTTTTTACTACAAGAGTAGTCATAAATTCTAAACTTGTTACTTGAGAAACATAATTGTAGGTCATTTTGTGCATCTGTCTGGTTAAGATATTCAGTCAAAATTTCATGAAATTCTAACGAACCATTTTTCTTAAATCGTGCGCGCAATGACCAAAATCGGCGTTTTGAGAAAATTGACTTCAAAGATCAAACTGTCCCTTGATCATATAAAAAAAGCTCAGACTATATTAGACATAACTCCACTTCTAAAGTGAATTTTTGCATGGGGTTTATTTTAAATTGTTCCTAGTGAATCATATTTAATTATAAGCTAATAAAAAAATTTTCGAATTTCAGACACTTTAAAGGTTTAAAGGCACCCTTAAATCCCGTTCAAATGAATTGAAATAAATCTTTGACTTTTCTAAGATTCACAAGCTGCAAACATTTGTATTACAGATTAAACTTTTATATGTTTATGATGGGTGTATGCAAAATGACAAGATACATGCAAAATATAAACCTTTAAAAAGTCAAAGATTTATATCAATTCCATTCGAACGGGATCAAGTTTTAAGGGTGGTTTAAATATCATATTCGTTGATTTTTTAACACTTTCCAACCTAGTTGAAAAGTGTTTACGGCTTCGGTTTGTCTGGCCGTCTGTCCGTGCTCTAACTCCCGTAAATATGCTCGGATTGCTCTGAAATTTTTATATGTTTTTGTCGTCATCTATACTATGTTCCCTATTTCAACTGAAGTGTGTAGCACTTATAGTTTTTTGACAGGGACACTCAAAAGTTTTCCGTTACATTACGGTCAATGGGGAATAATCGTTTCAAGTTCATTTTGATGGCGCTACGTCATTTAAAACACAATGAAATTGATATATAATTATGAAGCACATTAAAACATGCTTTTTGCAGAATATGGGGTGTAAGCATCTATTATTCATTTACAGGGTCAAACAAAATAACTATGTTACACATCGTCCTATGGGGAAAAATCATCTGCAGTGTAATTGAGTGATATTTCACTATTTCAAACATAATGAAAATTATATGCATTACTGAGGTGCATTATAAATTCCTCTCTTGTGTGCATTGCGTTTATTTACAGGGACACACAAAATATATTGATTACGGTACATGTGCGATATTTACAGTCTATAGTGTGATAAGTGCATTTTCAACTTTGGTTTGCGCTTTTAAGTTTAACAATTTTTTTTTTCATAGCACGTGTGTGTTTATAAACTCGGTTCATCATATACAGAGCTACACAAGAGTGTTCATAAGTATTACAGACTATGGGAGTGAATTGCTTAAGGGTAGTTTTTAATTGTGTTTACGCATTTTCAAGCTGAATATTTAGTAGACTAATAGAAGTTTGTAGAATATAAATAAATTCATATACAGGGCTACGCAAAAAAGATACACTGTCGTTTATGTTTGGTAATTGCTGCGAGTTAGTTTTAAGTTGTCTTTTAGCTTAATAGGTGGTGTGTACAAAAGTCTTCAGATAAAACACAGGGCTGTACAAAAGATTTCGAGTGCATTTCCATCGATTGGCGAAAATTGCTAAATGTGAATATTCTAACTGAGCTAAATTTTATCATGCTATATATCTACATCTATTGATCATATACAGGGCTGCACAAAGTAATTCGGCTACTTTTTTGACACTGGAAGGTAATTTCGAAAACTGTATTTTTCAATGTGTTATATGTATTCAAAACTGTTTACTAACATATCTTCTTTCACCTTATTTAACGGTGAAGTTTCGTTACTGTTTTCTGGCTGTGTTGGAAAGTGTTTCATAATCTATGCTTGATGCATGATTTTTCGTTCTTGTTTATTTTTAAGTGCAATTGGTTTAACTTTATTTACACACCAAAACTTTAACATCAAATGTAAAACCAACTAAAAGAAATATCTTAATATCTGCCCCTTCTCGGGTCTAAACGATGTGGGAAATAAATTGTTTTTTCTTTAATTTGTTCTGAAAATTATGTTTTGCTTAACGAGATTTACTATAGCATGTTTTTCATTTAAAACGAAGCATGTAGCACTTATAGTTAGTTCGTTTAGAGCAGTCATACTCAACCTGCGGCCTGCGGGCCGAATATGGCCCGGCGATCTTTTATGTGGCGTCCCGATACACAGAATCATTAATCTATATTTATAAAATTTATTGAGATAATGCAAAGGAGGTATTTATAGTAAACTTTTTGTAATGCACCTTATATATCAATTTTGATATTTTTGAAACAGTATACCATCATTAAAATATACCGCAAATAATTTTACTCTATAGACTGTAACGTAACGGAATTCTTTGAGTGTCTCTGTAAACAAACTATAAATGATTTTCACACTTTATTTTCAATACTGAACATGCCAGAGTAAATAGCAATATTCTGATAAAGTTGAAAAGTGTTTCATAACTTATGCTTTATGCATGATTTTTCTTTATTCTCTTTTTGTTTATTTTATTTTTTAGGTGCGTTCATAATTATATAAATACGTAGCACCTATTGTCGTCGTCTGGTCCGTCCGTCTGTCCGCATATAACAACGCAAAAACTACGCAAACGAATGGTTTCAAATTTAAGATATATTATCTTTGCAGAATTTTGTCGTGACATTTCAAATTTTATGAAAATCGAATCAAAACTTTAGAAGATATTAATAAAAATATTTATTAAGAAATTTGAATTTTTTTTAAAAATCGGTGCTTTTTTGTTATAGTAGCTTCCGAGGTTTAATCGTCAAGTGACCGAGATACTTATTTTATTACAGAAATTAATCGGCAGACGATATAATTCATTTCACAGAATTAAAAATCATCAATATCTGAATATAACTAGCTATAGTACGAACGCACCTCATTTGTTAGGTTTGACGTACAATTTCCAACTTGTTTTCTTTTATAGAATATTATTTACAAACTTGCGATTACATATTTCCAAAAGAAATTTTTACTTACAATGCAAATCTTTAAAATAAAAAAATAAAAATTATTGATAGTGATCAGCAAAACTTTAGAAAATATATGTTCAAGTATATAGCTTTTTTTTTTTCTCATATCCAAAGGAGCTACTTTCTGACACATTTCGGAATTCGTTTTTGTTCGGAAACGCATGAAATTGACAGGTGTTCTTATTCAGAAACAATGAAATCGAATAGTATTTTCCATTTTTTGATAAAGGCAGAAGATCTTTCAGAAAATACTTTCAAAGTTGGCGTTTTGAACTGAATTCCCGGATGCGAACGCGCGGGGAAGGATATAAAACTGTTGTCACGTGACAACTATCGCTTATAACTCGATAAGTAATTTATTTATTTAAAAAAAATGGAAACGCTATTCGATTCCAAATCGCTTCAATAGTCAGAGCTACCACTTTTATGCATTTATGTTTAAAAATGAGTTAGAAAATGTGTCAGAAAGTTTCTCGTTGTTGAGCAGGAAATTTAAGAACGCCTTAAAAAACTACTATGAGATTAAAAAAAACTCTGTATATATATATATATATATATATATATATTTATATATATATATATATATATAAATAATAATAATAGTATTCTTTCTTTTTTTTTTAAATAGACTCTATTAGCAAAGTGCAAAACTTGTGTCCAGCAATATACATTAACAGAAATTCCTACAAAAGATGAAGTAAGTGCATATTTTGAATTTAATTTAGCTATACTGAAATAAGTATTGATGTTGATAGTGTCACCAATCAAACAGTTCTAATTATAATTGTGTTTTTTCACCATACACTTATCCACATGTGCATTTCGTCACACCATGCTCATGTCATAACTTGATAGTGAACAACAAAATATTTCTCATACCTCAGATACCGCCACCATTTTTTAATATTAATCTCATGGGGCCCTTACTTCAGCTTCTTTAAAAGTGATCCGATTCTTTTAAATTTTCTTTATCATAGTTCTAAAAGGTCCTCCGGCTACTTTATAAAGTACTAACTAATCCGTCAGGCCGAAATGTCGGAGCATTGAGTCACATAAATTTAAAAGATAACATTTAAGAAAAATATTCTATATTTCAGTTTACTGCTTAATAGTATAAAAGTAAGTTTGCAATAACAGCTGTTGAATCTTCATTTTCAAGTATTTATTCAGTCATTAGTTGCATGAGGTAATTCTCAAATGCTAATCTGTCAGTAAATGCTTCCATTTTCTAATTCGCTAAGCTTATCCTTTGCGAAAGACACTTCAATGAGATCATACTCTAAACAACGAGCTCCACCAAAAGTGACATAAGTTGCTGCAAGTGACAACTCCTTTGGAACGATGTCCACAGCAATTTTTGTCAAAGTTAAACCCCGGGATTTGTGTATGCATCTGTTAAAGGCAACTGAGTTCGTGAGCATGAGCAGGGGTTGGAAGTAGCGCGCTACAAGTAGCGAAACTACTGTAGCTGCTACTTTTTACAGTAGTTTGTAGTGTAGCGCGCTACATTTTGAATAATGTAGTGTAGCGATACAAAAAATCTGTAGTTTGTAGCGAGAATCGACGCTACTTCAGGAGCGGGAAATGTACCATTATGAAATCCCATTGCCAAAATTTGCTTCTTTTGTGCAAAATTTGTTCTGCTCCACAATTTGCGAATCTCAGCTGCAGCGTATAACAACGTATTGCATGAATTGGTAGATTTTCACCATTGACACTTGCTGCTAAAATCAAATACTAATCCTCCAGATGAATGAATTTTCTTTCTGGCAATACTTGTCTATTTACTCATTATTATGTCTTCATGTTTTAACGCCGATTTCTTAATATTCGGAATTTCTTGATTTACATTTTATTTATTATTTGCATCTAGAGTTGTTTTTCTGTAATTTTCTAGATTACAATCCTTTTCTAAATTTTGCTATGGAATTTAATGTGTGCATAAATTAACATTTTGGAGACAAATAAGACATTTTCTTGAATGTTATCTTTTTTAATGTCCTTGATTATATTGCATTTATTTAATTATATCCCGGTAGACGCGATATAGCGAGGGATCGCTTTGTTATTTAATTCGTGTCTTCAATTTCTAGTATAAATTGAGCCCTTTGACAAAATCAGAAAGTAGCGAAGTAGTGACTACTTTTAAAAAGTAGTTTGTAGTCGCTACTTTTTAAAACAAGTAGTTGTAGTTCGCTACAATAAAAAAGTAGTTTTTCCGACCCCTGAGCAAGAGGCACTTTTTTCTTTCCAAGATTTAGAAATAAGTGCTACAGTGAAAAGTCTTTCAGTTAGAAATGGCTCATGAAAATCACCAAAATCAACTATTACATCTTGTGGCAAGCCTGGAGGCCGAAGTCCTGGGCCGTAGACGATATCTTTTACCGTACCAATTGCACCGTATACCAAACCTTCTTTTGTCCACAGATTTGTACGTAACATAACTCTATGGGGAGTGGCTCGTACAGTATTAGAAAGAGCGTTCGTAATATAATTATTTTTATAGTTAAATGTTTTAATTATCTACATGTGTACAGTAGGAGTTAAAAGGAACGAACATGTTTTTCTTGCTATCCAACAGCAATTTAACCAGCAGTGACATCAGCTGCCCTTTCCTTACGTGACTGTTGGTTAAGTTGAAGCGACTCTCTATCGTCCTGGTCACGTTATTTTATTGTCACACTTATGAGCTCAGAAAGCAAATTAATGAAAACAAACGCATATTCTTTCATTATTTAATTATTAATTGATTAAAAATTTGATAAAAGCATGATTTGCAAAATTTTAATTTAAAATTTTGTGAATACTAAAAATTAACATTAAAATCATGAAATAAAAGCATATTTAAGCAAAATAAATTTAATTTACATAATTTATAAACAAAGCTCAATTTAAACACTTCCCAGGTAGCACAAAGATATTGGTCAATATCAAACTGTAATATCGGCCAACGTTAAATGATCCCCCCCCCCCTCCTAAAATAATATTTGTGAATATTAGTTTTTGACATCTGTGAATGTTGGCCAATATTTTCCAACATCTCTGAATATCATTTTTTTGACATTAAGTGATATTTTTTTCTGCCATCGCTGAATATCATGATTTGATATTGAGCGATATATTTTTCTAACATTCCTCAATAACATTTTTGGACATTTTTTTATTACTGAATAACAATATCTTTTTCGCACCCCAGATGTGGTGAACAGAAATCCCTCATTGTAAAACGAGCGATTTCTGCTTAAGGAAAGTCTAGTCTCGTTATTATGTAACAAGACAAAGGCAAACCCAAGTACTGTTTGTCGATCACAAGAATAGCTCTCGCCGAGAAGTCTGCGCCTGTCTGTTGCCGTGGAAACAAGACTCGCTCCATTTTCGACAGGGGAAACCAGAAGATAGGCATTCACAATAGTTTACTAAACGCTTTTATTATTATTGTTTTTTTGTTGTTTTTTTTTGTGTAATTATTTTAATCGATTCATCGAGTGAAAGAAAACTGTTTCATATATTATTTATATGATAATATTTAGATTTTACAAATGAAAATAAAATATGAATCAATATGAATTAATCATGAAATTTATTACTGTAAAAATGAAATTAAATTAACTTAAATAATTGTTTAAAAATTGATATTTTCACAACCATTAATAATTATCAATGACTTTAAATTATTAATACAATGACCGAACTTCAGTGATTATTATAGATTTCAGTATGTATTTTCAAACAATTTGCAAGGACGGAAAATTTTTTTTATCATTAAAAATAGAAAAAATAATAATACCTTCTAAACTTTTAGAATTTATTCAAGCATGTGAAAATTCTCTGAATCACTCTCAGCAGTCTCGGTTTCTTCTGAATCACTCTCAGCAGTCTCGGTTTCTTCTGAATCACTCTCAGCAGTCTCGGTTTCTTCTGAATCAGAGTCGTCGGTATTAATGTTAAATGACAGTTCGTCTAATAGATCCTCTAACAGTCCATCTTTTTCCAGTAATTATTTTCAACGTTTTCCACGTGTTTGCAATGTGCTGCCCATTCTGCCGAAGTAACCTCAGTGATAGCTGTTTGAAGTAAAGATTTTAGATTGTCCAAACTTAAATCACCAGTAACATTTCGTTCTTTTACTTTTCTTTTTACAGAGGACCACACAAATTCTATTGCGTTTAGATCACAATGATAAGGGGGGAGTCGTAGAACTTCATGTCCATCTTTTTCTATTAAATTATCAATTTTATAGACGATTTTCTTTGGACGATTGCTGTCTATAAGAGAGAATAGTTCCGCTTTCCGCATTTGTTCGTCGCAGTATATTTTGTTGTTTTTCAGCCAGTCAATCATAACTTTTTTTGTAGAATACTTTGTAGGAGTGAGGTTTTAAACAGTTGTATGATACGGAGCATTATCCATACATACGACACTGTTTGGTTGCAAATTAGGAAGAAGTTTTTCCAACACCCATTTTTTGAAGTTTTCATAGTTCATTTGCCCGTGATAGTCACCGCTTTTTGTTGATGCTTTATATACTAGTTGAGCATCCGTAAGAAAACCTGTTGATGATCCAGCATGAACAACTATAAGTCTATTTTTCGCATTAACATTTGCTGTAACTCCCAAAACTGTGTCGTCTTGCCAACATTTCTTAAATGTCAAGTTGCTATCGACCCAAATTTCATCAATATAGACAATCGGTCGTCCAGTGTTCCTATGACGTCTCATTTCTCTCAAATATTTGTGTCTCCAAAAAACAATATCTGGCCTTTCCGTGAGAACTTTTATTCACGCACTTTTTCCATCGAAAATTCATTGAATGTAAGACTTTGCACAATATTTGTCTCTTTCCACGAAAATCCAATTTTTTCTTTCAACACGGGTAATAATTTTCTGAGAGATGGTACTTTTCTTTCTCTTATATAAAAATCTTGAATCGTTTGACGTATTGGGACTTAAAACGGCCTATAGAGGCGCTGATTGCAGCCGTCGGCACAGGAGAATGGACTTTACCCATGTGACGTCAGCCGCGGGTATTCAGAAGAAAAACACCAATAGGCGTGCAGAACATTTTAACACTGCTTCCCCTTCGTCCAATAAACAGTCTTTTTCGGAGGGTAGATACCCGCTGCGGCATGGCTGTTGCCATTCGTGGGTAAAGTCCATTGGCCCTTTAACTAATGCTAAAGTGCCATTGAAACCATTATTTACTGTAAACGCGTTTAAAAGTGTTAGACATTCAAATTCGGATAATTTTTACTTTGACTTATAAACGCAGAACACAAATAGCACATGAAATCTGAAATTGTGCATAAAAATAATCATTATGAACAAATTAATAATGCATGTAACGCAATGGGATTGCAAGGGATTTTCCTGAAGGGAGCAGTTATATCCTTTTTCCACCAGATGGTGTATTCGAGCGCCCAATAACGCACTTGTCAAAGTCATCTATTTCGCAGTTCCGCTCACTAGGTCTTTTACGATGTTTACCAGGTGATATTAAATCTGTCGATGAGCCCAATGCAGAAACTTCATTTCTTTTTTTTTTTTATTGTAGCTTCAGAAACTCCACTTGCTCGGGAAGCTCGTTTCAGAGCTTGTGGGAGTGGAATTAAAACATCTTTAGATGAAGCTTCACTGGAACAAAATTCCGCAACATTATATATGATTTTACGTGCTTGCAATTTCAAGACTTCACCTTTTCTAAACTGAAAGGGCATCTTTCCAGTTTAACAAATTAGCAAAATTATTTAATCAAATGGGAACAAATAATTTTAAAAAAGCAAAAGCAAAATTAAATCAAAAATAAGATAACGCAACTGCTGTAGATCCGAGAAGACGAATGACGTGATCTAACCTCTTACTCCGCCAATTCCTCACACGGGTATTCCCCATTCGAAATGGACCGGTCTTATTACTATAGCGACCGCCACCAACCAGACTT
Organism: Maratus michaelseni; assembly: GCA_963931845.1. NCBI lineage: Eukaryota > Metazoa > Arthropoda > Arachnida > Araneae > Salticidae > Maratus > Maratus michaelseni. The sequence continues at coordinate 7,537,123 of OZ007590.1, read as the reverse complement.
TATGGCGGGAGCTATTCTTGTGGTCGACAAACAGTACTAATAAATACGATCTATAGAAACACAGGAGAAAAACTTGTTAAAAAGAGCTGTTAACAAAAGCTGGTGGGAGTAGATTTTTTTGTTACTGGAATAAAAAATGTCTGATAAACAATAAAACTATCATTTAATTATCTCGTATTTTTCAATCACAATCGACATATTTTTTTTTTTTACGTTCTTTTAGCAAAGATTTATTTAAATATCACTTTTTATTACTGAGTTTGTTGGAAATTTTGTAACAAAATATTTTAAAATAGGTAAGAAATTTTAAAGCTTTCTGTGTTAAAAATCATGTGTGTCCCCCCCCCCCCCCCTTGCACCAAACTATAAAGAAAGTTTTTAACAACCCCAATACTTTGAATTTTGCTTTGTGAGAAATTAAATATATATATATTTTTTTATTAATTTTAAGTCAGAAATATGTGTACATTTTTTCAAAAATTGATGCACTACACAAAAGTTAACACGCCCAAAAGCTTACTATTATATAATAATAATAATTACTTAGATGAACTGTATAAAATATATATTATTAATAGTGCCTAATTAAAAGTTCAGTGACCTAATTTTGAAACTAAACTTGTATTGTTTCAATAATAATAATAAAAAAAAATCTTATAAAAGTCGGAAATCCGAAAGCATTTTAAAAAGATAAACACGCATCCATTTAAAAATTATATAAATTAATTTTTTTTTCTTGTAAAAGCATTTTTTAAATTAGTATAAAATACATAGTATAAAGATAGTATAAAATCATCTTTAGTTTTTTGTAAAACACAAATTTTCACATGCTTTTTTATATATAAAAATAACTATAGATTCCTACAGAAATTTTTATATAGACTTTTTCTTTCTGTGCAAATTTCAAGCCCAACGCCTCCATCAAATGCACATTGACGAAAACTACACCACACAAATGGGCGGTCCTTTAGAACTTTCCGATCACTTCGGTCAAGATTACAAACCAGGGCCGAAACTAAGGGGGGGGGCAGAGGGGGCACGTGCCCCGGGCGCCAGCAGAACTGAAGGTTGAGGGGGCGCCAACTGCAGGTTTTGTTTGTTGTTTGATATAGAAATGTATATATATATGAAATTTGTATAAAAAGTCTCGCAGCCGGAAAATCCAAAAGAAAAATGAACCAAATGCATTAAAATAGACAAAAAGATTCGTCTACAATACAAGATAGCAAATGAATAAAAAACGAACTGTTCTCTTAGGCTATTTTCTTTCTCCCATTCCAAATGTATCATGTCTATGTCGTCTATCATTTAAATCTCTTCATGTGGTTTAGGAGAATCACTAACATTTTTCAAGGTCAGTCCCTACTCGTATCTGTATATGACACTGTTCAACGTCGTCTGGATACGGTACTGCACTGTCCAGCATGGATAATTGGCAAACGATTCCTTCACTTTGATTTTCTATTAGATAAAAATATGCCATGAAGGCTGTTCTATTTCTTCCCTTTTCTCCCAGCGTGGAGCTTTCTTCTTTTTCCATTTTGTCATGAGCGAGGGGTGACTGCCCTGGACAATAAACACAAATTGGAGGATGAATGCCCAAAGTAAAATTCTCAGTAAAATCTTTTTCTTTTAAGTATAGCCTTTGTAGAGGTACAGTAAAAAATCTCGTACAGCGCGCCATGGCTAGTAAAGCCGGAGCTGCCCCTGGCTTTATCTTCCAAAAAGTTTTTTACTCGTCTTTTTGCGAAAGTTTTCTGAGCGTTTTGCCGCCCTTGGCGGCAACTGGAATATGCCGGCCTGTTAATTTTGCTGAAATTACTTTTTTATCCAGATCCAATCTAGTATTATTAGAGGGGGCGAGGTTGGGCGACTGCCTTGGATACTAAAAACAAATAATATTTGAAAGAATAATTTGAAAAATACGCAAAATAAAACTCTTTGTTAAAACTTTTTTTGAAAAAAAAATGTCATTTGTAGGGGTGCAGGGAGAAAACCATACCCAAGTTTCTATGATTAATAAAACCGCAGCCGCCCCTGCCTCTATTCTCCCAAATTATTTTCTCGTCCTTTGGCCATTTCCAGATAAATGAAAAATGCCACCATACCATTTGTTACAATTACTTTTTTACATACAGATCCGGCTTTAAAGGGCGCGAAGTTGGCTATTGCTAATGACACTAAAATCTAAGGGGACAAAACATATGCAAGATAAAATAGTAACCTCTCCTCCCCTTTTTTCTTTCTTAAGAATATAGCATTTGTAGAGACGCAGAAAAGAACTTCGCACAGGGTGACATGGATAATAAAGTCGTCTTTGCCTTTATCTTTGCAAAAAAAAAATATATATATATATATATAATCGTCTTTTACCCATTCTTACGTGTTTTGCCGCCCCATCCTTTAGCTGTAATTATTTTTTTAGATCCAGATGTAAATTTCCGGGACAAATACATCGTGTGCCCCTGTAATAATCAAGCTGAATTTCTTTTTGTTTTTAATATTATCATACTCTAAAACTGCAAAATATCGATTATAATCAGTAACAAAGTCAAATGCATTCTAAATATCAGCTTTATGTAAACAGCATACCAAGTATGGGGCACCCCTAAATCAGGGGCCCCAGTGTCACGATCCAGATTTAGATTTATCAGATCTGATTTAATTAGACTCTGAATCTGTGTAATTAAATCGTCATAAAAGTCTCTAACAGTAACAGGGTTCCTTTCAGCTCAGATCCAAGTTTTTGAGTCTCATCCCAACCCTCCACAACCGTTCACAATTCTGATAATTGCTAATAGAAAAGAAGACAAGGAAAAACATTTAAACATAACTAAAACATTTCTGGGAATAGCAAATGGTATAAAAAATATTCTATTTAAATTACATGAAAATTATGTAGTAATACTAATTAAAAAAAAGTGCTTAGAAAATCCTTTGATCAAAAAATAATTTTTCTCGTTGAACTCAAAAGAGGATTTTGGGGGCCCCTTGCGATCGAGACCATCATGACCCCTTAAATTCCGCCCCTGAGAATATCAATAATTATACTTCCTAAGATGAAAACCTGTATAAAGCGGAATAGTTTTCGGTTCCTTTCGATTCCATTTTCAAGGTTTTAATGAATCAGTATTTGACAAAGCTGATTACTTAGTTCAGTATTACAGATTATCTGATTATATACTTTAAATTTTAGAAACTTAGAAAAAATTCACTTTGGAAATTTTCTTTTCGGAGGAGGGGGGGGCGCCAAAATCCATGTTTGCCCCGGCCGCCAAAAAGGCTAGTTTCGGCACTGTTACAAACTTCGACAGATATCTTGAAATGTCCGAAAAATGATGTTGTGTTTTACGAATGTCGATAGATATCCCTGAATGTTGTAATAGTAATATCATTATTACAACATTGGCCAATGTCACCAAATATTAAAAGTAAGGCATTAAAAAGTCAAGTTTTTTAAAATTGGCAAAATTAATAAATTTTATTTTTTAGAATACTATTTCTGTATTATGATGTCATAAGTAATGCAAAAAGCTCTTTTGAATGCTTTCTTTTTAAAACTAATTTTAAGTTATGTCTGTGAATATCGGCAGATGTTGTAAATTTGACGTTGTAAATTGGCCAATATTGCCGTGGATATTGGCCGATACCTCTGTGCTACCTGGGTTGAAATTTTACTCATTTTTATAGATATTGGCTATAACCTAATTTGCTTTGACGTTATATTTCTGATAAATTCGATAATTAAGGCAAAATTAATCTGAAATTGAATGAATATTCCTTATATTAAGGGGCTACTTCACTCAGACGAAAACACCCGCTCGCTAATGTTAATCCTATGGAGGAAATTTTTGAAGATATCTCGTTCGCATTTCAATATTTTTAAATGATTTTTTTTGCATTGGATAGCTGAGGTCAATCTTTATGCACGCTCCTTCCTACTTTTTCGATTACAAGTTTTTTTTATTAAGATACTTTCACTTTCGAAACCGGTTTTGAAAGTGAAAGTATCCTCAATAAAAAAAACTGCAACAAAAATCGAAAAAGTAGAAAAGAGCGTGCATAGAAATTGACCTCAGCTATCCAATGCAAAAAAAATCATTTAAAAATATTGAAATGCGAACGAGATATCTTCAAAAATTTCCTCCATAGGATTAACATTAGCGAACGGGTGTTTTCGTCTGAGTGAAGTAGCCTAGCCCCTTAATCAGATCTACTGCATACATGTCTAATCATTTCAGTAACAAATTAAAAAATAAACGAATTCGTCAACAGTATAATGCTTTCAAATGGAGCGATTTTTCAATGTTTTCACAAACAGCTGGTTTTTCATAGCCTCGAACCGAAAAGAAGTCTGAACTCTGCAAGGAACTCTGGTTGTGTTCAGGAAAGAAGATCGCGCGGCGCGCGCGCGATGGAGAGAAGGGTTATGGAGTAGGTCTTATCGGAAGTTTAAATAATTTAATATATTGAAATAATTTAATTATTTCAATTATTTTAAGCTTCTGTGGCTCGGATTAGGTGAAACTAGCGACTACACATCTTTATCCTCCAAAAAAAATGGATCTTATAATAGGAATATCTATTTTTATTTCATCATAATAAACCCCCGATACATTCATGAAAAGCATCACGTGATCAGATAGCCCGATCAGCGTTCATAACCTGCAAATTTTTAGCGTGCGCTGCGCGCGGGTGACTCATAAAAATTCTGTGGGCGATTTGATCACGTGATTGGGCTTTTTTGTGTCTTACTTGGTTTGGTAGGTTGATTGATACAGCTGTAGCAACATGATCGGATATCTGAAAAATTTAAAATTTTTAACATTCTAAAATGATTTTTTAAGCCTTTGAGCCAACATAAAAATAATAGAATACGAAAGTATGATGTGTATATATATATATATATATATACATCATATAGTTACATAACTGCTGTCAACTTATATGTCTATAAAACTACAGCACCTACTAAAACTGATATATTAGTTTAGTTGATAGCAGTTACATAAATATATATATTGTACAAAACAATGCATATAATATTATAAAGTTTAATTTTCTATAACCAGTGCACCTTTAACTAACAAGGGAAAGGACGTTCGGATCACCGAATTCCTGAAATACAGTATTGGTGGTTTCAATAAAATTAATGTAAACTCTAAAAAAAAAAAAAAAATTGGGTACTTTTTGGTTAACCAGGCACCAGTGAAACAAATATAAATATATTACACAGACATATATATATATATATACATACATATATACACAAACATATATGTAGATAAATATTTATTTATTTTTTTCACTGGCGCCCGGCTAACCGAAAAGTACCAAAAATTGTTATGTACTTTACTGACGTTTGGGTTGTCCTACACAGATGAACCTGAAAAGTATGTATGGATACAAAGTGAATGCTCGCCGTTTATTTCCGATTTTCTTCCCCTATTTTAATTAATTTAAAAATTATTTATCAGTTGTTTTATATTTTTTGGGGATAAATAGAATGTTGATAAATCTTTTAACATATGTTAAAAGATTTATTTATTTATTTATAATAGTAAAATAAAATCTTTGTTAAAATTTGATAAAAAAGCTTTTAAACATTTTATTAAAATATATTTTTCGATAACAACCTTGTTGAAACATAATTATTAATTTCTAAAAATATATTTTTCTTGAAATTCATTTTTTGATGTAAATTGCATTATTTATTATATTGCAATAAACATCATAAACACGAGAAATAAATGTTAAAATACTTATACATTCAGTAGAAAATTTATAAACACTCTAACTAGATTTTATGCATATTCATTACGAAACAAGATGGTAAACCACATGCATTTTACCTCTTTACAAAAATAGGTACTGATATTTCTAGTTTAAAATAATGTATATCTTTTACATTTTATTTTTATAATATTTTTTACATTGTAAAATATGCTTTGCATTCTATTCGTACTAAAAATTCACTGTTGAAGTAATCATTATAAAAACCTGGAGAAATTTGTGCAAATTGATTATATTTTCATTACTTATTTTACATTTGCTAAAAGAAAGAAAGAAAAAATAATAATGTTTAAATATTAAAAGGCACTGTAATGTAAAATTTTAATCGTAAAATAGCTGAATTTGTCGTATTTAATTAAATAAGTAATTGTTAATAATATCAAATTTTACTTTTATAAAATATATTCCATTAATCATGAAAAATGCAATCGGTTAACCGATAAAACATTTTTAAATGGAAAAATCAGACAGAAATTTTGGGGAATCGAACCGGGGCCTCCGAGATGCGATTTTTGAAATTGTGTTCGATTCAGCACCTTGGCGAAAAATTTTGGCGAAAAGCCTTGGCGAGAGCGGTGTTTGAGAGGAAATTCAAATATGGAACTCCGATAGCTCGTGTCTGGTCTCTGGCGTTCCTTTCGCTGTCGTCTGTTGATCTGTCGTGGATTCGGCAAAACTGTTGTGTTTACTGATTTTCTATTACTATGTCAACTTATTTTTGCGTCTGTTTTTGAATTTTTTTCGCGTTACACGTTTGTTTTACTAATAACAATAAATAAAGAATCGCTACTCCCACCGCCTTTTTTTTTTGTTTGTTTCTTGTGGGTTTATGCTGAACGAGCATATCATTTTTTTTTCTGAATTAGCTGTATTATTGTTATTGTATCAGGATATAGTAATAATATGTTTATATTTTATTTTTGTCGTTTTATTCTGTAGATTTTCACTGTAAAAGATATTTTGACACATTTAATATCTTTCAACGGATGGTGTGCTTTGTTGTCAATTGTAAAATAAAATGCTTAAGAGTGAAATTGAGCATAAATATTTCTGGAAAAATTTTAAATATCTTGTCACAAGACTAGAACCAGAAAATTTCATAAAAATCTTTCAAGAATGCAAGTTAAAGAATTGTTTATTAAATATAAACATTTGTTAATAATAAAAGTTGATTTTGTACTTAAATTCTGCCTTTCAATATAACTTATATGTTTCTTAATATTAAAGGTAAAATTAGAAATAAAATGCAATTGAAAAAACTTTTAAAAGAAGCGAAATTATTCCTTGAAATAATTTTTTTTGGCTAATTCTGGTGTTGACATGAGAAAAAAAAGGTTTCGAATTTTATTTCTTTCATGCTTAAAACTTTTTTTATTCAAAATTAATTGGTGAATTCAATTAAAATTTAATTATACTTTTCATATTTTTATTTTAAATCTTTAGATGAAAAAAGTGTGATAAATGTATCATAAACTGTAATACTGTAAAAGAAATATTTCAAAATTGTCAGCAAATACTGTATAGATTTTTAAGAAAGGTACTATCCAGCAAATTTATTTTCTAATAGAGTAAAGCCTGTATAACAAAATCTTGCAATAAACTGAAAAAAAAAAAGAGAGAGAGATGGTCCAGCGCCCCCCCCCCCCCCCCCCCCCAATAAAAAAATAAAATTAAAGTACTTTTATAGGTACATATAAAAGTACCTACCAGTAATAAAGGTACATATATTACTGGTTAGCCGGGCGCCAGTAATATATGTACATATATAAACGCATATGTATAGACACACACACATATATACATACATATATGTGTGTATGTATATATATATGTGTGTGTATATATATATACATGTATTAACACTGGCGCCCGGCTAACCGAAAAGTACCTAAATAAATGAAATAAATAAATACAAATATTATACAGTCATACCTTATAAGATGAAAATAACCTGTATAAAATGGAATTTTTCGCTGGTAGTTTGCACTTCAGGTTTTATTGTATCATACTTATGGCAGGGGGCCCTGTATAGGAATTATTCCCGTCGCCCATGGTTTCTTTGTGTGGCCCTGATATCAAGACACATTTTAATGGCTCAAACAGAAAAAATTACATGGTGGAAGGGTATTTGTAAGTCAATAACATACCAGGTGAATGGAATGGATACGTTGAAGTGCTTTTAATTCTGCATACTCAAATGGGTTGTTTCTTCTTTTGTATTAATTCATTCTAAACTGAGAAATCTATTGCAAAATTGCTCTGCAAAAAAAGAAATTGTTGTACTATGGTGAACTATGATAAAGAAAATGAAGAGTGCAATGACATATTTTAATAATGTAATTTGTAATTATCAATATTAAGTAATACACAGTATGTACTATGTAGCAGTAGCAATGCTTACATTTGACCACAGTATATCAGTATTTTTAAGTAGATTTCCTAAGAAATACTACCTATTGCATTCTCCCCTATGTTGCAAGTATATATTTTTAATAATGTCAAATCTATAAAACTGCATATCATAATGATATTAAATTGCAAATTATAAGCTGCATATGGGCAAAAATCAGTTTTACATCCATGGAAACTAATTTTTCTTAGAAATAGCAAAATTGTTTTTCTCTCATCGTATCCTTTCATCTAGTAGATGTACCTGAGATTCCTAGCTCCTGTGATAAAATAAAATAAAAATATTTTGGTGCATTTTTCACTCATATGAATTATTTTGTCCTAATAGTTAAGTCACAATAATTGCTTGAAAATAATGGTTTATTAATTATTAAGTATCTAAAATTTATTTATAAACTAAAATGGTTGTTGGCTGTTGTTGTAAATGTTTTAGTTTTGGTAATTTCATGCTCAGTTATTTTATCATGTAAATACTAAAATGCACAAAAGATTAACAATACGCTGTGATCTAAAATACATCCTGATCCTTCAAACTATCATATTAAAAAATATATAGTTTGGAAACCAAATTTAAAATTAAATTCTTGCAACGAAAATTGTTGCATGCTGCATGAAATGTATAAATAAATGAATGATTGAATGTATTATCATAGGCTTTTGGCAAAATTCAGGATTTTATAAACTTTCATTAGTGTGGAGTGAATTTTCCTTTCCCTCTGGATTTGCACTAATGGCTGGTTTCACCAATACAAAAACCCCAGAATTCTTCCCCCCTCCTTCCCTGTCACACACAAGGAAAAAGTGCTAATTTGGGTAGACAAAAATCAGTTTTTAAAACTTTTTCAATATGTTAGGTAATTTGCTTAAATAATCTTTAATAACGTCTGCAATTGCTCTGTGTAGAAGGCTATATATTTGTTGGCACATGTTTCAATTTATTTTTCTGTTGTAGAGTGATTTCTTAGAAGTACATTATTCATTTTACATTTCTTTGTTTAAAAATGTTATTACTTTTGTAATTATTTAAAGAAATAACTATATAATAATAGTTAAATTAGTTAATAAAAATTTTAACTATATAAAATAGTTAAAACTCAAATTATATTCCAGCAGAGAAAATACAAAAGTGATTTTTAATAAAATTTCTTCTTGTAGAAATCTTGAATTGTAGAGAGTTTCCCTTTATCTTAAAATGCGAAATAGGGACACATCTAGTTATACATTATTTTAATAGAAGACATCACAGAATTGTACCACTCATTGGTTCTTAAACATTTTGCTTCTAATGAAGCATAATGAATACAAGTGTAATTGCAATTGTATTTTCGCTAGCATTCAGTAGGGAATATAAATAAGTGGTTTTAAAATATTTATTACCTAATATTGCTAATATGATTTAAATATGTTTAGATATAATCAAATAATTCAAGTAATATATCATTTCCTAAATTTAATTATGACTTTGCTATATGATTCATCAAAAACATTTTGAGCTCTGTCTCTGAAATTTAAAATGTCAACACTTTCCCAATATAATTTGATAATAATAACAACATAATATCCCCCTTTTTTTTTCTTTAAAAAAAAATCAATAATAATAATAACAAATAGACATATATACGAGAATACTGAATTTAATGGAATTTATTTTCTAAATTTCACAATATTGAATCTATATCCATGATATATGTATATCTACACTAAAAAAATATAAGAAAATGAAAGAAGTATCGTTTATTGTTAACTGATTATGATACACTTTCCAGATTTGTAACTGATGATGTAACAGGAAATCTTTAAACTGAATGAATCATTATAATGGTTTAATGAACAGAGTAAAAATTATTAAAATGTGCTAAAAAAAAATAGAGGGGACGAAACTTTGATACATTTACGAACTCATTTTTGGCTGTACATGCATGAAATTAAAAGAAAATACTAGTTAAGTGCCAAAGTATCGAATAACGTTTTTCATTTTCTGTGAATACAGATGTCGATGCAGGTTTTTTTAAGGTTATCTTAATTTTTAAATGGTCTGGAAGGGGTTTTAACCATAACCTCTCCTCCCTCCTTTTTTTTCTGTGTCAGTGAGTGCATATAGTCGATTTTGAATTACAATTCATAAGTGAATCTCTGAAATCGTACTTAAATGAAACTGTGGATTGAAAGTTTCAAATATAAAGTAAAATGAAGATGTGATTTGAATAGTGGGTGTTGGGGCCCCTGATCTGCAGAATTGCATGTTTTAATCAATATTTGTACTGCTTCGTTATGTATAGAAGTGTTTTTTCACAGATGAATTATCAAACATTGCAAATAAAAAAGTGACATCCTTTGGAACAGCATTTGTAATTTTAAAAAGAAAGTTCCTTCATCTGAATGGGGAGTGCCTGAGATTACCATTTATAAATGAAAATACATGCTCTTTATTAAAAAAAAAAAAAAAAAAAAAAAAAAAAACTGTTGATTGAAAATTTAACTTATTTAAATCAACTGATTTAAACCAGGTCAAGCTTGTAGTATGTAGTTAAGATTTTAAATGTAGTTTGATATCCTGCTATTTAATTATAGGGTAGATGTGCCAGTAATGGACACCCTTAAGGAATTTCTTTAAAAAGTATTTTTTAATTAATTATTACAGAGTTTCCCCAGGTATAAAAAAAGGCAGGGTGCTGCTGGTAAGAAAAAGGCACTTTTTTATTCTTAAGGGCACTTTTTGGATTCTTGAGGGCATTTTTCAGATTCTTAAGGGCACTTTTTTTAATTGTTAGAGATTTTCTTTTGGTTTTTAAAGCCACTTTTGATATTTAAAAGTCAAAACACTCTTGTTAAGACAACACTGAGTCAGTTTTTACTATAAAAGCAAATTTTTTTAATGCAAAAAGGAAAAAAGACACCTTTTTTTACTGAGGGGCAAGAAGGGTGCTATTTTGTAAACCAAAGGGCAGGCAGGGTGCAGCACCCTTCTGAAACTGTCTGGCGTAAACTCTGTTATTATATTCCACGTTTTTTAATGTTATATTAATCTACCAACAATATTTAATCATGCTCATAGTCACATTTCCCAATGTGAATCTAAATTTAATTGTAAATAACAGAGATATATCAAAACACCCTAAATTCCAGTAATGGACACCCTCTGTTCCAGTAATGGGATACTCTCTGGTCCAGTAATGGACACCCCACAATAAATAATAGATAATTGATATTATGATTGTATTTAAAACTAGAATTTAAAGAAAGCATATTAATGAAATAAAATAGCAATTTTCAAATAAATTTAACAATTAGGATATCAATAATTAAATAAAATATTTATGAGAATAATTCACTGTTTATATTAATTGTCACTATCACAAGATCAATATTTTAATTATTGAGACATAGGGGGGGGGGGGGTTAGAAGGGTTAGTTAAAAAAAAATCTGAGTACTACTGCATGGAATTTTATTTCCTATTAATTTTAATAATTTAAACTTCCTGAAACTGCTTGATATATTATTTTTTGTAATTTATATAAAAAATATCAAATAAATGAAAGTATGGATTGAATGTTTTTTAAATACTAAATAAAATTATTTCAAAATAAAATAACAGAATTGAGATTTGAGCCCCATGATCTGCAGATTTACTAGTTTCATTGCTACTATAATTTTATTTTATTTTTAATGTATGCTCTAGTTGTTTTGTCAGAGATGAAAAATCAAACATTTAAGATAGAAAATAGATTTTTAATAACTTATGTGACTTAAAAAATTGTCTTTATTTAAATGGGGAGAGCTTGAGCCCCATGAGCTCCTCATTTTCCTGTGCCCTTAAACATTATTCTCTGCTTCCTAATTGAATGTTGATTGCTGTATTATAAAGTATGCTAGGCACGATTTAAAAAAAATATTATTACATTCTAGTAAGTGAAACTTAAAAAATTAAATGTAATTACTTAGCTTTTCAGTTAAATAAAAAAAAATTATGCACTATGAAAATTACTGAAATTGCTTTTTTAGTAACGTCCACATGGGGTGTCCATTACTGGAAATTGACTAATTAAGCATTCCAGTAATGGACCATGGTCTTAAAATCTGAAAAATAAATGAAATTTTGTAAATAGACATTGGTACATAAAATTCAAAGTTTTCTATTACTATTAAAACAAAAACATGCAATTTTTTCAAGAAAATAAAAAATATATAAATTAATTAAGTGAAGCCAGCTCTTAGCATTTTCATTAAGATTTTCACAGAAAAACAGTGGAACTGTGAAACATTATTTTCTGCTTCTTGATTGGTTTAATTAAGAGTGTCAACGATAACCCAGATTATAAAACATGGAAGAGGGAGTAATAAAAAAATATATCAAAAGCTAAATTTTTATTGGTTATTTTTTTATAAACCAAAAACTTTGAAGGCGGCCCATTACTGGCACATCTACCCTATATAATGAAATTAGTTTTAATCTAGGCTAGTTTATTTAGAGATGAGTTTATTCTGTAATATTCTGAGTTTATTCTCTGATATTGTAGAGTAAAACAGTAATAAATTAAATAAAAAGTAGCATTTATAATAGTTTTTAATCATTACATTAAAAAAAATATTTTATTAATTGAAAACCTGCATTCATAATATTGTTTGAATCATTTTATTTAAAATTTTTTTTTTTTTTAAATATTACTTTTAAAAAGCTTCACCAGCATTTCATATGTTTGAATTTCTTTTACCAAAAGAATCATTATTCAAATTTATTCTTTATGCAACCATATTTTGAAACCATAACGTTTCATTATTAACCAATAGATGGCGCCTGTAGTACATAAATAGGTTTGTTTACAAACGATAACGTTGTTTACATTTGTTTCTTTCTATCAAGTAGTTGTGTTTTATTAGTAAGATTTAAAATATCATATCTTTAATAGAAATCGGTTTATTTACTTATTTTATAGTACAAAAATTGAATCTTTAATTTAACTTCTTACTTTTTAATGACAATTTTTTAACTGTTTTATATGTTTTCAAAAGTAAACACACTCAATTGCATGAACAGTTTTATGCCTAAATTAATAAATTTACGTATAATGGCTCAGTAACACGTGGTAAGTTTTGCATATGAGCAATGTTATTTAAATTATTCATAGTTTTACAGAATTTCCCTTTTTTTGTTTTGTTTTTATGCTTTTTAAAATGGGTTGTCCTGTTTGCTTTCAATTTTCAGTGTATTTGAAATAACGTTTTTTTTTTTTTTTTTTTTTTTTTTTTTTAACTAAGAGCAGCAATAGGAGGGTGCATTTTTTATTTAATTCTGTTTGCCTAAGTCCTGTTAAAATTTCCCACATGTTTCATGTGACAACAGAAAATGTAGAACAGTTTAAATTGTAAATGTATTTAAAAAATATATACATCACTTTATTTGACAAATTTTTCTGTTTTAATGTTTAGAACTATAACAAAATAGAACATGAGTGAATTTTGAAAAACAGTCTGCTAAATCATATACAAATATCATATGAATTGTAAATTAAAAAAAATAAGCAGAATTAAAAAAAAAAAAATCATTTTGCTTGTTTATAGAGATTAAGTAAAGGCTGTTCTTGCCTCAGAATTTATCATTAACCAAATTAGTTTTCTTGTTTACAAGATAATTAGGGTGATTAAGTAAAGTTTGCCAAAACTCTGTTTCAGTGGGGGGGGGGGGGGGATGGTGCAAAAAGATTTTTTAATTAGATCTAATTCTCATAAGTGCTTGCTTATGTAAACCAATAACAGCCCATTGTGTCTTCAGGTATTCTTTATTTATGTTATCATTAATTGATAATTCAAACAGTTGTAGCAGTATTAATCAAAACAAAGCACTTAGTTATAACAATAACTGTTTATTATTTGTAGTGATAAAAATAAAACCAGATAGTATCACTAAATTTTACTATAATAGAAGTTGTATTGGATCTGTATGCAAAACAATCTTAAGATTTCTTTTTTTGTTTATAATATCTTTGATGCTTTCATTTGTTTCTGCATGAATAAAGAATATGATGAATTCCAGTTAACTGAAAGTATGTATTGAAGTGTGATTTTGGCCAAATAAGCCTAAATTATATATCTCAAAATACAGTACAATATCTTTATTACATTCCTTGGTGCAGAAGTTGTGCAGATTATAAATTTCATTGTTAAATTTACTTTATAAACATGTTCCAAATGTGTCTGGACAAAATAATTATATAATAATTCATTATTTTCCCCTTTAAAATTTTTTTATTGTAATAGCAATTATTTCATTAAAGTGCTCCAAATTAAGGAGATCGAGTTGAACTAATGAATAAAATTTAGTCTTTTAAAGAGCAGCATTTTTTTTTTTTTTTTTTAAACAATGTGGGAATGCAAATGCTTCTTAAATACAGAATTCATTGTTTATGTCTGAGAAGTTGTATGATATATAGAGAATTGCATTATATAGACTCGTGTTATAAAGATCTTATACTGTATTATACAATATAACATCTTTGTTCTGGACACTTCTGTAATCCAAACATTTCAGAACAATTATTCTTTTAGTTTTTATTTTCAACTCAGAATTTTTTTCTCTATTTTTTTTTTTTTTTTAAATTGTTATTACTTTAGACTAAAGGTGTCACTTCAAAAATGATTCTGTATGTGTCCTGTAATAGCAATAAAAAAAATAAAGCTTATCTAAAAAATTTCACTTCCAAATTTGTCGCAATTTGCAAAAAAAAAAAAAAAACTCTCTAAAAGCCACACACATAACGATGGAATCGCCCATTACACTCTTCTTTATTTATAATTTATTTTCTACTTTTAACTCTTTAAAATAGCGCTTTGGCATATTTTGGTGAACATTTGTCACATAATTAAATCCATTGTTTTTTTTTCAACTCCCACACAATTGCACGAGTTACAGAGTATATTTGGTGATTTAATCCGCGTGGTCACTAATTGAAAAATGTCTTAATATTAATGTATCAATTTAAAATTAAGTTGTAAAAATATTAAAATGTATTGTCATTGGAAACACACCTTTGTACATAATTTATATAATTCTAGCCTCTCAAGAAGTGGGTTAAAAATCTATTGCAAAAATCCATGCATAAAAAAAATATTAAATCAAATAAACTAACAAAAAAATATTTTGAAAAAACTACCGAGCGAGACTATCTATTGGGTACTTAGTATTTCTCTTATCATGATGATTTTGGATTAAGAAGTTATAGTATATAAGCAATAAGCATAATAGAAATAATAAAGTATTTGATTGTTTAAGTTCCTTAAGAATGTAAACACTTATTTATTTAACAATTTCCAAATGCCTTAAAATCACTTGCATTTGGCAAAGAAAAAATGTTTCTTGTCAAATCGCATCTTTTTAACATAAAATATTTAAAAGTATTTTTTTACATAAATAGTTTCATTGGAATTTTTTTTTCAAACTAATTTAAGTATGCGCTTTAAGGAAACCTTGACAATCATTATCTTCTTTTCAGATGTCACAATACTGCTTTTCATTTCTGCATAAGTTCCACTATGAGTCAGCTTTTTTTCCTTTATACCTACCTACATATACAACTTTGGACAAACGACAAAATTTATAATTTTTCATTAAACAGGGCTACAACCCTTAATGAATGTCTTATAATGGACAAAAATGAAATCCGCTGAAATTAAATACCAACAAAACTATAAATATATAGTTTTTTTAATTGCCATTTTCCCAGTGGTTGATCAATCGAAAATCTAAAAATTAATCTTTAAAATATCATTGGCCTGTGATTAACAATAATTCTTATAAAAATATTAGTTGAAATAAGCTAGATGGAAGTGGATTAATTTAACTTATTGTAATTGTCTCCAACTAATCAAAAACTAAATATTTATACTTTTTAATAAAAAAAATTCATATAATGGCTTCTCTTACAGCAGATGGTTGACAACAATGTAATAACAGGTGCACTAATATTCAAACAAAAATATTATGTCTAGTGCTACATATAAAACTGGTTTCTGTTTGAAATGGCACAATATATCAAAAATTTGATCAACTACTGGCGGGGTGGTGTCACCCTACGTATTTGTATACGGGTATATATATATATAATAGTGCTAAATTTATAACACTTCCGGAGTGAACTCATCCGGATCATGATAATCTTCCTTTAAAATCAGCCATTTTATTTTTAATTTTTTCAATAAAACTGCATAAAATTAACCTTTAAAGAAAGATGTGAAAAACAAAAACAACTTGAGTTATGAGCTATATCAAAATATGCATGTTTTTGTGCATGTCTACGAAAGCTGGCTCAATCCTTTTTTGTCAGAAAATGTGACTAAAAGTGTGCTATTTATCTGTTTGATTTGTGAATATTCTCACCAAAAGAGTTGCTTCTACATTTATACAAAGTAATCTTGAGCTCTATGAGCATGTCAGTGCGTAATATCCACAGCCAACAAAAGAGGCAAACTACAATACTTCTATTTCACATGATTAAGATAAACTAATTTCCATACATTGTTGAACTGTTATGTTATCAAAATAGACTGAAAAGTAGTTGGAATGGTCTCTTTTGCTGACTGTGCTAATTATGCTACAGTTGGTATGAAATAGAGATGAGATGGGCTCAGGTTCTGTTTTCATAACAATCCTTCTGAGTCGGGCTCAAAGTGAAAATTTTATCTATTCAGAAATATAAAAAAATCCCTAACGGCTCGGACTACAGGCACAGGTAGATTTCGAAGGTGCAGGCCGTGGGATGCCTGTCTGTTGGTAATTGTGGAAGAAATGAGCTTTTTGCCATGATGCAGCAGTTGAAACTGCCCACTTCGAAACCTAACTTGTTTGCAGGCAGAGCCAGCAGGGATTTTGTCAAAGAATGGCCCTACATTTTTTATTTTCCTATAAATTTGATATTCCTTGAATTACAAAACAATGACAACATTTATATGACTGTAGTGCCTGGGAAATTGACACAATATGCAATTTTTATTACCATTATCGGAGAGGTAATTTTTATTTATCAGAAAACCTGAAACGCTATTTGATTTCTTAGTATTTCAAAAGAATATTTCCAAATTCGGATGCATTTACTAATAAATGAATTATATCTTGAGTTATAAACGATTGTCGTCACAGGAAGACAGTTTTTTTCCCTTTCCTCTGGTGTCGTGACAGTAATAATTCTAGTGCTGACAGAATGGAAACTAAACTTGAAGAGGAAATAAAATATTTTATAAAGAAAATTGCAATATTTCTAGAAAAAATTTTGTTTACATCCATAATATAAACATGTCTGAACCTGAAAATGGACTTTCAAAATATAAACAAAAACATTATGAACGATGTGGATTTAAAAACTCTGTTTTCATCCTGTACAAAGTATTTTTATTGAAGCTGCAAAAGAAAGTTACCAACTTGATAATCTCAGAAAACGAAAAAAATTCATTTTCACTCATTTTCGAGTATTAAGAAAAGTATTGGATTATTTGAATCGAAACTCAGTTTTCTTCTGATTCCGAAAATGTAAATTTTGTGAAAATCAGACCTTTTTTTATACCTAAAAATAACCTTTTTTAATTTTTGACTAAAAACTGACCCGTTTTGAATCAAATGATCCAGACATTTGAGGAGGTGGTATTAAATTTACTTCCACTTCGTGTAAATCTCTCTATTTAATTTCCGAAAGACAAAGCGTTACCAGAAGAAGGGTTTCGTACAGCGATTTTGCATTCCGTATTATTTGTTGACGGGACCGGGCAATGCCGAGTGGATTTGCTAGTATTAAAATAAAAATTTTAATAGTAAAATTTAAATAAACTTTCTTTTTAACCCCTTTTTTTTAATTAAAAAATGCTTTGAGTATTTTCTTAATATCTTAATATACATTATGTTATTTAAACACAAGTAGATATATGAAATGATCATTTATAATAAAATTATAGTCAAATGATAACAGAAAATTTTTAATAAACTTCCTTTATTTGAAAATTCAAGTTACAGAAATAAAACAACAAAATATTGTTCTATATTATAAATATTATCATATAACAAATTTATTACTGAATATAATGATATACTACATATCAGAAATAAAATACATAAATAACAGTTTGGCATGCTAATGATGATGGCACGATACTCAGCAGAAAACTGTATTTTATTAGCCTGCAAAAACAGGTATGTATTAATCTAATGGGAGAAACAAGTTATTAATAATTTTCAGTTATTATAATTAAAAAATGAAAAATAATAACATCAAAGCCAAGCACTGGCATGCTTAAAGAAAAGAAAGAAAAACAAATTTCAGTCTATTATTAAAATACATAAATTAATCAGCGAGATGAAAAGAAATGTCTCATTCAAACTGCAAAGAATATCTGTGGATTTGAAGATATCAGAAATACAAGTAGTTTTAACTCCAGTTCCAATAAAAAGAAAAAATATTACTATATTATATTTTATTTATAGTGCAGTATGTGTTACAGCCACTCATTAATTAAACAGGGGTCGATGCAGGTTTTTTTTTTTCTTGGGGTCCATTTTGTGAAATTTATTATATTTTTGTGAAAAATAACATTTTATAATGGAAGTTGAAATCCAGTTAATCAAATTCAAACCAAGCATTTATAAACAAAAACTTTTTAAAATCCTTTTGGTGAAGTTTTCTTCTCTGGTGAACTTGTTTGTTTACAAATTACATTTTAAAACATCACAAAACAATAAATAAATAATAAATAGCAAGTTTTGTCAAATTGATTTTTGTGAAGGTTCCCATTTTATTAAATTGATTTTTGTAAAGGGGCCCTAAATAGGCCCCAAATTTTGCCTGGATCAACCCCTGTTAAAGAAACTTATCGATGGAAAGAAAATTGGCATGATAGGGTTGTTTTCAGAAAAAAAACTCACTAAATATTTAAAAAAGTGCATGGAATTATTCATTAAGTGGGAATTGGGGGGAGGGTGTGTTAAAGCAACTTTTAACTTCAAACTGATTATAAATTTCATAGCATTATATTTTTTATCACATTTGCCATTCATTAAAGAAGCAAAAAAGTAGAATTATATCGAAATGTACGTAAAAAAAAAGTATTTGTATATGCATAAACTTTTTAAAAAAAATTAACACATTTCTTGTAATCAAATAAAATTATAAAGTGGTGGTGTTACTGCACAAACCTTTATTTTTTTCCCCAAGTTTGGTGGTGGGGGGGGGGGGGGATAAAAAAAATAGGGCTATATCTGAATGAGCAATTTAATAGGAAGCTACTACAGTATTATCTTTATTTTTTACAGATAAAATGCGAAAATGCTACTTTCAAGGTTCCATATGTCTATATTAAAATGACATGTTTAAAGGAAATCCAATGTTAAATATCTTCTTTAAAAAAGACAACTATAATTGTTATTCTAGTATGTTTTTAATGTTTTTTTAATCGTTTATGTAATATTTTCAGGAATACTATGGCTAATATGACACATAATGCAGTAAATAAATAAAAAATCAGAAAATTTATCCCCAGTGTTGAATTCAGACATTTTTCTCCGGAAGGGATTTCTGTGGCTCCGGGAGGGACATTATAAAGCTCTGGAGGGGAAATTGTACTTTTTGACCATTAAAAGCATAAAATCTCAAAACTTCTAGGGAAGAGGGGGGGACATTTTTTCAAGGGCCACCCCTTGAATTCAACACTGTTTCCTCCTTCCCTTGATATTCAATATTTTTTTTTTTTTTTAACTTATATCGGAAAACATACAACACATTTGCATTTATTATCTCGAAACATTCACTGCTGTAGTTTTGGGATGGTCAATAGCAACGCACACCTGACAATGTTTGAATTTCAGTTTTCAAAAATTGCATTTTTGTTAAATCACTTGGAGTAAACAATAAAGTAATTTGAGTAAAATAAATTATGAAGAGTAATAGTTAAATTCCATTTTTAAGAATTAATTTTCAGCTGCCTGTATTACAAGCAAAGCAACAAATTAAATGTTTAATTGCTTTACATAATTTATAAACTTATTTTCTCATGGATTTAGGGAGACAGTAAATTAACAATTTAATTAATAAAGAAGAGAAATATGAAAATACGAAATATGAAAGTACCAAACAACAAACAATGTAGAATGTAGTATTTTAAAATCTCTCTTTATTATGCAACAAACTAAATATACGTTGAAAAACTACATATACTTACAGTCAATATACTTCATTGATTGACATTATATTTACCACAGTTCCTGCTTGTCAAATTTGGAAGCAAAAATAGCACACGTCCAAGGCCCAAATTAAAATTTCTTGCAGAAGATCACAAATGATAGTCAATTACTATAGTAAAACTACGCATGAGTGATCTCCTGAGAGCAACATATTCTGGGACCAGTAGATTCACCAGACAATCCCTCTTGCACCATTCATGAATTTTGAAAGTTTTCAAACTTTTTCTGAAAAAAAAAAAAAAAAAAATGAAGTTTTCCAACTTAAAACAATCCTTGTTGAGAAAGGGATGGGGTGGGGGGGGCTACAATAATTCATGTAATGTACTACTGATTAATTATTAAAGGAAATTTCAAAAAATAAACAACTAATAAAATTTTTAAAAGAATAAGGAATGGTTTAATAATTAGTAATAACAACAAAATGTAAAAACTGTTTACTTAAAAACATGTTTGTTCACCTTAACAAAAGTTAAATTTTATATTTGTGTAGTTATCCTGAGTGTTTTTTTTTTTTTTTTTTTTTTTTTTTTTTTTTTTTTTTTTTTTTTGTAGGGGAGGGGGGGGGGGGGCAGATGGCTAAGAAACTAAATACAATCTAAAATCTCTGCAATATTTTAGATATATTAGGATTGATTCATTGAAAAAATTAACACATTTAAAGCTGATGAATAACAATGCAAATCATGTACAGAGATTGCTATGATCAGTCAATTATATGACAGAGAAAATAGAAGTTTAAAAAATATATATATCAGATTAAGATAAGCAATCATGGTAGTGGGGAATATCAGGAAAACAATATTTCTTATTTTCATGTTGTCATACAAGAGTACACATATAGTACACACTGCACCCTATAATTAATGAAATGTATTAATAATATAATGAATTTAATAATTTTTAATTTACTTTAAATTTTATACATAATTTAATAAATAATTGATTAATAATTATAATGAATTTAATAATTTTTAATTTATTTTATTTTAAATTTTATATATAATTTAATAAATAATTGATTAATAATATAATGAAAGAAATTAATACATTATTACATTACATACATAATTAGAAATTTAAGTTGAATGAGCAAGAATATCGATTTGAAAATCACAGGTTTTAAATTAATTTATTAATAAGATTCAATATTTTATATTGGATGTAAGAATTTATTTTTACAGTACCATAGTATTCGTTGAAACTATTCTATAGCAGTTGTTTTACCAGATGACTTAAAGACAAGAACACTGGAATAAGTAATTGATATTTCCATTTTAAATGTTGCATGAAATGTATATGTAGAAATAAAGCACTATTCAGTGTTTTGATATCACAGCAAAAAGCATGGTTAAAACAGAGTAAAATATCACTGCATTAAAAACATGCTAATTCTGCACGCAATAGATAATAATAAGGAACTGCATTTGATAAAAATAAATATATTTTTTACATTACATGTGAATGCTTATTCCAAAATTAAATAAGAACCTTTCCAATCAGTCTGATCATTCATTTTATATTAAATATGTCCAATCATTCATTTTATATTAAATTTCAGAAAAACAAAGCAAGTCTGCAACAAAACGACATAATTTATATATGCAATAACAATATTAAAAAATTACCTTTACATGTTCGGCTTTGCAAGTTTTATTCGAAAGTTCGTATTTGTAGCTTTCTGTATTTCTTGCACAAAAGAGCACACTTCATCAGAATTTTGGAAGGACGTTCTAATAACAGCAAATTGTTTAGCTGTGGATTTTTCGTCAACTGTAAAATTATAGTTTAGACTCTCCAATAATGATACTGTGAACTCAGCTATTACGAAAAAATAAAGCTAACGGATTCACGCAAAAATCACAATCACCATGCGGTAAGCACATGTAGTCGTCCAGTCCAGATGCTGCTGCTGATCTGAAAATCTTGTGCAACCCTACGCGCAGGACTCTCGCCAATGTTTTTCACCAAACTTTTTCGCCAAGGTGCTGAATCGAACACAATTTCCAAAATCGCCTCCGAGATGTCGCTGTGTGTCCTTCACCGTGTGGTGTAGGACACACAGCGACATCTCGGAGGCCCCGATCGAACCCGCAATCTCCAGAATCAAGAGCAGTGCTCTAACCATTCGGCTATCAAGTTCACTTTACAATTTTAACAAAATATCATTAAAATACGCAAATTAGTCAAATGAAGGCCCGCGTTCATTATCATTGATTTGGACGTCCAAATCAATGATAATGAACGCAGGCGATTCAATTTCAGTCACAGTATAGACTCACTCTATATTTAAATCTCCATCGCCCGCGCGCCGCCTGATCTTCTTTCCTAATCAGCCCCTAGGTGATCACGACCACGAGTACAAAGAACATTTCTTTTAAGCAGGGCTCCTTGCTTCAATCAACCAATCGACCAGTATTGTTTGTAAATACTTCTCTACTCTATGTTCATGATATTATTGAAGCTAAATTTTTTACTTTTGTAATCTTTTTTACGATTACTTTCACTTCGGATGTATTAAAAAATGCGAGTAAAGAAAATTCAAACTTCTTTCCCGGAAGTTAGTTTTTGATATTAGATATGTTTCACGTGTGCGTTCATTGACATTTGCGGCATTCCATGCTGAAAAAAGACTTTTGTAGAAAACTGTTCTGTGACAATATAAAATTCTACTCTATATTTATTTCTGTCTGGTGCAACGTTTCTAGAAATAAAACAGAATTTAGTATGCCTAAACCAGGATATTATGCTGTGCGAGTGGGTAAAAAACCAGGCATTTATAATAACTGGACCGAATGTGAAATGCAAGTTAAAGGATTTCCTAATGCGAAGTATAAAAAATTTCCTACTTTAGTACATGCCAAAAATTATATGAACGAAGGTTTAAAATGTCAACCTGTGCAAACCGAACCTTTAAGGAAAGAAGTTGAATTGGTAAAAGAAAAACCTTCATGTAACGATGTTGATTCTGAAATCATAAATTTACTCTATGATTCAGTTTTTTTAAGTGATTGTGGTTTCGATGAAGGTACCATACCTGTGATAACTACTGCATCTGATATGGTTACATCCATGTCTGAAATAACATATCCTAGTTCTTCAAAAGGTAGTTTTTACGCTGTTCATAGAGGTCGAAACCCTGGTGTATATAAAACATGGGCTGAATGTTCTTTCCAAATTAATGATTATAGGAATGCTTCTTATCGCAAATTTGATACAGAAGAAGAAGCTTTGCAATATGTTAAAACTGGTGGCATTCAGAAAGCATCAAAACGTGAGCTGAACAATTTAGAAATAGAAATCAGTAATAAAGTTGTTAAAAGACAAAAAATTAATACTACTACAAAAATTGATTATGTGTTACAAAATACTGAAGAATCAGTTGTAGTATTTACAGATGGAGCTAGCTCTGAAAATGGAAAAAGAAGATCTAGAGCTGGAATAGGTGTATACTGGGGGGATAATCACCCTTTAAACACTAGCAAAAGAATAGCTGGCCGACAGACCAATAATCGGGCTGAAATTTATGCTGCTGTGCATGCTTTAAATCAAGCCAAACAAATAGGAGCCAAAAAAGTTAAATTATATACAGACAGCCAATTCGTTATACATGCTATAACTGATTGGATTAAGAAATGGAAAGAAAATGGTTGGAAATTAGCAACTGGGAAAGATGTTGTCAATAAAGAAGATTTTGTAGCCTTAGATGCAGCGCAGACAGATTTGGAAGTTGAATGGATATATGTGAAAGCTCATGCACAAAATAAAGGCAATGATGAAGCAGATAGACTTGCAGTTGCAGGAAGTAATTTGATTCTTAAACCTGAAAACATCTCTGAATTTCAGAACTTTCATGTTGAATCCAGCAATGAAGAAGAATCTGTTAGTGGTCCATTTCTGTTATCTGACTCGTCAAATTCCAGTGATGATGTATTGCCACTTATTTTGCCGAGTGTTCAAGAAAAAAACCCATTGTATGCAGTTCATAGAGGTAGATGTCCAGGCATATATTCTACGTGGACAGACTGTGAGAAACAAGTAAATGATTTTCCCAATCCCAGTTTCAGGAAATTTTATTCCAAAGAAGAAGCTGAAGAATTCGTTAAATCTGGAAAACTGATAAAAGCACAGTTCAATATACCAAAATGTAAGGATGATGAATATGTTACTGTATTTACTGATGGAGCTAGTTCCTGTAATGGTCAAGAAGGAGCAAAGGCAGGAATAGGCGTGTACTGGGGTCCAGATAATCCACTGAATACTAGCATGAGGCTGCCTGGTCGTCAGACGAATAATAGAGCTGAAATTTTTGCTGCCGTTCATGCTCTTAGACAAGCCAAGCAATTAGGAATGAAAAATATACGTTTGTATACTGATAGTAAATTTGTCATTGATGGAATCAATGTCTGGATAAA
Source organism: Maratus michaelseni (assembly GCA_963931845.1). NCBI lineage: Eukaryota > Metazoa > Arthropoda > Arachnida > Araneae > Salticidae > Maratus > Maratus michaelseni. The sequence continues at coordinate 7,512,294 of OZ007590.1, read as the reverse complement.
AAACTGGAAAAAAAAAGATTGGAAAAATGCTAATGGTAAACCTGTAATCAATAAAGATGATTTTATGGCTTTAGATAATGCCTGTCAAGGACTTAATGTAGACTGGTGTTATGTAAAAGGTCACTCTAATAATCCAGGCAATAATGAGGCTGATAAATTAGCAGTTGCTGGTTGTAATAAATCATTATCAGATACAATAGTTTTGACATAAACTTTTTTTAGAACTATTCGGTTATATGTTGAATTTAATAGAAATAATAGCAGAAGTGTATTATCTATATTTGATTTTAAATACACTATGATATATACAAGTGGTATTTTGTATACTTTTGTAATTAATAATGCCATTAAATAAAAGTGCTATTAAGTGTAAATTAGAATAAAGTACTTTCATTGAGTCTGCATTATATATTTTTCTTTATAATTACGCTTTTGAATTTTTTTATCATTATTTAAATAAAAATACTGTGTACTTTTTTAGTTATATTCATCAGTGAGATTCTACAAATTTCCAAAATAGCAGCTAAGAATTGATTACTACCCTATTGATAAATGTTTAAGTTTAAATCATTAAGTGAAAAAAAATTAAATTATTTATCAAGAATAGTGCATACTATAATATAGAATTTATCATATCAACTGTATTTGGCAAATGATTGTGTTTGCTTTTCTACTGATTGCCAATGAATCAGTAGTGATTGCCAAATGAAGGTTTATCCAGCTCAGATTGAATTGCCAGACATTACTAATGGGGAAGGGTTGCAAGTGATATGTTTTCTTTAAATCTTAAAAATTATACAAAAAAAAAAAAAAAAGATTACTAGTAGTAAGTCATAGAAATATAGTCACTAGAATATTGATGTTTTTTTAAGGGTTTCACAAAGGCATGAAAGTCGTGCAATTTTGACATATTGTAAAACTGTCCAAATATACTGTTAAGTAGAACAGCTGTATTCTTGAACTGTAGAGTGTAGAGTACTTGTGCATAAGCTAAATATTGCAGATTCAATTTTAAGTATGCATATTTTCTAAGAATTAATTAAAGAAACATTTTTAGATAGGGAAAAAAAAATTATGTATTTGGTTTAAAGTATATATATAAATAAAAAGTGATAATTCTATTAGTTTATCTCATCTACACTAATAACAGAAAGTTTTTATCTGTGTGTGTATCTGTTTGTTGGTGATGGCTAGGGAAATCTATCACACCTAGAAGCCTGCAAGTTCAGTTTTGGATACACAAAGGCAGATTTTATATTAAGTAGAAAAAAAAAATCATATTTCTTCCCTGACTTTCTACTTTCATTGGCGACTTTGATCCACTCATAGAAGCAATATTTTAGCCCAATATAGTAAATTTTGTCCTCTTTAACATAAAGTTTATTCAGAATTCATACAATGATGTTTGAATTTTTTTTTTTAAGTGTCTTCTATCAAAAAATGAAACTGATTTCTACTTGATACGTTATATCAAAGACTTAACCTTTTTATGTATACCTGTCAAAAATTCATCAACAATATAATGTGCTAAACTTTTATATAATGAGATACTGTGTGTTGCTTATAAAAAAAAAACTGGTTAATCGAATCAGTCATTAAATTAAAAAAAACAAGAACAAAAATCATAATGCGATTTTTCTGTACCTTGGAATCAGCCATTATGAAATTAATAAATTTTCAGAAGTATGATTCATTTAAATCGTGAAACAATGTTAAAAATCACATGAGAAATTTAAAAATTGCTGTAAAAATTTTATTGAAAAAGAGAAAATTTACCATATTGGGCTAAAAAGTTGAAATTTGATGCCTTTTATTAATATGGAAGAAACAACATTAAAAATCCCATAAAAATCTAATACAAAAGCAGTCTTTGAGGTACACAAATAATGCCAGGTATACAGGTACCTTTCTGCTAAATCTTGTAACTCTGCATGCAGCGGTCTCTTCAGATAACTCTGGACATGCACATTCGTAACACCAACCTCTCTTTATTATTATAGATTTAGCTAAAACTTTCTAATATTCTTGCAATATCATCCCTTTTTTCTCTTCTCTCAGTTTTCCATATTTAAGTAAGTGACTGTACTAAGTTTTCCCGAAGAAAAAGTTACATTTTCATCCGATTTTGTCACATTTTAAGAGCTATTTTCAAACTAAGAACAGTTTTTTAAATTAAAAAACAGATTCAGTCTAGCTATTTCTCAGAGAAAAGGGCTACAATACAATGTATCTAGTCAATTGTTGACTTAATGTATTAGTTTCTGATGGCAAAATATTTCATCTATAGAATACAGATATTTTTATTTATTTTTAAAAATATTTTTTATATTCAAGTTAGAGTTGTCGAATTAGTTGCAAATAAAGATTTTTAAAAATCTCCTGTCAAAGTTATAATCCAAGATTATATTTCCTATAATCTGATTTAGATAAGATATTTTTGACCATTGCTTTTAAATGTATCACTTGTTAATAATTATTCTAATTGAAAAGACAAAAGCTTGCGAACCATTTTCTTGAAAGTAGAGTCACCAGTTAAATGGCTTTGCAGTATCTTATCTTAAAAAGTAAATTAATAAATATCTATCAATAGTTATAATAAATCCATAAAAGTATAAGTAACATGATTATAGTTTTGGGAGCAATTAATTAATGGTTTTTTTCATCAGGTGAAGCAAAGCATAATACATATGGTGGAGGAATTTAGCCTTGAAACTTTTGTTATACATTACATGTTATACATGTTTTACATTTGTTATACATGTTTGTTATACATTATCAAATAAAAATGATATATATTATATTGTGTAATCCCTTTATGAAATGTTTAAGCCATTTCTTCATGCGATTGCTATCAGCATTCAGGCACTTGAATATTTCAACACCAACTTTATTATTTTAAAATGTTAGAAAGGACCCAGAGCAAAAATACTATTACATTTAAGAATAATAATCTTCTAATCCATAAAAGTATAATGTTCTGTTGGAATATTCAAGTGCCTGAATGCTGATAGCAATCGCCTTAAACATTTCATCATCACACAATATATATAATTTTTATTTGATAATTGTTTAAAATCACTGACAGTTAATATGTATTAACACTTGTAAATGATTCATTCTCAAAGTTTTCATACATATAGGGTCATTTATGGAGATGAACAACATTCTTTACTGATCATTTTCTATTTAGACATTTTTAATTGAGAGAAAAACTAGTCGTTGGGGGCCACCGTAATACTTACCCATCATGGATATGCATAATGTAAAATATATTAAAATAAAAATGTAACTACTTATAAAATGCATTGCAATTCGAATAAAATCGTGGCTGGATGACGTCATAAACTTTAAAGGCTCGATTACTGAATTGCTTGAAAGAAACATCTTTATAACTCCAAAAACAATAATCCTATTAACTAGCGGTTTATTGCATCTGATTAAGCGTCTCATTTCCAATTAAAATATATCTTTGAAGTGAAATTTGGATGAAATACAGGGTCATGAAAAATCGAAGAGTGTGGTAAATAGGATTCCAAATATCTCGGCAACTCATTATCCGATCGACTTCATGCTTTATGCAAAATTTGTTTTTTTATTGTCTTTTATATTCACTTCTTTAAAAAAACAATTTCGAAAATTTTTATATACCTTTTATCAGAACGAATATTTCGAGAGTCCGAAAAGAATAGTTCCGATTAATCGAGGTTATTGAAATTCAATAGGCTTCTTCCCATTATTACATACTAAGTACATACCAAATTGCAAGTCTCTATCTCAATTTTTTTTAGAGATAGAGCGTTTACAGACACACAGACGGACGGCAAAAAATTTTTTTTCTAAAAATGTGTTTTTCGGAATCTTCAGTGTCTGAAATGTGTAAATCCGTCAAAAAAAAAAATTTCGATTTTCAAAACGATTATAAGACTTACCCTATACTACGTATGATGGGTAAGTAATAAACTTCTCCTTAGGAAGAAGATTTACTGTTCAAATCATGCTCTAGTTTTATACTAAAGTTTTTTTAAAGTTTGAACAAGCAGATATGTCTTCCTAAACATTGTGATATTATTCAAAACAAAATTAACAGAACAATTTAGTATTTTTTTAAAGTAAAGTCAGGGATCTTTTTAGGGAGAAATTTAAAGTACCCTTCACAATTTTTTTTTCACTTCAAAACAGAGCCTTCATAAAATTTTCCATCTCGAAACACGACCCTTCACAAAATCTTTCATAAAACTTTTCCCTCTCCAAATTGTACTTTTTCACAAGTTTAATCATTAAAAAGTAAAATCTGACTGTCGCTTTTACATATATAAAGAAAATATGTATATTTTACACATATCTTCTTAAAAATGTATAAACCTGAAACTGAATATAAGAATCATTTTAAATTCACAAAATTATGACTAGATTTTTCACAAATGTAAAAAGCTAATCACAATTTCATAAAAACAGGACTCTGGCAGAAAAGTCTGGATAGACCACTGAAAGTGTAGATTTAATTGTTTAAGTTTTGACTAAAATTATAATTGGACATCCAAAAAATGCAAGTATTTACACTACTTTTTTAATTTATATTTGTGCATTACATTTGGTTCACATCTTATCTGCTTTCATTATTCACACATATATTTTATTTTTACAGATTAAAGGTATGATTAAAGCTTGTGTACCAAAAGTGAGTTGTTTTTGTTTTATTTATTTTGTATTATATTACTCTTAGATCACTAAAAACTGAAGATAAATGTTTGGTGATCTAATTACACATTTATCATTGCGAGACCCATGTTTATTCCTATGTTTTTTCAATTTTAGAAAGCTCCAAAAGAATGGGTCAAAGGAAAATGTGAAGACAACACAGACAATCTGGTACTTTTATTGTTTTTTAACATTAAACTTTCTTTTTTTTAACAAATACTTCATACTATTTACTGTGTGAATATTGTTCATTATTTTTTATACTATGAATTATTTCAGACATATATTCTTCGTATAACATTAAAACAGCACACTTGGATTTAATTTAATGCATTTAGTACTGTTAAATGTTCAGTTATTGAAAAGAAAAGAAATTCCTATCTAAAATATTTTAATGATTTACATCAGAAATATATTTAATGAATCTGCAAGCATGTAAATTTTATTTATAGGTTTGTTTTGATTAGTGTGGTTAATTAATCTTGCAATATTACCACACTAATTGAAACACACATACATTGAATGGCAAAAACTGCAATAGATCCACCGCCAATTTTCTCAAAAATCCAAAAAATCCATAATAATGTACTACAATATTGTTTTTGGTGCATTATTGTTAGAAAGTACATATTACAGCTTGATTTGAAATAATAATAAAAAAAAGGTATCTAATTTTCATGAACTTCCATTAACATACATGTGTGAGTTAACAATCTAGACACATTAAAAAGGTCAATTTAAATTTTAATTCTACATTACTACAATTCTTTAGGTTATTTATGTTAGCTGACTTATGATTTGGCTAATTAAAAAAAAAATTATATAATTTGATTTAAAATTTATTGTAATACAATTTGATTACTTAAAACTTATTTTCAATTGAACTGATTTAAATGAAAACTTATCAATTGCCAATTGCACAATTTTTTTTCTTTTTGTAATACTTCTTGTAGTGACTCAAAATTTGGAGTTTCTAAACTTCGGTGCAAATGCATACTTCTACTGATGTCTGGGTCTACAAAGAGTGTTTACACATATTGGAAACAATTTTAATGTTAAATTTTAAAATAATGAGAAGCAACAGGGGAAAAAATCTGGCAACATGTAACAACGTGATAACTGAAATATTGGCTGCTATGAAAAAATATCGTCTACTACTCAAATGGCACGCAAAAGAAGCAAGTGGCTTGAAGGTTATATATTTGCACTTTCTGAAGAGAATTATCCATATTCCATGATTAGGAAATGTTGCAAGAAGCATGGTTTTAAAGTGTTGAAGCATAAAATAAGTGATATTATTAATTGCAAAGGAAAAAAATCACCAATCTTTAAAGCTATCAAAAAGAACTGTCCAAAAAAGGTCTCTAACATTTCTAAAATGTGTGTAAATCTGTGGTTGTAATGGAAAATCCAAAACCTCAAAGAACTATTGTAAAATCTTTGAATATATTCTGCAACAACTGGAATTAAAATAATTAATAGATATTTGAATTTAATTAAAACAAAAAATGTACAGTTCATCGCCTGCTACCAAGACATGTTGAGAGAAGGAGAAGATGCAGACTGTTATATAAAAATCATTTAGCAGTTGGTAAGTGGAAAAAACTTGTCACAATTGATGAAGCATGGATTTATCTAAATGATTGCAATAAAAAAGATCAATTTATTACCAGAAAAGAAGCTAAAAAGACTTACAACTTTGGTTCAAACATTGCAAAGAAAGTTTCTCTAAAAGATTTATGGTGATTGCTGGAATTTCTTACTACGGAAAATTAAAGATCAGAAAAGTTGAGAAAATGCCAAAATTAACTCTACTTATTATCAAAACAATGTTCTAATTCCTATTTTTAAAGAAGAAATTCCAAAACTTTATCCTATGAATGTTAAAAGTGCTGAATAGCATTTCTGTTTTCTTTAAAGGGTAAGAATCTTTTAGAAAAATGTACAAAAATTGGAGATTTAAGTAGATTTTAAAAACACAACTATTGGCGAACAGTTGATTATAAAGGTAATGCATTTATAGTAAAATGAAAAATTGTATTCAATTCTAAAGCACTTGAATATTAATGTCTGCAAATTTCAAGCACATATAAAAATGACTTCGTTAATGTGCTAAGAAGATTCCCACTGTTCAGCAGTATTGATTTTTTTTTTTTTAAGGATAGTATTTTTATATTTAATTCAAAATACTGCAGATTAATAATTCAGCATGTTAAAAAAATCTCTTAATACTATTCAATTTTAAATTATATATGAGTTTAAGTGGTATTAGTAGGTTGTCCAAGTTTGAAATAAGTACAAATAATGATGTTATATAAATATTTTTTATTTATTTTTATTATTTTTTTTTGCTGCATGTTTATACTGTGCATTTAAAGATTCATTGTAACTTTAATTAATAAAATGCATAATATATATTATACTACATTTTCTGTTTTAAATCACGAGTGGATTTTTCACACACTACCTCCTTGGAACAAAATTTATTTCAGAAGGTATCTCGTTGATTATGAGGCATGAGGGCCCCATTAACATTGAATGTAAGAAAGGGTAAAAGTATGACTGGATAGTAGAAATGAAGAATATTCCTTATCTTACATTTTAATGGTAGTAATGTACCATTCTGACTTACAGAAAATCAATTTGATATGTCTGAATATAACAGGATAAAGTACAAATTCTTAATTTTTACTTTCTTTTATCTATAATAGAAGAAAGTATTGCAAGAATTTTTTTTTCGACAGATGTAAACGTTATAGGGGGTCAGAGATCCAAATCACATGTTTTTACACAAAATGTCTGTCTGTCCGTGTGTGTCCTCTTTTTATCATCGAAAAGTGCATGAAATTATTCATAGAATTGAACTAAATTTTATTAATATATCTCTGGCTATGGCCAACAGCTTCCAGTTAAATTTGGGGCTATTCCACTGAAAGGGGATGCTATAATAGCGATTTTCTTGATTTTCGTAGTTGTGTTGTACATTAGCTGCTTGTGCAGCGAAGGATGCTTCGCATCCACAGGTAACCCAGCAATTCACAAGCAGCTGACGTACAATAGAATGACGAAAAATGTTGATTTTATTGCTGCAGTGATAGCTTCTAGAAATCTATTTCTGTTATAATTTATATTGTTTTCTAATATTAATTTCATATGTATATTGTATAATTAATTTCATATGTATACTGTATAATTATTAATTTCATATGTATATTAACAAAAATATTTGTGCAAAATAGATTTTTATTTAATGCTTTTCTTTTGTATTCAATAAGTGAAGATATCAAAATTTTGTTACATAATTGGTCAAAATATATTTTCTTTCAAAGCTTTTACAGATATAATAATTTTTTTTACTGCCGTGCATATTTTGCAAACAGCAATAATAGTGCATTGATAGTGTTTCATGTTTAAAGCAAGGAAGAAATCCTGTTAAACTTTTATACAACTAGATGAAATATAATGAATTTTTTTCATTCATATTGTTTGTTAATGTATTATATTATATGCAGAAAAAATGCCTCCAAAAATGACTTTTAAAAGTTAGGGCTACATTTGATTGAACAAAAAAATATTTATATCTTCTTCTCTATCTTCATCAAACATGCCAATCTTCATTTTAATTTTTCAGTAACACACTTTTTTAGTTTAACTTGTAGATATTTTTTTAATTTGTTTGATTGATTTGATGAGAAAAAACAATGTTGTCGTTATAATAATAATATTTTATTTATTTTAGGAAGAAATTGAAGCTTGTTTTTTATGCATTGATAGCTATGAACTTCCCCAAAATGTTACTCGAGATGATGTAAGAGATCTATTGTATAGAAATTTTATATTAATTATTGATTAACTAGCAATTTTCTAATTTATTTACATTTATTTATTGAAGGTTCGTGCCATGAGGAGATCTTGTTTGCCTCAAGTAAGATTTTTATGTTTGGTTATTAGTTCATATACCATGTTGATGCTTATTATGATACATTTGTAAATGTTGTTTCTTCTACTATTTTAAATACAAAATAAATAAAGCAGTTTAAAAAAATAATAATCATGTTTTTTGTTTTAGGATTTTTTAAAATCATAAAACTTAATCATTTGCTTTTATACAAACTTAAATGGCTAAATAATTACAAAATTGAAATTAGAATTTACCAACTGTAAGAACAACTAAGTGTATTATGAGAATCTGATATCTACACAAATTTTACATAACTACAATACAAAATTAGTAACTTTAGCTGTAAAAAAGATCAAAACTTAATATTTTATAAAAACTCTATATAAAAGAATAAACAATTCAGAAAATGAGTTTATATACAATAATCAGGGAAAGCCTGCTCCCAAATCTTTGAAAACAAATTAATAAAAAGAATGAAAAAAGGTACAGAAATAATGTAAATATATATATATTTTTTTTTTTTTTTGTGATTTTGATTAAACAGATTGTTGCCCAATTATAATTTCATTGTGCGGTGGTTTTGTTTTAAAGGTCTTCCTTATATTTCATTACAAATGTAAACCATAATTTTATTTTAGTTTGACCCTTTTCAAATGTAATGGCAGTTCTTCTTCCACTTCGTAAAATTACTGTAGTTGCATAAATCTAAACCAACACACATGTATGGGTATGCTAATAAAAAAATATGAAAATTAATTACATCTGTTAATTTACACATACATACAAAGTAAATATAGTCATAAGAATGACCAGTCCTGTCTGCAATTTATGTTATCTTGTAACAAAATATTAAATATCAGCATTGTTTGTAAGGGCCAAGTCATTCAGTCTATCTAGTGCTTCAAATTTAGGAAAATGTTTTGCTGCCATTTCCATCATTAATTGATTTCTTTATTTGCTCTATATGAGTCCAAAAGTAGCAACCATTCTTTCAACTTCTACTAATATAGCTCTTGCTCTATACATTTGATACTAATTAGTTTTTTTCTTCTCTACATTCTTTCACAATAATAACTGTTTAGCAAATGTTGTCATTCTTTCACTCTGCCTTAGCTCCAATTTGTATTTTCAGATTTGTTAAAGTAGATCTGCAGATTTGTTACGTAGGTTTGCAGATTTGTAAAAGTAGAATAAGAAAATCATTCTTTTATTTAGAGAAATTTATCAAGCTTGTTGTGTTTATTTTAAAAGAGTTAATAGTTTTATTACTCAAAGAAAGCTATTATGACAATGTGAATTGCAATAAATTTAATTAAATATCAATTTTAAATAAAATGCTTTTATGCCAGATAAAAACTTACTACTTACAAGTTTATTATATTTTCTTTGGACAAGCATAGGAATTTTTTTTAAAGCTTTTTTCATTTATTTAATAGGCAAAATATCTTTAGAAAGACTAAAATTATGTTTATTTTAGATTTTAAGTCTTTTTCACATCATTTTAAAAATTAAGAAAATTTATGATTTTAATCAATGATTAAAAAAAAAATAATAAAACCATAAGATTAAAATCATGATTTAAATCACTGATTTTAATCATGTGATTAAAATCATTGACACCTACATAAAATTATGTTTTTCATTTAATTTAGAAAGTTTAAATGAATATCTTTTGAAATTTTATTGTATTATGCAGATAATACAATTCCATTCTTTGAAAATTAAATATAACAGGAAGTTAATTATTCCTTAGGAATGATATTCCAAATTTGAAGTTTCTTTTTGTAATTTTTATTCAAAATACATATTGAAATCAATTTAAAATATGAATAACTCATTGTAACTTCATAGCTGTATAATACAGATTATTTTTATTCTGAAAATTTATATCTAAAATTAGGGATTTTTAAAGTGGAACAAAAAAAAAAGGTAGTTTTTTTTTTCTTTTAGAGATTTTAGATTTATGTAATTATACAAATGATGTGTGCAAAAATTGTGTATTGTACACTTGTATCTTGTACAAGTGTGTACAAGTGACCATTTTGAATAATTTCATACAAAAGTATCTATTAGAAATGTGTTTGATTATAATATCTTTTCAGCCCAGTTTGAAATTTAAAGCTAAAAGGAAATGTATCAGAAAATTGAAAAATAAGGTTTGTATGCATTTTTCTTTTTTTATTAAAAATATTTATTATAAATTCAGATTTTGATTACAATAACTTAGGCCTGCAGGACAAAAGGAGATCTTAGAGCCCCCTGTCATGTTTCAAGTTATATTATTGCTCAGTTATAAATTATCGTTGAATTTTGAGGTTGCCAGGTGTGTCTCTGTAAATGAACTATAAATGACTTATTCTATACTCCTGAGAAAGTATGCTGTAGTCCACCTCAATGTTCATATTAATCTTATTATGTTTCAATTATTGTAACATCAATAAAATGTACCATAAATAATTTACTCCCATCGACCATAATGTAATGGAATACTTTTGTGCATCCCTGTAAATGAATTATAAATGCTACACACATTTCATTTTCAATAACAAACATTCTATAGTAAACCTCAATAACATATAAAAATTATATGGCAATCTGAGTACATTTATGAGAATTAGAGTATGGCCAGACAGACAGAGACAGAAAGACTGAATTATAAACACTTTTCAACTTTGTTGGAAAATGTTAAAAAAGTATAAAAGAAATATGTATTTTTCATACACCATCATGCCTTTTTTATACACCAACAAAATGTGCTATTGCAACCATTTAAAACATATATTTTAAAAAATATAAATTACATTTCAAAAATAACATTTTAATGTTTAAAAATGATTATTTTTTAATTGTCTCTTTATTATATTCTGGCAGACCCGCCTTGGCTAAAATAACCTTAATCTTACCCTATATCTTTAGAGAATTTATGAGAATTAGAGTATGACCAGACAGACAGAGACAGAAAAACTGAATTTATAAACACTTTTCAACTTTGTTGGAAAATGTTAAGAAGTATAAAAGAAATATGTATTTTTCATACACTATCACACCTTTTTTATACACCAACAAAATGCACTATTGAAATCATTTAAAACATATATTTATTAAAATATAAACATTTCAAAAAGAACATTTTAATGTTTAAAAATTATTATTTTTTAATTGTTGCTTTATTATATTCTGGCAGACCCGCCTCGGCTAAAATAAGCTTAATCTTGCCCTATATCTTACATTACAAAATCAATAATATAATTTTATAAAAATAAACAATTAAAAATATGATCTCAAAAAAAGAAAACTAACTTGAAAATTTCAAATACTGTAAGGTCACATAATGTAATAATCACTTATCTCTCAGTTACGAAGGAACACTGTCCCTATAACAACAGGCTTTTTTGTGATAAAAAGTAACCTTAGGCATCCCTGTCTTGAAACTTCATTTAGTCAATTAAAATTTCTCGTTTATGAAAGTTTTTAAAAATTTGTATAAATTCCAATTATTAATGTAGTATTATATATATTGATTAATTCCCAAAGCTTGTTCCATACAGGGGTATAAAATATAAGATTGGATGGATAAGATATCAAATAGATATTAGTTAATAAAAAACAAACTTGTTATTTTCTGAAAAATTGAGACTTTTCTTTAAAAAATTCAAAAATTGCTGTATGATTTCTGAATAAATTTTATTGAAAAGAGGACAAAATTTACTATATTGGATAAAAAGGATAGAATTTAGATTGTTTTTATAAGTAGGTCAAAATCACTGCTGAACTTGGAAAATACGCAAATCGTTCCATTCAATAACAATATATCCAAAATCTGAGTACATATGGACTTCTCTTCGTCTATCGAGAAACCTTCAAGTACAATAAAATTTTCTAGCCATCACACAAACATCTTCCTTTTGTTAGTATAGATTGTGTGAAATTATGTATCTTATATATTTAGAATATCTGCTTTGTGAGATCGTATAGTCAAATAGAATAGACATACTTATGAATTTTATACGAAGAAAGGTATTAATTTTATAGATGGTCTAAAATTTCTTCAAAATTTGTGCATAGTCGATCTAAAGTTTATAAATTCTCAAAATGATTTTTATCTGTACTACAGAAAGTAAAAATCATTAGTTCAAATATTTTTACTGTATTTCAAACTGAAATAAACCTCTGCACAAAATTCTACTTTGTTAGGCTAAATCTTATCACAAAGTAAATTGCATAGTTTCAGGCTCAGACTGGCTGCCAGCCAGTGTGTTCTTGGCAAGAAAAGCTTTGTGTCCTTAAGCCAATTCAATATTTTTTCCTTGGCTGTATTACTATACACATACTACATACACTTGTTTTTCAAGAAATTTTCTCTACAAAGTCATTTGGCTTATTTGGTGCATAATTAAATTCATTGTTGTTATAATTCATATACAGTTGTAATCCTCAAGAATATATGGCTATTTATCACCTGTGACAAGTAAAATATATAATGCCTTAAAATTAATTTGTAATTAAGTTCTAAAAATATTCTATTGTCATTGAAAACACATAATTATAGCTTATCAGGAAGTGAGTAAAAAATCCACTACAAAATTCCATCTTTACATACAAAAAACAGGTTCAGTTAAATAAGTGTGTAATGAGTTCTGTATTTATAATTTTAAAAGGGACTTGTGCATTGATAAAAGTAAGTTACTAGTATTATTGCTTGTTTATGAATATATTGAATAATGTATTAAACAAATTGTGAAAATATTGGCAAATTGCTTGTCTTTATGAAATTGTGAATAGTTTACCAAAAAGTGCTTCTCAAAAATTTCCTTCTATCACCAAAGCTGTTATATCATGCCAGTGTTGCTATAAAAAGAAGTACCAAGAAAATAATTCAGCCAAATGAATTATTTAGAATTAGTAGAATTGTAAGCATAACCATTATTATTATATATATATATTTTTTTTTGTACTTAATAAAATTTATTTATTCCCTTAGGCTGATACTGAAGCTTGTCAGCAGTGTATTCAGTCCTACAATTTATCTGCTAAGCCTTCATGTGAAGAGGTGAATATCAAATGTTTTCTGTTGCACTAAAATATATTTTGTCCCATTACATTTAATTGCAGTCAATTTAGGCAATGGAGCAAACATAGTCTAATTCACATACATTTTGTCCTTTTATTCATATAATACAAAAACCATTAAATGCATGATTCACATCTTCTAGCACACTTTTTTAAAGTACGGTTTTACCATTTTTTAATTGTGTGATGCTCGTGGCTGATATAAATACTTCCTTTTTTAATGTATATAAAAATATAACAATTATTTATGGCTTACATTCATGCTTGCTAGATATATATCTATTGATTTTTTTTTTTTTTTTTTTTAAAAAGCCTGTATTTGAAAATTTACTTTGTGCCTATATCAAACAAAGCACATTATTCTCTGTAATTTTTGCTTTTATTAGAAGAGGAAAAATATACTTTCTTCTATATTCATAACAAGAAAATATTGGATTCATAAAAATTTTTGAATTCTGGTTTTTGATGGATTTACCTGTTTTGAGATATCCTGAATACAGTTTGACTATTTTTTGTAAATGTCTGTCTGTATGTTACATACATTTTATAGCTGTTCTAACCCAAGAACTAATGGACAGCATTCCATGCAACTTTATATTTAGAAAGACCTTGGCTTAAATTGGTGCTGATTAGATTTTGTGTATACACAGAACAAGTGGTGCTTCTAGGCTATGTTTTTAATGATTTCCATGATAACTATCTTTCAGCATCTATGGAATGGAATTGCATCAAATTTAATATGCAAGATGTATGATTCAATTTTAGCTTTTATCACTCAATAGAGATCATTACTTTGCTAGGCTTTTTGCAATGAACATTATAGCTGTATCTCAATTTATATTGGATAGAAATGCACCAAATTTTATATCTGAAGTTATTAATTAAAAATATATATATTGGTCCAATTTTGGCTTTGAATATCTAGGGAACACTGTTGTGTTATGCTTTTTTTATTCACTGATCGCTGTAACTCCATATTAAAATTTAAAAATGTACTATACTATACTGATGAACTCTGTTATATTGGGGATGAAAGGACCATCTTTGTTTGTTTTAATCAAATTCTTGCAATAAGCAAGTTCCAGCTTTGTTCATTTATTCTCTATGGAAATAATACCTAAAAATTTAATTGGGTAAAACAGTTGAACTGTCATACAAATGTAAAGTTATGTCCTTTAATTAAAAGTATGAAATTAAATTATTGAATATAATATAGTGTTTAATTTTATCCTTGTAATATTTTATTTACTTAAGTAAATGAATGAAAAAAATGCAATAAAAGAAGGAAAATAAATCATTATTTTTGTTTACTTATTAATTGCGGATCAAGGAAAAAAAATATTTAATTCCAAATTCTCTTCATTACATACTTGTATTCTTGTCTCTGTTCATTGCTTGGAAAATATTAACACTTTTCCCTTTAAGAAGCTTTAAATATTTGTGCAGCAATAAAAAATAACTGCAGAAGTTGGAGTATAGGCTGTGCTATATATTCATAATCGTTGGTGTATAGTTGTACAATTTATAATGCTATAGAAGAAAGTTTTGTGATGACTACACCATACTAGTTTAATGATGTAAAAAAAAAGAATTTCAGATTTTATTGTTGTTAACCAAAAAAAAAAAAAAAAAAAAAAAAAGAGTTAAATTGATTAAATATTTGCTTAAATTAAATTTCCTATTGTATTGAGTCATTACTTTAGCCTTTAGTTTCAACAACTAGAAAAGAGTATTTAATTTCAACTTTATTATTATACTAGCAGCCCGGCCCGGCTTTGCACGGGTAGACAATGTAATTTTTTTAGTACATTTGTTTTCCTGAATTTCGCGCTCCTACCAAAGACTGTTGCTGTGATATGGCGAAATGACCTAAAACTTTCGAATCCCTCTTTAAAACCCTTCGGGGAGAATTTCTAAAATCACTGAAATGAGTGTTTATCCATTTTTTAGTAGATGTGTTTTCCTGAATTTCACGCTCCTACCTAAATCTGCTGCTGAGATATGACGAAATGACCCAAAACTTTTGAATACCCCTTTAACCACCTTCTGGGGGGGGGGGGGGGGGGATTTCCAAAAATCGCCGAAATACGTATTTAACCAATTTTTTAGTAGATTTGTTTTAATTAATTTCGCCCTCCTACATAAAAGCTGAGATATGGCGAAATGATCTAAAAAATTTGACCCCCCCCCCCTCCCCATTTAACCACCTTCTGGGGGGAATTTACAAAATTGCTGAAATACGTGTTTTATTCATTTTTTAGTAGATTTGTTTTCCTGATTTTCGTGCTCCTAACTAAAACTGCTGCTGAGATATGACGAAATAATATAAAACATTCGACCCCCCCCTTTGGAGGGAAATTTCTAAAATCACTGAAATACATGTTTAACCAATTTTTTAGTAGATTTGTTTTCCTTAATTTCGCGCTCCTACGTAAAACTGCTGCTGAGATATAGCAAAATGTCCTAAAACATTTGACCACCACCTTCAGGGGGAAATTTCTAAAATCGTTGAAATACGTGTTTAATCATTTTTTTTAGTAGATTTGTTTTCCTGATTTTCGCACTCCTACATATAACTGCTGCTGAGATATGGCGAAATGACCTAAAACATTCGACCACCACCCTTTAACCCCCTCCGGGAGGGGAATTTCTAAAGTCGCTGAAATACATGTTTATTTATGGTTTAGTAGATTTGTTTTCCTGATTTTTGTGCTCTTAACTAAAATTGGTGCTGAGATATGGAAAAATGACCTAAAACATTCGACTCCCCTTTAACCCCCTCCGGGAGGGGAATTTCTAAAATTGCTGAAATACATGTTTAATCATTTTTTAGTAGATTTGTTTTCCTGATTTTTGCACTCCGACCTATAACTGCTGCTGAGATATGGCGAAATGACCCACAACATTCGACCACCCCCTTTAACCCCCTTCTGGGGGGTATTTCTAAAATCGTTGAAATAGGTTTTTAATCATTTTTTTAGTAGATTTGTTTTCTGGAATTTCAAGCTCCTACCTATAACTGCTGCTGAGATCTGGCAAAATGACCTAAAACATTCGACAACCCCCCTTTAACCCCTTCTGGGGAAATTTCTGAAATCGCTGAAATTGGTGTTCAATCATTTTTTTAGTAGATTTGTTTTCCTGATTTTCACGTTCCCACCTATTACTGCTGCTGAGATATGGCAAAATGACCTACAACATTCGACCACCCGCCTCTAAAATCGTTGAAATAGGTGTTTAATCATTTTTTTAGTAATTTGTTTTCTGGAATTTCAAGCTCCTACCTATTATAACTGCTGCTGAGATCTGGCAAAATGACCTAAAACATTCGAACCCCCTTAACACCCTTCGGGGGGGGGGGGGGGGGGATTAAAAAAATCCCTTCTTATTGCTTGCCTAAGCCATAACAGCAATCTACAGTCCAAATTGCGTGACCCTGACTTTAGTAGTTTTGGCTAGGCATTGATGAGTCAGTCAGTCACCGTTTCCTCTTTATATATTAGTATAGTATAGATTATTGTTGTTGTGTTTTGCATCTTACATTTTTTTTCTTTTTCTTTTCAGGTCAATGAGATGAAAAGAGTCTGTATAAGTGTAAGTCTAAGCTTTTCATCATTCAAACTGTGATATATCTTTTCTTTATAAAGACTTTAGGTATAATATCTGAAATAAATAATATAATACTGTTTTGTTTAAAAATATTTTACATTATATTTATTACATATTTATAAATTTGCATTTTTGCTATTTATTTTAATAAAACTTCTATTGAAACATATAAATTTATGTATAATTACTTTTACAGAAATCATATCAAAACACTTAACTGTCTAATATTAATTAAATCTTTTTAAAAAACAAAATGTATGTCAGATTAAAATTTGAATATACCACAGAATATCTCCGAAAATAAATTGTATTTTTGTAATAGAAATATAACTGAAAGTTTTGATTACTTTTTAAATAAAACTTCATAGCATATTTCCTAATGGCATTCATTTCATACAAAATTGAAAATATAGAAACCTATCCCAAAATAATTCTGTGTGAGTGTGAGTTTTCTTCAAAGCTGAAAAAAATAAATAAAAGTGTAGGTTAAAGGGCACATTAAATATAGTTTCTGATAAAAACAACAAAATACTGAATAGGGGAAAAAAAAAAAAAACCTTGCAACTCGGATGCAAGATATAAAGATACCTATTATTAGTCCTGAGAAAAAAATCCCCAATAATTTAGGAGAGGGTAAATCTTTTAAGAAGTTGTATTGTACTCTAATATTTCATTATTAGTGTAATTTGTAATTTAGATAATGTTAATAATGTAAATACACACTCTTGTTAACACAGTTTTACAAAAATTCCCTTTTTTCTAAACTTAACACCCATATATTATATATGTATTTCAATATTAATTAGTTTTATAATTATAATAAAAGCAGTTCATAGATTTGTATGGTTTTTTTTTAATTGCATTTCTTGGCCTCTTTTCTCACTTTTTTAAATTAGAAAACATGAAGAATCGTGCTCATATATGATTTATTTAAAAACAGATTTAACTTAGTATGTGCCTAAAATGTGGTATCATATTCCTAACATATGTTAATTTTTTTTAATTAAAAAATATTTCACGACAATGTTTGGAACAACTTTTGAAAAAAAAACTAATCACGGTGTTAAGATAAAATGCTAAATAAATACTTTAAAAAACAAAAAGGAATATTATGCTTTTAAAAGAATTTTAGGCCAATTTGACCAAAATGGCTAACACTTTATAATAAATTCAAATGTGACTATCTCAGTTTCCTTTATATGAAGTGATAGTATTTTTCAAAATTAACAAAATCTGAAAAAAGTAACGCAAAAAAAATAAAGTAATTGTAGGCTTCAATATTTTCCTAAAACTTTTTATTTTTTCAAACAAAAACATTCATGCAAATACTAAAATATCTATGTTGAATACTTTAGTTCATTTTATTCACAATAATGTCTAAAACATTCCCTGAAAATTTCATTAAATAACCTCATTATTACTTGACATATGATAATTAGGCAATTTTCTTTTTAAAAACAAAATTTTGAGAAAAATACATTTAAGTGTTAAATTATTATGAAAACATAGTAGATAGTGGCTTTGTTTTTTTTTTATTTCTGTATATTTATTTCTAATTGATATGTAAAACAAAAAGAAAATGTTTTTTTAGACCATTAGAAAGCCTTTAATAATAAGATTATTTTAGCGAAAAAAATAAATAAAACCCAGGTGATCAAAAATTTACTTTTCAAAATTAGGCAATCACTTTAAAGATTTGGATATTCTTTTCTTTTTAATTCTTTAACTTTATTTCCAGGAAAGATCTGGAAGAGAATTGTGGACTGAACCTATTATGCAAGATGATGATGATGAAGAATTCATTTAATTTATATATCTATCTGATGAATCTGTTTAATTTTATTTTAATGAATAATGTTATTTGTTTTATAGTTTATGAAGTAGCTTTATTTTACTATTACTTTTAAGGGAATGTAAGAAAAATTTGATTTCATAATAATTGTCATCTGTATCCAACGTGTTTCATGTATTTAACTTTTGTTAGCTTCCTGTTCATTATTTTGTAGATTTTTGTTACATAATTTATTTAAATAAAATAGAAAAATATAATTTGTTTGTTTTCTTGACTTTATTATTAATATTAGGATAAAGTAGGTAAAGTATGTTTTTTAAATTTTGATATATCAGGCCCATTTATTAAAAATGATAAAATTTCAGTATACATCAGGTTTTGTTCTGAAAATGTCATGCAAATATCATATTATCTTTCCCTCCCCCAATCTCAATAAATAAATAAAATGTATATTATCTCCTAATTTCCCAAAGCGAAATAAAAATATAGTCATAATCCTGTTGATTAAGACTAAAGAATACTAATTGAACTATAAACTACACTTTGCCCTTGATTTTATTTTTTTACAATTATTTTTATAGAGTTGCAGCAACTGTAAAAAATTTTTACATAGCTTTACAGATTTTTTAAAAAAAGCTTTAAAATAAAGCAAACCATTACAATTACAAACGTGAAACTATAACTTTTAGCTATTGATAGCCTACATATTAAAGAAAAAATTCATTCAAATTTGTATCTTCGAAGGAAAACTTTTACAAATACACAAAGCATTCTAAAAATTGGCCTTATCATTCAATACTATAATTGTAGCATTTAAATAATTTATTTGTTGCTGTCAGTTAACTTCGTGTAGAAAGTGTTTTTTCTAACTATTTATATTTAGAAAATATATATTACGAACAATACTATAAGCTAGATAGTAGTCAAAAACTGAATCTTAGATAATAGCAATGATAAACCAAAAATTTAATTTTCTTATCAAGACAAGTTGAAAGAACTCTTCTCTTGCATTTTAAATAGTTTAAACCTGCAAATATTTAAAATTTTGAAAAACAGTCTTTAAAAAAAAAAAAAAAATACCAGCTATTTCTCCATAGAGAAGTAATTAGGAGGTAAAATTTCAACCTCACTCTCTCAAATGTGAGAAGAGTGGAAATTATAATAAATACTGTAAAATATATATATTTTTTTTACTTTTTGCCAAAAATGTCCTTTTAGATATTACAGTCAAATATTTATATTAATAAAAGAGTTTGTCTGTGGGTGATGGGCTAGAGAAATCTATCACACTCGAGGCCTGCAAATTTGGATAAGAATAGACGAAGATAAACCCCAATGTATCTGAGGTTCAGATTTTTTTATAATTAGCCAAGATATTATTTAAAAGCTTTCACAATGCTAATGAATGAGCTTCATTTGTCCTGAGTTCGCTGGATCATGATTGCTTCCATGCATGTTCTAGGAAAACATGGATTTTTAAGCCCATAGCTAGCAAACGGGAAGAAAACATTGTTTGTACTATAGTTTAAAATTATGATCGTATTCAGTGCCTGAAGGGAAGAAAAAAAAAAGGGACATCTGCAAATAGCCAGTACTTTTTTGATTATTTACTCTTAAAAAAAAAAAAAAATCTGAAGGTCTTTTTATATTTTTAGTCTTTTGTGCATTTTAAAATTGCAATCATCAGAAACTGGATGGATTTCTTAAAAAAACAACAACAAAAAAAAAACAATTACTTGCATTTAGACAGTATTTTCATAGTACTGAGGGTATCTTTCATTAAAAAAAAATGTTTTCTGAGCTTTTTAAAATTTCAATCCCTAAGGTTCGGATGAAGTTATAAAAAAATAATAATACTTATCTGTTATTGATACTTTGGTGGTACTGATGGCATCTTTTATTAAAAAAAATATATATAAATGCTTACCATTTCAAAAATATATTTTCTGCAGTTTTAAAATGCTAGAGTAGAAACCCTATTACCTGGATAAAAATTAAACAAGAACGAAAAATCATGCGTCAAGCATAGATTATGTAACACTTTCCAACGCTTCCAAAATAATTTTACAAATCATACCGTTTAATAAGCTAAAAGATAACATCTAAGTAATCCGAATACTTTTATTCAGCCCTGTATAGGATCTATAGATTTGTATATATACTACATAGGATGTTAAATTTTAGTTCAGTTAGGAAACGCGTAGCACAGTTTAAAATTCTCCGTCTGGAGTTAAATAATACGGAAATGTGTTCGCGAACTTTTGTGCGTCCCTGTAAATGAACGATGACTGCTGTACACACACTATTCTGTAGTAAGCCTCTTGAAATACACCTTAGTGATATATATAAATTTCAATGCGTTTAAAATAGGGAAACATTATTTAAATAAACTGCAGACGATTTTTGTCCATAGACGTAATGTAACGGAATTCTTTTGACTGTCCCTGTAAAGTAACTATTAGTGCTATGCACACCCTATTCCATATTAAGCTTCTTCTAATGCACCTTAGTGATATATGTGATGATTTAACTGGAGTCACCATACTTTTGTAGACTCCTATTCAAGGCAAGGGAGGTTTCTCCGAGGAGATTTTCAGTCGAGCACCGAGACTTACTTCATTGTGTACGTATAAGCTACAGAGAAGAGGCAGTTCGTTCCAGTTCACACTTTATTCGAAAAATTTAAAGATTAATTGATTAAGCTTTACTCTATTGAAAACTCACTCCATGCACTGCTAAATTTAGGGTCGTGGTGAAACTTGATGATTTAAATTTAAATATAAGAAGACATCTTAGTTAGTACAGGCAGGTATTCTTTTAAAAATCAATCGGCGGCCAAGGAGAACCTTCGAAGAATTAGGAAGTACATGACTAGTTGCATCCACCACCGAAATCCCGGAACATTCTGCTCTAAACGCGGGAAAAATCCGTATATCATTTCCCGAGCGCGCCAGAATACATTCTATCTAAAAAGCCTCTAGGCCAATCAACGCTCACGGCTTAACTTCTTCGGCGAATTAATATCGAAGTGAACTTACCGAAGCTGGCAAAAGCGCGCCAAAAAATGTTCTAGAACAATCTCGTGCCTTCTACTTCCTTCGAATAAATAAAAGCAGAGAGAAAAGGAGTACATATGTTTTTATCAAGTATGGCAATATGCCAAAATAATTTTTACATTGAGATTAAAATCTTTCAGAATTTGAAAAGTAATATTTTGTCAGGAATCGTAGGGAAATAAAAAATAAAGAAAAGAAATTCATAGGTTGTTATTTCTTAAAAGTAAAATATTTTTAGCTGGGAAATGGGTATTTTTTGAATTATTAGATTCTAGGATGCTTTTTATTTAAAGAAAATAAAAGTGCGTAAATTTAATAGAACATTCTATCAGTGCCATTTTTTAAGAGAATGAATTTGGAATAAACTATATATTTCGCTAGATGTAATTTTGACAATCGAATACTGGAGCGAGAAAATAATTTAGAATAATGGGATTTACACAGAATTATAGTCTTAATGAAGTCAACGACGAAAAAAAATTTTTTTTTTTTTTTTTTTTTTTAATTTGTTTCAATATCCCCCCCCCCCCCCCCCCCAAAAAAAAAAAAAACAAGCTTATCTGAATAGCAGTTCCCTAACAGCAGTTCAGATAAAAAAAAAAATAGAGAATTTTCCTAAAATATAAAATTCTAAAAATTTTAAATCATCAAGAATCACAAACAAAGTAATTGTCTTAAATTTTGGAAGAATGGAAATTAAAATATTTAT
Source organism: Maratus michaelseni (assembly GCA_963931845.1). NCBI lineage: Eukaryota > Metazoa > Arthropoda > Arachnida > Araneae > Salticidae > Maratus > Maratus michaelseni. Next base: position 7,489,459 of record OZ007590.1, on the reverse strand, counting down.
AGAGTAAAGCATAACCTCAAATACATAAGTTTACAGCAACACTTACTTTTTGCAAGTGTAAATAAATGGGATACATCAAGATAAACCAAGAAATAACTAATATAATAAATAATATTACCAACATAATATAATAATAATAAATAATAAATCAATATAATAAATAATAAAGTTGGAAATTAGTTACATTGAAAACTGAAGAATATTACCAATTGAAAAAACTGTATTCTTCAGAATACTATTGAAAAACTTAATCATACTAATACTGAATAACTGAATACTGAAGTTTCAATAGTCTTAAACAGTCACTGTTTGAACAACAACAGCAGTCAACAACAGTCTCAAAACAGTTCTGACTAAATTTCAGTCTTTCTCCATTGTGGTTTTGGGATTACCCCCACTCTAATCTGTGGTGCCACTCTTTTTGTGGTCACACTGAAGACCAGAGCTAATTCATTTCATTCGATAGCTATCCTTTTTGTCGCAATCAGTAAAATTTTTGAATTAATAAATGTCCATATTGCACAACATGGTATACATACTACTTTGAAATATCACAACCTTGGTACAAAAATTCTAATTCATCATATATTTTATAACTACATTTCATTGTAAGCAGTTTACTCAATTTGTAAATAAAACTCTAATATTCTAATAACTCTAATATTAACTCTAAATCTCTCTCAACATTTTTTCTAATATTTTCTCTTAATAAATAATAACATTAATAAATCTTTTCAAAAATAAATAATATCAACAGACTTCAATAACTACTCTAACAATATAATATATCACAGTAAATATTACATTCAATATAAAATTCTTGGTTGAGGAAAAAAAAAAAATACATAGCAAAATATGTTTGTTTCCTTACTTGAAAGGATAAGGAAATAATTTTTTGCTAGCCGAAATCTATATAAAAAAAATTTAACTCTACATTATTTTCCAATACTAAATAATTTAGATGCCCAAATATTTAGATAGGATTCACTCAACCAACAATTGTGAACAATAATATCCCTTTCTGATACTCTTCTTTTGACTACTAAAAAATCTATGACATAATCGGGTATAGCTAATTACCAAAATTTAAGTGTAGAATCCTCTTCTTCTTTTTACACTTTTTAAGTAATAAGCAAAAATAATAATAATAATAATAATTGTTAGATAGATAGGTGACAGAGAATTGGAATATAAAACTATTATTTATACTATTGTAATCCTTAAATTTCAACTAATCTCTCTTAACATTTTACTACAACATCACAATATCAACTCTGACTAATACAGAATATCAGCATTCAAGAATAATTCAAGACCTTTATTGTATTAAACAAAATAAATATAGCTTCTGTGAATCCATTAAATAATATAACTTATTTTTACTAAAACCTGTAATTATATATAAATTTTAATTTCATTTTTCAACATCAATTTGAAAATTCCTAAAATCATAATACACATCTTATGCCTGCATAAGTTGTCTACCTAACCTCAAAAACTTTCAAAAACAAGTAATATTCCTGTGTCGACCCAAGAACATACCTGATAATGTTGAAATTATGGTAATAAGCGATATTTAAAAGAATTTGAGTTTAATCTATTGTTTTTACTTTAGTTTGATTTTGTGAACCTGTATGTGAAGTTGTTTGTGCTGGTTTTTGTGTATCTTCATGAAATAATTTGAAGTCATCTGGAAAATAATATTGTCGCGAATTGTTCCATGTTTCTAAATTGCGACCGTATTCCTTCTGCCACTAAAATTATCACTTGAACAAATATAATTTAAAGTGAAAACCCTTTTTTTTTTTCAAAGTTATCCAATCACCATTAATTTATTAGTAAACATCATATTTCAACCCCAAAATACTGATAGACATTTCTGATAAGCTTCCCTACTGAATTCTATTAATTATAGGAATTTGCAACAGAAAACATTCTACACAGTAAATGTGTCAGTACAAATATAATATTCACATAAAAATTTTGAGTTTAATCTAATTTAATTTTACTTTTAGGGTACATAAAGAATTCGTGGCAATAGTTACACATTATTTTTTGCTCCACAAATTTCACTAAGCATTTACAACACTTGTCAATTTTTCTATTGTCTACACTTTTGTCATAAATATCAAAATCGATTTCATGTTCCGCTATATCACTTGTCGTGAGCTCACCTGACTTTCCTTCAAATTTGTATATTTCATCAATAAGAATTGTCCGAATATCATTTTGTGTGATATCTCTATTGGGACCCGAAAAATTTAAAGTACCCGAAAGTCTACCCGTGTATTGGCGATTGATTAAAGAACCCATTATATTCCTATGCTCAACTGACAGATAATGGACATACTGTTTCCCAGATTGATCGAAATCACGTTCATATTTTGCTCTGATCTTCATTAAGGTATTTGTACTACTCCAACAGTTCATCTTAGTAATTACTTGAATTTAAATTTTTTAAAACCTAATAATATAATCTTATAACTTATAATAATAATAATAATATCTAATATCAATTCATAATATATTAATCTTTAACTTAACAACAATTATAAAATTATCTGACTCTAAAATTCAAAATAATAAACAACATAAGAACAACAAGTAATATCAGTATACACTTACACATCAAATTACGTAAAGGATCTAATATTCTGTTATTTAAATTACAAACCATCAATTCTTTCCAAATAGTTGGAAATAACTTCAACAGCATAATAAATTTCAATCATATTACATCTTTTTAGTGAAAACATAAACACAGAATAAAAAGGAAGCAAAAATAGTAAATTACGCAAATGGTTTCCAGTCAAATTGCTTTAGAGTGGAAATAAGAAAAATATAGTCTGTTTAGAACGAAAAATGTAATTAATTATATTTATCTTTCAATTACTTTTATCAATATAAGAATGTATTTCATTTTCTTTACAAAGCCCCGACTTTAAGTATCATTTAAATAACAATAGAATTTTAAATAATCATAAACAGTAAAAATAAAACACATAAAAATATTCAAATATCATAAAGTCACAAAATAAAATATCAATCATGAAAAAATAACTTACACTGCCACGTCTTCTTTTTTTTATTTACTTGGCCGCAACTCATAAAATAAGTCTTTTCAAATTTCCATTTAATTCGATGATACACACTTCAAATCCGCTATACACACATATTTCAATCTTGATTACATCATACCAAAACATCGTTCCATCCGTCGCGACAGTTGCTGTCTGCACGCACCGGCAAAAAATGTTTGAACAAAAGCACAACTTGTAGCATATTCGCTAGACTCCAAAAAATGTCTCAAAATCATGTTCGTCTAATGTAAGAATACTGTCAACATCCTGTCGACTAAAAAAATTCAATATGTGACGATTTAACTGGAGTCACCATACTTTTGTAGACTCCTATTCAAGGCAAGGGAGGTTTCTCCGAGGAGATTTTCAGTCGAGCACCGAGACTTACTTCATTGTGTACGTATAAGCTACAGAGAAGAGGCAGTTCGTTCCAGTTCACACTTTATTCGAAAAATTTAAAGATTAATTGATTAAGCTTTACTCTATTGAAAACTCACTCCATGCACTGCTAAATTTAGGGTCGTGGCGAAACTTGATGATTTAAATTTAAATATAAGAAGACATCTTAGTTAGTACAGGCAGGTATTCTTTTAAAAATCAATCGGCGGCCAAGGAGAACCTTCGAAGAATTAGGAAGTACATGACTAGTTGCATCCACCACCGAAATCCCGGAACATTCTGCTCTAAACGCGGGAAAAATCCGTATATCATTTCCCGAGCGCGCCAGAATACATTCTATCTAAAAAGCCTCTAGGCCAATCAACGCTCACGGCTTAACTTCTTCGGCGAATTAATATCGAAGTGAACTTACCGAAGCTGGCAAAAGCGCGCCAAAAAATGTTCTAGAACAATCTCGTGCCTTCTACTTCCTTCGAATAAATAAAAGCAGAGAGAAAAGGAGTACATATGTTTTTATCAAGTATGGCAATATGCCAAAATAATTTTTACATTGAGATTAAAATCTTTCAGAATTTGAAAAGTAATATTTTGTCAGGAATCGTAGGGAAATAAAAAATAAAGAAAAGAAATTCATAGGTTGTTATTTCTTAAAAGTAAAATATTTTTAGCTGGGAAATGGGTATTTTTTGAATTATTAGATTCTAGGATGCTTTTTATTTAAAGAAAATAAAAGTGCGTAAATTTAATAGAACATTCTATCAGTGCCATTTTTTAAGAGAATGAATTTGGAATAAACTATATATTTTGCTAGATGTAATTTTGACAATCGAATACTGGAGCGAGAAAATAATTTAGAATAATGGGATTTACACAGAATTATAGTCTTAATGAAGTCAACGACGAAAAAAAATTTTTTTTTTTTTTTTTTTTTTTTTTAATTTGTTTCATATATATAAATTTCAATGCGTTTAAAATAGTGAAACATTATTTAAATAAACCGTCAATGATTTTTCCCCATAGACCGCAATGTAACGGAATTCTTTTGAGTCTCCCTGTAAAAAAACTATCAGTGCTACACACTTCCGTTGAAATAGGGAACATGCTATAGATAACGACTATAACATATAAAAATTGCAGAGCAATCCGAGCATATTTACGGGAGTTAGAGCACGGACAGACGGCAGACGGCCAGACAAACCGAAGTCATAAACACTTTTCAACTAGGTTGGAAAGTGTTAAAAAAACTATGAATAGAAGGTATTTTTCTTCTCAACGGTACCTTTCATTTACAAAAATTTGAATATTTTCTGTTTAAAAAATTTTTTTGATTTTTTTTTTTCATATTGTTAAGTTATTCTGCAGTTAGGCCAGTCCCAGGGTTAATCTTTCTCATCTCACTCAGACAGGCCTGGGTAGTGCCATACTGGTTTGCTAGTAAATTTGAAATAAATTCAAATTTTGTTATGATAAAGGTTTTTAATTTTTATTAATTTTTTTAAAGCTATAAATGCAGATATATTTTTTTGAAAAAAAAAAAATATATATATATATTTATAGTAAAATTAATATATCTAAAACTTCATGTGTTTACCATTTGGTTCTTAACATAAGGTGGAAACCAGAGAAAAACAAAAACAGGAAATCACAGACATGTAGAAATTTTTTCACCTCTAAGATAAGTATATAAAAGAAAATAATGTATTTAGGATAAATGATTAAAAGAACATATACAATAAGGGCTTCCAGTTTATATTTGTTTGCAAAACACGCCATCTTCGACACAGTAAAAAATTCTATGGATATGGGGCTCGCATGAATAGAAAATTGTTATTCAAATATATTATTAAATGAGCATTATTGAATTTCTAAGAATCTATTTTTGTTTGCAGTTAAATACTTTCCATTTATCAGAGAATTTTTTTTTAAGAATAAATTACTGTAAAGAGCTTTACAAACAGCAGAAATGGACTTCGAGGGCTGTGTCAGTTAGAAACCCTTGATAAACCCCAACAATTACAACTGTGTTACACTTTTTCTTTTTTTGGTCGGAGGAGGGGGGGGGGGGGGGGGGGGGTATTTTATGGAATTTGCAGATTATAAAAATATGCAAATCTGTGGATAAGTGGCATCTTTATATTTAATTACATATACTTTCTAGTCGGACCCTTTTTAACACTTTCCAATCTAGTTGAAAAGTGTTTATGACTTCGATTTGTCTGCCGTCTGTCCGTGCTCTAGCTCCTGTAAATATGCTCGGATTGCCCTGCAATTTATATATGTTATTGTCGTTATCTATAGCATGTTCCCTATTTCAACTGAAGTGTGTAGCACTTATAATTTTTTACAGGGACACTCAAACGAATTCCGTTACATTACGGTCTATGGGGAAAAATCATTTGCGGTTTATTTTAATGATGTTACACAATTTCAAATACATTGTAATTGATATATATCACTAAGGTGCATTACAAGAAGCTTAATATGGAATATGGTGTGCATAGCACTTATAGTTACTTTACAGGGACAGTCAAAAAAATTCCGTTACATTACGTCTATGGAGAAAAATCGTTTGCGGTTTATTTAAATAATGTTTCACTATTTTAAACGCATTGAAATTTATATATATCACTAAGGTGCATTACAAGAGGCTTACTACAGAATATTGTGTGTATAGCAGTCATCGTTCATTTACAGGGACACACAAAAGAATTCTGTACTGTATGCTAACAATAATTCCTGGAAGTGCGTTTTAAGTTGCTGAACGCGATTTTAAATTTAACTAATTTTTTGTCTATTACTTGGTGTGTATAAATTCTGTATTTCATATACAGGGCAGCACAAAAGTTCACGAAACTAAAATTTAGCATCCTATGTAGTATATATATACAAATCTATATATCATATACAGGGCTGAATAAAAGTATTCGGATATTTTTCCGAATATTGTATATGTTGGAAATTCCTGAAATTACGTTTTTAAATATGTTATGCATTTTCCAAATTGTTTGCTTAGATGTTATCTTTCAGCTTATTAAACTGTAATGATTTGTAAAGTTATTTTGGAAGCGTTGGAAAGTGTTACATAATCTATGCTTGACGCATGATTTTTCGTTCTTGTTTTTTTCTAATATGGAGAATATCAAATTATTTGGTATTTCTTGAATAAAGCATGTAAAAATTAACAATATAAAATAGCTTTTAGAATGTAAGAAACTATCAATATAATTTTAACAAGTTTTTAATAAATACAGATTATTTCTTTCAACCAGGAAATAAGCAAGCAAAGCTGATGTGTTAAATAAACTATCAGAGTTTTCCCCAGGTTTAAAAAAGCACAGGGTGCTGCTGGTGAGAAAGCCCCCCCCTCCCCTCCTCCTTTTTTTTTTTTTTTTTTTTTTTTTGTTAAAGCCATTCTTTTGGTTTTTAAAGCCACTTTTAATATTTAAAAGCCAGGGAACTTTTTTCAAGACAACATTCAGTCAATTTTTACTATGAAAGCAAATTGGAGCAAAAAGGAGAAAGGACACCTTTTTTACTGACGGGCAAGAAGGGAACTAATTATTTTACTAGGGGGCAAGAAGGGTGCTAATTGTTTTTATGAGGGACAAGAAGGGTGCTAATTATTTTTATGAGGGGCAAGAAGGGTGCTATTTTGTCAACCAAAGGACAGGCAGGATGCAGCACCCTTCTGAAACTGTCTGAGGGAAACACTGCTATTATTTGGGATGAATATATAAATTTTTGTATTACTCAATTTAAAAATAATATATATATATATATTTGTTATGATAATGAAATGTTTTTACAGATGAATTACACTTAAAATTTTTACACAACAAAACATTTATTCTACACCAACTAAATAAAATATATACAATTTGTGCCTCTGCACATATCTTTTCTTGATGAAAATTTTATTTTGTCCAGCTGACTTTAGGAATGTCATAATGTTCTGTTAAGGAATCAAGATGTCGGTTGAATTCCTAAAAAATAAATAAAACATAGATAAGTATAGAATTAATGAACTTGAAATGCACTAAATCTTGATAAAAAAGAAAATTAATAATTAATCACTATAGTTTTATCAATAAAAACCTTAAGTCCAAACTCAAACTGACTTTCAAGATTTAAAAAAAAAATGTAATAGTACTCAAAGTGCTCATCAACATCTTACCGAGCAGTAATATGATGCTATACAGACTATTAAAGTCATTTTGAAACAAAATTTGAAATACTAATGTTACTCACACAAAATTTTATGCAGCTATTTATATTTTTAAACACAAGCTAATTTTTTTTTCATCCTTTGCCCTGAGCTTTTTACTGAATCAGTTTAAATAATTATTTTTTTTAACTGAAAACTGTTCATTTGTAGACAAGCCTGCAGTAACTGTTTTTTCAAAATATTTCTATTTTTGTATTTTATTTTTAATAATTTTTTTTTTTATTGAAATTTCTTCAAATTGATGGCAATTGGGATAAGAATTTCTCTCTATACCATAAAATAAATCTGCCAGATCAGATTCCACCAATCATAAGCATGTTTTCACAGGTGAAAATGATGTCATATTTAAAAGAAAAATTGCAATGGCTTTCATAAACTTTAAACAAATTAAAATGATTGTGTTTAATTATGTATACTTATTGTGAAAATAATATTAAGTAGTCTATGGAACAAAATGGTTCTGATGGGAAAAATGACGCCATTCAAAAAACACAAGAGGGGAAAATTCTGCTATAAGGCCGAATATAGATTGCCACACAAGGCTTTTATTTAAAAAATAAATAAACTAGCTGTAACTCAGAATAAAAACGCAATGACAACAAACTATTTTAAAATATCTAAATAACAAATAAAAATTCCCCTGTTAAAGTGTTGAGTTGTTCAATAACCATTCGATTTAGAAAAATATTTTTCTACCACTGAGCAATTTTTTTTAATGAAATTTAATTCATGTTGCTATGGCAGCAGACGATAAAACGATATCTTTGGAATAAGGGAATAAATAGAAGAAAAAATTTTGTTGATGTTTGTGATAAAATGTTTTTCTTTATTTTTTAAAAATGTATATACATAATTCACTTTTATATTTTAACAGAATAATAAGTTCACTATAATTCGTTACTCATGCTATGGCCAGTATACATGATACACGTCGAGCCACAATGCCTTTATCATTATATTTTTACGCGTAAAATTTCGCTACGGTACTCCATTGTGAAGTTTTGTAATTTTTGAAATCTAATATTTGAAAAACGACATAATCATTAGATTTGAAATTTATATCAAGAAAAATACAATTTTTTACCATTCTAATGCAGTTTGTAAAACAATTTTGTGACAAATACTTTTCGAGTTATTAATTTTTTAAGTAACTTCAAATGTTTCATTTTCCGAGATTAATCTGTGGCAACGATGGATTGCTGTGACTTTTCATAAACATGAAAAATGATAGAGATTGAAAGAATAAGCCACCCTGTGTGTGGCTAATAAGATGCATTTTCATCCATGAACATAACATATTTTGCTGTAACTGTGTCAATATGAAATCATATTAACTAATCTCTATTTCTGCACCTAAATCGACTGAACCCTTGCAATTTATCTAAAAGTCCTTGGAATGCACAGAATAAAACATTTCTTAAAATTATGTTTCTTCCAATAAATATAATATTTTTAAACAATTGCTTAAATTATGCCCTAATCTTAGACAGGATAAATGGTTCTGATGATGAGAATGATGCCACCTTCAAATGAAATGATCATTTTTACATAAGACTCCAAAGCATGTGATGTCATACAGTAGAATGGTTCTAAAGAAACAACTAGTTTCTGTGTAGATTTTCAATTTTTGCATTCTGTGAAGACATTACTGTCAGGAAAAGTATAGTAACAGACAGGAACTGCATAGAAATGGTTTGTTTGGAACTATCAATGACGTAATGACCTTTAGAGTCTATATTGAAAAAAAAAAAATCAAGCATATTTAATATTTTGATGCAATATATCTTTTAACCAATTTTAGTTAACTTGATATTAATTTCATGTTCAACTTAAAATCTGTCTTTTCATCGACAGATTTCAGTTTAACACCAAAGTGCAATTCTGCACGTTTAATCTGATCTTATTATTAATCTGCTTTATTTTTCTTTTCAATTTCCTCTGTACAATGAATTGCCAAATGTGGTAACTTTGTTCACTGTTGAGATGGATTTTTTTTTAAATTATGCTTGAATTTTTTTTTTTTTTTTTAAAAGAGCAACAATTTTCAAATACATTTCATTCAAAAGTACATTTTCCCCCCTATTCAATGATGTAATGTTTAGAAGTTGTGTAGGAGCAATAAAAGTATAAAAGCAAAAGTGCAGGTTATTGCTACCATTGTTATACACTTCTTAAACTAGCAAGCTTGTTTGGCAGCTGTTCAAAATTGAGCAATAAATTATTCGTAATGATAGAAATGTTCCTAGTGAAAGAAAAGACTTTGTTGCTAAAATTATTTTAGTATGATTATGCAAATAGGATGTCATATTCATTGACCTTTACTCCTGTATGTGAAAGCCTGAACTCCTTACTACAGATTTAAAGATCTTGGTATCACAAATAAACTATTTCTCAAAATTATGTCAATTCGACTAATCATAATCTATATGTTTAAAATACAAGCATTTTTTCATCATCTGTAATTTCTATTGAACCAATTTTAATAATTACCTAGATAGTACTAAAGGGCAAAACTGGGAAATTTCATTAGTGGCCAATGACCAGTAGTAGCAGTTTTAGAAGTGGGCCCATTTTTATTTAAAAGTGCTAAATAATAATGAACTTTTGTTAAAATTTATATTAATATAAATCTATAATTAAATAGCCTAAATAAATATGTTATTATTAACATATTGTAATCAGCAAAAGCGGAGTCATTGATAATGCAAGAAAAGTTTATACTCTCTTTTTAAGAAAAGTAACCATTAAGTGGCCACCGACAGAGAATTTTTTAATAGCCACTTTTTTAGTTTAGTGGCCCTGTGGCTGGCACTAATTTTGCCCTTTAGATAGTACCCATCAAAACTTGATGGTATGGTAAGTGTTGTGTTATTAATAAATAAATGTTTGGTTGGATTGGTGGAATTTAAAATGAATTACTTATTAAATTATTCTATTGTTTAAAATGAGAAAATTAATGAGCCACGAATGATTCATTTGCATCCACAAAACCCCATACCTTAGATACATGCTTCTTTTATGGTCAAATAGAGAAAGTAGGAATGATAAAAAAAAAAAAAAAATGGATCTTACTTAACCACTTCAACTGCTGCACATATAAGGAAACAGTATTATTACTCCTGATTATTTATCTCGGAGCAGCCCATTGAAGTGGTTAATTTGAAGAAGATATAAACTTATTAGGCTGGAATAATCATACTAGCATGGATTACAAATTTTTTTTATTTTGATATTAAAAGGAAGAAGGGACCTTGGGTTTTTGCCTTTTGGTCATGGACAGTGGCGTAGCTAGGATGGGTGACACTCGGGGCAGATGTAAATGGTATCACCCCCACCTACCCTTCCCACCCCACCGCCACCAATACTAGCAGAAAGAAAATAATTATTTTTGATATTTCCAATTTCAAATACAGTAAAAATTTGTCTATTATACATTAGCCTTAGAATAATTAATACTACGTAGTAATGTAGCTATTTATAACAAAAATAAAAGTAAACCGTTTCGTTTTATTAATGCAACTATTAATAACAAAAATAAAAGTAAAACCTAAATTTTAACAATTTTTATTTATGTTTACATTTCCTTTACACAATAATCAAATTAACAGCATTAAACATAGTTTAACTAAACTTAAATTAAACTAATTAACTATACACTACTTAATATATTTTTAAATTTCCCTTTCCTTATTTTCATAGAAGTAAATTTGGAAATTACTTCGTCAAGGTCTATATTTAATGTGCTCTCATGCTTTATGGTCAGCATAGCAAGGTTGCAGAACAGGCTATCACTCATTGTTGACCGCAAATAGTTTTTAATCAGATTCATTTTAGTAAAACTCTTCTCACAAAGTGCTACTGATAGGTGAATCGTTAAAAATAACTTTAACAATAAAAGTAAGTTTGGAAGAGATCCTATAAAATCCTATTCAACAATAAACTTAAAAAAATTTAAGACAACCTAACCTTTGGCTTTTTCAACCATTAACCCTCTGAGCGTTTTGAAAAAAGGTAAAATTATAATGTTGTTTTTGCTGCATTTTGTTTTAAATGCTAAAAAAATATGATTCTTTCAGCATTATAAATAAAACTTAATTACAAATATGAATGCAACCCTTGAAAGTATTAAGAGTCATTGCATGAGCATATCAGGCAGGGGGTTTCCATCACCATATCAGAATTTCTTTATTTTTTTTTCTTGTGTTGTCTTGCCCAAGGAAAGAACAAATCTCAAACATTTTTGTTATATCTATTTTAGTTTTGGAGTTAGGGGAGGTCAAAGTTCCCTAGACCAGGGCGTAGAAATAATTTTGTGTCATTTTTGCCACTTTATTCTCTCAACTGTAACTGGCTCTGATGTGCTTCAGAGATTTTTTGTTCTCTAACTGATACTATACCTTGAACATTAACATCTCAAATTGAAAATTCATTTGAAGATGGTCAGAGCCCCCATACAGGGCCCTCCCAAATACCCTTAATTTCGTAAAAAACGGTTTTTAAGAATGCTTTAAATCTTGGCTCTGATGTGATACAGAGAAAATTTTTGCACAATGTACTTAGACATTTCCGTACAAAAGGAATTTAAGCTTAATATTTTTTGAAGGTCCCTGGAGCCATTCGGTATGGGGGCCCAAACATGGACCTGAACGCTAATTTATGTAAATTCAAAGCATTGGTGTAGCGGGCTCTGACCTCCTACATGAAAACTTTTTGCATGGAGTTGTAGCATCAACATAGTAGTTTCATATTATGAAAAAATATATTTTGAAGGTACCACCATTTTGAAGAAAAATCCAATAAAGTACACAGGTTTTGGTGGTGTAAATATGTGTTTGAAGCTTCTTTTTTTTAAATATAACTATCAAATATTTAGTTAATTAATAAGAATAAAACTATATATTTTGTAAATGTAGAAAAATATAAATGGCAACAGTGTTTACAAGAATAAGAATAATTGTATAAATGTAACAAACTGAGTGGCAATGCTGTTAAGTGGTGGCCATTTTGAAATCTTTTGTTATGGTAAATTGGTTATTTTGGAGAGAAAGACTAGCTTAGTACATTTTAAAAGGTGAGTTTTAGAAACTGTATCTAGCATATTACTTAAAACACTTACAGAATTAAAAGATAAATTTATATTTTGAATAAAAAACTATGTGACATAAAACTATTGTTAGGTTTAACAAATTTCAAACAAAAAAGGATTACCTTTGTAAACCTACAATCAGTATAAAAAATACTTCTAATTAGTGAAGCTAATTTTCAGTTACTCCTGGGGGTTATTTTCAATAGGAAATTGCATTTTTTTTTTTACATAATTGAGAACAAGTTTCAAATTGCATTATAAGTCCCAATTTACATTGGTACTTTTCGGTTAGCTGGGCGGCAGTTATATATATACATGTATACACACACACACACATACATATATCTACACATACACCTGTGTGCAAAAATTAAGGACGAGAGGGTTTTTCGAATGTAACGTCACACAGAAGATTTCCACATCGACCAAAATCTTACCATAAGATCTTCAAGATGTGAAAATATGGGACAAGTGATAAAAACCATCTAAACAAAGAATCAAAAGGATATGAAACTATTTTATTGAAAAGGTCACTTGGAGCACAAATGCAGAGAAGACAGAAACGTTCATCTTCCAAGCACCTGGCAGGAATAATTCAGTCTCTAATAGGGGATATGGTCACATCTAACTGCGATGCAGGATTTGCAACGTCTGTCCATGCTGAGGACAAGGTTGTTTAGTAGCTCTTGAAGAATAGAGTCCCATTCCTCTTGTTACGCCAATTTCAGCTCCAGAATCGTTGTTGGCGCCTGATCACGTGATGCCAAGCGTCTCCCGAGAAGGTCACACACGTGTTCTATGGGATTAAGGTCTGGGGACTTTGCAGGCCAATTCATGCGTTGAATATCTTCTCTCTCCAGCAGCTCTTCGACAGCCGGTGTACGATGCCGGGGAGCGTTGTCGTCCATGAAGAGGAAGTCCGGACCCACAGCACCTCTAAAAAGACGCACGTGAGGCAAGAGAATCTCGGCACAGTAGAAGGAACCAGAAACTGTACCTCCTTGGAAGACATGGAGGTCCGTACGGCTACCAAGCATGATACCACTCCAAACAAGAACTCTGGGACATCCAAAACGGTCCCTTTCGATGATGTTGGAGGGGTGATTAAGTGTTCCCTGCTCTCTCCAGATGTGTATAAGTCCAGAATCGCTCGTCATACTAAATCGGCTCTCATCCGTAAAGAGTACTCGACACCACTACTGTTGTGTCCAATTCTTATGTTCCTGACACCACAGAAACCTGCGTCTCTGATGAGCAGGCATTAGTGATACACACCGTACTGGTCGTCGTGCATTCAGGCCTCCTTTGTGCAGCCGCCTAGCCACGGTAAAACGTGATATCCGACGGCCAGTAGTCTGTCTGCTCCATCTGCCTTGCGATTTCTCCAGTTGTTTTTTTTTCGCCTGTAGGACAATATAACGATCCTCCACTGTTGTTGTTTCGCGTGGGCGACCACTGCTGAATGCTTGGACAGCTATTCCCTTTGTTTGAAATGCACTCCAGACTCGTGAAAAGATGTTATGAGCGATACCGAACTCTTCTGCCACACTTCCACCTTCTTCCAACTTCCCAATGATTCGACCTCGTGTAAGGTCATCCAGATGACATGTTCTGGATTGTCTCTTGGCCATATCCCACAATAATGGCAAAACAAAGTCACTGAAATCACATTACACAGTGCAATAGATTTTACCAAATTTCTGAACGGTCACCGCCTCTGTGCTTTTTTCCCCTTAGCACCTCTTCCTTTTGCACCATATGCAATATATATGGGCATGTCCTGCTGCATTTGTTTCAGGTCTATCCCCTGATTGGTCTTTCATTTAGTTCTGTTGCCTTTTTTGGCTTTTATGCTAATTTATCAGCTTTATCCTTAATTTTTGCACACCAGTGTATCTATACATATACACACATATATGTATGAATATATATATATATATATATATATATGTGTGTGTGTGTGTGTGTGCATACATATATATTTATATATGTATATATATCACTGGCGCCCGGCTAACCGAAAAGTACCTTTACATTTTTTTATTGAAATTGTAGTTGAAATGTTATAAGAAAAAATTACTAATCCTTTGAAATTTTCCGAAAATTAGTTGTAAATGGAATATGTGTATACATTATAATAATTTTTCTCCACCTGACTCAACCTATTTATGTGTATTACATTGTACAAAATGTCCCAGGGATGTCAGGGGAATATCCCAAGTAGGTAGGTACTTTATTAGATTTTTCTTGAAAATGGTGGTACCATCAAAATATATTTTTTCATAATATGAAACTACTATGTTGGTGCTACAACTCCATGCAAAAAGTTTTCATGTAGGAGGTCAGAGCCCGCTACACCAATGCTTTGAAGTTACACAAATTAGCGTTCAGGTCCATGTTTGGACCCCCAAACCGAATGGCTCCGGTCACCTTCAAAAAATGTTAAGCTTAAATTCCTTTTGTATGGATATGTTTAAGTACATTGTGCAAAAATTTTCTCTGTATCACATCAGAGCCAAGATTTAAAGCATTCTTAAAAACCGTTTTTTTACGACATAAAGGGTATTTGGGGAGGCCCTGTATGGGGGCTCTGACCATCTTCAAATGAATTTTCAATTTCAGATGTTAATGTTCAAGGTATAGTATCAGTTAGAGTACAAAAAATCTCTGAAGCACATCACAGCCAGTTACAGTTGAGTGAATAAAGTGGCAAAAATAACACAAAATTATTTCTACGTCCTGGTCTAGGGAACTTTGACCTCCCCTAACTCCAAAACTAAAGTAGATATAACAAAAATGCTTGAGATTTGTTCTTTCCTTGGGCAAGACAACACAAGAAAAAAAAATAAAGAAAATCTGAGATGGTGATGGAAACTTTTTTCTTTTTTTGCCTGATTGGCTCATGCAATGACTCTTAATCATTCTCCAATGTTTTGAAAATTCATTAAATCTATAGAATTATATTATCTTAAACATTGCATATATTGCAGTGAAACCTGAAGCTTAGTGAACGGAATATTACGTTCCACACGCTTAGAGGGTTAAGATTGGCAGCATTCAAATGTTTTCTTAAACTTGGTATTTCAAGACAAATTTTTCTTTGAGATACTTTGTCAAGTTAGTTTTGGTACAAGGATTTTAAAATATAACTCACTTGTCAATAATAAATTGTTGGTTTTTAGCACTTCAAATCTTTCAGCTACATCTTGATTGGCATTTGAACGAGTCTGAATTTAAGAATGAAATCAATCCAACATGTCTTTTCTGTTTTCATCTTTCAGAGATAATCTTCCATCTCTAACTTACTCCCCAGCCACTTAGGAAAGTGAAATAGAGGAGGGAAGGCAAAAGGCTTTGTGCAGCTCCTGTGGTGTCCAATTTTTCTCATGAACCTCATAATTCTGCAATTGCTGCTATAACCATCAAATTTTTCTGCTATTACTTTAACTGCAGCATAATGAGCACTCCATCGTGTTGTTGAAACTCACTTAACTGATATTCCACTGTGTTAATCAACACACCGATTAGTAGATACAGAGAAAAATGAATAAACTGCTTCCAAAGTTACAAAAAATCGAACACAGCATTTTGTGCAAAAGGATTTTGGCTACATAAGTTAAGGGAATGATTAATGCATAAGAAGAAAACTTTATTTTTATACTTGATAATGGCTTGAATAGCACCGTGTATTCCATTCATATTAGTTGTATTGTCATAATTTTGATTGCAGCATCATTAGCAAGCTTTTTTAGATCCTAAATTTTTATTAAGAACAATAGCTTTTTTCTTTTCAAAGGAAAAATTCCTAAAAATGCTTCTTTTATTTCAACTTTTCTGTCATCAATTTTCACATAACGAATCACCTGATACATTCGATCAATATGAGCAGTATTTGGTGTACTGTCAAACATCATGCCAAAATATACAGTGATTTTTATCTCTTCAACAAGTTTGCTTTTAATGTAGTTTGAATTCATTTTGTGCAACTGGCGGCGACCGATAAGAAACTTTTTGAGACGAATAATATTCCAAATTCAACAGATGTTCTTTCAATACAGCATCATACTTTGAAAGTAACTGAACCAATTCAAGAAAGTTACCTCTATTTACGGAAGTATTTCTTTCATCGCGGTCACGAAATGAAAGACTTTTTTTAGCTAACAATAGTGTGATATCCAATAATCTAGTCTAAAAGTCCTTCCATTTCTTTCTTTCGGCATTCATTTGTTGCAAGATTGTATGATCTATTGTTGAATGGAATAGGAGTCTTGTTTTTAAAGTTTTACACTTCTCGAGATTTGGAAGATGTTCATTTGAGACTTCGAACAGTTGATGTCGGTTAAGGGGCTTCCGAGTTGCGATCAAGTTTACGCCCAGTCTATTTGTGAGTAAACTGTCTTGTAAATATTGAGCCGTTGGGAAAAGTTAAATGTAGTATTAACTACATAAGAAAGAACAATTAAAAATAGAAGAAAAATTAAACAATGGGAATAAAAAAGTAGAGCAATAGAGATTAAGGATAGAGTCTAATAAATGGAAAAAGTAAAATGGTATAGCTGTAGTTAAAATTAACTACTGAAAAAAGTTGAGTGTTCAAACATTTTAGGGTTTAGCTTCCACAACTTTAAAAATGCATTCACAATTGCAGATGTTGCATGTGTGCAAGATAAATCAAATGAAAGCAATATAAATTATTTGTGGCTGACGAGTAAATCATCCAAGATCGAAAAATGTTTTCATTATTTGCTATCCCTTTATAAAACCATAATTTTGATAGATGTCGGGTTTCACTATTGGAATTCCCCCCCCCCCCCCTGTCTTACTGTACTGCTAACAGGACCTTCTTTGTTTTGGAAATGGTTAATGGTCAAACATCATGCCAAAATATACAGATTTTTATCTCTTCAACAAGTTTGCTTTTAATGTAGTTTGAATTCATTTTGTGCAACTGGCGACGACCGATAAGAAACTTTTTGAGACGAATAATATTCCAAATTCAACAGACGTTCTTTCAATACAGCATCATACTTTGAAAGTAACTGAACCAATTCAAGAAAGTTACCTCTATTTACGGAAGTATTTCTGTCACCGCGGTCACGAAATGAAAGACTTTTTTTAGCTAACAATAGTGTGATATCCAATAATCTAGTCTAAAAGTCCTTCCATTTCTTTCTTTCGGCATTCATTTGTTGCAAGATTGTATGATCTATTGTTGAATGGAATAGGAGTCTTGTTTTTAAAGTTTTACACTTCTCGAGATTTGGAAGATGTTCATTTGAGACTTCGAACAGTTGATGTCGGTTAAGGGGCTTCCGAGTTGCGATCAAGTTTACGCCCAGTCTATTTGTGAGTAAACTGTCTTGTAAATATTGAGCCGTTGGGAAAAGTTAAATGTAGTATTAACTACATAAGAAAGAACAATTAAAAATAGAAGAAAAATTAAACAATGGGAATAAAAAAGTAGAGCAATAGAGATTAAGGATAGAGTCTAATAAATGGAAAAAGTAAAATGGTATAGCTGTAGTTAAAATTAACTACTGAAAAAAGTTGAGTGTTCAAACATTTTAGGGTTTAGCTTCCACAACTTTAAAAATGCATTCACAATTGCAGATGTTGCATGTGTGCAAGATAAATCAAATGAAAGCAATATAAATTATTTGTGGCTGACGAGTAAATCATCCAAGATCGAAAAATGTTTTCATTATTTGCTATCCCTTTATAAAACCATAATTTTGATAGATGTCAGGTTTCACTATTGGAATTCACCCCCCGCCCCCCACCCGTCTTACTGTACTGCTAACAGGACCTTCTTTGTTTTGGAAATGGTTATTTCATTTCTTCACGCTATATACACGAATACTATCTGAAACTGGTATGTTCCAACATAAAATGTCACTAAAAATCTCCAAATTAATTGACTTATTAAGATTGTCTGTCGTCTTTATCAATTTCGTCATCTACAGATTATTTTTTTTTTCAGACAATGTGATTTCAACCTCTTTTCTTTCATCTGCGGAAATTAATTGAATTATTTAGATTATTGTCTTTTGCATTGTCTTCATCAATTTCAGCATCTACGCATCCATCTTTTTCAGACAATATCATTTCGATCTCTTCTGCTTTTCCTCGCTTCTGTAGGATTAATTGGCTTAATTAGATTATAGTCTTTTCTGGCATTGTATTTGTCCATTTCAAAATCTTCAGATTAATTTTTTTCAGGTAATATCCTTTCAACCTCTTCTCGCTTTTTCAAATAAATTGATTTATTTAAATAATTGTCTTTGGTGACATTGCTTTTTCAATTTCAGCAGCTACGGATTAACTTTTTCATGTTAAATCATTTCAATATCTTCTGCTTTTTCTTGCTTCTGGAGGTCAATTATTTTATATAGATTTTTGTCATTTCTTGAATTGCCTTTATCAATTTCAGGAACTACAAATTCACCGTGTTTAGGTAATATCTCGCTTCTTTTCGCTTACTTTCAAAATATGTGCTGGTGTTGCAATTACCAGAAACATCCTTTCGATTAACTGAATATTGATTATCAGTTACTTTTAATGGAGTTTGGTTATTGCCGATTGTTGCAGGTTTTAGAACATATTAATAAAAAGACCGTTTTTAGCAATGTTTTTGACGAAATTTGCCGTTTTTTTGCTTTTTTTTAACGAAAGTCACATTTTACCCGCGATCTGGTGAAAATATTTGTCGTTTTTTCGCGATCTTTTGACGAAATTTGCCGTTTTTCGCAATGTTTGACGAAATGTGCCGTTTTTTGCGATTTTTTGACGAAATCTGCCGTTTTTTTGCAATGTTTTTGATGAAATTTGCCGTTTTTTTCGCGATCTTTTGACGAATTTTCCGCTTTTCGCAATGTTTTTGACAAACTTTGCCTTTTTTTGCGATTCTCTGACGAAACTCATGTTTTTCCCGCGATCCTTTGACAAAATTGACGTTTTTTCTTTGAACGAAGACAAGATTGATTTTTTCGGCGATTATTTGCCGAAATACCGATACATTTTATGTCCGAATTTTCGGATTTATGACTGATATTTTTTTTTTCGGAAATCATTGCCTTAATTTTTCGGAAAATTCGGACCAGAATCACCCCTGGCCTATATGTTGACGAAAATCTCCCTTTAATTTTTTTTTTGCTACCCACTAGTTGGATAGGTAGGTTTTTGTTCACTGGTGCATATCTAATTTAGGCACCCAATTCTGTGTAAAATGTCAAATTCTCCAAGGAAATAAAATTAACTCTCTTGTGTGGTGCACTAACTTAATTTTATGTCAGAATTCTTTTCCAAAATTGTATAAGATTATATATATATATTTGCAAATAAAGATCGGGTATCACCCCTTAGAGGGTGACACCCGGGGCAGACTGCCACCTCCGCCCCCCACCCCCTTAGCTACGCCACTGGTCATGGAGATCACAAGAAGGATTTGAATGTTGAATGACCTCTTATATAATTCAACAGAAAATACTGTTGATAGGAGTTGTTCAGTAAGCATCTTTAGATTATAAAAATTCAGGATTACAAGAAGCTTATACACAATGACATCATCCGATTTTTAGAATAATTGAAATCCTTTAAAATGATATTAGTTAAACCATAAAAAGTTTAACTTTGTTGACTATAAATTTGAAGCAGGCACTGGCAACCAGAACAATGTCATAGTAAGACCACCATCATATAAGACTTTGTATTCTAAACCACCACACTAGATTCCGATTGAATTTTTAGTTGCAATTGTGTAAATTTGAAATAAGTAGGGACAAAAGTTAATGAATGAAAATTTTTTAAATGATTAGCTAATTAACTAATACACAGAATCAGTGATGCCAGGAATGCGCTATAGCTCATTATTTAAGCAAAAAATTGGAGATGGGATGCATTAATATAATTTTTAAGGGTCCTTCAGGATGAATAATTTTTCTGCTGAAAGATCGCAAAAGAAGTATATTGTGTATAAAATACATTAAATATGTCTTATTTCTAAAAAAACAAGAACAAAAAATCATGCGTCAAGCATAGATTATGCAATACTTTCCAACGCTTCCAAAATAACTTTACAAATCATTACCGTTTAATAAGCTGAAAGATAACATCTAAGTAAACAATTTGGAAAACGCATAACATATTTAACAAGAACGAAAAATCATGCGTCAAGCATAGATTATGTAACACTTTCCAACGCTTCCAAAATAATTTTACAAATCATACCGTTTAATAAGCTAAAAGATAACATCTAAGTAAACAATTTGGAAAACGCATAACATATTTAAAAACATAATTTCAGGAATTTCCAACATATACAATATTCGGAAAAATATCCGAATGCTTTTATTCAGCCCTGTATATGATCTATAGATTTGTATACATATTACATAGGATGCTAAATTTTAGTTCAGTTAGGAAACGCGTAGCACAGTTTAAAATTCTCCGTCTGGAGTTTGTCAATAAACAGAAATGTGTTCGCGAACTTTTGTGCTGCCCTGTATAGGATCTACAGAATTTATACACGTCACGTAATAGACAAAAATCAAGTTAACATTAAAATCGCGTTCAGTAACTTAAAACGCACTTCCAGGAATTATTGTTAACAGACAGTAGATAATTCTTTTGCGTGTCCCTGTAAATGAACGATGACTGCTATACACACAATATTCTGTAGTAAGTCTCTTGTAATGCGCCTTAGTGATCTATATAAATTTCAATGCGTTTAAAATAGTGAAACATTATTTAAATAAACCGCAGACGATTTTTCTCCATAGACGTAATGTAACGGAATTATTTTTACTGTCCCTGTAAAGTAACTATAAGTGCTATGCACACCCTGTTCCATATTAAGCTTCTTCTAATGCACCTTAGTGATATATATAAATTTCAATGCGTTTAAAATAGTGAAACATTATTTAAATAAACCGCAAATGATTTTTCCCCATAGACCGCAATGTAACGGAATTCTTTTGAGTGTCCCTGTAAAAAAACTATAAGTGCTACACACTTCCGTTGAAATAGGGAACATGCTATAGATAACGACAATAACATATAAAAATTGCAGAGCAATCCGAGCATATTTACGGGAGTTAGAGCATGGACAGACGGCCATACGGCAGACAAACCGAAGTCATAAACACTTTTCAACTAGGTTGGAAAGTGTTAAAAAAACCCTTTTGTAAAAAAAGACCCAATTTTTTGCAAATGTCTGGGTTCCAAGGGCTGTGGATTTCAAAAGCCTAGCAGCATCACTGCAGAATTTTCTGAATATTTTAATATGTATTATCTTATTTAGTAACTACCTTATCAAATTCAATATTGAATGATGCAGTATTATTTAGATTAAAATTACATAAACTTACCTCAACTCGTTGCTTGTGAGTCTTTTTTGCTTTTTCTATTATTTGCTTCATTTGCTAAAGAAGAAAAAAAAAATAATAATGAATTTCAAAACAATATATTTCTGAGATAACTTATAATCGTATTGAGTGTAACTGAATGTTAAAACAAAAAATACATATTTTTGTCAATTTTGGTAGAATAAGAATAATTGAGCAAAATGTACATTTTGATACTTTTTAAAGTTAAAGAAAAAAAAAATTATTCGCCTTAATTCTACCAAAATTGGTGATTTGTAACCTAGTTATGGCCATAATCTGCCTATTTTCACAACCCTTGTAAGTCATGCCTGCTGAGCTTCGAAACTACACCATGGAATTAATTACACATAGACATAACTAACAGTATTAAACCAAAAAAAAAGGACAAGATATAAGGTAAATGCACCAGTAGTGGGCTATTTAAGGACATTTATCTAATTGCCGAAAAGTCAGTTGAGGCTTACTGTTGAAACACAAAAAGTTTTTCGCTTGTTTGTTTATCTGTTACATGATAACTGCTAAAAAAGACATCCGATTAGGTTGATATTTGGTAACTATGTTGGTGAAGTATCCGGATTTAGCTATATAGTTTTTGGTTAAATATGGTTAATTTGTTCGAAAAATATAGAACATTTCTTTTCAGGTCATAATGTAATTCAGACTATTTTAAAATTTTCCATTCGTTGAAAAGAAAATGGTGCATTTGATTAATGTATTTAAACTGTAAGTTAGGAAGACTAAAATTTACCAAAGGAAGGGTCTTAAAATATTCAGATTAATTTTAAATTTTGTTAATACTAATACATTTGTTCGAATAATATAAAACATTTTTTAAAAATTTTAAAATGTATTTATTTTTATTTTTCTCTTTAATTTAATCGTTGCCTAGCAACTATATTTCAAAGCGTATTAAAATACAAGAAAAATTTATCATCATTATTATGCATATTTAGTATTACATTATTGATTATTTACTTAACTTTTACTTTTAATATTTCAATCATTTTTTAAGAATTTTCTTATTTTACTTTATTAATTTAATTATTTCCCTCAGGGGTGGGGGAAATTTTCAGAATATCTCACCACCCAGCAAGATACAATGTTAAAATTGTTATGACACAATTTATGCGACTGCAAAAATAATTCATTGCTACAATGTACAGTAACATTTTCATACTTTAAAAAAATATTAAATTAAGAATTATATACAACAGAGGAAAATTTAGTGCAGTGCAGAAGAGAAATTGTCATTTTTATATCATGGCAATTGGGAGAGTTGCAAAATTTGGGTAATAAATAAAAATATTAAATTTTTGACATATTGTCAAAAACTACTATTTGATGATAAAAAATTGAGTCTCTAATTTTTAAGACTCTAAAAATCCACTTGCCAGTGGCGAGTAGAATGATGTAATTTGCCATTGACTTTAATTACTCATTATTTGACTTTATTGTAAGCATTCATTAGAATTTCGAGTGTATTATTACATTCAAATTACTGTTTAAAAAATGTAAACAAAACAGTGACCAAAAGTCTGCACACCCTCTTGTCCAAAGCTATGCAGATTTGAGGAAGTCTACTGCATATTTCTTGGAAAAAATGAAAAATGTTACTTTCCACTATGCTGTAGTAATGGGCATAGTAAATTTTTGATGCACCAGAAGTGGGCCACTCCAGTCTTGAGTTTAGTGTGTACCATACAGAAGTTATAATTTATTTTACAGTTCTAGAATTAAATAATACACAATAATGAAATCAATATTCTGAAGTTTAGATGATTATATAAAATAATTTCACTAGTAAATCTTCAGATTATGGGCCTCAACTTCAGTTCTGCTAATCGAATTTATTTTGGTCTCACTTTACATAATAGCTAAAATGTCTTACGGTCTGCAATAGAACCTTTTTAAGTTATAATACAGGATGTCCCTTCTTATCATAGATCAATAGCTAATTCCCAAGAAGTTAGTTTTAAAGGTATAATTCAGGGTTCATACTCTATTTGAATAACAAAATTCCCTGACTTTTCCGGACCGTTTTTCCTACAATTCCATGCCCACAATTCACGACATTTTTAGAAATACGAATAAGCAATTCTAGATCTTAATGATTAAATATACCTCTGAAAATAAAAGTAATCTATAAAATCGAAACTAAAAATCTATTATTTGATAT
Organism: Maratus michaelseni; assembly: GCA_963931845.1. Classification (NCBI taxonomy): domain Eukaryota; kingdom Metazoa; phylum Arthropoda; class Arachnida; order Araneae; family Salticidae; genus Maratus; species Maratus michaelseni. The sequence continues at coordinate 7,465,110 of OZ007590.1, read as the reverse complement.
TTAAAATATAAAAAAATGAAAAACAATTAAAAATATACAATTTGGATAGATTCAAAGTAACATTTTATTGATATAATTAGATTTCATCTATCAACCATTCAAACATTTTTTGACATTTCCATTTCTACTACCATGTCATTTGTTTGTGTTGTTTCAGAAACAGTTTGTTATTAACTTTCAATTTTTTGTTTTTTAACAATTTAATTTTAGCTACAGCTTTTCTTTTTTGCTTGCTTTATAATTTTCCATCTTTTTCTTATTTAAATATTCATGATATCTCATCCTAGCCACCTTAACATGACTCAATATTTCTTTCGCAGAAGTATCACCTATTTAGCAACAAATTTGTATGGCTAAAACATCATTATGTTAAAAATATGAACGTTTTATGTATACTACTTGCTAGTAAAACATCTGAATTTTTTGCAGACTGAATTCGGAATAATCTTGACACATGACAGCACATAATATATATTTTTTTAAATCCCTGACTTTTCCAGGTTTTAGGGTCAAAATGCAATTTTCCCCTGACTTTTTGAGCACTTGTCATTTTCACTGACAATTCCATATTTTCCAGTCACGTAGGAACCCTGATAATTTTAATTGCAGAAATATTTCAAATGTTGTTTTTCATCAGTTGAAAATACATTTCTATCAAAATAGTTAATTTTCTTAATATTACAAAATTTAAAATTTTGTACAGTTCTTGTGATCTATAAGTTATATTTAGAAAAGTTTCCTCTATGCTTTCACATGTCGAACAATAGAAATTCCTATCTTTAATGACCAAAACTTACAGAGTTGTGATACACTGAATTTTTAGTGATTTCAGACACTAAAAATTTGTTTTTTCTTTTTGTACCAGAATGGTACGAAAAAAAAACAAAAAAAAACATGAAAGTCATCAATTTCTATGATGATATTTTCCCTCTAGCAATGACATAGGAGGCAAAGACTGCTAGAAAATAAATAAAATAAAAATGAATTTTAACTATAATATGGTTACAACCTAAGCTATGTAGGGATTTAAATGAACTTCAATTAACAAAAATGTTCTCTACTGACAAAATATTTTGTAATATGAATCTAAAAAGCAAATTTATATAGTGTTTCCCTCAGGATAAAAAAGCGCAGGGTGCTCCTTCAAACAAAAGGCACTTCAGCTGAACAAAGTGGGCATTTTTTTTATGAAAAGGGCTCTTTAGAGCTTTACGTAAGTAATAGCTTAAATATTTTAAAGTTTTCTTTCTATTTTAATATTCACACATAAACCTATTTTTCTATTGAAAAGTATTTGAAAATTTTATTATTTGGCATTTTTAAAGTCTGGCAATAGTAGGTTAAAAAATTGGCTAGTACAAACTATGAATTAAATCTTTATTCAGCTAATGAAATTTTGAATAAAAGATCCTACAAACGTTACAAAATTAGTTGAATTAAAAAAAATTATTGGACTTTGCACACTACAATCTAGTCAAGTATGTGCCTGCAAAAAATGGTTAAATTGCTATGTACTATAGTTTTTGATCCTATAAAGCTTATATAACTGATATAAATTGACCAATTTTAACATTAAATAGTGCTCAAAATAATTCTTGGATTTAAAAACTGTCTGTTTCAGTGTGTCATTCATACATATCTCTATAAAGCTACCAATTTCATGTTTTTATAAGTAATACTTTATTTAATATAAGTCGAGAGAGAGCACCGGTTACTTTTTTTAGAATAGAGAGAAATGTCCTTATAATCCTTTTTAATATCAAAAGTGCATCATCAGTTAAGTGTGCCTATCAAACAAAAGTAATATTTTATTTCAAATGAAATGCAAAACATTATAAAAAATTGCCTTTATTTTAGTAGTGTACAGATTTTGATTTTTTTATTTTCAAAAATTTTTTTTAAAAAAATATTTATTTTTCCAAAAAACACATTTCCTTGAGATCAATTTGCATGTTGAAGTTTTTTCATGCATTTCTATGCTGCCTATCCACTACCTGCCCCCCCCCCCCCCCCACAAAATAGCCATTTATTTCAGGAACATTTTTCTTTAAAACAAAATAATTTATTAAAAAATATCTTAACGAATTAGTCATTTTTCCTCACAAATTTCAATACAACATTCTAAGAAAAATAAATGTTCTTTCGTGACAGATATACAAATTTTTCTATTTTTTTGCCGCAATCGATTGACAAATTTAGCGATTTTTCTCATGAGATCAATGGACGAATTTCGCTATTTTATCCCATGACATGACTAACTGAATAGTTTCGTGATTTTTCCAGCAGCTGACTGACGAAATTCAGGAAATTTTCCTGCTACCGATTGCCGAATTTTGCAAAGGTGGGGGGGTTCCTTGTGACCAATATTTGAATTTCTTGATTTTTTCTGCATCTTAATGGTGAAACTAATGGGTTTTTTTCATGCGATCATGGATAAATTTCTCAATTTTTTTTCCTACAACCAACTGCTGAATTTTGCAATTTTTTACAGATGACTGATGACAAATTTCACAATTTTTCTTGCGACCGAGTGACAAATTTTGTAATATTTTCCTGCGATCGATAGACGAATTTTGAGATATATTTTTTTTTTTCTCACGACCGATAGATTAATTTTGCGATATTTTCCTGCAACTTTTTGGTGAAATTCGCGACAGCAAATTTTTGCGAATCCAAAATAATCAGGGCACATTTCCAGCTATATAAAAATGGGCAGGGCACATTTACAACTATAAAAAAATGGGCAGGATGCTGCGCCCTCACGAAAACACCTAGGGGAAACATTATTTATCTATGCATCATGGCTATATCTTTTAGTTGATTTAATTAGTAAGTGAATGCCAGAAATGCTTGAGGTTTTAAAGTAAAAGATTTATCTAAAGTAATCTAATTTTAAATGATTTAATCAAAGAAGTAATTTATCGAACCTAAGCAGACTTTGAGTCTGCTTGTTTGCTGTAGTTGAGTAATATTGACATTACACTAAAGCTAATTTAAATAATAACAAATGATGTTTTATGGAATGGTGTTCATGCATAGCTCATATTCTTGAACTTGGTAAAGTTATACTTTAGAAATTCGAAGATATAGTGGGCATTTTTCCTCACTGTAATATTATTAAAAAATAATTCATAAATACTTTCATATAATATAATTTTATTCAAAGGGGGAAAAATACTTTACCTTTTCTTCCTTCATTTTCAGAAATGCTCTCTCTGCTTTTGTAAGTGGCACGGAATCGCATTTCTTGAAATCGCTGTTTGGAGAGTCTGTGTGCTTCTCAACTTTAGCAATTTTTTCTAATATTTTTTCTTTATCTTTACTTTTCTTTTTTCTGCAAATACAAATTAAAAAAGTTTAGCTCAACATAACTTTGAAACCCATGATTAAAATTACATTAAATGTGAAAATATACATTACTATTCATTTTACAATTCTTACTTTTTAATACAAGAGTCTGTTTTCAGTCGAAGTCGACTTTTGGTCACACTTTCATAAGCAGACATAACGATTTGCACCAATAAAATATGCTAAAATAAAAAGAGTTACAGTGATCACAAGAAAATTAAATTATCATAAGAAAAAAAAGGAAATACGTAAACAATGTAGAAAATCGTAAATAGACTTTTCACTTTTCTAAACGATCCATAGGTTGGGGCTGGATGGATGAGTGAGATGGCTTTGGTGAGAAAAAGCTCTGCTCACGAACGACGATCAGGTGACGCGCACAAAGGAGACTAGAAGGTGGAGTTCAGATATCCTATGAATGAATCTAGAACGCTGTAGCCGTATTTTCCCCTCATTCCGAAGTGGAACGGAATCGGAATTCAGTTCGACCGGAATCTAACCTTGACCTTGAATCTGGAGGACAAGGGTACAGCGCCTAGATGGATACGAATAACATACGCCTCCGTGGTTGATTTTTATACTTTTTTTATTGTCGGAACAAAGCTCCGGTTTCCCGTGAAAAATTAACTTTTGGTAACACGATAGTGCCAAAATATTAGTCGGATTTACACCGAAATTGAGCTAGACATCGGTAGGGCCAAAATCTCGCCGGGGATAAAAAATTAAAAATATTTGTCAACTCCAACGCCCCCAAAGTTTTCCATTTTCCCATAGAGATAATATTGCGATTGTTTGAATTATCAAATAAAACATTAGCACCATTGCTGTAATTTAAGCATTTTAACCTCATCGTTTGAACATTGCTGACTCCCACTTTTGTTATTTATATTATAGAATGACATTTAAAATTTTTACTTTACGTAACAACTACCTCTTTTGTTTTTTCTTTTAGTGCGAATTGTTAGATAGCCAAATTAGTTCTTACACTTTTTGTAGCTTCCAAATCGACGTAATTTGGTTTGAATTTTATATTTTTATAAAGAAAAGGAATTGAATACAAATACGGAGACTACGAATTTGGGTATTTTCGTATTCTGCATGCCAACGGATAATAACCAAAGAAATCGAGAAAACTATGTCATATATTTATTCATTATATGTATGTATTTAAGTATTCATATGAATGTATGTTTGTATTCACATGTACATTTGTTTGTATAAGGAAATGTCTGCAATCGGATTCGCAGACCATAAGAACTAGGAAGAGAGTAACTTTGCAAGCGACGAAAGATAAGCAAAAAGCATGGTTACAAAACACTGCGAGCGACCAGAGAAACTTGCTTCCTGCACGCTCTGAAGTTTGCTAAACTTTTCTCGGTTAGAGGAGTCGAATATCATCAAAGAAAAAAAGATGCAGTTGTCAGAGATTTTCCCCTTATATCCCTCAATGAAAATTTTTTAAATCAATCACAACCATGATCCAACTTTACCAGAAGAATACTATAAGGAAAGGGCATGTTTACAAACAAACAGTTCTATCAACCAATCTACCACTACATTTTTGTCATAGGGATCATTGCAGGAATCGTTATGGCGATGTAAGCCAATCATATCATAGACCAGTTTCACGTATACCAATCGAATCACCCCATCTCATGTGTACAACAGGAGTCATAAAGAACGAACAGGTTTTTTTTTACGAACCAACAGTAATTTAACCAACACTGACGTCAGCTGTCGTTTCCTTATAGGCAACAAATATTACCCAATTGTCCTTGGAGAAGAAATTCTGGCTCATTATTGCAAGAAGGTATTATTGCAAGTCTGTGTATCAGTCATGGGAGGAGGCATTCAAAGACCTGAATACTGATGCATACGAAGAAATTGATTTTCCTGCTGTTAGCAGTATACATGAGTAAGAAAGGCTACAAGAAGAATACTGTGAAATTTATCCCTATAAGGAAAGGGCAACTGACGTCACTGTTGGTTAAATTACTGTTGGTTTGGGAGAAAAACTTGTTCGTTCTTTACGACTCCTACAGTACACATGAGATGGAGCGATTTGATTGGTCTACGTTAAACTGATCTGTGATATGATTGGCCTACGTCGCCAGGACGATTCCTGCATGATAGCTGCGACAAAAATGCAGTGGTAGATTGGTTGATGGAACTGTTTGTTTGTAAACATGCCCTTTCCTTATATGGCCGCAGTTGCAACAGTCCATGTGCAGACAAACGAAAAGATCCTTTGGGGCAACGCGTGATTGATTATGTATGTGAGTTGAAAAGTGCGAACTACAATTACCCTGATCGAAATCTTATTTCATTTCTGAATAATTGTAAAAAACAACAGCTTACAGTGCATCAAAATTCTGATAATTCTGATATCTGATTTACAGATGAGCAGCAAAAGATACTTCACTTATGCACAGAACAGCTTTCATTTTTGCAAACGAGAGTTATAAATAGCCCTAAATGTATTTTTATTATTGGAAAAGACGGAGCTGGAAAAAGTTCGGTAATCAAAGGAATTCGTGAAAGAGTTATTGAGCAGTCAGGACTAGAAGCTATCATGGTTTTGCTTCAAACAGGCGCTGCTGCTATTAATGTCGATGTTAAGACAATTCATTATGCGTTAAAAGTACCAACGTGTTTTAAACCGTTTGCTGAAGCAGGTAGAAATCAACACCTCAGCATGGATCCAGTGTCATTTCTTATTATTGGTGAATTTTCAATGATCGGATGTCGTCTGATGGCTGCCAGGCTGGCTAAATTCTGTAATGGTTGATTTTGATGATTACCATGGACAATTTCTAACTGAAAGACTTTTCCCTGCCACGCTTATTACTAAATCTTGGAAAGAAAACAATGTCTACTACTCCCGAACTCAGTTGCCTTTAAGAGTTGTATACGCTTTCACAATACAGAAATCCCAGGGTTTAACTTTATCAAAAGCTGCTGTGGACATTGGTCAAAGGAGTTGTAACTTTGAGCAACTAATGTCGTTTTTAGTAGAGTTCGTCGTTTAGAGGATATTCTCATTGAAGTGCCTTTCGCAAAAAATAAGGAAAGCACATCTGACATCACTCGCGACCTACGTTATATACGGCCGGTGCATGACGTTTAAAACGTCACATGGAATGGATCATTTTTACCCAGTGATTGGTGCAAAGCGGCGCTCCCACCGTTTTGCACCAATCACTGTGTAAAAAGGATCCACTGCATGTGACGTTTTAAACGTCATGCACCGGCCGTGTATAACGTAGGTCGCGCATCACTCAGGGCAAAACTTTGACGTCACTAAGTGCAAAAGACGATCTGATTGGTGTACAAGTAGGGACGAGTTTGTCTGATTGGCGGAAAAGGGGGGTAAATTGGTTGACAGAAGTGTTTGTTTGCAAACATGACCAAATTAGACGAATGGGGGCACTTGCTGATAAGTTAGCATTTGAGAATTACCTGAGGCAACTGACGACTGAATAAACACTTGAAAATGAAAATTCAAAAGCTGTTATTGCAAACTTACTTTTATAATATTAAACAGTACACATAAAAATAAAATATTTTTTTTAATGTTATCTTTTAAGTTCATGCAACTCAATGCTCTGCCATTTCGGCCTGACGGATGCTAGTTTAAGAATATTTTATCGGTTGCTTTGTACTTTTCATGATAAATGGGAATATTTTTCATGATAAAAGTAAATTTGATATTAATAACAATTATAGATGTATTTCTATGATTAAAATACTTATTAAAATACGATAACTTGAGATATTTCACGATTAAAATTTTACATTACAGTGCATTTTAATATTTAAAAGTTCCATTTTTTTTAGGAAATGTATTGTGAGAAAATATCCGTTTTCACATAGCATAATTCCTCCTTGTTTTTTATAAGGCGTATTTCAACAGTGAATTTTTATCAAGAATAGAATGAAAAGCATATTTTACAATGTAAAAAATAATGTGAAAAGTACTATAAAAATAAAATCTAAAATATATACATTATTTTAACTAGACATTATTTTAATCGCGCATATTTTTCTAAAGAGGAAAAGTACATATGGTTTACAATCTAGTTTCTGGCGGGCTCCTCCTGGTGGTTCCGACTCTGTCCCTTCAGTGGGGAAGATGACTGGAAGCCCGACACAGCGAGATGTTCTTCGACACGACGGGAACAGGAGACGGATAGACCACCACCTCACCGTGCTGCGCCAGTGGGAAACTGGGAAAGGAACATCCGAAAAAGCCGGAGACGCACAAAGACTCGGTGTTGTGGTCCACCGGGTCTGGGTCTCCCCCTCTTAAGCGTAGATTCTCTGCGGCGTGAGGACTCGGCCAATGCTCGGAGCCTCCTCCGTAGGTTTTGGAAGGACGTCCCGTAGACCAATCTCAGTTGCTCTGGCAGGCCTCTCGCCCTGCGCCGAGGTAGGTGACGCTGAGCAACGGCTAGCTAACGGTGGCCAAACCGTCTCCAAAAGTTTATCCGAGGAATTGATAGAGGCGAGATCGAACTTTGAAGAGCACGGTTGTGACGCTTGGTCAGTTTGTGAGGCGGTGTGCAGCGACCCTCGGTACTGGCAAGCGACATAGCATAGCTACCAGCATGTAGGAAAAAGACTGCATGGTCCGCAACCACCACGTCATCCTCTGCGGCTGGAGTAGTTGTGCGTCAACCTCAACGGTTGAACAGGCAAGAGAGTGCCCAGAACAAAGTATGGCTTAAGTTCGAAGATGGCCCCTCAGGTCGCTGTGGCGGAAGCCATATCTTAGGGGGGGGGGGAACACCTTCTCCCTAAACTGTTTGACTACGATGTTTCGGACCGGAGGCTCGCAGACTAACGCGGTGCCGATCAAGCCAAAACTCGATTCTCGGGTCGAAAGCCAATCTAGCGGAGCTTTCTGCGACCGATGATTGGATCAACAGGAGTCTTCATATAACTTTCAATCTGCTAAACTCGATCGGGACCGCCCCTTTGGCGATTTTGAAGGAGTTTTCTATGGCCTTCAGAGTCCAATAGTGGTTCTAAACACAACTTTCCGTTGTCAGGCTCTGGGACCGGATTCATTACATACATCGCACTCCACCTCCCATCTAATGCAAGTTACTTAAGAAAAAAACACTTTATTAGTAAGATAGTCCAAAATTGTTTTAGATTTTTGTTTGAAAAGCAAATATTTGACAAAATCATTTCATACAGTGTTGAATTCAGGAGTGGAGCGGTTGTGAATCCTCCTCCCCCCTGAGTGAGTACCTTCCTGAGAAAAATGCCTGAATTCAACACTGATTTCATGAATTATCAGAATATTAATTTCATACCTAACATTTTAACGTGATAACTTTCATGAGATAACTGAATATTTTAGAAATATAGAATAAAATGTTATAGGAAAGTGTAAAATAGGATGAACCACTTCCGATTATTGTTTTTTTTTTAAGTCAGACACTCTTTTCAAGATACAGCAGTGAGCGAGTTTTTATTGTGCAAGTAAATATTTAGTGCAAAAGGCAGTAAAGGCAAAGGAAAAATCACGAAAATAAACACATCAAAGGAAAATATCACGATAAACTCAAACGCAAGTGAAATGAACAAGGAACGAGTCTCTGTCAGTAGCGGTGAGATGCGGTGGAATTCCAATGACAGTTTGGCGGGAAAAAACCAGTTTGGCGTATTATTCTCCCACAATCACGTGATGCTGGGGAGGGAGATGTTTGCTTCAACAAAGGGTTACTAGTCGCTGTCTATTTGTATTAGATGCCTATGGGTATAATTCACTCTTATTTGTTGGACATGGATACGAACTGCAGCGCTAATTACATTCATCCGAGCTATAACGATAGCATTTTACATGATGAAAGTGTGATATAACACGGAAACTCCTGTATACCATGTAATTAAATTATAAAGAAGAGAGGAAAGTTTTTTCAACTAGGTAAATCATATTCAATGGTTGGAGTATCATAGTTGAGATTTATTCCAACAGAGCGAAAAATGCCGGGGCCGTGACTCGAACCTAGGTACCTTGGCTTGAAATTAGCGCTACAGTTCGTAGCCATGTCCAACAAATAAGAGTGAATTATGCCAGCCACAATATTGTCCAGTAGGAAGAGCATTGGCACGGCAAGCCAAGGAACCCAGGTTCGAGTTCTGGTCCCGGCATTTTTCGCTCTGTTGGAATAAATCTTGACTATGATACTCCAACTACTGAATATGTTTTTTAATAATTTTACAATTTTTCAAACATAATGAAATTCATATGAATTTCTGAGTTGTATTAAAGTATGCTTTCTGTAAAATATAGAGTGCAAAGAAATTATCATTCATTTATAGGATCACACAAAATAAATATGTTCTATCATCGTATAAGGAGAAAAACTGTTTGCAGATTATTTTAAATTATGCTGCTGAATTTCAAACCTGATGAAATTGATATACATTACAGAGGTTTACTACAAGATGCTTGCTGTAGAATATGATGTGCATAACATTTATCCTTCATTTACAGGGGCGCACAAAAGATTTCGGATACAGTACTGTATCCGAAGCACTGTCTATTAAGAATAAAACCTGGAAGTGCGTTTTCAGTTATAATATGCGTTTTTAAGTTCAACTAAATATTCGCATATTACGTGGTGTATATATGTCCTATAGATCATATACAGGGCTAACACAAATGTATTCGTAAGTATTACTGGGCATGAGCGTGAATTGCTTAAAGGCGTTTTTAAATTGGGCCATGCACTTTCAAGTTCATTTATATTTTTACTAAGAAATATTTGTAGAATATAAGTTTGTATATAATATATATATCCAAAGAACTGGATACATGCCCGGGGCCGGCTACGAATAGTGATTCCTGGAAGTGAGATTTCAGTAAATTTAGGCGTGTTTTTGCCAGAATTAAATTTTATCTTAATAATATGGCTTGTATAAAAATCTGTAGGCTATATACAGAGCTGTACAAAAGAATTCAGATACTTTTCCGTATATTGGTAGAAATTCCTGACGGTGAATTTTTATTTGTGTTATGCGTTTTCTTATTAAACTGAATTTTAGTATTCTCCTAGCTAACCCGCCCGGCGTTGCCCAGGCCCGAGATAATAATAATCTGTTCTATACGAATATGATTGAAATCTGTAAGGCTATCGAAATCAAGTCGAATGAGACAAACCCCGTCGTAATCGGGCTCATAGAATCCGAGATCGGGAAGCGTACCTTGGCTGTCGAAAGTGCAATTAAAATATTTAAGGCTATAGGTATCAAGTCAAATGAGACAAACCCCGTCGTAATCGGGACCATAAAACCAGAGATACTCCTATCGTCCCCCCTTACTCCGCCAGGGGGCGTAATCTGTTCTGGAAGAGGCCTTTTCCGAACACTCGACCTAACTAAATTTCCTAGTAGAATTGAAATTTAACCATGGGTAAACACTGACAAAATAGCGGAAATCGCGAAAGTGGGTTACGTAAATGATCGGTTTCGAAAGGGTTAATGTAGATAATTTTTAAAACCCAGCAGTGCGTTTTAAAGAAAATGAACGTGTATATCACCTGGAGTCTACTGTTTGTCGATATTCGCATTTCCCGAGTCGATGCCGATTTTTAAACCTGGACCGAAAAACGAAAATCGCGAGAGTGAGTTTTGGAAAAGATTTTTTCGGAGGGTTAAAATTAAAAATTTTCAAAACGGATACCAGATTCTAAAAAGCAAAGGAATGTAGATTAGGCGCGGTATTTTCAGTTTTCGTATCTTGTTTATAAACGCCAATTCGAGTTTTTAAAGATAGAAGAAATAGTTAAAAAAGCGAAATTGACTTACGGTAAAAAACGTTTTCGAAAGGGTAAACGTGAAATTTTTTTTTAACTAAAGGTAATCTGCCTGAACCCGATAGAATGTACAGTGGTGGCCAAAAGTTTGGACATTTTTTGAAAGTTTCATGTTTTTCAACTTTGTGTGCTTGTAGAATATATTAATTTTCACTTAAATACAAACGTTTATATATCAAATTGAAGGTAATTTAATGTAAAATTTAATAATAAAAACAGTATTACAATATCTGTATTACAAAATAAGTTATGCTCATTTTAGTAGAACAAACAAACACAAATCGTTTCGAATAAGGACGTGTTTTGTAATAAAAGCGTACTAGCCGATCACAAACACTGTTCTGAGGACCAATCAAATGTCTGTAACTATAGTTTAGGTTATTTGGATGGTAAAAGAGTTATTGTTGTGGAAATATTTTGCGGAATAATGCATACTAGTACAATTAAATAGAGTATTGCTGTTTTTGAATATTTAAAGTCCTTTTTTTTAATTAAACTAATTTTAAACAATGTCATCAACAAGAAGAACTAATTGGACATCTACAAAAAGAAGCCAAATTGTCATATTGAGAGAAAATGACCTCTCTTATGCTGAAATTGCAAGACAAGTTGGTGGTTCAGTGACTTGTTCTGGTGTACGAAAGTTCCGTTTACGTTATGAAAAAACTAAATCAGTGGAAAATAAGGCCAAATCAGGCCGAAAAAAATGCACAAGTGCTACTGCCGATAGAAAAATTAAACGGTTATGCCTTCCAGATAGAAAAATTTCATCAGATGCCATTAGATGTGAAATGAATGCAGCGGGTATTGCAGTAAGTTCAAGAACAATAAGAAGAAGGTTATCAGGATTTGGACTACAAGCTAGAATTCCAAGGAAAAAACCACATTTAAATCAAAAGCAACGCGAAAAACGAGTTAAGTGGGCTAAAGAACACATTAAATGGTCAGAAAATCAATAGAAGCAAGTAATCTGGAGCGAAGAGAGTAAAATATCGCTCTTTGGTAGTGATGGTAGAAAATACGTGAGACGTAGAGTAGGAGAAGCACTTCATCCTGATTGCATTGAAGCAACTACAAAAAACCCAACAAATGTCATGATTTGGGCGTGTTTGTCTGCAGATGGTGTGGGCCGAATTCAAGTGATTGATGGCATCCTGAAGGCCAAAAAATACATCCAAACTGTCCTGGAACCAAAATTGATACCTTCCATCAGGGATCTCTTCCCCAACAACGCACCATTTATTTTTCAGCAGGATTCAGCTCCATGCCACACAGCAAAAATATGCAAAGCATGGTTTTAAAATAAAGGCATAGATATATTACAATGGCCAGGAAAGAGCCACAGCCAACTTCAGTACCGGCCAAGAAAGCTCTTGTTTGTTTCTCCCGCCTTAGGACGGAGTTCATGACGTCAGATCGCGTAATCTCCGCCGAACCAATCGGCCGAGAAAACTGTCCTAGGGAGGAGGGAAACAAATAAGAGTTTTCTCAGCCGATTCGGTCGGCCGAAGATCACGTGGTCTGACATCAGGAATTCCGTCTTAAGGCGGGAGAAACAAACAAGAGCTTTCTCGGCCGGTACTGAAGTTGGCTGTGAAAGAGCCCTGATCTCAATCCAATTGAAAATTTGTGGCGACGTTTGAAAATTCTTGTACGAAAAAAAGGTCCATCCAATAAAAGACAACTTATTGAAGCTATAATTGATTCTTGGCACCATGTGATTACGAAAGATGAACTCCAAACACTCATTCACTGACGCTGTGAAAAGACGACTGTGAAAAGACGCTGTGAAGCTGTCTTAAAAAATAAGGGTTATCCTACTAAGTATTGATTGTGTAAGTATCACTTTAAAAAAATGCAAATCTAAGATAGATCTTACTATTAGTTGCATAACTTTTTTTGTAATACAGATATTGTAATACTGTTTTACTTATTAAATTCTACATTAAATTACCTTCAATTTGACATATAAACGTTTGTATTTAAGTGAAAATTAATATATTCTACAAGCACACAAAGTTGAAAAACATGAAACTTTAAAAAAATGTCCACACTTTTGGCCACCACTGTAGATGTCTTTAGGTGTGTTTGTTTTTTGTTTGGTTATTTTAGAGAGCCGATGCCAGATTTTATATATCGCAGAAAATCGGAATTCGCAAAAGTGAGTCCTGCGCGCAAAGTTTTTTCGAAGGGTTAATATTCATATTTTTATAAAAACAAACACAGATATCGAATAAGGAATAAATGTAGATACTGTCTGGTATTTTTAGTTTTTCGTACTTTGCTCTGAATCGCCGAAACAAAGCTTTAAAAATTGCCAAAATCGCAAAAACCACGAAACGGCATACAGAAAAAAATATTTTTTTGAAAAGTTAATTTTCATATTTTTTAAAACCAAAGGTGGCTTTGAAAAGAGCAAAATAAGTTCTTTAATTTGGCGACCTTCCTTTTTCCGTATCTCTTTGTAGTCTGGTGGATGCAAGGCTCGGAAAACGGGAGAAAATAAAAAAGATAAATTCGATGCTTCTTGATTATTTTTTTTGAAAGGGTTAAATGTGAAATTTTTTCGAACCAACCGGATCGTTTAAGACGTAAAAGTACATTATTTGATAATATGTAGACGGTTTTTCCGTAATTCTAGCCGTTCGACCATGGCGAATTTAGAAAAACATAAAAAGAAACGGATTGACTCGTGCTTTGTTTCTTCCGTTAACGGAGTTACAGATAAAGGGCTTCTGAGCATGCCCGCGCGGATTTCGAAAGAGTGATTTCTTTTGTGATCTTTGATCAGTTTTTAATTAATAACTACTCTAATTTTCAAAATATTAAAATTCTGAGGTTCAGGTGCACCAGGAGAGGGTTTGGAACTTCCTAAATCTAAATTTTCAGACTTCTAGGTGGGCTAGATTTTCCTAGCGACAACACACAGACAGACACACACACAGAGCGAAACTTTAATTTATTAGTATAGATGTAGAATATATACAAATCGATAGATCATCTACCAAAAAGATTTGGAGTACCTTTCCGGTTATAGACTGTAATTGCTTAAATCAGATCTTTAAATGAGCTATGTATTTTCCAAAATGTCTACTTAGGTATCTCCGGACCTGGGCCAGAAGCACTGTTCTCCGGACACCTAGAATTTTTAGCACCAGACCGGACCTACCCCCTGACGATTTCGGTGCTCCGGAACGTTCCGGACCTGGACCGGAGTGGTCCAGACTCCCAGAATTCTAAACATCTCTGCACTAGAGCTTCGGACCTGGCGTTTTTGCCAGTCCGGAGCGCACGGACCTTCTTTAAAGTGCTGCGCTGAGATCTGATTCCCAGTATCCGACAGTAGAGGAAAAGTGGGGGTGCGACTGCAGATGGCGGAATTGTGGAGCTGGTGCAAGGTGCAGCACCGGCTCCACAGCTCCACCACTCGAAGTGCAGCTCGGCTCCACAGCTCCACCACTCGAATTGCAGCTCAGCTCCACCACTCGAAGTGCAGATCAGCTCCACCACTCGAAGTGCAGCTCAGCTCCTCCACCCGAAGTGCGGCTCAGCCCTCCTCCTCTCGAAGTACCCTCCACCACATAAGATAAGGATTTCTACTATAAGATAAGGGGATTAATGTTAATTAATTTTAATTGGGGAACTTAAAAATTTTTCGAAGCAATTTTTTTTTTCACGTAGAAATAGCTATTACAGTACAAGGTGAATTTTAACGAATTACATATTTAATTAATTTTAATTGGGGAACTTAGAAATTTTTCGAAGCATTTTTTTTAAAACTAGAGTAGGCCATTCGATATACATGTTAGAGTATATTTGAGAAGAGTTTTAAAAGTTAATAATGATTTAATTAAAAATA
This sequence comes from Maratus michaelseni, assembly GCA_963931845.1. Taxonomy (NCBI): domain Eukaryota; kingdom Metazoa; phylum Arthropoda; class Arachnida; order Araneae; family Salticidae; genus Maratus; species Maratus michaelseni. The sequence continues at coordinate 7,450,074 of OZ007590.1, read as the reverse complement.
ATAATTAAAAAGGGTCATTCATTCATTTTAATTGGGGAACTTAGAAATTTTTCGAAGCATTTTTTTTTTCGCGTAGAAATATCTATTACAGTACAAGGTGAATTTTAACGAATTATAAATTTAATTAATTTTAATTGGGGAACTTGAGAATTTTCACGAGATTTTTTTTTATCAACTATAGTACGCAGTTTGAATATGAGTGTATGCTGTAGAAGCGAATGAATAATTAAAAAGGGTCATTAATTAATTTTAATTGGAGAACTTAAGAAACTTTTACCCAGAGGGGTCCTTCAATTGAAGTTAGGCTAACAATATAGATTGGTATAAAAAGAAGAATTTTAACGTATATATAAAATAAACAAGAATGAAAAATCATGCCTAGCGACATAATTCATTAATCACTTTCCAACAGCATTGAAATGTTATGTGAACAAAATATAATTTTACCAGCTAGTGCATAGTTAATTAAAATAGTGAACAGATCCCCTTTTTAATAAAAAGGAACCCTTCACAAAAATCAAATTATGCATAAGGACCCTTCCTAAAATCAGATAATTTACACTTTACCCTGTTTTTTTCAATTCAAGTTAGGCTAACAGTACAGCTTACACATCGATAGGTTCAAATTATAGAAATCCTTCAACAGAAACTAGAAAAAGTTAAAGATTTAAGCCCTGATGATAAAATAATGCGACTACAGAGAGCCCTTCACAAATAATATAACCCTATTCCTATTCGAATCCCAGCGGCCTTCACAAAATAAATCCAATAGATTCATGTTATTTTATGGCGACAGAAATACGAGAGACCTTTCATAAAAATCCAAGATCACTGTTTAAATGAAAAGGCCCCTTCGCAATGTAACCTGTAAAAATATTTTAAGAAATAGACTGCTATTCTCAAATGAATACGAATTCATGCAATGTAAAAATAGGTTTTACACGAATGCATTTTTAGTATAACATTCAAAATACAGATTTTAGAAAAAAAAAATTACATATTTCACCAAATTTATCATACAAATCTGTAACATAGGGTAGAGCGTTTCATGAAAAATAATTGAATTTCGAGTGATTATGCTTTAAAATACATATTTATAACTGAAACTAAGAAATGAATGTTACCCCATCAACAGACGGATTGCTGAATCATAATGAGTCATTGTCATGCAACCAATATCCTTCCAACCCTTTTTTGTTTTTAAAGTAAACAGAAGTGAAGAGAAGAGAGAAGGAATGGTGGTTCGTTCGGAGTAAGTAGGATGTGGGAAGGCATCCGAGTATATTTTGGTTGTTTAAGAAGTAATGTGGTTTAGGTGGAATTTTTATGAATATTAGTGAAAGTGTACATAATGTAAATAATCATCTTGTAAATATCAGCTCTCATTTAATAAACTGTGCATTTAAATTTTAAAAAGAAGAATCGTCGTGTCATTCGGCTGTCATGATATTACAGCACGCTCTCATAACGAGAAGAAGAGCTATTTCTACGATTTAAAATAATAAAGTAGGTGCTTTGAATCGCAGTGCTTGGATTACAAAATAGAGGTGAGCTATTCTTTTTTTATCATTTGATAGTGTAGTAAGATACTGTTAACTTTATTCGAAAATGTTTAAAAACGTAACTAAAGCGGATTTACTTATTGTTCTGGAAGAAATAGGCGAAGAAGCTGATGCTAGTAAGAGAGTACCCGAATTAAAAGATTTGTTATTGAAATCTAAAGAATACTTAAAAGATAAAGATTTCGTAACTGAATTTTTATCGACTACGGTGTCGGAAAGAAAAAATGGCGAGGAAGTAAATAGATTGCGTTTACAACAAAAAATGAGAAGCGAGAATTTAACCCATAACGAAGGGGAAAATAATACGTCATTATCATTAGATAAATTAATTAAAGCAGTTCAAGTTTTGGTAATCCCAGTGCCCAAGAAAAATGAAACATGGAATCTTTTTTTTGATTCTTTAGAAAGAGCGTTTAAGCACAAAAATGTTCCTAAGGAATATAAATCGGAAATTTTGCTAAAATTAGTAGGTGAAAAAGCAGGAAATGTTCTTGTTTATATTGATGATGAAGAATTAGCTGATTATGATAAAATTAAATCTTTAATTTTGAAAGAATATGAACCGTCCCCATTTACTTGTTTACAAAATTTTAGAAACGCTAAAAGATTACCTGGTGAAACCCATCAACAGTTCGGTTCGCGATTAAGATCCTGTTGGTTAAATTATTGTAGAATTCGAAACGTTAAAGATTTCGATTCACTTATTAATTTAATAATATCAGATAAAATTTTTGAAACTTTGGATAATGAGCTAGCTACTCACATTGCAGTCAAGCAAGGAGAAAGTTGGCTTTTGCCCGATCAGTTATCGAAAGACTGTGACATTTATTTTACTGCAAAAGGCAGGTCTTTCGAGGAAACAAAATTTGAGAAACGGCCTATTTATCGTGAAGTGAATAATGATAATAATACTAAATATGTTCCCCCACAACTAAGGAAAAATCAAGCTACGTATGAGAACAGACACTTCTCAAAATCACGTGATTGTTATATTTGTAATTCCCCATTACACCTAGCAAAATTGTGCCCAAACAGAAGAAATAAGTATGATAAATCTTATACTCAAAATGATGATCAGGGTCAGAGAAAACCGAAAATGCAACAAGATACAAATAAATTGAATCCAAATAAAAATAGTAATGCAGTAGTCACTAATGTTAGTTCCAGGCATTTACACATGAATGATCAATTAAACGAAGTTACTCTTTTTCCTTTAAAAAAAATCACTATTTATGTAGAAGGTAAAGAAATAGAAGCTATTAATGATTCCGGTACCCAAATTAGTATTTTAAATACGTCATTAATTCCCGATCTGAAAATCGAAGCTAAAGGTAGTATTTTGTTACAATCCGCTTTCAAAGAAAAAGTACAAGCAAATTTGGCTACTATACCCATCCATTATAAATTACCTAACAGCGGAATTTATGTTACCTTAAATACGCTTTTTGCTTTCACTGAAAACTTAAATGTACCTTGTTTATTAACTCCAGACGTGTATAATGCTTTGATTGAACTTCAAAATGAAGAGTTGTGTAATAATAGTCAACTGCAGGAGTTCGAAGGTCACGAAGCTAAAAATAGCTCAGACGCCCCACTGGCGAAAGAGGAATTAAATGTTTGTTTTATTTCTTCAGAGAATAAACAAAATGATCGAAATGATGAATTTTCAGAGTTTAACAAGTTTTGTAAAGAACAAAAAGATTGCGCAACCTTAAAGAATTCATTCAAGGACGCTAGATTAGGAAAAAATAATTTTTTGATACGGGATAATTTATTGTATCATAAAGAAACTATTTGCGGTGATAAAATATATCAGCTCGTGTTACCGGAAAGTTATAGAAATAAAGTGTTACAATTAGCTCATGATTCAATTTTTGGAAACCACTTAGGGATGAGAAAAACTAAAGAAAGAATTAAATTATCTTTTTATTGGCCGAATATTTCAAGAGATGTAGAAAATTATTGTAGAACATGTAAGAACTGTCAGTTAAAAAGCCCTGAGAAACAAACAGATAAAATTCCGATTACACCTGTTGTCCGCGCTCCATATCCATTTCATACTGTAAATATTGATTGTATAGGTGAAATTATTCCGCCGTCAGGAAGGAAGCATAAATATTGTCTTACCTTAATTGATCAAAACTCTAAATGGCCGGAAGTAGTACCATTACGGAGTCTCTCTGCGAAAACAGCATGTGATGCTTTATTAGATATTTTTATGCGCACCGGAATTCCTGAAGTTATCTGTTCAGACCAGGCCACTAATTTTAAATCTGAACTGACTAAAGAATTTGAGAACCGGTTAGGGGCATGTCCTCGCTTTTCAACTCCATCATACCCCGCTTCGAATGGATTAATTGAAAAATTTAATCGTGTGTTTAAACAAATGCTACATCATGTAATTCGTACGGATCCTGTTAATTGGGATAAACATATTCCTTTTCTACTTTTTGCCTACCGTGAAGTGTCAAATTGCACAACTGGAGTATCACCGTTTAAGCTCATGTATGGTCGGGAAGCTAGAGGTCCCTTGGCAGTACTAAAGTCATCATGGTCAGGTGAAATCCCCTTACCATTGAATCTTAGTAATTCAGCAGTAGACTATTTACAAGAATTAAAAATAAATTTGGAAAGAGCCGCTGAGATTGCTTCTCTAACTGCTGCAGAAAAACTAGAAAATTACACTCGCTATTTCAATCGTCGAAGTAGAATGAAAGAATTTGAAAAAGGTGATTTAGTATATTTACTTATCCCTGATTCTACCAATAAATTATATGCTAGATGGACAGGACCCGGAGAAATACTTGAAAGAATAAAACCACATTCGTATAAAGTGAAATTACCTGATGGGCATGTCAGACATGTTCATGCGAATAAAATAAGGAAATTTAACGTAAGAGTACAGACTGTTGGGGTCATTTTTGAAGACGATGTAGAATTTGGTGAAATTCACCCAACACCAATTAAAGCTAATACTTCGAATGAAAATAATATAGAAGTAGACCTTAGTCATCTGGAGGTTGATAAACAATTAGAGTTAAGTAAACTTCTACAAAAACATTCACCATTATTTTCAGGCAAAATTCAAGTTGCCAACGTTGGAGCACACAAAATTCGTTTATTACCAGGTGCGGAAAGAAAGAAACCATATATTTATAAAATTCCGGAATCGCTAAAAAATGAAGTGGATAAGCAAATAGAAGAGTTAGAGCATCTAGGACTTGTAGAAAAAAGTGAAGCTGAAATAGCTTATCCGGTCGTGTGTGTCGCAAAGAAGGACGGTAGCATGCGCTTATGTATAGATTTTCGTCAACTGAACACAGTGACAAAACCTTTTGATTACCCTATGGAAAATGCAACTGAATTAATTAATCAAATAGGAAGTGCTAACATAATTACATGTTTAGATGTATTAAAAGGGTATTGGGAAATTCCTGTAGAAGAACAGAGTCGAGATCTTACTTCTTTTAAAACCCATCGTGCTCAATACCGATGGAAAGTCATGCCTTTTGGATTGCGCAATGCGGCTGCCACATTCCAGAAATCGATCAACAATGCTCTGGATGAACATCGTGAGTACAGTCGAGCATATCTGGATGATATTGCTATTTTTTCAAATGACTGGGAAAATCATCTGAAACATCTTGACGCTGTTTTATCTAAATTAACTGATCTGAAATTCACAGTTAATGTTAAAAAATGTGTTTTTGCAAAGGCACAGATTAAGTATCTAGGTCATGTCATAGGAGGAGGTAGACATGAGCCCGATTCGGAGAAGTTACGTGCCATTGAGACAATAGAATCGCCTAAAACCAAAACAGCCCTCAGAAGTGCATTGGGTTTATTTAATTATTATCGTGACTACATAAGAAATTATGCTGAAATCGCCAAGCCTTTAACCGACTTGACAAAAAAGAAAATCCTAGAAATCATTCCTTGGTCTGAGGTTGAAGAAGAGGCTTTCCAAACTTTAAAACGTTCATTGTGTGAAGCTCCTAAGCTGTATACACCAGATCCTAAAAAGCCTTACACTATTCAGAGTGATGCCAGTTCTTATGGAGTTGGTGCTTGTCTATCGCAAAGAGATGAGAAAGAAAATTTGTGTCCTATTAGTTTTGCTAGCCAAAAGCTCACTAAGGTGCAACAAAACTGGTCGACTATTGAGCGTGAAGCTTATGCGGTAGTGTGGGCATTAAAAAAATTTGAAGTTTATGTGTTTGGTGCTGAAATTGAACTAATAACTGATCACAATCCCTTAATATATCTTCAGAAATCTGCACCTCAGTCTGCAAAATTACAAAGATGGGCCTTATCTCTACAAAGATATAATATAAATATTTCTCATTGCCCAGGTGCAAAATTAAAAAATGCAGATAGTCTGTCACGACTAGTTACTGTATAAGGATTATTTAAATGATACTTTATTTTGTGTTTAATTTTGGTATGCAGTATTATATCAAGTCGTCTTTCCATCTGTTTTGAATTCTTAGTGTTTTTTTATATATATTTATTATATATTCATTATAATTATTATAACAAGGCTTCTATACATCTGTTTTGAATTGTTAGTGTTTTTTATATGTTTATTATATATTCATTATAACTATTATGACAAGGCTTCTATACATCTGTTTTGAATTGTGTTTTTATATATATTTTATGCTGTATAGTTGTATGGTTGCTATTTGTCAGATTTTGCTTCGCTTTGCGTAGCACAATCTTATCGGGGGGGTGTCATGCAACCAATATCCTTCCAACCCTTTTTTGTTTTTAAAGTAAACAGAAGTGAAGAGAAGAGAGAAGGAATGGTGGTTCGTTCGGAGTAAGTAGGATGTGGGAAGGCATCCGAGTATATTTTGGTTGTTTAAGAAGTAATGTGGTTTAGGTGGAATTTTTATGAATATTAGTGAAAGTGTACATAATGTAAATAATCATCTTGTAAATATCAGCTCTCATTTAATAAACTGTGCATTTAAATTTTAAAAAGAAGAATCGTCGTGTCATTCGGCTGTCATGATATTACAGTCATATTATAAGATAAGCGAAGACTTGCTTTGACACGGTGAATCACTCGCGATAAGGAATACGGCTATTGGGCTTTTTCTCAAATTTAATCAGTTTCTGAGACATTTTGGTTAGGTAAATGAATGAAATGAGCTATTTAAAACTGTAAATGTATGCGAATTATTTCATATATAGTTATTAATCTGTTAAGTTTTAAAAGGCTTCATTGTGTATTAATTGAAAAATAAGAACTAAGAAATATCCCTTAAGAATTTTGAGGATAAGAGATGAGTCTAAATGAATTTGATACAGGTTAGGGTAAAAAAATACAGGGTCCCCTATAAGATATATGGATTTTAAATAATATAAAATTAAATTACATTCGTTTATGCTTTTTTGTATAGAAAAATTATACTAAATTGGGTTTTTACTATTCTAACTTAAAAACTTCTTTTGAGGAATGAATAGAATAACTAAGCTTCGTTTTTATAAAATATATATTGTACTATTTAGTAAGTGCATTATTTTAAAAATTTTTGTTTTTAATATTGAAAATATATATATATATAAATGTATCTTACCTAAATATTTAAACCATAATGTACTGGAATTAACCCAAACTCGACTGCATGCATGTCTTAAAAGAACTAAACGGTATAACGTGTTCGCTTATCTCTTAAAACCACGGGATATTGTGACGTCATTGATAAGGTATATGATAGAATACAGAATGAATAGGTATTATAAGACAGAAAAATAAAATAATCATAAATCATAAATTTTATATACTTCATACAAACACTTACAGTATGAAAAATGATTTCTACTATTAACCATATGAGAAAATGAATCATTAGCTAATCTTATTAGTGTATGTTTTATTTAACTAACAGGCTCGAACATGCGTGAATTTTGACTAGAATTATTCACTGAATGTAAAAAAAAATTATTTATATTTAGATCTAATATTTATATCGTTTAACATTTTAAAATCCTATTAAAAGTATATACATTAGTAAGCTTGTGAAAGGTCTATTTTTAAGACGAAACATTGTGTGATGTGTCCTGTTTTAGGGTTAAAAGTTTTGTGAAGGGGTCTGTTTGAAGGACCCTGTTTCGAAATGACTTAAGAACGTACAATTTATTCCTAAACATAACCATAACTACAAATAGTATAGCTTGTATGCATCATGAAAATACATGAATATATTTATATATTATACTAGAGTTTTCGAAATATTTTTTCAAAGTTAGATTCATATAATAAAGCGAGATTGATACCGTTAATGTATACGAATTCCTTCCTGTTACCCTTTATAGCTTCAACTCGATTCATTATATATGCTTCATTGTGTATTCAATGAAAAATAATAACTAAGAAATAAAATTAAAAATAGTAATTAAGAGGTAGCCTTAAGATTTATCTATGTATTATTTCGTAATGCATAGTACATGCATTATGTTTTACGAATTAATAGAAAAATCATGTATTAATTCATCTATATATATTATACAAATCAATTAGAGGTAAATTGTTAATTGCAATTAGCAATTGGTTCTTTTATGACCTAGTCACGTGATCTCTGACGTCACTGGTGACGTATTGAATAATACCACATGGTCACGTGATATCACTTAATCAGTGACGTCACATGTCACGTGATCAAATCTTATCAGTGATTATATTAGCTGATAAGGCCCTGAACAAGCATTCACTTTTCTCAGAGTCTTGGTGTGATACGGTTGGGTGCTTAGCTAGCTGGCGAGTTAGGTAAGAATAGTATTTGTATATATATTTTTAATATGACTTTAAATTAATTTGATACCTACTATGTAAAACGATATGAATATGTTTTGAATATTAGAACTAAAAAATAATACTTTAAAAAAATAGACTTACTAAACAGTAAAATTTAAAGCTATGTAGATAAATTTCCTAAAACTAAGTTGAAATGAAAATGGTAAAAGTTTAGTCAGTCTCATGTTAGTGTTTATCATATTAAATCTACAAAATAAATTTTCAAGTGGGAATACTAGTAATCCAAGTTACCATATAGATATTATAAGTTAGTAGATTCATAAACTAATGAGAATGTATATAATTTTAATAAACTATGCTCATTTCTGCAGATATGTAATAAAATACAAGTCAGTTTTCGAGGGAAATGTACATAGTTTACCAATTTACTTCCCAGCTTTATCTTACCATAGGCAATGGTCTAAATCAAGTTAGGACATATACCTTGGAAATCATATTCATGCGACTAAATAACCTGGGGCTCACTCAGCCCAGTAGTTAGCTTGATGGTTATAAAATACCTGGGGCTTAATCAGCCCAGTAGTTAGCGTGTTGACTATATAATAAGCGGGGGCTCACTTAGCCCTGTGGTTATCGTGGTAGCTATAAAATATGGGTGGGTATAAAATAGCCTGGGGCTCACTCAGCCTAATACTTAGCATAGCCTAATACTTAGTGACTATAAAATAAGCGGGGGCTCACTTAGCCCTGTGGTTAGTATGGTGGGTATAAAATAAGCGGGGGTTCACTAGGCCCAATAGTTAGCGTGGTGGGTATAAGTTAGCCTGGGGCTCACTAAGCCCAATACTTAGCATGTTGACTATAAAATAAGCAGGGGCTCACTAAGCCCAATAGTTAGCGTGGTGGATATAAATTAGCCTGGGGCTTACTAAGCCCAATAGTTAGCGTGGTGACTATAAAATAAGCGGGGGCTCACTTAGCCCTGTGGTTAGCGTCCTGGCTATAAAATGACAAGTCTGATTATATGTTTGTGGGTTCGAAACTTGTGTGGTTTAGAAGATGGGAATTCGAGTATTCAGAAAAGTCGAAAAAATCATGATGGTGCTCCATATCCTTATAAATATTATGTGTTTGAATATGATAAGTTAAGGAATCTATATCCGTAAAGAGTAAAACTGCACGATCGTTGTATGCTTTCTTTATAAAATTGTAATGAAAATCATACATAACTAATTTAGATAATTCCAAAATAGAAAATCCAACATAGATGGGTTGGTTCATTAAAATGTTAGTTTTTAGTCGTTCTACAGCGGTTAAATCTTCATCATATGTCTTGAATGATTTAAAAGTAGGGGAAGCTACTAATTTTTTTAAAAATACATTTCCAGTATGAATTATTAAATCTAATTCACTTATTTCAAATTCTTAACGATAGTCACATAGCATTGGAAAGTGTTTCATAAAGTATACCATTACTCATGATTTTTCCTTCATATTTATTTATTGTCACTTATTGTAGATCCTATTTTATAATTTACGTTAAAATTTTTCATTCATTCTTATCATTTTCTGGGTACTCTGTATATATTTTTTAGGTGTGTATTGTTAGTCTAAATTTTATCGAAGGCATTTCTGTGATAATATAGGTGAGGTAGCGCATTGTGTAATACAGTGTAATGCTGTATAATTAATGTGTATTTTAACTATAATCTCTGTTTTAACAAGATTTGTATCGAATTAGATTCATTAACCTATTTAATTAAAACCTATCTCTTATCCAAAAATTTTTTTAAGTTCAAACATTAGCATATATCTTAATTAATATTTCATAGTTAGTATTTTTCATTGAATAATCATTGAAGCATTTTAAAACTTTACAGATTTTAGTATATATATATATATATATATATATATATATATATATATATATTCGTGAGTGGCATCTATACAGCGCTATACGAAAGAATTTACATATATTAATGGTTTTAAGTATCAATCTCGCTTTAGATAGTCACGTGACATACATTTAAAAAATCCATATGTATCATGGTAAAAGAAAGAACATATGTGATATATCTTAAAGTCTGCATGAATATAACGAAAAGGATGTCTGCGTTTCTGTAGGTGTAAGTCTTTGTATTACTAAAGATTAAATTTAATATTTGATGTTTTAATTTTGTCTACCCTACGTAAAGAGAAAAATAACCATTTCTTTTAAAACAAAATAAAAAGTACTTTAAAAATATATTACTACTAACCTACTATATATCTACATACCTAGACCTTAGAATCAACTCGTATACTTTCTTTAGAAGAAATGAATTGAAATGTGTTCTTATCAGTGAATATTATCTAGAATGTTATCACGATCAGTGATGTCATCAAACCAAATGGTGAAGAATCTAGTTGAATTTAGGTGAAGTCCAGTAATTCATGCTTGACATTTTTAGGTAATGATAAATTTATATATATATGTTTTGTATAACCAATGTTTTAACTCATGTGTTAATAGTTCATGTCTTGTTAATATATTTTTACAGGACTTTTTAATATATTTTATGCGATAAGAGAAATTACATTTTACTTAAGTAGTAGTATGTATCGAATTCCTATCCTTCTTGTGGTCACTATGTATTTTTTGAATTGTATATTGTTAGCCTAAATTATATTGAAGCCATTTCTATGGAAATAGGGGAGGGTGCGATTAAATTTAGTGGAGTATAATTCATATATATTGTGGGGTACTCTGTATTTTTAGTGTAATTTCTATTTTAGTATGACTTGTATCGAATTAGATTCATTAACCTATTTAATTAAAACCAATCTCTTATCGCAAAAATTCTTAAGGCTACCTCTTAATTACTATTTTTAATTTTATTTCTTAGTTATTATTTTTCATTGAATACACAATGAAGCATATATAATGAATCGAGTTGAAGCTATAAAGGGTAACAGGAAGGAGTTCGTATACATTAACGGTATCAATCTCGCTTTATTATATGAATCTAACTTTGAAAAAATATTTCGAAAACTATAGTATAATATATAAATATATTCATGTATTTTCATGATGCATACAAACTATACTATTTGTAGTTATGGTTATGTTTAGGAATAAATTGTACGTTCTTAAGTCATTTCGAAACAGGGTCCTTCAAACAGACCCCTTCACGAAACTTTTAACCCTAAAACAGGACACATCACACAATGTTTCGTCTTAAAAATAGACCTTTCACAAGCATACTAATGTATATACTTTTAATAGGATTTTAAAATGTTAAACGATATAAATATTAGATCTAAATATAAATCATTTTTTTTTACATTCAGTGAATAATTCTAGTCAAAATTCACGCATGTTCGAGCCTGTTAGTTAAATATGACATACACTAATAAGATTAGCTAATGATTCATTTTCTCATATGGTTAATAGTAGCAATCATTTCTCATACTGTAAGTGTTAGTATGAAGTATGCAAAATTTATGATTATTTTATTTTTCTGTCTTATAATACCTATTCATTCTGTATTCTACCATATGCCTTATCAATGACGTCACAATATCCCGTGGTTTTAAGAGATAAGCGAACACGTTATACCGTTTAGTTCTTTTAAGACATGCATGCAGTCGAGTTTGGGTTAAGTCCAGTACATTATGGTTTAAATATTTAGGTAAGATACATTTTTATATATATATATTTTCAATATTAAAAACAAAAATTTTTAAAATAATGCACTTACTAAATAGTACAATATATATTTTATAAAAACAAAGCTTAGTTATTCTATTCATTCCTCAAAAGAAGTTTTTAAGTTAGAATAGTAAAAACCCAATTTAGTATAATTTTTCTATACAAAAAAGCATAAACGAATGTAACTTAATTTTATATTATTTAAAATCCATATATCTGATAGGGGACCCTGTATTTTTTTACCCTAACCTGTATCAAATTCATTTAGACTCGTCTCTTATCCTCAAAATTCTTAAGGGATATTTCTTAGTTCTTATTTTTCAATGAATACACAATGAAGCCTTTTAAAACTTAACAGATTAATAACTATATATGAAATAATTCGCATACATTTACAGTTTTAAATAGCTCATTTCATTCATTTACCTACCCAAAATGTCTCAGAAACTGATTAAATTTGAGAAAAAGCCCAATAGCCGTATTCCTTATCGCGAGTGATTCACCGTGTCAAAGCAAGATCTTCGCTTATCTGATAATATGACTCATTATGATTCAGCAATCTGTCTGTTGATGGGGTAACATTCATTTCTTAGTTTCAGTTATAAATATGTATTTTAAAGCATAATCACTCGAAATTCAATTATTTTTCATGAAACGCTCTACCCTATGTTACAGATTTGTATGATAAATTTGGTGAAATATGTAATTTTTTTCTAAAATCTGTATTTTGAACGTTATACTAAAAATGCATTCGTGTAAAACCTATTTTTACATTGCATGAATTCGTATTCATTTGAGAATAGCAGTCTATTTCTTAAAATATTTTTACAGGGTACATTGCGAAGGGGCCTTTTCATTTAAACAGTGATCTTGGATTTTTATGAAAGGTCTCTCGTATTTCTGTCGCCATAAAATAACATGAATCTATTGGATTTATTTTGTGAAGGGTTCTGGGATTCGAATAGGAATATGGTTATATTTTTTGTGAAGGCCGCTGGGTAGTCGCATTATTTTATGAGCAGGGCTTAAATCTTTAACTTTTTCTAGTTTATTTTGAAGGATTTCTATATTTTGAACCTATCGATGTGTAAGCTGTACTGTTAGCCTAACTTGAATTGAAAAAAAAACAGGGTAAAGTGTAAATTATCTGATTTTAGGAAGGGTCCTTATGCATAACTAGCCGCCACTGGCGACCAGTTTGGTCTCCCTTAAATGTATGTTAAACATTGCAACACGTTACATTTATTCATAATTTAATTTTCCCTTAATCCTTCGCCAAATCGGAAGATTCTAATAGACAAATCATGAACTTTTGCGATCATGGTAGCATTTCGCATATTTTTTGGGCACAAATGTCACATACGCACGTTGGCGCGATTCCCCCCCCCCTCCCCCGCCAATTTGGCGAAAACTTTGTTATGGAAATTGTTGTTTATTTACTTTTATTTTTTATTTTAATTCTATAAATTATTTTTGATATGTATATCAATATTTATTTACAACAAACTATCATTTATTTATTTTTATTCTTTTTTTTAATTATGAGTATTTTTGTTAGCCGGGAGCAGATGATAATTCGCCAAATATCGTTCCCATCACCGTCATTCATACTACAATTAATTTAATTTTAAATTATAAACCTGTCACTCATTTCATTTAAAATACTTAACTTTAATCTAAAATGCTTATATTACATAAATTTAAAATACTTCACACTTTTCATTTAAAAGAGAAAATAAATAAATAAATAAGAAATAATATCATAAATCAAAACATTTCTAATTTGTACACGCGATAAATAAAAGCTGTATTAGCGATTTTAAAAATGCTAAAAATCTGATTCATTAAATATTATTACATGAGTTCAATTTACGTCAAGAAAAGGTCCGAAAGTTGAGTTGTATAGCACATAATTATGGTAAACTTTGATTGTCTCACTGGTGCGAATTATTTTTTTGACGCGAGGCAGCGGTCCAAAAATTCATTCGCGGAGAACTTGCTTTGCGAATGATTACCTCCATGATTTAATATTTTAAATGTTCACGACGAATCAATCTTTTTTTTGTTTACTTTTATGAATAGAGAATTTGAACTGCGAATCTTTCGACTGAAGTTATTGCAGAATATATACATAATTGAACGCAAGTCATCTCTCAAATATTAATTTATTTTGAACGATCTTTCTTAAAATGTAACTTTTATGCAGTTTATTCGAAAAAATAATTTTGAATAAAAATGGCCGCTTGGCATATGAAAAAGCGATGCGGCATCCCGGAACTGTTGAGGACAGTCACATGACTTACAGTTTTATTATAGAGATTGGATTTTTGTGAAGGGTTCCTTTTTATTAAAAAGGGGATCTGTTCACTATTTTAATTAACTATGCACTAGCTGGTAAAATTATATTTTGTTCACATAACATTTCAATGCTGTTGGAAAGTGATTAATGAATTATGTCGCTAGGCATGATTTTTCATTCTTGTTTATTTTATATATACGTTAAAATTCTTCTTTTTATACCAATCTATATTGTTAGCCTAACTTCAATTGAAGGACCCCTCTGGGTAAAAAAGGGAGGGGGAGGGGAGAGCTATTAAATTGAGTACAGTATAATTCATACGGGACCCTATATTTTTTAGAACCTATATCGAATTCATTAAAACGCGCCTGTTTGCCCCAAAAATGTTGAAGTCCGCCAATTAAAATTAATTAATGACCCTTTTTAATTACTAGCATCTACCATTCTACTGCACATGCAAACTGCGTACTCTCGTTGAGGGAAAAAAATCTCGCCAAAATTTCTTAAGTTCTCCAATTAAAATTAATTAATGACCCTTTTTAATTATTCATTCGCTTCTACAGCATACACTCATATTCAAACTGCGTACTATAGTTGATAAAAAAAAATCTCGTGAAAATTCTCAAGTTCCCCAATTAAAATTAATTAAATTTATAGATAATATAGTAATAGATATTTCTACGCGAAAAAAAAAATTGCTTCGAAAAATTTCTAAGTTCCCCCAATTAAAATTAATTAAATTTGTAATTCGTTAAAATTCACCTTGTACTGTAGTAGATATTTCTACACGAAAAAAAAAATGCTTCGAAAAATTTCTAAGTTCCCCAATTAAAATTAATGAATGACCCTTTTTAATTATTATTTCTAATTAAATCATTATTAACTTTTAAAACTCTTCTCAAATATACTCTAACATGTACAGGGTCATTCATAATTCCCTCCGGGGTTTCGAAACGTTATAGTAAAAAAACGAAGACGAATATGAAAAAAAGAAACATTTGAAATTATTCCGAAACTATTCAAGTTTTACTTACATACATTACAGGTGTTCTATGTGTGAACCCTTGGTCACACAGCATACATCCATGCGATAGTCCAGTTCCTGCCATACTCCGTTTCTTTAAATTTTCGGTACCACACATGAATTGTTTTGTCAGTTGGTCCCTGTTTTCGATATTTATTACGAAAGGCCCGTTGAACTGACACCACTGATTCAGATTTAAAGAAACGGAGTATGGCAGAAACTGGACTATCGCATGGATGTATGCCGTGTGCCCAAGGGTTCACACATAGAACACCTGTAATGTATGTAAGTAAAACTTGAATAGTTTCGGAATAATTTCATATGTTTCTTTTTTTCATATTCGTCTTCGTTTTTTTACTATAACGTTTCGAAACCCCGGAGGGAATTATGAATGACCCTGTATATCGAATGGCCTACTCTAGTTTAAAAAAAATGCTTCGAAAAATTTCTAAGTTCCCCAATTAAAATTAGTTAAATTTGTAATTCGTTAAAATTCACCTTGTACTGTAATAGCTATTTCTACGTGAAAAAAAAAATTGCTTCGAAATATTTGTAAGTTCCCCAATTAAAATTAATTAACATTAATCCCCTTATCTTATAGTAGAAATCCTTATCTTATGTGGTGGAGGAGCTGAGGGCAGGTGCTGCAACATGTATATCGATTGGCCTACTCTAGTTTAAAAAAAAAATTGCTTCGAAAAATTTCTAAGTTCCCCAATTAAAATTAATTAAATTTGTAATTCGTTAAAATTTACCTTGTACTGTAATAGATATTTCTACGTGAAAAAAAAATTGCTTCGAAAAATTTCTAAGTTCCCCAATTAAAATTAATTAACATTAATCCCCTTATCTTATAGTAGAAATCCTTATCTTATGTGGTGGAGGGTACTTCGAGAGGAGGAGGGCTGAGCTGCACTTCGGGTGGAGGAGCTGAGCTGCACTTCGAGTGGAGGAGCTGAGCTGCACTTCGAGTGGTGGAGCTGAGCTGCACTTCGAGTGGTGGAGCTCAGCTGCACTTCGAGTGGTGGAGCTGTGGAGCCGGTGCTGCACCTTGCACCAGCTCCGCCACCTGCAGTCAGACCCCCACTTTTCCTCTACTTCCGACCCGGACAACGTCGGGATCCGAAGCAGTCCGGACATTTCCTCTCAAAAGCCGACTCCGTAGGTCGCGGTCGGAGTTTGGGCGCACGCGGGGGAGACTGGCTATTGTTACCACTGGGCCGGAATCCCTCAGATCCGGAATTTTAACACGATGGTTGCTTGGCCCACTCCTGCGCCAGAATCGGTATAAACACACTACTGATGCTGCTTATTCTCATTACATGGAATACAAGCTGCGCAGAAATTCTTCATATCTCTATACATTCCATGCTAAAAAAAACCTTGATTTCACAATTTCATATCTTTTGGGAAAATCTAAATGTGCCTGTGCACTTCATTAATTATTTCGAGTCATTTTATTTGGAGCTATTAGGAGTTTTTATTTTTGCTTTTTTTAAAGATAAGAATCTTGTTTTGTTAAGTGCGAATTTCTTGGTCATCCCATTTTCGTTATTATTTTCAATTTTACTTATTATGATGTTTACTTTACTATCTCCCACTGTCCTTCTTTAACTTTCTTTAATTTTATCGTCTGAAATATTTAAATTCACTCTAAATAAATTGTTGTTTAATTCTGTATCTGCTGATATAGCATTTATATTGCGAGATATGTAATCTGTAGCTGGGTTGGTGTTGCCGAATCTTATAATAAAAATCGCTTAATTTCATTAACCACCGAGCGGTGATATCGCTTTATTTTTCTAGATCTAAATGTTGCGTTATGTTCTTAGAATCCGTCAAACTCGTGAATTTTTTTGCCCAAAAGCATGTTTTTAAAATGTTTAACAGAATCGTGAATTACTAGTAATTCATATTTTAAGCTTGGGTATTTTGTATCTGATTCTTTTAATTTTCTCCCACAAAACTCAATTGGCATCATTACCTCCTTCTTCTTTTGTGCTAATATTGATGAAATGGAAATTTTAGACCCGTCGGTAACTAAGAACATTTCGTCGTTGAACCCGGGAGGTGTTAATGTAGGGTTATTTATAATAGCTTTTTGGACTGCACAGAAAGCATTACCTGCTTCTGTATTCCATTGAAATCTGACCTTATCTTTAGTCAGTTCAACTAAAGGGTTGGCAATTTCTGCGTATTTATGAATCAAGGTTCTAAAATGAAGTGATTTAACCCTTTTTTGTTTTTCGGACACGCCATTTTCCCCCCCCCCACATATTTATTAAATGGAGAATATCCGTTTTAGTTAATTTTAAATCCCAGACAATCTATTTCATTTTTGCATACCTGCATTTTATTTGGCTCAATGGTTAGATTATGTTGTATGAGGGTTTGTAACATCTCTTGCAATTGGAAAGCCACTCGTTTTGTAGAATGTGTTTCCAAAATGACGTCGTCTATAAAATAGCCGACTTTATCTTTATTAAATTCTCCTAGCACTTTTTCTATTAATTCTGCAAAAACTGTGCTGCCCACCTTCAAACCAAATAGTAAGCAAACTAGTAAATATGTTCCGATGTGTAATAAATGCTAATTTTTCCTTATCCTAAGGACTTTAAAAAAAAAAAGCGCTGTGTAAGCCCAATACAGTATAGTACTTTTTTCCACTTAATCTCTGTAACAATTCCTTAATGACTGGTATAGAAAAAGGGTATCCTTCTAATATTTCGTTGAACAGTCCATAATTCACTGTATCCATTCTGTATTTCTGTGTTTGTTTATCCGATGTCTTTTTTTTTCACGAAAATGACTGGGAACGCGTAGTTAGAGTAAGCTTTTCTGGATGATGTTTGCCACTAACAGTTTATTAATTTCTTCTTTAGCATAATCCCTCACTGTGTGAGGTATCTTGTATGTCTTAGCCTGAATGAGAAAATCATGATGTAATTTAATTCGAGGAGTGAGAAGTGATGTTTCTCCTATTGTTTTATAATAATTGGAGAACGCCCAAGTATCCTGCATTGAAACGGTTTCTATTTTTTTTTGTAACTTCTTCAGGTGAAAATCAAGGTGATTCAAGGTGAAAATCGTCGGTGTTTAACCGGGGCCTCCGAGATGTCGCTGTGTGTCCTTCACCGGGCCTGCTACAAGTATTAGTGACGTCACAGTAGTGATCCACTTTGGTCAATGTATCGCAGCAGAAAGATGTAATAAAAAGAGCATTTCCGCTCTTATAATTTGTGATTACATAAATAATATTAAATTTCATAATCGTGAAATAAAAGGGAATCAATACACTTGTTTTATTAAAGGAAATTAAAAGTTTTAAATTAAAAAAAAATGCTAAGATTAATAAATCAGATTGAACCCATTGACTTACCTTTTCCTAAACACATTATTTTACAATAAATATACGTACAAAAAATATAATAAATCTACCAAAGACTTTACAAAATCAATCCCATTCCTCCCTTTTACAACTACATACCATAATTTAACCATCAAAACACAATAAATGTCAAGTTAAATAGAGAAATCGACATTTTTTAACTATACAGACCTTGGCACTTTTTTTTAACGCTTTGGCGTATTCCGGGCTTCAGAAAGTTAGATATGTTTTTAAATTATATACACAATTATGAAAACAAACCTAATGAACTTTTATGTTTATTTATATATATAAAATTATTTATATATACAATTCTGTTCTACCTGCATATAAAAAGATATATATGGCTTCTTTATATTAAATAAATTATATAAATATTGAAAAAAAAATACTTATTTATATGAAACTACGAATAGGTTGCCAGAAAATATGTTGCCAACTTTCCTTCTCTCGCCATAAGCCTTCTTCGGTACTTTTCGGTTAGCCGGGCGCCAGTGATACATGTACATATATAAATATATATATATATTAATTCATACATATATGTGTGTGTAGATATGTATATATATATATGTGTGTGTGTGTATATATATCACTGGCGCCCGGCTAACCGAAAAGTACCCAATTTTCTATCTTAACTTTGTAACTGACTTGTAATATTTTAATAATTGTCTATTTATTGTACTTGGGTCTAGGACCTAATAACCACTCAAATTAACTTATCAAAAGTTTTATTTTCATAATATATTTGTACACTTAAGTTAGCTAAAATGTTAAATGGAACTACGTAGAACTACTAAGTTGTGTAAATCAGTTACTTTTAAATTTATAAACAAAGCACACTCACTTCTAACTAAATGTATCCAGATTTCATTCAATTTATTACAGTATTTCTTTCAAAATCATTTTTTAAACTGTTTGTCGTCTGCTTCTTTTATTTATTTATTTTTCTAAAGATCATTTGACTCTTTTTGATTTGGAAGTACAAATTCATTCAAATATGCCAGAATATTTCCATTACAGTAGGATGGACATTCGTTGTTAGGGTTATTTTTTTTTTCTCAGCACAGCAAGTTCAATACCATCATATTAATTCTACCTTCACGAATTATGAAACGTATATCGAAACATTTAATGCAGACCACTTCTGTTGAAATGTAAATAAAATTATCACAAGGTAATTTTCGTAGTTAAAATTTCTTCTTTTCATTATCAGTAGCGAATTTGAAGACTTAGATTAGAAACTAGGAGCACAACATTTTCTTCTCATTATTTTATAGATATAATCTACACTTTCTTTAATAATTATAATCAATAATTATTGATAGAATTATAATCTAAATACACTGAAAAATATTATTAATAACTATATAAAACAATAAATAAAATCAAAATATTATCGTAAACAATCCGTACAAACGAACAAAGTAGATGAAAAATTTTAAGTTATTATGGATCACTGTTTTGACGTCAGCAGGTTGTGACGTCACTTGTAGCAGGCCCGGTTAAGGACACACAGCGACATCTCGGAGGCCCCGGTTTAACTCAGCTTGTCTTAAATTCTGAACTTTCTCTACTGTCAAATTATTAATTTCATTCAAGGTACCCCCTTCAACATTCACTTCAGCTTTTTCTGTTTTAATTTCCAACTCTGAGTTTAAATTTTCCCATAATGATATTGGGCTTTAAAATAATTTTCTTCTGCGAATTGTTTTATAACATAATATGAAATTTCTTACTTTATGAAAGGATATATCGCAACTAAATAAATACTTTAAAAGGAAAAATAAAAATACTTCCCTTTCAAGAGAATGAATAAATAACACTTTTCCTTTAACTTGTTTGACGCATTGTAAAAAGATAACTACAACATATTAACTTAGCCAGATCCAAACAACTTTCTAAAAAGTGTCAAATTCTGGAATAAGTTCTAAGCAATAGAATAAATTTCTTAATATTTAGGAAGACGAACGTTTTATTTCCGTGGGATCAATTTCTTAATAACAATGAGTATTTTCTATTTAATTTTGTCTTTGTTTGCAATAGTACATACTTAAAATTTTGCATTTAAAAACGTGAATATTTTCAGCATTGAAAACAATACTCTAAGAGCTTCAGCCACCGCTCCCCAATTTTTGCCACCTGAGTCCAGACCCATGTGGAAAAATATGAAAGAATGAAAATAAAATACTTTTATTCAACATAGTATTTCGTCTCATACTTCTCTCATGTGAGATTTACCCATACTAGGCTTCTGAATCTGCCGGGTGTCCTGAAATAGACTGACTGATTTAAAAATTTAATAACTTGCAAACGGTGACAGATATTTAAAAAAATTCTTGCAAAAGTTTTATGTAAGATGTCAGGAGTTTTTTTTTTTTTTTTTACTGCGTCTCCCGATTTTAGTTCAAATTACCAGCAAAGATGGCGCTGCGAGCAATAGGCAGAAGCAGAAATCACCCAACATTGATGCGAAGAAGGAAGTTACATTTCATTCACCAATACAATCTTGTTCCAGAATCGGCCCTAAGAACAAGATTGTATTGGCGAATGAGGCCCACTCCATATATTTAACCCCCTTCCTTCGCATCGATGTTGGATGATTTCAGTTTTCACCTCGATTGAGTGCCTATTGCTTTCAGCGCCATCTATCTCTGTTAAAACCGGTAATCGCTATAAAGAATACTTTTGACATCACACCCTGCAAGATTTTTTTAAATATCTGTCACAGTTTGCAAGTAATTGGATTTTAAAATCAATCAGTTCCTTTTTGGCAATCGGTAAATTGAATATTAAAAATTTGCAAATTATTCAAAACAGATTTCTTCGAGGTATCAGGTATTATAAAGCGACTATTTATATACAAAAATAGTGATATTCAAAATAAAATGTTAGTATTTTCCTGGCAACTGTGATTGCAAGCTGATTGTTACAACGAAAACTTCCAGATAAAACTTGAAATAAATCATTACAATTACAAGTATAGAGGGATAGTAGAGACAAATTTCAATGGACACTTCTTGTAAGTCATTTTATTTTTATTTAATCAATCTTTCTGAAAACCCTGTATAATTAAAGCTAATTTCTTATCATATATCAGTTTTTTGTAATCTTTGCATTAATAAATAAAATGATTTTTCAGCAAAATAACGTAAGTGTTTTTTATTTCAACTGACTTTTTAAAGCCTTAAGAGGCTACTTGACTCAGGTAAACAACCGCTCGCTAATGTTAATCCTATGAGGGAAATAATTTACGATATCTCGTTCGCATTTCAATATTTTTAAGTGATTTTTTTTTCAATTGGATAGCTGAGGTCGTCTATGCACACTCTTTTGTACTTTTTCGATTTTGATTACAAGTTTTTTTTTATTAAGACACTTTCACTTTCGGAACCGGTTTCGAAAGTGAAAGTATCCTCAATTAAAAAACCGCAACAAAAATCGAAAAAGTACAAAGGAGCGTGCATAGAGATCGACCTCAACTATCCAATGCCAAAAAAAAAATCACTTAAAAAAATTGAAATGAGAACGAGGTATCGTAAATTATTTCCCCCATAGGATTAACATTAGCGAGCGGGTGTTTTCACCTGAGTGAAGTAGCCTCTTAAATAGTTCAGTTCTAACATTTATCGACTTATACTGATTGGCTTCTGGACTCTCTATATTTTACTTAATAATTCTGTTATAATTTTAATGGCTTTTAAGAAACTATGATATGAAAAGTAGCACAACTATGAGAATATCATGGTAATCAGCCAAGGAGAAAGAGAGAGAGAGAGAGAAAAAAAAGTGCCTAGTGTCAGTCAATAAAAGTAAAAAATTATTAATGCATTTCTGTACATTTTTGAAGCACTTTTTAAGGACATACCTTATAGGTATAAAGGGTTAAAATAATATTAATAAATTAGAGGTTACAGCCAGATAATGAAAAAACGGAACAAATAAATTTATTTTTATTACAATACACTATATGACACATACAATATTATTACAATAAATATCTTCTGACTGTTAGACACGTTTTTCAAGTTGAACTATTCAACGTTTAGTTTGTTTTCAAGGGCGTTTTTCAATTCCTAAATAAAATAAAAAATATAAATTATGAAACGAAATTAATTATATACGAGGGTCAGTCGGAAAATAAGTTTCCCCTGGCGACTGTGGACAGAGGTGTGTATGAAAGACAAAAAATGTAATGAGACATTAAAGATAAAACATAACTTTATTTTTCCACATAAGTACCAAGTACATTGAGACATTTGTCATGCCGCTTTATAAGCTTCAAAAAGCCCTCCAGGAAAACATCAGGGCTTTGCATACGGACGAAGCGTTGAACGGCTATGGGCTAAAGACGACACAGCAGGTGAACGCGAACGAGCAAAACACCGATACCATTGGGTAGAGTTCGTCCATGATCAAGCAGATGGCGCTGTTGCAGTGTATCCTCAGATGGCGCTGTTGCAGTGTATCCGCAGATGGCGCTTGCTGTGTCGTCTTTCGCCCATAAGCGGCCTGGAGGGCTTTTTGAAGCTTATAAAGCGGTATGACAAATGTCTCAATGTACTTGGTACTTATGTGGAAAAATAAAGTTATGTTTTATCTTTAATGTCTCATTACATTTTTTGTCTTTCATACACACCTCTGTCCACAGTCGCCAGGGGAAACTTATTTTCCGACTGACCCTCGTATAAGGACAATGTGCCTAAATGTGATGCCCCTTAAATGCGACAAAGTTCATGTATCTAACATCCTAACGCTAGGATGGTATATAATTGTGACATAATCAAACATCTGCATTTCAGGAACTAAACGTAAAACATGTTATTGTTTTTAAAGCGTTTCTTCTAGGATAATTTCCCATTGCAGTAAATATAGTTAATTGTCAAACTTCCACAGTACTTCCTAAATGCCAGAAATAATCCCTAAACGAGATTGCTATTCGTTTTCTAAAATTTTTGAATGTCAAAAATAATCAACGTCAAGGCATTGAACGTCTATTTCATCTAACAGAAGCTGCAAGTTTTCAAGTTGAACTATTCAACATTTAGTTTGTTTTCAAGGGCGTTTTTCAATTCCTAAATAAAATAAAAAATATAAATTATGAAACGAAATTAATTATATATAAGGACAATGTGCCTAAATGTGATGCCCCTTAAATGCGACAAAGTTCATGTATCTAACATCCTAACGCTAGGATGATATATAATTGTGACATAATCAAACATCTGCATTTTAGGAACTAAACGTAAAACATGTTATTGTTTTTAAAGCGTTTCTTCTAGGATAATTTCCCATTGCAGTAAATATAGTTAATTGTCAAACTTCCACAGTACTTCCTAAATGCCAGAAATAATCCCAAAACGAGATTGCTATTCGTTTTCTAAAATTTTTGAATGTCAAAAATAATCAACGTCAAGGCATTGAACGTCTATTTCATCTAACAGAAGCGCAAGTAGAAACAAGTGGGTAAGTGTGACCGAAGATCGCACAAAGGGTTTCGTTTAATATTCCTTTCAAAACACTTTATCCTTTCTTTAATAAATCCAAATAAATTTCCTTTAGTAACCAAAAAAAAAAAGGTCATGTTTTTTATAAAGTAAAAATTTACCTGTCTATTTTTCTCGTTTTTTAGAATATCTGAACCGGCCGGATAGCGGGCTAAGCCCGCTATTATATTCTGTCATAATAATATCTGTCATGTGGGCTAAATGCGATATTAAAAAAAAAATCAATTTCAAAATTTAACATGTTGTATAGAGACCTTCAAAATATTAAAATATGCCAATATTTCCATAATCGGGTTTCTATCATGATTCAGTGCGTTCCTCAAACTCATATATTCACTGTTATCTATTACTCATATTGATACTCGATTTGTATTATTCTCAAACATTTGAAAAATTCGTTAAATTTCTAATATTACGTCAGATTAATTTTCTTTTTAATTCTCTAATGACGTGATATTAGCCTGCTTTCTGTACATACACATACTCATACTCCTTGTATTATTGAGACATGTTTGAAAATTTCTGTTTTATTACCAATATGACGTCATATTAATCTTTTTTTCAATGAGTGAAACTTTTTATTTCGTTTTCATTTTTTACGTGGAAATAATTCATTAGAAAATTAAATATTGTAGAAAGAATTTTATTGTGGATTTTTAATAGTTGGCAACTGCTATAACGAAAAATGTTTAAATTTAATAGGAAAAGGCTGTTAGAATTTTGGTTTTTTATCTCTCTATATTAAAATAATACGCTTTTTTCAAATTATAATATTTTGAGCTTCATAGTGGTTATTTAGCTATAAGTACAAAAACTGTCATGCCTGTAAGTAATATAGTTTGTGAGAACGGCTCTGTGACGGATAGACAACGGAGCGGGAGTAATAGGGTTTCGTGAGATGAACGAAACCCCCAAAAGACCTTCCGGCTTGTACCAGGAGAAAAAGGTAGCTTTCCTATATCTTCGTCTTAAAATTTTAGCTAATGTTACTCAAAAGCAGCAAACTAAAATACAAATAATCCGAGCTGAATTTGAATAAGAAATTCGCCAAATTAGTCAGGTATAGTTGGTTTCATTTATGGAGACTTATTTTTGGTCGTCAAATTTGACGATATTTCGCTAAATGTCGCCAAGCTTGGCGAGAATTTGACGCTAACAAATATGAATATAGTTTTATGCGCATGATTGGAAAATGATTACAATGAAAGCTAATAATTTGTGGAATATCCCGTTCACTAAAACTCATAAATGAATCCCAGATTTTTTGTTATCTGCTGTCTTGTTTCAAAATGCCAGCCACCCTAGAATTTAAAACTGCTCTATCTCAGCCATTTTTTAAGATAGAAGTAAAACAAACAAGTTGGAAATTGTACGTCAAACGTTACAAACGAGGTGCGTTCGTACGCACGTTTTAGAATTAAATTCATGATATCCCGTGCGTAGAACGGGTTAAACAGCTTGTTAAGTATATATTTTATGACACTGTTCATACAAATATCTTAACTAGTTATATAAATATTCAGATATATATGTATCAGCTAGTTATATAAATATTCAGATCTTGATGATTTTTAATTCTGTGAAATGAATTATATCGTCTGCAGATTAATTTCTGTAATAAAATAAGTATCTCGGTCGCTTGACGATTTAACATCCATCGGAAGCTCCTATAACAAAAAAGCACCGATTTAAAAAAAAAAATCAAATTTCTTAATAAATATTTTTATTAATATCTCCTAAAGTTTCGATTCGATTTTAATAAAATTTGAAATGTCTCGACAAAATTCTGCAAAGATAATATATTTTAAATTGCAAACCATTTGGTTGGGTAGTTTTTGCGTTGTTATATGCGGACAGACAGACAGACGGACGGACAGACAGACGGACAGACAGACAGACAGACGGACGGACAGACGGACGGACCAAACGACGACTATAGGTGCTACGTATTTATATAATTACGAACGCACCTAAAAATGCCCCGGAATCTTTTTATCAAAGCCTAACATTTAAGCAAAAAATAAATAGAATTTTGATTTTTTTGTATATTTTTTTAATTTTAAATCTTTTAGTGGTCGCCATTTTGAAACAAGATGGCAGACCAAGCTGGCCAACGAACTCGGTCGAGATATTGGTGAGCTTAATACACACGCTTAGTTTCATCCAAATCGGAATTGTCAGAGGAGCTTCATAAGAATATTCATAAAGATGTTATTTCATCAAATATTGTCAGCATTACGTCTAAAATCGACAATATTAAGTCCCTAATAACATATATAAAAAACAAAATAATAAGAAAAACCTACAAGAGTTGAAATAATAAAATATATAAATAAATAAACTATTATTCAACATAGATAGAAATTAGATCATAAAACAATGTACTAAACTTAAAAAAAAAAAAAAAAAAAAAAAAAAAAAGCTAATAGTGATGAAGATTGAACTAGATAAGTGCTTTACAAAGATCATATCACCAGTAAACACAAAATGGCTGCTAAAAATGCAAAGTCATTGCACTTAAAGAAATGATGAAAGGAAAATAAAATTGTTTGGTATAAAATAAAAAGAAAAGCTGAAATTATAGATTAATTAAATGATAAATCTAGTGCTGCCCTCTATTATAGTGGGGAGAAGATGGAATTAAAAGAAATAAATTTTAAACAAAATAGTAATTAATGTATATAAAATTGAAATGTGATGAAAACTAAAGGATGTAAATAAAATTTAAATATTAATAATGATGAAAGATGAAATGGGAAGATAGTAGTACAATAATTAGCCATGTATGAGACGACAGTGTGTAAGTAAAATGAATAGTGTATTATTTATATTGTGTAAATGATTTTGTTATGTAAATGAAATGGTTAAATGCATAAAACCCAATTTTCTTAAGAAATTTTGTAGCTTTTTTTTTAGCAGTCCATCTTATCTCTCCTTAATAGAATTTTCATTTTATAATTTTTTGGGGGGAAATTTTGTTATTTTGTGATATTGTTGTTAATTTTTTTAAAATAAGTTTTTATAATTTTTTCAGCAATCCATGCCTTTTTCCCATAATATTGTTTCATTTTATAATTTTATACATATTTAATGCCCGTACTTCTAAAATTAGATTAATGTTTTAATGTTTAATCCATGAAGAAAGAAAAAACAAGAGGATAATTATAAGACAAAGCCGTATGTTTTAATTGTAATAAATTAGGCTTAATGAAATGAGAGGGGCATAATCATTTAATACGATTGTAGCGATTTAAAAGAATATTTCTGTAAACTGAAATATGTAGACATGAATGAAAGTTAGTTAAAAAAAAAAAAAGAAAAAAAAAATATATATATGTGTGTGTGTATGTATATATATATGTATGTATTACAAAATTGAAATGTTCGCGCTTCATTAAATTTATTCCATAAAAATTTTCCCTTCTAAAATTATTCTACAATCCTAATTATTTAATTATTTCCTATCTTAAATAATATTCGTTTTATTTTATTTATCTAAATCGCCTTCTATTTAAAATGCGTAATATAATATTTTACATATTCTCCTTCAAAATATCCTAAAAAACACTTCTCGTCATTTTCTCCAACAATCTTTTTATTTCTCAATTCTTAAATGCCGATATTTTATTCTATTTAGAATTATCATGTTGTACCAATTTTGCTTTTTTATTTCGTTCTAAGAATCTATTCGCGCGCTTTTTTACTGGGAATTGAATCAGTCCAATTTCCTCGAGACTAAAATAGAGTCCGGACCTATTTCGCCACCCTCATTGGCTGCCTCATTTGCCGCAGTGCTGTAGAAACACCTGCGTCGTTCTGATATTTAACCAAGAGAAACATGAGATGCAGTGTTGAATTCAGGGGATGGCCCGGGAGGGGACATCCCCCCTGGAGCATTTAAATGTCCCCCCCGGAAGATTTTATGCTTTTAACGGTGAAAAAGTGCAATTTCCACCCCCCTGGAACTCTATAATGTCCTCCCCGGAGTCACAGACATCCCTCCCGGATAAAAGTGTCTGAATTCAACACTGAGTTGGGAAGCTCATTTTTAGCTCACAGGCTATCAAATCCTGAGAGCTTATGTGCCCGCCGGTTCTGTATGTACGTACGTACGTACGTATGTATGTATGTATGTATGTATGTATGTATGTACGTAACGCGATAACTCTTGATAGAACTAACCGTTTTACTTTAAATTTTGTTTATAGTATCCTTGTGATAAGGCGCTTCCCTGATTAGTTTTGGAGGTTCATTGGTTAAGCATAAAGGGGGGAAACGGGGGGCTAACCCCCCATAATTTAGATAAATGGGTTTTTCATGCAGAATTATCCCATTTTCTTCAAATTTTGTATATAGCTTCATTGTGATAATGCGCTTCTCTGAATAGTTTTGGGGGTTCATTGGTTAAGTATAAAGGGGGAAAGGGGGGCTAATCCCCCTTAATTTAGATAAATGGGTTTTTCATGCAGAATTATACCATTTTCTTCAAATTTTGTATATAGGTTCATTTTGATAATGTGCTTCTGTCATAGTTTTGGGGGTTCATTGGTTAAGTATAAAGGGGGAAAGGGGGGATACCCCCCTAATTTAGAAAAATGAGTCTTTCATGCAGAATTATCCGATTTTCTTCAAATTTTGTATATAGGTTCATTTTGATAATGTGCTTCTGTCAATAACTTTGGGGGTTCATTGGTTAAGTATAAAGGGGGAGTTAATCCCCCTAATTTGGATAAATGAGTTTTTCATGCAGAATTATCCGATTTTCTTCAAATTTTGTATATAGGTTTATTGTGATAATGCGCTTCTCTGAATAGTTTTGGTGGTTCATTGGTTAAGTATAAAGGGGGAAAGAGGGGGCTAATCCCCCCTTAATTTAGATAAATGGGTTTTTCATGCAGAATTATCCCATTTTCTTTAAATTTTGTATATAGGTTCATTTTGATAATGCGCTTCTGTCAATAGTTTTGGGGGTTCATTGGTTAAGTATAAAGGGGGAAAGGGGGGATAACCCCCCTAATTTAGATAAATGGGTTTTACATGCAGAATTATCCGATTTTCTTCAAATTTTGTATATAGGTTCATTGTGATAATGCGCTTCTCTGAAAAGTTTTGAGGGTTCATTGGTTAAGTATAAAGGGGGAAAGGGGGGCTAATACCCCCTTAATTTAGATAAATGAGTTTTTCATGCAGAATTATCCGATTTTCTTCAAATTTTGTATATAGGTTCATTTTGATAATGTGCTTCTGTAAATAGTTTTGGGGGTTCATTGGTTAAGTATAAAGGGGGAAAGGGGGGGTAATCCCCCTAATTTAGATAAATGAGTTTTTCATGCAGAATTATCCGATTTTCTTCAAATTTTATATATAGGTTCATTGTGATAATCCGCTTCTCTGAATAGTTTTGGGGGTTCATTGGTTAAGTATAAAGAGGGAAAGGGGGGCTAATCCCCCCCTAATTTAGATAAATGGGTTTTTCATGCAGAATTATCCCATTTTCTTTAAATTTTGTATATAGGTTCATTTTGATAATGCGCTTCTGTCAATAGTTTTGGGGGTTCATTGGTTAAGTATAAAGGGGGAAAGGGGGGATAACACCCCCCCCTAATTTAGATAAATGGGTTTTTCATGCAGAATTATCCGATTTTCTTCAAATTTTGAATATAGGTTCATTGTGATAAAGCGCTTCTCTGAATAGTTTTGGGGGTTCATTGGTTAAGTATAAAGGAGGAACGGGGGGCTAATCCCCCTTAATTTAGATAAATGAGTTTTTCATGCAGAATTATCCGATTTTCTTCAAATTTTGTATGTATATTCATTGTAATTAGACACTTCCCTGATTAGTTTAAGGAGTTCATTAGTTAACTATGAGGGGGTAACAGGGGGGTGACCCCCCCCCCTTAATATATTGTTGATTTCTTTATTTTTCGAGGGCATATTTCAGATTCTTTGAAATAAGAGTACAATATACAATGAGTGTGAATAGCCTGTGAACTCAATGTCCTCAGTTTAACTGGACAGTTTTCTTTTTTTTTTTAGCTCACATGCTATCAAAGCCTGAGAGCTTATGTGCCCGCCGGTTCTGTATGTACGTACATACGTATGTATGTATGTATGTATGCACGTAACGCGATAACTCTAGATAGAACTAACCGTTTTACTTTAAATTTTGTTTATAGGTCCCTTGTGACAAGGCGCTTCCCTGATTAATTTTGGAGGTTCATTGGTTAAGCATAAAGGGGGAAACGGGGGGCTAACCCCCCATAATTTAGATAAATGGGTTTTTCATGCAGAAATATCCCATTTTCTTCCAATTTTGTATATAGGTTCATTTTGATAATGCGCTTCAGTCAATAGTTTTGGGAGTTCATTGGTTAAGTATAAAGGGGGAAAGGGGGGAACCCCCCCCCTAATTTAGATAAATGAGTTTTTCATGCAGAAGTATCCGATTTTCTTCAAATTTTGTATATAGGTTCATTGTGATGTTGCGCTTCTCTGAATAGTTTTGGGGGTTCATTGGTTAAGTATAAAGGCGGAAAAGGGGGGGGGGTAATCCGCCCCTAATTTAGATAAATGGGTTTTTCATGCAGAATTATCTCATTTCTTCAAATTTTGTATATAGGTTCATTTTGATAATGCGCTTCTGTCAATAGTTTTGGGGGTTCATTGGTTAAGTATAAAGGGGGAAAGGGGGGATAACCCTCCCCCTAATTTAGATAAATGAGTTTTTCATGCAGAATTATCCGATTTTCTTCAAATTTTGTATATAGGTTCATTGTGATAATGCGCTTCTCTGAATAGTTTTGGGGGTTCATTGGTTAAGTATAAAGGGGGAAAGGGGAGCTAATCCCCCCTTAATTTAGATAAATGGGTTTTTCATGCAGAATTATCCGATTTTCTTCAAATTTTGTATATAGGTTCATTGTGATAAAGCGCTTCTCTGAATAGTTTTGGGGGTTCATTGGTTAAGTATAAAGGAGGAACGGGGGGATAACCCTCCCCCTAATCAGATAAATGAGTTTTTCATGCAGAATTATCCGATTTTCTTCAAATTTTGTATATAGGTTCATTGTGATAATGCGCTTCTCTGAATAGTTTTGGGGGTTCATTGGTTAAGTATAAATGGGGAAAGGGGGGGCTAATCCCCCCTTAATTTAGATAAATGGGTTTTTCATGCAGAATTATCCGATTTTCTTCAAATTTTGTATATAGGTTCATTTTGATAATGCGCTTCTGTCAATAGTTTTAGGGGTTCATTGGTTAAGTATAAAGGGGGAAAGGGGGGATAACCCCCCTAATTTTGATAAATGTGTTTTTCATGCAGAATTATCCGACTTTCTTCAAATTTTGTATATAGGTTCATTGTGATAATGCGCTTCTCTGAATAGCTTTGGGGGTTCATTGGTTAAGTATAAAGGGGGAAAGAGGGGGCTAATCCCCCCTTAATTTAGATAAAGCAGATTAATTTAAATCAAGCAGAATTATCCGATTTTCTTCAAATTTTGTATATATATTCATTGTAATTAGAGACTTCCCTGATTAGTTTAAGGGGTTCATTAGTTAACTATGAGGGGGGTAACGGTGGGATGACCCCCCCCATTAATATGCTGTTAATTTCTTTATTTTTCGAGGGGCATATTTCAAATTCTTTGAAATAAGAGTATAATATATAATTAGTGTGAATAGCCTGTGAGCTCAATGCCCTCAGTTTAACTGGGCAGTTTTTCTTTTTATTTGTGTGTGTTTTCAGCTATCTACAAAAAACCTGCTTGTGTGAAGTGATTCGACTAGAAATATTGAATGTGCGATATTACTTATTTAAGTGATACAATGTAGTTGATAGATTAAATCGATGTTTTTTCTCAAGTGGCGGATGTTTTATTTTGTAAGATATTCAAGCTTCATAATAAACAATGTTATCTAGTGTCAAGTACATAGTTGTTATATTTTGCATCGGGAAACTCCAATGCTTCGAACACCAGTGCATACGGTTCAATCCTTACGACTGCTAACTTACTATCATAATATACAATTATCGACGAGTCTGAGTTCAGTAGTGTAAAACCATCACAGCTTTAAAAGTCGACAAAGATATGAATTCGTGTGCTATAAAAAATCGCGCTAGATAAAATGAAATTGTTGTGATCCTAATAAGAGTTCTGGGATGTGTCATCAGAATTATGTGATTTGTAGAATGACACATCCTCCCCCCCCCCCCTCTGAAAGTAGCCTCGGTTCTTGCTACAAACTACTCCAATTTGGTATCGCACAACTCGCTAGACTGCATTGGTCAAAAGTAGCGTGCTAAACTATAAATTTCTGTAATAATTAGCGAATACTGTAGTTTCACTAGTTGTAGCGCGCTACATCCGACCTCTGCCTTTGTAAGGAAGTGTGCAAATAGAAGAAATGTCGGGTAGGCCTTCTTAGCCCCTTCCAAAGTGTCGGTGTCGAGCAATAACGATCTGCCATTTGCGGCACTCATTTAAATCTCGGCTTTTTTAATCATGACGAGAGCACGATACACCGCAGTCGATAGCTGTGTTGCGCATTACGCCAGTTTTATACACTTATGAAGTTGTCCATGTGTGCTTTACGTTACCAGGCTTGTTACAAAATTGAAGGACAGGGGTAGTCATAATGTTTTGGCACTTCAATTTAATGTATATTTACACAGTTTGATGCAGAATAGTCAGTAAGTTATATTGATTTATAAAATAGAAGGTACAAATTTATTTAACTGAAACAGGTATACAATGTTTTGATTATGTTTGAAAATGATTAACTAAATTGTGGATGAAATGACTTACTTCATACATCTTGTTTTCCATTTCATACTCAGTCAAACCATGGCCATCACACAAGAAAATAGTTTTCATTTGTCTTAGTACTTGTAAATACACCATGTATATCTTTAATTTCCTTTTCTTTGTCATAAAGCAACTCAACTGTAACACATATGGCGATATAGAAAATTAATTATAAACAGATCAGAAATAACCAGAAATACATACTTCCTTTTTTTTTTTACAATGTTGACAATAAATTTGTCATAAATTTTGCAGAAATCCGAAGTTGCTAGTAATCGATACTTTGTATTTCGAAAAATACGCATTTTCTTAATCTAAGATCATGGTAATAGAATACCTCAGGTAGGGGAACGCTGTGTTAGGTTTTTGACTCCGAAATGAAGTTTGGTAATGCGCGAAATCTCGTGTACTGGCCGGAGCGCCATCTGTGTCAGCAATCGAAGTTCAGCAAATCGAAAACTTTTTTTTTTTTTTTTCCCAAGCTGCATTTAAAAAGAAATTCTGTGATGTTTTTTAATTAATAAAACAGAAAACGAACTATTTTAAGAGTTTGTAAAATATTTATATTAAATTTTACAAACTGCAAATAATATATATTTTCACTGTAATATTAAAAAGGAACAAAAAATATTAATTATTATTCAAAACAAGCCTGGAACTCAAATACATCTTTTTTTTTTTTTTTAATTGTACTTTGATATCCGGGATTTATCACGTAATTCTCGTAAATATTTTATAGAATAACTTTTTTGTTTTCTAATTAAAACAAATAATGTAATGATTTTATATGTTTTTATTTATTTTTTTAAATAAATAAAATATGAAAACCAGGACTATTTAGTATAAGAATTTGTTAAATATTCATACTAAATTTTACAAACTGCAAATAACTGAAAATTATATATATTTTCTTCCCAGCTGTATTATTTAAAATGAGCAAAAAATATCAATTCCTATTCAAAACAAGTATTGGAATAAGGTAAATTTTGATAGGATTAATTTTATTGTACTCAAACTCTAGATTTAAAAAATATTTATGCCTACTACAAATGTAAAGTAAATTTGAAATTTGTAGCAATTGGGCCCTAGGCCCCCAAATTTAGCATGTAATTTTCATTAGAGATGATATTTTATACTATTAGAGTAGGATAATAATAAATATATTTATCTAAATATTTATTTGCATACTCCCATCACCACTCACTACCCCTTTGAGGCATCAGAAATGCTAAAATTTTTGTGACAATACAGGAAAGGGGACCCTAGAAAAGAAAAATAGTGTTTCCTATACTGCTGGATTATTGTAATTTTATTCTTATATTTAATGTAATATAAATTTAAATACAACTAGATTTTTCTGTAAATTAATACACATGTATAATATGAATCATTTTCTACATTCAAGACTTGCTGTCAATAACTTCCTATTTGAAATACTTTTTTTTTCTTTTTTTTTTTTACAATCAAAAAATAATTTGATGTCTATGTATTTATTGCATATGATCAAGATATTTTGATAAATTAAAAAACTTTTGTGCCTATATGTGTATATTTAAATAAAGATTACACAAGAAAAATTACATATCTTTTTTTAAGGAACAAACATTATTTAACAGAAATAATTAACAAACATTTGTTTAACAAAGAAAAATACAAAAAATATAATTTTAAGAATTACTCGGCTACAAACATTTAAAAATCACAGCATTTACTTTAGATTAAAAAAAAAAAAAAAAAAAAAAAAAAAAAACTATATTTATATATAATTTCAAAAAGAAGCACAAAGGCCATCCATTTTATACAGTTAATTTATCTGTTGCACCCCCCCCCCCCTCCCTTTTTCTTTTTTCCTGGAAGGGGTGGATTCATTTTTTGAATTGGTGAAAATATAATTTTTAACTGTGTTTCCTATCTGAACTAAATTTTTGGCATTTTTTACTGTGCTAGACGAGATATGCTCACGGAAACAACGATGGATTTCTTATACCCAGATCTTTATTCTGTCTTTCGATTTTTTTATAACCTGTGTCACATCCATATACAAAACAGTTCCGAACCATATTAAAATATAATGTAAAATTAATATTTTATTAAAGAAATAATAACGCACTTCTATAGCAAACAATGTTATTTTGACTCAGCTAAAGATCGCAGCGCCACATGCGGCCACTTCGGCGTTAGGCTCAAGTTTGCAAGGAAGATGCCATAGGGGAAAATTCTCCTAATCTATTTATATCTCCCTGTCTAAGATGCTAGATTCAGGCAGATGCATATATTTGCCAATCTTGCTTAAGAGCCTACATCAGTCATGCGAAAAAACGCTCAAGCTAATGTTAAGTCTATGGGAAGGCTCTAGCGCGATTTCTCGCTCGCTCGCTCCGTTTTAATATTTTTAAATGTTTTTTTTTTTTTTTTTTTTTTGCGTAGGATAGCTGAGGTCAATCTCCAACATTTAGTTTTTTCTCTTTCGATTTTGGTTCCAGTTTTTTTTATATAAGGGTACTTTCACTTTCAGCAAAATATAAAATGTCCGCTTATAAAAAAAATGTAACCAAAATCAAAAAAGTAAAAACTAACAACGTTGGAGATTGACCTCAGCTATCCTATTAAAAAAAAAAAAAAAAAAAAAAAAAAAAAATCATTTAAAAATATTAAATCACGAGCAAGAAATCTGCCACGAACTTTCCTCTTAAGAGCCTACGCTAGTCACGCGAAGAAACGCTCAAGCTAATGTTAAGTCTATGGGAAGGTTCTTGCGCGATTTCTCGCTCTCATTTTAATATTTTTAAATGATTTTTTTACATAGGATAGCTGAGGTCGATCTCTAACGTTGTTAGTTTTTACTTTTTTGATTTTGGTTACCGTTTTTTTTATAAGCGGACATTTTCAATTTTGGAACCGGTTCTGAAAGTGAAAGTACCCTTATATACAAAAACTGGAACCAAAGTCGAAAAAGTAAAAACTAACAACGTTGGAGATCGACATCAGCTATCCTATGCAAAAAACATCATTTAAAAATATTAAAATGCGAGCGAGAAATCGCGCAAGAACCTTCCCATAGACTTAACATTAGCTTGAGCGTTTCTTTGCATGACTGATATAGGCTCTTAAAGAAAAAACAGAAGATTCTAGAGTGGACTCTTTTCAACGCATAATAGCGATTTTTTCTGATTCAGCACAAACTACAATCAAAATATAGAGAAAAGCCAGCAAATTATTTCTTAAATAAAAAATATTTTTTTTAAAACTTAGCTTTAGCTTTCTCTCTATATACAGCGACGGTTCGTGCCCTATTTCACAGGTGGGGCGTTTATATGATAAGTGTGACAGTGTAGTAGAAGTCAGTAAATTAAGGTCATATATTTATATAATATATTTTCGACTAATAAATTATAACGCGAAGATAGCTTTGTATACAGAAAATAAGATCCCATCAAAAACATCACATGTAAAACTAGTCGTTGGGGGCCACCGTAATACTTACCCATCATTGATATGCATAATGTAAAATATTAAAATAAAAATGTGTAAACTACTTATAAAATGCATTGCAATTCAAATAAAATCGTGGCTTGATGACGTCATAAACTTTAAGGGCTCGATTACTGAATTGCTTGAAAGAAACCTCCTTATAACTCCAAAAATAATAATCCTATTAACTAGCGGTTTATTGCATCTGATTAAGCGTCAAATTTCCAATTAAAATATATCTTTGAAGTGAAATTTGGATAAAATACAGGGTCATGAAAAATCGAAGAGTGTGGTAAATAGGATTCCAAATATCTCGGCAACTCATCATCCGATCGACTTCCTGCTTTATGCAAAATTTATGTTTTTTTATTGTCTTTTATATTCATTTCTTAAAATAAACAATTTCGAAAATTTTTATATACCTTTTATCAGAACGAATATTTCGAGAGTCCGAAAAAAATAGTTTCGGTTAATCGAGGTTATTGAAATGAAATAGGCTTCTTGCCATTATTACATACTAAGTACATACCAAATTTCAAGTCTCTATCTCATTTTTTTCGGGAGATAGAGCGTTTACAGACACACACACAGACACACAGACGGACGGCAAATTTTTTTTTCCTAAAAATATGTTTTTCGGAATCTCCAGTGTCTAAAACGTGTAAATCCGTCAAAAAATTTTTTTTCGATTTTCAAAACGATTACAAGACTTATCCTATACTACGTATGATGGGTAAGTAAAATGTAGCCAAGTCTCGTGACTCTTTTACCATAAAAAAAGTTCTGAGATCATCTAGAGCCAAGTTTATCACTCTGATTAACTCTGAAATTTTCATTCACAAATCACCCCTAGTCTTTCCATCTTTAGATAATGATTATTTTGTGACTTGGCAATTACGCAGCACGAGAATGTAACAGGTGTTTTTAATTGGTCTTAATCAAATAATCCCATCTTATCCCATAACATAGTAAGTAGTAACTTCTCTGTGCTGGGTAATTGCCAAGTCACAAAATAATCATTATCTAAAGATGTAGAGACTAGGAGTGATTTGTGAAGGAAAATTTCAGAATTAATAAGAGAAATAAACTGAGCTCTAGATGATCTCAGAAGTTTTTACGGCAAAAGAGTCACGTGACTTGGCTACATTTTTTACATGTGATGTTTTTGATGGGATTTCAGTTCTTTTTTTAAGCAATCATCCTTTTCTTGACTTTGGGCTCTTTTTGAACATCATCCACTGGTTTTCGTCAAGACACCTTTCTGTTCCTATTATTTGAAGGTACCAAAAATTAAAGCTTTAATAGCATTTGCAAAATCCTCTAGATAAAAAGAAGTTTCAGGTTCCTAGGCAAGCACTAAGTTATGGAGGGGGGGGGGGGAGAGACTGTCAAAAGTACTCCCAGTTGCTTCCAGTAAAAGTGTTATCGATCTGAGGTATTACTTGCAGCCATAGATACTTGGTATTTGGCATAAAATAGTGTTTTTGATACAAAGAAAGACAAAATTAAAAATTCCGGAAAATTCCAACAAATCGAACTATTTTCAATTATCATTTTTTTTTAACTTTTAGATTATTTGATTCTTTTTTTTCGAAAGCTCCTGATTTGTATTTTTTTCTCTCTGTATTCTATCCTTTATGCCAAATTTCAACTTTCTAGGGCTACAAAATCGAATTATTTTCAACTTTTCAATTTTTCGATTTTTTTCAATTTTTTTTTTTTAAATTTTATTTTCGATTTTTTTTTTTTTAAATCCTACACACTACTTTTACCTCAAATTTTAAGTTTCTAAGGCTACGTGATCAAATTATTTTCGATTTGCAAACTTTTTATTACGAATTTTCCGGAATTTTTACATTTTTTTCTTTTTGTATCGTAAACACTACCTTTATGCCAAATTTCAAGTTTCTAGGGCTACGGGATGTATTTATCTTTTTGATGATAGGTGAGTGAGCGAGTGTAAAAAAATCGAAATTTTGAGTTCATATATTTTTTGAACTAGAAAAGATAGAAACGTGACATTTGAAAATTTGATCCCGTTTTTAACGTACTCTAGATAAACGAAGTTTCAGGTTTTTTCCAACTCCAGCTGAAATATATGGGGAAAGGGGGATCAAAAGTAACCTGAGTTGTTTCCAGAAAACGGATGCTCATGGCTCCAGATTTGCTCAGCAATAAAGTAACTAAATTTTGAAAAAGAAAAAACCAAAAAACATTTTACATTTTATCAAAATTATCGAGAATATTTATTTTACATATTAGATTTTTAAAAACCTCTAGATACCAATAATTCTCATATTTTGAAAATTTATAAAGTTATTGATAATTTTGAAAGAAAATACAGATAAATTGAAATTTGAGATTTTCTGTCTTGAAGTGAAGTTGTCACTGCAACATTTATTAAAATACATTTATTTTGTTCACACAAATAAAGCAGAGTTATTAAAAACATGCTCATTTATTAAATCTAATAAATATTCTAAATATTCTGTAAGAAAATGTGTTGTAAATATTTGTATAAGACTTCATAAAACAAGGTGAATTGCGAAACTTGTATTTTCAATATTTCAATGTCACATAATATAAAATTTTCTTTCATAATGCCCTTTTCTTTTTCTTTTCTTTTTTTTAACCATTTTAAAATACCGACATATCACAGTAGAGTAATAATACGGAATGTGTATTTTACAAAAAAGTACATTGCTTATGTTTAATATAAAGCTAGTATTCGAGTAAAACTACTTTTCTTAATATAAGTTTAATTAAAGTATTAATTTATTTTACGTGTTTAAAATCCAAATCAACATTATTGTATTTCTCCATCGATGCCGCGCTCTCATATAACACGCGCACCTTAATTTTTAATAACTTTGGAGAGAAAAATCCGATAAAAAGTAAGAGAAAACATTTCCAATAGATTTTATTCTATTAAAAAGTAAGTTTTTTTATTAAAGTCGCACAATAGTCACAAATAATTGCTCCATGCTTGCGGAAATGTAAATAAAAAATTGCTTCTCATTGATTTCAGGCAGTGGCCAATGATTAGTTATTCAGAGGCCAATGACAATGTCAAATCCTAAATCTTCATGTATCAAGCAAATTCGGGTTTTTAAAGTAAATTTCAGGGGGGAAAATCACGCTTACGCTTTATTTAAATAGTAAAACAAAACTTATTCCCTAACCTCGATCTTAAGGTATGTCTACCTTTTGGGTACATTTTTTGAAAAATATGATATTTTTATGAAATACGTGTCTTTTAGTTAAAACAGAGAATAAAATTATGAATTAAAATAAAATTTTAATGAAATTTTAATTAACTTTTCAAATTTAGGCATTATTTTGTTAAATTTTAGTAAAAATTAAAGTTTGTTCCAAACTTTCTATAACAAAATCTGACCAATATATTTCACTTTTTTTTTCAACCATGTGTTAGTAAATCACTTATCTGGGGTATGAAGCAAAATATTTGCAATGCTTCTTAAATTTACTATACCAAATTTTGTATACACAACACGATTTTTTTTATTGTAAATTTTTGTTTAAATTAATAAATAAATACTTACAAGCTATATTTTGCTTCATAACATACCAATAGATGAGCAGGACAAAATTTTATTTCAATATCTTAAAAACCTTTCGGGGAGGTCGGTTTTATCGATCGTGCGCGCGCTCACATTATTGCTCATATCTTTTTTAATAATTGAGATATCACTTCAAATCTTTTTGCCCATAATTCTACACAACACACTATAAGGATTTAATTTCCGTCAGAAAATAAAAATAATAAATTTTTTGAAAGTTGAGAACGTACGTAACCCAATAAGCGAGGCACCGCACTCACAGCCTAGGACTATATCTGATCATTAAAATAATAGTCTACAAAATAAAAAACACTACCAAAAATTTTGTGAAAATATACGCAATCAGCAGTAGTGATGGGCATAACGTTTATTTTGATTATTCTAATGAATCATTCGTGCATGCGCAGAAGCATATCTGTTTAACTTCAATTTTTTTTAATTCAATTACTACCAGCAATTTTGAAAAAAAAAAAGTTTCTGATTTTAATTAGAATTAGATTATTGAATTAAAAAAAAGGCAGTTTGATAGATATATGCTTCTTCGCATGCCCGAATGATTCATTAGAATAATCAAAATAATCGTTATGCCCATCACTGTAGCACAGCAGCACAAAGATAATTAATTCTTTTTTGCTATAACTTAAAATCATAGATTAAATGATTCTATCTTACCTTAAAGCTCTGCG
The DNA here is from genome assembly GCA_963931845.1 of Maratus michaelseni. Taxonomy (NCBI): domain Eukaryota; kingdom Metazoa; phylum Arthropoda; class Arachnida; order Araneae; family Salticidae; genus Maratus; species Maratus michaelseni. The sequence goes on along the minus strand of OZ007590.1, from coordinate 7,409,295 downwards.
CTCTACTTAGTCTGTAGATTAGTACAACCCACATGTGTCTAAGAATAATATAAAATGCATCATACTTCAAATGAGAGTACATAACACTAAATGTGGTATCCATGAATAAGTATAAACTGAACTGTCCCTATAGAATGGAAGAAACATTCATAGAATATAACTACATATATTAAACATCATTAATACATCTTTAGTTTTTTTATCAATTGATTAAAATTTTACTTTTTAGCTGAGATTTAGCATATAACGAATTATATTTCAATACTGGATGAGTGAGTGATTCATGTCGAAATGTAACATCACGTCGTACAGCATGCGTTTTTTAAAATTAAACAAATAATGATTTTTAAGCATTAGGATTTCGTAGAACTAATAAACAGGAACACATTCATTTTTTGTCATTCTACAAGGAGCAGCCTTTCTAAAGGCTTGTTTAATCAAATCAAATATTTCTTTTTGGAATTTTTCGAGCTCGATTCAATATTTAATAGATAATAATGCTGTTTTAAAGCATCCATTTTTTGGGATTAAAAATTAAAACTATGTAAAAACATTTCGTCTGAACCATCGCCGCAGTTATCATAACCGAACTGTTTCAGATGACGCAGTTCGAAGGTGGTTTGAGAGGTTTAAGCGCGGAAATTTCAGCCTCGAAGATGATGAAGCTTTGGACGACCATCTTCTATAAAGGAGAACTCTCAAAAGAAGTTATCAAATGATCATGCGCTATAATTTTTGAGATATTAAGTCTGTGTGATAGCTCCTGAACTGTGCAGCGTGGAATTTCAGTGATAGCTTCTTTTAAGAGTTCTCTCTTTATAGAAGATGGTCTTCCAAAGCTTCATCATCTTCGAGGCTGAAATTTCCGCGCTTAAACCTCTCAAACCACCTTCGAACTGTGTCATCTGAAAAAAGCACTTTGTCAGTATACAGCTCAAATTTCACGAGCAGTCTAGCTAGCATTTTACTTTCTTGAAATAAAAGAGCATACTTGACAAAAATGCACTTTTTGGTTCGCTATCATTAGCACTGCACTGAAACAAACAAGTAATGCAAAACATTTTTTTAAGTCAATTCCTACTTAGGTCAACAAAGAAAATTTTTATTTTAGTTACTTTTTATTAAAAAAAACTGTATTAACATCAAGTGTCATCCACTACAAGTTTAAGAAAATGTATTTGAACTTGAGCGGATGAATAAAAAGTATTTTATTAACGATTGAAAATTTGAACAAGATATATAAATATATATAGGGATAGTGTGAACTAATAGTAGGAATTGAAAAATATGCCACAACACGAGCAAGCATTTGTAGCACAAACAGAAAAGACGGCATGTACATATCTGGATCATTCAAAGTCACTCCTTATCAGCAGTAGCAAAATAAGTAGACGAAACCGCGCTTCTCTTTCAAAAACCGCAGAATTTTCCGGACGACCCAACATATATCCCCTTGAACAAATCATATTGAACTTTATATAATAACCAAAAATAGACTTTAAGCATAATCACACAAATACACTGAAATGAATTTTCATAAACATTACTCATTTGCAACTCGATGAAAGCAAATTCTTTTAACGTGCTAAATCTGCCCTTCGAAAAACAAAACAACAAAAAAAAATGTAATTTAACAAATTACAGCAACCATTCGGAAAATGTTCCGAAAGCTTAAAAAAAAAAAAAAAATATTCGTCATTCGATTGTAAGCAATGCGCCATTCCATTATCGCATGTCGATGTCGCAGAGGTTTCAACCAGCTAACGATAAACGTTGCGCGATACGTAATAATATTTAACAGCGACAAACAACTATGTAAAAATATTTCGTCTGAACCATCGCCGCAGTTATCATAACCGTTGCATACTGCTACAAATAAACACATTTTCTATTACTACAGTTAAAGAGATCCTGGCATTCTCTGTCCTCGCAAAAATATTAGTCGGAAACATCTACAGATAAACGTATTTTCCATTGCTACAGTTGAAGAGATCCTGGTATTCTCAGCCATCGAAAAAATATTCGTCTGAACCATCTACACAACCAATATCTCCATCGCACCCCTGACATCGTTGAATGCTTTCGTCATTCGATTGTAAGCAATGCACATTTCCATCATCGAATGTCGATGTCGCAGATGTTTCAACCAGCATAAGCGTTGCGCGACACATAATAATATTTAACAACATACTGTCTGGAAGAATTGTTCAAACGAGTAGGTTGATAAGAGAAGCAACTGAACGCTATTGAGTAACATTAAGTCGTGCAAATAAAGGGAAAGTGCTAACCAATATATGTTAACCAATATACCTTAATATTTTGTCGGGTCCTTCCTACGATAACTTTAACTCTTGTTTAGATTGATGTCTGAGCTAAAGGTATTTTGAAGAAATTAAAGTTGAAGACCACGTTTTTTTGCTTTATAAGACGATTTCTCATCCGACGTCAATTTTTGATTTAGTTTTTTTTTTCATATCTGATAGTTTTCATCTATCCTTTTTGTAACTTTAACATTTTGAAACGATGTTATGCATTTCTATTGCTTGCCTATTCAAAGAAAAATTCTTCTAAACTTACAGAATTTCGTTAAAAACGCTTAAAAAAAATAAAGTGACGACGTCAAGTGGTCCATTCTCGACTGAAAACAACAACCATTTTTCCAATGGTTAATAAGAAATTTTACAAAAAAGTTATTAAAAAATCCTAGATCTTTTACAATGTGCATTTGAATTTTGAAATGTCTTTGAAAAGTCCAATGTTTAAACAATCAGAATAATAAATATATACATTGAGTTTTAAAAATTTTCAATCAAAATGTGCATATCTTAAACTGTACTTACAGAAGTTTTGTCTGAACTATCTGTCGCTGCTTCTCTGATAAGAATTTTGACTTTGTCACTGATCTGAAAACAAAATATTTTCTATCAGCTCAAATAAATAATGATAAAATTTAAAAATCCATTTATATAAATGCCTTAGAATAAGAAAAAATATATGTCAAGACTAGTTTAAATATTCGTCAAAAATTGCCAATAATAAGAAATTATTACATACACTATATGGCTAAAAGTTACCGGACACTTTCGATTTTATTCGTTTTGTCGAATATCTAAAGAGATACTTGACGAATCCTTCTGGAACTTCAGGATTGAGGGAAAAAAATGTTTGACCCTCTATTTTTCAGAGAAGGTTTGGTCACGAAGACAATTGGGGTACCAGCAACAAATTGAACAATATGTATATATATATATATATATATATATATATATATATATATATATATATATATATATATATATATATTGCAATTATCCTGTAAAATAAAATGCTCGAAATGATCTATAGCTGTAACAGATGCCTATGGGCATATTGTACAACACTTGTGTTCATTTGTGTAAAAGTAGCACGCACATTCATGTGGATATAAAAGTTTCTTCAAAAAATTCCACATGTTTTTTGTTTTATATCATGCAAGATTTTCATCCAAATTCAACGCCACTTTCAGGAAACATAACAACTTGCACTTTTTACAATATAGGGGAGAGTAGGGTAAAACCGTGTAACCTGTTTTCTGGTTGATGGGTGCTTCCCTGTGGACAGCACCCGTCTTAACTACAGCCCTTAGCGTTCCCTAGCTGTGTGCCATCGGCTTTTGAAGTGAGTTAATCTCCTTGCGCGTGCAGTGCTATTGGAAAGAAATTCACCTCAAAAGTTTAAATTTTTCGCCGTCTTCTCTGCTGTGCTCTTCAAATAAATCTAGCATGACGGATCTATTTAGGTAAGTAAACCGCTGTTTTCTATGGTTTTTACACGACATTTTGATGCCAAGTAGAAGCGTGTACGTCCAGCTATCCAGGAGAACGACTACGTTGCTTAATGGTCGTCTATTGCGGGGCAAAACCGGGTACCCATGCTTTTGCATTGAATTCTACAATTAATTGCTACTTCACTCAACAACTGATGAAGGATGGATACAATCTTCAGTCTGCAAAGAGTGGGGCACATGAGGAGTGCAGCGGATACGAGAAGGAAAAGCTGAGAAAGCCATTACATGACAACATTAAAATTTGCTTGAAAATCTGAAAAAATGTATATATGTTTTCAAATTTGATTCAAAATGTATTTCAAACAAGCTTTTTGGTTACTGGAAGTGTAAAAACTTAATTTCTGATTAGTACCCCGGTTTTACCCTACCACCAAAATTCGCAACTGTTTCAGATTATCCTAGAAAACGCCCTTTCCCAAGTAGAGAAGAATTTTTCTGTGGCAACAGGTGTGGTTTTTCAGGAACCAAGGTGTCCCCAAACACTTTTGTGGGGTGTTCCGATTTTTCCGCCCTTCTGGAGTTTTGTGAACAAAAGAAAACCGTTAGGTATCCGTTTTACCCTACTTTCCCCTGTAATTAGCACATAAATTTATAAAGTATTTGATTAAATGTAAGCATTTTGATGAAATAATTTTTAACTGCGTAGGCGCGAACGATAATTTTTTTTCATAATTTAGTATTTAACTGTATAGGGCAACTAATATAAAAAGGACAGTCGAATACCGTGAAATTTCAGAACGATATCGTTAAATTCATTTCTAACTGTGTATGTGCGAACAATATATATATATATATATATATATTCATAATTTTGTAGACAACTAAAAAATTGTTAAATATGAGCATTTTGATAAAATAATTTTTAACAGCGCAGGCGCGAACGATATTTTCACCCCATAATTTAGTAGTTAACTATATAGGGCAACTAATATAAAAATGCCAGTCGTATATCGCGAAAATTCAGAACGATATCGGCGATAGAATGAGTTTAATTTCAGTTGCTTTCTAATAAGAGTAGATAGATAAAAAGAGATATTTCACGAAATGTCATATTTAATTAACCGTGTTCTAACAAAGGAGAATGTATTTAACGTATGTATATATATCCACGCGTAGCTTTTGAATGGATGCTTTGATTTTGATTTTTTTTTTTTTTTTTTTTTTTTTGTAATATGTTCGTTTTGACAGTTCATGCAAGGAAGACTAAAACATCAGTAAAAAATGACGATACAAAAATAAATAAATAAATAAAGCAATAAAAAATAATATAAAAAATGAAAAATTACAATTTGAGGAAAATTTCTTATCATCCAACTATTTAAAGAAAGTAACTTAAATTCCATTCATTATATCGCCGATATCTTTCTGAAATTTTATAACATTAAACTAACCTTTTTATATGAGTTGCCCAATATAGTTGTCTACAAAATTATGAAAAAAAAAATTGTTATTGTTCGTGCATACACAGTTAAAAAAGGAATTCATAAAAATGCTCATATTTCATCGAATATTTAATGCATTCATATTCTAATTGTAGTATATTATTTCTACTGTCATTTATCAAATTTTCTGAAAGTGACGTTAAATTAGGTTGAAAACATTGCATGATATAAACAAAAATATGTGGAATATTTTTTAAATTCTTTAATATATTTTTTTAATCTTCGTGAATATATGTGTTATTCTTGCACAAATGAACATAAATGTTGTGCAGGACCCACATAGTTACAGATACAGACCATTTCAAGCATTTTATTTTACAGGGTGATTGCAAAAATTATTTTTTCTATCCATTTTGTTGTTTTTCACCCGCTTCTTCTAATCATCCGCAATACTAAATCTTCGCTGATAAATATGAGGTCAAGCATGTTCTTTACATCCTTGAAATCCCAGAAGAATACGTCAAGTATTTCTCTAGATCAGTAGTTCCCAACCTGTTTTGGCCATTCCCCATCTAAGCATCTCTAAATTCATAATGCCCCCCCCCCCTCCTCCCCCCCACGCGAACACCGCCTCCTTGTTGTATATAATTATTATTATTTAAAAAGGGAAAAGTTAGTATGGAAGACTACATTTTTAACCTAAGTAAAACGTTTGTCAAAAATATGTTTTTTTTTTTTTTTTTTTTTTTTTTTTTTTACATAACCCTATAGAAAAAACGAAACCATAATTTCACTGTGCACACAATATACAAGAAGCATTTATGGATTTTTTTTCCACAAATTCATAGTAGCGATCTTTTCTTATCGCAAACTTATTCTCTGTTACACATTTTTTCTTCTCCATAATCAGTTGATCGCCATATATATTGCTATTTGAAATTTTGAAATGTATATGTCGTAATGTACATTTATTGTGCTGTCCTCTAAAAAAAACCCAGTGTGACATGTTTCCTAAAAAAAAAACCCACCTTAGTATTTTATCAAATATTTCACTGATGTCAATTTTTGGTTTTGCCCTGTTTCTATACACCATTTGCAACAGTAAAAACATTTGATAATGCCTAAGGAGTGTTTATTTAGTTTTAAAATAATTTAATCTAATAATGCAGAATTTTGGCAAAACATGAGCTTCATTTTCACATATTTGCTTGTTATAATACGTTATGTTAGAATGATGTACATCAATTTTGAAATGTTTTTATGTTAAACCATTAAAATGTGAATAAAATATTACATTTCCAGCTGATTATGTCATGTTAGGGCTCGGCTGGCAACCTTTGAAAATGGAGCTAAAAAAAACCCATGCTGGGCTTAAAAAAAAAAAAAACCCAAAAAATTTTTTAAATAAATAAATGATAAAATATACACATTTTCTTAAAAATACATTTATTTTTACGGAAAATAATTAAATTATGCAAATTTAATGCATATTGAAGGCACTTCTAAAGATTTTTTTTTGTTTTAGTATGTCATAAAAAAATCCATGTTTGCAAAAATAAAACCCATCAATCTTTTTTACACACAGATACCCTTCACTTGTATTTTACACATTATTTTGATATTTTCAAACTTTTATTTATTTTATTCACTCTTTTAACTTTTTAATGCAAAATATTTTACTTAAGGTAGGAATAACAAATATAGATGCATAGACGCTAATTTGTACTATTTCTCTTCTAAGCATACAGATGAACTGTAAGTTTGTGCAGTTTTGTGCAAAACACAGTATGTGAATTGCAAAATATCATTTTGTCTTTCGCATAAAAGGTAAAACATGAAATCTGATGCATTCCCCCTTTTCTATGTAATTTAAAATATACCACAGAAGAAAATCGTAATACAATTCAGGAAGGAAGTGGCAGCAATTTAATCAGCAAATCTTCTTTCAAGAACACCCTTTCTGTGTCATCGATGAACTTCATTATCTTTCCTTTATCATCTGAGAAGGTAAAGTCAGGGTTGTAATTTTGATCAGTCAAAACTCATTTTAACAAGGATTGTGGTCAAAACTGGTTTTAACCATTTAATAGTGGTCAAATTTGCTTCAATCACTCTAAAATAATTGAAACTCTATTAAAAAGATATTTGAAATTTTTGGCTTTCATAATGCACCAGGTGAATTGTTGTGCAAACTCTTCAGCAATAAAGATAATTTTCAAATTTTGATCTGTGTTAGCCTTAATACCGAAAAAGTTGTTACTTGATAAGTAACGCATGTTGTATTAAATTTATTTTAATAAAATAAATTTTAATCTCTTTTTCTAAATCAAAATGAGTCTTAATTACTGATGATCAAAACATATTTTGATCAGGAAAGTTAAAACTGTTATTTTCCATATTTAAACCAATACAACCCGGGGCAAAACGAGGACTAATAATATTAGGTAAAAAACAAAATTGGTAAATTTCATTAGTGGCCGGTGATAGCAGTTTTATAAGTGGCTACTAACTTTAAACTAGTAGCCACTTTTTTATTTAAAAGTGTTAAGCAGTATACGTTTTTTTTAAATTTTTAATAGTATTAATCTAAAATTAAATAGCCCAAATAAATATGTTAATATAAACATATTTCAACCAGCAAAAGTAGAATCCTTGATTAAATGCAAGAAAATTTTACTCTCTCCTTGTGGGAAAAGTGTATTAAGGTGGCCGTTGACAGACGTAATTAGATATTAAAGGGAATGGAAATTTATTTGGTGCCAAATATGGGCTAAAGGTTCAGATATGATAGTAGGAGTTGATACTTGCAGTCCCTAAGGTTACTGCATCAATGGTAGGAAAAAGTGAAAGCATTAAAAATCTACGCATGCAAAAATGTTGAAGAAATGTGATTAGTAAAATAAGATTTTGTGTGGCAATGTTGGCAGATGTTCTGGAAACAGCACCAATCCATTCCCTTTATTACCTAAGTACTCAATATTTTTTAATATCAATTAGATATATTTTTTTCTAGATTGACACTGATTAATTTAATAAAACACAAACTACAGCTCGTACAAGATGCAAGGAAAGAATAAAGATGAGTGTTTCAGTTATTACACAAAAAGAAATAGATGAAGTGTTAAAAACACACGAATCTCCAAGCACTTAACAGCATTGTAATCACTCTTCACTCCATAAAAGATATTCAAAAACAAGCATTGAGAATGAAAGTACTACTACTACTGAAGATGGCAGTCAGGAAAGTAATAAATCTTTATGGAGCTCAGATTTATCAGATGCAGATAGAGTTGCAAAGGCTAGAAAAAACCCGGTTTAAACCTGGGAATAAACCGGGTTTTTTTTGGGAAAAACAGGTTTTTTGGAAATAAACAAAGTGTTTTGGGAATAAACCTGGGAATAAACCGGGTATATTGGAAATAAACCCGGGAATAAACCGAATTTTTGCAACTCTAGATGCAGATATGCATAATACAGAAGGAGCCGCAATTTTGAACAGTGCAAGTGATATTACCGATAATGAAGACAATGATTTATTCTGTTCTGTACAAGAAGCTGAGAAGTTACAATGTGGTCAGTAGGTGATTATTAAATAAGCTGATTTAAAGTTTCATGTTGTTATTACTGAAGAAGTAAATGAGGATCGTCGAATAAATTGCTTAATGCCAACAAAAATTAAGAGTACTTAAGTTTGAATCTAATGACCATATTATTCAGAACAAAAGAAACCAAAATGTGGCTATTACTGATGCTTCTCCATTAATAAACTCTCGAAGATTTTACAAGTGCTATTTAATAATTTTCTTCTTAAATTTACTGAAGATGTATGCAAAGAAATGTGAAAAGTCTGGAGCGAATTTACAAATAATTATATTTTGCATTTGAAATTCCCTTAATTTACAAAAATAATGAAATATTAAATATTTCTTTTGCAGAATTGTGGTTTAAAAATAAATAATAATGAAAAAAATTATATATTGCTGTCAAATAATTTTAGTTCCAAGTATTTTTACATGTGAGTTTTTTTTTTTTAGGTAACATGGGTTTTTTTGTGGAAAAAGTGGGTTTTTTTTTCAATTTCTTGCTTAATTGGCTGTCATTTTGTAACATATTGATAGAATGAAAAATGCTCAGCATTAAAATCTTAGTCAGAACAAGCCGTGAAAATATAGCTATGTTTCATTTTTTTGTATTCCTTATTACACTTTATATAAGGATAAATTCAAAAAATGGGTTTTTTTTTTTTTAGAGGACAGCACAATATATATTTTGTGTGAGGCTCGAAGCAGAAGCATAATAAATTTACTTTTAACAAATATGTTTATGCGATCCCCATTTTAGGATTTATTAATTTTCTAAGGTTGCTAGTACTTAGTTTAGAAATTTCAAATATATTGAGGTTCGAGATAGTCAGTTTTAGATATATTTTTAAGTAGTTTCATTAGTAAAAATTTCTTTATGTGAGATATTGCAGAGTAAATAGAAACACAAGACTCATTCAATAAACAACCGAAAAGTTGTTTAATGCTCTAAAATCTGGCAACAACCAGAAAAGTTATTATTAGATAAGTTAATATTTAAGTATAAGAAACAATCTAATATCTAAAATAAACTATCCAGTCTATTACCTCGGCAATTATATTTTTTACGTCCGCATTAATAACGTCTTATTACACACAATTTATCATTTCAGGCATCTTTCAGGGCTCCGTTCTTGGACCGACGCTATTCAACTTATTTTTTAACGATATACCTCGTACGAAGTAACATACCTTGCTTCATATGCGAGCGATACCATTATTTATGCTTCAGCACACCACGCTTATTTTTTATACAGAAATTTGCGAAGATACCTTGACGATTTTATTTTTAGATTATACAACATTAAACTTTTTTCCAAAATCAGACAAAAAAGTTGGCAGAACATAGGTTAGTAAATATTTTGGAATTTTGCCGCCTTAAAAATCAAATTGCCTCACGATGGGAATCATTGTTCTAGATATTCGACGAAACGTCTGAAATCGAAAATATCTTGTGACTTTTGGCCATGTAGTGTATTTATATTGAGCTATTTAGATTTATCAATATATTAGATTCTCATGGGTATTTTTAAATTATTAAAAGTCAAGATACATCGCCTAGCTGAAAACAATGTAAAAATCCCTTCTTTGAAACTTACTTTTTTAATTATTAGGAGAAAAACTGTCGAAGTCATGATCTGCATTTCACTTTGAACACCTAATAAAGGCTGAGATATCTTAAAGCCTAATGCAGATTCGGCAACTTCGAATTCTTTTTTTATCTTCTTGGTTATTCTAAGAACGTATTCAGATAACGCGTGCATATTGCTCATTGCTACACATAACTGAAAAAAAGAAAGAAAATATAAATAAATAATTTTATACAAAACAAACCATAATAATATATGATAATAATCCGTATTATTATTTAGAATTTTAAACATCTCGCAGCAGTTTTATTTGTTGGGGGTAAAAGGGGCACACATTTTAACCATTGTTTTTCAATAACTGGAAACATTTCGTAGATTGCATCTTAATCTAGAATCCTTGTTTCACGTAAACTTTTTTTTCTTTAAATTCTGAATCAAATAACATAGTTAACATTTTAATTAGCATGAGTAATAGGTAAATTAGAATAATAGTTGAATTAGCATTAACAACGTCTTTAATAATATTTATTATATTAAATATTTACGTCATAATGTGTCTAATTTTTGACTATGAGTGTCCTTTTAACCCTTTAATTCCCACTGGTAGAATACGTTCTATGTTTAAGTAAACAGCGAAAGTTTCGCAAGGGTCCACTGGTAACTCATTAATGGCACAAGAGAGAGACAAAAGTTTTAAGATAAACGTTATTTCTCTTTATTAGTTCTAGCGGATGCTAAAAAAATATCATTTGTTAATAACATTTAAAAATTTTGCTAAGAAAATAAATACAATGTACCGTAATTTTTACCGTATAATCTGCGGATCAAATAATCCTATTTAATAAGAAGAATTTTATTTAATAAAATGTAGCATTAATATCTGGTATTATTTGACTGTATTTGGCAGTTATTATTAAATACAATTTTTGGTAGATATATTTTGTGAGCATTCGATAGAACTAATAAAAAGAAGTAACTTTAATCATAAAACTTCTCCTCTACCTCTTACCATTAATGAATTAAAAAAAAAAAATCCGGAAGTAAAATTTATTTCCTTAAATTGAGTTTGGGCAGCAGAAAGAAATTGTGTATTACATCGTCCACGAATTCTATATATCATTAAAGTTTCATAATTTTTTGAAATTCCGTTTTTACATTTTCCCTTGTCATTCTTATTTAGATATTTTGAATGCAAATATATTCATACAATCTATATATGCATCCGACATCTACAGGATATTTCTAAACTAGTGAAGAAAAAATCAACGATGATAAAACGTGTCAAGACAATCAGTTTTTACCTAGAAAACCAGGATCGCAATGCGTTTATTTAGCCAAAAATACAAAGAGTCTCAATACAAGATGAACCCAAATTTTCGTTCTCAACTTTAAAATTAATAACTATATTTTATTGAGAATTTCATCAGATTAATTTTGTTTTGTATGAAATATGAGATGACGTTATGGAAAGAGCTGAAAGTGCATTATAATTTGGCAGTGTCACCGAATGTATCGGTCAACTAACTACATTCCAAATTATGAATCATGTAGCCCAGCTCACTACTGTTTGGAAGCGAATGGTCACTCCTCGTGATATTATCATATTTCATCGAAATCACAGTAAGTCTGCTGAAAATATCGCAACAAAATTTTCATTATTGTTAAAGTTAAGAAAGGAAATCCGAGTTGCGCTTGGAGTGAAACACCTTGTATTTTTGACTGAATACGTGGATAGCAACCCTGCATTTCTACACAAAAATTTTTCGTCTTGATGCTTATTATCTTACCTGAAAGTTTGTTCTATTCATAAAAAAAAAAAAAAACTGTCTGTTGGGCTGTGTATGTACATACGTAGGTGTATAGACCGCATGCTCCGCATAAATAAATATGTGTGTGTGTGTGTGATGGGTGTGCATACGAAGATCGTTGAGGATTTCAAATGGGCTGGTGACAGTAAAAAATGTAGACGCCCCTATTAGAAACCGCACATATAGAGGAGAAGGTCCAAATACCGGCTAGTAGGTGTTCTGAGAACTGAGTGCAGCGCAGCCTATCGACGATAGGCAGAGTTTGTACCTTCAATTGAGAGAAGAATGTCACGAGCAGTACTTCGCTGAAGTATTTGTAATTTACAAACAGTAAGAGTAAAAGTGCCGACACGACGAAATCTGACATATCAAAAGTTTTTCAGGCATGTGTTTCTCGTTTTTTTTTTCTTTCTTTTTTTTTTTTTAAATACTGACCGTATACTGACTTTCTTTAATTGAAAATTAAATTGTTTTCTAGGCATATTTAGTTCCCAAATGCCGAAAGCATGTTATTGGTATTTTACTATGTGAATGCATATTAGCGGTTAAGAAAGAAGTGGAACATAGAAGTGGTTTCAAATACCGGCCACCCAGAGTGGTCTAAATACCGGCTAGCCGGTATTTAGACCACTCTAGATTTGTTCCGCAAATAAATTAATTTATGTGATCACGGATACTTTATGGCTTTTTTGCGTCATTTGACTGTTACAATGTGGCTATGGTTACAATGTTGGTAAAAATCGTAGGCAATAAATGGGAAGAGAAAGAAAAAAAGAACGGAGGAAAATCTAAAAAAATACAGGTGAATAGGGCAGAAATTGGATTTTAAAAAGGTAAAAAAGGAAGATACTTGACAGAGAAGTTACGAAATTTAAATTTTTATACGGTACCTGGGTGCCATAAGTTATATTTAGAAAAATATTCTTCATGCTTTAATAAGCAAAACTGTGAAAACTTCATTTTTGTAGACCAAAACTTACCAATTTATGATACTTTGAATTTTATGGGTTTTCAGCGTTTTATGGCATTAAAAATACGTTTTTCCCATTTTAGTGCCATAAAATACCAAAAATGTTTTAATTTCAAAGAATCATAACTAGGCAACTTTCGCTCGTAGAAGAATGGCATTTGTAGTATTTTTGTGTTAGAGCTTGGAGAAAGTTTCTCTAAATATAACTTATAGGACTCAGGTACCACACACAAATTTAAATTTCATAACTTTAAAAAAAATAACTATTTTGAGTAAATGGATTTTCGTATGATGCCGGACAACATTTGAAACATTTTTGTCTTTTGAAATATACCTCTAATACTTAACTAACGGTATTGGAATTAGCTATTTGTCAATAATAAGAAGGAACACCTTGTGTATTAATACAATAGAACAATTAAATGGTCAATTTGTACAACTATGGTCACGAAATATGCACTATACAAGTTTGTTTGTATAATAATTTTGGATTGAAATTTGCTGTTTTTGTCTTGGACAGAAAAACAAAAGTTACAAGAAGTATAAAAATCATATGTTTAAAAGTTAATTTCAAATCAAATTGTAAAATTTCAAATCACTACAAAATAATTAATTATTTTTTTTATCGAACCTTTTCAGATACTTCAAATTTGTTGATATGGCAAAAGAATGTTTCCGCTTCAAGTCGGTCTAATGTATTTTTACTGTAATACACGATGCATGACTTAGTAGCCTGAAAATGCATTAGGTTATATTTATACAACTGCAAGTATAACTTAAAAATTTTTTATATAATTATATATAAATACTATATAGAAATATAGATATATATAATAAGCACAATATAAATATAGCATTTTTTTCTATTCAGCAAAGTAGAAAGAAAAATAAAAGACAGAAAATTAAGAATCTAAAAATTGTATGATTACTTAAACTGATAGTATAACTATTTTCTAAAATGAATTGATAAACGGAACATTTAAATAAAAAGAAATAAGTCTCCTTTCCCTTAGAAGTTATGTGTAACCATACAAAAAAAAATATTTAAATATGAATACAAAACCAATAAATTGAGGTTATAAAAATTGTTTTTTCAAAAAAAAAAAAAAATAATAATAATAATAAAAATAAATAAATAAAATTGTAGCATATTTTGATGAAACGTACCTTTTAACCAATTAAAGCTAATTTAGTATTAATTTTAAATTCAATATAAAATGATAATCTGTTTTTCCGGTTTGGCAGATTTGAGTTGAGGGCCGTAGTGAGGTATCTTATCGTTCATCTTCCGCAATTAGGTCTATAGCCAAATGACGTGTTTGAGAAAATGTGATGTGGCACAAGAGAGTTTTCTAAAATCTTTAATGGTATTCAAGTTTACTTTTTTCAATTATTGACCAATACTTTAAACGAATAGCAGAAATTAAGTACACGAGTCGGAATGTATGTGTAGAACTGAACCGAACATTTCTGGTGTTCGGCAGTCGTGAACTACACATTTCAGAAAAGTCCTCAGTGAAAGATATGAGACTTTGTCAAAAATAAATAAATAAAAATAAAAACTTGTAATTACTTAATAAATGGCTGCCAATAATAATTTTATAAACACACTAATTTATTTTTAAGTTATTAATTATTTTGCTAATTAACGGATAAATAGACTTGAAATGCATTACGCTAATTAGTTAATTTCAAATACAAACAGATAATTTATGAAATACTTCTGGTACTTCAAACAATAACAATTGCTAAAAGTTAATAATAAATATACAATTCACGAAATTGGAATGTACATCAGATAATACATATTGATTTTTTAAAATGTAATCCATATTTGATAGTACAGATTTGTACATAAGCTTTAAAGCGTTAAATAACACTGCTCGGTACCCTGTAAAAAATAATGGATGATTCTTATAGATTTCACATTACTAAATCAAAATATGGCGATGAAATTACTACATCGTGTACCATTTTTTAGAGGTGAGAGCTTGCTTTGAAAATTAAGATATTTTTTTGTCTTCCCAAAACATTAGTGGTAATTGCTTAAATAATAAAATGTACATAATAATATGTAAATAAGTTATAAATGAAGAAGAATAACCAAAGAAATGACCAAAGAAGAATAGACGAGACAGAAATCAGCAAAATGGATTTTCATGATAGTTTTTCTTAATTTGTTATCTAAGGACATACTGACATTACTTTTTTCATATTTTCAATTATATCTAGCAAAGTAAATAAATATAATAACCCTTTATTCATGATTGCAACTGACTAATATCGTCGAAAATAGTTGATTTAGTATCCTACGATGAAAAACGTATGGAAAACACATAACTTATTTGAAAACCCAATTTCAGTAATTATCATTTATAATCGGTAAAATATCCGATTCTTTTTTGTGCAGCCCTGTATAGTATCAATAGATTCGTAAATATATATTACATAGTATACTGAAATTTAGATCAGTTAAGAAACGCATAACATAGTTGACAATTCCACTAGGCAATTTCCTCAGTGATCGGCAATGTACTTGAGATCTTTTGTGCAGCCCTGTATATGATAAATAGATTCGTAAATATATTACATAGTATGCTGAAAATTAGTTCAGTTAAGAAACGCATAACATAGTTGAAAATTCCACTCGGCAATTTTCGTCAATGATCGTCAATGTACTTGAAATCTTTTGTGCAGCCCTGTATACGATCTATAGAATTTATAAACTCCAAGCAATCTGCAAAAAATTAGTTAAATTTAAAAACGTGTGCAACAACTGAAAATGCACTTCCAGCAGCTATTGTTCCGATACAGTACTGTAACCGATTTCTTTTGTGTGTCCCCTGTAAATGAACGATGAATGCTATGTATTCAATAATCCATAGTAAGCATCTTGTCATGTACCTCAGTGATATATATCAAATTCAATGCGTTTGAAAGGCTATAACAGCATTAAAATACACCGCAAACGATTTTTCACCATAACATAATGTAAAAAAATTTTTTTGAGTCGCCCTGTAAATGAACTATAAATACTACATACTTAATTTTCAATACTAAACATGCCATAGTAAATCTCCATAACATATATCAATTGCATGTCAATCTGAGTATATTTACGCGAATTAGAGCACGGATCGACAGACAGACAAAGCCAATACATAAACACTTTTCAACTTTGTTGGAAAGTGTTAAAAAGGAGAAAATATTGTATACTTGCTATAAGAACAATAACAAAAACTGCTTCATGAAAATTCACATTTTATTCTATATAGTTTATGCTACCATCCAAATTTCCCATTTCCTTAACTTTTATTATAAAATTCAACATGAATTATTTTAAACAAGTTAGAAATTGTACGTCAAGCGTGACAAATGAGGTGCAGTTTTATAAATATTCAGATCTTGGTGAAATAGCTGCTGAAATCTTATGCAAAAATGCATGAATACAAAATTTATTTTATGTGCAGATTTTCATATTATAGATATTAATTTTATTTCATGAAATTAAGTTTCAGTACAGTTTTAAAAACAATTAATTACAATTCTGTTACATTAAAATTATACTATGCGCAAATATCCAATACAAGACAGTGTAAAAAAAAAATCATTGTTATTATTTCAGTGAAATGAATTATATCGTCTGTTATTATGATATGATTGATTTCCGTAATAAAATAAGTACATTTTAAGTTGGCAACATTTTATCTTTTGTTGATATTTACTGAAAATTCCAATGGGAAACTTAAGCCTAGCTTTGAAAATTTCAGAACTTGAAATCCATATTTAGACTGTTTTTCCATTTAATATCTATTTCTCCGGAAACATCTGTCCAAAAAACTGTCGGTAGATTATAGGATTCCTATAATTAAACAATTTTAGTACACAAATTCGGTTTTTAAATTCAGTAATGCGGAAATAATAGGACTCCATCTTAAATAGGACGTAATCGCCATGGCAACCTAGAATCATTACCTATCATGGGATATCATTGAATTAATTACGTATGATAGGATTTAATAGAATGAAGAAAACTTTTATTAAAATCTTTTTAAGTTTTGATACGATTTTTATAAAATTTGAAATGATTCGACAAAATTCTGCAACGATTATATACATTAAATTTCAAACCACTTGCTTGGGTAGTTTTTGCGTTATATGCGGACAGACGGACAGATAGACGGACCAGATGACGACAATAGGTGCTACGTATTTATATAAGTAAGAACGCACCTAAAAATTAAGAAACTGTCGAAGTTATCATCTGGCATAGATGATCAAAATGTAACTCTGTTTTTCTAAATTCAACACATGCTTGCACTGAGGCATTACTGTGAGATTTTCTAACTGCAAACAAGAAAACTTTTACTGCATGTTATAAGTTGTTATAACTTTAATTACATTTAGTAAAAATAGATGAACTAAACCAGGAAATCCATCTGTAAAAAATAGTTTTATAAGGAAAAGAGGCATTAAATAAAGTACAGACATCTGCAACTTTTGTAAGCACAGCTGGTTTATTATTAAGAGATTTGTGCAAAATAAAATAGCAAAATTGCCACATGTAAAGTCTGATTTTATAACCATTAATGGGTCCAATAAAGCCATCTAAATAAGAAAGGAAAAAACATATTCTAAATTGTTATTTTCAACATTATAAATCTGTTATTAAATTGAAAATTTGTGCTAGAAAACTTTATTTTCCTTTCAATAGGTAATCAAGGACTAAGTAGAAATTCTTTGAGAAAACCGTTTTCCTTGCAGAAAGAGATAAAAAATTGTCAAAGATAGATTTTCCAACTGAACATTCTAAAAAGAAATATTTCACTAGCATTATATTGAACTTTATATACATTTTATATGTGATACAGCAAACAGGAACAAAAATTACTTATGCATGGTTCGCTGGGAATGGTTTTTCAATACATGTCATATGATATTGCCATGCATGAGAGGGTTAATTGTAAAAAATTAGAATTAATAATTTCAATTAAGTATACTTCTTGTGAGCCCAATTTTCTTTTCCAGCAACAAAATTTGAAATATATAAAATATTTGAAATTGTGTCTCCAGACTCTCTATATGTCAAAATATAAGTTTTAGAATTAAATCTTTCGAAAGGTTACTTTCAATTACAAAAATCTCTAGGGTAAGGTAGTGTAAAATGGGTAAATTTTTAAAACTTATCTATTAGACATATATTGCGTTTTAAAAATAAGTTTTAAAATCGTAAAACATTTTCAGACGTTTACTGGCAACAATTATGTTTCATAAGCAAGTTTGCAATTTGAATCTGTCAACATATAAAACATTCTTTCTTTTTAAGGAATGCATCATTTTTTATTGTTCTCCTAAAAACTTCCAAAAAACTATTTTTTTTTTAGTTTGTGAATAGTACTTCTTATTCGCGTACAAGAGATTTTAACCCTCTAAGCGTGTGGAACGTAATATTCCGTTCACTAAGCTCCAGGTTTTACTGCAATATATGCAATGTTTAAGATAATATAATTCTCTAGATTTAATGAATTTTCAAAATATTGAAGAATGATTAATACTCTCAAGGGTTACATTCATATTTGTAATTAAGTTTTATTTATAATGCTGAAAGAATCATATTTTTTTAGCATTTAAAACGAAATGCAAAGAAAACAACATTATAATTTTACCTTTTTTTCAAAACGCTCAGAGGGCTAAACTGCAGTTTGTCCAAAAAAAAAAAAGGATAAGAAATATTTTGAATATTTATTGTTTGATGAGTATTTTTATGTGATGCGGGGGAAAGAAAATGGGTTGGTTTAAAAATTCTTTTGAAATTTTACAAATAAACACCTACAAATTATTTTAAATGGAATTTTAATGTAAAATATTTAATATTTACACAATCATTTTAAATTTGGTGGTATTTTTTGTTTAGTTCTTTGAAAAAAAAATAATTTTATAACTTGAGTTAGCGTTTCTTGAATTGGTGAATATGTTAATCTTATATATTAAAAGTGTGTTTGTTTCTTTTTCACAAGCATTCCTTCTAAAATACGTCAAATTTTGAGTTAAAACGTTCGAGCCAAACATGTAATAACAATTAGAAATAAATAATTCTTCAAATATTTTATGCTTATGGCAGCCAGCTCATATACAAAGCGATACAGCAAACAACAGACAATGAAATAAACAATCTTTGTCTTCCGAAAAACACAAATCACGTCCTACAACCTTTGGTTTTCACCCCACTGGAAGCATTCCCGGTGAAAAATTCTGAAGATATGGTACAAAGATGGCCGTCTGCAGAAAGTATCCAAAGCTATTGAAACTTTGAAAGGAGAAACAGCAGTTTAAAACTTTGAAGTGTGAAGATATCGTGAAATGTTTTAAAAGATCTGGTCTTTACAATATTGATAAAAGTATTGTTGAGCACAGAAATGTGATAGCTGAAAATGACACAGGTGATGTAATACAAGTTTCAATATCAACTACAGCAGAAAATCTTCCTGAACAGACATCCATTGCAAGCGTTTCTGCCATTTCTTCTCCATACAAACATCCAAAATATGTCACCTTAAAAGCAATTACCATTTAACACTTACGTCAGAAGGAACAAAAAACTTTGGAAAACGCTAATCAAAAAAAGAAAGCGAGTTCAAAGTAAAGCTGGAGAAGTGATGACTGAATCTGATGTAGTAGAACACGTTCTACATGAAGAAGCTGGTCGCTTATTAAACTAGTATGTTGTGGCCATCACAAAACTTTCTTCTACACTCTAAAAAATTTTGGTCAACAATTACGGTACATATACTGGCAACTTTGTGACCAGTATATATACCGTAATTTAACTGAGCGGTATATGTACCGTAAAATAGTTAAAGTATATGTACCGGCTACACTCCCCCCTCTCCTCAGGCCTGCATGCATTAGGTAACAAGAGCAAGAGCATCACTTCAAGGGTTGCCGTACACCGAGGCGGGGCTACCAGCTTTTTCCTTACTGACAAAAAAATTATTTTACGGTAGATTTAGCGATTTTTTACTGAAAAACAACCATTTTACGATATCAATACAACAATCGAAATGGCACATATACGGTTTTTTTACGCTTAATATACTTTAGAAGTACGGTACTCATACCGTAAAGAGTGAAAACGGTACAAGTACCGTTAATTTACGGTGCATCTACTGAAATTTTACGAAATTTTTTTACAGTGTATATAAATCAAATCGTCTGCCAGCAAAATTAAACGACAATCTAGACGTTCTTGAGATATAGTTATCGTGGAAACCCCCCAAAACAGAGCATAGCAGAGACAGCTGTTGGACGGTATACACTCAAACCTAATAAGAATCTATTTTTGAAAAGGTCTAACAGAATATGACGTTTGGTGAAATTCCGTGCATTAGTTCTTGAGATATAGCTATGGCGGCAATCGTGAAAAATGCAGCATAGCGAGCCCACAACATTTGTGTCACACAGACTAACAGACAGACAAACATTTTCTAAAAACAGTCAAATCGTGTTCAGGATCTTCTAGAACGCATAAATCCGTCGAAATTTTTTCATGAATCCAATACTTACTTCCCTTAAAGATAGAAGAAAGTAAAAATCGGAAAAGAATTTCTAACATGGAATGCAGCAAGCAAAACAAACAAACAAACAAAAAAACATTCATGGATAAACAGAAAATAAGAAAATTCCATCGGCATTAAAATCAAATGTTGACCAAACTAATGTTTATACTAGAAATAAACTAGTCTGATGTGCCAATCCCGAAACTTTCTTCTATCTCACACAGGTTTCACATACACTAAAAATAATCAACACCAACTTATATCAAGGTCTAACTGAATCTAAAGTTTTATTAAATTCCGTGCAAAAGCTTTTGATATAGGACTATTGCTAAAATCGTGTAAATCCTGCAAAATGCGGCATAGCAGTGCCACCTGTTGGGAGATTTAGACCAAAACCTAATCAACAACAACTTATGTCAACGTCTAACTGAATCTGAAGTTTGATGAAAATCCGTGCATTAGTTCTTGAGATATAGTTATCGTGATAATAATGAAAAAAGTAGCATAGCAGCGCCACCTGTTGGGCAATTTACGCCAAAACGTAAGCAGAAACTATTTATATCAAGGTCTAATGTAGGTAATCTAGAATATGAAGTTTGATGAAATTCCGTACATTAGTTCTTTAGATACAGCTATTATAAGAATGATGAGAAAGTGGTATAGAAGCGCCACCTGTTGGGATATCTACACCAAAACGTAAGCAGCATCTATTCATGTCAAGGTCTAACAGAATCTAAAGTTTAATGAAATTCCGTGCTTTTGTTCTTGAGATATAGCTATCGTAAAAATCAAGAAAAAAGGTGGTATAGCAGCGCCACCTGTTGGGATATCTACACCAAAACATAATCACCGTCTGTTTATGTCAAGGTCTAACTGAACCTGAAGTTTGATAAAAATAAGTGCATTAGTTCTTGAGATAGGGCTATTGCGGAAATCGCGAAAAAGTAGCATAGCAGCGCCACCTGTCGGTAGATTTCCCCCCAAAACTAATCAGCACCAATTTATATCAGGTACTAACTGAATATATAGTTTTATTAAATTTCGTGCATTAGTTTTTGAGATAGAGCGCCGACAAAATGTTTGTCACATACAGACAGACAGTCATTGTCTAAAAACAGTCAAATCGTGTTCAGGACCTTCTAAAACGTATAAATCCGTAGAATCCAATTTTCATGAATCCAATATTTTCTTCTTGTAAAGATAGAAGAAAGTAAAAAAATAGAGTGCTAGTTAGTAGAAAGAGTGACATTATTTAAGAAAAGGGAATAGATTTTAGTTCAGTAGAAAAAGACATTATTCAACAGATAAGTCAGTTTGTTTAATAATAATGAAAAATATTATATAATGTATAGACATGATATATAAAGTTATAGTAATTTGAAATAATTTTATGAATTATTAAATAAAAATGTACAGCATGATTGAATAATATATATATATTTTTAAATATATAATAAAGAAACCAGAAAGGTCCATGATTCTTGCAATATGCACATGCTGAAATTTAGAAATGCTGTGGTAGGGTAAAGATCTTTATGAGCAATCTATAGCTACAACTAGGAGAGCATTTCACTATAAAAAAAAATAATAATAAAAAAATAAAATAAAATAAAGAACAGGTTATATTTCATGTATTTACTTAGTGATTTAATTTTGATGCCAAATCCAGTATTCTCATTAATCATTTCCAGCATCATCTATAAACTACCAATGGAACTACTCAAATTGTAAACCCTCATTTGTAAAAAAAATCATTAAGTATATTCTCAAATTCAAACTGGCTAATTTCTGACACATGAACGAAATATTTTTTTTGTTAAATCTATGAGATTTGTGAGTGTTCTACTTAAGAAACTAAGAAATCGAATAGTATTTCCCATTTTTCGGTAAAGTCAAAGGATCTTTCAGAAAATTCTATCAATGCTGATGTTTTATATCAACTTTCGGTACGCGACAGCCACAGAAGGATATTCATGAAACAGTAATAAATTATATAACTCAATCTGAAATACAACTATAGAAAAAAGAAAAACGTTATTCGACTTCAAATCACGTTAGTATTCATGCCTGAAAATGTTATGATTTTACGTAAAAAAAAAAAAAAAAAAAAAATTTAAGGTTGTGTCAGAAAATTTCGTGTTGTTGAAGGGAATAATAATAATAAAAAAAATAGCTTTAAGGTAAATAAATGTCTCCTCCTCTTGTGCATGATCCGAAGGGACGACAAATCAGTCTTCATAGTATTCATATTCATGAATCCTTCACGCATACTTCCTTCATATACATGAAGGATTCATACATATGAAAAGAAGAATTGTGTCCATTTAGAAAGATAATTTATTTTATCTAATTGAAATGCAAACTTTGGTCTTTAAACCTTCAGTAATAAGCTACTGCAATTGGTCATTACTAATTTAAGATATTCTTCTGAAAACAGTGTCACTCTATAAAGGAATTTTACAGATTTCATATCATATTGTTTCGTTCATGAATTATTTCCAATTAAAATTTTTTTTTGAATACATAAAAATAAAGTTCTTAAAAAGAAAAGTTCTGGCCAATTCAATCTAAGCATCTAAAAACAACAACAACAACAAAAAACCCAAGTTTGAAATGACTTTCTCGCAAATAAGCATTACTATTTCACTTGAAAAATGTTTCATTAAATAATATGTAAATGTTACAGTTTCTAATTGGAAACTTATTTAGCATATAGAAACTTATTTGGTTAAAATGAAAAATAACAGAACACATTTATCTATAAATGCACGAGGGAATTGGCTCCTCTTGGAATAAAAACGTGTTTCAAATTTGTGATTTTTTTTTTCTTCGAAAAAAAGTCTAATTTTAATCTTTTCTGATTATTGTTTCCAACTACAACAGATAACTTGTGAAAGCATACATTTAATATATACAAACATGTGAAAAAACCCACTGTTACTTTTATACTTTCTTGAGATAATAAAGCACGATTTTACGAAAACCCCTACAATTCGGGGCATTCATTGAACCTCAACTGCACAGAAAAAAATATAACCCAATTTGGGTCGTTTTTTTTTTTTTTTTTTAAATGGGTATTTAACAGTACCCAAAATGGATACACAGTGGTAACCAAAACAGGCATGGCCCAATTTGGGCACATACCTAAGAATCTTTCGACCCAAATTGGGTTTTATTTTTTTCTGTGTGTGCAAGCGGAGGCAACTAATACTTCTTTCTGTTTTAGTTTGTATTTTGAAATACCTTATTACTTTTTGAGAAATTAGAAGATTTTTAATAGTTCTTCAAAGGTCGTTGGATTTTCAAATTATTTTTATTACATTTTCTGCGACCCACACTTTGAGAAGCTTTGATATAAGGAAACAATCACAGATTCACAGATGAACTTGTCTAATTGGCTTGTCTATGTTTTAAGAAAATCATCATTTCTACAAAAAAATCATAGACTTTCTCCATTTTTTGGAGACCAAGCAATTAATCTTCCAAAACACTCATACTGCAGCAATAGAAATGGAGGAAGATGTAGTACAAATCGATTCAGATGAAGATATTTATTGTTCAGAACTTTCCTACAGACACTAACAGTTCCATTATATTATTTAATTACCCCCCTCCTCTCATATTTAAAATGTAAACACAGTATAAGAATTTGTAAATAAGGAGTTTGGTTCAGTGTTAGGCACAGCATAAGAAGTTGTCAATATTTGAATTTGGAAAAGTGTTTGCACAGTCTAAAAAGTTGAAAATTAAATTAAAGAATCTGTTAAAGTGTATGTACAGTATAAAAATTTGGTTAAAGTATTTGCACATATCTGAATTTGGTAAAGTGTACGTACGGTGTAATAAGATGTATGCATTTTGTAAAATAACTTGTTAACATTTGGTAAAATTATTTGCACGTATTGATTAAATTGCAAGTATTGCATTTTTGTTTTTATTTGTATTATTAAGTGTAAGCAAAGTATAGGTGAAGTAGTAGCAAATATCGTTGTAAAATAAAGTATAGTGTTAAAAAAGCATTTTTGCTTTTTCTAAGAACTACAGTGTAAAATTTATCCCCCCCCCCCTTTTTTTTGTTAAAGTTTTGTAAACATTGCTTAAAGAATTAGTGTCTTTGGTTGAAATGTATGCGAAAAAATAGGATCTGTATAAATATATTTGTTTATTGAGGTGAAGTTAAAAGTACGGTATAAGTTTTTGTAAATTTAATAGGTTAACCGTGTTGTAATTAGGCTTAGTATGCGTAAGATTTCAATAGATGTTAAAATTTTAATTATGATTGCTAATATTGAGCGTTCAGGACAAGTATAACATGAAATATTGTATATATTTTTGTTATTATTCGTTCTTGTATGAGAATTAAGTATTGTATACCAGTTCTACTTATCTGTAAAATAGTGACAGTGTGATACTAATTTGTCAAATACATTTTCATCGAAGGTTAAGGATCTCCCATTGTTTCTGCGGAGCCGGAATTAATTATGGTTGGGGGGGGGGGCATCAGAGGGTTTTTTTCCCGGGGCCGGCCGCTTGTTTTGGCTCAAGGAGCGAATGGACTACTTTACTCCTGATCGGAAAGTCTGTTGTGGTCATTCGCTCACTTTGATGTTTTATGACTTTTCTAGCTTGTCTGAAGTACAGAGGTCAGCAGGGAATGTCGTTGACAAGTTTATCTCCGCCACTATCTTTTGTTGATGGTAACAGAACATTTGAAAAAGAAAGGCAAGACGGACTGATTTACGAGTACTAAAGCAAGTGTTGTCGGTACGCAGCCTTAGTCTGCGTTTATTTCGCATTCTAAGCAAGTCTTCCTACGACCCATAAATACTACTACTTCCCATTCTTTTACAAAGGGTCTGTGGCTATCAACAAAAGAAAGAGGGAGTCCCAACAAAAGAAAGAGGTGGTGTCCGACCTGGCAACGGCGTCCGCTGGTGACCTCTGACCTTTAGAATTGCTAAGAAAGTCACAAAACATCAAAGAGACAGAAAAACTACAAAAGACATTCCGATCAGGAGAAACACTGTCTATTCGAACCTTTAGTAGTTTACCCATCGGCAGGGATGGTAGGCCGCCCTGATCGGTTGAAAGTGCCGATCGCTGCAACTACTTGTCAAGCATGCGCATTCTTGAGATTACAGAACAAATGCAGTATAAAATGAAGTATTCTGGATGATCCATGTAATTACACATGTAATGCGTAGATAATCACACACATTTATAAATATATATATATATACATTTTTTATAATAATAGTACGTGCTGGCGTAGTTTGCAAGTCATATTTTGATTTAGAAGTGCCAGATCTAGACAGATTACATATTGTTTTAAAGGGATACAATTTTTCCGATCAGTGCAATTTATTCAGTTTTAAATTATTTTTCCACTACTGTAAAACTAATCAGCTTTAACACATTCCTAGATTTTTAAATGTATGAAAAATAATATAATATTTTACTTCTATTAAAGCCCCATGTGTGTAGAATTGATCTTCCCATTTAAGTTTCGTCCAAACATCAACAACCTGCAAATGAAAAATTCGGGGAATGAATAGGAATACTGTTTTAATTAAAGATAAATATTAACACAACAACATTTTAAAAATAAATAAATTATGATACTTTTTAAAAATTAAACAAAAAAAAATATGCAAAGAAATGTCCGAACAGATGTATTAAAAAAAACTGCAATCAAAACTTTAATCTCCAAAAGTAAAAAAAAAAAAAAGTAAGATTGTAATAATATATGTTTCACGATTAATTACAAGCATAAATAAATAAAAAATACAATGCGCATTTAAACAATAAGTAGATATACATCAAGAATGCTGAGATTTTATCTAAGAAGTTATTTTTCTTTGTAAAAAATATGCATCTTCTAGTAAATCCACATGCAAGGGCGTGCACAGGAGGAAAAAGAGCTAAGTTGTACCGGGCGTAAGATGAAAAAGATCACGTGAGGGGCTGATTTCGTATTAAGTACATGCATCTATAGGGCATGCAGGCTGCCCATCCCATATCTGTACCGGCCCTCATAATTTCTGGTGCACGCTTCTGTCTACATTAAAATAAATTACCATAACTTATAAAACTTTTTATAAAAATTAAATGATATGCAATTTTTAAATATTAAAACTGCTGATAATATGCTAATGAAATGAAAAACTAAGTTGAAAATTATGAAAATGATCAACAGTACTGGCATACTGTAAAGTGTATATAAAAATGATATGATTAATTTCCGTAATAAAATAAGTACATTTTACATTGGCAACATTTTATCTTTTGTTGACATTGACTGAAAATTCCAATGGGAAACTTAAGCCTTAGCGTTGAAAACTTCCGAACTTGAAATCCATATTTAGACTCTTTTTCCATTTAATATCTATTTCTTCGGAAACATCTATCCAAAAAACTGTCGGTAGATTATAGGATTGCTTATAATTAAACAACTTTAGTATACAAATTCGGTTTTTAAATTCTGTAATACGAAAATAATAGGACTCCATCTTAAATAGGACGTATACTCACCATGGAAACCTAGAATCATTACCTATCATGGGCTATCACTGAATTAATTACGTGTGATAGGATTTAATAGAATGAAGAAAACTTTTATTAATATCTTTTTAAGTTTTGATACGATTTTCATAAAATTTGAAATGACTCGACAAAATGCTGCAACGATTATATATATTAAATTTCAAACCATTCGGTTGGGTAGTTTTTGCTCTGTTATATGCGGACAGACGGACGGACCAGACGACGACAGTGGGTGTTACGTATTTATATAATTACGAACACACCTAAATATGGACATTACAAAAAGCGGAAAATATGCAAAGAGTAGAGGAAAATGAAAATAAAAAGTTCTGAAGAAAAATTATTTTGCATTATAAACAAATAAAAGATATCACTTCATTCAGACGTGTCAAACCATTTATAATAACAATAATACAAAACCATCACTTGAGTAATTTATTTACTAATCACACACCATTTCATCAATTATTGATATCACATCAGGAACAGAAGTGCCATGATAAACTTTTGGATTCAATTTCTCCATCTGAAAAAAATATATAATAGAATCCTATTGCTGTATTACATTCAATATTATTGAAAAATATATAATCACGAAGAAGTATAAAAATTACTAGAAAACAATGTAAAATAAATTATTAACGAAAATACATTGTAGCATAAATTTTGTACTAATACTTAGTTAGCTATCAAAATAAATTTAATACAAAACTGCAAGCCTATAATTAAAAAAATAATTAGTAATCTGTATACATACATTTATATACAATCTATATACATACATCTATTATATTGATTATTCTTACACTGTAAAAAAACTCAGAAGCGTTTCGGCACAAGGCGGAAAGGTTTCCGGAAATTTATAGTAAACTTTGTGTTCTCCTCAGTTACTTGTTATTTCGGAATCGTTACACGTATTTTCGGAAAAATATTCAAAGCGGTGAATTATTCTGAAGAAGTCAGAAACGTTACATTCCATACCGGAAATGTTTTCGAATAAGTAGTGTAAAATGATGGTTATTGAAAAATTCGGAAATGTTACACTCATTCCGTGTAAAGTTTTAAAATGGAATTCGAAATGAACTAATATTTGCGCATGCTCATCTACTCCGACCTATTGCACATGTCATTATCACGTGATTTCTATTGTTCTTGAGAGAAAAGACAGCTTAAAACAGATGCAGATGCAACGTATTTATATGAGCTGTAAGTATTCTGTTTTATAATTTCTTTTATTTGAGAGAACAATATGCTTTTTAAAAAAAATGAATATTATCAGATTCTATTTTATTGCATATTAATATTACATTTGCAGTTAATCTTTTGTTGTATACACAAAGTTAAATAACTCGTTCGATAGTTTCTTTATAATCTTTTTCCATGAATCTATAATAAATATTAGATATTTGATTGATGAATAATAATGTAGTACTAGTATTAATGAAGTACAGATAGCACCGTATATACGTCTTTAACATCTTTTCGTTTTGAGATCGGTTCCGTTTCATAACTTTTATAAATAAATATAATTGAAAATTTGATTTATAAATCTATAAATAATTCTTTTTTTAAATCCGGTCTCGTGAATTCCATGCTGTAAACAGATACATATGCATTATGAAAATGCTTTATTTCCCAAAATAGATGTATTATTTTTAATACCTTTAAATAAATATATTTTTTAATCTTGTAAGTATAGATATTATGTCAAAAGATTTCGCATCTGTAAATAATTATTTTATTTTATGAACTGTATACTTATAACTAAAATTCATTAAGATACAACTAAATGTAAATATATTGTTTGAAGGTGCGTAAAAATATACATAAAAACATTTAAAAGCACATTAATTATTAAAGTTAGTTATTAAACAAGGTGAATTTGCACTGAAATTTTAACTTTTATTGTATACTTATAAAAATATATTTATTTTCTCAGGTTATCTCAGCACTTCTCAAGTTATACGAATAAAATAATACCTTTAAATGAATATATTTAGAAGCATTATAGTTGTAAAACACTATATTAAAAATATTTACAAACGGACAAAATTTTTTTATCAATATATCTATTTATAAGTATACAATTCGTGAAAATAAAATAATTACCACAGATATAAAATATTTTCGAATAGTATAACTATTTACAAGATTTTAAAAAATGTTGAAAGGTATTATTAAAATCTATCTATTTATAAGTATAGGGAAATTAAATATTTTCATTGAGTATCTATTTAGAGGATGGAACTCACGAGGCTGCATTTAAAAAAAGAATTATTTATAGATCCATAAATCAAACTTTCAACGTTATTTATTTACAAATATCTGATTCATAAAAACTGAGTGAAAAACGTATAGTATAAGTGAAATTAGGAATTTGTTCTGTCATATAAACGATACATTTCATCATTAGAAAAGTTATGAAACGGAACCGATCTCAAAACGAAAAGATGTTAAAGACGTATATACGGTGTTATCTGTACTTCATTAATACTAGTACTACATTATTATTCATCAATCAAGTATCTAATATTTATTATAGATTCATGGAACAAGAGTATAAAGAAACTATCGGACGAGTTATTTAATTGTGCATACAACAACTTCTAAACTTGTTGTACTTGTAAACTTGTAGTAGGTAAACTAAAGAAGTTTTCAGACGACTCAACTCTGTTCCTACAAAGGAAAATTTGGAAGCCTCTCTTCAGTAGAAGGACATACTCTCAAATTTGGAGTTATTTTAAAACGACAGAAGTATTTCTCATAGAATTAAGTTTTTTCAAAGTTTATTTCGCCTGCATAAATAACTTTAAAGTGATATCTTGAGTAGCAGTCTAATAATAAAAGGTGAATAATAAAACGAGTTCAGAAAAATATATATTTCATACCAGAAATTACAGAAAGTTTATAATATTGCTAATTCTAGAGTATAATTCATCTACAAGATCATACTTCATAGGATCATTTTTATAGTATGATTAGCGAGTTCGCTTACCGAACTTCGCAGAAAACTCAACTACGATGATGTGGAGTGAGGTTTCGCCTCAAGCGAATGTAATATTAATTTTTTTTTAAAGAAATTATAAAACAGAAATACACAGAAACATTTCCAAAACACACAGAAACATTTTCGATGTATACAAAAACATTTCCGATATATGCAGAAACCTTTCCGATGCATACAAAAACATTTTCAATATATGCAGAATCGTTACTGAATATCTGACTGAAATATAAAAAAATGTTTCCGAAATGCACGTAAATGTTTCCAAAATATACAGAAACATTTCTGAATATCTGACCGAAATATGCGAAAATTTTTACGAATATCTGACCGAAATATGCGGAAACATAACAGAACCGATGGGCCACATTGCTGCCCACCAGATAGAGTAACGTTTCCGAGTTTTTTTTTTTTTTTACAGTGTACATTCCTAACTTCAAAATTACTGTGAATTGTAAAGTTCCCTTTCGAAATCAAATAGTAAAAAAAAAAAAAAAAAAAAAAAAAAAAAAAAAAGTTCTCTTTGGCATTGATTTTATTTTAGATATAACCATGCTTTACAAATTTGATAAAATTTGGTAGCCAGCAAAAATTTCTAATCGCCAGAAAGAAACATTTAAACACCCGCCCTTCTCCTAACATTGATTTTTAAAAAGCACAAACGTTTTTTAAGAATTAATGAGAAAAAGTAACAAGTATAGATTGGAATTATTAATTACATAATTTAGAATAGTGCCGGATATTTAAATTAGACTTTTTATTTAATTTTTATGCGATATTTAGCGTTTTTTCGTGTTTCGCGGCGATTTTTTGACATTCTTTAAAGCAATCCTGTTTCAATATTTTAGCCAATATAGTTAATTTTGTCAGCAATTTTAGCTTTTTTTTTTTCGTTTTGTTGCGATTTTTTAGATTGATAAAAGGAATTCGGTTTAGTCTTTTATCCCAATATTTAATCAATTTTAAATTTGGACCTCAGCAATTTTTTTAATTTTTTAAGGATTTTTTGCGTTTTTTCGCGTTTTGCGGTGATTTTTGGACATTCGTAAAAGGCGTCAGGATTCTGTCTTTTAGCCCAATAAAGTACATTTTGTTCTCTGAGATTTTAAAAATTTTCCAGAATACTTTATGGGATTTTTAGCGTCATTTCGCATTTTGCGGCGATTTTTGGACAGTTTATTTCTGAAATGGTAAGTACTCTCCGGTAACTATTCTAAATGCTATTTGTGCTCATTTCTTAAGCCAATTTGCGTATAAAAGAAAGAAAAAAAAAAAGGCCAGATTAAATAATTTGGTCGCCAGTGGAGTAAGTGAAGCAAGCATAATAACAAGGCAGCTTTTGTCTCCCAATAAAGATAAACAACATATTCAGATTAAGATTCAACCAAGCAGGGAGGCCTACCATATGGCTTTAGCCCCTGCAAGCCCTGCTTGGCAAGTTTATTAAAAAAAATTACATATTTTTACATATTTGACAAAGCAGCCCAGCTTAATTTGCAGAAAAGTCATACTCAAAAAGTCATACTCAAAAGTCAGAATAAAGCAGAAAAGTCACAATTAATAAGAGTTTAAAAATTATTTGAAATTGTCAGATTTTTAGCGTAAAATATTTTAAAAGTAGAGACAGTGCATTTTTTCAATAAACTTCTTCATCATCAGGAAAAGCATCATCATCATCATCAACACCAATGATGTGTACTGGTGGCATTTGGAATAACAATTGTTTTTTTTTCTATTAAGGACATGCAGCTAATTATCTTTTGAAGCAATGAGGAATTCGCCGAGATTGATTTGAACCAATTCGACAGAGAGATGGTGTCTGTTTTCCTCAAATGTAGAGTAGCTGTCAATGGGCATGCGAGAACGTAATGCAGCGAATCCCCTCTTGCGCCACAAGTGCATCTTGAAGACAAAACTTTATTAAATTTAATTAAATAAGCCGGGAAAGGGCCATGATTGATAGCGAATATATATAGGTATCGATGACTTAGAAGATAGTCTTCTGAAACTTTTGGCTTCAAGGCATAGGTATATCGCCCAGTGGGACACAAGTCCCAATCATGTTGCCATGAGTTATGTAAAGTTTGCTTTAACATTCTCTTAAGATATGAGGATGGATATGGTATAAATTTTTCTGGTATTAATGAATTTGGGTCAGTTGCTTCCTTTGCTAACCGATCCACTAATTCATTACCTGTTATGCCTGAATGTCCTTTGACCCATTGTAGATAAATTTTTTGTGTTGCTCCTTGCAGAGATTGGATTATTTGGCTGATTATTATATTTTTTGTAGATATATCTTTTAGTGCTGATATTGTAGATTGGCTATCGGATTTTATAACTATTGTGCGATATTTTGATTGTTTTGACCATTGTATTGAGTCCAATATCGCCAGCTGTTCCGCTTGATACGTTGAGTTTTCGTTCTGTATTCTTTGCTGATATGTATATATTATTTCTTCTTCTTTAAATACACAGTAGGCATAACCCGTGCCGATTTCAGTTTTTGAGCCATCCGTGTATATTTGCACATCTGTCTCTATTTTATTTTGTGCATCCAGTATATTAAGATATTCTTTTGAGGTATCTATATATTTTTTGTAAGCTTTGTTTTGAAATGTATCAGAGTGATGTGGATGTGATGGCACTCCCAGTCTCAGTATCATTCCTTGGTCTGCAATCTGTTTCAGTGTTAAAGGTAGTGGAGGAATTCCTGTCAGGACATTTAGAGCCGATGTAGGAGATTTTTTATATGCTCCAGAGATTAGTAGCAGACAACGACGCTGAATAGATAAGAGCAGGCGAAAGCCATGTGACTTTTGCAATCTTGGAAACCATGTAGCTGCTGCATATGAAACTTTCTTTTCTAGAATGGAAGTGTACCAAGTTTTTATGATTTGTTTGGAAATGCCACTTGTGGTTGATGCGAATTTTAACAAGTTTTGTATTTTTCCTGACATTTCATCCCGTTTGATTCTAAGATGTGGCAAAAATGATAGGGTTGAATCTAAATGTATTCCTAGATATGGCATAGTATTTTCAGTTTTAAGAT
This sequence comes from Maratus michaelseni, assembly GCA_963931845.1. Classification (NCBI taxonomy): domain Eukaryota; kingdom Metazoa; phylum Arthropoda; class Arachnida; order Araneae; family Salticidae; genus Maratus; species Maratus michaelseni. Next base: position 7,375,984 of record OZ007590.1, on the reverse strand, counting down.
TATGTGAATCAAGTTTGAAGATTGGACGCCGTTTTAAATACTTTGGACGTCTGAGATTCTGACATTGGCACTTGTGATATGATATTTTCAGATCTGAAGTTTGAGCCCAATCGCTAATTATTTGAAGAGCTTCATTTCCTCTCCTTTCTAGTTCGGCTCTAGTTCTTGCCTCAATGATTAACATTAAATCATCCGCATATGCTATGACTCTTATATTTTTATTGCTGAGAATACCGATTAATTGCTGCATAAGCACTTTCCACATGGAAGGACCATAGCACGAGCCTTGTGGACAGCCTTTGAAAAACCAATGTATTTCATCCATTAGCCAGTTGGGATATGCTCCTCCTTTAGTTAGGAAGGACCTTGTCGTGTTAATATAGGGCTGTTCAATATTTAGTTGTTGAAGTAGGATTAATGTCTCCTCCCACGGAAGATTATCAAATGCATTTTTAAAATCTATTGACAACAGGGATATATACGAGTTGTTTTGTTTAATTATTTCTATGTGTGAGAATAGTGTTTGAATTGCTGTTTCTGTTGATCTCCCTTCCGTGTATCCATGTTGATTTTCAAAGAGTATTCTATTTCTGTGTAAAGAGAAGTTTATCCTTCGCAGTAAGAGTTTTTCATATATCTTTCCGAAAACAGGGAGCAAAGTTATTGGCCTGTAGGAGTTAATCTCTGTAGGGGGTTTGCCCGATTTCAAAAAATACACCAACTCTCCTATTTTCCAAACATCTGGAAAATAGTTCAGTTTCAATAGTGTTATGTACATTTGGAGTAGGAGATCTTTTTTAATTTTGAAAATATTTCTTACTATGCGATGATCGATGTCATCTATTCCCGGCGCTTTGTTAGCATCAAAAGAGTAGATGATGTCTCTCAATTTTTGAATAGTGAACGGCGGTACAGTGCCCGTTGACTGTGGATGCAGATTAACTTTTGGATTAGCTGATTGACCAAAAATTCCTTTTGTGAGATCTGTGAATAGTTGCTTTTTAGTTTGGGTTATAGTGTCTGAGGAAGACAGCGCATACGATTCTTTATGATAGAAATCTTGAAAAGCTACTTTTTGTAGTTTCCCATATGGATTTTTTGTTTTTTTACAAAATTGATTCCATGCATCATTCTTAGCTTTCTTTATAAACTTTCTGTATTTAGCTTTCTCTAATTTATATTTTGCATAATGTTCAGGAGTAGACTCTGGTAATTTTGATTTCTTTCTTAAAGCTCTAACCAAATTTCTTTGTTTTCTGATATCCTCCGTCCACCATGTTATTTGTGGTGTATACGCTGACTTTCTTCTTGTAAAATTTTTCTTACAGATATTGGTGAGTAATGTGATGAATTTTTCGTAATTAAATGTATCTACTATATTATTAAAGCATATATTATTTTCTTCTATTTGACTGTGAAAAGCTGTGTTAAATTTATGAAATGATACATTTTTTGTTCTGAATCATCGTCTGGGAAGCTTCGGAATTTTTGTATCTAATATTGAAGTTATTAAACGATGATCACCAAAATCCATCTCCTCCATCACTTCCCAGCTAGCTATGTGAGAGAAGATCGGCGTTGAAGCTAATGATACGTCCGGCCAGCCTTTCCTGTCTTTTGACTCGTATGTCGGGGAAGCATTTGTGTTATTGACTACTAAAAGTTTGTGAGTACACATTTGATGAATTAAATGATGCCCTCTGTCATTTTCACTGTTGTATCCCCATAGAGGACTGTGAGCATTAAAATCACCTAACATTAGGAATTTTGGTGATTTTCCTTTTATTTGTTCCCATTCTTGCAAGTCTTCTTGTATGTCATGAGAGGGAGGTATATATTGGCAACCTATTGTTAGATATCCTTCTATTGTCAATATATTTACAAAGACTGCATTTTGTGTTGCTTTTATTTGAAGATGTTGGATTTCCGTGTTTAAAATGGCTATGAAACAATTTCTAGATAACGAAGAGTAGCATGGTAGTGAGCTTGGAAGACCATGTGGTCTTTTATTTGTTATGGGGCAGTTTTGGAGACAGGCTATTGTGTACTTTTCATTTATTAATTTTTGAAAGAGGGATGATGAAGCTGGGCGTATTTTTTGCAGGTTTAATTGCGCTATTTTAAGGTCTTCCAATTTATGAATATTAACATTAGTAGAATTTTGAAAAGGAGGTGAATTTGAGTTTGTATTTGATGAAACGATTTTAGAGGAACTATTCTTTAAGTTGAAAATGATCTAATGGTATTGTTTATGCGATACTGTCTATTTTGGAGAAGATATTGGAAAACTTGACACTTGTTTGAGTTTGCACTGTGTTTGTAGCTAAATGTCATGCCTTTCTCATCAACAGTATTATAACAATTTATGCATCTATGTAAGTTTAGATAATTGCGTTTAGGACATGTACTGGACTCATGGCTGTGCATACAATATGCACATGCTTGTTTGCGTCTACATTTTTCATGGGAGTGTCCAAATAATTGGCAATTTCCACACCTTATAAGAGGGACATAATTTGTAATTCTACACGATGCTAAACCTATATAAATATAGCCTTTTGCTAGCATACGAAGAGCCATTGGTTCCTCTAATTCCAACATTAATTGAAAGGTTTTTGCTTTTGGACGTGTTATAACTTTGTTTATATTGTCTCTTACATTTTGACTTAATTCTGTTTCTATTACTTCCAACACCTCTTCCTTCGGAACATAATGTGGAATCCCTAAAAATATGATCTTTTTTCTTTTTTCTCCCAGATACTTGAGATCTAACAAGCTTTGTATTTTTTCGTTGTTTTGCAGAAAGTTCAACGTTTCGTCAACCTCCTTCGATGTGAAAGCTTTTAAGATGAAAGAATTCTTGTCCCTTGACTGCGTGCAGAATAATTTTGGTAGTTTTGGTTCGTTTTTTAATTCCCTGTCTATTATTCCCCTTATGTTGTTCATGGACATCTTCGTTTGTTTCTTACGTGTGAGAAGAATTGCCGTAGTTGAGAGAGCTGGTGCCGGAATAGAATGTGTTAGTTTTAATCTTGTTGAGTAAAGATCTGGAATAGATATTTTTTCTGTAGTTGAGGAACTTTTCGAAGGTTCATCTTGTTGTAGCAGATTGCTTGGTGACATTTGATTCTGTACTGTTTCCAATATTTTCTGTAGTTTATCGTCATATTGTTGGTGCATTAACTTTATTAAGTCTTTTAATTCTTCGTCTTTGGCCAGTGTTTGTAATGTTGATTCTATATAGGTTTGTTGATCCTTTAGTTGAAAATTCAGTTCTCTTAATTGTTCCGTTTTTATATCTAATTGTTTCTTGAGATTGGTTATGTCTTCTTTTATTAGTTGTGAAGGTAGTTTTCCTGTTTCTGGGTCTTTATCTTGAGGGAGATGTTTAAGGAGCTGAAGATTTTTGTTAATTCTCTCTTCCCTGATATTTGATGAGTGAAGATAATTTTTTCTTAATTGGTTTATTTCTTCTTCTTTGTCTTTCAAGATTGTTTGCAGGTCTACTTCTTTTTGTTTTATTATTTCCAGCAATTCTACTTCTTTGTCTTTTACAATTTGAGTAAGATTTTCTGTTTCATTCTTTTGATTGTTTAGTGCTTCTTTTGTTTCGATCAATTCTTTTTCTAACAGCAAGTTTTCATCCTTTAAGTCCTGAATTATTTTCTGAATTTCCTCTTGTTTAGATGTTGATTGAAGTTCTGCTTTTATTGTTAAGTCCTGGATTATTCCCAAGATGTCTTCATAATATTTTTCTGCTTCGACCTTATACGCTGTTTCTCGCTTTTTGAGGTGTCTCTTCATCTGGTCCATTTTGTCTTCTAATGACATATGTTGTACTTCATCATCTTCGTATTTAAACAGTTTCTTTACCTGAAGCGAAGAGTTTGTTTTAGAAGGTTTTGTTAATGGTGCATTATCAATTTTCGTTTGGTTTTGGTACAAATCTGGATTTTTACTGAATGTGTTCTGTTGACTTCGATGAATTTCGATGTTTGGTTTTTCAACTGAAGAATCAATAATATTTAGAGAAGTTGATCTCGTTCTATTTTGAAGATCGTCTTTCGTTATACTTCTCGTTATACGTTGAATATTGTCTAATTCTTCTTGTTCTGACATTGATGAATAGTAATTTTAATTTATTTTCTTTAATTAGTCAAGCAAAGTTTTCTGAAAATCTGAACTACCTTTTATAGGCACTTTTTTATAAATGTGGATCAATGATTGCATGTTTCGGGCCAGTCATAAAAGGTCGCCGGGCTACATGCGGCCCGCAGGTTGAGTATGACCGCTCGAGAGTCTAGACCAGGCATGTCAAACACGCGGCCCGCGGGCCACAATTGGCCCGCCGGTAACTTCTCTGTGGCTCGCCAAGTCTTTGGCATTTTACCTGAGTTTAATTCAGTTGTTCGAACATGCATGCTGAAAATACACTTGTCAGGAACACAGTTACACCGACCATGATCCTAGAGATGACAAACATCAGAAATATATATATATATATGTATGTATCAGTTTTGCCAGTAAGGTGGGTTTTTTTTAAAATTCATAATGGCTAACACTATTTTTGAATATTAATTGTTGTCTTCTTCATTCTGTCATTAAATAAGAGGAATATTTTCCTTCAGAATGTGATAGCATTCTGAATAAAATTTGCTCATCTGTTAACACTGATGTATATAGACATATATAGCTCAATTTTAAATTTTAGATCCAAAATATTGCGCATACAAAGATAACTAACTAATCGAAATGTAGCAAAGTGCTTGACCTCGAGTGTGAAAATTTAAGGATTCGTAAAATTTTTACAGTATTTTACTTATAATGTTTATGGGTTTTTATGTCGAAACTAATACTTCATTTTACTTCTCTCTTTGATTTTACATGTGCTGTATTTATTTTTATTGAATAATAAGAAATGTAAAATTAATACAATTTGGGGCTAATTAGGAACAGTACCATTTAATATATATATATATATATATATATAATTTAATAGTTTTTAAATGAGTTGATTTGAAAGTGATACAAATTATCACTTTTGCGCTTGACGCAAAATTCCCGAATATGTCATTCAGATCCTTCACTTGGGCTTTAGTAGAACATAAGGATTTTGGATTTACGGTCTTTAATTATTTTCATTATGTTAGTAAATGTTTCATTATTAATTAATCGTGCATGATTTCTCTGTCTTTTCTTTCACTTTTTATTGATATACGCAAATTTTTATGACATACTCACATACATCACAGGATTTTTTTTTTATGTGACCAGTACGAATAAATATGATAAACTGAATATGAACATCGCAGATTCTTTTAAAAGGTGATTTGAAATAGCATTATATTAAAAGGAAAACTGAAATTTTATGTTTGATATGTAAACATTGTTGGAATTTTAAGAGGATCAAATATTAAGACCTGCTACAGGACAAAAAGTGTACAGAAAACTCATAAAAATCTGGCCAAACACAAGAAAGATAAATTGTCAGAATTGAAATGTATACTTCTTAAAGGAGAATTCTTTCACCAAGTTTATTGAAGAAAATACATTTGCTTTATAAAGTTAATTATTATTTTTATTACATTAAATACCTCGCGAGTCAAAATCATTCACTACGAAAGGAAGAAATGATGTCCAGAACAGATAAAATAATCTTAAAATACTATAAGCATAAGTACCATTGCTAGAAAGTATTATATGTAGCTGGATAGATTAATAAAAACCAGACGAGTGCTTAAAAACTTATGGAACTTATAAACTTATATTCGTACGCACATGCTTAATCATCGTCTATTTAGAAAATATCTTAGAAATAAGAGTTATCGAAGATAAACAGATCTACTTTCTTATACAGAAATTTGACGGCTTTCCATCATAAACTTTTAACTGTTAATTTCGAACTGTTAAACAAGGTTACCACTTTCATTTTAAATGGACGAATTATGATTGTAGATTATTAAAAGACTGCCGATAGAAAAAGCATTTGTTTTCATTCGAAAATAAAAGAACCTAAGTAAACTTCACCCTCCAGGTAAATTTCATAATGCTATCATGTTACTTGATAGTATTAGCATTTTCCAAATAGAATTTATTACTTTGACAAAACAAATTTCAAAAAGAAAATGTATTTCATTTTAAATGTTGCCAAGGATTATTACAAAAATCATTGGAGCGGAAATTTTTAGAATATAATAAAAATGAATTCAAAGATGATTTTTGAATTTCAAGAAATAAGAAACTGTATTTAATCTATTTACTTTACTTCTAATGATTGCTGTTGAAATTAATGTTTAGAATTTATTACTGGAGTTAATCAAAATTCAGTGTGATTCCATATTAGAGCAAAAATATATAGATATAGGGCTTCCAAATTTCTGTAATTATTTATCAATCGTTCAGTTTTTTAAAGTATAGTGTGCAATTGGTATATTTTAGCTATGTTCAGTAGCGCACTTTTGTAAGACTTCTTTGCGCAGCTGCCAACCTTTTGTTATTTTTCAAGTCAAATACACATAATTTGAACCAGATAAGTGTGTATTAAATGAAATTAAATAAGTATCGCAATATAGAAGAAACAATTTATTAAAAAAAAATGTCTAATTCGATTTTTTTTACTTAAAAGAAGATCTAGAAGATTGACAGCTATGTCTTTGTTAGGTAAAAATTAACAGACCATCGTGCACAATCAAATTTTAAAGCAAATACAATTTAAAAAATTTAATTAAATTTTATTGATTTGGTTGATAAAACGTAATGTCTTATATTTTTTCAAAAATACAATAAAATAAAATATGAATAATACTAACTTTGGAACTTTTCGTGACTATTACTTTAACATTGCTTTACACACAAATTTCATTCTGTGCAATGGTAATATTTCGTATACAATGCTTAATTTGGCCCGCTGCGGTAAATGAGTTTGACATGCCTGGTCTAGACAAACTAACAACCTTTCTTTGCATATAAAGTAAACAAAACCAACTCTTACTCTGTAAATTATAACTATAATTCTTATTACATTATCTGACATTCATGCAGGTTTCCTGCTTAAAGAAGCACTAATTAAAGAATGATGCAGGTTTCCTACTTAGATAAGCACTAATTAAAGACTGATATTTGATTATAACTACCAATTAAACTAATGACATTAAACCATCCGTTTTCACGCTGACTTCAACCAAACATTCACACGCACTTTCACATTTATAATATGATTAAGATTTACATTCTGCAAAATAACTCTGACATTTATATAGAGAGGACTCAGAAGCAAATCAGAGTATGACACTTATTATTATTATATTTTCAAGAAAATGAGTTGTGGAATGCAAACTATAATATACAAACAACAGTGAAAACTTTCAGTTGCCGCTTGAAATAGATCGTTAGTATTACAAGTTGGAGGTAGTATCAGTAAGGCGCAGGCCTCGCAGCGTATAGGAGAAATTTTATTATCCCTACCACTATTTTGAAATAATTAGCTTCATGATATATTTCAATTGCATATGTTAAAAATTTATCCTGAAGATTATTGATTAGAGATACTGATAAAAATAATAAATTTTCTCCTATATACTGCGATGTCCTGTAGTAGGAACAAGTTTCAGTGGTCACTTCTTGTAATTCTCCATTTTATTTTTATTTAAACTATTTTTGTGAAAAATCATATAGAGTTGTGATTAATTTCTTATTATGTAGAATTGTTTTGTAATTCTTCTTTGAAAAATTTTTTTTCAATAAAATAACGTTGATATTTTTTAATGGCTTTTAAAATGTTAAATATATTAGTTCCAAAATGTGTTGATTCTGATGGACTTCTTAAACTCATCATATATTCTTTCATATTAATGAGGTAATGCTAGTTAAACAAGTAAAATTTTGAAATTTTCTTACAGAATCCGCCAGCACAGCCCTTTGAATGAACTGACTAGTATAGAAATCACAAAGCAGAAACCACTCAAGAACCAATTCTTCTCCAAACCAAGCAGAATATTCACTCATACTCAAAATACTAGAAAAAAAGCCATATTTTTAAAGTTTTATCTAAATAATTAAAAAAATTAGAATTAAATACATGAATAAAACTTTAAAATATTACAACTAATTTTTAGTGAATATGTAGAAAGGCGTTCCATATATATATATATATATATGTTATGAATAAATATGCTATATTTATATAGTATATGTGTGTGTATGTGTAGTTACGTTTTAATTTCATTAGGATCTAAATATATATGTTTATTACTTATTATATATTTGTCTGTCTGTTCTTGTCTTTTTCTTACTTTGTATTCTTTTAAATTTCGTAAAAATTGACCAATCGTCGCTAAATTTGAATAATGTGTTAAGATACAGAGTATTACTTTATGCTTTTGAAACAGTCGTCGTATCACGTATAGTGTATTTTTACGAGACCTTCAAAAATTTTAATATATCATCGTCATGAGAGTCCAAATGACCGATATTGTCAACAACTTATTTAAAATGAATGTGTATTATAATCTTGCATCGGGTCAGGTAACTCGATTTTGGTCGAATTTCGGAATGATTTCAAATAGAATTTCCGTGGTCGAGTTATAACCGACCTGTGCAGGGCTCTAATTTGGATAATAATAAAGGATTATGCAACAAAAACATAAACGTAATAAGCAATCCTTTGAAGTCTTTTTTAAATTACTTGTTCAGGTTACATTTCAACTCAATTGGAAAGCACTTTGTAGGAAAACCACTTCTTTAAACCCTATACAGCTGAAACAACGTGAGCGTCTGTATTAAAACTTCTTTTACGGATCTTCTCCTTCAAAGTGCCGTTTAGATTTACCAAACCATCTGTATTTGAAAGCTCTTTTCATGAAATTAATTGTTTCTGGAGATATTTTCACATCTGGAGATATTCAGTAGTATTCACAATTTGCTTTGAAAAGTAGCCTGAATTATGGATCACTGCAGCATATCATCTGAGAAAATATAAAGTAATTTCTCACTTATGCGACTTTCAAGTGACTGAAGAATTAAGTCGTACAATTGAGAGAGTCCTATAAGCGTCATCAGAAGCATTTTTTCAGAAGTCCCATAGTACACAAACAAGCATAAGAGTTCATCAGTTTTGATGTTTTCTTTGGTGTTTGTTTCAGTGCTCAGAAAATTTCACTTTTGGAACAATGCTCTTTTAAAAAGCGCCAACATCCCTATAAAAATGAAGTTAAATGAAATATTTTTGACTGTTTGCCATTATGAGAAGAGCCCTCTGTTAGGAATTTTTACATTGGTTTTATTCTTTCTTTCTGAATGTCTTTTTTTTTTAAATGAAATATTTTTGACTGTTTGCCATGATGAGAAGAGCCCTCTGTTGAGAATTTTTACATTCGTGTTATTCTTTCTTTCTGAATGTCTTTTCTTTAAATGATCATATTTTGATGTTTTTTTCTTTTGTTTATCTGGTACCTCCTATACTAAGTCTGAAACAACCTACATAAAAACTATAAAGTCATGAATTTTAAGTTAAAACAATATAAAAAGAATGACAGTTTAATTTACATACCACAAAAAATAATTATCTGAACAATATACAAAGTTATAAAGTCAACTGGTGACCTTATTCTCAAAGTAACACATTTGTACAGTGGTGTAGCAATTTAAAAGTTATGAGATGGTTTCAACTACTTATTTTCATATGAATTGAACAATTAGGGGTATCAGTAATTAATAAAATATTTATGAGAATAATTAAAAGTTCAAACTAATTGTTAATGTCATTATCACAAAATCATATTTTAATTATTTTCGGATAGAAGATTTAAAATACTGAATTCCAGAGAATGTGGTCATCAAATTAACTGGGGGGTTTCAAGGGAGGAGGTTAATATATATATTGATATAATAAAAAAAATAGGAAACAAAATAGCTTTGGACTATCAGTGTATGCAACCCTAATTTCTCCTTACAATTCATAAGCGTTAAATCTCATGAAATCTTTGTGGTAATTATAATACGAAAGAAATAGAACTTTGCGTTGAAATTTCAAGTATCAAATAGTATGATTTCAAAATGAAAATTCAACCTGGAAGCGTGACTTTGAGACACATTATTTGCAGATATCCTAATTGAAATGAAACCAATATTTATAATGCTTCTTTACGTACAGAGTTAGTTTTCAGAGATGAATTATCAAACATTGAATACAGAAAATAATTAAGTTTAAAATAGTTCATTTGACAATATTGTCTTCATTTGAATGAGAAGAGCTTGAGCATGAATTCCTTCCTCTTCTATGACCCCGTATTTGAACTTGTTAATTAAGCTTTGTAAGCTATCAGTCATTTTCTTTCGATTTTTTAAATATTGTGGTATTTCTACGGCATTTCCTTGCATTCCCTCCTAGAGAAGAAATAGGTGAGAAAAATTTCTGATGCCTTTTTCCACAGTTTTAAAAGGAATCGTTGACAATATCAATTGCAGCAGATTGGGAAAAGAAAAAGGAACAAATCAGGAACGAAAAGATTCTGACACACCTTTTCCGACCAGGAGAGTCAGGAGAAAATAGGTAGGCAATCTGGATTTGGGTAGAGCTCCTATAATACAGGCTGAATCATACCGCCATTTAATAACCCAGCGGACCAAAAACCCAAGCTAAAACCGGTTAGCTTGGAGACCACTGACCAGGCCCCTACCTACCGGGATTCGACCCAGTTTGACGGGTTTGAGTGCCTGGTCATTGGGGCGAAATTCGCCTGATCGCCCTATTGGGGCGGTCCACAAAGACAAGTACCCAGTTCGGCCAATCAACTGAGTCCGGATTTTTCTGTGTTGTTCACTCCTAAATTTAAATGTTCTGAGATCTGACGCCGCACACCACGTACTCGTCATGACAGTTGAAATGGGGCTGGACAATTTAGTGCCGAAACGTTGGTACTGAACTTAGCTTGAAAAAGGGGAGAGAATTTTGAGGGAAACTAAATAAAGAAATTAACTAGATAATGAAACCACTGAAATGAAAATATAATCAGCCAATAGCTAAGTCGTACCATCGGGGAAAATTTTTGGGCCGAGTTGCAAGGCAGACGAAAACGCTGCGGGGGCTGACGGGACTGCGCCTTTCTACCGTACCCCACCTGTTAAAAACTGGCTCCGTGGGCTGTCCCATTAGAGCGGGTCCGGTAGCTTTTGCGGACAATGTCCAATTGCACCTAATAAAGAGGCGAACAGTCAAAAATAAAATGAATAAAAAAACTGCTGCTAAAAAAAACCCCTTGTGCTACCAGTTGGGGCCGGCCATTGGCTCGTCCCAACCGGCAGCACGAGGAACTGCAAGGGGAACCTGGAAGAGAAGAATGTTACATTTTAAACTGAACTTATTCTGAATTACACTTTAACTACATTATTGAAATTAATTTACTTTTATTGTGCTAATTGACTTGGCTACCCGTCCATTGGGCCCATGAAAGGTTGTTAAATAATTAACAATTTGTAATTTAAAATATGTACTATTGCCGTTAACTGACTAAACCATAATGGGTTGTTGTTGTTGTTGTTGGTTTGGCCCAAGAGCCCGGTTTTGCAGCTTTTTATTTCTATATAGCTGACATGATCCATATAACTGTGAAACTAGTCTCCTAATTTTGAACCAATTCCAGATGAGAGACCTGCATCTGGATTGGCACCCCCAGAGGTAGCGCTTATATAGAACTTGGAGGACATTAGAGCCACGAACAGATTTAACGTGCACCAGCTCCCATTAACGTACACGGTCTACTTTCCATACTTATCCTTTATACTTATCACCTCTTTCCTTCCAGTTCTTCTTCTTCTTCTTTCTCATCTGTCTTCTTCCCCTTCTTTTTATAATATTTTTTAACACAAGGACGGACAAACAGTGCCGGGGGCTATTATAAGCTTCTTACTGTGTCATGGTGCACAACTTGCTGGACCGTTGATGACATGCGTCGTGCTGGTAATACTGTGATTACGGGGCTCTTGTTTCGGGCCGTGGTGCCAGCTGATATTGTGCGACTACCGCACACTGCTACTAGGACAAAACACATAGACATTTTATATTTTTTTTGGTGGCTTTGGATTGCTCCTGGGCCTTTTTTTTTTTTTTAACATATAACACATAAGCACATAAATAGACACTTTTTTTTCTTCTTTTACACTAGGACGGACAGACAGTGCCGGGGGCTATTATAAGCTTCTTACTGTGTCATAATGCACAACTTGCTGATCCGTTGGTGACGAACGTCGTGCTGGTAATTCTGTGATTACGGGGCTCCTTTTTCGGGCCTTGGAAGCAGCTGATGTTGTGCGACTACCGCACACTGCCATTGGACAATACCCATGGACAATTTTATAATTTTTTTGGTGGCTTTGGATTGCTCCTAGGCCTTTTTTTTTTTAAACATATAACACATAAACACATATACATATTCATTTTATCGTTGTGTTACCTTCCACCTTCGACTGCTGCTGGGGTGCTAAATATTATTGTGTGTTGTTTTGTATTAGTGTCGTGATGCTGTCGCAGTTTTCTTGGAGCCACCTGATTACTGTCTTTGCCTTGTTTTGTACGTGTTTGTTTTTCGCTAATTGTTCATACCATAATTTCTCGTTGTCTGTTGTTATTTGTGCCAGGTGGTGTGCTTGGGTGAGTGGACATTGAATTAGGTAATGTTTTGGTGAACCCACCGTTCCGCATTCGCAGTCCGGTGTGTCCGCTTTCTTAAACCTGTGTAGGTATGCTGGAAAAGCTCCGTGAGCTGTGTATAGCTGTGCTAGCAGGTAATCGCTTATTAGTCTATTTTTATCTACTTTTGGGAAGTACCTGTGTGTTTCCCTACCTGTGTCCCCATAGTCCCACTCGAACTGCCATTGTTTTAGTGTTACATCTTTTAGTGTTCTTTTAAGTTTTGAGATTGGTTTAGTCAGGTTGTATTTGCTTTTGTTGTTTACATTTAGAGCTGCGGTTTTGGCTAACATGTCTGCCTCTTCGTTTCCTTGGATGCCTACATGCGCCTTAACCCAGCTGATTTTAAATTTGTTGTTAGCTTCTTTTATTAGTTTTTGGATTGTGTCTACTGTTTTGTTTACGTTGAATGGTTTACTAAGTGATTCGATGGCCGATTTGCAGTCCGAGCGGATGCTATATGACTCACCCGTGGTGTTGCCCCATTTTGCTGCTTCTTGTATTGCCAGTAGTTCGGCCTGGAAGACGCTGTTGCTGTTCCTTAACGGCACTGACAATGTTTTTATCTTTTGATTATTTTTATATGCTACAAAGGCCGAACCTGTAGCACCTGATTCCAATTTAGAGCCGTCCGTGTATATCATTGTGTCTTGTGTCTTGTACCCTATCCTAGGTTCTATCGTGTCTGCTGGATGATTCTCCCATATGTTTATTTTTTGTCGTATTCGATGTGGTGTAAAGTTTCATTGTGTATTGTTGCATTTTTCCTTAATCTTGAGACTGTGCCGTACGCTGCTTCGTAGTAGACTTTAAGATGGATTGGAATCAGGCCTGAGAGTACCAGAAGTGCCGAGGTTGGGGCCGTTCTATAGGCCCTGACTATGGCCAGTGCAAAATGTCGCTGGCAGCTTAACAATATCTGTATGCACCTTTTGCTGAGGCAGTGTCCCCAAACCGGTGCTGCGTAGGTTAGCGTCTTTTCCACTACTGTTGTGTACCAGATTTTTAGTATATTTGCTTTTAGTCCCCAACCCTTTGCTACCATATGTGCTAAGTTTGTGAAGTTTGCTCGTACCTTATTTGTTTGTGTTTGACAGTGTGGTATCCAGTTTAGATTTTTGTGCAGTGTGACTCCCAAATATCTTATCTGTTCTTTTACTTTTAGTCTCTGGCCGTTGAGTTCTATTCCCTCTATGTCATTGGTGTTTTCTGTTGGAAGGTTTCCCGTGTGTCCTCGGTTAAGATATAATAGTTCTGTTTTTTCCCTGTTCAGCGTTAGGTTATTCCCCTCTATCCAGTCATTAAATTCCTTTAGTATTTTGTTTGCTAATCTCTTAAGTTTATCCTTTGTTCTGCCTCTTAGAATTATAATAAAATCGTCTGCGAAGGCTTGTAATCTAACATGTTTTCCCCAATTTCTTTTAAGCGCTGTGTCTGCGATTAATAGCCAGAGGAGCGGGCCGAGACAACTTCCTTGGGGGCATCCGCCAAATGTCTGCTTTGTGACTTTAATGCCGTTTTCCTCTAGTGAAACGTACCTGTGTTGGAGGAAGCTCACTATCCAGTTTACCAGGTACCCTGGACAGGGAGATTGCTTAATATTATTAATTAATATTGGCCAGCGTATGTTGTCGAAGGCCCCTTTGATATCCATGGCTATTAGGAGTGTTTGGTATTTGTTTGTTTTATCTTCTTTTATTGTGTTGATTAAGTTATCTAATGCGTGTTCTGTTGAGATCCCCTGTTTGAAACCATACTGTTTGTTGCTCCAATAGTTATTATTGTTTAGGTGGAAGTTTATCCGACCGTGTATTATGCGTTCTAACATTTTGCCAAGCGCTGGTAAGAGGCAAATTGGCCTGTAATTTTTTGGATTTGTTGGGTCTTTACCTGGTTTTTGGAACAGTACCACTATGCCTACTTTAAACGATTTTGGGAAGTATTCTAACCTTAGGCATGTATTGAAGAGTGTCAGTAGTAGTTGCGGTGTTGCATTATTAATTCTTTTAATTAGGTTGTAATCTATGAAGTCGAATCCGGGTGCTTTATTTTGTTTAATGTTTCTGATTATTCTGTTTAATTCCGCCTTTGTTACTACCGGTGGTGCTGGTTCATTGTTTTCTTTATTTGCCTTTGTTAGTGTGTGGGGTATATTTTGGTCTGTTATGTATAAGTTGTCCAGGAAATGTGTTAGTGTGTCTTTAATGGTTACTTTTGTATTTGGGGGTAGAATGTTGACTAGTTTTACCCGACCTGTTCTTTTGTTGCTAGCGTTTTTATATTGGGAGCCATATGTGTCTGTGACCTTGTTGCAGTAATCTTTCCATGTTTTGGATTTTGTTCTGTTTATTAGTTTTTTTAATTTGGCTTGTTCTTTTTTGAAGATTATGTGTTGTTTTACTTTTAATTCTTTGTTCTGTTGTTTTTGAAATTTCCTCCTGAGTGCCCTAACCTTGTTCCTCGCTGTTTTAATTTCATCCGTCCACCATGGTGGGGCAGTGACCGCAGGTGTAGATTTTTTCTTATAGCTTGCAAACGCTATCGATGTGATTTCATTTTGCAATCTGAGTGTTATGTTGTCCAGCTGGTCTGTTGTGCTTGCTTTTTGGAGTTCTTTAATGTATTTGTTTCTGATTTTTCTAATGTTTTTATCAAATTTTGCATGTTTGCCTATCTTTGTTTGTAGACCATGTCTTTGGTAGTCTATGTTCTCGTAGTTTTTAATTTTAAATTTTATGTATCTGTGGTCACTGAGTGAGACATCGTCACTGACATGCCAATCACTTATGTCGTTACCTAGTGTTGCCGTTGTTATTGTCAAGTCCGGCCATCCCTGTATTTCCTTTATTGTACCATCCCTGTTTTTCCCTCGTACAGTTTTGAATGAGGGTGGTGCGTCCGGAGGGTTGTGGACAAACAACGCGTGTAGCAGGAGGAAATCTGTTAGCTCGCGCCCTCTGTGGTCTATGTCATCGTAGCCCCATGCTGTTGAGTGTGCATTAAAGTCCCCCACTAGCAGTACTTCTCCGACCGCTTTACTCAGGGCCTCACCTATCTCGTCTAGTACTTCTGAGAAGTCCGCCAGTGGGGGGGCGTATGTATTTATTATTGTGAAAGTTTTGTCTTTGCTTTCTAGTTTTATAGCTGTTGTGAACTCTCTTGTTAGTATTGTTATTGGTTTGGTGCCTAATCGGGTTATAATCGCAGATCTGTTTTGTGGTGTTTTTGTGACATTCCAATTTTCTGGTTTGAACCCTGTTATGTTACCCGTTTTTTTATTTTGGTGGAAATCCTGTAAGAGTGCTACTTGTATTCCTTTGGCTGCGACATAGCCTGCGAGTGTGTCTGTTGCTTTATTGCTACCGTGTAGGTTAATTTGTATCACGTTTAGGGTGTCGTGTGTTTGTTGCATATTTGTTTGGTTTTGGTCGTGTGGTATTTGTTGGTTTTGCGCTGCGAAACTTGAGCGTGAGGTTCTAGTATTATTTGTGTCTATTACCATAATTGCGGCGCTGAGCGTCATGTTGTATTCTAGCTTCAATGTCATGCCTGGTCATTTTGACCAACTGTGGTTTGCCGTCTGTGAAATTTAGTGACACCCTCCCCTCAATGACTTCTTCTGCTGAGGCTAGTGCTGTGCCCCTGTCCGACTGTAGTTGGCGGACCGTTAGTAGCTGACGACGCACCCAGCATGCACCCGAGTTGGCTTGATGATCCGTCTTCTTCTGTGTTCTTAGCCATAGTCTATTTACTTCGTTGTACTTTGTGCACGCATAACAGCGGGGGGTTTGCCGATTACAGTCAGTGTACAGGTGTTCACCCGCGCAGTTAGAGCATCGCTGTGTCCCCCTGCAATGCGCTGCCACATGATCATATTCAAGACATTTGTGACAGCGCGTCACGCTGATGAAAGGCTTTATTGGGCAATCCCTCAGCCCCAGGCAGATCGTCCTCGCCCTTAGCAAGTGATCTGCCAGAGGCTCAGGGAGTAGGACAGGTTGATGCTTGCTTCCCTCCCGGGCGGCCACCTGCCTGTGCAAACTGATGACGCCCTCCCTCGTATGCGCCCCAGTCCCAATATCTTCTTTATCTTCTCAGTTATTTGGTCTTCTTCCACGAAGTCTGGGACATGGAATATCATTATTTTCTTCTTTCTGATATTTCCTGATCTTACCTTTATTGTCTCTTTGGCTTCTTCGCTGTTCGTGATGCTGTTTTTGATCTTTATGGCTTCTTTCTCGTCCTCGCAGATTAGCTTCACCCCATTCCTTATTCGTCTTATCTTCTTAACTCCTCCATGGTGTCCCGTCGTTGTTCTTGCTATCTGTTTTTCTAGGTCTTCCGCGTCTCTTTCTGTTGTCCCTTGGATGATGAGGGTGGATGTGGCCACTTTGACTGCTTCCGCATATCCTCTTGGAGGCTTGGTTTGAGTCTCGGCGACCACCTCCTCCCTGTGTACGTTACCTGTGCTTTTTTCTGTGTCTTTGTTTTCCGTTGATCTCCAATGTTGTTCTAGGATTTCGACTTTTGCACTTGCTGCTTGCATTTTCACCTCTAAGTCCATTATGTTCTTCGTGATGATTTCTACTATCTTGTCTATTTCGTTGCCTGTCCCAACTGGTATCCTAGTGCATCTGTGTTGTAGTACCTGTAAGTAATTGAGGGCTTTCATTACTTTTTCCGCCTCCACGCTTCTTCTTATACCTGTGTCTGTTTCTGCACAATATTCTATGATTTCTTGCTTGAGCCTTTTCTCGTATTCCGTTGCTTTTCCTGCTTTGTTTTCTTCTGTTATTTCGCCATCCTCCGCTTCATCTGGGTCGCTGTCGCTGCTATTCAATGTGATTGTGAGATGTGCGTCTATTTTTTCTTCTACTTCTTCCCTTGTTGCTGTCTTCTTCTGTTGTTTTTTCTTCTGTGTTTCTTCTTTTTCTGATGCGCTGGTTGTCATCGAGCTTACCGAGCCCGCCCGAATTGGTCTGATTGTATTCCCTTGTTTGTTATTTTGTAAACCCTGTTTCGTCACCTTGGGCTTGACAGGGAGCACAGGTGGGGAACTACTGAATTTGGACATTCTTTAGTTCCGCGTATAGGTGTGTGAGATAATTGCTTTACAAATTGATAAGTTTCAATCTAACAGTCGCAGTAGACTTTGGGTCCGGGGACCCCGGATGTTCTTTGTGGGCGTGTCAGAGTGTGTCAAGTTGAACCCTATATATTTAAGATGAGCAAATAAAAATATGATACATAATTAAGTAAACGCTTACACTGTTAGAAATAGTGGGGGCACCGGCCTCTGCAGTACAATTGGGTGAATCATTGACTTAACTTTTATTTAACAGAAACACATTTAGCATAATTATCAAAATATTTATTAAATATATATTTAGTAGTACAGTTGGAATTTGAGATTTTTTAAATCAAATTTTTCTGGAAGGCTGAAGGGCCCTCCGTTTAGGAGATATATTGAGTTTTAGCTAAGTATAACAGCTGTGAGTAGTTATATAGATGGATAATTGCATTAATTAGTGTATAAACAATGACTGAGTTAAGATACAGCTTGGAAAATTGTGGTTAATCTAGAACTGCAGTGTGGGCCATAGAGTTTGACCCCGAACACTGGCCTAAAAAAAAAAAAAAAAAAAAAAAAAAAAAAACTAAATAATTTAGCAATTTTATTAATTAGCAATGTTATTAATTAGACAGAATAGTTATAGTTAGACAAAAATAGGTGGCGCCAATGAAATCTCCGCATCTAAAAACCACTGGAGCATTTCATCAAATTTTACTGGAATGCCGTTGAGCCCTCCGTTAGGAGATATATTGAGTTTTAGCAAGATATAACGGCTGTTTTTATTTACACAGATGGATAATTGCATTAATTAGTATATAAACAATGACTGAGTTAAGATATAGCTTAGAAAATTGTGGGGAATCGAGAGCTGCAGAGTTAGCCAAGAAGTTTGACACCGAACACTGGCCTAAAAAAACCCTAATTAATTTAGCAATTTCGTTAATTAGCAATGATATTAATTAGACAGAACAGTCATAGTTAGACAAAATAGATGGTGCCAATCGAATCCCCGCATCTAAAAACCCCAAGTGCATTTCATCAAATTTTACTGGAAGGCCGTGGAGCCCTTCCGTATAGGAGATATATTGAGTTTTAGTAAAATTTATCAGCTGTAATTAGTTATATAGATGGATAATTGCATTAATAGTATATAAACAATGTCTGAGTTAAGATATAGCTTGGGATTTTGTGGAGAATCGAGAACTGCAGAGTGAGAGGAGAAGTTTGACACCGAACACTGGCCTAAAAGCCCCCTATTTAAATTAACAATTACATTAATTAGCAATTATAATAATTAGACAGAATAGTTATAGTTAGACAAAAACAGATGGTGCCAATCGAATCCCCGCAACCAAAAACCCCCAGAACATTTCATCAAATTTTACTGGCAGGCCGTAGAGCCCTCCGATTAGGAGATATATTGAGTTTTAGTAAAATATATCAGCTGCAATTAGTTATATAGATGGATAAATGCAATAATTAGTATATAAACAATGACTGAGTTAAGATGTAGCTTGGAAAATTGTTGAGAATCGAGAACTGCAGAGTGAGCCAAGAAGTTTGATACCAAACACAGGCCAATAAACCCCTCTAAACAATCTAGCAAATCATTAATTAGCAAAACTATTAATTAGGCAACGGGGTCACGTGCTCCTAGGACGCTATGCTGCCGAAATACACGTGGTGAAAGGATATACTTATCCTAATATATATCCCGTTGCTGCTGAAAGCTGTCACGATAGTCCTCACCACGTGGGCATGGGATCGTTAATTACAGCACTAAAAACATTATTACAACTTAATTGGTGAACAGCCATCACATTAGTATCAAACTTTAACAAAAAAAAAAAAAAAAAGGCTACCCCAATCTTTGGTCTAATTGGAAATTTAACCGACACAACATATTAAAAATTAGAGAAAACTGACCTGAGAAACACTTATAATTGCAGATAATTTATTAAAATGCAGTAATTAATTAAGATTTTAACACTTCATATTTACCAAAATACATTTGAATTAGTGGGTAATCACAGAAATATATAATAGCTTGAGCAAATACATTGAAACAGGTATTTAACGAACAAAATTAAGAAAAGCTGTGATACTGCAGAGGCCACGTGGTAATAATATTGAAATATAATCAATTAAGCGTGCATAACTTGATGAATAATTAACTTAAAAGCATGCGACATACCTTAATCTGGAGCTGACACCTTCCCACGTCTGAATCATCCTGGGTCGCCCGTCCCACGGTCCTTGGTCGCGTTTAGCCGGTCATACTAACGGAGCTAACCTAAAACACAACCTACTCCTACGTCTCGACTCGAAATGTACTAAAAAAAAAAAAAAAAAAAAAAAAAAAAAAAAAAAAAAAAAAAACCGGTTAGCTTACCGTACTAGTGGACGGCGAGTGACAGTAACGGGGACGGCGAACACCTGCTCAGGCGGTTTCCTAATGCTGAGCTAGGTCACAATATGGCGGTTATTTTGGGCAACAGAATGGATATGCGTCAGCTCCCCTTATAGGAGCCTTAGATTTGGGTAGAGAAGGGAAGCTGACGCATGTCCATCTTGTCGCCCAAAATAACCGCCATATTGTAACCCAGGTCAACATTAATTTACCGCCAGAACAGGTGTTTGCCGTCCCTGTCACTGTCATTCGTCGTCCACCAGTGCGGTAAGCTAACCGATTTTAGCTTGGTGTTTGGTCCGTTGGGTTATTTAATGGCGATGTGATAGAGGAAGCACTCTCTCTGACGAGGAATGATCCCGTAGAGCTTAGAGCTCCTATAATACTGCTCCCTTATAGGAGCCTTAGTAGAGCTTAGTGAAGAGTGCACGTAGCCGTGGCCTCATTCGGCGAAGAAACCAAATTCTCTTAGGTGACCAATCGTCGCTATGTACAGGAGCACCGCTTTCCCCAATATTTGAATTGTGCATAGGAGCACATCGCTTCCTTGGATTTTAACTACCTTTTACCTTGGACTATTATTCAACATTACAGCCATTAACAGCAGACCGATGTTCTGCATTAGAATGTAAATTTTTTGAAAATATTTTGTTGTAATAAATAGATTTTTAGTACACTCAAGTCCGTGTAAAAAATCAAATATCAAAAGGGATTTTTTTTTTTTTTTTTTTTTTTTTTTTTTAAATTTAGAAATGGATAAGGAAAAAATTCCTAACTGAAAATTTTATCCTACGGGGACCGTATAAAAATTTAATTTTTTGTATTTTCTCAAATAGACCGCCCCCCCCCCCCCCCCCCTATGGAGTTGCAACGTATCTCATCAAATTTTGGACCTTTTTTATGAAACTTTGCAATGGGGAAATTGCACGTTTTTCAATTTAACTTGCATCTGATAGAGTGTAAAAATACGAACATTTTGATACCATTTTTACATATATTTGAAACTTGTATAATTCATTAAATTAACTTTTAAAACGCAGTTTTTGCCGTGGCGGGAAAAAGCCACGTCACGTGACGAAAGCTGTTCTGACGTCACTACACATGTAAACAAACCCTCGCTGTATTTCTCCCTGTTATTTCCTATGGGGACGGCTTGCTTTACGCTGGGCTATTTCTTTTTTTTTCTTAAAAATGATTAGTATAACAAATTACTAGGACTTATTTCATTAGGGAAGGTGGAGTCAACTTATAAAAGGGTTTTTGTATTTATATTTTATACTTAAATTATGAATTTTGCTTGGTTTCACTATATGTTTTATCTCTTTAATTGTTAAATAAACTGTTTTGAATATTTGAAAAACAGCTAAAGTTATTAGAAAGAGCGAAATGTGCTAAGATAGCTTTAAGACAGGCTTACAGAATTTTTATATAAATATACACGAGAAAAGTTTAATAATTTTTCAAAAAATGTTTCCAGGGACCTATCCAGATTTTTCTCACAGGGTTCTTTTTGTGTGAAATTGTGAAAAGTATTTCATATTTGTGAAAAAACTAATTATAATTTTGTGAATTTGAAATAACTGTTATATTCAGTTTCTTGTTTATGAATTTTTGACAAGATCCTTTATATATGTAAAAGCTACATAAATAGATTCTTTAACGGATTCAGTTGTTTTGTGTCAGGTCAGATTTTTCTTTTAAATAATTAAATTTGTAAAAGGTTTAGTTTGGAGATGGAAAAAAATTGTGAAAGGTCTATTTTTAAGACAAAAAATTTTGTGAAGGGTCTTGTTTTAAGGTGGAATGTATTGTGAAGGTTCCTGTTTTAATATGAAAAATTTTGTGAAGGGTCCTTTAAAGGACTCAATTTTTTTCTAAACAGATATCTGGCCTACACTACACACAGGCAAAACAATCAAGTAATTATTTTAAATACTGTCAGTTTTGTGACATTTTCAGAATGTGGGATTGAAGGTTTTATGCTTTATAGAACTTTGCAGATTAGAGATGATGTTTAGTTTAAAAATTATCTGTTTTATTTTTGTTATAAATTAACAATATTTCTACGGAAATTAAAAACGCCAAAAGATAAATATTATGCAGAAATATAATAATTCTAAATATATTTGAAGAAATGTTATGTATATTTAAATTTTATTGCTGTTATTAACATTTTAAACGTTAAATGAATGGTAGTATGTTTGAATTTTCGTTCATGATGTATAAATGTTTTTCTTTATTCTTTTGTTCTATGTTAAATTTTTGTTGCTAAATTAATATATAATCCACACCTTCCAAATAATTAAAAAAATTAATCATGCAAATTCATGCCTTACCTGTGAATTGAATTTAAAAACCATTGTGATGTTATAGCATAATATCTCTCAACAAAATGCCCTGCCCTTATGATACTAATGCATTGTTCAAACAAAGAATAAACCTTGTATGATAATATATCTTGATTTCTTTATATGTCACTATAAAAAGTTTACGTGTAATGAGATGGCTGTTTTCAAAAGTGAAAAGAGTGGGCTCTACTTCAACAACATATTCAAATTCTCAGCACATCTCACTCTGTTTTAAAAAAGCTTTGTGCAGTATAATGCTTATTTTCAAAATTAAGATACTGCTTTCTTTAAAAAGATTTTAAAATATTGTCATTATTTTTATTTTTTACGAAAGTTAGAACATTGAGGAAAATAAAGATATAAAATTTTTAGAACATGATAAATCTAAAAATAGGACATTCTGAGAAATTATATTTCAAACAAACAAAAAGTACTGCATCCATTCAAAAATTAAACGTAAGCAAATAATAACTAGTCGTTGGGGGCCACCGTAATACTTACCCATCATGGATATGCATAATGTAAAATATTAAAATAAAAATGTGTAAACTACTTATAAAATGCATTGCAATTCAAATAAAATCGTGGCTTGATGACGTCACAAACTTTAAAGGCTCGATTACTGAATTGCTTGAAAGATGTTTTTCCTTATAACTCTAAAAATAATAATCCTATTAACTAGCGGTTTATTGCATCTGATTAAGCGTCAAATTTTCAATTAAAATATATCTTTGAAGTGAAATTTGGATGAAATACAGGGTCATGAAAAATCGAAGAGTGTGGAAAATAGGATTCCAAATATCTCGGCAACTCATTATCCGATCGACTTCATGCTTTATGCAAAATTTATATTTTTTTTATTGTCTTTTATATTCATTTCTTAAAATAAAGAATTTCGAAAATTTTTATATACCTTTCATCAGAACGAATATTTCGAGAGTCCGAAAAAAATTGTTCCGGTTAATCGAGGTTATTGAAATGAAATAGGCTTCTTTCCATTATTACATACTAAGTACATACCAAATTGCAAGTCTCTATCTCAATTTTTTCGGGAGATAGAGCGTTTACACACAGACGGACGGCAAAATTTTTTTTCTAAAAATATGTTTTTCGGAATCTCCAGTGTCTGAAACGTGTAAATCCGTCAAAAAATTTTTTTTCGATTTTCAAAACGATTACAAGACTTACCCTATACTACGTATGATGGGTAAGTAATAAAACGATAATTAAATTATTTTTACACTTTTCTATATTAATTGAATTATGATTATACGTTGAGAAATCAATTTACCAATCCTAAAAAGATAGTTTAAATAATGGTTTTTTTTTCCTCTTTCCATACCTTAAAACAGAAAAAAGCAAAGATTATACATTTATTTTAATAAGTTTATTAGCTCTCATTTTCTACCAAACGTTAAAAAAAAAAAAAAAATCATATTAAGCTTCGGTGTCCACGCCAAATTATAGTATTATATTGGACATTTTTTGAAAAATCACGAATTCCAATCATAAAAGGAGGCGTGATTATTAAAATAAACATTGGATGCTTATAAAAGATGTATATTTAAAAAATATATTTAATTTAATACTTATTTTTAAGTAAGTACATAAAAAGAGAAAATAAAAGACAATAGTGATAAATTTACTCACGTATGTTGCAGTAATTTTTTTTTTTCTGAAGAGTGAAAACACAATTATTATTGTCAGTATTTAATTAAAATTTTTATTCAATAAATCAGTGTAACAAAAGTATCTTATTTCAATTAAAGAAGTTCTTATTTCATTTAAATAAATCAGAGTAAGTGAACAATATACGTGCCTTTTAGCTTTAGCTTCCTGTATTTTTACCCACATGAAATGCAGTTTTTCTGTCCTAAAACAAATTCGAATTTAAAAAATAAAAAAACTATTTCCGAAAGACATAATTTTGTATTTTTCGAATCCGACCAACTTCAACATTTTTCTAAATGAAAATTAATGCAAATGTATAAATTAATAGTGCATTATATTTAGATATGATAAAATAATCTTTTGTCTTTAATTTTTGTTTTTGTGTAAACGAGTCTTTAAAAGATGTTTATAGTACATGGAAAGCAATATAAAACAGTCTGCGAGCACACGGCTCTAAGCAGAATTCCCCTTTCATGTGTAGTGACGTCAAACCAATCCCGTCGCGTTTTCCGAGCACGTGGTTTTGTTTTGCTTTTAGCGGAGTTTAAAACTCCAATAACTACATAGTTTTAATTATTTTTGCGATTCCGAGTTAAGTTTTGAGGTAAGTAAAGTTGTCTTCATCAATTAAACATAAAAGAATGCATAATCTAAAGTGAGTGCAAGGAGATAGCCTATTGTTTCGATATTTATGAATCACACTGTATAGTATATATATATATATATATATATATATATATATATATATATATATATATATATATTATAAAGGACAAACGTGTCCGTGCGTAACGCTGACGTCATTTTGTGAATGGCAACAGTTGACGCTGAAATTTCGGTTTTGCGATTTGTTCTACTGCAATTTTTTTTATTTCTACACATCACACATTTTTAATTTTTACACCATTATATAGGGAAAACAATCTACTTTCAAATGCAATGTGTTTGAAAATTGTATCTTAATTGACTGATTTAGTATAGCATTTAAATTAAATTTCAAACATGATTTTTTTTTTAAACATCTATCTCTATCGCTTGCAGACGATTACAAAATATTAATCTGTTTGCACTTTAAACCGTATAAAAAGTTCAGAATTTGTCTCCAGCTAATATTCTATAACGAAATTAAAACTTTATTAAGGAATAAATAAAATAGTATAAATAAAACACAAATTTAACAGACATGTAATTGAAATAAGCGTTTAAACAGCTGAAATTATCAGAATAAAGGACAAAACTGCTGTAGATTACGAAATTTTTAGCGATTTCTTCGGCTATTAACTTATGGCTGGAGGCCAATACGAAATTACAGGTTTTAATAAATTTCAAAATTTTATTTCAATATGTAACTGACATATTTCATATAAAAATGCTCTTTGGTGTTGTTAGCGGGCAATCTAACAAAAATTATTAATTGTAAAAAAATCTATTACAGTTTTCAATAAAAAAAAAAATAAATAAATAAAATGGTTTTCACCTATATTCTCTATCCCAGGAAGCCCGGGTCCGATGCCCTAGTATATACACGGTGTCTCAAAAGGTCGTTTACAAACTTAACATGCTGGTCTGTTATATCATGATAAACAAGATTTACATAGGAACTTGTGTTCGAAAATGCAAACTGCGACCGCTAGAGGGCGATGAGCGTACGTTTACGGGAGAGTGGGAAGCGTAATCATTTCAGGCGAGGACGTTGCAGGAGAAGAATGAATCAGTTTAGTAACATAGAATTGGCCGTACTACGTATACGGCGGCGCCGCGGATAGCAATGCACGAGCCGCGGTACGGATGTACCTTGAGCGCTTTCCAAGCAGACGTCAGCCAAGTCATGTTTTGTTTGGACAATTGCACCGCAGATTGCGTGAAGCAGGAGCTTTCCAAGTACGTAGCCACATCGGTCGAGAACGCACTACACGCACGCCTGTTGTAAATGAATCCTTGCTATGGGAATTTGACAGGAACTCGCAAACAAGTCTCAGAGCAAGCGAACGTGTCTTGGGTGTACATCGTTCCAGCATTATGCGCATACTGCATGAGGACACGTAACACCCCTACCACTTACAAGTCCATAGTGTACGAGACACCCGTAACATCGGATATGGATCTCGTCGCCAGGATCGAGGAAGTGGCGGCACGTGTCCGTGACACACCTGTCCATTTTGAACGGGTCCGTGAATCCATGCGTTGACGTTGTGAAGCATGCATTGCGGCGAATGGAAGGAATTTTGAACATCTTCTGTAAATTAAACCATATTCCTTAATAAAAGTCATAGTAATACCTCTTTCGATATCTTTTCTTTCTTCCCCTCCACACCTGCACTCATCGCCCTCTAGCGGTCGCAGTTTGCATTTTCGAACCCAAGTTCCTATGTAAATCTTGTTCATCATGATATGACAGACCAGCATGTTAAGTTTGTAAACGACCTTTTGAGACACCCTGTATAATGAGGCATTTTGATTTACACATTTGTTTGATAATACACATTTTTTAATGGACTATGATTTGATACTTTTATATGCAAATTAATGTAGTTATATTTACATATTCATTAATCAATTTAAATGTATTTATATTCATTAATATTAAGAATGTTTTTGATTAATTGTATTTACACTAATGCCTACTGTGGACAATATCATATTAACTTCTAATATATTGTATACTTTCTTAAATACTAATATAATACATGTATTTAATTTTTATTAAATGTTATACCCTATCCACTTATATCATGTGTATTTAATTTTTAACATTGTTTGCAGAAACATTATATGTAACTAATTAATTTCAATATTTAATTAATATTAATTTAAAATCCTTAGCATCTTAATTCTTATAATCTATTATTTTAAATTGATTATAAATTAATTTACGTGATGTTGCATTTTTGGCAAAGCTATTTAATTGTGGCTATGTCATTGCTTGGTACATATATTTTTCTGTAGCATTAATCAATAATTATTAATATTACCATTTTACATATCATTTTTTAACATAGAATTTTTAATTAATAAATCCATTTTTTTTATTTTTAATGTAATTGAATTTTTATCAACATAATTTTATTTATTATTAAATTATATTTATTTATTAACTAATAGTTATTATTCTTTAGACAGTATTTGGTTTAATCTTTAACTCACAATTTTAATCAACTACTTTTATTAAATCATAGAATATTCATTAATTTTCTCATAGATGGCAGCACCATGGTTGGTGTTCTGCTTTGCTGTACACTAATATTCCATGGTCTATCATCTTTTAAAACTTATTTTTGCAACATGTAATGCTTTTCTGCAATTCACTGCCTGTGTTATGTGATGACTCCTGTATATCTGGCAAATGTTGTGCTCTTTTCCCTATATCCTTTTTAATCCAGTTGTATTTTGAACTTTATGATTTAATTTCACTGTTTTTTTTTTCTCATTTTTATGGGTAAGGTTTCTTTCCTTTTTATTATTTTTTGAACTTTATGATTTTTTCTCTATTATGGTGTGGTAGTCCCAAAATTACATTCTTTAGCAATGTTGTGGCTAATATGATGACGAAACCACACATTTTATTTGTGGTATTTAGGCATTTGGGACTTAAAAATTCTGTCTAAATTCCACAAATTTCCTTTTTTCAATTTTTAATTTAATTTCTTCTTCTTTTAAATAAGTATATAGTATCTATATTCAGAGAGTTGGGGATCACTATCGTTGTCAATTAATTATTACATACTAATTCACAATTTCATTGTTTTTGTTGGTGTTACGGTAATGTTTCATTAATGGTTATATATATATATATATATATATATATATATATATATATAATATGCTATATATATAAACTCTTTTCATTAACTCTTATAGGTTTGAATTTCTACAAGCGGCAACATAAGGATCTTGAAATTGTCAAATACGTTTCTCCTAAACTTTATCTTTTGTTAATTCAAAAATCATCTTATTAGAAAATAAGCAAGTTAAAGTTCCAAATAGGGAAAAATATTAAAATAAGGAGCAAAATAATGCTTATTTAGCATAGCGTATTAACATAAACAAACCTTTGACTTGAAACTACATTCTGAACGTAATTCACCACATTCCGAACATTATAGTACACTTGCAGCATTAGTAGTGATTCTGAGCTCTTGGTTTTATGTTTAGGGTCATCCATTAGAATTATGACATGCTTAATCATTGGCAGAAGCGTCCCACAAACCTATGATACAAACATACAATAAAATGATTTTATGAATTTCTTTTCAATATTTATAAAATTTAGCACTATTTTTCAATCATTGAAAATACAAAATTTATATTTAACCTGTTACAGGTGTGAAGAAGTGGGTTTTTATGTATTATCCGGGCCATATCAGATACAACTGTGTCAAGCATGACGCCAATTATACTAATTACAGTAACCCTTTTTTTTTACAGCTATATAGTTCTATTTAAATTTTCAGCATAGCTGAAACTACACCGGAAATTAATGACACTAACAAAGGATGTTAATTTTCACTTTGCTACACAGCGTACAACCAACAGAGCGAAATTATTTCCCGGCCTGGACATTTTTCGCTCTTTTGGTTGTACGTTGTGTAGCAAAGTGAAAATTAACATCCTTTGTTAGTGTAACTATATAGTTTATTTATTATTGTAGTTTATTTTTTAATCTAGTTTATAGTTTTTTGTTATTTTTTTATTATAATTCATTTATTATATTTTATTTGTTCGTTTATTTTATACTAGCTGACATGCCCGGCGTTGCTCGCGCCCGTGATAATAACCTTAAAAATACCTAAAATCAATGTTGTATGATTTTATATTTTTAAATGAAAATCTATCCAAACGAACTTGAAGGACAGTCGTTAGAATTATTGCCGATTTAATGTCGATTTAATTTCTGACGTTTTGATAAATTAAACTTTTAATTCTGACCAAAAGTTCCTGAGGAAACTTAAATAATATAAAGCGCTCCCCCATCTTTCCTCTTTTAATCTTAAAATAATATACACTATTGACCAATTTATTAGTCCCATTCGAAAAAAATTTCCAAAACCTTGTTTCTAAGATGATTATATTAAAATTAAATAAAAATCATGCACTCGTGGCATCATAATTCACTTTTATATTTTAACAGAATAGTAAGGCTACTATAATTTGTGACTCGTGCTATAGCCAGTATACGTCAGGACACGGCCGTTATCATTATCTTTTTACACGTGAAGATTTCGCTATGGTACTCCATTGTAAAATTTGGTAATTTTTGAAATTCAATATTTGATTATATTATATATCTCAATTATTCAATTTATTATTCAATTTATATTATTCAATTATATTATATATCTAGATAGTATAACAGTTAAACTAGGTTAATATGAGATGCTAAAGATCTATAACATTCCTTGCACTCGTAAAACCTATGAAGAGAATATATCTTTTTAAAAACATGCATAAAATTTAACTTATTCGTACAGTTAATTGCTCTAATTATTAGTGCTGAAATTAACTGCATGGGATTTAGTTAACATAGAAAATTCAATCTAATCTGAGCTTAATTTATTTTAGACAGAAGATAGAAGCGCATATATTCCATGGTATTTTAACATTAACATTTATTAAAAATATCTGTAAGTTTTGATTACCTGGTAGCCATATCTATATATATGAAACGCTAAAGTACGTGGTGGCGAAAAAGCGGATATTTCTCTTTTGCCGATGGCTATGAATGGTTTGTTTAGAAAATCAAGCCTGCTAAACCTAACTTTTGAAAAGTTTCCGTCTTAACTGGTATAACTATATAGTACTCCTTCCACCAGAAACATGAAATTTATCCGTTTAAGACAGAATTACTCTAATTACTCTATAGGCAGCATCCGTTTTTACAAGGTTTTACTATAATTTAATAAAAAAATCCACTTTACAAAATGAAGGAATACATACCACATGATCTAGTTTTTTGAATGTTATGGCTGTATACCGTATATTCCAAGCTCTAGAAGTCAAAAATATATTTAACATAAATTTAAATGATATCAAAATTAATATATTTCAAATTAAATAAAAACATGAGTACACTACATGTAATATTACTTATATTTATATTGACATAATGCCACAATTATGAAAGTAAATTCGGAATCTTTATTTAAATGCAATTACTTGACAGCGATAGATTCTTGAATGTTCCCTCATGATTTAGTGAATGTATCCATGAATCATGATTCAATGAGGGTACGCACATCCAAACAAATATCATTGACACGTTATTGAAATATTCAGCAGCATACATTTAACTTATATAAAAAGTGAATGAGTGTGTATGTATGTGTTTATGTAAAAAAAATAGTCTAGTGAACAGGAGAAAAAAAAACTTTGAAAAGGATAATTGTTTTGTGTACAGATTTTCTAATTAAGTAACTTTAAAGAGGTGTTTGTTTTAAAAGTAATTTTACCACTCTGCATTAAAATGATGATTCAAAATGAATTCAACAAATATCTTACCAAAAATATAAAGTATAACTATATACACGAGAAAAACACACACAAAATTACAACTTTAACTGATGCATTTAGGGAGGAGTCCTGATTTCATGGCAATGAGAGGTAAATTAAAGTTAAAATGACTATAAACCATGATAGTAGGTGGGAAAAGAGAGTTTCACCCCATGAGGTGGTGCTGTGGTGCGGCGGTGGTGCTAAATTGTTGTAAAAGACTACGATGATAAAATTCAAACTTAAAATCGAGGGTGGGGCGAAAGGGTGTGCTATAGGAGAGGGGGTTTTAGGAGGGGGCAGCATGTTATAGTAGGGGGGGTATTTTTTTTAAGGGGGGGCTTAATTTTAAAAAAATTAAAATTGTCTTATAGTACGAGGTGTCGGCTATGGTAGAGTACGACTACTATCCCCTTGCCCCCCCCCCCCCATTTTTTTTTTCAGGAGAGATAAAGTTTAAAGTGGTGTCGCCCTCTATCGTAAGGTTAAATAGTTATGGAATTCAAAAATGACTGCTTCTGAATTTTAAGTTATAGCATAGTATAAAATAAAATATTCTAAAGTATCTCATCATACTGCTTACAATGGAAATTTAAGTTATAGCATGGTGTAAAATAAAGTAACTTACCACTGCTTACAATGGAAATATATAGTTATAGCATAGCACTAAATAAATAATTTTAAAATGTGTTACCATAGTGCTCGCAAAGGAATATGAAATAGAAATTTAAGTTCTATCATAAAGCTAAATAATAAATAATTTTAAAGTTTATACCATACTGCACGCAATGGAAATATTTAGTTATAGCATTGCACTTAATAAAATATTTCAAAGTTTCTTACCAAGCTGCTTACAATGGAAATATTTAGTTATAGCTTACCACTAAATAATTAATTTTATAGTTTCTTACCAAACTGCTTACAATGGGAATATTTAGTTATAGCATAGCACTTAATAAATATTTTAAAGTGACGCATATAAATAATTATACTTATAAACCGACATATGGGCAGATAGGCAGGCACACAGACAAGCAGGCAGGCAGGTAGGCAGACAGACAGACACACAGTGAACTATTAGTTACGTACACACACAAGCATGCATATACGAAGTGAACTAATTGTAATAAAATACAAGACGTGCATACGTTTTAAAACATTTTTTTTCTTCACAGAAATTAAGAAAATATTAAATTTCGACTACAACTTTCACTTTGAAATAGCGTACTCCCTTGTTAAAAATTATTAGCTTTTAACAAACATGTAAATGAAGCGGGGTTCGAACCTCGAACTTGACAAAATGATCTCATGATGTGCTGATTTGCAGAAGGTTTAAACGAACACACCATGAGATCATGTTTATTAGACGCGATTTAAGATATATAAGAAAAGGTGTCACGTGACTGAACATATTGGATTATTACTATACAGTACTAATGATATTATAAATTTTGTAAAATAATTTAAGCTTTACGATAAACTTTGATGTTTAAACTTACAAACACATTGGAATGTATTTATAACATATAAAATAACCTTATAAAAGGTTGGTTGGTTTGTTGGTTTTATAAACTTGCAAAGCAAAGCGTATCTTACCAATTTGCATACAAGAGATTTTGTAACATAAATTATATAATACAGCAAATTTTAACTTACCAAGTGAGGTTTAAGGATACTGTAATAGAATTTTTAATTGTATACTTTAAAAAAGAAAGTTTAACTTACCATTATGTTTATGCTCGGATTCGAACTGTCAACCTTTTGGATAGCTTTCCAATGCGCTCCCAATTACGCTACGATGGCTCCGTACAATTAATATAAATAATGAAACCTAACACAATGTTACTTTTTTTCCTAAGATTTTCAAGTTAATAAAACAGGATATGACGACATTTATAGAATAACATCCTGTTTTACAACGATAAGAATAGCAATATAAGAAGCTTGTACACCATAATCAATTTACTGTTTAAAGTTTTGACTTAAACGATTATTCTTCTAATTACTTAAAACCTTGCTGTATATTTGCTTGATCACCTATCTGTTTACCCTGCTTTTTGGATACTTCTAAACCTGAAAATGACTACTTCGCTCAACACATCTTACTACGAAATTTCAGAAATCAGCGAATTTAGTAGAATATTTCAGTATTTTGAAGTTTTTACCCCATACCATTGGGACTTAGAGGAGGATACGATTGTCGAAGTGCAAATGAATAAGGACTGTGAGTTAAACGTTCACATTAAAAAATTTAAAGAATTTGAGAATAGTGGTAAAATGTACCCTACAAATGAAGGAATTACAATATCGTGCGCAACCTTTGATAAATTTGAAACGAGAATGACAAAATTTAATTTTGACTCTGCAGAAAAAGAAACATTCGTATCTAACAACAACTTACTAACGATTTATGTGGATAAGGAATCATGCATACTGCAAAAACTATTGAAACCTGATTGTTTACTACTTACAAAAGAACAATTTCTCAAACTAGAGAAAAACTGTATTGAAATTAGCGAATGTCTTATTCAAACTTTTTTGACAAAACTTTTACCTGTTTATGTTTTAAAAAACGTAAAAATATGTAAATGTTCTCACTTTACAGAGGAAGAGGCGATGGACTATTTTTTAGAATGCTTCGATCATGAATTAGAGAGATCAGTATATCGCACGTTTGACTGTTATTTATGTTCAATCGGCCAACCAGTAGAAATGGATCACGAATGTATGAGATATAATTTAAGAAAACAGCTTAACTGGTGCGCAGACAGTGCTTTGTTAAATTTCAACATTAAGGAATTTGTGAAAAACCTGCTAGAGAAATGTACATGTAATTATACTTATTTATTTTTTGAATCTATGAATGAAGACTTTTATAATAAGCATTTGAACAATGTATTTATAAATTAACGTATTTATTTAATAAATATTTGTTTAGTTTTTTATCATGTGTCTGTTTTTATTTATGTATATGGAATAAATAAGTATAGTTTTCGAAAAGTTTTACAATTTTTTTTTAGAAAATGTAGAAACTTGTTTTATTTTTCTACAAAAATTAAGGCTTTTATACTATTTCATTAAACATGTGTACTATTATTATAATATAACTTACATATTGTATACGAAATACTATCCTTTACTTGATAAATTATTTAAGATTTTAAACCAAAACTGAGCGAATATTATAACGATTATCGAGTTTGAAAATAGATCTGTTGTCTACCAGACCAAAAACAGGAAACTACTTATTTGCGGATAACATCCCTATGTTTTCTTACTGATAACGTTACTTCTTTAGCTAGTTTAAGGTATAAAAATTCTTTCACTAAATTGAATATTATGTTTTTATTTTTCATGATATGTAACTTAATTAGCAATACCATATAATGAACGAGTATTTTCACACATTTAAATTTGTATTTTAAGCCATGATGAATACATAATAAAACATTACTTGTATACTTTTACATAAAATATGGAAAATAAATTTATACTTAAAGAAATCACCCACTGTATAATAAAAGATACTTTACCTAATTACTTATGTTTAACATACAGACTAATTTCTGTATACGATATATAACACGTGACGCTATTTTTAATTATTTTAAGCATGCGCGCCCTCTACAATTAAATAAATATTCATGAAAAGTTTTATTTGAAATAATATTCATACTGTTTCTGTGCCGTTAAGACGTTCTAATTTTTACTCTGTTTAAGTGATCTGCGATTTTAATTGATTTAAATTAAATAAGTACAATGCAAGACATGGTGTTAGACGAACCAACCAAGATAAGAAAAGCCTTGACATCGGAGTTTAAGGAGCAAATAGACTGTACTATTTTAATG
The DNA here is from genome assembly GCA_963931845.1 of Maratus michaelseni. Classification (NCBI taxonomy): domain Eukaryota; kingdom Metazoa; phylum Arthropoda; class Arachnida; order Araneae; family Salticidae; genus Maratus; species Maratus michaelseni. The sequence goes on along the minus strand of OZ007590.1, from coordinate 7,341,461 downwards.
AAACCTGTTTTGAATAAGGAACCGATGGCCTCTCCATCAGATCAAATCAATCAAAGGTTACCTTTTACATGTGATACATGTAAAAAAGTATTTACTAAAAAATATATGTTATTAAGACATATGAACTTACATTTAGAAAAAAACCCCTCTAAGTGTGATAATCTGTTAAAATTTACAAGCATTAAAATCATATCCCCTAAGTGATTAAATCTTTCACGTTTATTAAAGGTGAAACATGTATGTAGACTTTGGGATTGGTGTCTAAATATACATCCTACACATTCCTAAATTTAGTTTAATATTGTCAGTACATTATCCTCAATAGAAGAGATAAGTTTCGTTAGTAAAACACGCTCGATTTCAGAAGGTAAATTAACGAGTGTGCATTTTTGCTTAATTAACTGCGGTAGATGAACTGTATACAAGTGTTTAATAAGATTGCTATTAAAATCAATAGCTTTTTCTTTTAAATTTTCTAACTGAAAATCGTTTAAAACACAATGTGTATAATTCTTTAAATTTTTTATTTGCATAATAGAATTATTATAATTTAACACTAATACTGTATTGTTAGCAATAAACGATGAACTTTTATATTTTAAATTAAATCCAAAAATTTTATATTGGAATTCATACCATGTTGAAATATCCATAAAAATTCTATTTGTTGATGAAATTTCTTCATTTGTAAATACATTGTGTTTGATCTCTTCAATATGTACATAAAACTGTTTATAATGTCGTTTTAAAGTTAAAAATATAAAATCAGCAAGTTTAATCCGAAACATGACAAAAATGCGAGATTTACCATGTTTGGTTTTGGAAATGTTATTCACACATGCGATGGGAGGGGATATGTTATATAATTGTTCACTACTATGTGTAATGCTAGTTGATGGTTCATTTGAAGAAATTAAACCACTTGTAGGCTGTGAGGTGAGATATGTTTCCAAATTTTTAAAATCTAGATCCTTAAACATTGTATCCAAAAAGCTTTTAGCAGAGGTAGACTCACAACAGGTGTCGGGGAAAGACGTTTCGTCATTATCACAGTTAGTAAATATTGGGGTTGTAGAATCCTTGGTAATCTTAGGCTCTGCTGCATACAAGTCCATGGTAGGTGATAGTGTTTCATAGTTCTCCTGTATATTAGATTTGAGTAAAAATTCATTTTTATAAAAATCAGAATTTTCCATAGGTTTATCTAAACGTTGAAACTTTGTTGAAGAAGCCATTTCTTCACACGACCGTTTAATCCCATCTAATTCACAAGCCATTTTTAAATAACAAACAGTAAAAGGTTCAGTCACGACAAAAGTCAACAGTAAACTGATTATATTATATCTAAACAGTTACTAACATAGGTTAAAAAAGAGTGATGGTTACAGTTAAAAGCAAGTTTAAAAGTAAATATGACGTTATAGCTTAAAGATTCAAATTGTTCATTTAATGAATATTGCTTGTTTATGTGAAATCCGTATGCTTTATAATATCTAATTATTTATAAAAGCGGGTATGGCAACGCTTATTAAATGTATAAATAGTTAATCGCGTACGATAAAAAGTATAATCATGTGTATGTAAATAATAAAAATTAATTATCGATACGTATATTTAGTAAAATAAGTTTGTTTAATTACACAAATGTATAATTAGTTAAATCGATTTATTGTAAAAAAGTAATATGTGTTAAAGAAAATTATATGTTTAATAGCATATTAATTTAACTATCATATGTGAATGAATAATATATTTAAAAAATCTGAAATATATTTGTATTAAATTTTTACTTCTTGTAAAAGTCCAAGAAATTTACTTTTATACATAGTGTATAAATTTACAAGTCCATTCATTCACATAATAGTGATATAATATAATCATATTGAAAAATAAAACACAAAAGCTTTTTCACTTATCTATTATTTATTTAATTATTTAAACACATACATTAGTATATACAAGAATATGTATAGTTCAAATAAATTGGTAAAGTCAATATTTCAAAAAGGAATAGTTTCATTTTTTATAGCATTTTGTAAAGTGTCTATACGTAGTAATAAATTCTGTAAATGGTTTAAAAGTTCAGTACGCTGTTCAGATATATGTTCTTTGGGCGAGAGATGAATTTTTCTATGCTTCACTAAGTCAAATCTGTGATTAAATATTTCAGAACAATCCATACATTTATAGTGTCTGGTAAACGGTTCAATATTCCTTTGCTTTTGCTGAGGGGTGTTATGAATCATAGTATGATTTATTAAATTTTTTTCCCGTAAAAACTTTTTATCACAATCATTACATTTATGCATAACGCCTTGTTTAGAATGTACTAAGTTATGCTTTTGTAAGTCGCTTTTCTGCACAAATGATTTCGAACACATTTTACAATTAAAAGGTTTCTTTTCTAAGTGAAATTTCATGTGTCTAACTAACACATTTTTTCGTGAGAAAGTCTTACTGCATTTCTCACATTTATATGTGGCAGATGTCTTGGGATTAATTAGCATATCACCCTGTAAAGCGCTCTTTGTAGTAAACAGATTATCACACTTAGAGGGTTTTTTTTCTAAATGTAAGTTCATATGTCTTAATAACATATATTTTTTAGTAAATACTTTTTTACATGTATCACATGTAAAAGGTAAGTTTTGATTGACTTGATCTGATGAAGAGGCCATCGGTTCCTTATTCAAAACAGGTTTCATTAAAATAGTACAGTCTATTTGCTCCTTAAACTCCGATGTCAAGGCTTTTCTTATCTTGGTTGGTTCGTCTAACACCATGTCTTGCATTGTACTTATTTAATTTAAATCAATTAAAATCGCAAATCACTTAAACAGAGTAAAAATTAGAACGTCTTAACGGCACAGAAACAGTATGAATATTATTTCAAATAAAACTTTTCATGAATATTTATTTAATTGTAGAGGGCGCGCATGCTTAAAATAATTAAAAATAGCGTCACGTGTTATATATCGTATACAGAAATTAGTCTGTATGTTAAACATAAGTAATTAGGTAAAGTATCTTTTATTATACAGTGGGTGATTTCGTTAAGTATAAATTTATTTTCCATATTTTATGTAAAAGTATACAAGTAATGTTTTATTATGTATTCATCATGGCTTAAAATGCAAATTTAAATGTGTGAAAATACTCGTTCATTATATGGTATTGCTAATTAAGTTACATATCATGAAAAATAAAAACATAATATTCAATTTAGTGAAAGAATTTTTATACCTTAAACTAGATAAAAGAAGTAACGTTATCAGTAAGAAAACATAGGGATGTTATCCGCAAATAAGTAGTTTCCTGTTTTTGGTCTGGTAGACAACAGATCTATTTTCAAACTCGATAATCGTTATAATATTCGCTCAGTTCTGGTTTAAAATCTTAAATAATTTATCAAGTAAAGGATAGTATTTCGTATACAATATGTAAGTTATATTATAATAATAGTACACATGTTTAATGAAATAGTATAAAATCCTTAATTTTTGTAGAAAAATAAAACAAGTTTCTACATTTTCTAAAGAAAAATTGTAAAACTTTTTGAAAACTATACTTATTTATTCCATATACATAAATAAAAACAGACACATGATAAAAAACTAAACAAATATTTATTAAATAAATACGTTAATTTATAAATACATTGTTCAAATGCTTATTATAAAAGTCTACATTCATAGATTCAAAAAATAAATAAGTATAATTACATGTACATTTCTAAAGCAGGTTTTTCACAAATTCCTTAATGTTGAAATTTAACAAAGCACTGTCTGCGCACCAGTTAAACTGTTTTCTTAAATTATATCTCATACATTCGTGATCCATTTCTACTGGTTGGCCGATTGAACATAAATAACAGTCAAACGTGCGATATACTGATCTCTCTAATTCATGATCGAAGCATTCTAAAAAATAGTCCATCGCCTCTTCCTCTGTAAAGTGAGAACATTTACATATTTTTACGTTTTTTAAAACATAAACAGGTAAAAGTTTTGTTAAAAAAGTTTGAATAAGACATTCGCTAATTTCAATACAGTTTTTCACTAGTTTGAGAAATTGTTCTTTTGTAAGTAGTAAACAATCAGGTTTCAATAGTTTTTGCAGTATGCATGATTTCCTTATCCACATAAATCGTTAGTAAGTCGTTGTTAGATACGAATGTTTCTTTTTCTGCAGAGTCAAAATTAAATTTTGTCATTCTCGTTTCAAATTTATCAAAGGTTGCGCACGATATTGTAATTCCATCATTTGTAGGGTACATTTTACCACTATTCTCAAATTCTTTAAATTTTTTAATGTGAACGTTTAACTCACAGTCCTTATTCATTTGCACTTCGACAATTGTATCCTCCTCTAAGTCCCAATGGTATGGGGTAAAAACTTCAAAATACTGAAATATTCTACTAAATTCGCTGATTTCTGAAATTTCATAGTAAGATGTGTTAAGCGAAGTAGTCATTTTCAGGTTTAGAAGTATCCAAAATGCAGGGTAAACAGATAGGTGATCAAGCAAATATACAGCAAGGTTTTAAGTAATTAGAAGAAGAATCGTTTAAGTCAAAACTTTAAACAGTAAATTCATTATGGTGTACAAGCTTCTTATATTGCTATTCTTATCGTTGTAAAACAGGATGTTATTCTATAAATGTCGTCATATCCTGTTTTATTAACTTGAAAATCTTAGGAAAAAAAAGTAACATTGTGTTAAGTTTCATTATTTATATTAATTGTACGGAGCCATCGTAGCGTAATTGGGAGCGCATTGGAAAGCTAGCCAAAAGGTTGACAGTTCGAATCCGAGCATAAACATAATGGTAAGTTAAACTTTCTTTTTTAAAGTATACAATTAAAAATTCTATTACAGTATCCTTAAACCTCACTTGGTAAGTTAAAATTTGCTGTATTATATAATTTATGTTACAAAATCTCTTGTATGCAAATTGGTAAGATACGCTTTGCTTTGCAAGTTTATAAAACCAACAAACCAACCAACCTTTTATAAGGTTATTTTATATGTTATAAATACATTCCAATGTGTTTGTAAGTTTAAACATTAAAGTTTATCGTAAAGCTTAAATTATTTTACAAAATTTATAATATCATTAGTACTGTATAGTAATAATCCAATATGTTCAGTCACGTGACACCTTTTCTTATATATCTTAAATCGCGTCTAATAAACATAATCTCATGGTGTGTTCGTTTAAACCTTCTGCAAATCAACACATCATGAGATCATTTTGTCAAGTTCGAGGTTCGAACCCCGCTTCATTTACATGTTTGTTAAAAGCTAATAATTTTTAACAAGGGAGTACGCTATTTCAAAGTGAAAGTTGTAGTCGAAATTTAATATTTTCTTAATTTCTGTGCAGAAAAAAAAATGTTTTAAAACGTATGCACGTCTTGTATTTTATTACAATTAGTTCACTTCGTATATGCATGCTTGTGTGTGTACGTAACAAATAGTTCACTGTGTGTCTGTCTGTCTGCCTACCTGCCTGCCTGCTTGTCTGTGTGCCTGCCTATCTGCCCATATGTCGGTTTATAAGTATAATTATTTATATGCGTCACTTTAAAATTTTTATTAAGTGCTATGCTATAACTAAATATTCCCATTGTAAGCAGTTTGGTAAGAAACTATAATATTAATTATTTAGTGGTAAGCTATAACTGAATATTTCCATTGTAAGCAGTTTGGTAAGAAACTTTGAAATATTTTATTAAGTGCAATGCTATAACTAAATATTTCCATTGCGTGCAGTATGGTATAAACTTTAAAATTATTTATTATTTAGCTTTATGATAGAACTTAAATTTCTATTTCATATTCCTTTGCGAGCACTATGGTAACACATTTTAAAATTATTTATTAAGTGCTATGCTATAACTATATATTTCCATTGTAAGCAGTGGTAAGTTACTTTATTTTACACCATGCTATAACTTAAATTTCCATTGTAAGCAGTATGATGAGATACTTTAGAATATTTTATTTTATACTATGCTATAACTTAAAATTCAGAAGCAGTCATTTTTGAATTCCATAACTATTTAACCTTACGATAGAGGGCGACACCACTTTAAACTTTATCTCTCCTGAAAAAAAATGGGGGGGCAGGGGGGGGGGCAAGGGGATAGTAGTCGTACTCTACCATAGCCGATACCTCGTACTATAAGACAATTTTAAATTTTTTAAAATTAAGCCCCCCTTTAAAAAAAAATACCCCCCCTACTATAACATGCTGCCCCCTCCTAAAACCCCCTCTCCTATAGCACACCCTTTCGCCTCACCCTCGATTTTAAGTTTGAATTTTATCATCGTAGTCTTTTACAACAATTTAGCACCACCGCCGCACCACAGCACCACCTCATGGGGTGAAACTCTCTTTTCCCACCTACTCATGATATATATGATAAGAAGAACAAAAAGTAATCATAACATTCAGGAATCATAACATAACAGGGATAAAATCAGTCATTGTTACAAATGTGGAAAATATACAAACAATAGTAGAGAGAACTGTAAAGATACAGAAGAAAATCAAACTTAAAATAAACTAAAATCAGACATCATAGAATACGAAGCACTTTCCAACACTATCAAAATAGTGTTAAGATACTTCATTTTTTTTTCATACGATGAAAGACAATACCTAAATAAACAATTTAGAAAACACAAAGAACAGTTGAAAACCTATTTTCAGCAATTAATGCCCACAGACGCTAAAGTATTGAAATTATTTTGTGCAGCCCCGTATAAGATCTATAGGTCTTTATAGTACATACCACATGGTACACTAATATTTAATTGAGATAGAATACGCATAACACAACTGAGAGCACTTCTCTCGCAATTATCATTCATAGACAGCAATGTATCCATATTCTTTTGTGTAGTCCGGTTACGGATTTATTTTTATATTATATTAACACCACGTAGTATAGCTGAAAAACGCATAACATGGCTGAAAATACACTAGAAGACCTACCCAACCATTTAATAAGTAGGAGCGCACTTTTTATTGTGTTTAATTTTTGAAATATCTTTTCCTTTGATTTCCACACATGTGATTTCATTTTAACTATATATATAGTGACACTATAAATATAAATGTAAAACTGTACATAACGTACATTTCGGATCGAAAATTTCACTTTTCCTTCTTTAGGCGCAATGGTGCATCGACAGAGTGGAAGGCTATACGCGGGGGCGGGGGAGTGGGAATCAAACTGTATTCATTGCATATTGATTTATTTTTAAGATGCTATAATAAAGATATTTTATTTCCTATTTATTTATTGCCATGCTATTTGCAATATGAGTCCATTTGTGTAGTAAAGAGAGTACTAAAAATTGCTCTTACGCCTAGAAGAACAGTTTTTGGTGCATTTTGTATTTGTATGTTGCGAGTCTGTCTATCAGAAAAGCTAAAAGTGAATTAAATTTCTTAAAAAAAAATTCGCGTCAACATTGTTATGTTTGTTAATGTGATGACATGGGTACATTAGTGTACTATTATTGGTAATATCTCATATTCATATAGAACAAGAAGATTTATCTAATTTTCTAATGCGTCTCGGCCTTTCTTAGTGAAAATTTCTTATTAAAATAAAAGATATCATCTTTAAACTATTTTCACATTATTTATTTTACATATTTGAGTTTTTTTTTTATTCTTTCTTAATGATAAAATATGCATCGTGGTTTTATATACACGAATAATATTTATTTTGCTTCTAGGTATATCAAATCCATGACTTTTGAATAACAGACTAAAAATATCTACGTTCATATATTGTCAGAATTTCTTTTTTCTTTTGTTTTTAAATTCTATTTCCTAACCAAGCAAAAATTTAAAGTGCCAACAATTCTTCTATATTAAAAAAAAGTAATCTGGAACTGAGCCAAAAACGATTTAGAAATGGACCAATCAAATTCTGTGTAGATATTCCGGGTTATTCTCATCGCTTTTTTACTAGGGATTTTTTTGAGAAGCGATTACTTTTTTTCTAGCCATCCTACGGATTCGAAAATCATACCACCAGACGCGAAATATAACAAGCTTTCAGAAATTAAAAAAATTATCACTGTCGGACAATATAAACTCAAAAAATCCTTAAAAATCGAGTAAAAAATCTTTTATTGAAAAAGTCATTTCTTTATATTGTTGCCAATTTCTAAATAAGCGCAAAGGATTATGTTTTATCTCAAATAAAAAATGTATTTGCGCGAGACTATTAAAAACAATAATGAAAGTTTAAAATAATAATTAAATGATCACGTGTTGAAAGCAGGAAAAAAAGAAAATTATGTCATAAAAATTGGGTTTACACATGAATATTAAAAATAAAAAAGATGAATTAAATGAAAAAGCATTATAACCAGTTAAATGAAAAAGCATATTACAGAAGATAGTCGCCGTTCGTGATATCATCATCATCATCTTTTTAAAACAGGATATATTACCAGGTTTTAAGAGGCTGAAATCAGAACGGGGGTTGGTGAGGGTAGCGAGCAGGGGGCAGAGCTTCCTAGTAATGCAAATTTTAAATTACTAATTGCTGAAAAATGGAAAGATTTCCTGGCATTCCCCCTCCCCTTCAAAAATGCACATCTCAAAAGTATTCTGGTCATGGCGGCGTGACTGTTTTAATTTTAAAACAATGGTGTTATACACTCTACAATTAACTTTAAAGCCGTTATTAAAACTTTAATTCAAAAATTGCCAACAACAGAAAATCATTTCGACAAAACAAATTTATTTTCTATCAGAATCACTTAATAGAATGTACGAATACTTTTTGCTGCATCAAAAATATGTAATCTTCACAGATGAATGAATGTTTTTGTTTATAAGTATATTATATTAGGGCTCGGATTTTTCAAAGTTCCTCATTTTTTTTCTCTTTAAAAATTTCTTTTTGATAACTCTCATATTGATAGAAACATTTGGAATGTATCTTCAATAGGTTAAATAAGCAACTGTTTCAAACTCATTTTTTTTCTTTCCTATAGAATTCTATAATCATAATCTCTTGAGGTATTTATTTTATATAACATCACGCATAAAAATAAACTTTTGGAATGTAACTGGATTAGGTTAAATAATGACAAACATGCGACTGTTTTAATTTCTATTTCTGTTTTCGATAGCATTCTAAACATAATATCTTTAACTGCTTCTTTTCTATGATATATTAAATACTTTTTTAATATAACTGAAAAGGTTAAATAAGAAAACAAAAATAGGGTCGTTTTGGCCTATTATGGGACGCATTTCTGGTTATAGTAATAGCAAATAATTTATCTTTTAATATACACAATCTTCTATTTAGTGTATGACATCCGAGGTCTATTTTCTATCTAATTAGAAGTATTCGTTAAGATAGGGCGTTTATCTTTGTAATGGGTGTACCACTGACACAGACTAACATTAGTGTTTAAACTAAACATCAACCTTTTGGGAAAAACCTTTGAAGATGTTTTATTAAAGCTATTTGTGGGTTATTTTGTTGCTATTGATAAAAGATATAAGAACTGATATTTCTGATAAGCAAAGCAAAGACGTAAATACTTCCTTTTCCTTAAGTACAATGTTTTAACGCAAAACGTCTCCTGAGAGAGGGTTTACTTTTCTGTTACTCATATTGCAAAACTTATATAAATGTTTTCCGATTTGTCATTTGAGAAACGATTAGGGGCCCTTGATTACTTAAGATTACTTCAGCTGGAGGCAAACAATAACGGTCGCCAATATTCAGATGACTCGAAACATCCAACAATATTACCTCATTGTAGTAGTCAGAGTGATACACGCACGTTCATATACGATGCACATACTCTCACTGTGTTAGCCATAAGGCCCTTACTATTCAGGAACTCCACGTATAAATAATTTGCAGGAAAAACACACAAAAAAAAATCATAGTAAATTTAGAATTACATTTTTCTGACGGTTCCGCCGCACGTAGCACGGGGTCAACCTATACAATGAGAATCTCATTCATCATTCCACCCCAATTTTCTGGGAGACGAAATACTTTTACTTTCATTTGCGTTTCAAAAAGTCTGCTAAAGATGGTCCCCTTTTAAAATAAATCCCTTCGGGGAAGAAGGGCAATAGGATGACAGTTTAGACAAATGACTGTGCTCTGCTACTTTCGAGACTACAAACACCTTCCCAATTGCAACAAAAAAAAAAACATTTTTGCGGATAGAGTTGTGCAATACATATAACTATGATTTTTCACTATTTGTAAGCTATTTATTTACATATTAATAAAGAAAAACATGGAAAAATAATTGAACAATCACAATTTTCAAAAACTTAGTTTCTGAAGAATTCTCAATGAAATCAAATTAAATGTTCTTATTAAATTGAAATAAATGAAAATATCTTATCCATGAAATATAATGAAGAATTAATGGTCAAAATACATGTTAAAAAAAACTAGGGGATTCAACACGGTCTTCCCGTGTTACTGAATATAGGTGAACACCACTCTTTTAATTGAAAATGTAACAGATTTTTTTACATTTAATATATATATATATTTTTTTTAGATTTTTCACTAATAATATCAATATTGGCATCGTGCCTAGAGTTAACAGCAGAAGAAATCGCTTAGACAGCAACATTTTGATTCCAATAATTTCAATGGTTTAAGTGCGTAGTTCGATTGCATCTCCTTTATTTATATATTTATTTATTTTATTTAGTGATGAAGTTTCAATATTCGTTATGGAATATAAGTCGGAAACAAATGCTGAACTGTTTATATTAATAAAAGTGAAGTATTAATCTTTCACAATCGTCTTTAATTATTTTAACACTCAGGAAAAATCATGCGTCAAGGAATAGATTATGTAACACTTTCCAACACTCCTAAAATAACTTTTTGCAAATTTTTACGGTAATGTGTAAGGTGATATCTAACTAAACAATTTTGAAAAATAATAACATAGTTAAATATCCAATTTCAGGAATTACCAACACTATTCAGAAAAATAACCGAGCTCTTTTGTGCAGCACTGTATAGGATCTATAGATTTGTATATATACTAAATAGAATGCTAAATTTGAGTTCAGTTAGGAAACGCGTAGCACAGTTTAAAATTCCCCTTCTGCAATTTCCGACATTAAACGGAAATGTACTCGAAAATTTTTGTGCTGCCCTGTATACAATCTATACACACCAAGTAATAGACAAAAAAAAAAAAAAGAGTTAAATTTAAAAACGGGTTCAGCAACTGAAAAAACATTCCGAGGAATTATTATTAATAAGCAAATACTTTAACCGAATTCTTTTGTGTGTCCCTGTAAATGAACGATGAAAGCAAAAACACAGTATTCTATAGTATTCCTCTTGTAATCCACGTTAGTGATATATATCAATTTTAACAGGTTTGAAACAGTGAAACATTATTAAAATAAACTGCAAACGATTTTTCTTCATAGACCGTGATGTAACGTAATTATTTTGAGTGTCTCTGTAAAAAAAAAAAAAAAAAAAAACTATAAGTGCTGCACACTTAATTTTCAATATGGACCATGCCACAGTAAGCCCCAATAACACATATCAATTGCATGATGATCCGAGTATATTTACGCGAGTTAGAGCACGGATAGACAGACGACAGACAGACAGATAAACCGAATTCATAAACACTTTTCAACTATGTTGGAAAGTGTTAAAAACCATAAAAAATGAGTAAATGGCAATACAGTTTTCAAGCAAATTACGATACAGTTTTCAAATAAATAGCATTTGAAAGTAGATTTTTTTCAATTGAAAATGTGCGATGTTTAGAAATTAAAAAAATTGCAGTAGCAAAAGTCGCAAAACCGAAATTTTCATTGTCAATTGTTGCCATTCGCAAAATGACGTCAGCGTTACGCACGGACACGTTTGTCCTTTATAATATAGATTGTATTAGTAAAAAATCCACAGAATTTAGTTATTACGCTTTTTTCTCTTTAATTAAATAAATTTATTGGCATCGAATTATATAGTTATTTTATCTAATTTGCCACTATATTACATTATGTCATGTATTGTAAAAAAGGGTTTACAACTTTAATAACCAGCTTTAAACAATGGATTTTTTCTGCATTTCAGTTTCTGCATTTAATATTGCATTTGATATTGAATTTAAATATGAACTGAACAATTTAAATATGAACCTCTCAGGGTTAATATTTGAACATTTCTATAATATACCCTACCATAACATAACCTAATACAATAACATAAGGATAAAGCATAAATGCATGAATGAAATGCATGAACAGCACAATTTTCATTATATCTGTCACTCTTACATACTGATTTCCAACAGGTCAAAAGTAATTAAATTTTGATTCATCTAAAAATATTCTTTGAGACCAATAGTTTATCATGCAATTTTTAAAGTTTCTTGAAAAATTCATGTTTTTTTTTTTTTTTTTTTTTTTTTTTTTTTTTTTTAATGCGGCTTTTTTTCTGCTCCTGGGTTGCATTTTATTGTTGCATTTAACTGATGAGTAAATTAAAAAAGATTACTACGAAATGAAAGAAAATATCTTGATTAAAAAGAATTATTTCAGTGAAAGATAAAACAACAAGATATGTTTAAATGAGATTAATTTTTCAGTACATTAAAAATATCTTACGTACAAATTAAATGTACATGAAGCATTTTCAATATTATCAATATATTGGCATTTAAAAAGTAACAAGTGATTATTGTTTATTTAAAGTCATAATTATAACAAAAATAAGAAAATCAATCTTAAGTTATCAATTATATTACAGCACAATTGAAGTTTATGATTTATGTTTGTTATCCTTTTGGTCCGTGTTTTAACATATTTAATTTATTTGTATGGTTGTAAAAATTCGGAAACGCATTGTAGTGGAAGGCTGCAATTGATTATTGAAAATATCATTTTTAGGGTTTCGTTCATCTCGCGAAACCCTATTACTCCCGCTTCGTTGTCTGTCCGTCACAGAGCCGGTTCTCAGAAACTATGTAACTTACAGTCATGAAATTTTGTGTACTTATAGCTAAATACGTATTATGAAGCTCAAAATCGTATTATTTTTAATATGTAGAGATAAAAAACCAAAAATCTAACAGCCTTTTTCTATTAAATTTAAACATTTTACGTTGTAGCAGTTGCCAACAATTAAAAATCCACAATCAAATTATTTCTACAATAATTAATTTTCTTTTGAAAGATTTCCACGTGAAAAATGAAAATGAAATAAAAAGTTTCACCAGTTGAAAAAAAAGATTTATATGACATCATATTGGTAATAAAAAGGAAATTTTCAAACATTTCTCAATAATACAAGGAGTATGTGTATGTACAGAAAGTAACTTAATAGGACGTTATTAGAGAATTTAAAAGAAACTAGATGAAATCCGTCAAAACTTGACGCAAAAAAATACTATAACAATATCAGTAAAATAAGCTTCTTTATTATTTATGAAGGGGTGCATATAAAACAGTCTTTCAAATATTTTATTTAATTTTTTCCCCAGTCAAATACAGTACTATTTCCGATGCAAACTCCAAACAAACAATCCGTAAATAACTGTGTAATGCAAATCAGTTTGACATTACCACCATACTCCCCATGGCAAGAAAAAAAAATCATGGACCCATGAAGTGTATAAAAATAGTATATTCCTACGTTCATATCATATTCAGTAAATAACAGAACATAGTAAATAAAGCACACATCCCCCCCCCCCCCTGTGATAATGCAACCGAATGAGCTCCTATGCGCATGTGCATTGCATCTGCCCAAAAGCACCGTCGAAATTCGACGTTAAAAAAGTTTTAAAATGTCCTCTTTAATCATTGTTCGTTTCAAATCCATATCTTCTAAAACGCATCCATTGTTTTAAGCTAATCAATTTTTATGCAAAGATTAAGAAGTTTTTTACAGTAATAAATCTCTCTGCAGATGAGGGAGATTTTTAATGTTTTCAAGTGTAATTTATTTGTATGGTTTCTTCGGTTCCTTGATATAATCAGGATGATTATCCCTTTTCCATCACAGTCGGGGATATTTTTCCTCTTATACAGTTTACAAATGTAAAAAAATAAAAAAATGCAATTCCTAGCATATCCTGATATCTGATGGAACACATTCATCAACGAATTCAACATATCAATTTTATGTTCAACATAAACTAAAAATAGTCTTTTTTTTATTTTTTTTCCTGAGAGATTTTTGTTTAGCGCCAAAATGTTCTATCTTATGGATAATCTGATCTTATGATTTATCCCTTTTTTTTAAAATTATTATTCACTTTTTATGATGGTTAGGGAAATCTATTTTCAATTGTGGCAACTTTCCCAGGGGCTATTTTACATTATTGAAGTAAACTGGTGGTCATTGATAAAATAGAATTGAAAAACTTTTCATGCTAGAAAATTATTTAAAAAGTCGTTAAATTAATCGGCAGTTTTCAAATAAATTTCAATCGAAAGCTAATTTTTTTTCTAATTGATGATGTAAGAATTGAAATTGTAAAATGTAGTAAAAAATAGAAATTTGTAATATTTCGAAGTGATGTAAGCGCGATGAAAGCTAAAGCGATAGCGCCTTTGTTGTCACAACTGCTCTACATTTCTAAAAATTTCCACTGTATTTTGGCTGGCGTCCAAAAGTGGAAAAACATTTTTTGACATCGAAAGAGAAATTCACAGTGACAGAAATAGGACTTGGCGCTAATAAGGAACTGTTAAATGAACTTATAATAAATCTACCAAAATAATTCCTATGAAATATTAGTCTTACATTGTTTATTCTAGCTAAAAATACAATAATTATTTCAAGATTTTTTTTGTACCATAACACTATTTTTAATAACTTTAAATTTCCTGAAATCCTTTACTTTTGTGATTTTTTTTTTATTAAAAAAGGAAATCTTCTATCCTATAATAATAGTAATAAAAAAAGCAATTGGTAACATGTAATCAAGGTATGCAATCAAGATGAAGCAATCAATGACGGCTCCAATTCTAATCTTTATAATTATGAATACAAAAATCAGTAAAATTATGTCATGTTAACACAATCATATACATTTTTCTCTTTAGTTTTATCAATGTTAAAATGCACTTTAAGCTAAGCATAACGTCATTTTTACCGGCGCAAACTTTTCACACGTACTTCATACACCTTACATTAATGCTTAAACACCATGCATACAAATATAAATATATTTTGTATTTAATTGTAATGAAAAAAGGGCATCAACAAAGTTATAATGCATAATGATAAAATAAACCCAATGGACAATATTCCCGTGACGTCACAATAAATATGAATTTTTATTCGCTTATAAAACACGCGGATAAGTATTTTTACCGAAATTTAACTTACAAATTAACAAATTCGGCCTTAAAACCGCGTGCTTTTAATATTTATTATTTCTCTTTTATTCAACCACAGAGTTTAGAAAATAAACTCTGTGCTTCGGAACAGTAGGCGTTATCCGATTATGACGTCATTAGCAGACGTAAAAGTTTAATTGAAAATTACGGTTAATTAATTAAATTTTCGAACAAACGAATGCACGATAACAAATCTGTGTCCAAATGTCTTTCATTTAAAAGAAAATTGATGTAATTTGATGCAGTAGTTTATTCTCACGGATTGTCGAAAGAAATCGCTTAGCGTTTTAAATATATAGATTAATCTGACGTCTAACATTTTGAAAGTCTCTATACAACATATTTAATTTTGAAATTGATATTTTTTTAATATCGCATTTAGTCCACATGGCAGATATTATTATGACAGAGTATAATAGCGGGCTTCGCCCGCTATCGGACTGGTTCAGATTTTCGAAAAAACGAGAAAAATAGACCGGTAAATTATTACTTTATAAAAAAATGTTTTTTTTTTTTTTTTTTTTTTGAAAATGAAATTTATTTGGATTTATTAAAGGAAGGATAAAGTGTTTTGAAAGGAATATTAAACGAAACCCCTATCTTCGATCACACTTACCCACTTATTGATTATTTTGCAAGACTAAAAAAGGGAAATAAAAAACTTGCATTTATATCTGAGAAAGGACGTTAAACTTTTCAAATTCATTAAAACGCACACTACTTATAAAAATCTTTAAAATCTGTTTTCGTAAAATAAGTAACTATAGCCATGGTATTTACATTTATTTATATTATTAAATTTAAAGCTTTTAAAAAGAAAAGGCTTTATTTTAAATTAAATACTTGGGAGCTCTGTTTCCCGATAGCTTACACCTGACAACCCCCTGAGGCACGCTTTAAGCGTCACTGTAAAATTCAAATAAATCATTTCATTACAATCATTTTTAAGCACATTACAAAATACTCGATTTCATTAGTTTCTATATCAAACAATTTTTTTGTACATTAAATTATCAATTTTCTTTTCTCTGATTTACTTGCAAATATGCAGTTTACGTACCTGACACGTTACAGAAATAAAATCCAATGATTACTAAGGGAATAATAACAAAGCATTTTATTTTTATGGATGAAAGGTTCCTTTTTCTTTTGAGAATGGCGTCATTATCACCACGCTTCTGTTTGAGATTTATTGAATACCTATTCTGATTTCAAGAAAATAATGTGTAATTTTCGGAAACATTTTATTCGGTGCATATAAAATTTATTAAAATGCAAAAAAAAAAAAAAAAAAAAAAAAAAAAGAAAAAAAAAATTGTAGGAACTTTATGTGCAGAGCTAAAGATTGGTGAATATATACGGACGCAATCATACTAAATTATTTTATTTCCATAAATGAAACTGGGTCTTTTCTTTTAAGAATGGTGTCAGTTTTACCATCCAAACCAAACTGAGGATCCAATTATAGGTTATCCCTTGAAAGCAATTCTCAAAAAAAAAAAAAAAAAAAAAAAAAAAAAAAAAAAAAAATCCCGCTCAACATCGCGAAACATTCTGTCTAATTTACGGATTCATTTTTAAACACAAAAGAAGAAATTAAAAAATGAAAGATTTGGAATTGAACATTTTTTTTGTTGTTGTTTTATAAAGGAATTACTTATCGAATTATAAGCTATTGTTGTCAGGTGATAACAATTGTTTTTCTACTTTTCCGCGCTATTGCGTCTGGAAATTCGGTTCAAAACTTTGACAGTATTTTCTGAAAAACCTGAAGTCCTAATTAAAAAGTAGAAAACACCATTCGATTACTTAGTATGCAATGGTCGATCCAGGCAAAATTTGAGACCTATTTAGGTCCCTTCACAAAAATCTACATAATAAAACAGGCCCTTTCACAAAAATCAATTTAATAAAACAGGACCCTTCACAAAAATCAATTTGATGAAATGGGACCCTTCACAAAATTCTGTATAATAAAATAAACCTTTTCACATAATTCCTTATAATAAAATGGAGCTTTCACTAAATTCTATTCTATAAAAACTTACTGTTTACTAATTATTTATTATTTTGTGACGTTTTAAAATGCTTAATTTGTAAACAACAAGTTTAACAACCAGACAACAATTTGTAACAACCAGAGAGGAAAACTTCAGCAAAATGATTTTAAAAAGTTTTTTTAATAAAGGCTTGGTTCGAATTTGAGTAAATAGATTTTAACTTTCGATACAAAATGTTATTTTTCACAAAAATAACATTTGCTTTTCACAAAATGGGTACCAAGAAAAATAATTTCATCGACGCCTAGTATCTGAATAAGACTAAGTACTTTAACAACTTATTTAGCAAGAGGAGGAGCAGAAATTTTCTGACATATTAAAAAAAGCTTATTTTTAATTTCTAACATTTCTAAACATTGTAAATTCTATATGTAAATCCCGATTTGAATCTGGGAATTTAACTTGAGGCCACTTATTCTGTATCATAAAATCGAAATGAGTTTTCTATTTTTTTGATAAATAAAATACATTATCGAGTCAGACGCGACTCGCATCGCGTGACAACACGTTTTTCCCCTTGCTCGCGGTGTTACGGCGAGAATACGGTTCAAAACGCTGACTTTGACAATAATTTTGAAATATTTTCTTCCTTTACCAAAAAATAGAAAACTTCTTTCGATTAACCTGTTTCTGAATCAGAACACTTCCCAATTTCATGCGTTTCCGAAGAAAATTTGATTAAAAAATATGTCACAAAATAGCCAGTTTGGATTTGAGCAAACTTACCATATAGCCAATTATAATTAGTTCCTAGATATGCGGAGAAGGAATTAGTTCTTAAAAATTAATGATGGTTTTAGAAAAATAAAAGTTCTATTAGATTTTAAAATATTTTGTTTTAGAATAGAACAAAATTGTATTAATTTCTTTTAATCCACTGTCAAAATGACAAAATTTCAAAGTTTTATTAATTGAACAAGCTTTAAGATTAGCCTCTTAAGGCTCAAATCCAAAGACGCTACTTTCCGACATATTTTTAAATTCTTTTTTTGTTCGGAAATGCATGAACTTGGCAAGTGTTTTTATTCAGAATCTGTGTAATTGAAACACGTTTTCCATTTTTTTTTCTTTGTGGTAAAGACAGACGATTGTTCACAAAGGACTGTCAAAGTCGCCGTTTTGAACCGAATTCACACAGCGGCAGCCCGAGAACCGCGAAAAACGCGTCGTCACATGATCAAAATCACTTATAACTCGATAAGTAATCTATTTATCAAAAAATGGAGGACCAATTTTGATTTCAAATCACTTCCATAGTCAGGCCTGCCAATTGTATGCATTTGCGTTTAAAAATGAATCAGAAACTGTGTCAGAAAATTTCGCGTTGTTGAGCAGGTCATTTGAGAACAACCTTAAATAATAACTCAGCATATTTTTCTTTCTTTAAGGCTGTTCTCAAATCCAAAGGGGCTACTTTCAGACATATTTTTTAATTCCTATTTGTTCGGAAACGCATGAAATTGACTGATGTTCTTATTCAATTAATTTCAGAACCACCTTATTCAAACTGGGGGCACTGTTCTCTACAAATTACGGCTGCCAACCACAATCCAGATATCGCAGGATCTAAAAATACGCTATTTTGCGCTGTTTTACACAATAAAACCCAATTACAAAAGATTGGATGATATTACACAAGTAAAAATGACGTCATATTTAAATAAATATTGGAAAGCATTAAATTGGCAGGTGCTCTTATGGTGCAGGGCAGGTGCTATTTTTTCTTATGCAGATACTATGTGATGGAATGATGTTTTCCACTTTTTCATAAAGGCAAAATATCATTCACAAAATACTATCAAAGAAAAATTTGTGGTCACGTGAAAACAATCGCGTATAAATATATAAGGTAATTCGTTGAAAAAAAAATGGTAAACACTATTCGATTTCCAATAGCTTTAATATTCAGGCCGGCAAGTGTCATGCTTTTGCCTTAAAAGTGAGCCCATGAATGTTTCAGAAAGTTTCGCGTTGTTGGTTGGGGGAAAATATTTTTTTGACAACCGCCTTACAATATGACATAGTCGCGGATACTCAGATAACTGACATCAATCTCAAAAGAAAATATCATTTTCATTTATGGGACTAAAACAATTTAGTATGATTACATCACTACGATATCATATTCAGTAATGTTTAGTTCTGCACATAAACTTCCTACATTTTCCCCATTCTATTTAAAAAAAAAAAAAAAAAAAAAAAAAAAAAAAAAACATTTTTTATGCACTGTATAAAACGTTTCTGAAAATTATATCATTTAAAAAAAATCATATTAAGTATTCAATAAAACTGAAATATTAAAAAAATGATTGAAGTAAATGATGCACTAACCTAATCTCAGAAAAGTGGATTAAGGTAAAGTGCCCTAAAGCTGATACCCCAAAAATATCTCCTAAAGCTGACATCTTTAAATAAAACAAATATTTAAAGCATTACCAATTTTCTAAAATAATTTAAAATATAGTTTTTCTTTCCTCTTTACCTTAATTCTAGTGGTGATAATGACATAATTCCCTAAAGAAAAAATGCCCTTTTATTCATAAAAATAAAATACTTTATTATTATTGTGTCAGTAAACATAGAATTTTATTTTTGAACGTACAGATACTGAAATTGACAAGATGTTTTAATATAAAAAGTACAACTCCCTTAAACAGATAATAATGCATTATTGTTATTATTATTTTTAATCTTGTAAAATAATAAAGAATTATGTTTAAATCTATTATATTTCAAATTATATTTACACATTCGGGTTTTCTTTGCAAACTCTCTGGTTAAAGCAATAGTTTAAAAAAGATCTATCGGTAACACTATCGGTATTTAAAACGCAGAAAGATATTTCGTTTTTTATTATATTACATGCTTGGGAGGTATTGTAATTCATAGGTACTTCATTTTCTTTCCATTGACAATCCACCACACCCCTCACAATTTCCACCGTGCGGTGTAAAACTGGATGTAATTATCTTAGGGGACCATACTTAAATGAAAAAGAAAAAGTTTAGATCTCTTTCTCTGAGGATCAGACGCACCAAAAGTGAACCATTGTTACACATCCCTTGACAGCCAGCCACTGCCCACATGACCCAGACCGTGCTGGGTGCGATTACCCTTTTCTGACAGGGGGAATATTTCAAAATTTTTTGTAACGGAAGGATTCTTAATCATGTGCTTTCGCACACCTTGATAACGTATATCAATTTCAAAAAACACACTTCAAACACACTATGTACAGTAGGGTGGAGTGAAAAAAATAAAGTTTATACATTTCAAAATACAATAGTGATTAAAATTTGTCTTTTCACTTAACAGAATTTTTTTTTTCATAAATCGATTAATGTCTTGAGCCCTCATCTACCAGGCCCTGAAATTACGATGACTATTGTTTTCGAAATTGTAAATTTTTTTTTTTGCATGATACGTCGCAAGTTTCGTAATTTCAGGGCCTGGTAGATTGCTCAAGACATTAATCGATTGACCTGAAAATTTTTTCTGTTAACTAGTAATTGAGAAGACAAATTTTGATGACTATTGTATTTCGAAATTATGAACTTTATTTTTACATGATACGTCACAATTTGCTGTCAATTTTCGTAATTTCAGGGCCTAGTAGAGACCCCAAGACATTAATCGATTGACCTGAATTTTTTTCTGTTAAATAGTAAATGAAAAGAGAAATTCTAATCACTATTGTATTCCGAAAATGTAAACTTTATTTTTTTCACTGCACCCTAATGTACAGGCTGTAATGCAGTCGAGATTTTTTGTGTACTTTTGTAAATGAACCATAAATACTACGTACATCATTTTCTATAGGAAATATGTTATAGTGCATATGGATATTGCATATACATTTCTTAACGTGTGAAATAGTGTATTATTAAAAATGTATATCAATCAATTATCTACTATAGACCATAGTGTATCTGAATTCTTTTGAGTATCCCTGTAAACAAACTATAAATGCAACGTAATTCATTTTTATAGAGAACATACTTTAGTAAATCCCATACTTTATAGAACCCATAGAACATACTTTAGTAAATAAAATTAGTAGACTAAAGCGTTTACACAATAAACCGTTTAATTTTTTCTATATAGTGTAAAATTTTTGATCTAATAATTCATAAAGCTTTAAATTAGATTTTTAAAAGAAGCGTGATTAAACTAAAAAGGACTTTATTTACTAAATACAAATGTTAGATAAGTTGACCATAAGGACAATAAATGGACACAAAAGCACAATGGGTGATCGGTTAACGAACTTACTCCGTTCCAGAACAGAGTTCGTTAGCCGATCATAGATTTTACATTGATTTGTATCGGAATTAAATTAATTCGTTCTTAAAATCTAAAAAATATATAAAAAGTACCGGGAGGAAAAGGTAGCTTTCCTATATCTTCATTTTAAAATTTTAGCTAATGTTACTCGAAAACAGCAAGCTAAAATGCAAATAAACCGTTTACAAAAGATTCGTTAATACTGAATTTGAATAAGAAATTCGCCAACTATTGAGCTATAGCCAAGTTGGCTTCATTTATGACGACTTATTTTGGTCGCCAAATGTCGCCAAGTTTGGCGAGAATTTGGCGCTAACGGATATGAATATATAGTTTTATGCGTATGATTGGGGAAATGATTACAACAATGAAAGAAAATAACATACGAGAAATCGCGTTCACTAAAACTCATAAATTAATCGTTGGTTTTTTGCAATGTGCTGCCTTGTAATGTATTCAAAATGTCAGACACCCTAGAATTTCAAACTGCTCTCTCTCAGCCATTTTTTTAAGATAGAGGTAAAACAAAAAAATGCTCTGGAATCCTTGTATCAAGGCCTAACACTTAATTAAAAAATAAATTTGAATTTTTAACATTTTTGTATATTTATTTAGTTAAAAAATTTTTAGTGGCCACCATCTTGAAACAAGATGGAGGATCAAGCTGGCCAACGAACTCGGTCGAGGCATGGTGAGCTTAATACACACAATTAGTTTCATCCAAATTAATTTATAAATACGAGCGTTATCGTATGACACAGATCAGATATATATATATATATATATATATATATATATATATATATATATATATATATATATATAAATCAACATTTGAACGGAGGGTGGTTTTGGGGTGTGGTGGGTCATGATCGGTGAAAATATGCCGAAATTTTCCGGAATTGCTTTCCTCCGAACGGCTGCAATAGGTAGCTTTATACATTTTTGTATTGAAAGCTACCTAAAAATAATAAAAATCTTCCCTTTATAATAGCCTTAATATATGTCCGGACAGATCGTATTTTTGATAGGTTTGTCCATTTCGTGGCGTACAGATACATCAATTTCGTGGCAATTCAAATATATTTACCAAAGTTAGATCGTGGTCAGACAGACAGATGGATATAAATCATAAACACTTTTCAACTACGTTGGAAAATCTTGAAAACAGAAGAAATAATGAATTGGAGAAATTCATTAAAAATAAGAATTTCTAATAAAATAAAATATAGAACTACAAAACATTAAGTAAATAAACTGTTTTTGATTTATTAAAAATAACTTTATAAATATTTAAAAATTCAAATCACCTCATAAAAATATTGTCAAGTAAAATTTGATTTCTCAAGTATATTTTCATGACGTTTTTTAAGACATTGCAAAGCGTCTCAACAGATTCATCATCCTAATAAAATAATGAATTAAATTTATTGAATAAATTCATTTGTAAATAATTTTAAATATTAGGTAAAAGTGTAGATGGATATTACTGTAGTTATTAAAATATATAGATTAAATGAAATCAATAACCTGCAAGTCATTTTTTTGTTTTCTGATAACTTCAAGATACCATTCTAAGCTCTCTTCCTGAAAGCAGTAGTATATAAAATTACTTAGCATATTTAATAACACTTATTATGCAGTACAAAAATAACATTAAAATATGTATGAATTCACCGTGAGCAGAAAATTCTATAAGTATTTTATCAAAACAAATAATGTCTAATTTATCAAAAATCTCATTTAATGGATATTTAGAGAAAGTCTTCGTCTTTCGAACACACTTGAGGAACCAATTATGTTCAAAAATCAAGGACGGCCTGATCGTCCGAAAATTCTATAAGTATTTTATGTATGACCAGTGGACTCGTGCGAAGATTTCGCACTGCAATCTAATATTTTTTTTGCAAGAGGAGAAGGTGACATGATCTGTTTCAAGGGGAAAAAAACTATTGAGCATTCGAATTTAAATTTTGCTTTTTAATCATAAACGGGATGGAACCCGTCAAAACGTAACGGCAAACAATTTTATATTATTCAATTTTATATTCATTTTTGAATACATAATGCCAATTTAATTTTTAATTAATTACAATTTTTAATCAAAAAACATGTTTTAACGAAATGTGTGTGTACTATGTCAGAAGCCTGTTCAAAATCCTTTCATGTGGTATTTCATTTATCGTTCTGCGTTTGTATTTGCTTAGAAAAAGGGATGTTGACAGCAGAAATAATATATGGGATGATACGATCAGGCCGTCCTTGATTTTTGAACATAATTGGTTCCTCAAGTGTGTTCGAAAAACGAAGACTTTCTCTAAATATCCATTAAATGAGATTTTTGATAAATTAGACATTATTTGTTTTGATAAAGAATTCTTATTAGGTTGGTAAGTAAAAATATTTTATGCAGAATATTAAAATCAGAATAACCTATAAAATAAAGATAAGGTAGTAAAATAAACCATAGGTAGATTAATCATTTCTTCGTATTGTCATTGATTTAATATTTATCATAAAAAGTTTAATTACCATTAATAAGTGAAGATAATTTTTAAATACATGTTTAAGAACAGAAAAGAGATTTTAAATGGAAATGAGTGATTAATGTCAAATTTAAGGTTAAATTCATAACATACAAGTAAATCACACGTTATCGATTAGCACATGATGTTTACTTTATAAAATTATCAAGAGCTAGTAGAACTGAAATTTTCTTTTACATTTCTTTATGAAGAATTCTGCTTAGACACTGCGTCTCTTCTACAGAGTTGGGCAAATTTGTAATTGCAATTATCTGAAATGTAATTACAATTTAATTGTATGTAATTAATTATAGTTATAATTACATGCCGTAAAAAATTCTTGCAGCACTGTAGCCGGGACCGCCCTCCCTCCCATTATTTGACGCAAATTCTGTGCTTGAATGAGTGTAACTATAATCAAATACATACAATTAAATGTAATTACATTGCAGATAATTGTACTTACAAACTTGCCCAACTCTTGCTTTATTATATGGCCGTTCGCACATGAGATGTTTGATCTCCATTGATATAATATATGCATATTATATTTTGATTGCATTCGCGCATGCGCAGTGAAACATTTTTTAGTAAACCTGCTCATTTTTCATCCAATTGTTATTATTTTTTAATTCTGATTGCAGAGTATTATGTACAATGTTGTTTGTCATATTTTCTGAAAAGAACTTTTTTTTAATGTCAAAAACTCTGCAAATTATAAGCAAAATTTGAGACTGTTTTTATAAAAACCTGAATTTCTCTACGAGTATACATACTATCCTCATAAAAATGAACACAGTATATTACAATAAGCCACTTATTAATAATCTCGAGTTTGAACGCCTTTGCTACATTAGTTTTTACAGGGTTATTCAAAATATATTCTTTCTTTTTTAATTTGTTGACAGTCTCCTATGGGGTTTCGTGAAAAAAATCTTCGCGGAAATATATAACCTACACTATACTGTTTATACACCTGCAGTTTCAGGTTAATTCCTCGTGTATTTTTCTAGATAGTTAACAAAACGTCTAAAATCGCAAGTGACCGGTCACCTTTGGCAATATAGTGTATAAGAATTACTGGGCAATCCGACTAGATTTACGAAAATTAGAGTATGGACAGACGGAACGACAAACTGAAGTCATAAACCCTTTTCAACTATAGGTTGGAAAGTGTTAAAAATGCTAACCTAAATACACAAACATCAAGCATAACTTACTTCAAGGACTTCAAATGAATCCATATAATTGGTACGCAACCTCAGTTCAGCAGCGACCATGCCTCTAAAAAATAGTAAGCATTTAATATTGTGATATTAATATCGCAACGTAATATATTGATCCGTTCACCTCCAGAATTTTGATCTAATCATAAATTCAAGATGTACGCAGGCAGCGTACGGCATGGAGATGAAGGGATTAATAGGATAAAAAGGTTGCACCTAAATATTATTTGTCACATTAAATGTATTCTACATTTACTCAAATTTCTGAAACTATTGCATTTGTTTTTCATTTAGCATACAAAAATATGTTTCTTTTTTTTTAATATTAAAAATCCCATAGTATAAAGTTTCTAATCTATTAAAAATATGTTAAACTTTTGCTTATTAAAAAATATCATATTATCATATATTCTAATACGAGCAAATCTTGTGTATGGTTACATATATATATATATATATATATATATATATATATATATATATATAACCATTAAATAAAACATTACCATAACACCAACTTAAACTATGAAATAATGATTAAGTATGTAATAATTAGTTGACAATGAAAGTATTCCCCAACACACTGAATATAGATACCAAAAACTTATTTACAAAGAAGAAGAAATTAAATTAATAATTGAATAAATGAAATGAAATTTGTGGAATTTAGACAGAATTATCAAGTCCCAAATGCCTAAATACCACAAATAAAATGAGTGGTTTCATCATCATATTAGCCATAACATTGCTAAAGAATATGATTTTAGGACTACCTACTCATAAACAACGAATCAAACCTGTGAAAAAATAAAAAATAAATACAATATTAAAACGGAAAGAAACCATACCTATAATATACAGATAAAACTTGAAATCCTAATAATATTATAAATCTGATTGTGTGCAAATGTTAGGCTGAAGCCAGCGTCAAAACGGAGCATTTAATGATCCTGTATCTTTGCATATAGTTTGATTATAACCCTCAAATGAACATAGGCTGGTTTTTGTTTATTTTATTCAAATATTTTACTTAATAATTCAAAATTTCGTTATTTTCATTGAGAATAAATGGACATTTTTTCGTATAGCATTTTAAAATGGTTAAATTTACCGTTGCTAATACTTTATCGTTGCCAAAACTAATTCAAAACCCGAAAAAATAATTTTTACTCAACAATTTAGTTTCAATTGAAAAATTTTCACGGGAAAAATGAAAATGAAATTAAAAAAATTAAAGAATTAAGAAGAAGATTAAATAATATTATTAGAAATAAAACGTACTTTTTTTAGTTTTTGATAATAATACAAGGTTTCAATATGCGTAACCATAGGAAACAGGCGAATATGACGTCATTTATTGAAAATAAAGCGGATATGCTTTGATTGGTGAAATAAAATGATCTTGGGTTTTTTCTTCACTTTTTTTCTTTTTTTTTTGCTTTTGTATGGTAACAATACTTGCCGTTTTACCGGCTAATATAACTAACTATACCGTATTTTTTATTTAAATTTTAAAAAAGTAAAAAGAAGTTTCAAAAGAAAATTGATAGAAAATGTCAATAATATGCTCCGCAAAATTATCCATGTCGTAAATGATGTCATGGATCGCGAGAAATAGTGATTTTTCATTCTTAAAACTAAAAGAAATAACTCGATTACCTAAAAAAAATGACGAATGTTAATAGTTCCATTTTTGTTGATAAAACCTAAAGATTTAATATTATTTCGTTAAAGTAACATAATTTTCCCTATGCCAGTATTGAAATTAATTGCCTGGAAAATAAAATTAACAAGAATCATGTCATTAAAAAGGGATTTCTCTGGGGAAAAAGGAGACGTCCTATTTGAAATAAAACGGGAATTTTCCAATATATTTTTAAATGAGTGTGAATCAATTCCTTACATTAATAATCCAAGGATCAATAAGTATAGAAAGTAGATGAGTTTCACGCCATATTTATAACGAAAAATTTAAATGTTTTGTTATCTATACTGATTATTAAGCATGAGTATCCGTTATTTCGTTCCGCATGAGTATCCGAGTTTTCTGCTAAAAATCACATCATAATTTTAAGAAAAGGAAAATGAACACGAATCTATTATATTAAAATCTGACCGTGTGTTTGTATTTCGCAACTACTCCTAGACTATCGAACGCAACGCGATTTACTACCGGTTAGTTTACTACCGGTTTAGCGAATACCGGTTATAATTGATCCGAGGATGTCACACAAACTCTCAGAATTAAAAAAATTAAATTAAATGCCATTTTTTTTAACGAAGTTTCTCTAAAAACGGAAAGTAATTTACTCCATATTTGTGTATAAAAAAGGAGAAATAAAACAGATCAGTATATTTTTTACACCATTTTCTCATTAAAACTGAAAAACAGAATTTATTTTCACTTTGAATAGATGGTAAAAACAAAATCTTGATTTCAGTAAATTATCCGAAAAATACAAACATATTTTCACATATTCAAACTTCATGAATCAATTTATTCTGGAGAACAAAAATTGCCTGCCAATATACTGTCATTCAGAAAACAAGATTTGTTTCAACTATATATTAAACCAAAGAGGCAAAATTGAATTTAAAGAAAAAGCATATACTATTTCTAATTAATGTTTTTTTTTTTTTTTTTTTTTTTTTTTTTTTTTTTGAAGGATGGCTGTTAAAACGTTTCACAAAGGCGTTAAAAGTAAAATTGTTTATCAGGTAAAATTGACATTTGTTTTTACCCAATTCGTCTATTTCCACGATTTTATTTGGCCCTCCTTTTTGCATTGGTTGCAATTTCATTTTCGCGATTATTTGGCACAAAATTTCACTTTTTTAAGACTGAGTTATGTCAAGGTCCCTATAATAATAAATACCGTATTGTCTCCTATGAAATGTGATAAATAGTTAGTTAATTATTAACGTTTTTAATTATTGGGAGTAAAATATTTTGCTTAATTAATGTATTTATTCTTCTTTTAATGTTGCGTGAACGAAGTCACGGGTAACAGCTAGTAGAGTCATAAAGTACATAATCCATTTGGATTTAAAAAGATACTTGAGCACCACATGAACCACACATGAACACAACCAAACAGAGGGAATGAATTGCAAAAAATCATTACATGTTGCCAAATTTAGTTTTAGAAAATGATTTACCATGTTGCCAGAATAGGTTTTAGAATAATATGAATATTGTTGTAAAGCAACAGAAACCATGGTGCTGCCCTCTATTAGGGTAAAAAGTGAATATACGCTGAATAAAAATAGCATTGGATGAAAATTAATATTTAAAAATTAAACCATATACTATCTAAAGATGATAGCAATTAGTTAAATAATAAATAAATGAAATTAATTAATAAATAATAAATAGAATATCCAATTACATTAAAGTAATGGATGTATTAATGAATAGTTCTATGTTAAAAATAAGATGGAAGACGGAAAAATTAATAATTAAAGCAACATAAAAATATATGTACCATGAAATGACATAGCAACTATTAAATAGCTGTGCCAAAAATGCAACATCACATAAATTAAATTAAATTAAAATACTAAATATTTGAATTAAGATACAAAGGATTTAAAATTAATATTAATTAAATATTGAAATTAATTTGTAATATGTAATGTTTCTTGATACAAAGTTAAAAATTAAATACACTTGATATAAGTGGTAAGGGTAGAACGTTTAATAAAAATTAAAACATGTATTATATTAACACTTTAGAAAAGTATACATTATATTAGAAATTAATATGATATTGTCCACCGTAGGCATTAATCTAAATGCATTAGATCAAAAACATTCTTAATATTAATGAATATAAATTCATTTAAATTAATTAAATAATGAATATGTAAATATAACTAAATTAATATACATATAAAAATATCACATCACAGTCCATTATAAAATGTGTAATATCAAACGTGTGTGTAAATCAAAATGCACCCCCCCCTTTTTTTTTCTTTTTTTTTTTTAACTAGGGGGCTCTGCCCCCTACGAGCTACGCTCGCCAACCCCCGTTCTGACACCACAAACTGTAAAAACACTCTGATTTGATCAACCTTAAAACGATTGCGGAAGATTGAATTATAATTAAACGACCTGCTGTAATCGGCTGCTATAATCGGCCTTGTGTAATCGGCTGCTCGCTGTAATATCTGCTATAATCGGGTTTCCATTCATTTTCCTTTGACCAAGAGATTTTAAAGCCGAATCAACTGCTGTCGAGACAGCTAACAACTGTTGATAAAATAAGGTTAATTAAACATTTGAAAATCAACTTGTGCAAAATGGTTAAGTAAGCAATGTCATTGCATCGGGAAATTTTATAACGATGCTAATAGAAAATTGGGTATTACTCCATTATCCCGACTCCTACTTTCTATAAAAGAAAAGAACTGTCGCCAAAATATAGGATTTGAAGCCAAAAGTGCATATCTGTGGCGTCACATTCAATTGATACCAGATGCGTTACGCGTGGTAGTTATGTCATCGAGTGATCTTTAATTCAACGTTTATCTGTATTTTTATTTATATCTTACCAATTTATTAGTTATTTCGTTGATTTAAATTTAATTATTAAACGTAAAAATATAGCTTTTAATTGAAGGGAAATATTATTAATTACGCTGTTTTAAAATTTGCAATAATAGATAAAATATTTTGTCGAAATAAATCAATCTTACTCTACTTAATGCTTTGAAAACGCGGAATAATTTAATATTTATCTTTTTAATATTCACGCGCAAGTATATTTTTTATTCCGTCATTTTCTACATTTATTGCTTTTAACACGTGATCATTTAAATATTATTTTAAAGTTTTATTTCTGTTTTTAATAGTCTCGTGTAAATACATTTCTTAATTGAAAGGGAATATTATTACGTGCGCTATTTTACAAATGGGCAACGATTCAAATAATGGAATTTATGAAATATGAAATAAATCTTCGTCAAAATAATGAAAATTTTGAATAAAAAATTGAAATATAACTTCAAAAAATGAGTCAAATTGAAAAAATAATTGCAGTCTGCACACCCCAACCTTGTCAACTATATCCTTACAAATTATGGCTAAATTCCTGCGCATAGTTTTCGTTTCTATAAAAAAATTTATAAGAAAATTATTCTGACCAACTGTAATATTAAATATCTCTTAAAATAATTCTTCGATTTAAAAACTGTCTACTTCAGCGTGTTTATCGAACATTTATTTATAAAACCAAAAATTTTAAAATTTTTATTTGCAATAGTTTTCTGGATATTAGTCAAGAAAGACTTCAAGGCACAAAATCTTAATTGACAGCGGCGGCCGCGGCGGTGGTTACTTTTTTTTTTTTTAATGTAGAGAGATATAAATTAACCATGCGTTTTTCCATACAACTCCGCCACACACCTCCTCAATCCAACATCTACCCACCCAACCGTCCTATTATAGTTTTTTTTTATTATTATTTTTTAAGATTATATATATATATATATATATATATATATATATATAT
This sequence comes from Maratus michaelseni, assembly GCA_963931845.1. Lineage (NCBI taxonomy): Eukaryota > Metazoa > Arthropoda > Arachnida > Araneae > Salticidae > Maratus > Maratus michaelseni. Next base: position 7,310,440 of record OZ007590.1, on the reverse strand, counting down.
ATATATATATATATATATATACAAATTTTATCTTAAAAACGGCTCTAACGATTTTGACGAAATTTTGTATCCTACCGTTTTGGGGCACCGGAAAACCATTGGGCTAGTTCACGTGTTCGATAAAATTCGATTAGTGGGTCATCAATAGTCAGTCAGTGTCAAGCTAATTCTATCTAAAAAACGGTTCAAACAATTTTGACTAAATTTTGTATCTTATCATTTTCGGGCACGAGAAGACTATTGGGCTGGGTCACATGTTCGAGAACTTTCAATTAGTGGGTCATTTTTGGGTCAACCCGGGTCAAATTAATTTTATCTAAAAAAGGCTCTAACGATTTTGATTAAATTTTGTATCCTACGAGTTTCGGGCACGACAAAATCATTGAGCTAGGTCACATGTCCTAGAAAATTCGATTAGTGGGTCATTTTTCGGTCACTGTGGGTCAAGCTAATTTTATCTAAAAAAAACGGCTCAGACTATTTACGCTAAATTTTGCATCCTATGGTTTTCGGGCACGATAAGACTGTTTGGCTAGGTCACGTGTTCGAGAACATTCGATTAGTGGGTCATTTTGGTCATGGGTCATTATGGGTCAAGCTATTTTATCTTAAAAACGGCTCAGACTATTTAGACTAAATTTTGCCTCCTATGGTTTTTGAGCACGAGAAGACTGTTGGGCTAGGTCTCATTTTCCAGAAAATTCAATTAGTGGGTCATTTTGGTTATGGGTCATTATGGGTCAAGCTATTTTATCTTAAAAACGGCTCAGATAATTTAGACTAAATTTTGCCTCCTATGGTTTTTGGGCACGAGAAGACTGTTGGGCTAGGTCACATGTTTGAGAAAATTTGATTAGTGGGTGATTTTTGTCATGAGTCAGGATATTTGAACTTAAAGCTAATTTTGACCGAGCATAGCTTGGTCTTCCCTGCTCGTCAATTTTATATAGAAAATTATTTTGAAAAATATTAAAACAGAACTGCAGTTTACCTAAAACTGCAAATCTGAAAACGGTGACCACAAGACTCAAAAAACTAAATTGTCAAATTTTATAAATTTGATAATTAAAAGCAGAAAGACTGGAAAAACAATAAAAAATAATAATTAAATAAATAGTTAAATAAATAAAATAATATAATTAATTAATCTATAACTATCATCATATTGATATGAGTCCAAGTAGAAAAAATTCCTTCCGGCATGCAAAGGCAATGCAAAAATAAAAACAGATACATCCATACTAACTCTGCCACAAATCATTACATAAAAATATGGCTGATACCAATCGATTACGAATAACGTCTACTAATTGATGCTGTGCTTCAATTTTGCTCAGTCTTGATTTGTGTGACGGTCTCCATCTGAATTTAGAACATCAAAGAAATTTAAGAATTGAAATTAAATTTTCGAGTGAACATGTCTGTTCTCATCTATGTGAGCTTGAAAACATTATTAAAATTTCCAATTCAAGACATGTGTTATGTGACTTTCTAAATTGAACAAGAATGAAATATCAGCAGATTAAAGACATTTTATCCCACAACAAGCACAATCAAATATATTTTTTAGATGTATTTCCTATTCACATGTTACCTGACAAGATTATACATTGTCCTTCATGTTTCCTCTGTAATGTGGATTCTTCAGGTCAATTGAAGCCACTGACTGGCATAGAAGAATTCAATGTTTCTTATGGAATTACACCTGACATTTTTCAAGGACCTATCTCAGACTTCACTTCACAATGTCCATAAGTGATGTACAATTCCACTTACATTGCAAACAAATGTTGGCTGTTTGTAGCCAATATGCGATTTTTTTTTTCTAATCTGCAGATGTAGAAGTGAAATTATTTTTATCACGGTTTGTAACCGAAAACATATGTAATGATCAACGAGCGCATAATTTTGTTCTTGAACGAGTGCGTGTGTGTGTGAATTTTAACTCTTTTCATAACACCATTATCTAGATCATATGCATATTCGTTTCCATGTTCTGGCACATTACTCTACTCCACATATGCGATAAACCAACCCTGATAATCTTACTCCCCATTCCCCTTTTAAATAAATGGAGGTTGGTAATTTCGAAATAAAATGTGAAATTTTATTCTCTTGAAAATAGTTTGCTGAACTAATTGAGGGTAACGTTACGTAGAACGATATGTTTCTAAATGATCTTTCAAAAACGTAGGTTTTACAGGAAAAATTAATCGGAAGAGGGAATCCACTGGTTAAATTTAGAAAGGTATCCTTTAAACTTAACTTCATATTGCAGTTGTTCTTTTCTTTTGCGCTTTTATAACATCTTTTTTCGGTTGCACTTTTTGTAATTCTTCTGTATAAAATAATCCTTCGATAGGTTCATTTAACAAATCCTTGATTCGGTAAACATGCGGGAATCTCAATATACTGTACTACAAACAGTTCTTCAGTTCAATTCGTTTCATATGGTTTTTCGAAAGTAATTTTATGTTTAGAAACACGTAAAATAACTCCCGAATTAAAAATGCAAGGTTTTCTTATCGCGTTTTCCATATCTTTGTATAAGGTAAACCACACTTTATTTTCATTTTCCTTATTGATCTTATTAGGTTACCTCTTAAGAGTTGAGTGGTAAGTACGATTGTAACCATCTAAAAACTGATTCAGTACATCGATATAACGGTACGTAAAATGCGCTGCAAAATAATTTCCTTATTTTTGTTTTCAACGTGTTCGATTAAATCTTTCCACCCCACAAGCTTTCGTATTGTGAAAAGTTTTAAAAAATCGAACACATTCCTGTTTAAGAAACTTTTGTAAGCGATTATTTAAAGATTCTTTTCCGGCGTCTGTATTCAAATACGTAGGTTTTCACATGCAAGAATTAGATTGAAATACTGACACTATATCTTCAGCACGTTTCGATTTTAAGGGATAAGCCCAGGCATATTTAGATAAAATATCAATGCAGATTAAAATGTAACGAAACCCATCATTAAATTTCTATAAGGAAGTTAAATCTACTAAATCCGTTTGTCATTGTTGATCGATGGAGTACACAATCACATGATTAGTCTTAAATGTTCTGCGTACGGTTTTGTGAAGCATGTATGTGTCAACTCTTTCTAACAATGCTTGAATTTTTTTCTTCGACACTTTGCCTTGAGCAGAAGGGTGAAGTCATCTATCTACTCCTGAAAAACTGGCATTCCGATTCGGGTCCAGGTAACTTTCCCCCATGAAAACAGGTAACACATCTCATTCTCACAACGAAAAAAAAAAAGTTACCAGTACCGTTTAAAGTTAAAATTAAAACCATGGAAAGTTTATCGCTACCTGTAAAAATATAAATCCAACTAAAACAATGCATAAACTCACATACATACACACTGAACTGATTACTTCTTTGTTTCACAGTATTTTTAAAAATAAACCGTATCCTTGGAAAGCATACGATTATATATCTAAATTTGAAATCGTTTCCTGCATTTCGACAGCATAGTGGTTAGTAATTCAAACAACTGTGCTGTCGAAATATTTTTTAATCCGCGTTCGAAACTCGCATAAAAGTTTTGTTTTTTCTTTAAAAAATCATTAAAAAAAATAAATAACCCTTTTGACACTAGGGGACGCTAGAGTCGAAAATTGCGTAGAGGAGGAGGAATAGAGGATCCGGCACCATTCGTCATGTAGAAGGGGGACGAGAGGTTGTACGGAGGCTGAGGGACGGTTCCATGGTCCCACTCCTGTCCTAGAACCTCCATTTACTCACTCCTGATCCGCTGAAATGTAATAATGTTTTGAATATCCTGTATTATAAATCCCCTTCATCGTTTCAAATGATATCTCAAAAGTAATAAATTTATTATAAAAATTTTATTTAAACAAAATCATAAAATTTGTTTTATCAGCTTGTCATATTATTTATAAAGAACATAGTCCTACGTTAATAATGAAAAAATTGAAATCCTTTGCAATGTATACGAAAGATTTAGAAGTATGTTCTTTAAATATCCAAATATTATTACATTGACTAAATGTCCTCGAAATTTGAGGAAATCCTCAAATTTGGGAATTTTAGATCACGCAGTTTCCATAGTTTTTGATTTAAAACAATTATAATATTTTAAGAATGGGAAAAATTCGCGAGACAAAATAATATATAAAGCTTATAAATTGTAAAGCTATGGAAGTCTCATTTTAAAATCGCTATAAAATTTAGTCATCCCAAAATATACAGAAGTTTATAAATGATACGTTTAACTGTAAAGAGGAGGAGGGAGGGGGGATTTTTTAATAAATATATGAGAATGAAAATTATTAATTATCCAGTACAGGTACTTATTTAGTCTTAATATGTAATATTATAAAACAAAAAGTACTAAATTTTGTTTCTAAAAAATATTTTTAATAATATACTCCAATTTTACACTTATATTTTGATTCAAATTCATATGTTTTTACTTTCTTCTATCTTTACAAGAAGAAAGTATTGGATTCATAAAAATTTTCGACTTCCGGTTTTCGACGGATTTATACGTTTTAAAAGGTCCTGAACACGATTTGACTGTTTTTAGAAAATGTCTGTCTGTGACTGTGTCTGTCTTTATGTGTCAAAAATTTTGTGGGTGCTCTATCTCAAGAACTAATGCACGAAATTTAATAAAACTTTATATTCAGTTAGTCTATGATATAAATTGGTGGTGATTAGTTTTTGGGGAAATTCACCCAATAGGTGGCGCTGCTATGCTGCATTTTCCCCGATTTTTGCAATAGCAATATCTCAAGAACTAATGCACTTATTTTCATAAAACTTCAGATTAAGTTAGACCTTGACATAAATAGACTCTGATTACGTTTTGGTGTATATATCTCAACAAGTGGCGCTGTTATTCTATTTTTTTCTCGATTTTTACGATAGCTATATCTTAAAATTTATCATCTAATTTTCGATACTAAGAACTAATGCACGGAATTTCATCAAACTTCCGATTCTGACTTTCGACTGATTAGACCTTGACATAAATAGATGTTGACTATGTTTTGGTGTAAATAGCCCAACAGGTAGCGCTGCTGTGCTACTTTTTTTAAATTATTATCACGATAACTATATATCAAGAATTAATGCACAGAATTTCATCAAACTTCAGATTCAATTACACGTTGGCATAAGTTGTTGTTGATTAGATTTTGGTGTAAATTTCCCAACAGCTGGTAGGCTGCGTTTTTCATTATTTACGCGATTTTAGCGATAGTCATATCTCCAGAACTAATGCACGTAATTTAATAAAACTTTAGATTCAGTTAGAACTTGATATAAATGATTCTTTTACCTGTGTGAGATAGAAGAAAGTTTTGTGATTGACAAATCCAACTAGTTTATTTTTTCAGTAAGTATGAAACAAGCAAGACAAATAAACAAGGGATGAAACATCCTTTTTATTTCTTGATAACATTATTCTAAATAGTTAGTTTAAACAAATTAGGTAATATAATTTTCAGGTAGGGTAAGTGGAAATTTTATAAGAACTTATGAAAATTTGAAGATGATATTGAAATAAATACAGATTAGAAAAGGGAACAAATAAATGTAGACATTTCTGACAACTATCTTCTGGTAGATAAGTGAAAAGGCAATTCAATGTAATATATCTAATAAGGTTGTTTCAGAAAATAAACTATTTAAATTATTGGATATTTAAAATGAAATTTTTATTACCTAAGCAAATAAAATAGCTCATCTGCCATTTCAACTTCTTGTAGATCAAAATGTTTATGCAAGTGTTTTAACAAATACAAAGAATATGTAGAAAAGTCTGATATACTCTTGATGAATAAGTCTTTAGCCTGACCAACTTCAATTTCAGCAACATTCTCAAATAAATATTCCATAAGATCTTTTAAAAGATAAAAACTAATTCGATCTTCACGTCTCATTTTCAACGATAATGTTACAAGCCAGGAGCTAAGAGAAAAAAAATTCTTTAGGTATAATAATTAATGAACTGAAACGTAAAACTGATTTATAGAACTTTAATTTAAAAAATGAATATGCATAATTAATATATTTTTTTAAAGTATATTAAATGCATTCAGTAATCAGAATAGAATGTTATAACAAAGTATAGTTGAACACCAAAAATCTGTCAAAGTTAGAAATGCACACAGCTTCTTAAGTAGAGTTGCAAAGACTAGAATAAACTCGGTTTAAACCTGGGAATAAACCGGGTTTTTTTGGGAATAAACCAGGTCTTTTGGGAATGAACCTGGGAATAAACCGGGTCTATTGGAAATAAACCTGGGAATAAACCCGTTCTTTGCAACTCTATTCTTAAGTGTAAACTCTAAACAGCAAAAATATATTTACAGTGAATAACAGCCTAAAGCGCTGCATTGAAATAAGTCCGAAAATTGAGTTTTGCAGCCAATTTTAATAAACTAGGGGGCTTAGCCCCCTACTCGCTAGCGCTCGCCAACCCCCCGTGAATTGCGAAGCAATTCACATTGAAACCGCCAGGTTCGCTTCGCTCGCTCGCCCCTTTTTATTTTTCAGCAATTCTTCCGGAATAAGTTCCACCATAAAACATTTGAACATGTAAAATTGACAATTTTTTTTAAATGTAAAAAAGTAATTCTCCGTTGAAAACAGAACTAAAAATGCATTTAGTTGGCGCTACCAATGGGCATATGAATCATTTAAATACTATGAAAAAAGGATTTTGGAAACATAATTAGTTTAAAACTTATTGCATGACAATTTTTGTTTAATGTAAAAAAGTAATTCTCCGTTGAAAACATAACTAAAAATGCATTTAGTTGGCGCTACCAATGGGCATATAAATCATTTAAATACTATGAAAAAAGGATCTTGGAAACATAATTATTTTAAAATTGTTGCACCTTTAATATTGTACAGCACGGCTTAAATTCATTAGAAGAAAAAAAAACTACGTGATAAGAAAATAGTTTATATATAAGGTGTGTGTCCACCGAAATAAAGCCACTGTGATTGTGTGTCGTAACTGAACATGAAACAAACCAATAAGAACGAAACAAATATACAATTAAGAAAGTCTATATACAAATATATATATACAAGGAGTAACTCACTTCCTGCCCCAATTCGGCAGAAAAAAATGAATGTTTTTAAAAAAAGAGGGGGAAAAAGTGTCCCGCCGAAATAAAGCCACTACTGCTAATAGTCGATATATTCGCCATGCTTATATATAACTTGGAATATACGATGTGACATACTATTTACAGTTCCTTGGAGGACAGTAGCATCAATATTATCCCAGGCTTCAATGATGGCGGCCTTCAATTTTGTCACAGACTGAAACTGTTTACCATTCGCATATACAGCCCTACTGAGGATACCCCACACATTTTCTTGGGGATTAAGATCAGTGGAAAGGGTAGGCCATTCCATGACATGCACCCCATTATCCAAAAACCATTGCTAGGAGGATTTTGCAACGTAAATGAGGTCGTTTTCTTGCTGGAAAATGCAACTTAGGCCACCGATTCTCTCTGCAAATGGTAGTAAATGGGTTTGTAGCATTTCTTGGTAATCGGTAGCCTTCATGCGGCATAGCCGAAGCCTCCCCACACCATTAATGAGCCTCCATCTTGCTGTCTTTTGGAGAAAATTTCCTCCTTATTCCTCATGTCATGCCAATAGAAGGCAAGACCGTCTGGGCCATCCAAATTAATTTTTTTCTCATCTGAGAATATAACACGATACCACTGGTCCTTCCAGGTTTGATGATATTTAGCCCAATCGTATCTTCTTCGCTTGCGGATAGCTTTCAACATGAGCTGCTGTTTCCTTTTTTTATATCGCAAGTTGCTTGTACGTTTTAGAATCCGTGACAGGGCTGATTGTGTCACAGGGATGTTATCCTCTTTGGCGAATTGTCTTAGAGAAATACCACCTCGTGAAAGACGACGCACAACATATCTTTCCTGCCTGGAAGTCATTTTTATGCATATACACCTCCTTTTTTTATACCCGTACCCCCGTACGCATTGCCCTGATTCACAAAATTGTCTAATACGGTTTTAGATCTTTTGATTAGCTTAGCTATTTGTTTACGAGAAAGACCTTGTTCCTTAAACGCTGTTTTTTGGCCTTTCTTGAACTCTGATAGCTGGGTTCTCTTTCCTATTGCAATACTGCAGGAGAAATAGAAAATACGACCTTCTGAAGTCTGCACAAAATTCGACTGGCATAGAACAGGTATTAGACAACTTCCTGACGTCATAAACCTGTTGACCTTAGCAGCTTGAATGTTGAGTCTTCCCATAAACACTGATAGGGGTAGTGACTTTATTTCAGCGGGACACTTTTCCCCCCTCTTTTTTTACATTTTCATTTTTTTCATGCCAATGTGGGGCAGGGAGTGAGTTACTCCTTGTAAATATGTATTTGTATATAGATATTCTTAATGTATATGTTTCATTCTCATTGGTTTGTTTCGTGTCCAGTTACAGCACACAATCACAGTGGCTTTATTTCGGTGGGGGCCTTATCAATATCATCAATCATTGTTTAAATTTCGTTCGACATTTTACTGTTCTAATTGATTATAGATTTTTACAAAAAAAAAATTATTTTTTACTTCAATTTACAGCAACAGATGGCGGTAGGCGCAATCTAGACAGTTGATATTTTTTTTCCGATTTTTGAGTGAGTCAAATTCGTAAATGAATTCTAAATAAGAGTTGAGAATTCATTTGAAATTAACGATATTACTCATAATTAAAATGAGGAATCATCTCAGACGCTTTGGATTACGTACATGTTATTTTATTTTTAATAATTGCTAGTTTCAGTTTCATTCTATGGTTTCACTGCTCTCACATTAACCGCCATATTGGAGGCGGAGCTGATCTAACACAATCTAGTCTGTTCATTGGTCTGAGCTCTGGAAACTACGGCTGTTGCCAAACCATAAGCTACAAATTCAGCCCTATTTCCGCGCCACGTAAGAGAAATATATATATATATATAGATGTACGTCATAAACTACTGCTAGAGCCACTTTTTGAAGTAATTTAAGTGGTTTCAAGAGCCCCCAACATGTAAATTCAATAATCTGTATAATAATTTTATATGCTTGTTTGCTGTCTGTAAACAAGATTGCGCGGAGTAGTTAGAATTACTGTTAGAAGAATATTTGAGAAATTTTGCAAGGGGTTTCCTCAGGACACCTAAATGAAAATCTCAAAGGCCTATTGTCGAAATTTTATTTAATTAAAATTGCGGATTTTGGGTTGCCAATGAATTTATCTAACTTTTGTTCTATCCAGATGTCTGGGCAGCTATGTTAATTTTTTTTCTTACATAAATCATTGAAAAATAAAACGAACTAGCGATTTTTTAAGCCCTTAAATAATTTTCCTGAAAACTTATTAATTCTAACAGAAATTTAGTAACGGGCCTAATTTGTCATTATTTTAATTTGTTAAACATTTCAGCGTAATCAAATATCGATCATAATCCGTCTTGTAACCGAATTCCATTTTGAGTCTCTCTAAATTAACGATAAATAGAAATAACATAGAAAAGATGCTGCAGAGCACTGTTTCAATTTCATTATGTTTGAAGTGTTTTAACATCATTAAAATGCGCGTCAATCGACTTTTTCCCCCCGATCATGATGTAATGAAATTCTTTTGTGCATCCATGTAAACAAACTGTAAATGCTACTTATTCTATACTCCTGCTAAAGTACTTTGTAGTCCATCTCAAGTGTATTGGGAAATCACACTGTAATCACCCAATAAAGAAAACAGAACGCATGGAAAATACGCTAATTAAATTTAATAACTGTGAATAACTTAGAAATGTAATACCAATTCTTTGAACTCTGAAAGTGAAAGTGCTAATGGCCCTTTGCATCATTTTTATGACGAACAGCGTAGTTTCCAATAAATGACCTGTTTTTCCCCCAAAAAGCAAAAGAACTGATCATTACACATGCAGTAAGAAACTTTCTTTTTAGACTCTAAAACTTATTCAGACCGTAAAGGTCGCATAATGATATAATGCTAAAGTTAAGAGGGGCAGATGGTAAGACTCCTCAGATTGCTGTAAAACCTTTTTCACAATTATAATTAAACTTAAATCATAGTAAAATGGATATAATTATTTTGTTATAAAACTAATAACTCCTTTTCTCAAATACAAGCATCGTTTTTCTCAACACCAGCAGCTCTCTGGATTATAATGTGTTTGCATCCCATGGAATAAATTTTATGGATACACAAATCAAATTACGGACACCTGCACATCTTCAAAGAAGAATAAGGTAAGAGAAAAAATTCCTTACATCTGTTTTTTTTAAACATATTACCATTTTTAACACTTTCCAACCTAGTTGAAAAGTGTTTATGACTTCTGTTTGTCTGCCGTCTGGCCGTGCTCTAACTCGCGTAAATATGCTTCGATTGTCCTGAAATTTTTGTATGTTATTGTCGTTTACTATAGCATGTTCCCTATTTCAACAGAAGTGTGTAGCACTTATAGTTTTTTTACAGGGACAGTCAAAAGTATTCCGTTACATTACAGTCAATGGGGAGTAATCGGTTCAAGTGCATGTTGATGACGCTAAGTCATTTAAAACATAATGAAATTGATATATAATTATGAAGTGAATTAGAACATGCTTTTTGTAGAATATGGGGTGCAAAGCATTTATTATTCATTTACAAGGTCAAACAAAAGAATTATTTTACACATCGTTATATGGGGAAAAATCGTCTGCAGTGTAATTTAGTGATATTTCAAACATAATGAAAATTATATGCATTACTGAGGTGCACTATAAATTGCTCTCTTGAAAGTGTGGTGTGCATTCTGTTTATTTACAGGCATAGGCGTAACGAGCTTATTACGCGGGGGGGTGCCCAGATTTTTATTTGAAACAGATAACGGAACTGAAAACAGACACATACATACATGTGTGTGTGTGTGTGTGTGTGTGTGTGTGTATACATGAATGCACAAACCTGCAGTATAATAATTATGAACACAATAACAATAATGCAACAATAAATGTCACAATAAATAAAAAAGTAGTATAGTAAGGTCTTATAGTAAGGTCTTATGGTAAAACCTCACCGTAATAAAGGTATTGCTGCTAGTGTTTCTTAACCAGGTACCACATCGGATAGGCATACCATTGGTGGTTTAAGTTACAACTATTTAATGGGGATGCACAACCTGTGGCCCACGGGCCAAAAGCCGCCCGCGATGGGTTAACTGGTGGCCCACGGAGACCCTAATTGTCATCATCTCCAGAAATTGTAAAGTTCGGCAATTAATGGCGAAAAAAATTACAAATTTTGTCCATAGGTTGCAGGAATACATCATGAATTTCGAAGATCGGGCGCATAAAGATCATGAATTTCGACGATCGGGCGCGTAAAAATCGAGAATTTAGCCAATCGGACCCACAAAAATCGTTAACTTTGCCGATCGGACGCGTAAAAATCGCGAATTTAGCCGATCGAACCTGCAAAAATCTTGACTTTTTCCAATCTGTCGCACGAAAATCGTGAACTTTGTCGATCGAGCGCACAAAAATTGGGAATTTCGCCGATCGGCACGTAAAAATCCGGAATTTCGCTGATCGGGCGTGGAAAAATTGGGAGATTTTCGATCGGGCGCGAAAAATTGCGAAATTTGTCGATCGGCCGCATAAAAATCGCGAATTTAATCGATCATGCGTGTAAAAAAACGCGAATTTTGCCGATCGAGCGTGCAAAAATCCGTAATTTTGCCAATCAGGCACGCAAAAATCGAGAATTTTGCCGACGGGGGGAGAAAAATCGGGAATTTCTCATATCGAGCGAATAAAATTCGCGATTTTCGACGATCGGGCGCATAAAAGTCTCGAATTTAGCCAATCGGGCGCGTAAGAATCTCGAATTTAGCCGATTGGGCGCGTAAAAATCTCGAATTTAGCGGATCGGGTATTTAAAAATCTCGATCTTAGCCTATCAGGCGCGTAAAAATCATGAATTTAGCCGATCGGGCACGTATAAATCTCGAATTTAGCCGATCGGGCGCGAAAAAATCGATAATTTAGCCAATGGGGCGCACAAAAATGGTGAATTTTGCCGATCGAGCGAGTAAAAATCGCGAATTTAGCCGATCGAGCCAGCAAAAATCTTGAATATTTAATATCGGTTGCACGAAAATCGGGAAATTTGCCGATCGGGCACGGAAAAACCGCAAATTTAGTCGATCGAGCGCATAAAAATTGGGAATTGTGCTAATTGGGTGTGCAAAAATCGGGAATTTCGCCGATCAGACGCGTAAAAATCGCAAATTTAGCCGATCGGCTGCGGAAAAACCTTGCATTCAGCCGATCGGGCGCGGAAAAATCATGAATTTCGCCGATCGGGCGCATAAAAATTCGTGAATTTTGCCTATCAAGCACGTAAAAATCGCGAATTTCATCGAACGGGTCGGATGGTGGCCCTCAACAAGCCAGTCATTTTTGTGAGTGGCCCTTTTCTTATAAAGGTTGTGCACCCCTATATATTTAAGCATCAGCGGTAAGTAAAAAATGTATATAAAAATTTTGCACCGGGTGTCCAATAGAATTATTGCATCTCTGTTCATATTATGAAATTGATAAAGTATTACTATTTTGTTGCGAAAGGAATCAACGTTATGACATGTAATGATAGTAAATGAACTGAATAATTTAGTAACTGATATAAAACAAATTAATCATTTATTCTGTACTGATCAAACAACATACACGTATTTTGATAATATAACATACATGTAATGGATTTTCTTAAATTTCATTAATTTCAATAATAATAATGAAAGGAAACATTTGAATTTCGCTGAAGGAAAAATATATTATGATTGAAACTATATATAAAAAAAATGTTTCATTATAATTAAACCGCTTAAATTAGTACCGATAAAAGTTAGAGCACATTTCTATACAATAAAAATATGGAAAAATGCAATACAATATACAACCTACTATAGAATATATAAATAATTAGAAAATTAAATTAAAAATCGAGTTATCCATATTTTATCCCATGACATGCTAATGAATTTTTACAGTAAAAAATAAAAAACAATCTACCCTATATATATAAAATCCTAATGAAACGAATTTGTGAAACGATTTTATGAAACGACTGATTAAACGACTGATTGTGTTTCAGGGCTATTTTTAATAAAATATTAAACGCTTGATGGTGAAATTAATACCAATTGTCCATAAAAATCCGCGGATGTCAAAACTGGTAATATAATTTTGAAATTGGAATTAGTTTTCGAGATATTAATTTTTTTCTAATTTTAATAACATTTCTGTAATGATGGCAACTAATTACTCAGTTTTTTTGTGACAAAAAAGGGGAAAAAATTGAAAAGGATCCCGACAGGGATTATTGATTTTTTTTATTCGTCATTTTCAAATTGAAAATGAATTTATCTTTTACTAGGGGGCCTACCCCCTGCGAGCTACGTTCGCCAACCTCCGCTCAGACTTCGAGGCCTCTAAAAACATGACAGCGTGCTTTATTTTAAAAATATTGGTAAATCTGTAATTGGGTTGCCATGCTTTTAACATTTTAATGGGACATTTTTCGATTATCATGGCCTCATACACAGCTGTTGCGACGACTGTTTTCGGGATTGATAAGTAAAATCAATTACTACTTGAAAACCAGCTTGTATAAAATGGTTAGGTTTAAATTGTGACTACCTCTCGGACTTTTATAACAACAATCTCTATTCTATTCTTCCTTTGCGTTTAAGGATGAGAAAAATTCCATCTGCTTGTGAATAACATTAAGAACTACGGTATTGAAAAGTACTATGTTATAGACATTTTCAGTAACAGGTTTTAATTTTCTCTCTATTTTAGTGCACCATCATGCATATTTTCATGTTATTTTAAATATGTAAATTATTTTTTTAAATTAATATGTATATACGAATTTTCTAATAATTATTTATCATACAAAATTAATTAAATATTTTGTGCATGCATGCCTTCATTTATTCGGCATCAATTGATGAGATATTTAAACAAATTTGCTATCCGCGGTAATTTTACACCATGTTCTGTCACTTTAATATTGTCCATAAGAAAATCGGGTACTTTTCCATTATAGGATCCTTTGCTTTTAGGTTTGGCGTAATTCGAGCTTCAAAAAGGGATAGATTCGTTAATATAGATAGATTTGTTGCCAAAAGTTATGAAAATAAACCCAATGAACTTTTGGTGTTTTTCTATTATAGGGGTCTTGACGCTTTTTTAAAAAGCTTGGCGGAAAAAACCAAGCAGGATATTTTATTCTTCCGTTCAGTTGGGCAATTATTATTTTATATATTAGTTTCAAATATCCGAATTAATGATTTTATAATTTCGTTTAGTTAAATTTTACAAAAAAGTAACAAAATGATATCAATAAATAATAATTACTATTAATTCCTTTTCCTCCCTTTCTTTTGCGTTTACCTAAATGACGTCATTTGGACGAATTTATTCAAAATATTTTCAGTTTATAAATTAAATTAAATGCTGACAGACGACTGAATCCTGACGATAGAAATGTGATTTTGTTTTCACATTTTCCTGAAAAACATAATTTAATCACAATCTTATCTTCATTATCGATTGAAATAAAAGATAAATTCAATTTCAATTTGAAAATGACGAATAAAAATAAATCAATAATCCCTATCGGGATCCTTTTCAATTTTTTTCCCTTTTTTGTCACCAAAAAAAACTGAGTAATTAGTTGCCATCATTACAGAAATGTCATTAAAATTAGAAAAAAATTAATATCTCGAAAACTAATTCCAATTTCAAAATTCTATTACCAGTTTTGACATCCGCGGATTTTTATGAACAATTGGTATTAATTTCACCATCAAGCGTTTAATATTTTATTAAAAATAGCCTTGAAACATAATCAGTCGTTTAATCAGTCGTTTCATAAAATCGTTTCATAAATTCGTTTCATAAAATCGTTTCACAAATTCGTTTCATTAGGATTTTATATATATAGGGTAGATTTCAAATATCCGAATTAATGATTTTATAATTTCGTTTAGTTAAATTTTACAAAAAAATAACAAAATGATATCAATAAATAATAATTACTATTAATTCCTTTTCCTCCCTTTCTTTTGCGTTTACCTAAATGACGTCATTTGGACGAATTTATTCAAAATATTTTCAGTTTATAAATTAAATTAAATGCTGACAGACGATTGAATCCTGACGATAGAAATGTGATTTTGTTTTCACATTTTCCTGAAAAACATAATTTAATCACAATCTTATCTTCATTATCGATTGAAATAAAAGATAAATTCAATTTCAATTTGAAAATGACGAATAAAAATAAATCAATAATCCCTATCGGGATCCTTTTCAATTTTTTTCCCTTTTTTGTCACAAAAAAAACTGAGTAATTAGTTGCCATCATTACAGAAATGTCATTAAAATTAGAAAAAAATTAATATCTCGAAAACTAATTCCAATTTCAAAATTCTATTACCAGTTTTGACATCCGCGGATTTTTATGAACAATTGGTATTAATTTCACCATCAAGCGTTTAATATTTTATTAAAAATAGCCTTGAAACATAATCAGTCGTTTAATCAGTCGTTTCATAAAATCGTTTCATAAATTCGTTTCATAAAATCGTTTCACAAATTCGTTTCATTAGGATTTTATATATATAGGGTAGATTTCAATTGATAATGAAGACGAGATTGTGATTAAATTATGTTTTTCAGGAAAATTTGAAAAAAAAAAAATCACATTTCTATCGTCAGGATTCAATCGTCTGTCAGCATTTAATTTAATTTATAAACTGGAAATATTTTGAATAAATTCGTCCAAATGACGTCATTTATGTAAACGCAAAAGAAAGGGAGGGATAGTAATTAATATTATTGATATCATTTTGTTATTTTTTTTATAAAATTTAATTAAACGAATTTATAAAATCACTAATTCGGATATTTGAAACGAATATATAAAATAATAATTGCCCAACTGAACGGAAGGAGAATAAAATATCCTGCTTGGTTTTCTTTCCAATTTTAATGAGAATATGACATCAATCACAGATTTTTATTGGAGACTGTTTTTACATTTTTTAAATGGAGAATGTTTTTAGTAAAATTTTTTAACCATGCTTTTTTAAATAATGTCTGAAAGAAAAATTGGTAAAATGTACACATTGGCAACATACTTTCTGTCAACCTATTCACTTTGTCATTTCGTATACAGAAGCATTTTTTCAATATTTATACAATTTGTTTAGCGTAAAATGTCATTTATCCTATTTTATATATAATCAGAAGTAATTTGTATAGAAAAAACAATAATAATATACGTATAATTAAAATACGCATATAAACAAAAAAAATCGTCGAATTTGTTTTCATGGCTGTTTATGTCATTTGGCACCAAATCTCACTTTCTGATGCCCGAATTGCGCCAAGCTTTTTAAAAAAGCGTCAAGACCCCTGTAATAGAAAAGCACCAAAAGTTCATAGCTCGAATTACGCCAAACCTAAAAGCAAAGGATCCTATACTGGAAAAGTACCCGATTTTCTTATGGACAATATTCAACTGACATAACGTGGTGTAAAATTATCGCGGATAGCAAATTTGTTTAAATATCTCATCAATTGATGCCGAATAAATGCAGCCATGCATGCACAAAATATTTAATTAATTTTGTATGATAAATAATTGTTAGAAAATTCGTATATACATATTAATTAAAATAAATAATTTACATATTTAAAATAACATGAAAATATGCATGATGGTGCACTAAAATAGAGAGAAAATTAAAACCTGTTACTGAAAATGTCTATAACATAGTACTTTTCAATACCGTGGTTCTTAATGTTATTCACAAGCAGATGAAATTTTTCTCATCCTTAAACGCAAAGGAAGAATAGAATACAGATCGTTGTTATAAAAGTACGAGAGGTAGCCACAATTTAAACCTAACCATTTTATACAAGCTGGTTTTCAAGTTGTAATTGATTTTACTTATCAATCCCAAAAACAGTCGTCAGTTGTCGCAACAGCCGTGTATGAGGCCATGATAATCAAAAAATGCCCCATTAAAACGTTAAAAGCATGGCAACCCAATTACAGATTTACTAACATTTTTAAAACAAAGCACGCTGTCATGTTTTTAAAGGCCTCGAAGTCTGAGCGGGGGTTGGCGAGCGTAGCTCGCAGGGGGTAGGCCCCCTAGTACAATATATAATTTATATGATTTGGCATGGGATAACCCTATTTATTAAAAAAAAAGGTGCTTATTACATTCTACAAAGTAAATATATGAAATTCAAAGTTTTATATTACTATCCAAACAAAAACATGCAATTTTTGCAAGAAAATAAGGAAGATGTAAATTAATTAAGTGAAGTGAGTTCTTAGCATGTTCATTAAGATTTTCACATAAAAACAGTGGAACTGTGGAACATTATTTTCTGCTTCCTGATTTGTTTGGTTAAGAGTGTCAACAATAACCCAGATTAAAAAATATACAAGGGGAAGTTATGAAAAAATAAATAAAATCAAAATTTTTATTGGTTATTTTTTATAATCCAGAAACATTCGGGGGTGTCCATTACTGGAAGGGCGTTCATTACTTGGCACATCTACCCTACATAAATTTTAAATACGGCATACGGCTAAAATTCGTTTTTAGCACTTTCCAACCTAGTTGAAAAGTGCTTATGACTTCGGTTTGTCTGCCGTATGGCCGTTCTCTAACTCCCGTAAATATGCTCGGATTGCTCTGCAATTTTTATATGTTATTGTCTTTATCTATAGCATGTTCCCTATTGCAACGGAAGTGTGTAGCACTGATAGTTTTTTTACAGGGACACTCAAAAGAATTTCGTTACATTGCGGTCTATGGGGAAAAATCATTTGCGGTTTATTTAAATAATGTTTCACTATTGTAAACGCATTGAAATTTATATATATCACTAAGGTGCATTAGAAGAAGCTTAATATGGAATAAGGTGTGCATAGCACTTATAGTTACTTTACAGGGACAGTCAAAAGAATTCCGTTACATTACATCTATAGAGAAAACTCGTCTGCGGTTTATTTAAATAATGTTTCACTATTCTAAACGCATTGAAATTTATATATATTACTAAGGTGCATTACAAGAGGCTTACTACAGAATAGTGTGTGTATAGCAGTCATCGTTCATTTACAGGGACACACAAAAGAATTCTCTACTGTCTGTTAACAATAATTGCTGGAAGTGCGTTTTAAGTTACTGAACGCGATTGTAATTTTAACTCGCTTTTTGTCTATTATGTGATGTGTATAAATTCTGTAGATCCTACACAGGGCAGCACAAAAGTTCGCGAACACATTTCCGTTTACAGACAGAAAATCCAGAAGGATAATTTTAAACTGTGCTACGCGTTTCCTAACTAAACTAAAATTTAGCATCCTATGTAGTATATATACAAAACTATAGATCCTATACAGGGCTGAATAAAAGTATTCGGATATTTTTCGAATATTGTATCTGTTGGAAATTCCTGAAATTATGGTTTTAAATATGTTATGCGTTTTCCAAATTGTTTACTTAGACGTTATCTTTTAGCTTATTAAATGGTATGTTTTGTAAAATTATTTTGGAAGCGTTGGAAAGTGCTACATAATCTATGCTTGAAGCATGATTTTTCGTTCTTGTTAAAAATTTAATTTAATTTTTTTTAATTTACATTCGGAAAGGAATTGAATATGTAGATTTTTTTAAATTAATAATGAAACATACTTATAAATAACATATACATATATACAAATTTATCCCAGACCACCTTAACAAAAAATTGTTAAATTAAAAAATTTTAAATTTTTTTTCTCCAGAATTCATAGGCTATTTGTTCATAAATCCAAAACAAATCCAAAGGGGCACTTTCTGACATATTTTTTATTGGAAAATGCATTGACACATTTTTTAATTCTTTTTTGTTCTTAAGTGCATGAAACTTGGCAGGTGGTGTTATTCAGAAATGTTGTAATCGAAAGACGTTTTCCATTGATTGGTAAATGCAGTTTTCAGAAAATACTGTCAAAGTTGGTGTTTTGAACCAAATTTCCGGACGTGACTGCGAGAGATACGGAGAAAAACCTGCCGCCGCATGACCAAGTCACTTGATAAGTATTTTATTTATCAAAAAATGGAAAATGTAAGTCGATTCCAAATCGCTTCAATAGACAGGCCTGCCAATTTTGTGCCTTTACATTTAAAAATAAGTCATAAAATGTGTCAGAAATTTTCGCATTTGTTGAGCAGGGAATTTGACAACAGCTTTAAGAGAGTATAAACTATTCTTACTTCCTTTGGTGACTGTGGCTTCTGAAGATTTGACGCCATGTTGGACAATTATTTTCTGTTTTAAAACATCCTCAATTGTCTTGCACTTTTTTGCAGATTTTTCTAACGTTTATTTTCTCTTTTCAGGCCATCCCATGTTTTTTAAATACACATGATAAAGTGTGAAGTATATTTATAAATTAAATATAATTTTCATTTGTCCTTTTTCGGAATGTTACAAGCACAAGAGAATGAAAAACTAAAACTGAACAGAACATACAATTTTCTCTTATCGAAAACCCTCAAATGATTGGCTATATAATTTACCACTTTGTTGCTCCTTTTTTTCTTTTCTTTTACTTAAAAGATAAAAAAATAATTAAGCATAGCTTCCATATGTAAATGGAAATGCTTCTGTTTTCCGCAAATACTCTCAGTGAAAAAAAAAAAAAAAAGTCTATTGCCAGTGAACATCTAATGCGACTGAAGCCTTGCAAACGTTGTCTGGCGCCTACGTACGGAATATTTGGCATCTTAAAATATTTTACTTTATAAAATATTGCTGAATGAGCACAAATGTAATGCGAAAAATATTAATTATCAGTTATTGTGTCATGATACTTGAGAAATGATGTGTTCTACAAAAGTGATAATATATAAGAAATAAAAATAACATCTATTTTTTTGTAACTTTGCTTTAATTTTTTTAATGAATTTTGATTGTTTAAATTCGATTTAAAAATCCTGCGTGTATGTACGTGAGCGGGGGAGTGCCCGGGCACCCAGGGCACCCCCCCTGGTTACGCGCATGACAGGACACACAAAAGATATTGGTTACAGTACATGTGCGATATTTACAGTCTATGTGTCATAAGTGCGTTTTGAATTTTGGTTTGAATTTTTAACCTTTTTTTTCATAGTACGTGTGTGTTTATGAACTCGGTTGACCCTATACAGGGCTACACAAGAAAATTCGAAAGTACTACAGACTATGGGAGTGAATTGCTTAATGGTAGTTTTTATTTGTGTTTACGCATTTTCCTGCTGAACTATATTTAGTAGACTAATAGAAGTTTGTGGAATATAAATAAATTCACATGAATTTTTTTATATTCCACATATAGTACGTATATGGTATCAGGGCTACGAAAAAAAGATACATTGTCGTTTACGTTCGGTCTTCAGATAATATACAGTGTTGTACAAAAGATTTCGAGTGCATTTCCATCGATTGGCGAAAATTGCTAAATGTGAATAGTCTAGCTAAATTTTATCATACTATATATCCACATATATTGGTCATATACAGGGCTGCACAAAATAATTCGACTACTTTTTTGACACTAGAAGGTAATTTTGAAAACTGTATTTTTCAACGTGTTATGTGGTTTCTAAACTGTTTACTTACATATCTTCTTTCACCTTATTTAACGGTGAAGTTTCGTTACAGTTTTCTGGCTGTGTCGAAAAGTGTTTCATAATCTATGCTTGACGCATGATTTTGCGTTCTTGTTTGAGTAAATGAGAATAGCACGCGCCACCGTCGCATTCAGTAAACTGATGATTTGTAGTTTTTTATGCTATAAATTTCGACTAACTCTTACAAATCTGATTATGAGACTTACTTGTTTAATTTGTCAGATCACAAAATAAAGTAAAAGGTAATCCATAAACAATTAATAAAAATTTAAATTTAAAAAAAACCTTAATTTGAATAAAGGCGAAAACTTTCGAAAATGGCGGTCAAAGTTAATACGGTTTTTATTTAGACAAAAAAGAAAGATCATGCGTCAAGCTTAGATAATGAAACACTTTCCAACACTCCCAGAATACTGCAACGGAACTTCGTTGTTTAAAAACGTGAAACCAGATTGAAGCAATTATACCGTCTATAGCCGGAAAGTTTCTCCAATTCTTTTGTGCATGACCTATAGATCGTGGTATATGCAAAACATAGCGTGCTAAAATTTAGCTTTATTACAAAACGCATAACACAGTCAAAAATTCACCTTCAGCAATTGCCATCCACGGACGGAAATGTACTGGAATAATTTTTTTTACTGCCTTGTATATTATCTACAGATTTCCATACACTCCTCATATTAAGCTAAAATGTAATTCACGAAAAACAAACCGCACAAGACAACTGAAAACGTATTTTCAGAAATTATTATCCATAAACGCCAATGTTTCCGGTTATTTGCGTAACCCTGTATATGAATTTATTTATATTCTTCAAAAACCTCTTAGTTATACTAAATATAGTTCAGCATGGAAAATGCATAACTCAATTAAAAACACTCTTAAGCAATTCACACTCATACACGGCATGCTTATGAATTATTCTGTGTAGTCCTGTACATATGACCTATAGAATTTATACACACAACTTTATTTTCGGTATGAGCCATAAAAGCTGGAGGTGCGTCTTCTAATGTGGTATGCGTTTTTATATTAAGCTAATTTTTTGCATACTACGTGTTGTGCATAAATTCTATAGATCATGTACATAGGTGTTATACAAAATAATTCGTTTTTTTTTTTTTTTTTTTTTTTTTTTTTTTTTTTTTTTTTTTATATGTTCCGTTGCAGAATTCTGGAAGTGTTGGAAAGTGAATCTAGGCTTGACGCATGATTTTTCTTTCTTGTTTAAATTTAGATAAGTTTTTAGAAGAACAGAATTACACAATTAAACCTGAATAATACAATTATAATATATGTTTAAATAACTTCCTCAGACCAGGACATAATAAAATTTTAAAATAAGCAACTTACCATAGAAGAAATGTTCCTAAAATCAATTTAAAAAAAAAACTTTATATATTTTATGTACGGGTTTCAAAAGAGAGAAAAAAAGTGAGTGAGAGAGAGAAGAGAGAAAAAAAAAATCTTGCACCATCCCATGTTATTTTATTACCAAATTGTGGCAGGGATACGAGAGATTCGAAATCGCTGACCAGGTTCAGTGCGTAGCTGAAAAGGTTTTGATGTGTCGTAGTAGAGCGAGGTTCGCGTGATCGTCGGATGGCGGTGATCCACGTGACAAACATCATGGCCGTCTTGGCTGCAGAGTTATTTAGTGACTTACGTAAGTTTAATACGTTTTCCGGTTCGTGGTTATTTGGCATTGCGCAACAGAGTGATTAATATCGGCATGGTTGTTGAACTTGAGATACGAAAGATGCCATCGACTGGGAATTATGTCTACTTTCCAAAAACGACTAGATTTTTTAAAATAGGGGTCATCTACGTATTACAAATTGTATCAATTTTTATTTTTAATATGGTGACACCCACTTTTGACAGTTTATTTGAGGTCCTTGTATTAAAGCAGCCCGGACTGGAATAATAAAATAAGTACTTAGCTCTAAATAAATAAATAAATAAGAGAATTAAAAAAAAAAAAAAAAATCTTCTGCCTGAATTTCAAAGGTGAGTCCAACGAATATTCACTTTAGGATCACTGAGGTTATTTCAGAATTGCATGAAAAAAGTATAAATATTAAGTTTTAAATGCATTTTTCTTTCATATTTTTGGAAGTTGCACTTTATTATTTCGAGATAACTTATTTTATCCTTTAAAACAGTATCGTACTTTCTTAATCATAAACGGCAATACAAGTTAAGAAAATATTTGATCTCACCTAATTTCCTGGTTCTTTGTCTCTATGTAGCTTCGAAATCTTTCAGAAGCATCTTTAAGTAATACAGATTATTTATTGGGGAGATGATACAGTTATGTTAATGACGATCACAGCCGAAAAAAAACCTATATACAAAACGTAAACAAAAAATCCTCTACTAACTTACGATCAAAAACGATTTAAAAATAAATTAGTGATGCCATTGTCTAGGCATCATTTTGTCAGTTTACAATGCATTTTGTGACAATATGCACAGTTCTTTTATTTATCTGAAACATAAATATTAATAGAGAAAACTCTCTGTATAGTTAATTAGAAAATATTTTTAAAATAATAACGTTTCTTTTTTACCATAAACACTGTTCGGCAGGCGCTATTCCATGTTGTATGGCATGCTGCTGGATCAGAGTTAATGCCTCATTCGGTAGTATTTCTAACCAGTTTTTCCAAAAAGAATGAGATTCCTGTCAGAAACAAAGGCAACACGTTCAATCATTTATTTAAAATACCGTATTTTTCGGTGCATATGTAAATCCTATTATTTTAATCCTGAAATTGTGTATTTTGTATGCATTCGATGTATAAGACGATTTCTTAATTCACTCACAAAATAAACGGTATTTTTGGGATCCGTACTACGATTCTGCAAATGTACGTTTCCCAAAATTTTGCGAATCTAACATTGAAGATATTTAGATATTTAAGAAAAAAAAATGCAAAATTAATAGCATGTTAGAATTAAAGTGCTCTTTGTATTGATATTCTTCGCATAAAATAGTTCAAAATACAACAATCTATTCTTTTCCTTTTGTCTTAGCTCATTTCCTGGTTATCCATTTACCTGGTTATTTTATTTGCGTTTTGGCGGTCTATAAATAGGACTTATACATCGGAAAACACGGCATGTCAGAATTCAGAAGTAAAAATTTGACTTTTTTTTAATAATTGTACTCATTTCATAAGTTTTCATCTAAGTCCAATATTAAATTAATATTTTTAGAACAATAATGATAGAAAATAACAATAGTAATTTTTAATTACAGTGCAAAATATGTCGGAAATGATAAATTATGTGTATCATAATAATAAAGAAAAGATCGATTCTTATATTGTAACTCTATCATGACAATGCAAATCGCAATCGTCAGATATCTGATTTTATATTCTGCCTATAAGACGACCTCTGAATTTCCTTTACGTTTTGACGATTTAAAAAGTCGACTTATACATCGAAAAACACAGTATGTCAGAATTCAAAAGTAAAAAATTGGCTTTTTGTAATTAATTTATATAAAATCTATAAATATATCACAAGTAGAACGACACTGTTTAAACTGTATAATACTTCACTGTATTAAATTTCAAGAAAACTCTTTACAAACTTTAAAAACTAATTTGGAAAATATATTCTAACAAATATATCGGCTTCCTTTTCTATATAAATAAGATGTTAATCATTCCAAAATTCAAAATATTCAAAAATAATGGAGAGAGATAGAAAAAAAGGGGTAGCAGAATTACCAAAATGTAATGTGTTTACATGCTTATTTTTTAAGAAAACTAGATATAAAGTCACTATATTAGAGTAGAATAGTTTTAGAAGTCGTGTATGAAAATTGTCAAGGAATTATTGCTTCAGTGCCCAATGCACACTGCAGTATGCAGTACTGCAACAATCAAAGAAAACGTTAAAATTACATATATTCGTTTTAATAATTAAAAGCAATTGATAAAATGAAAATTCCTTGGATTGATCTTATGTGAGAACTAAAGGGTTAAATTGATATATTTTTTTAATTCTATATGGTCCTTAAAGGAGTTTCTTGAGAACTTGATGTGTAAAAATAAATTAAAATCATTGTGAGTTAAAATATTTGTTTTGAAAGTCGGGGATAGGAAAGAGGGCCTCAAGAGTTTAATTGACTAAGAATCTCGACATAGATCAATCCGGCACTGCCCACATAGCATTCTCCACAACCGTCAGATAACTGGGGTTTTCTTGCTTCTGTTTTTTTTCATCCAGAAGAAAAAATAACCCAACAGCAACCATCAAAATCATTTTTTTTTTTCAAGTCCACAGTTCTTTTTCTTATCTTTTCTCAGCGAAGACAGGAACCAAGTTCTTTTTCTTTTTTCCAAAGCAAATCGTACTTTTTCTTTGCATGTAGACAACAAAAGTTTATCCGAACTAGCAGCAAATTTCTTTCACTCTAAACGCTTCTCTTCTATGTACTGACTTAGAAAAAAAACAATTCAAAGAAATCAGATCCCAACTTCTTACTGTCGTTAAATTAAAAGACTTGCTGGCGCAACATTAATTTTAATAACACTACTTTACAGTACACAGAAATATTACAGAATACAAGAAGCGACAGATATTTGTTTCAGCTCATGGGTTTACACTTTTCTTTTTAATTCTCAGTTTGTTTGTTCGATTCTGCGCTAAACTTCACTTTTCACGGCACTCGTGCAAGGCCATCTTGATATAACTCTCTTGGTATCTCTCCATCTTGGTATATTGAGACAGCCCTGCCCTGACTCGTGCCGTCCGATTGTAAGAGAGAAATTCTTCAATCTGCACTGATCAGAGCTTGCAATAAATTACCCAAATAGCCACTCAATGATTTGAATATATATACAGTGAAACCCCGGTTTTACGTTTTTCGACCGATGGAAAATAATGTACAAAGCGGGAAATCGTAAAATCGGGGTTTAAGGAAAACTAACACATTGAAAAGAAAATAAATGAAACAGACACCCACCTTGTTACACTAAAAATAATCTGTTATTTTACCTTGTTTTTTGTTTTTAGACACAATGTCATTTTCAATACTTACACTCAGTTCTTGGTTTACATTCGCAGATAAAAGTTTTTTACAATTTTCAAACTTTCAAGAACTTCTTTCTATGAAGGCACACTATCTGTTGGTTCGTCGTCTTCATCATCTCCACTGTCATAACATGGAATGAAATCAGAAATGGCGCGCCTGTTTCTAACAAGCAAAATTCGAGAATTTTTTTTTTTCTCCTCTCGGTAGAAAAACGTACGATGCGGGAAATTTTCAAAATGGATGACGCAGAATCCGGGATTTTTTAATATTATCAGTATAGGTTATTTGTTCGGACCAGTGAAAAATGACGTACAAAGCGGGAAAACGTACGAAGCGGGTATCGTAAAATCGAGGTTCCACTGTAGTAGATGAATTTCAAGTATTTCAATGAGTTCATAAGAAAGGTTATGCAGCTTGGAGGCTTTTCAAATAGGTTGAGAGATCTGAAACTCCTGGTCTCAAGTACTAAGCATTTATTGTGCAATAAAGGTCTGTTTATAGTCAGATCACACGATGCGAGATATAAAATTTATATCCATTTGGTAAGGTTTACAGTCTCTTGAGAATATTTACGCATGTACATCTAAAGAATGGTTTTCAGTTTCATTTTGGAGGAGGTAATATTTAACAGTCATCTTGTATATAACTTATTCTCATACAATTAGTGAGTCAGACATAAATCTTTTTAATATCAATGGAATGAAATGTGTGTGTGTGTGTTTGCGATGGACAGGGGAATCTTCTTGTTTCATGTTGAAGACGCATTGTCGCTTTTTTAAAAGCTATTACTGTATATGGCTATAAATATTTTTATTTTTGAATAAGACATTGTCATTCTTTCACTCTCATGTTTTTCGTAAAAAAAAAAAAAAAAGTGTTAAATTGCTGGATGCGTCTTCTACAGCGGAAAATAGGTTATACAATCTATAAATTGTAATTCTGGTTTCTTATACGAAAACTGTTCGTCTTGATGGCTACTATACCTTTTACTTTGTCGAAATAGTGTACAAACATAGGCGTGCGTAGGATTTTTGTTGGGGATGAAAAATAATAGGTACATTCTCTTAGTATTTTTTTAATCTTCTATTTAGGGCAGAGTTGCGGTCTTCTCCTTCCCCTCCCCCTCCACTGCGTACGCCCATGTGTACAAACACTCTGTTTGTCCAATTGTCATTATTATAACAAACATTATGTTAATATAAACTTTGAACAAAAATACACTTTTTTAAGAATATTCAATACAAACGAGTGCAATTATAAGTAAATTATTTTAAATAAAACTTAAAAACCTACGTCTTCCTTTAAAACTCTTTTTTCATAACTCAATCTAATGAATGTTATATGACAATAAAGGTGCAGCATAAATTCTGCAGTTTTCGTAGTACCAAGGTGAAGACATAAATTTAATTGTCCTGTCGTAAAAGATCTTCTAGGTCCTTTTTTCAAAGTCCACAGAACATTTCGATTGACACAAGGCAAAAACTGCAATAAAATATATATAAAAAAAAAAAACATTTCTCTTTAAATGTTAATAATATGTCAAACATATAACTGTTATTCAAAATATACAATTAAATACAGTTTACTTATTCAAAAAAGAGACACACAACTTTAATGCAAACTTTTATAAGACGATTACAGTTTGTTAAATTATTTTGAAATCTTATTTATAAAAATTATTTCTGAAATTTTGCAGCACTAAATAGCAAATTTTAAGCAACTGCATTCATCAAATGTCCTTCCGACCTGTACCGGGAGGAAAAGGTAGCTTTCCTATATCTTCGTTTTATAATTTTAGCTAATGTTACTCTAAAGCAGCAAGTTAAAATGCAAAGAATCTAATTACAAAAGATTCGTTAATACTGAATATGAATAAGAAATTCAACAAATTAGTCAACTACAGCCAAGATGGCATCCTTTATGGAAACTTATTTTTGGTCACCCAATTTGACGATATTTCGCCAAGTGTCGCCAAGTTTGGCGAGAATTTGACGCTAACGGTTATGAGTATAGTTGTATGCGTATGATTGGTAAAATGATTGCAACAATGAAAGATAATAATTTGCGAGAAATCCCGTTTATTAAAACTCATAAATTAATCCCTGGGTTGTTTTAATATGCTGTCTTGTTTCTAAATGTCAGCCACTCTAGAATTTCAAACTGAAATATCTCAGCATATTTTAAGATAGAGACAAAACAAAAAATGCTCCGGAATCCTTGTATCAAGGCCTAATACTTAAGCAAAAATAAATTTGAATTTCGAATTTTTTTGTATATATTTTTAGCTTTAAACTTTTTTGTGGCCGCCATTTTGAAACAAGATGGCGGACAAAGCTGACCAACGAATTCGGTCGAGATATTGGTGAACTTAATACACACGCTTTGTTTCATCCAAAACGGTTTATAAATACGAGTGCTATCGTATGAAATAAAACAGATTATATATAAATCAACATTTGAACGGAGAGTGGTTTTGGGGTCTGGGGGTTATGATCGGTGAAAACATGCCGAAATTTTCCGGAATTACTTTCAGGGCCCGATTAACCTCTGAATCTAGGGGAAGCACAGTACCATTTCGGGGCCACCGACAGGAAAAATTACCAGGGAAAATTTTTCTAAATTCTACATTCAATGAAACTCAATTTTAACAAATCAAGTGTAGCAAAATAAACATTATTTTAACTTTTTAACGGTATGTGCTGGCGTAACTCACGTCCAATGAAGGCCAACACATGTTTGACGGCAGAAGAATCGGGCCAGGGAAACATGTCGATGCCGTCCAGTCTATTGTGAGTTCGCCGTGCGATGTGTAGCCGGGCATTGCTCAGCTGGGATAACGTGTCAGAGGCAGTCTGCAGAAATGGCCGAACTTTAAGCAAAATAGCTTGGTTGACACACCGCTCCACTGTCGAACATACCAGCAATGTGCGCAAAAGCTGTCTGAACGTGATGGAATTATTATATGAGAAACATTTCTATAAAGTTCACCGAAAATTATTCCCATAAAATAACAATTCATTTCTGTTTATTATTCAAGACTATTATTTACAAAAGCAAAACTGCAACTTTTTTTTTTATTCAATATTTACAGAACAATTCAATTCTAATATAGCATAAATGACAAATAATTAAATGCACATACAAAAAAAAAAAAACTTTTTTTTTTTATTATTCGCTATACCGCGGAAAACTTTACTTTAGGGTTGCTTAGTAAAATAAAATGAAAAAAAAAATTATTAAATTTTAATTTTAGCGGCAGAGCTGCTCAAACAATTTTTTTGGAAAGCAATAGTTTTCTTTCTTTTTTAAAAGCTATAAAAGAAAAAAAAAACGCTATAGTGAAAAATCTTTAAAAGAAAGATATAAAAACACATTTTAATAAAAAAAGAAGCAAAATTACTTCATTTGAGGTAGCGCAAAGCATTTAAAAAATCCTTAAGTTAACGCAATCAAGTTGTATTCACTCAGTGAATGTTGGCCGGGTCTTTTTTTCTGTTTTGATTCGCTATTACCGAAAAAAACTTGTGTCTAGGGTAGCTAAGTAAAATGCAAAAACAAAATAAATAAAATTTTACTTCTGGTGGTAGCGCAAAAGACCTAAAATTTGGCCTAAAATGAGTTTTTTTCATATTACGAGTTTTTTTATTATTTATGAATAGTCATGTGGTGCGCCAATAAGGTCCCCAGTGCCGACTTCAAATTACGCCCCCTTGAATCTAAGATTTGTAGCCTATTTGAATTACTACATTTAATATGGCTTCGATATGTAGATGATATTTTTATTGTTTGGAGGGGGGGGGGATGTGTTAGTTTATTAGCATTCGTTCAGAAGTTAAATGCTATTGATGATAATATTAAATTTACGTTTGAACTTGAGAGGGATGGGAGATTGCCTTTTTTAGATGTAGAGTTAAAGAGAGAGGGAAATGTGTTGGTTCGTTCTGTTTACAGGAAACCAATAACTAATTTAAATATCATACCTTTTGATGCGTGCACTCCATATTCTTATAAGTTATCTACCTTCAGGTTCCTAATTAACAGAGCATTCAGGGTTTCTTCTGCAGAAAATTTGGGCGGTGAATTAGATAAAATTAGACTTATCGCTATTGACAACGGATATCGCGTGTGTTTCCTCCATGTCTATAAATTAGTTTAATAGAGGGCGTAACAGAGCGCATGAAAACTGTAATGATGAGCGGGAAGGGATCCCGCCAGTTCTGTGATCAGCCTTGAACGTAAGCGCAGCGAACCCACCGCTGCCTGTCATTTCATCTTTATTTTGTAAATAAATTGTTGTGTTTTAACATGAAGTTTCATTAACGAAAATCACTAACGTAATAATACAGTCCACTGAAAATCGCCGGATCATTTATGGTCCGAGGAGCCGTGTGCTCATATTTAATTGAACATTGTTCGAATCAGGACTTTTGGATACAAAAAAGAAGCGTGATACCTACTCACGTAGCTAAAAATGGCAACTACAATTTCTGGAGCTGTGGTGCTAAACAGAAAAGGAGGAAACATTCGAGGACAAATAACAAGAATCGCTAATGCGTTGAAATCAAAAATGAGCGAAAAAGAACTGGAAATCAAGATGAATTCAATACAGAATTTAAAGAAAAAAAAACGATGAGCTGAGAAACGAAGCGTACGCCATAATACCTGAAGATCAGTTGGAAGAATTCTTTAACGGATATTGATGGGCAACGGGAATCTATAGAGGTGAGTCTTCTCGATCTAATAAAACCCTGTAGTTCTAATATTGTTCAAAATGCTACTCACGATAGAATAATATCTAGTGATTCAAATATAAAATTGCCACAAATAACTCTACCACAATTTTCAGGTCGTTATACAGAGTGGATGAATTTTAAGTCACAGTTCACCACTCTAATTGACAATAACGACCAGTTAAATGATTCACAAAAATTGTATTACCTGCAGTCAGCCTTGACAGGCCCAGTGAAACTTCTTCAGAATATCGATGATTCTGATGAGTCTTTATTCGAAGCCTTAAAGAAAAGGTTTGAAAACAAAAGATTGATTGTTAACGGACATGTAGCAGAACTGCTAAATATGAACAAAATAAAAATTGAAAACTCTAAAGAAATCCGTAATTTGGTAGACAATTTACTTAGTCATTTAAGAGCACTTAAGCAATTAGGATTAGAAAAAAATAATTTGTCTGAAGCAATTTTAATGCATTTTGTGTTGCAACGCATTGATGACGAGTCGAGAAAGGCTTTTGAAATGACTTTAAACTGTAACGAATTGCCACAATGGGATGTTTTCATTGATTTTCTACTAAAAAGAATTCAAGCGTTAGAAAATATACAGAGAAATGTCTCAGCTTCAAGGCCCAAAACGGAATTCGTTCATAAACAAAAAAGTTGCAAAATGATCGAATTGTATGTCCCATGTGTAATCAATCTCATTTAATTTTCAAATGTAAAGATTACCAAGATTTATCGGTTCTGGATAGATTAAATTTTGTGCGGAAATTAATGCTTTGTTTTAATTGTTTAAATAAACATGTAGCTTCTCGTTGCCCGAAATTAAATAATAAATGCAAGTCATGTTTTTTGAATCATCATACTACATTATGTGGAGCTAATTTTTCGAAATATAAACAAAATGACAGTAATCAAATTAATCCGTCGAATAAAAGCCAAACTCAATCAGAAAAAAACGAAAGACGCGTAAATTCAGAACTTTCAACTTGTGGAGAAACTAGGTCAACTTCTTTAACACTGAGCTGTCAAAAAAAAAGGCGAAGCGTATTTTCCATCTGGTGTTTTTTATAATGGGTTATTATCGACTGCGATAGTTTATATTAAGGGAAATAATGATTATTTTTTTCCGTTCCTAGCTATTTTAGATTCAGCAAGCACAATTTCGTTAGTTACTTATTCAGCTTTAGAGCTTTTGGGATTGAAAAAATATAATGTAAATTCTTTAATTAGCGGCTTAAATGGATCAACTGTAAAATTAAAAATGGAATAAAAACGGAAATATCTAATAAAAACAAAGATTTTCAGAAATCAGTGAATATGTTTGTCGTTCCCAAAATTACTGATTTAACCCCTTCAAGTCCGATCGAAATTTCTAGTCTCCATTTGCCTGAGAATATAGCATATGCGAACCCGAAATTCTTTGAACCTCATAGAGTTGACATCTTATTAGGAGTAGATATATTTTATGAATTACTATTGTCCGGTCAGATAAAATTACCGGATAGTTCCGTCATTTTACAGAATTCTTGTTTTGGATGGATTGTAGCTGGGACATTGCATGATAAAAATGACAGAGAATTTCAGTGCCATTTATTGCAAAATAAAGAGGAATCGTCATATTTAAGGGCGTTTTGGGAATTGGAGCAGATGGGCATTAAAGATGACCCAAACAGTGTTAAAAACGAGAAAATTGTAGAACAATTTCATGAAACTGTGCGTTTTGAAAATAACAGATATGAAATCAGTCTCCCTTGGACAAGGGATTGGAACCATTTAGAAAATAATTATAAAACCGCCGAAGCGCGACTCACAGGTCTTATAAAAAAAATGAAACGTGATACAAAGTTATACGAACAATATCGCAATATTTTGAATGAGTATTTAGAGATGAACATAATTGAAAGTGTACCTAATTTAGAAAACCCTTCAGATAAACCAGTTTTTTACTTACCGCACCATACAGTATTTAGAGAAGATAGTGTTTATACTAAATGTCGAATAGTTTTTGACGCAAGTTCCCATGAAGCAGGACAATTGTCGCTGAATGACTGTCTTGACGCAGGAACTAATTTAAATCCTAACATTTTTTCATTTATTGATTTTTTTCAGACTTAACAAAATTGC
The DNA here is from genome assembly GCA_963931845.1 of Maratus michaelseni. Classification (NCBI taxonomy): domain Eukaryota; kingdom Metazoa; phylum Arthropoda; class Arachnida; order Araneae; family Salticidae; genus Maratus; species Maratus michaelseni. The sequence goes on along the minus strand of OZ007590.1, from coordinate 7,277,742 downwards.
CTTTCTAGCAGACATAGAGAAGGCTTTCCTACAAATTGCCATAAACGAAAAGGACAGAGATGTTCTTAGATTCCTGTTTATAGATAAGAATCCTGTTGACAGTAACGCATTTAATGTTATAGTCTACAGATTTTTACGCCTAACATTTGGCTTGAACTCAAGCCCATTTTTGCTATCTGCTACAATTAAGCATCATCTTAACAAATTTGAAACGGAATATCCGATAACGTCAGAAGTACTCCACAATTGTATTTATGTGGATGATTTGATAACCGGGACAGACACAGTCGAAGATGCGGTGAACATTTCGGAACAATCTCATAAAATAATGAAGGAAGCTAGCATGAATTTACGGAAGTGGATTTCAAATAACAAACTCTTAATGGAAATATGGGGTAATCGTGGATTTAGTACTATGCCACAACCTTTTGAGGATACTACAATACATAAAGTTTTGGGAATATCGTGGCAACCCAAGCAAGATATACTTTTGATAGATATTGATAATTTGCTCGAATTTTTGCGTAACTCAAAAAATACAAAACGTTTTGTATTACAAGTTGCAGGTAGAATATTTGACCCTCTGGGTCTAATTTCTCCGTACATAATAAGAATAAAATGTTTATTACAAGAACTATGGAGTAGAAAGTTGTCTTGGGATGAAGAATTGCCTTCCGATATTAGAGAGATGTGGGAACAATGGAGTTCCGAACTTCCCCAGTTGAGAAATCTAAAAATTCAAAGGAACATTTTTCAGTTTCCCGATGACTCCAATTATACCCTAACGTTGCATACCTTTGCCGATGCCAGTCCAAAAGCATACGGTGCTTCCTTTTACTTAGAAATTAATTCAATAAGTGAATCGTCTATAAATCTGATTACATCTAAATCCAGAGTGGCACCATTGAAAAAAGTGTCACTTCCGCGACTTGAACTTCTAGCAGCATTAGTTGCTGCACGTTTAACCTGTGAAGTGAAAAAGGTACTAGATCGCAAGGGACCATCTTCTGTGTATTTGTGGACAGATTCGCAAATTGTCTTGTACTGAATCAAAGGCTCCGCTAATAGGTGGAAATCGTTTGTGTCCAATAGAGTACGAGAAATACAAACACTCACCGACCCATCACGATGGTTTCATTGTGCAGGGTCAGAGAATCCTGCAGATTTGCTAACAAGAGGTGTTAAGTGTGACCTTCTCGTTCAGAATTCAAAATGGTGGACTGGACCAGAGTTTTTGAAAGACTTAGATCTGTGTAACAACGACAAGACTTTAGTGATTCCTAACAAGGACATATATATAAACGAACTAAAAAAAAACTGTGATAACCTAGAAAACAGAGACTTTACAACGTTGACACTCTCACCTGAAGTTCCTATGATGGAACATATTTTTCTTTATCTAATAACCTTGTTAAATTAATTCGTATAATTAGTTTTATTTTTAGGTTCATATGTAATTGCTCTCACGCGCGTGAAAAGAAAAGTGGTCCATTAAGTGTGACTGAGGTAAAAGAAGCCGAAATCTTTCTAATAAGGTCAGCGCAAAGGGGTAAGTTTGGTGAAGAAATCGCCTGTCTTAAAAAGGGTAAGCCTATTAAAGGTAAGAGCAGACTTTCATCGCTAAATGTATTTTTGGATGATGATGGTTTAATTAGAGTAGGTGGACGTTTATGCCAAGCAGATATACCGTTTAACGCCAAATTTCCAATAATTTTGCCTGAAAGGCATAAATTAACCGATATTGTATTGAAATATTTTCACTTAAAATATTTGTACTTGGGCCCACAAGCCTTGCTTTTCCAGGTTAGGCAAAAATTCTGGCCACTGAATGGCAGGAATAACTGCCGTAGAATTGTTCATAAATGTATCACTTGTTTCAAAAACAAACCTGTAATTAATTCACAATTAATGGCCGACCTGCCAAGGGAACGTATAACTCCAAATTTTGCCTTTGCCGTAACAGGCATAGATTACTGTGGCCCATTTTTTGTAAAATTTAAACACCAAAGAAAGGGTGTATTAAACAAGGTATATGTTGTGGTATATGTATGTTTATGTACGAAGGCAATACACCTGGACTTTGTGTCAGATTTGACAACTCAGGCCTTTATAGCTAGTTTAAAACGTTTCTTTGGCAGAAGAGGCAAATGTTCGAAAATTATGTCTGACAATGCAAAAACATTCATTGGAGCGGACATTGAATTGAAAAAATTACAAAAATTGATTAGCTCTCCAGATGAGGAATTGTATAATTTTTTAACTCATGAAGGAATCGAGTGGGGAGTTTATTCCCCCAAAATCCCCAAACTTTGGCGGAATATGGGAAGCGGGTGTAAAATCCTTCAAGTTTCATTTGAAACGGGTAATAGGGAATCAAAATTTAACTTTAGAGGAATTCTTGACGATACTAGCCGAAATTGAAGGTGTTTTAAACTCGCGGCCACTCACCCCGTTATCCTCAGAATTTGAAAATTTCGAGACTTTAACCCCTTCTCATTTTCTGATTGGAAGAGCTATCACTTCGATTGCAGAACCACAATTAGATAATATCAATGAGAACAGACTAGGTAAATGGCAGAAAATACAAAAATTTAGTCAGAGAATTTGGAAACTCTGGAAACGAGATTATTTGAATAATCTCCAAGAGAGGAATAAATGGAAATTCAAAAAAGATGATGTACAGAAAGGAACTTTGGTACTGTTGAAGCAGGAAAATTTACCTTCTACCAAATGGTTGGTTGGTAGAATAATTGAGGTTTTTAAAGGAAGAGATAACATAATCAGAATTATAAATTTACGTCTGCCAGACGGACGAATTTTGAAGCGAAATGTCAGAGACGTATGCATTTTACCAGTTGAGTAACAAATTTCCTTTCTTTCTTTAAGTATAACTGTACGGCACAATAATTCAGTATTTAATCTAGTGTGATAGTGCATTTAATGTTGTATTTATTTTGTGTGTAACTTTATAATTTTCCTTTGTGTGATAATTTTTGCAAATTTATATACTGACTTTATATTGAAAGTTTGATTTCAATCGCCGGGGGAGTGTTTCCTCCATGTCTATAAATTAGTTTAATAGAGGGCGCAACAGAGCGCATGAAAACTGTAATGATGAGCGGGAAGAGATCCCGCCAGTTCTGTGATCAGCCTTGGACGTAAGCGCAGCGAACCCACCGCTGCCTGTCATTTCATCTTTATTTTGTAAATAAATTGTTGTGTTTTAACATGAAGTTTTATTAACGAAAATCACTAACGTAATAATACAGTCCACTGAAAATCGCCGGATCAGCGTGAATGTGGTTAATAAATTAATTCAGAACTTTATCACTAAAAGGAACAAAGGTATTGGGGAAAATGAAGCGGATAGTGAAGTTAAGTTGAAGAGAGTGGTTATGAGTTATTATCCGGGTTTCTTTGAGTTTATAAAATTTCCTTTAAAAGCGTTTGGTTTGAGTTTAGTCGAACCTAGCTAAAAGTCGCGAGGGCTCCCCCGAAGTTAAAGACGGTTTTGAGCACGAGAATTGATCCTGTCAATAAGGGTGACCTTTCGGGTGTTTATGTTATTCCATTTATTAGGTAGGGGGTTGTTAGGAATTATTATGTTGGTATGACACAGAGCAAATTCAATGTTAGATGTAAGGAACATATTGCAGATATTAAGTATGGGAGAGGGAATACTGCCTTATCAAGATTAAGTAATAGAGAGAGCATCAACATCCTATTTAATGAAGCTAAATTGATGTATAGTTCCAGTTTTTATTTACAACTTTTTGTGAGGGAATCTATTGAAATTTATTTAAGAAGTTCGAATGCATGTAATGAATGATACGTTGTCATTTAACATTCCGATGATTTGGGTTGAATGGTTGAATAATAGTGGGAAGCGCTCTGTAGATGGAGCTAAGAGCGGTGTTAAAATTAAAAGTATAGAGGGCGTTGTACCTTCTTTCACATAGTGACTGTTCAGACTCTCCGGTTTTTATGTACATTGTGTTTGTGGTTTGTGTATATTCTGATGACGATTTGATGAACAAATCGAAACATGTAAATTTTAAATTTTAACATCTTTAATGTTTATATTGATATGTTGGCGTCTTTTAAACAAAATAAAAAGTGTTTTAGTGTATATGAAAAAATATTAATAAAAAATTTCTAAACTGTAAAGTTATAAGTTAAGTACTAAATTTCCAATTAGTTCCAATTAATTGTTATTTAACAATTGCAGTAAACCTCGTTAGTAAGTCATCTGAATAAAACGTCACTCTGCATATTACGTCATGTTTCAGAAGGTCCGACCATTCTCATACGACTCTAAGATATTGTACTACGCTTATTGCATCGCTATTTTTCAACCACTCCGCTTAAGACGTCCTTTTTAAGAGTGCGATAGGCAAGCTTGGTTGAATTTCTTTGTCAAAGTTATCTCCAAAAACACTTAGTTTTTGTTGTGCCTGACTGTAAGTTGAAGTTTGACAACATTCCAGATGACAGCATTTTTCCTTACGAAGATTGTCTGCCATATCAACGAATTCTCTGAATGCAGCAGTAACTGAAATTGTAGCTAATGTTTTGGAAGCTAAGAACAGGCCTTCAGTAGAATCCGACAGCATTCCTGAAGAAGTAGAATCTCCCAAACCGATTGTTAGAGGGGGGGGGGGGGGAAAGGCCATAGAATACATTTGTGAACTATGGAGCTATTTTTCGTCTTTGAATGACATTACAAATAGCGAATATAATCGGATCTATTTCTTAAGAGAAAAATATTTCAGAAAACTGCCACCAAGCAAATATAGATATTCTATTTTGTAAGCCAGTTTTGTAATGGATACGTATAGAATTGTGCAATTAAATACTACGTAGCATATTTACTTAGTATATTTTAAACATATATAATTAATTAATAAACTGACATACATACATACATTCAATACAATAATCCAACATGGAGTGAAAAATTAGCCAGAGCCAGGAATCGAACCTGGCTCTGGCTAATTTTTCACTCCATGTTGGATTATTGTATTGAATGTATGTATGTATGTCTGTTTATTAATTAATTATATATGTTTAAAATAACGATGACTGCAGACGTTAAATATGTGTGTAATTTAATATATATTCGTAGATCGGTGGAATAGTAAAATCTATACACCGTTGTCCGGTCGTCTTGGCTGTCTGGTAGATGGCTGGTGACCTTCTCTCCAACATGGTTTATTAGTGGGAAATTGCAGACTCAGGGGTCGGCCGGAGTAGTTCAGTGGTTAGAGCAACAGCCCGGAACGCTGTGTACCCAGGTTCGATTCCTGGCTCTAGCTAATTTTTCACTCCATGTTGGATTATTGTATTGAATGTATGTATGTATGTCTGTTTATTAATGAATTATAATGTTTAAAATAACGATGACTGCAGACGTTAAATATGTGTGTAATTCAATTTACTTAGTATACTTTCCTTAATTTGTCATTCATTTTACGAATTCTAATTCTTATTCTACAAATTTATATAATTTATAGTGTAATTTAGTTATATATGTTACGGTAAATGTAATAAACGGTGATTATACATAATCAACACTAAACTTGGTAAATGTGATAAATTATTGAATATTTATCAAATTTACCGCTTAGTTTATAAAATCCCCAACTCGTAATGAGGAATGTAATAAATTCAGATTATTTTGTGGAGTAAAGAGGTCTTAATGCTATAAAATGAATATTTTCAAATATGAAAAAAAAAATCACTGGACGCATGAAACTCGCTGTACAATAATCTCTAGAATGCATGAAATTCATTCAAGCAGCGGTCAGTAATTTATGTATGTACGCTTCGCGTACATTAACCGAAAAAAGCATCGCTGGATGCATGAAACTCGCTGTACAGCAATCACTAGATTGCATTAAATTCATTCAAGCAGCAGTCACTTATTTATGTACACTGTTAAAATTTTGCAGCAAACTGTCCAGTCATTTGACCGTTTTTCTAGAAAACGTTTACATAACCGTAATTTAACTACATTCTGCCTGTATTATTACTCATTTTATGGTCAGAATAAAGTTAAATTTCAGTTATGTAACCGTTTTCTACAAAAACAGTCAAATGACTGGACAGTTTGCTGCAAATTTTTAACAGTGTATGTACGCTTCGCGTACATTAACCGAAAAAAAAAATCACTGACGCATGAAACTCTCTGTATAGCAATCACTAGAATGCATGAAATTCATTCAAGCAGCGGTCAGTAATTTATGTATGTATGTCAATTAGGTTTATTACATTCCCCATTTTGAGTTGGGGATTTTATAAACTAACCAGTAAATTCGATAAATATTCAATAATTTATCACATTTACCAATTTTAGTGAGGATTATGAATAATCACCGGTAATTATATATGATCACGGATTCATCACATTTCACGGGATTCATCACGGGATTCATCACGTAGTACATATATACTTATTATATAAACATTTGGAATTTCATTTTACAAAATATAAACTCCACTTAGTAAGTCATTTTTAAGTGGTTCCGAGATTGACGCACTACCGAGGTTTAACAGTTTTCTTTTTAACAATGATAACCACCAATTTTACAAATGAAGCCACTTTTATAATTGAAAGCTAACTGTATTTTTAGAGAGAGAGGGAATAGGCATGCGCAAGATTTTAAGAAGTTATAAGAAATAAAATATTACAGTTATATAATGTCAGGCAATCTTTACAATAACATATAAAGTATAAAAGCATTAATATATTCTGCAAGATGTCCTACAAGTTTAATTAAATTTGGTTATTTCATTTTAAGACTCACACATTCTAACAAAAATATAGCTGTTTTATATTGGTCGTAATTTCGCAATATAAAAACATCTGTGAAAATTGGCATTTCATTTTTTAAAATTCGTTTTTCAAAACGCAAATTCACAAAGCAGAATATGTTTTGGTCTCTTAAATAAGATATTGTCACAATAATACAGCAACATAATGAATAAATAAAACTGCTAAGTGTGCCATAAGAAAATAATTTTTAATTTATTTATTCTCGCTTTAGATTTTCAATTAATGTATGCTTTAAATTACTGAAGACAGAAAACTGTCAAATTACTTTTACATATTCAACAGCATCACCTATGAAGTACAATCCTTGTTCTTCTGCTAAGGGGTCATCTTCCTTAAAGCTAAGTAATCCAAAATCATTAATTTTGCAAATAATTTGTATAGTAAAATACAAAAAGGTACCTACATATTATCCGGGCCAGTTAGATACAATTGAGCCAACATGTCGCCAATTATACTAATTACAGTAACCTTTATTTTTTGACAACTATTTATTTATTATAGTTTATAGTTTATTTTTTATTATAGATTTATAGTTTATTTTATTATTATTATCATAAGTTTATAGTTTTTTGTTATTTATTTATTATTTTTCATTTATTATATTATATTAATTTATTTTATATTATTTACCCTTTCTAACAATGATATGTATTTAATAATGTTAAATTACTGTTTTGAACATGATTGAGAACGATAAACAAAATTGGCAAATGGCAACCATTTTTGGCGATGCTGTCCGGATATTTCCTGTGCCGGATAATACGTAAGTATGTACAAAAATTATTCTACAAAGAAAGAAAAAGCAATAAAGACCACATAATGATATGGAGAAAGTATGGTGGTCACATAATAAATAAAAGAAAATGCTTGAAAGAGCCAAGCACAAAAAGAGTATTTTAAAACACATGTATGATAACTATATTACTAATTTGTTTAAAACACAAAAATTTACAGAAGCAAAATTTTGTAATTTCTAAACTTTCCTACAGATATATTTTTATTTACAAAGTGTTGTATTACAAATGATTTATTCCAATAAAAAATAAATGTTTACGCACTGCTTTATTTACTAAAAAAATAATATTTTTTGTTTCTTTTAAAATTAACCTCCACAATTGTAAGTTTAAAGGATTTTATTTTATTTTTCCCTTTTTACGTTTTTGCCAGAAACAAATTTTAAATTAACGCATCTACAATAATTAAATCTACCCTATATATATAAAATCCTAATGAAACAAATTTGTGAAACGATTTTATGAAACGAATTTATGAAACGCTTTTATGAAATGACTGATTAAACGACTGATTATGTTTCAGGGCTATTTTTAATAAAATATTAAACGCTTGAGGGTGAAATTAATACCAATTGTCCATAAAAATCCGCGGATGTCAAAACTGGTAATAGAATTTTGAAATTGGATTTAGTTTTCGAGATATTAATTTTTTTCTAATTTTAATGACATTTCTGTAATGATGGCAACTAATTACTCTGTTTTTTTTTTTGGACAAAAAAAGGAAAAAAATGAAAAGGATCCCGATAGGGATTATTGATTTCTTTTTATTTGTCATTTTCAAATTGAAATTGATTTTATCTTTTATTTCAATCAATAATGAAGACAAGATTGTGATTAAATTATGTTTTTCAAGAAAATGTGAAAAAAAAATCACATTTCTATCGTTAGGATTCAATTGTCTCTCAGCATTTAATTTAATTTATAAACTGAAAATATTTTGAATAAATTCGTCCAAATGACGTCATTTATGTAAACGCAAAAGAAAGGAACAAAAAAAAATATTAATACAATTTGTTTAGCGTAAAATGTCATTTATCCTATTTTATATATAATCAGAAGTAATTTGTATAGAAAAACAATAATAATATACGTATAATTAAAATACGCATATAAACAAAAAAATCGTCGAATTTGTTTCCATGGCTGTTTATGTCATTTGGCACCAAATCTCACTTTCTGATGCCCGAATTGCGCCAAGCTTTTTAAAAAAGCGTCAAGACCCCTATAATAGAAAAGCACCAAAAGCTCATTGGGTTTGTTTTCATAACTTTTGGCAACAAATCTATGTATATTAACGAATCTATCCCTTTTCGAAGCTCGAATTACGCCAAACCTAAAAACAAAGGATCCTATACTGGAAAAGTACCCGATTTTCTTATGGACAATATTCAAGTGACATAACAAGGTGTAAAATTATCGCGGATAGCAAATTTGTTTAAATATGTCATCAATTGATGCCGAATAAATGCATCCATGCATGCACAAAATATCTAGGTAATTTTGTATGATAAATAATTATTAGAAAATTTGTATATACATATTAATTAAAATAAATAATTTACATATTTAAAATAACATGAAAATGTGCATGATGGTGCACTAAAATAGAGATAAAATTAAAACCTGTTATTGAAAATGTCTTTAACAGTACTTTTCAATACCGTAGTTCTTAATGTTATTCACAAGCAGATGGAATTTTTCTCATCCTTAAACACAAAGGAAGAATAGAATACAGATCGTTGTTATAAACGTCCTAGAGGTAGCCACAATTTAAACCTAACCATTTTATACAAGCTGGTTTTCAAGTTGTAATTGATTTTACTTATAAATCCCGGAAACAGTCGTCAGTTGTCGCAACAGCTGTGTATGAGGTCATGGTAATAAAAAAATGCCCCATTAAAACGTTAAAAGCATGGCAACCCAATTACAGATTTACCAATATTTTTAAAACAAAGCACGCTGTCATGTTTTTAGAGGCTTCGAAGTCTGAGCGGGGGTTGGCGAGCGTAGCTCGCAGGGGGGTAGGCCCCCTAGTATAAATTTAAAAAGTTTTTAACAAGTATAAAAGGAAATTCAGTTGTTTTTTTAACAAGCTAAAAAATTGCACTAATTATTATTGTTATATATAAATTAATATAATAATGCAATTTAAACTGATACGATTGATTTGTAAAAGTTTGACAATTTAATGTAAATGTAGCTTTTAAGAATAAAATCACAAAACTCACAATTTAATCAAATTTCAAGCTTGAACATTTTATATTATTTAATTAAAGTTCGGGAAAAAGGTACCTTTTAAATTAACTATATCAAAGTACTTTTAAACAAACGAAAAATAAATTATCAAAATGTTTACTTTAAAAAATTCTCCAAATATCAAAATTTGTAAGTTCCACTATCCTTTGAGATAATAACTTTTTAATAAAAGCATATTTTAAAAAATATATACACTCTTAAAAATACACTCTTCACAAAAATATATTACACTCTTTATTTTATTATTTATATTTTAGTGTTTTATACATTTTAGTGTTTAAAATATTTCATTTTCGCAGTTTCACAACCAGTTGGCATATTTTAGCGAGCGTGGTTTTCCACATAATAAACTGCATTGTTGTTATAAGTCTTATACAGTGGTAAGCATAAAGAATATTTGGCTATTTATCATCTGTGAAAGGCTAAAGGAAAAAAGCCTTAAATTAATATATAAATTTATAATTAAGTTCTAAAAATATTAAAATGTTATATTGTCACAGGAAACATACCTGTATGTATAATTTTTTATAATTCTAGCATATCAGGGAGTGAAAACTCGCTTTAAAAAATCCATCCTTGCATATATGAACCAAGTAAAGTTAAATAAAAGAATGGAAAAATGTATAACAACTTGAAATTTATATGTTGTACTTAAATATTTAAATGTGATGTAAAACATTAATGCACATAAAAAATAAATATATAAATAAACAAGGAAAAGTTTACTGATTAGGTATGATATTTTCATGAAAATTACCAACTTAAGGTGGAAAAAAAAAACAAAAAAAAACACTCTTTTATACGCATTCAATGCTTATCTTGAAAATCACGCCTAATTTCATGACTGCAATTCAGAATTTGTCCAAAAAAATTCCACTAAAATACATGAATATGACGTTAGCACCAAACCCAAAAATTCACCACTTTGATTTGCGCTTGATAGAAAGAGCGAGCTCGTGAATTAATTTTAAAAATATATGGTTTTTGTTCTGTTTCTTTTTTTATATTTGGCTAACAGAAAAAAAATTATTTAAACTATCTTTTTAGGATTTCTAAATTGATTTCTCGACGTATAATCATAATTTAACTAATATGAAGCTATTAATTGATAAAAGCGTATTTTCTTCATTATTACACGTTAATTTTTTATTTTTATTTTATTTTCTCCTTTTCAGTGTTTAAAATTGAATCGTTGCAGTTTCATAGCCATTTGGCCTATTTTAGCGAGTGTGTCTTGGCACATAATTAAATCTATTGTTCTTAGCAAGTAAAAGGAAAAATGCCTTAGAATTAATTCATTAATTTATATAAGTAAGTTCTAAAAGCATTAAAATGTTGTATGTGATCAAAAACACACCTATGACCATATTTTTTAAAATTCTTGCATATGAAAAACTTAGTGAAAAATCGATAACGAAATGCCACTTTACATACAAAAACAAACTGAGTTAAATAAAAGTGTATAAAAACCAAGCGATTAAACTTTACCAAAAAAATTCCAATTTTCACTTTTACTATTTTTCAGGGTGGTAAGTAGAGGGTAGAAATAGAAAGTAAAAATGTAAGCAAAATGCAACTTAACATATAAGAGCAAAGCTATATGCACATAATCAGAAACAATACGAATAGAAACATACCGTTCTTGAGTAAAGGTCATCCTTTCTAACAATCCTGGCCGAGATGACCTAAAATTAAAAAAATAAATAAAAAGAATATCAGGATATGGAGTAAGAACTGAACTAAGAATAAAAGTAAATGAGGGTTTTATTTTGCGTATTTATTATGAGAAAACGACATAGTATATAATACTGTGACAAGCAAATCAAGAATTTTTTGGGCTGGAAGATCGTATAAAAGAAGCTGCAGTATTCGAGGTTGTAGGAACTGACTACGCCGGTCCTTTACTTCTTCGAGGTGGTCAGAAAGGTTGGATAGTTATTTTCACATGTGCTGTCTACAGAACCATACATTTAGAGATAGCCACATCCTTATCGACTGACAACTTTTTGCAAGCTTTTAGAAGATTTATAGCACGAAGAGGTAGACCTTCTGACAACGGTAAAAATTTTACGGGTGCTGAAAATTTGCTTAAGCAAATTGATTGGGATGTTATTTCTCAGTACAGCACAGCTCGGAAGATCACTTGGAAATTTAACCCTCCATCTGCGCCGTTGTGGGGTGGATGGTGGGAACGTTTGATAGGCGTAACAAAGGGGATCCTTCGAAAAGTCTTAGGACGAAGCTCTTTGGACTTAGAAGAAATGCAAACTGTTATTTGCGATACTGAAAATATTGTTAATCAGCGGCCTTTGACCTATGTTTCAGAGGAAATTGATGATTTAATACCACTTACACCTTCTATGTTTTTACGAGACATTAGAGAATCAGGTATTCCTGATCTTGACATTTTGGATTCATCGTCTATTAATAAGAGACATGCCTATAGACAGCGACTAAAACAAGATTTGCGAAAAAGATTCCGTACTGAATATTTGGGATGTTTAAAACAATCCTCGAAATTTGACAAAAATCAGAGACCTGTCCAGATTGGTGATGTTGTTCTTGTGTCTAGTGATAATGTTAAAAAACTTGAATGGCCACTTGCCAAAGTTATCGAACTTTATCCTTCAAAAGATGGAAATATACGATTAGTAAAGGTAAAGATGAAAGGTGGCGAATTTTTCTACGTCCTGTTTTCAAATTGATTCCTCTAGAAGTAACCCATGAAAGAGGTACTGAACTCCATTCTACAGCTCAGTCGAATGATAAAGAATGTCCTTTAGATCCTGCTCCTACCAAACCGACGATAAAATTGACTGGTAAAAACTGCTACGAGTAAGCCGATGATCCAACATTCTGTTAAAGACTGTTTTTTAGATACTGAATCTACTGAACCTATTTTCCATAAAGGTGCTAGTAATCCTCCAAGTGGTTCGGTCAGTGACAGTACGTCGGACGTTTCAGTTCATCGTTCCAGATATGGGCGTGTCATAAAACCTTGAACTAATTGGAAGATTTGAGTTCCAGACTCTGAAACTCAAAGGTGAGAGGATGTTGTAATTTGGAATCCATTTCATTTTGCATCAGCCAAACCCCCTTTCTACTTAAAAGTTTTGCAAGATCAAAAGACAATTACACCTACGCAGTGTAGAAGTAAAAATGTACTTTGATTAGCTGATAAAGAGACAATAAGACTGTGACGCATGCGCGCAACATTGTGTTTATTCCGTAACTGTTTAGAATATTTTTTATTAGAACTTTAGTTGGTTTAGTTTTGTGATTATGATTATTTGAGAGCGTTTCGCTCAATTCAAAAACTGTAAATAGTATGTTTTTTTCGTCATGTGAAGTGTTATTAAATCGTGATGTATAATAATCTTTTGAATTTTATTTTGTGTCAAGAGTGGTATTATGCGGAATAAAAGTTTCGTTTGCATGGATTATTGAGATCCGGAGCCCCGATGTCCCGTTGGAATTTAGAGGTAAGAAAATTTGTTTCTTACCAATTTTATTTTAACTAGTTTTAGAAATCAATTGGATTAAAATTGATTATTTATATGTTGTCAGCTTTGACTGATTCTTAATATAGGCAGTCGGAGTTGTCACATATGCAGTAGTTTCTTACTCCCTACTGAAGACTCTTTAGTGCGCAGACCTCAAATCTGCAAATTGAAGTGAAAAAAACTTTTGTTTATTGTTTAAGTTGTTCGATGTGTTCCTTTTAAGTAAGACGTTTTTTGATCGTATAATCATAACGTTCACTGAATGATTCTCTGTAAATAATGTTACATTTTCGTTTTGTACCAAGTGTTCGTATTAAGTAAATTTTGTTGTGTTTTGTCTAAAATGGCGTTGTCATTTTGAAAAATATATTTAAGATCAAATATAAGGAATGGTGTTTTTTACTCACTAACGAGGTAAGAGAGTTTTATATTATTAAGAAGAAATGTACTAGATACAGATATATTATTTTTTATTCAATACTAGCTGACCCGCCCGCCGTTGCCCGAGCCCTTGTAATAAACTTAAATCTCTTAAAAAACGGAACTCTGGCCATGGTCTACGATGGCTTCGGAACCGTATACCCGGCATGCTCGTACGCTCTAGAAAATCTTTTATTTCCCCCTACCACCGCCAGGGGAGCATTCTGTTCTAAACAAACCTTTTTCCGAACGAACTTCTGAGACAGGTCCCCGCTGCCTACGTTACTGTATAGTAGGCGCACTACAAAATTGAGCTGGTTTCGAGAAGATTGGAACATTATTAGCCCAGTTATTGCAATAAGGCACAGTTAGAGAAAATAACCTTGAGTGAGGTGCCGAGGGGAGGGGATGTTCGAGTGTCCTTCAGAAAATGACTAATTAGGAGGCCCACTATCCATGCATAAAAATTCGTTCGTTTTGTTAAGCTAGGAACTTAATTACAAATTTGGCTTAAACTCTTATTTGTAAATAGTGGTAACCGCTACTCATAAATTTAATTTAATGTTATAAAGGGTGACTATTAAGTTAAATATAATGTTTGGAATCACTTGCGTTGAAATCGGAAAGATAGTTGCTGATATATAGAAACGGGGCATAGTTAGAGAAAAAACCTTGAAGGAGGTCCTGGGGTGGAGGGGATGTTCAAGTGCGCCCTTCAGTAAATAACTAATTAGGAGGACCACTATGCATCTTTCAAAATTCGTTCGTTTGCTTAAGCTTTTAACTTAATTACAAATTTGGCTTAAACTATTATTCGTAAATAGTGGTAACCGCTACTCATAAATTTAGTTTAACGTTATAAAGAGTGACATTTAAGTTAATTATAATGTTTGGAATCACTTGTGTTGAAATCGGAAAAATAGTTGCTGAGATATGGAAACGGAGCATAGTTAGAGAAAAAACCTTGAAGGAGGTGCCGGAGGGGAGGGGATGTTCAAGTGCCCTTCAGCAAATGACTAATTAGGAGGACCACTATGCATCTTTCAAAATTCGTTCGCTTCCTTAAGCTTTGAATTTAATTACAAATTTGGCTTAAACTGTTATTCGTAAATAGTGGTAACCGCTACTCATAAATTTAGTTTAATGTTATAAAGGGTGACTATTCAATTAATTATAATGTTTGAAATCACTTGCGTTGAAATCGGAAAGATAGTTGCTGAGATATGGAAACGGAGCAGAGTTAGAGAAAAAACCTTGAAGGACGGGCCGGGAGGGGGGGGGGGGGGGGGGGGTTGTTCAAGTGGCCTTCAGCAAATAACTAATTAGGAAGATCACAATACATCTTTAAAGATTGATTAATTTGGTTAAGCTAGGAACTTAATTTGAAATTTGGCTTACACTATTATTCGGAAATTCTGGTAACTGCTTTCTAGATAGAAATACACCTTGAAGCTTAAATGTAATTAGACCCTTGCCCCTCTTCATTCCCGCAAATATAAAAAAGAATCTGTTAAATAAAGTTTTTTGTATTAACAATCTCCATCATAATAATAAATGTCATGTAAAAAAAAAAAAAAAAAAAAAAAAAAAAAAAAAAAAAAAAATCTTAAACCCGACTACAGTAGAGTCCCATTATTCCGAACTAATTGGGACCGAATACTGTTCGGTTTAACAGGAATTCGGAATAGGTAGATTTCATTAATAATAATCAACGTATTGACTTGTTGAGGCGTAAAGTCGATCCTCAAGTCGATTTAGTGCTCTTCGGCAGAAAAAAATCACTGACTTTACTTCTTAAGTGTGTGTAAATTATTTTTTTTTTTTTTTTTTTTTTTTTTTTGTGTTTAGCAGTGATTAAAAGTGATTCTACAGAATTGTATAAATGGAACCGACATGTACTGTAAGTAGCCAGTTTTCATTCCAATTTGGTTTCAGGCGTTTTCATCAAGCTTATGCCCTATGTATGTCTCTATTAAACTTCTTTGTATAACAATAAATGTACATTTTTTCACGAACGTCTTTTTAATTTTTCCTGTTTTTAAGTTAAAAAAATCGGTATTTTTTCTGAACTAAGTTCGGAATATACGGATTTTCGGAATAGCGGAGTTCGGAATAGCGGGACTCTACTGTAATTGTTATGAAGAAAAATGTGTCTGGAAAATATTTCAATCAGTGGGACGTATGTGTAATTTGTCATGTAGAGGTGGCGCGACATTCTCATGGCTATACGCTGATAACTTCAATCCATATTGACACTATTTATTTAGAAATCCTTATTTATGCATCGCTACTCTGGTTTATTTAATTACTGCTGTGAAGAATCGATGCAACCAACCAGTGAACCAATCAACCCAAGAGAATAAAAGCGTATTTTTGATGAGAGTTCTTTGTGAATATTAATTAATATTTCAGTAAGTAATTGAAATATTAAAATTCTGAGGTTCAGGTACATCAGGAGAGGGTTTGGAGTACCTAAATATAAATTTTCCTAGTCATCGCCAACAGACACACACACGGACACACACACAGAACTTTCTCTTTTATTAGTATAGATAGAAACAACAATAAAAAAATATCAAGAAATTATATGTGTTATGTAATAAAGCATTGTGACAACAAAAAAATAAACAAGAAATTTGAGTTTCTAGAAAAGAAACTTATCCAAATTACGAAATATCCAGAAAATGAAATACACTTGCCCCGTTACAAATTAAAATCTTTCAAACATCATTATAAACAGAAATGGGCTTCTTCACGATTCACTGAACAACGTTTTCGAGTAAACAACGAGGAATGGCTGAAAGGAACGCTTTATTTACCTACCTGGACAATAGACAGCAAAATAATTTAAATATTGTAGTGGCAGAAGTAAGAGGCATAAAATCGAACAATTAAGATCTGAAATAAGCCACGAACAATTGACACATGCAACTCAAATAAGCGAAAGAACTGCTGGACATGCAGATGTCGCAAAAATTATTAAATACTTTACAGCCATCCTAACTAGGGCAGCAAAATATCGAAAAATTTTAACTTTGGCTGAGACAACAAACCTAAGTACATTGAAGTTATCACCGACTGAGGCTTTGACCATGTTTGTTGCAGCAGATCTCACATACAATCAATATAATATCATCCGAACTCCTAATAAAATATATACCGTTGCTATTCACTTCTTCAGAGAGCTAAAGAGCAATGTTATCCAAGAGATATTACAAGTACTGAAAACATGGCGGATGTAAAACTTCACACTACACAAAGACTGTGTAAGTAGTACATAGAACATGTTTTCACAACTGCGAGTGAAGTAGAATTGAAAAATTTAGAACTCTTCTGCAAATGGGGTTGTGACGGCTCCCAACAACATAAGTTCAAACAAAAGTTTGAAAACTCCTTTGACAGTGACTCAAACATTTTCCAAAGCTCTTTAGTTCATTTGAGATTAATAAGTAACATAAATAAATTTCAAAAAGTATGGTGGCAGAACCCTGTACTTTCATCTCCACGTTTTTGTCTTCCTATACGGATAAGATTCATTTATGAAGATAAAGACATACTCCAAGAGGAAGTAAAATACATTGAAGAGCAGGAACGAAATTTAATAAACACAGAGATACTCACATCTTATGGCATACTACAAGTTCAGTACAGATTAATCGGGGCCTCCGAAATGTTGCTGTGTGTCCTACACCGGGCCTGCTACAAGTGACGTCACAACCTGCTGACGTCAAAACAGTGATCCATAATAACTTAAAAATTTTCATGTACTTTGTTCGTTTGTACGTATTGTTTCCGATAGTATTTTGATTTTATTTATTGTTTTATACAGTAATTAATAACATCTTTCAGTGTATTTAGATTATAATGCTATCAATAATTATTGATTATAATTATTAAAGAAAGTGTAGATTATATCTATAAAATAATGAGAAGAAAATGTTGTGCTCCTAGTTTCTAATCTAAGTCTTCAAATTCACTACTGATAATGAAAAGAAGAAATTTTAGCTACGAAAATTACCTTGTGATAATTATTTTTACATTTCAACAGAAGTAGTCTGCATTAAATGTTTCGATAAACGTTTCAATTCGTGAAGCTAGAATTAATATGATTGTATTGAGCTTGTTGTGCAGAAAAAAAAACGTAACAACAAATGTCTAACCTACTGTAATGGAAATATTCTGGCATATTTGAATGAATTTGTACTTCCAAATCGAAAAGAGCCAAATGGTCTTTAGAAAAAAAATAAATAAATAAAAGAAGCAGACGATACACAGTTTAAAAAATGATTTTGAAAGAAATACTGTAATAAATTGAATGAAATCTGGATACATTTAGCTAGAAGTGAGTGTGCTTTGTTTATAAAATTAAAAGTAACTGATTTACACAACTTAGTAGTTCTACGTAGTTCCATTTAACATTTTAGCTAACTTAAGTGTACAAATATATTATGAAAATAAAACTTTTGATAAGTTAATTTGAGTGGTTATTAGGTCCTAGACCCAAGTACAATAAATAGACAATTATTAAAATATTACAAGTCAGTTACAAAGTTAAGATAGAAAATTGGGTACTTTTCGGTTAGCCGGATGCCAGTGATATATATACACACACACACACACACACACACACACATATATATATATACACATATCTACACACACATATATGTATTAATTAATATATATATATTTATATATGTACATGTATCACTGGCGCCCGGCTAACCGAAAAGTACCGAAAAAGGCTTATGGCGAGAGAAGGAAAGTTGGCAACATATTTTCTGGCAACCTATTCGTTGTTTCATATAAATAAGTATTTTTTTTCAATATTTATATAATTTATTTAATATAAAGAAGCCATATATCTCTTTTTATATGCAGGTAGAACAGAATTGTATATATAAATAATTTTATATATATAAATAAACATAAAAGTTCATTAGGTTTGTTTTCATAATTGTGTATATAATTTAAAAACATATCTAACTTTCTGAAGCCCGGATTACGCCAAAGCGTTAAAAAAAAAGTGCCAAGGTCTCTATAGTTAAAAAATGTCGATTTCTCTATTTAAATTGACATTTATTGTGTTTTGGTGGTTAAATTATGGTATGTAGTTGTAAAAGGGAGGAATGGAATTGATTTTGTAAAGTTTTTGATAGATTTATTATATTTTTTGTACGTATATTTATTGTAAAATAATGTGTTTAGGAAAAGGTAAGTCAATGGGTTCAATCTGATTTATTAATCTTAGCATTTTTTGTAATTTAAAACTTTTAATTTCCTTTAATAAAACAAGTGTATTGATTCCCTTTTATTTCACGATTATGAAATTTAATATTATTTATGTAATCACAAATTATAAGAGCGGAAATGCTCTTTTTATTACATCTTTCTGTTGCGATACATTGACCAAAGTGGATCACTACTGTGACGTCACTAATACTTGTAGCAGGCCCGGTGAAGGACACACAGCGACATCTCGGAGGCCCCGGATTAATGCTGACTATGGTCGATGCTAAACTTTGTAATGCTATTGCCAGCACCAATTCCACGATGCGATCCTATATTTGTAAACAATCATCAAAAGATTTTATTAAGTTAAAAATAGTTTAAAATATTGACCGTGATTCTTTGAAATTCAGTCTCTCAATACTCCATGGTAGGATCAAATTTTTCGAATCAATTCTACATCTTGCTTATAAGCTTCCAATAAAAAATTGCAAGTAAGAAGTGATAAGGAGAAATAGATTGTCTGTCAAAGAAAAAAATCAATCCTAATAATATTATAAATCTGATTGTGTGCAAATGTTAGGCTGAAGCCAGCGTCAAAATGAAGCATTTAATGATCCTGTATCTTTGCATATAAGTTGATTATAACCGTCAAATGAATATAGGCTGGTTTTCTTTTATTTTGTTTCAATATTTTTTCTTAAAAATTCAAATTTTCATTATTTTCATACAGAATAAATGGACATTTTTTCGTATATTTTACAATGGTTGGTTGGTTTGGTTGGTTTGGCCCAAAGGGCCCGGTTTTTCAACTTTTTTTAAAATGGTTAAATCTGGAGGCACGGCAGTGCCTCCGCCAAGTCGAGAGAGGACAGCCGTAAGCATACTTTTCTGGAAGCAACTCAGGGCACTTTTGACCCCCCCATATCTCCGCGCTGGAGTATCCCAAAAATTTTAAACTTCAATTATAGAGAGTATTTGGCCCACAGGACCAAAGTTTAAAATTACAACTTTCTGTCTTTTCTAGTTCAGGCGATATATGAACTCAAACATTCGATTTTTTGTCACTTCTTACTCACTCGTTCACGCGTCATCAAAAAGATTGGGTAGATCCCGTAGCCCCAGAAACTTGACATTTGGAAAAAAGGTAGTGTTTAGGATACAAAGAAAGGAAAAATTATAAAATCCAGAAAATTCGAAAAAAAAAACATTCGAAAATTCAACAAATTCCATCAAAATTGAAAATTGAAAATAATACGATCTTGTAGTCTTGGAAACTTAAGATTTGGTGTGAAGGTAGTGTTTAACATCCAGAAAAAAAAAACATCAAAAACACCAAAAAAATCGAAAGCAAAATTGAAAAAATCGAAGAAATTGAAAAAAACCGAAAATTTGAAGACAATCCGATTTTGTTGCGCTAGAAAATTCAAATTAGGAATAAAAGTAGTATTTAGGATACAGAAAAAGGAAAATTAAAAAAATCCAGAAAATTCGAAAAAAAATAAAAAAATTCGAAAAAAATTGAAAAAATGAAAATAATTTGATACGATAACGCTCGTATTTATAAATTAATTTGGATGAAACTAATTGTGTGTATTAAGCTCACCAATGCCTCGACCGAGTTCGTTGGCCAGCTTGGTCCGCCATCTTGTTTCAAGATGGCGGCCACGGAAAATTTTAAAACTAAAATAAATATACAAAAAAGTTAAAAAATCAAGTTTATTTTTTAATTAGGTGTTAGGACTTGATACAAGGATTCCAGAGCATTTTTTGTTTTACCTCTATCTTAAAAATTGGCTGAGATAGAGCAGTTTGAAATTCTAGGGTGGCTGACATTTTGAAACAAAACAGCACCTTACAAAAAACCAACGATAAATTTATGGTCAATAATGGTCAAGCAGGTGCAATCCCGAATGAATACTCCGTGTTATTATAACTGTAACTTTGATTTCGAAATTTTGATACGTTGCATTTTCTATTTGTTGATATTTATGAACTATGATTTACGCTAAGTGAAATGTTGTTGTTGAAGAGGGATTTTCCATGTAAATCCGAAACGTCCAATTTTAATATGTTTTTAATGTTTTATGAAAGTGTATTGTAATGTCTGTAATTTTAATGATTTAATATAAATTTATAAGTTTTAGTGAACGCGATTTCTCCCAAATTACTTTCTTTCATTGTTGTAATCATTTTCCCAATCATACGCATAAAACTATATATTCATATCCATTAGCGCCAAATTCTCGCCAAACTTGGCGACAATTGGCGAAATCTCGCCAAATTTGGCGACAAAAATAAGTCTTCATAAATGAAGTCAACTTGGCTATAGCTCAATAATTTGGCGAATTTCTTATTCAAATTCAGTGTAAACGAATCTTTTGTAAACGGTTTCTTTGCATTTTAACTTGCTGTTTTCGAGTAACATTAGCTAAAATTTAACGAAGATATAGGAAAGCTACCTTTTCCTGCCGGTACAGGCCGGAGGACTTTTTTATGAGTTGTCGGATGCAATCTATGTTTTGCATTAAATAAAGTAAAACATTGAGAAACAAATCCCACAGGATGGGGATAGTCTGTTTTAGATCTGGAGGCACGGCAGTGCCTCCGCCAAGTCGAGAGAGGACAGCCGTAAGCATACTTTTCTGGAAGCAACTCAGGGCACTTTTGACCCCCTCATATCTCCGCGCTGGAGTATCCCAAAAATTTGAAACTTCGTTTTTCTAGAGTATTTGGCACACAGGACCAAAATTTAAAATTAAAACTTTCTATCTTTTCTAGTTCAGACGATATAGGAACTCAAACATTCGATTTTTTGTCACTCACACGTTCACACGTCATCAAAAAGATTAGGTAGATCCCGTAGCCCTAGAAACTTGACATTTGGAAAAAAGGTAGTGTCTAGGATACAAAGAAAGGAAAAATTATAAAATCCGGAAAATTCGAAAAAAAAACATTCGAAAATTCAACAAATTCCATCAAAATTGAAAATTGAAAATAATACGATCTTGTAGTCTTAGGAACTTAAGATTCGGTGTGAAGGTAGTGTTTATCATCCAGAAAAAGAAGACATCAAAAACACCAAAAAAATCGAAAGCAAAATTGAAAAAATCGAAAATCGAAAAAAAATCGAAAAATTTCAAATAATCCGATTTTGTTGCGCTAGAAACTTGGAATTCGGAATAAAGGTAGTATTTAGGATGCAAAATAAGAAAAAATTAAAAATTCCGGAAAATTTGAAAAAAAAAAATTCAAAAATTCGAAAAATTCGAAAAAAATTGAAAAAATTAAAATAATTTGATCTTTTAGCCTTAGAAACTTAAAATTCGCAGTAAAGATAGTGTTTAGGATTCAGAATAAGTTAAAATAAAAAACCAAATAAAATTCGAAAATAAAACAAAAAAATCGGAAAAATCGAAAAATAAGGAAAATTTGAAAATAATTCGATTTCATAGCGCTAGAAACTTGAAATTTGGAATAAAGGTAATATTTAAGATACTAAATAAGGAAAAATTAAAAAATATGGATAATTCAAAAATACCCATAAATTAGTGCAGACGATATATGAACTCAAAGTTTCGATTTTTTGTCACTCACACACTCACTCACTCTCGCGTCATCAAAAAGATTGGGTATATCCCACAGCCACAGAAACTGAAAATTTGGAATAAAGGTAGGATACAAAGAAAGGAAAAAATATAAAATCCGGAAAATTAAAAAAAAAAAACATTCGAAAATTCAAAAAAATCGAACAAAATTGAAATTTGAAAATAACACGATCTTGTAGTCTTAAAAACTTAAAATTTGGTGTGAAGGTAGTGTTTAGAATTCAGAAAAAGAAAACATCAAAAACACACAAAAAAAAAAAATTGAAAATAAAATCGAAAAATTTCAAATAATCCAATTTTGTTGCGCTAGAATCTTGGAATTCGGAATAAAGGTAGTATTTAGGATGCAAAATAAATAAAAATTAAAAAATCCAGAAAACTCGAAAAAAAATCAAAAATTCGAAAAATTCGAAAAAAATTGAAAAAAAATTAAATAATTTGATCTTTTGGCCTTAGAAACTTAAAATTCGCGGTAAAGATAGTGTTTGGGATTCAGAACAAGTTAAAATAAAAACGCAATAAAATTCGAAAAATAAATAAAAAAAATCGAAA
This sequence comes from Maratus michaelseni, assembly GCA_963931845.1. Classification (NCBI taxonomy): domain Eukaryota; kingdom Metazoa; phylum Arthropoda; class Arachnida; order Araneae; family Salticidae; genus Maratus; species Maratus michaelseni. Next base: position 7,254,545 of record OZ007590.1, on the reverse strand, counting down.
AAGATCGGAAATTTTAAAATAATTCGATTTTGTAGGTCTAGAAACTTAAAATTTGTAATAAAGGATACAAAATAAGAAAAAATTATAAAATCCAGAAAATTATAAAAAAAAAAAAAATGCGAAAAAATCAAAAATTGAAAATATTTTTATCTTGTAGTCTTAGAAACTTAAAACTTGGTGTAAAGGTAGTATTTACTAAAAGGAACAATAAAAGGATTCAATAAAAGGAACAATTAAAAAATTCGAAAATAAAATCGAAAAATCGAAATATGTTTAAGAAATCGAAAATTCGAAAACAATTTGATTTTGTACTGCTAGAAACATTAGTTATAAGATAATTATCCTATTAGCTAGTACAACGCCCCTAATTGTTTTATGTTATTTCCCCCGGATTATGTTTTTTTTTTCTTTCGTTTACGAATTTCGTTATAGAAAAGTTCCGCTATAGACTGGCTACGATATAGGCGATTTCTTTATAGACAGGTTTGTTTTCTTTCACATGTTGTACTCTATTTACTTCACATATGAAATATGGATTGTTAAATGATGTTAGCCCCACAAAAATTTTCACAGCTCCCCCTACCCTCCCGACATTACTGGCTGGTTATGGCTTGATAGTCCTTTCTAAATAAAATCATGGTGACTCTAAGATTCACTTGATTTATCTCTAAATTGAACCTAAATGATCCTAAGAAGACGGATCAAATAATTACTATATTAGCATGACAATCAGGTAACTTAGAATTAAAATCGAAAAATCAATAAATTCATAAAAAGTCGAAAATTTGAAAATAATTCGATTTTGTAGTCCTAGAAGAGTGACATTTGGCAGAAAGGCAGGGTTTTGTACACAAAGTAAGGAAAAATTAAAAAATCCGTAAATAATAAAAAAAAGTCTAAAAAAAACGAAAAAAAAAACATCGAAAAAAGGAATATAGTTTGATTTATTGGAAATTTCCGGAAATTTTAATTTTGGCTTTCTTTTTATACTAAAAAGTTCTTTTATGTTAAATATCATGTATCTAGGGCTGCGAGTTATATCTCAGATGCATAGCGCCTATCCTGGAAGCAATTGAGAGTACTTTTGACACTCCCCCTCCCATAATTTAGTGCTTGCCTAGGAACCTGAAATCTCTTTTTATCTACAGTACTTTGCAAACGAAACTAAAGCTTCAATTTTTTGATACCTGTAAATAATAGGGACAGAGTGTGGGCTTAGCGAAAATCAGTGGATGATCTCCAAAAAGAACCCAAAATCAAGAAAAGGAGGGTTACTTACAAAAAGAAGTGAAATCTCATCAAAAAGTCACCTGTAAAAAATGCAGCCAAGTCTCGTAACTCATTTACCGTAAAAAGTACTGAGATCGTATAAAGCCAAGTTTAACTATCTTATTAACTCTGAAATTTTCATTCACAAAATCACTCCTAGTCTCTACATCTTTAGTTAATTATTATTTTGTGACTTGGCAATTACGCAGCACAGGGAAGTTATTACACCTTACTATGTTATGGGATGGGATGGGATAATTTAACTAAAGCAAATTATATACGCACAGGCAAGTTATTACACCTTAATATGTTATAGTATTATTTGATTAAGACTAACTATATACATCACATTCTCGTGCTAAGTAATTGCCAAGTCACAAAATAATAATTAACTAAAGATGTAGAGACTAGGAGTTATTTTGTGAATGAAAATTTCAGAGTTAATAAGATAGTTAAACTTGGCTTTATACGATCTCAGTACTTTTTACGGTAAATGAGTTACGAGACTTGGCTGCATTTTTTACAGGTGACTTTTTGATGAGATTTATTTTACCGTTGCTAATTTTTTATCGTTGCCAATATAAAATAAAACCCCTGAGTAATAATTTTTAATCAACTATTTATTTTCAAGTGAAAATTTTTCACGTGAAAAATGAATTATTTAAGAATTAAACAGAATATGAAATGATGTCATATTAGAAATAAAACGTGCGTTTTCAAATATTTCATAATAATACAAAGTGCATAAATACGAGTAAGTATGGAAAGCAAGCGAATATGATGTCATATATAGAAAAATAAAACAAATTTGTTTTGATGTTGAAATAAAATAATCTTGGGTTATCAAATTATTTGTGATTAATTTCTCTTTTTTTTTCTTTTTTTTTCACATGAAAGGAATTATTTTAAATGTACGTAATATATGTATTTTAAATGTATGTGTTGTAAATTAAAGTTCTGTGTTTTAAATGAAATAAGTAAAAGATTTATATTTTTAATGAATTCAATACGAATGATGGGATAGGTTGGCGATTTATCGTCTGCACACGGCTAACATAAAGATACCATGTTTTTAATTTAAATTTTAAAAAGAAAAAAAAATTGGATGGCAAATGTCAATGATATGCATCGCAAAATTATCCGTATCGAAAATCAGAAAATCTTAATAAAAATAACTATATTTTTTAAAAGAAAGTTGCATTTCTCATAAAAGCTAAAGGTTTAATATGATTGTGTCGAAGTAACAGCATTTTTCCTCTATCATTTTCCCACAATCGAAAACACATTTGTAAACCGTCGTTTCGAACCGGAATTTAATTTTACATTTCTTTCAGTTTTAAAATAGGAAAAACTTTGTTGTCTTTTTTAAATATAGCTTTTTTTAAAGTTGTTTCGTAATAGTTTTTTGTAAAGTCTTGCAGGATAAGAAAAATTGCATAGATTTTAAAGCAATGTTTAAGTAAAATTACAATATTTTTTAAACTTAAAAAACAACAATGTTATCGAAAAGAAAATCGATTTCACCAACAAATTCGCGTAATGCAAAAGCAAAGAAGAAATAAAAAAAGTAATGAATCTTTCCTTCCAGCCGAATTGTGTAAACTTGAACAAGCCGATCGTGCTAATTCATAACATTATAAACGTGAAAGCGCGTTCTATACAGTAGATTTTTTTTTACATATAGGTAGAACATTTCTGAGAATAGGAAGGTTAGGGGTCTGTAATTAGGTCCATAGTCAATTTGATTTTTTTTTTATCAAGTGAAATTTGGCGCAAAATTAAATACATTGTTGTAACCAGATTTGTTTTTTGCGTGGTAAACACTTAATGGTATTTTAGATGATCATATCTCCGCTCACCTTTGATACCAACTATGACTGTAAAACATTAAAAAATATTAGCCGATAATTTTCTAATTTTCTTATTGCTTCATGATGTAAATAGACTTCCTGGTTCATACTTTAAACCTGAATCGGTCATGCCATTGTCGTTCAATTTTTATTCCTAATCCTAACCGTAATCGTATCCTATCCTAATCCTGATAATAACTTTAAAGAATATTCTTTGACACGAATATGTAAATGAAATCAATATCCATAAATGGAATGAATGGAAAATAGAATAAATAGAAATGGCAAAATAAAATAACAAGAAAGTACATTTATTCGACACCTTAAACCTAGAGAAAGCGTAAAAAATTTCAAGCGCATGAAATAAATCAAAATAATCCTACATATACTAACAAAAATGTGTACATTTAGATTATCAGATTTGTGTTATCGGTATTTATTTGCTTATAGTGTTCTCGACGCGATAGAGAAAATATCGAGGTTAAATTGGGCAGTTAAAGTACTTTCTAGCAACCTTTATTTACATTTTAGAATCGCATCAGATTGTTATATCTTTGTGAAATTTCTATCAATTTATAAAATCCACAAGCAGTTTGTTCACTATTTACACCACTTAGCGTGAAGCACTTAATTTAATATATACATAAACAATATAATGTAGTAAGAAATATATAACATATATGTCTATGCAAATAAACAATATAATAATGCCCATTTAGCAATGCACACATATACAAATTGTACACCAAATACCACCTAAAATGCACTGTTGTATAGAAGAATTCTGCCAGTGTTGTTTTTCGTTTTACGAAGAGCGATTCGTCGATTTTCACGATTTTACTTGTTCCTCCTTTTTTCATTAGTTGCAGTTTCATTTTCGCGATTGTATATATTTGGCATGAAATTTCACTTTTTTAAGACTGGGTTATGTCAAGGCCCCTATAGCAAAGAAATACCGTATGGTCTCCTATAAAATCTGATAAAGCTTTGGTTAATTATATATGTTGTTAATTATCAAGTGAAATGTTTTACTAAGTTAATGCATTTATTCTTTTTTTAATGTTACGTGAACGAAGTCACGGGTAACAGCTAGTAATATTATAAATCTGATTGTGTGCAAATGTTAGGCTGAAGCCAGCGTCAAAATGGAGCTTTTAATGATCCTGCATTTTTGCATGTAGTTTGATTATAACCCTCAAATGAACATAGACTAGGTTTTATTTATTTTATTCAAATATTTTCTTTAATAATTAAAAATTTCATTATTTTCATAGAGAATAAATGGACATTTTTCAATAAAATTTAACCATTTTACTTAATCGTTGCTAGGGCTTTGATCGTTGCCAAAAAATAAAAACTCGGAAAAATAATTTTTCCTCAACAACTAATTTTCAATTGAACGATTTTCACGTAAAAAATTAAAATTAAAAAGAATTCAAAAGAAGATGAATTTCCGTGATATTTGAAACAACATTATACATGATGATACAGTATGACATGATACAGTATGAATATCGGTTACATTAAAAAGATCTTTTTCTGTCAAAAATTGCGTTATAATTAGAAGGAAAAATGAGCAATAATTATATTATTTAAAATAGATTTCGCTTGGACCATGGAACTATGAAAAGAATCCTCCTCGGTTTGGACAAATATGACGTCATAAATAAAACATGTAATTTCCAAATTTTCGTAATAATACAAGGAGCATGAATATCAATGTATAATGAAAGTAGATAGATAATGGACGTATTATTTAAGATGAAAAACTGAATATTTTTTATCGTTACTGATTAATAATTAGCTTGAATACCAGTTACATACAAATGTGAGTTTTCCGCTAAAATTTACACCCTGATTGCCAGAAAAAGAAAATTAACAAGAATTATGCCATTAAAAAGAGATTTCTCTGAGGAAAAAGTGACGTCATATTTGAAATAAAACGGGAATTTTCAAATGTGTTTTACAAGGAGCGTGAATCAATTCCTTACATTAATCATACAAGGATCGGTAAGTTTAGAAAGTGAATGACTTTTACGCCATATTTAAAACGAAAAATTTGAAATATTTTTTTTATCTACACCGATTATTAAGCATGAATATCAGTTACATACAGATGAGAGTTTTTTGCCAAAAACCAAAACGTAATTATTAGGAAAAGAAAAATAAATACGAATCTATTATATTAAAATCTGACCGCCTGTTTGCATTTCGCAACCACTCCTTTCAGGTTGTCGAAAGCAACACGATTTACTTAAGACCGGTTATCATTGATCCGAGGATGTCATAAACTCTCAGAATTAAAAAAAATAATTTAAATTCCGAGATTTTTTTTTTTTTTTTTTTTTTTTTTTTGTAAATTTTAACGAAGTTTCTCTAAAAATGGCAACTAAATTATTCCATTTTTGTGGATAAAAAAGAAGAAATAAAACGGATTAATATATTTTTTCTCATTAAAACTGAAAAAAAGAATTTATTTTCAATTTGAATAGATAGTGAAAGAAAAAAAAATCTTGATTACAGTAAAATTTTTGAAAAATAAAAACGTATTTTCACATATTCAAACTTCATGAATCAATTTATTCTGGAGAACAAAAAGTCGTCTGTCAACATATTTTCATTTAGAAATAAAGATTTTTTTTTCAGGTATAAATTAAATCAAGGAGGCAAATTTAAGGTCCTTGCAGTTAGGTCTACAATTATTGCTTCCTATTCACAAGAATTGAATTTAATGAAAAAGAATATACTATTTCCATTATCTTTGAAGTATGTTACTAAAACGTTTCACAAAGGCGTGAAAAGTAAAATAGTTTACCAGGTAAACTTGACATATGTTTTTACACAATTCGCCGATTTCCACGATTTTATTTGGCCCGCCTTTTTTCATTGGTTGCAGTTTCCTTTTCGTGATTATTCGTCACAAATTTTCACTTTTTTAAAATTTAGTTATGTCAAGGCCTGTATAACATAGAAATACGGTATTGTCTCCTATGGAATGTGATAAAGAGTTAGTTAATTATTTACGATTCTAATTATCGGGAATGAAATATTTTGCTTAATTAATGCATTTATGCTTCTTTTAATGATACGTGAACGAAGTCACGGGTAACAGCTAGTACAAGATAAGTTTAAAATGGAGAGGGGATTACTTGTAGGAATTGAGAAAGATGATTTCATAAACCCCAATAACTGAAACACATCAAGAAGGTTTTTCTCAGCTACAGAAACATCAGCTAAAATTACAGGAACTGACATAAAAATAATCCGAATCTTAAAAACTATTCTAGAATTTTTATCTAGTAATTATAAAATAGATACAAAAAAATTTTAAGAATTTGTGAATGATACCTCTAACCATTATGCAAATCATTACGGTTGGCCCTCAATGTCACACACATTATACAAAATTTTGAGTAATGGAACTACCATTACAGGTCATGCATTGCTCCTAATCGGGCAGTTATAAGAGGTAGGCGGCTGAAGCCCGCAACAAACATTTCCGTTCATATAGGCAAAACCTTTCAAAAAAAGTCTTAGATCAAGAAAGTCTTTCAAGAACAGTCAAAAATGCAATTAAGATGTGCTCAATCGCCTACTGTTGAGTTCCGATCCTTATTTAAGTTGCAGCATGCGAAAAAACTCCACAGAAAGTAAAAATGTTTCTGCAGAAGCATTAATTGCCAGAATCTAGTGTTTCAAGTGATTCTGAAGAGGATGATGTGAAAGAATATGATCAAAAGAATGCTGGTCAGTAGGACATTACTTTGTTATACATATTTACGTAAATTCTACGAAAAGTGGTTTGTTTTCAACGTAATAAAATATTTTACGTTTTCTTAAAACATTTTATCTGCAATAGAATGTCTAAAAGTTTTGAAATAATTTTGGCCACGTTTTTCAGCAAAATACCACACTGTGGTACGCGTAAAAATTGAATAAAAACCCGATTGAAAGCTCGATATTTTTTTAAAAAGTACGCACAAGAAATAAATTAACAATCTATTTTAATTGCATTATAGTATGAAGTCGTCTGATAATGCAGTATTTTATTTTTGTGACATCACTGATTTGAGGAAAACCTTTCATTTCATTTATGAAAACAATGCCGATTTAATTTTTAATGAACTGCAATTTTCAATCAAAAAACATGTTTTAACGAAATGTTAAGTGTGCTATGTCAGAAGCCCGTTCAAAATCTTTTCATATGCTATCTCATTAGTCGTTCTGCGTTTCGTATTTTCTTAGAAAAAGGGATGTTGACAGGAGAAATAATATATACGATAGTATAAGCATAATATTTTACATTATATCGCCCTGTATAGTACTACGTTAGCGAGTTCCAAGATGAATTAATTATGTAGGAATAGATTATTAAGTATACGTTCAACATGGACCATGGACTGGTCTGTCTCGTGATATCTTCGTACGATAACAGCAGATCCGAGATCCAACTCTTCGTTTTGATGGTACTATTACATCTAGTGATGGTCATAACGATTATTTTGATTATTCGAATGAATCACTCGGGCATGCGCAGAAGCATATCTGTCAAACATTTTTTTTTATTCAACTACTACCAGAAATATCAAAATAATCGTTATGTCCATCACTAATTACGTCATGAAATTTTAACACATTAAAGATACCGTTTAGTTTAATACAAATATTTTAGTCAGCCTCGGTGATATCTTGATACGATAATGAATAGAGAGGAGCGCCAATTCTTTATTCTGACAGTACTATCACGTCATCGAATTATGCCATGGAATTTTAACGTTCCCTGTGATGATAACATTACGTCATAGAGTTACGGCATGAAATTTTAACACATTAAAGATATCGATTAACAGAATACAAATACGCTAGTAATAGTGATCGGCCTCGCCCCTCGTCATCAAGTTTCGAGATGCAATTTGTGCCAAAGAAAAGCTTAAACAATGTATTTTGTAAATATTTTGGTCTGTCTGAACATATCCTGGTAGGATCGTTCGCCAGACTAAAATATATGACAGAGTAAATGATTTCATATTGTATTATTGAGATTCTATAAACGTAATATTTTACTTTATATATATTTATATTGCATAATTATATTAACGCGTCATCCAGTTTCGATATAAATTAACGACCGCCGTTACTCGCAGAACACACGGAACCCCCCCCCCCCCCCCCCTCCGCCATCCTCTTTAATAGCTGGGATTACGACAATTTCACGTATATTATCAATCAGTGGTGTGAAAGGGAGTGTCAAAGGTACAGTTGATAGCATAGATAAGGATTTTTGAAAAAAGTAGAATCACCACCATTTTGAGTCCCAAGTACTTTATTAGATACTTGTGGATTTTGGAAGCATACAACCGGAAATAAGTCAATTAGAGAATGATCGATTTCTTATTCAAACAGCACACAATTTCTGTTGATCTTTTCCTCTATTCATTAAATAGATAGCCCCTTAAGATACCCCTTATGGACATCTGGTTGTTTCCAGGAAAAGATCCTTTCATTGACATCTGGTTTCCAGAAAAAAGATGTTTTTATGTCTCCTAAAATGTTTGCAAAAAAGTCAGATTTTTAACAGAAAATAGGAATTACTTATCAACAATTTTTGTACGTTTCTTCTCAGATTAGACTTTATTTTAAATTATTATTTTCTTTATTTTTTAGAAACGATGCATTTAAAACCGAAGCTTTACTTAAAAAATAACTATATTTGTAAGGTTTAATAGATTAATTGTAATTCATTTATTTATTATTAAGTTATTAAACGATTTCTGTCTTACGATCCCCTTAATTGGGCTGTAGTTCTCAGAAATTCGGTTCAAAACACCAGTTTTGACATCGTTTAATCTGGGAGCACGGCAGTGCGTCCGCCAAGTTCGCACAGGCCGTAAGCTACCTTTTCCCTGACCATTTCGGCCTACTTTTCACCCCCTCATAACTGCGTTTTGGTGAGAGCTAGAGAGTTTTCCTTTTTAACACACATTAATATAATCAAACTGAACTAGGTTCCAAGATTTCTTATTTCTATATTTAATATTTTTCGAAATATGAGATTCCGAAAAAGGGCTTTTTTGTAACTGACTCACAGGGGATCATCAACTAAAAAGTTGGTGATCATCAAATAACTAAGGTACTTCTAACAGTCGTAGAATCATAAAATTTGACAAGTAAGTAGGTTTTGTCACACAATTAACCAGAAAAGTCTAAAAACATAGAATTTCTGCCTTTAAACCCTTCAAATAGGGGGTGCTGATTTGGCTATATACAGTTCGTAGCACATTCAATTGGCAAATTAAATTAATAATTGCATTGTTGCAACCATTTGTGTTTTTTGTTGTACGATAAACAATTAAGTACTAAGAGTTGCCTAGACAATCATTTCCTCGCTCATGTTTTGAAGCCAGAGCTGGTCGCCAAAGCCTGATTACAGAAAATTAGCCTGAGTTTGAAGGTGTTACATGGTTTCAAGCAGAATGAATTTTTTATATTCTTTTCCGAAAATGTTGGGAAGGCAAATCTTTTAGTTTATCTGTCCGTTTTTCTATTTTTTACTTCCTTAAAATAAATTTTATTATAAATGTCGGTATTCTAATCGCAATAGCACTCAGTCAATCTGGCAAAATTCCAGTGGGTTGTTAGTTCTTTAAGTGCATTTTAATGATGTTAATAAACTTTATATATATATATATATATATATATATATATATATCTGGGAGCACGTCAGTGCGTCCGCCAAGTTCGCACAAGCCGTAACCTACCTTTTCTTGAACCATTTCGGCATACTTTTCACCCCCTCATAACTGCGTTTTGGGGAGCGCTAGAGAGTTTTCCTTTTTAACACACATTAATATAATCAAACTGAACTAGGTTCCAAGATTTCTTATTTCCGTATTTAATATTTTTCGAAATATGAGATTCCGAAAAAGGGCATTTTTATAACTGACTCACAGGGGATCATCAAATACCTAAGGTACTTCTAACAGTCGTAGAATCATGAAATTTGACAAGTAAGTAGGTTTTATAGCACAAATAACCAGAAAAGTCTGAAAACATAGAATTTCCGCCTTTAAACGCTTCAAACAGGGGGTGCTTATTTGGCTATATACAGTTCGTAATACATTCAATATGCAAATTAAAATAATTACATTGTTGCAGCGATGTATGTTTTTGTTGTTTGATAAACATTTAAATAATAAATGTTTCCTAGAACAACCATTTACTCGCTCATATTTAAAGCCAACGTTGGCTGCCAAAATCCGATTACAGAAAAAATTGATACAGATGTCATATACGCACCACATTGGAGCGATTTTTACCCCGCCAATTTGGCGAAAACTTTGTTTTTGAATATTAGTTACAAATAGCATGCATAATAATAGCACGTAATTTTTTATTTCAATATAAAAATAAAGTAACGCAATAAATGAAATAGCTTCTATTATTTTTAAAAAGGTAAAAAAAATAAATAAATGATAGTTTGATATAAATAAATATTGATATACATAATAAAAACAATTTATATAATTAAAATAAAAAATAAAAGTAAATAAACAGCAATATAAACGAAATAACCGGGTTACCATGTGAGGCATAAAATTGCCATTTTGTTGCAATTGCGCCAATGTGGTACGTATATGACATATGTGCCAAAAAACTGAGTTTGAAAGTGTTACTTGATTTCAAGTTGAATGAAAATTTTTATATGCTTTTCCAAAAATGTTGATAAAGGAAATCGTTCAGTTTATCTGTCCATCTTTGGATCTTTTACTGCCTTAAAGTAAATTTTAGTATAAATGTCGGGATTTTAATCTCAATAGCACTCAATTCAATCTGACAAAAATACGCAACTACTTATCCTTTAGGTGCGTTTTAATGATGTTATGACTTCAACACAAACATGATATTTTTATCTCCAAATTTGGCGATATTTCACCAAACGTCGACAAGAACCGAGATTTAGCAATATTAATTTTTTACCAAATTTGGAGATATTTTTCTTAGTGTCGCCAAGTTTGGAAATAATTAGACGCTAGCGGCTATTTTTATTGAGTTAATTTTTACTGCGAGTAGACATCTATTACTAGTAAATCTACAGATCAGGAGCCTCAACGTCAGCTCTGAAAGTCAAAGTTTTTTACACTCACTTTTCATAATATTTAATATCTTACAATCCGCAAATTAAATTATTTAAATTACTGCATATATATTTATATGCATATAAAATAATTCGAAGGTTTCAGAACTTAGAAACGTTAAATTAAACACGGTTTATGCAATAATATTCTGACATTCTTATGAATTTCTTATTCTATTTTTTAGATTAAAAAAATACATTTCTTCAGGGGATGGGGGCTCTGCCCCGCTGAACCCTCCGTAATCTTATTAAATTTATATTCATGATTTCCTATTATTTGTGTGAATGATTCTAGTATATCTTCCATTTCGTTCTGCACAGTGGTTTCATTACGATAAACAAAAATTTTAAAAATAATTTCATGTTATCCTAATACCTAAATAGCAATATTTACTTACCTGCCAATCACGAAACACTCGTATCTGATTGATAAGTTGAATAATATCCCGTGTACAAAAGTAACTTATGGAAATGTGAACACAATCTACTATATATTTCACTTATCTATTTCAGAAATCTAGTATTATTACAATTTTTGTTTCAGAAAAACAGTTTTGATGGTCATTGTACAATATTTATTTGACCTAAGTACATCCTGATCTAATTCGATGGCAATAGCATACTAAAATTTCCCCAAAATAGGCTTATTTGGAAACTTTTAAACCTATTGTGTAATCATTCATAATCGTGCCTACTGCCAATTCACTAAATAGCAACCTTGATTTGGCGCTATAAAGTATTTTTTGTGATAACTTTTTATGATCTCAGTTTCCAGTAGTTGTGCTATTTCAGGCTGTATGGATGCGTTTTACTACGCTAATTTCTTTAGATTAACTATATCGTTGTACGAGATATTACATTTTGTTTTTAAAATAATACTAATTTTCAACCACGAAAAATCCACATCTCTTCCAGAAAATTAATAATATCTCATATAAAAATATTTCGGCTATCATTTTATAGTAGTTAAAAGGTAACTTGTACCAAAATAAATTCTCATTTATTTCAATAAAATATTAAAATAACCCAATAATATTTTATTTTGCGAATAAAATATCGTAGCAAAATCGTCTGAGTTACTTGAATTTTATCATTTTTATATTTTTTGAAATATGGTTGCTAGGTTACAGTTAAATTGAAAAGGAAAATAAAAATGAATGCACTTTAATATTTGCAAAAGATGATAGAATAAAAGTATTATATTATTAGAACAGATGTATAAAATTGCACCAAAAATTATACACCTAATTTAAAAAATCTGACGAATGTATAAACAAAATTTCAAATTAATTTGAATAATTTAACACCTGACTTGATAAATTTTAGCCTTCATAACTTACCGTTTAAATACATTAATCAAATGCGACATTTTATTTTCAACGACTGAAAAATTTCAAAATCGTCTCAATTCCCATAGGAAAACATTATGATAAAAAAAGAAATGTTCTATGTTTTCCGTACGAATGAACCAAATGTAACTAAAAGCTATACAGCTAATTCCGGGTATCTCACCAACATAACTACCAAAAATCAAACTAATCGGATCATTTTTACGGCAGTTATCGCAGAACAGACAAACAGACAGACAGACAGACAGACGGACAGACAGAAACCAAAAACTTTTCGGGTCTCCACAGTGAGCCTCAACTGACGTTTCGGCAATTATTTTTCAGCATATCATCTGGTTAATTAAATGGTATAACATACGAAAGCACAAAATTTCAAGCTGGGGAATGAAACTGAGCTATAAACCGTACTATTTCGATTTAAGTAATCGAGTGTACAAACAATTGGCGAAATTTTGCGATTGTGGTTTGGCATAAAAATTATTAAACTGTTGCAACCATGTATTTTATATAAATGCGTAACATGTATAATGACTAAATTTTCATTTACATATTACATTATTATTATTGTGAAAGCATGCTTCTGATTGGTGGATTCTAGATCAGGTAAAATTAAATTTATGATATACAGATAAATAACTTATATGTTAATTTTAAATTGTTGCCACAAATTGTGTAAGTATTAACATACGTAACTTGTTTTTCATTAGGTGCGTTCGTAATTATATAAATACGTAGCACCTATAGTCGTCGCTTGGTCCGTCCGTCTGTCTGTCTGTCCGTCCGTCCGCATATAACAACGCAAAATTTACCCAACCGAATGGTTTGCAATTTAAAATATATTATCTTTGCAGAATTTTGTCGAGACATTTCAAATTTTATTAAAATCTAATCCAAACTTTAGGAGATATTAATAAAAATATTTATTAAAAAATTTGATTTTTTTTTAAAATCGGTGCTTTCTTGTTATAGGAGCTTCCAAAGTTTCATCGTCAAGCGACAAAGATACTTATTCTATTACAGAAATTAATCTGCAGACGATATCATTCATTTCACAAAATTAAAAATCATCAAGATCTAAATATTTATATATCTAGCTACAGTACGAACGCACCTCATTTGTCACGTTTGACGTACAATTTCCAGCTTGTTTTTATTGCACGGTGTTGAATTTTAACCCATCAACGCCACAGTTATTTTTCTCTTGAAAAATGGAAATATTGCAATTTACACCGCTTTTATCGAATTATTACACTATTACAAGAAATTTCAAGAGAAAAAGCAACAGATTATGAACAATTTACCATATATCCTTTGCATGAGAGAAGAATAAATGCTCCTGTTTCAGCCCTCTATCAGATGCTTAAGGTAAATGAAGCACCAATAGATTCTAGAGATAAATATATCGATGTTAAATGCTTTCCCTGTCTGTATCCAGAAGGAAAATATGGCCAGTTTCACGATCGTGCTCAGAAATTAATATCCAGTGAATTTATAAAAGCCAAATTAATGTCCAAACATCCCCAATTTCGGCTAGATCAACAATATTTATTTTATTTATTAAATGATGCTAATATCCGCCAGTTAGGTTCTGGAATATTTTATAAAATGAATTTGGTAAATCAAAGTCAAAAACTAACAGCCGAACAATATTTGAAAATGCTTAAAAAGGATGAGTTGGAAAGTGATCTTACAGCTATATTCAGTAAACTAAGAAACACGGAGCAATACTGGAAGAAACCCAGAAACGACATTAACTGCATGATACAACACTATGGACCGGCAACTTGGTTCCTTACTTTAAGCCCTTCGGAATGGATGTGGAATGACTTAGGTGAATATATCAAGGATATAAACGGTCCTGAAATGGCAAATAAAAGTATAAGTGAATTAGTAGCAGTTGATCCCGTGTCTACTTCTCGCTTTATAGAGAATAAGTTTCGTGCCAGTCTAGATTTCCTTACTTCCTCAGATGAACCGTTGGGTAAGGTGGAACATTACTTTTGGAGACGGGAATATCAAACTAGAGGAGCTCAGCATTTTCATATGTTACTGTGGATTAAAGATGCTCCTGTAATCAATGAGTCCTCTATAGATGACGTAGCATCTTTTATAAATAGATATATAACATGTGCTATTCCTAAAAGAAATATTTCTCCAACTCTCCATAAACGGGTCACATCATTCCAAAAACACAAACACAATGATTACTGTATGAGAAAAAAGAAAACAAAAAGTGGTTTTCGTTCTGTATGTAGGTTTGGGTTTCCTAGATTAGTTACTGAAAAACTTGTGATCAGGGATACAATAGAATCCATAGCCGCAAGAAAAACACTATCGAAAAACAATCGTCTGTACGATCTTGTACGCAAGGAAGAGTGGAAAATGATTAACGATTACAATCCTACAATGTTGCTAGCATGGAATGGGAATATGGATATACAATACATTGGTGAAAAAACATCCATTCTAAATTATTATATCACAAAGTATACTACGAAAAGTGAAAAGACACACCTTATGGATGCATTTAATGATATATATTCAACGAAAAGTTTGAGAAGCAAGTTATTCAACATAGGTCTAAGATTATTAGGACACAGAGAATGCGGAGCTTTAGAAGCTAGTGATACTCTGCTTGGCATACAACTATATGGTACCGATCCACAAACTACAATTAGGTGGCTAGATGTAAATATTCATCGTAACAGAAGGGTTAAGTCCAAATCGGAGATGAATATGCTCGATCCAAAATCCACGGACATATTCTACGAATCTTGGGTTGATAATTTCTATCCAGAAAGGCCACAAGAATTAGAAAGAATGCATTTATTTGATTTTATGAAGAAATTTGACATCGTGAATAAAAAGCCGGTTTCAGGGAGAGCAAAATTTTATGTTTTAAAAGAGGGAAGTAAATACTTAAAAGAAAGAGACAGACAGTACATTTTAAATCATTATCATTATGATGCCGAACAAGTGCCAGAAAAATATTTCTTCGCTCTACTTTTGATGTTCAAACCTTGGCGTAAATTAGAAGAGTTGAAAATGGGCTTTGAGACTTACACTGAAGCTTTTCACTCGGAAAAAGATGCGTTTAGAGAAGCATTTAATTTCGGGAACTCATGCATAGAACAACGAAAAAAAATAGAAAAAGCTATCACAAAAGTAGAATCTAAAATATCAGAATTAATTGAAGAGAAAGAAAATATTGAAGTTGACGGAGGTCCTGATAATCCATTAGAATTCAATGCTTTAGAGGTTACAAATGCTATGGAAGATTTCTGTCGCATTAACATTGAGGAAAATCTAAATATTGACGATTTTGAAGAAATATTTAAAAGTCTTAATAATGATCAAAAGAGAATATTTGATAGCATTACCACGAAATTGAAAAACACGGATCATAACGATGAAATTTTTCGATGTTTTGTCAGTGGTACCGGAGGAACAGGAAAAAGTTACTTAATAAAAGCTATCAAACTCTGGGTCCACCATTATTTAAAAAAAAAAAGTAGCAGTGAGAGCACCAACAGGAATCGCAGCATTCAACGTAAATGGACTAACGATACATAGGCTTCTTCAGCTGCCAGTTGAACATAAAAAGACACCAAGATATAAACCACTATCCGATGAAGTACTTAAAATATTAAGATCAGATTTAAAAGACGTTGTTTTATTCATCATAGATGAAATTTCAATGGTTTCAAACGTCACCTTAGCATTTATACATTTCCGTCTTTCAGAAATATTTGATACAAGTGATGACAATAATGGATGGTTTGGTAAAAAACACATCCTGGTCTTAGGAGATCTTTTTCAATTACCGCCTGTTAGAGAGAAATCTCCTTTCGAATTTTTTTCACCTTCTGAAGGGACCAAGTTATTCGGATCACTTAGTGTTCCTAATTTATGGAAAGAATTATTCATGTATGACGAACTCACAGAAAACATTAGACAACATAATGATTCTGTTTATGGTGAAATACTAAAAAAAATAAGAATAGGAATAATTACAGAAGCAGATTATGATGTCTTATCAAAAAGACTCATTCCATTTCAATCGGATACTAACGAGGGCAGACTGCGAGATATTGCAGATTATCTTTTAAAATGTTGAAATGATACAATATGTTTGTTGCCCACAAGAAATATGTGTCACCAATTGAACGACGCCATGCTTAAAGGACTCGATGGTCCTGAAATACGCCTTATTGCAACAGATAATCTTGAATGTCCAAAGTTCTTAACAAAAAGAGCTCGTAAAGTCCTTTTAAATTATGAAGAAGATGATTCAATGACAGCAGGATTACAAGAAACGATAATAATTAAAAAAGGAGTTAGAGTGATGTTAAAAAGAAATATTGATATAAATTTGGGTTTGGTAAATGGCTCTATAGGCACAGTCATAGATGTTAAATGGCATCCAGAGAACCACAACAAAGTCAGAAGGGTGTTGATAGAGTTTTGCAACTCTCAACTATATGAGTTGGCTCCCGTAAAATCCAAATTTGAGGTGATTAACAAAGCATATGTTCACAGAGAGCAATTTCCAATATGTGTAGCATACGCTGTAACAATTCATAAGAGTCAAGGTTTAAGTTTACAAAGCGCACTTATTGACATAGGATCTTCCGTCTTTTCATGTGGGCAAGCGTACGTAGCTCTATCGAGAGTGAAAACTCTAAATGGGGTTCATCTAATTAATCTCGATGTTAACAACATTATAGCTCAGAAATCGGCAATTAGGGAATACAACAGGCTCAGATCTATTTACCAATCAGATATGAAAATGATTGAATATACAAAGCCGTGGAGAAAGAAAATTAGAGATAGAAAGTGGGCTATGCCGAAAATTGTATCAGTTGTTCAAGATCCAGATTCTCAAAAGAAAAGAGGAAAAAGGAAGCGGTGTTCTACAAGAGGAAATTCGAAATGCAAAAAAAGTATATAGAAAAAATATTATTTAGATGTATATCATTATTTAATCAGAAATAAATGTAGGGTAGATAAAAACGGTGTTTCAAAAGGATATAATATTTTAGAAGACTGTATTTAATATCTTTCCTCGTACTGTCTAATAAAATAAATCAATTTGAATAAATGTTGTATTGATTACATCAGATTGATAAACACTGGTCAATTTAAATATACAATAAAGAAATAAGATTAAATTATCCTATAAAATTTAATATAAAAATTATCGTACAGAAAAAAATACAGCATCTTTAAAGTTCCAATTGAATATTGAATTCCATTGAGAAAAATGTATTTTAGGTTACAGAAAACACTTAAAAATCTTACGTAAAATGTTCATTTTTCACTCTATATTTTAATATAAACTTGAAGTGAAATATAAATTTGTAAAGTCCAATAAAATCAATAAAATTGTTTTCATATTAATATATTTTAGTAAACACATTAAAAAAACATAAAAAAAGTAGTGATATCCCAACAAAAACTTTTCAGTAAAAAAAAAAAAAAAGCGCCAAGTTCTTCTTAAGGTTTCGGCCAGAAAAAGCAGTGATATCTGAAGCTCGCCCAATTTAAAAGTCAAACATCCCAAATCTTTCATTGAAAATGGCTTCCTGCGACTTGGCCGTTAATGCATTCTAGGACATTTCCAAATTTATGATTGGAAATTATACATTTATAAATTGTTTGAATATTAAAAATAATATTAGAAATGCAAAGAGACAAATCCCCATGAATATATTGAAAGCAAAATCTTTGTGATAAATACTACCATTCAATTTCAACAAACATTAGTTTTGATTAAGAATCATTCAGTCCACTTATGGTTTAATTGTCATTTTGTATGGTCCAAAGTCATTATATCGAAACCGATGAAATAAACTAAATCTACTTTAATCAAATCTCCCAATGTGTTACGTTATGCTGTATATTGTATAATATTGAAATCTTGTTCATTGACGAAAGGAATTCATTCCATATGAACATTTATTATAGTTTGTTTGGATGTATTAAGAGTTATTGCAATGATATTAGAATGCACTTTTTCGTTTTTAACAGTCGAAAAACGGATAATTATGTTTGAGCAATTTAATCTTTTGAATATCATAAAGTCATTATCTTCTGAATACAAGTATTTTGTTATTTTTCATTTACTAAGCATTTAAATAGACTCTGAAGTGGTTTTATATGCTTTATTGAAATGTGTATTATACTTCTGTACTTTGTGCTACAAAAAGCGTAAAATGCTGAAAAATATGTAGTAGACATGTACATCATTATACAATTTTTAGTATTTGAAAAACCCTCTTGAATGCATTAACGGCCAAGTCGCAGGAAGCCATTTTCAATGAAAGATTTGGGATGTTTGACTTTTAAATTGGGCGAGCTTCAGATATCACTGCTTTTTCTGGCCGAAACCTTAAGAAGAACTTGGCGCTTTTTTTTTTTTTTTACTGAAAAGTTTTTGTTGGGATAATAAACTTTTTATCTTTACTAAAAAATGAAAAATCTTAGTTTCTGAATAAGAGTACCTTCCAATTAGAGTCCTGCATAGGATCACATTACCCGCTTTTACCCGCACCCTACCTAAACGGTTCGGGTCCTACCTATTACATTCTTTCCTAAGTTGGAATTTTTGAAAAAAAATGAACCCAAAACCACCCCCAGTTCAAAACTTCACCTGTCTATCTATCTATGTCACTTTTTTATGGACACGATAACTGCAATTATTATGCATAAATCTCTTCCAAACTGATACAAAAAATCAAGGGGCATAAAATATCGGTCAAGTTCGTTAATGGGCAAAATCGACACAAGGAGGGGGGGGGGGTTGTGAAAACAGAAAAAAACCCTAACTTCTTAATTATGATACGTATCGAATCCGCTTAAAGTTATTACTTCTATGAAAAGGGCCGAAAATTTATTTATAATAAATTTTTGATGTAACTAAAAATGGCACCAAGGGGGGGGGGGGGGGGGGGTTTAGAAGATAAAAATTCATAACTTCGTCTATTCACAAAATATCAAATCCGCTTAGATTTATTATAAATCCTCTTAATATTATCTAAAACTTTTATATTGACAAGTTCCTTATAAGACCAACCCTTATAGAAAAAAAAAAAAAAAAAAAAAAAATCCCTGCGGCTCTATCTGAAAAAAAAAAAAAACAAGTTATATTTCGAAGTGAGCGGTCCCAACTGAGGCATCATGGCAAAAAGATCATTTCTTCCGCAATTCCCAACAAACAGGCGCCCTACGATCTGCGTCTTCGAAATCTACCTGTGCCTGTAGGCCGAGCCGTCAGGGATTTTTTTATTATGCATACAGTTTTAAAATTTTTAAATGGGAAAAGAATTAAACAGAAAATGATGTTTTATTATTTATATGCGATAAAAAATTTTAATAGCTTGATGTATTTCTTGAAATATTTCATATGGCTTGATTGTAATAATAAAACAATTTTAAGTATATCTAAATTATAATAGTATAATTTTTTCTACAGCAAAGAAATTCATAAACATTTTATCTAAAATAAAAACTTATTAGTCATTACCACTATATTAATGTACATTTTAATTTAAAATTTTATTTTAGCAAAAAAGTTATGAAATTGCATTGTATTCTTTTAAGTTCAGATATATCAAATTGATTTTCTCTAAGTCAGGATACTCAAGGTTTATCCTTTCTTACATTCAAAATTCGCGATAATACTTACTCTTTCTCATAATTAATAGCGAAATGTTTCCTGAAATAACCTTTAATCAAGTAACTTTTAACTGTGAGGAGTTTGTGTCCCTAGTATTGTGTCCCCAATTTGTACTCTTATATAAGATTCGGATGAGCGAGAAAGTTAAATAGAAGATTATTTAGCTGCAAAATTAATAACTGCTCTTTATATATAATTATATTAAAAAAAGAAGGAAAAAAATTTAACCATGAGTTCAGTGATAAACCATTATTGCTGGTGACTATCTATGTATTAAACTAAACTTGTTTCAATTTTAGCAATAGTTTCGAAATTTTAATTGTAGAATGCTAGTTCTATATCTCCGTATATCTCCAATAATAAAATAAATTGACTGCATGCGTTTTTGCCACTTATTATTATTTTTTAAATTATTAATATTTTAAAAGTTCATATAGATTATTATTATTACTATATATATATTTTTTTTTTAAATTAGAAATAGTTAAAATCACAATGGTTAAATTAATAACTGCTACTTTTAGAAAATTAACTGTAATTTTAACTTGTACGTTTGAATTTACTTATTCACTTTACCATGTGCTTAGCACATAACATTTTTGGCTTCGGATTCTGGACAAATTGATGTTGTAATGTATAGATTTTCTTTGTCTTCCTTTGTATTTATTTGTTTATAAATGGATTTATTTTCTTCCGTTTGATTTGTAGTGTTCTATTTTCAAAGGTATCCTTTTTTTTTTCAATTTCTTTCCAATGATTGTTAGGGCTTGGAATTGTCACAAAATTTTGGCTTTAAGCTTGTGACAATTACAGAAAACAATCATTCTTTGCTTATAATGTGGTTTCCCAGCCCTTGAAAAAGTAAATTACTATATAAGCTTACATTTGTGTGTTTTTTTTTTACTTATGTTTCACTTTTTGAATAAATACTTCATTTGTTAGGACTATGTTTTATAATGTGTAATTTGACATAGCTATTTGGGGTAATAATTTCATTGCATTTGGTCAGTTACTTCTGTTTCAATGGTTAATTTTTGCAATAAGTTTATATATATATATATCTACATATATACATATATATATATATATATATATATATATATATATATATATCTACATATATACATATATATATACATATATATATATATATATATATATATAATTATAATATCTATGAATTTCAAAAAACATATCAAGTTCTATTCTACTGAAATCTCCAAAGAGATAATCAATGATACTGTGTATACAGAATACCTCATAGCTAATAATTAACATGTGCAAACATAATATTACCATAGCTGATGCTTCAATGGTAATTGGCCAAATTTTACTCATACCAAAAGAATATTGAAAAAAGAAATAGAGAGAAAGGGGAAAAAAAAAAAAATTATATATATATATACATATATATATATATATATACCTACATATATACATATATATATATATATATATATATAAAATCATTTCTCTCAACTCGATTGTCAAAATTATGTGCGTGCCATGTGGACGTGGATATTATGCAGAAGTTTCTATAATTATTGTGAGTAAAAATATTTTATCTACAATTTAAAGGTTCTAATTTCCAATATTAATTCAAAAATGATATCTAGTGGTAATTTAGTGAGGTGATTTATAATGTTTTTAGGATAATCGATGTAAGTGAATTATATTATATATTCTTAATGGTTTTTTATTTCCAATTTAAATATTTCCAATCTTATTTTTTCCAAATGTTATCTGGTAATAATTCAGTATACTTGGTTGATTCTACTGTTCTTAGCATCATGCCAGTAGAATTATGAAATACTGAATTATTTTTAAAACACATGTGGGTGCAACTAAGCTGACGAGTACATCTACATGTGTTTTTTCATATCCAATTCTTGTTTGTTCTCTTGTGGTCCAGTTTTCCATTGTATAATGTTCATATTTGATTTATTAATCCATTTGTGTTTACTTAATAGCAACTCCAATCTATAATTTTTTTTCCCTTTCTCTCTCTTTCTTTTTTAAATATTATTCAGGTATGAGTATTTTCGGCCAATTGCCATTGAAGCAAATGCTATGGTAATTTTATGATTGCACATGTTAATTATTAGATATGTGGTATTCTGTTTACACAATATCATTATTTATCTCTTTGTAGATTAAAGTAGAATGATATTAGAACTTGATATGTATTTTGAAATTCATAGATATTATAATTATATATATATATATATATATATATATATACCTACATATATACATATATATATATATATGTACTTGATTATTATTGTTACGAATCAGACGAGCAAAAATTTTTGTTTTATTATTACACAGCTAAATCTATTGCCATAATATATAGAAAGTAAATTCGAGTTTATTTAGAGATAGGGTATTTGGACAAAATAATAAAGAGAAACTTAATATATTCAACATGAATCGTTATACTTTAAAAACTTAAAATTTTCTAAATATTACTTATAGTTTTCTCAATTAATTCACCGTGTTTCAAAATGATACATTCTCAACAAATTGTGAATTAAACTTTAAAAAAAAAGAAAAGAAAAGAAAAGAAAAAGATATAAAGAAAAGAAAAATATATAAAGAAAAGAAAAATATATAAAGAAAAAAAATAATAATTAAAGAGAGATATTTATGCAATATATTAAAATTTAATCGAAATATAAACAATAAATACAAATAGAAATAGCGATAAATATCGGAAAGCAACATTTCATCGTTGGCAATGAATGCAGTTCATTTTAAACGTTTGTTAAAATTCATAGCTGCTAATATTTTTGTCACAATTCACATTAATGGAATTTTGGAATATCAATAGTGGTGAAAAAATAAACCAATGTTTTTTTCTTTTTGTTATTTTTGTTCTGAAATGCATGAAAATCTCAGTTTCTTTTTTCAATAATTATTCAAACAAACTTTCTTTTTCCCATTTTTCGGTAAAAGAGAGAAGATCGTTTAGCGCGGGAGGTTGTTACATTTTTAGGAGAGGTTCTACTAAAATTTAGAGAATGTTTCCTTTTTTTTTTTTTTTTTTTTAAGGGTTTTGTATTTAAAAAGAAAAAACGAAACCAATATAAGATATCTCCTGTGTCCGACTGTTAGAGCCCTTTTTCTCGTAAACTATGGGACGTGGTATCGTGCGAAAGATCTCGTAATACCGAACTCAAAAATATATTAATTTTAATTTTAGGTATTATATTTTCAGAGATATCCTCGAAAATGCACTG
This sequence comes from Maratus michaelseni, assembly GCA_963931845.1. Classification (NCBI taxonomy): domain Eukaryota; kingdom Metazoa; phylum Arthropoda; class Arachnida; order Araneae; family Salticidae; genus Maratus; species Maratus michaelseni. Next base: position 7,231,023 of record OZ007590.1, on the reverse strand, counting down.
CAAAAATATGCGCCCACCCTCCTATTTCCGAATCTGCTGAAACTAAAATTAGGAAAATATTAGGGCTAGTAGGAGTTTATTAATTAATAAACTTGATGAACGGTAAACTTTGACCTCGAGATATATTTATTTATTTATTTATTTATTATGCGTGTGTGTTACAAAAAAAAAAAAAAAAAAAAAAAAAAAAAAAAAAAAAAGATAAAAAGATAAACTACCTTCGGATTTTTAACATTATATTTATTGACGTTTCACTTTTACATTTAAATTTTTTGTGTATAAAAAACAATAATAATACACCTTGTGTGACGAGGAGTAATTGCAAGTTACTTCCAATCGTGCGACCGTTTTTCTCCGATTATAAGCATGTGAAAGAAACTGGGTCGACAAATTATAAAGCCTATACCGATACTATTTACTTTTAAAAGTTGATTTTTTTACAAAATGGCGGGCATTTAAACAAAAAAAAAGTTTTTTTTACTTTTTTTTTTTTTTTTTTTTTTTTTTTTTTTTTTTTTTTTTACATTTTGCTAGCAAAAAAAAAAAAAAAAAAAAAAAAAAAAAAAAAAAAAAAAAAAAAAATGAAAATTTTGACTCACAGAAATAACAGTAAGAACTTAAAGATTTTTTTTTTTTTTCGATTATGATATTTTCAACTGGAATACGTATTAGCATAAAAATTCTGGCACACATTTATGTACTCATTTTTAAACGTAAAAGCATAACACTTGTAGGCAGGACTGTTGGAGAGATTTGAAATCAAGTAGTTTTTTTTCATTATTCAACAAATGAATTATATTTTGAATTATAAGCGATTTTTGTCTTATAACCAACGACCTTAATTAGGCTGTCGTGTTGGAAATTCGGTTCAAAACACTAGCTTTGACAACGTTTTCTGAAAGGTCTCCAGTCTTTACCAAAAAAAATTGAAAATTATTTCGATTTCATAGTTTCTGAATAAGAGAATCTGCCAGTCGCGTTTACAAGCAATAATGGATTCAGGAATGTGTCACAAATTAACCAGTTTGGATCTGAAAACGGTTTGGTTATTTAAGTTTCTTCTCAAAATGGTTATTTTCTGACGAATTCATGACTTTTAAACAAAGATAAAGATATTTTGCAACGAAAGTTCACCATTTGGGATAGTAGACGATACCCCATTATTTATCTTTTCTTTCCTTAAAAAAATGAATAAATTTAGTTGCCCTTTAGAGAAGAACTAATAGAGTTGCCCTTTAGAGAAATTTTGTTAAAAGTTACAAGAAAATTAATATCTCGGAAAATAATTAAATTTCTGATATAGCTATTACGACATCCTCGGATCCATGCGAATAATTGGTGTTAATTTCACCACACTGCGTTCTATATTTCAGGAACAGTAGCTGTGAAATACAAATAAACTGGCAGATAAAAATGTCGTTTTAATATAAAAATGCCGTCTTTAAAAATAGTTCTTTAAAAGCTGAAATAGTATAAATGAAATTCATCGTAACTCATTTTCCATTGACTTGCAACCCAACCGGGACACGACAAATGATTTTTCGCCGGACGTTTTTAATGTTACAGCTATTTTATTAAATAAAATTTTTGTTTCAAATATTTATATATTAGCGTGTATGCATCTTGTAAAATTTTCAATGTATTGCAAATAATATTTTTAAATATAAAATCTTGTATTATAATGTTTTTAAATCGATATTTAATAAAATTTTAGACGCATTGAGTCCGTTTAAGGTTATTCTCATTTTTATTTCCTTAGATGAACAATATTAATATTTTCAACATATTTAGAATAGATTTTTATCTGTAAATACATGAAAATTTCAGGAATTACGATTAAGGTTGTTCACAAATCCACATTGGCTACTTTATGACATATTTTTAATTTATTTGTGTTCGCAAAAGAATGAAATTTTTTGTAATCGAGAGATGTTTTCCATTTTAAGGTAGAATGTATTTCAGAAAATACTGTGAAAGTGGGCTTTTAAACCGAATTCCCGACTCCGCACCACGAAGAAGGGGAAAAACGTGTCGTCTCGTGACATTAATCGCTTATAACTCGAAAAGTAATTTATTTATCAAAAATTGAAAGACTCATTTTGATTCCAAATCGCTTCCATAGTCAATACTGCCAATTTTATGCCTTTGCATTAAAAAAATGAGCCAGAAAATGTGTCAGAAAGTTTCGCGTTGTTCAGCACATCATTTGAGAGCCACCTTAAAGTGTTTACAGTATACAACAGTATTTTTATTTTTCCTATAAATGTGAAAGATTTTGAATCTTAGTTGTATTCCGATGGCGACATTTTCGTGACAATTGTTCCGAAACTCGACTTAAAACTTTAACGATATATATATTTTTAAGATCCTTTGCTTTTATAGAAAAAAGTCTGAACGATTCCTTGGTATTTGAGTAATAATATCAGCAAATTTTATGCACTTAAGAATAAAAATAATTTCCAAAATATGTCCGATAGTAACGAGTTAGGAAAATGTAGTCTAATGCTTACTTAATTGGGGTTCAACCAAGTTTTAGTGCACATTTTCATATTTTCTCTCTTTTTAGAAAAAAAAAATAGAAAAAATGAAAAAGTAAAAAAAAAAAAAAGAAAAGAAATAAATAAATAAAGGCAAGAGATTCTAAAAATCAAGTTCTTGAAATATGAATTAAAATTACAAATAAGAATGCAGAGAAAGGTGAGCTAATAATTTTTACTACAGATACATTACATAATTTTTAAGATTAAATATATATATATATATATATATATATATATATATATCAAAAAAAAGAAAGAAAAAATTCTCCGCTCAACTATTCGAAACTTACAGATTCATTTTTAAACGTAAAACATGGCATTTACAGGTCTAACTATTGAAGCGATTTGAAATCGAATAACGTTTTCCATTTTTTAATTAAATGAATTATTTATCGAGTTATAAGCGATTTTATTCATGAGAGGACCAGCCTTTTTCTTTTCTCATGCCTGTTCAAAAATTTGGTTCAAAACTAAGTGTGCTTTCTGAAATAAATGAAAAACGTCATTCTATTACAAAGTTTCAGAATAAGAATACCTGCCAATTTCATGCGTTTCCGAACAAAACTTAATTGAGAAATTCGTCAGAAAGTTAAAACCTTAAATTATACTATAATTAATAACCTTCCTAATAATCCTAATAATTAATAACCTTAAATTGTGAATTCTGCATTTTTACATGCTGCCACGATATCATACTGCTGAAAAAACATTGAATCCATCACTTTCAATTTGTTCTTATCTTCTCACCGCAGGTTAAAAACAGGACGACTGAGGAATGCAGTGAGGGAGCATATAGCAAGTTAGTTTCTTTGCACCGTATACCTTAATTAGCGGAAGCCTTAATGGGATTTCACAGTAGGCGGTGAAAGATAAGAAATTTTCATCTGTAGGGTCGCGAATCTCAGATGTGTGCTCAAATATGGCGGATTTGATGATTTGGTTTTTCGCGTTTTATCACTATAATCATTTCATTTCCTTATCAGTTCTTTTTCCCCCATATTGCTTTGCCCTCATGGACCCTAATAGCTCTTTCAAGACTGAGGCTGTTGGGAAGGTGGTAGCAGTAAGTCCACTGGATTTCGGGTGGGAGCGATCGATGTTATTTCTATTGTTTTAATCAATATCTTTATTGTGTTAAAATTTCATGCCGTAACTCGATAACGTAATAGTACAGGCAAACTGAGGAATTGGCACCTCGCACTGCTCATATCGTCGCAAGATATCATGAGGCAGACTGAAATATTTGTATTGTACTAATCACTATTTTGAATGTGTAAAAATTTTATGCCGTAACTCGATGACGTGATAGTACCGTCAAAATGAGGAATTGAAACTCCGCTCTGCTGTTATTGTACGAAGATATCACGAGACAGACTGAAATATTTGAATTGTACTAATCGGTATTTTTAATGTGTTAAACACTGATGATGTGATAGTACCGTCAAAATGAGGAATTGGCGATCCGCTCTGCTTATGTCGTACCAAGATAGTACGAGGTAGACTGAAATATTTGTATTGTACTAATCGGTATCTTTAATGTGATAAAATTTCATATTGAAGCTCTATGACGTAATAGTACCGTCAAAATGAAGAATTGGCACCCCGTTCTGCTCTTATCGCATCAAGCTACCACGAGGCAAACCATTACGGCTGAATGTACACTTAATAATCTGTTCCTACATAACTAATTCATCTTGAAACTCGATGACGTAGTAATATATAGGGCAATTTAATGTAAAATATTATGTTTGTAGTGTCTCAATAGTACTTTATGACGTCATTTTCTCCCATAAATTTAAGTGTCCTACCAGGATATGCCCACGCAGACTAAAATATTTAAAAAATACTTTAAGCTTTAATTTGGCACCGATTTCATCTCGTAACTGGATGGGGTCCGCCAAAACGACGCATTGGCGCAGGCTGCTGCTCACATCGTACAAGGTTATCACGAAGCAGACCAGTTATTCTTTCATCTACTTTTAATAATCTTGTCCTACATCATAATTTCATCCCGTAACTCGATGACGTAGTCATTTTTCTCGCCGCCGCCCACTCTAACTTATTTTTATCCACTTTTACCTTTGAATACACTGTTACGAAACATCGTTGTAACAAAACTGCACAATATGATAACTATTTTCAAAACATAAAATGATAATCTGTACTCTTTTGGCCAATTTTTATATAAGTTAAAGCTTAGACAGACACTAAAGCAGTCGTGCAGACAAACATACCATTTTTGGATTCTGACCAAATTTGTATAGGAACACCGCCAAAATTTTGCATAATAAAAAAAAGTCATCAAAATCTGAGCATTTGCTCAAAATTTATTTCATGGACATACATTAAAAAATACAGACATGCAGATGAATTGCATAACCTTCTTTGTTTGAAGTTGGTTAAAAATTTGCTTAGATGAAAGCATCAAAGTAGATTCATTTTGTTAATAAATAAATGGGATTTCAGAATGCTATATCTACCCTATATATATAAAATCCTAATGAAACGAATTTGTGAAACGATTTTATGAAACGAATTTATGAAACGATTTTATGAAACGACTGATTAAACGACTGATTATGTTTCAGGGCTATTTTTAATACAATATTAAACGCTTGATGGTGAAATTAATACCAATTGTCCATAAAAATCCGCGGATATCAAAACTGGTAATAGAATTTTGAAAGTGGAATTAGTTTTCGAGATATTAATTTTTTTCTAATTTTAATGACATTTCTGTAAGGATGGCAACTAATTACTCAGTTTTTTTGTGACAAAAAAGGGGAAAAAATTGAAAAGGATCACGATAGGGATTATTGATTTCTTTTTATTCGTCATTTTCAAACTGAAATTGAATTTATCTTTTATTTCAATCGATAATGAAGACAAGATTGTGATTAAATTATGTTTTTCAGGAAAATTTGGAAAAAAAAAATCACATTTCTATCGTCAGGATTCAATTGTCTGTCAGCATTTAATTTAATTTATAAACTGAAAATATTTTGAATAAATTCGTCCAAATGACGTCATTTATGTAAACGCAAAAGAAAGGGGCAAAAAGGAATTAATAGTAATTATTATTTATTGATATCATTTTGTTATTTTTTTGTAAAATTTAATTAAACGAATTTATAAAATCACTAATTCGGATATTTGAAACGAATATATAAAACAAGAGGGGAAAATTCTGCTATAAGGCCGAATATAGATTGCCACACACGGCTTTTATTTAAAAAATAAATAAACTAGCTGTAACTCAGAATAAAAACGCAATGACAACAAACAATTTTAAAATATCTAAATAACAAATAAAAATTCCCCTGTTAAAGTGTTGAGTTGTTCCATAACCATTCGATTTAGAAAAATATTTTTCTACCACTGAGCAATTTTTTTAATGAAATTTAATTCATGTTGCCATGGCAGCAGACGATAAAACGATATCTTTGGAATAAGGGTATAAATAGAAGAAAAAATTTTGTTGATGTTTGTGATAAAATGTTTTTCTTTATTTTTTAAAAATGTATATACATAATTCACTTTTATATTTTAACAGAATAATAAGTTTACTATAATTCGTTACTCATGCTATGGCCAGTATACACGATACACGTCGAGTCACAATGCCTTTATCATTATCTTTTTACGCGTAAAAGTTTCGCTACGGTACTCCATTGTGAAGTTTTGTAATTTTTTAAATCTAATATTTGAAAAACGACATAATCATTAGATTTGAAATTTATATCAAGAAAAATACAATTTTTTACCATTCTAACGCAGTTTGTAAAACAATTTTGTGACAAATACTTTTCGAGTTATTAATTTTTTAAGTAACTTCAAATGTTTCATTTTCCGAGATTAATCTGTGGCAACGATGGATTGCTGTGACTTTTCATAAACATGAAAAATGATAGAGATTGAAAGAATAAGCCACCCTGTGTGTGGCTAATAATAATTGCCCAACTGAACGCAAGGAGAATAAAATATCCTGCTTGGTTTTCTTTCCAATTTGAATGAGAATATGACATCAATTATGGTAAAATGACATTTATTCCTTTCTCTCTTTTATTGGCAGCAAGGAAAAAATGCTCCCTATATATTAGAGAAATGCTATTAAAGTTTAAAACAAATGACTATTTCATTAGCATTACTTTTTTTAATAATGAATTATATGTTTACACATAAATAACAAAGAGAAGAAAAAACTACAAATAATTAAATTACTATACTCGAAACACACTTAAGGTGTAAATTACGTTATATATTAAAATGATTTTCGTTACTTTTCCAATTTAGGGGCCTTCGCGAGATATAGAAAGTGACCTTGGCAATGAATTGAAATTCGGCAACATGTTTTCTAACAATCTATTCGCTTTTTGATATACACAAGCAATTATTTCGATATTTATACAATTTATTTAATATAAAGAAGCCATTTATCTATTTTTATGTACAAAAAGAGGTAAATTGAAAGACAATTATAAATAAATTGTATATATACATGTATAAATACATGTATAAATACATGTATAAACAAGCATAAAAGTTCGGTGCTTTTCCAGTATATGGGGCCTTGACGAAACAGAGAAAATAGCCTTGGCGGAAAAGGAAATTTGGCAACATACTTTCTGTCAACCTATTCACTTTGTCATTTCGTATGCAGAAGCAATTTTTCAATATTTATACAATTTGCTTAGCGTAAAATGTCACTTATCCTATTTCCTATTTTATATATAATCAGAAGTAATTTATATATATATACAGGGCTTGACAAATACGGTCGCCAGGTCGCCACTGGCGACCAACTTTTTTTATCTGGCGACTAACTTTTTTAATCTGACTTTTTTTGTTTTATTTATTTATTTATTTATTTATTTATTACAAAAATTGAGCCAAAAAATGAGCACAAACGACATTTTGTCTAAAGCCAAGTTTAAAAGGCATTTTCCATTTCATGCACATAAAACGGCATTCTTTTCCGCTCTAGTCGGCTAGTCATGTGATTAGAATGTGAGGAGAGGGAGAGGGGGGGAGTTTCAATAAGAAATATTGTCAATATTGTCTTATGTGGCATCTAAAAATTGGATGCAATGATAAAAAAGGCTTACTTTTTTGTATGTTTCAAATCAGATTTTTGTGTTCAGAATTAAAACTTTTAATCTATTACATTCATTTTAAAAGAATAATAACATATAAGTGATTATAAGAAATTCATTCGAAGTAAATCTATAAAACTTAATTAAAATTTCAAGAATAATTCATTTTAATAAAAATATGTATTTTTTTTAAATATTTTTTCCCGGCTTAAAATGCTTGGCGCCTCGCGTCTGTTTGCACCACACACGTTGGACATCGCCGTCACTCTGTCTTGGCGATAAGTGTCTGGTTCTGAGTTGTTTCTCAATAGTATTTTATAATTACATTGTTTGGATTATTATCTGCAGTTAATGGAAATAAAAAATCATTAATTGCTCTTCAAAAGGGTAAGTTTTTTTTTTTTTTTTTTTTTTTTTTTTTTTTTTTTTTTTTAAATTTTTAAATTTTTATTGTAAATTGTTGGATCAAAATAAACCTCAGCCGGCTGCTGATTTCGATTTAATCCAGCGTGGGAAAATATATATTTTTCTTTTCTTTTCAGCTACGGAAACAAACGTTTACGTAATAACTCTTATAACTCGTAATATTACGCGTTAATAGCCCTCGAGTTTGCGAACATCGCAAAGTTGAATTAAATTTCTAAGATGTCTCATTATAGATGCTGCAAAGTTACAAAATATTAGGAAATAAACTTGAAATTATATTCACACACACACACACACACAAACAACAACAGAAGAAAAAAAACTTTTATTTTTAATTCGGCAAAACTAACAGAGTTCATCAAATGCAAATTTTAAAATAATAAAATCATAATTATTTGACTAAATTCGATAGACTAAATAGGCAAAAAATCCTTTTCCGGCTTCACTATTTTATCTGTATCTCATCAGATACAGATTTTGTAGCACTCAACTATTCGGACATTTGAAGCATTCGGCAATCAGCATTTCCCGAACATGTCGGTTAATTCAGAGTTTACAATATTTCCTTTATTATTTTTTTTTCACAAATATATAACTTTGATAAGTTTCCTTAGAAAACTTAGTTTTATATTCTTAAATTATGTACTATTCTAAACTATGTAACTAATAATTCTAAACTATGTTTGTTATTATTTTTTCAGACTTAATTCCTAAACAAACGTTTGTGCTTTTTAAAAATCAATAACCGGGAGGGGGTGGGGGGGGGGTGTTAAAATTTTTTACTGGCGACTAGAATTTATACCTGGCTACTAGATTTTTTCAAATTTGTAAAGCCCTGTATATATATATATATATTATATATAATAATAATATACGTATAATTAAAATACGCATATAAACAAAAAAATCGTCGAATTTGTTTCCATGGCTGTGTATGTCATTTGGCACCAAATCTCACTTTCTGATGTCCGAATTGCGCCAAGCTTTTTAAAAAAGCGTCAAGACCCCTATAATAGAAAAGCACCAAAAGTTCATTGGGTTTGTTTTCATAACTTTTGGCAACAAATATATGTATATTAACGAATCTATTCATTTTTGAAACTCAAATTACGCCAAACCTAAAAGCAAAGGATCCTATACTGGAAAAGTACTCGATTTTCTTATGGACAATATTCAAGTGACATAACATGGTGTAAAATTATCGCGGATAGCAAATTTGTTTAAATATCTCATCAATTGATGCCGAATAAATGCAGGCATGCATGCACAAAATCCTTATATATTATTTCTCCTGTCAACATCCCTTTTTCTAAGAAAATATGAAACGCAGAACAACGAATGAGATACCATATGAAAGGTTTTAGAACCGGCTTCTGACATAGCCCACTTAACAATTCGTTAAAACATGTTTTTGATTAAAATTTTCTGAAAATTAAAAATTAATTCGGCATATTTTTCATAAATGAAATGAAAGGTTTTCCTGAAATTATTGTTGCCAAAAAAATAAAATACCACATTATATGATGCTCAGCAATTATTATAAAAAACACCGCACGGGTTTATTTTATATACTTATGATTAAAAAGCGAAATTGAAATTGAAATGTTTAGATTTATATTTCTAAGTCCCATGTTTTTCCCGAAGCGGATGACGTCATCCTCTAATGCAGTCAAAATACGATTGTTATTTTTTTTTTCTCGCGCGTGCCTTTAGCAATCTTGGATCAGTTTTCAGTCTAACTTTGATGGAATAAATTAGATGATATTCTGGCTTGACTAACAACTAAATGTTGTTTGCAGATATTTTTATCCTCGCTTTTTCTTTAGAAGTTTAAACCTGCATCTAATAAATATTACATATTGATAAAAAATGATACTTCTCTATTATCCCGTCGACCACTTTTCATAACAAAAAACTATCGCCAAATAAACGGGAGAACGTTGCCATTGGAATATAAAAAATATATATATATAAGAATTTAAGGACACAATTGTTATTTTAATTAATAAAATAACTACCAAATCAGTAAAACATAATGAAAAATACACGCAAATGTCGAATGTAAAACCACTAGATGACGTAACAAACACGCATAATGATTCTGACATCAAGTAAATGCGACTGCATTTTTGGCGTTTAATCTTACAGTTTGGCGGTAATTTTTTGTTATGAAAAGTGATCGACGAGATAATAGAGAAGTACCTAAAAAATATTAGATTTCAGTGCGAAATCTTCGCACGGGCCCTCTGGTATTTAATTAATTTTGTATGATAAATAATTATTAGAAAATTCGTATATACATATTAATTAAAATAAATAATTTACATATTTAAAATAACATGAAAATATGCATGATGGTGCACTAAAATAGAGAGAAAATTAAAACCTGTTACTGAAAATGTCTATAACATAGTACTTTTCAATACCGTGGTTCTTAATGTTGTCGCAACGGCTGTGTATGAGGCCATGATAATAAAAAAATGCCCCCATTAAAACGTTAAAAGCATGACAACCCAATTACAGATTTATCAATATTTTTAAAACAAAGCACGCTGTCATGTTTTTAGAGGCCTCGAAGTCTGAGCGGGGGTTGGCGAGCGTAGCTCGCAGGGGGTAGGCCCCCTAGTACGAGTATATAAAGGTTTTGACTGGGAAGATCATCATCGCACAGCCCAAACTACTGAACCTGGAAACTTGAAAATTGGAGGAAAAATACTTCTTGGGATGTAGAGGAGCACTAAGAAAGGATTTTCTGAAATTCCACTCCTAAAATGGGTAAAAAATGGAAATAAACATTTAAAAATATCCTTAAAAATTGGGTATTATAGTTATGTGTCAAACGATAACATATTTTAATGTATTTTTATATGCTGAATCGAATGGTACCAAGTACATTCTTTTAAGTTCGATAGTTTGGGAGATATTGCATAATATTCTAATTTGGCGATATCTTTGGCGCCAAAACCTCAAAATTCTAATACTACAAATGATAATTTCTAAAAATACATGCGTTATTATAGCAACGTAAGAAATTCAAACTGTCGAGAAAAAGCGAGGGACTTCTTTTCATCGTTATAATATAACGTTATAATCTATTGTCGCGAAACACCACGGCCGATCTACCGTTGGCCAAATGTTCAGGCAACAGGCAGCAGGTATATGGCCCGACGAAGCGATCCTCCTACAATGCAGGCCTATACGTTTACCATAAAACGTGTCTGTGCAGCCCTAGTACGTATCGCATGTGGGTTAGCCATCGTCCACGTATGAGTAATGAAAATACCCGCTCTTGTGAAATACGCCTCATCTGTGAACAACATGAGACTGGGAAACGGGGATCTGCAACTCGTTTCTGCAAATACCAAAGTGAAAAAGCCCGACGATGTGTAAAGTCACGTTCTTCCAGTAACTATGGACGCGCTATAAGTGATATGAATGCATGGCCTAGCGATTCAGAATCCTCCACACGTTATTTCGTGAAATCCTGATTTCATTCGTGATATCTCGTATACTTCTACTGGGAGTGCTCTCTAACAGAGCTAGCACGGTTTCCTCGTTGGCTGGCGTACATGTCGTTTGATCACGATTACGTGTGCCCTTATAGAAAGAACCGCTGTCACACAATTGCTGGCGTAGGCGCGCAGACATGGTATGGGCGGGAGTTCGCCCCAAGTATACCTTTGAACGTACAACCTCTGAGCGGCTCGACCATTACAGTCTGCGGCCCCGTATACCAGAAGCATATCTGCTTTCTCTGAGTTCGTGTAGTCTGCCATCCTACAGCCTCTCTGTCTGCGTGCGAAACGAAGCTTCATCTCAGCGTGACTCCTTCTTATCGTAGAATAACCTGTGGTGGCTATTTCAACTCTCCACCGAGAAATTTGCATATTGTCCCTTTAACACTCTATCGAGAAACTTTGCGCCGAGAACCCTACCTGTCTTATCCACTGGCACCACTCTCTTAACTCCGGGGCCAATGATCAGCTTTGTGTGATCCAGCCTTTTCAATGCCCTTACTGCGTTAGGAAGGCGTTTCTGACCCGGCATTTCTATGTGATTCTAAGTCGTCTAGGTGTACCCTACATCTCCTCGAAGTTTGTAACATCTTAGCAGGGACACCCTGTATATAAAAGAAAGCTTTGACTGAGAGATCAGTCCAAACTACTGAACCTAGAAATATGGAAATTGCGGGAAAGATTTTTTAGGACGTAAACGAGCGCTAAGGAAGGATTTTCTAAATCTCCACCCCTAAGAGAGTTAAAAAGAGGAAATATCTTTTTAGAAAATTCTTTAAAAAATTGGATATTATTATTCGGATATCTGACAAATTAGAAAATATAATAGCGCAATGGCGTTTGTATCGTTTCAGCAATGCGACGGATATTCCGGGTAAATGTCCACATATTGCTTTAAAATATCACTGATCACTGATCTATTTTGTTTGATTCAAGACATACGTTTGGAGAAACCGACCAGCGTAGCGGGCGAAGTCTGCTAGTGTTTGCATAAGATACAGTCTACCGGTAATACAAAACAATTTCATTATAGCAAAACCACGAGATATTAAAGGAGAAATATACACAGAAAATAGCATAAAATTGAGGGCGAAAAATGAGTGAAAATGTAATACTCATATAAATACAGGCTCAAAAAGAATATAGGGTAGATAAAGAGGATTAAAAACTCACCAGACTTCCACATGGATTATGTCAGATTCATAATTTGTTACATCTCTAAAAATAAGCGAAACACTTAATATATTTCAAATCATAAAAAAATGCTTAAGTAGAATAATTACACATGTTACTCATACAAAATAACATAATGCAAAATCATTCTTATGTTAAAGTAGAAAATTCATAAAAAAAGAAGAGTAATTCTTGACTCTTAAATTAAATATATTGAGTAATTTTAAACTCCACTTTTTATGTTCTAGATATTCAGTATCTATATTGGTATATCTAAAATAATTTGAAATAGATTTATCCCCTTGATGTGTGATAAAATATGTGACAGAATCATATTAGTACTATGTAAACATGTTGATACATTGACCCTTGAACATTTGAAAGAAAAGAAATATAGATAAGTATCAGAAGATGAGAAAACACTCAATTATTTATAAACCCAAACATTGGTACCGGTGGGAGTGCAAAGCATTTATTATTCATTTACACGGTCACAAAAAAAGAATACTGTTACATAAGGGTCCACGGGAAAAAATCGTTTGCAGTATGTTTTAATATTGTTACACTATGTCAAACATAGTGAATTTCATATGAATTATGAAATGTACTATAAGTTTCTTACTGAAAAGTTTGGCGTTCATTGCATTTATCGTTGATTTACACAGGGACACACGAAAGAATCCGGTTACAATACTGTCTATGAACGATGATTGTTGGAAATGCGTTTTCAATTTTTGTTTGCGTTTTTATTTTAACTAAATTTTTGCATAGTACGTGTGTATAAATTCTGTTGATCGTATAGAGGGCTACACAAAGGAATTTGCAAATATTAATGGCTATGGAAATGAATTGCTTAAAGGTAGTTTTTAATTGCGTTATGCATTTTCCTACTAAACTATATTTAGTATACTAATAGAAGTTTGTAGAATGTAAATAAATTCCTGTACAGAGACGAAATACATTGTCGTTTACGGTTGGTAATTGCTGGAAGTGCGTTATAAGTTGTGTTATGCGTTTTTTAACTGAATTAAATTTTAGTTTAATATGCATTGTGTATAAACGTCTTTAGCTAATATACAGAATACAAAAAGAGTACAAAAGTCTACAGAATACAACAGAATTAGAGTGTATTTCCACCGATTGGCGAAAATTGCTAAAAATGAATTTTCTAGCTTAACTAAATTTCAGCATGATAGGTAGTATCTATGCAAATCTATAGATCATATACAGGGTTGCACAAAATAATTTGACTGCATTTTGACGATAGAAGGTAATTGCTAAAACTGGATTTTTAAATGTGTTACATGTTTTCTAAACTGTTTACTTACATATCTTCTTTTCCCCTTATTTAATGGTGAAGTTTCGTTACAGTTTTCTAGATGTGTTGGAAGGTGTTTCATAATCTACACTTGATGAATGATTTTCGTTATTGTTTATGATTAAATATTCATTATTTTACATTTTATCATTATATTTTATTAGCAAGTATCTATTTATAAATTAATTGTAATTATTTATAATGAATATAAGGATATTATAATTTTATTTTAGTGTAATAACTAGTTTAATACTTAACAAATAATCATATTATTGAAGACTAGCGTTGTTAAAAATACAAAAGAATAAAAATAAGAAATAATGCTACAAACTAAAACAGTCTATTTCATTATCAAAGTATCATTTCTAATTTACACACGCGAAAAATAAAATCTGCTATTGCCGAGAAAAAAATGCTATTGGCGAGATTTGCGCCCGGCTAAGATAAAAGCACGGAAAACTTCATCGTGTAGCTGGTTTCTACGACATTTGTAAAAGAAATATAAAACGAAACATTTTGTAAGAATATAGTGATGGTCATAAAAAATACAACTCTGACGCGTATATTAGTGATTTACAGCCACGTATGGCGTCAAATATCACTCAGGTATCGATTGATTGGACCCATTTACGAATATTTCCCCATTAATCGACGATGGTTAGTCAAATAGCAAAGCTGTCATCCGAGATCTGTCATAAACGGGTTCACCTGATTACAGACTTTACTCCAATTGCTCAACTAAGCAATGTAGAAAAATATATCATACACTAAAAACTATCTTTGAAAAATTATCAAAATATCAATGCGAGTCCCATCAAAAACCGTTTATTTGGACTGTTTGAAAAGTCTAATATTTGGTAAAAGCGGGTCAACTGATTTTCGAATTTTCATCTATAGTTCTAGAACTAAGCCACGTAGAATGATATGTTATATAATAAAACCTTCCCTACAAAATTATCTGGCTAACAGTGTAGGTTCTATCGAAATTCATCCAGCAGAATCTTTTAAAAAGACTAATCTTTCATAATTGGGTTTATCTGATTATAAAATTTTCCATCATAATTCTATAACTAATCTACGTAGAACAATATGCTATATAATAAAATCTTCCCTAAAATGTTATCTATCTAACAGTTTAAGTTCTATGAAAATATAATAAGCAGAACTCCAGTTATAAGCAGCCGGAGCGAAATTTCATATATACAGGGTATTCCAAAAATCGACTGACAAATTAAGAGGGATAACAGAAGCCATCAAGAGGGTGAATACTTACTATAGAACATGGGGTCCAAACCACGTTTAGTAGGAGAAAATCGCAAAAATAGTTAGGAAGGGTGTCACGTCGAGTGAAACAAAAAGGGCCAATAATAAGTAGAAAAAACATTTATATGACGTCAAGCATGATTACAATGCATTGCAGTTCAACGTCAGAGAGGAGACGAAGGCCCATTTTTATAAAAACTGTTCGAAGTTACGGCCACGAAAGTCATTGCACAGCCAATACCGACGAACGAAGGATTGCCGGACGCATTAACTCATATTCCTATAAAAATGTTTCGTCGTCTCCTTTCTGACGTTGAACTGTAATGCATTGCAATCATGCTTTACGTCAAACAAATGTTTTTTTCTATATATTATTGGCCCTTTTTGTTCCATGCATCGTCACACCCTTCAAAAATATTTTTGCGATTTTGTCCCACTAAACGTGAATTGCCACCCCATGTCCTATGGTAAGTTTTCATCCTCTTGATGCCTTCTATCACCCCTCTTAATTTGTCGGACGAATTTTGGAACACCCTGCATTGTAGAAGTAAATAGAAGTAGATTGCTATTAATATAATTTACATTTGAATAAAACAAATTTACTCAAAAAATGCTGTCATACACTTGAAAAAGCACCTTTTGGCCGAAAATCAAATTGTTTGGCGACAAAAGTAAAATCATAAACAAAAGATAAATCGCCAAATATTGTTTCATTAATAATCTCCCACATTGAATAATTTTTAAGCATTAGGAACATTCTCAATCATGTTTAAATTAAATATTTTCGTTTTATAATATTACCTCTCATCAAAACTGTTTTTTTTTTTTCCTTCTTTCCTTACTTTTTTTTTTTTTTTTTTTTTTTTTTTTTTTTATATATATATAAAATTAGTAACAGTTTATACTTTTATTTTTCGAGATGTATAGCCGTTTCAATTCTCTCACCAACGATAATGGTCGCCAAAAAATTAGCCAATGGTAACCTTTTCGGCCAAAAAAAAACCGAATTTTACATCATAATTCTATAACTAATATACGTAGAACGTTGTGTTATATACTAAAACCTTCCCTGAAAAATTATCTATCGAACAGGGTAAGTTCCATCAAAATCCATTCAGCGGAACTCGAGTTATAAAGGAACGGAATGAAATTTCCGTTTGTGTTTTATATATATAGTACATAGATGTACAGCGCATAGCCGAGAACAAATTTCAGGAATTGGCATAGTAAAATACGACAAGTATATAAACTAAATTTTATGGAATATTAAAGTTTCTATAAAATATATATCATGTATTATCTCTTCCCCCACATTATGCAGCTGGCAGATTGTTATAAATACACAAAAATCTGTGAAAAAGAATCACTTGTGATAGGAAAAAAATCATATTAAATAGGTTTCTATCTTAACAGGTATGAATTTAAGGTATTCCTTTCATCAAAATTATGAAATTTTTCACAAGTTTTATTTACTGTTTATACAGGATTCATGATAAATTGTGGGATTGTGATATCCGCATAATATTTCTTAAAATCAACTTCCCCCCCCCCCCCCTTAGATCAAACTCCGTTACAAATATGAATAGTATATAGTAATAAAAACATCACAAGCTTCTAATTATGCTGTAATCAGATTGTTCTAAATACTTACAAAGCAAAAGTCTCATCCCACAAGAGAGAAGTAGTTCCTTCTTTAACAGAGGTTATTTGTTCCTCTTGATTAGTAATCCATACTTTGCAAAATATTTGTGAAAAATCTGAAATTTTATCAGCATAAATTATCTATTAATTATAAAATATTAATGCTAGTTCTAAAATTTTAACCATGGTGTTTAAAATGAAAACATGCATAAAATATCACAGAAACAGCATTAATTCAAATCAGAAAGAGAAATCCTGCACCACACTTAGAATTGGAAATACTTCTCAATATTATATTATTATGAAATTTTCATCTTTTAGTATAGTGAAAGAGATCTGTAAATAAACAAGTTAATGCCCACTCAAAGGATGCATGGTACACAATAACTATTGGATAATGATGCAGTGATTCATGCGATAAAATTTATGAAAACAGCTTTATACAATAAGCAAAGAATCACAGAAACTCAAAGTTCTGTTTCCATACCTGCAATTAATATGCTAGAAAGAAATCAAGATGAGTAAAGTATATTACCGAAGTCTCTAATTTGAAGGCAACAGCTTGGCACTTAACTAAATCACTCAATGTCAAACAATGTTATTTACAACTTTGCTTTGGTCAGAAAATCTTGTGACTTTATGTCTTCATCACAAGTTACCCGAACCATTATCGATAATTTGGCTCCTATAGATGATTACAGTTAGTTTAATTTATGAAATATTACACAAGAAACTCATTAACCTTCTTGCAGGTCAGCTTCTTTACCAACCAACTTATTATACTGAGTATTTATAAATTTCTGTAAAACTATTTTCACAGCAACAGGAGTACAAACACAGAGAAGCATACTTAGCATTTTATGTATTAAAAAAAAAAAAAAAAAAAAAAAAAAAAAAAAAATCTGTTCAGTTTCAAATTGTATAACGTCACAAAAATTCATTCAAAATTATATTTATCTATAGATGTTAATGTATTCTAATTGTTTTGTATCTTCCCTGTAGTGGAGACTGGAGATTGCAGAAATTTTTAATAAACATTGTCGTTTCGCTCTCTTTCTCTCTGTGTGTGTATCTGTCGTCGATGGTTGTAGTGGACTAGCGACTGTCTCATAAAGGCACTCGATTGTTTTGATTGGGAACGTATCGTCAAGCTAACATTTGGAGGCGTGCAGAAACATTTATATGCTATTTTACTCTAATTTTCGACGAAAGCATGGGACCTTCATAATTTGTGGGGTTTTCTGCATTTCGCAGCTATTTTAAGAAAATTTTGTCTTTTCTGGTCGATCAGCAATTGTATATAACGTATAGGTACGAAAGTGCGTGTAGCTTCGGAGATAGTCGTATTTCGCCTTAGTGGTAAACAAGACCTGTGCTTGCCAGCGAATGGTGCTGTAACGTATTCACTAGGTCCTAGTAACAGCATACCCAAGTTCCAGCGAAGAAAAGGAATGCAAGGTTAAAGACCCCTCGTTTCCTGCCACCCCCGCGAGGTGTGAGGGGGCTGGAAGAACGAGCAGAGGGTCGGTGGTCAGTTGTTGTTTGGAGAGAGAGAGAAAAAGTTTCTCTAAGAAATTCTCATCCTGAGAATTGTCGATAACTAAGTGAAGCAGCAGAGATGTTTACAGCTCTAGTGATTTGTGTGTAAGAGCGGAATAGAAGGAACCCCTTAGTTCCTTAATAGTGTCATTTGAATCGATGAGAACACTTTTTTTTATAAGTCTAAGACTGTTACCTAGTTTTGAGACCCAGAGGAGGTGTTGAGCTGTAACCGTTTTAGAGCGGACTAACTAATTAGATTCCTGCTGCCACCTTCTTTTAGTATCTGTCCGTATCAACGAACTCTAACTTACTATAATTCAAATATTATCCTGTGCACTACACTATTTATTCTCACATGTTTATTTGTGAATAAAATATTGCTTGATTTCGGCAAACTAACCAGTAAGCTACCACATAACATCTACTATCCCGCCGAATTGGCACAGAAATGGTGGCAGCGAAAGGGATAAATGTACGAGTAAAGACAGAGACTGAAGGAAATAGCAGAGGAGCCTAACGGAAGAGTGGAACCAGGAGCAGTCTACACCCGCCGCAATGCTCGGGGCAGGGCATCAGAGCCGGAGGTCGCATCCAGTACAGTGAAGCAGAGCCAGGAGAGCCGCCGAATACAGCATCTATGAAACAGCATCCGCTAATCGAGGACTGAACCACAGCTGCTCCCCAAATAAAAGAAAGGCAGAGCATCAGAGCCAGTCTGCACCTAGTAAATTGAAGCAAGGCCAGAATAGCCACCGAATACAGCATCTATGACTCAGCACCTGCTAATCCAGGATTGGACCACCGAAGTACAGCTGCACCCCAGGTAAGCACTGTTTCAATATTTTACAGTAGGGGCTGAGGTGTGTAACAAAGTCTTAAAAGTGTTAAAAAAAAATTAGTCTGTTATTACTGTTAGTATAATATGATTTTTTTTTTTATGTTGATTGCGTGAAATTTCTGTGAAATTCATCGAATTTTTAAAGTAATGAAAGAATTAAACTAAAATCATTTAGGTGTATGAAACCAAATGTGTTTAAAGTTAATATTGGTTTTTTGCATAGATGAAATGATAAGGAAAACTTTAAAATATAAATTTGAGTTTGAAAAGAAAAATAAGAGAAGAGAAAATCTTTTGTTAAGATTTGTTTGTTATTGAAATTGCTAGATAAACCAAGCACTGTTAATTGTTTTTTTTTTTTTAGGAATTCATGAATGAATTCTTATTTATGGGCTAGATGCAGAGTTGTAATAAAAAAAAAAAAAAATAAGAAATACAGGATTTGTTATGTGTGGAATTTGGTTTTCCGGGAAGACAAACATATCTGGAAGATAGAGTGTTAGAAGTCTCAAATTTATGCACATTGTATATTTTTATGTCGCGGTTAATATTGTGTTTTTATGTGTAATTTGCATGCCTATAGTGGGAGGAATATTATTGTTATCTATGTTAAGGGAAGTGTAGGATTTTGTAGGAAAATTGGAAATAGTAAAAATGGCAGGGATTGCCGGATTTCGGAAATGCGATTTGGCCACGTTGACTGTAGAATTCGATGTAGAAGTGTTACCAAATGCACTGTTCCGAAAATAATTAAAAAAATCACGGAGACGTCCGAGTATGATGAAACGCTGGCGGTAGCTCAATTAAAATTAATTGAACGTGACCGAAAAGAAAAAAGTGATCAAGAACACGAATTAGCCAAAATAAGAGCCGAACGTGAGACTGATTCGTTATTGACGTCCAGTCAAGGGGAAAGAGAACAAAAGGTTTTGTTAAAAAACGTACTCCCTAAATTTGAATCTGGCAAATCAGAAATATCGTTATACCTTAACTTATTTGAAAGGCAGGCGACTAAGGCCCAGATTGACGAATCGCAGTGGGTGACAAATTTATTAGGACTACTGCCGTTTGAATTAGCAGAAATTATTCTGAGAGAGCCGTTAGATCTAAGTGATGATTATGAATATATTAAGAGCAAACTGCCAGAAAGATTCAAAATTTCGGCGGAGGATTTCCGGATCAGGTTCGTGAATACAAATCGCCCCGAAGGTAAATTATGGAAAGACTTCGCGTACGAGATAACAAACTATTTCGATCAGTGGTTGAGTGGCATTCAGGTCACCGATTTTAAACAATTAAGAGACCTCATTGTCACTGACCAATTGAAAAGAAAAGTACCGCCAGATGTTAAAAATCATTTTATTGATTCGTGGAGCAACATAATCACGCCGGCAGAGTTAACCCAAAGGTTGGACAGTTATGAGTCGGTACGTAAATCGGTGAAACGACCGCCCCCCACCCCCTCTGTTAGAAATCCAGTAAATGAGAAAAGGGTAGAGAGGAGTATAGTTGTAGAAAATCAGAATACCGAACTACGGAGGCCAGAAGCAAAAAGAGATTGGCGCGATAAGAATGACCAGCATTCCAGAGACGAAATTTTTGATAAAAGAAGGGATAGAGCCTGTTATCGATGTGGGAGTTTTTCCCACCTACGCTACAACTGCCCAGAAATAAAGAAAGTTAATGAAAACCCCGAGAGCGTAAATCAGTTAGCAAGTTTCCCCGAATTAGAAAGAACTAATGAGAAATTCGAAAGCGTGAACCTGCTACTAAATTTAGAAGAGGCCGACGAAAGCCTCACGCCTTATTTGAGCCGAGGATTTGTAAACGGGAAAGAGATGATCTCATCAAAAAGTCACTTGTAAAAAATGCAGCCAAGTCTCGTAACTCATTTACCGTAAAAAGTACTGAGATCGTGTAAAGCCAAGTTTAGCTATCTTATTAACTCTGAAATTTTCATTCACAAATCACTCCTAGTCTCTACATCTTTAGTTAAATATTATTTTGTGACTTGGCAATTACGCAGCACAGGGAAGTTATTACGCCTTACTATGTTATGTGATGGGATGATATAATATGATTAAGGCTAATTATATACGCACAGGGAAGTTATTACACCTTAATATCTTATGGAATGGCATGGTATTATTTGATTAAGACTAATAATATACACCACATTCTCGTGCTACGTAATTGCCAAGTCACAAAATAATATTTAACTAAAGATGTAGAGACTAGGAGTGATTTGTGAATGAAAATTTCAGAGTTAATAAGATAGCTAAACTTAGCTTTACACGATCTCAGTACTTTTTACGGTAAATGAGTTACGAGACTTGGCTGCATTTTTTACAGGTGACTTTTTGATGAGATTTCACTTCTTTTTGTAAGTAATCCTCCTTTTCTTGATTTTAGGTTCTTTTTGGAGATCATCCACTGATTTTCGCTAAACCCACACTCTGTCCCTATTATTTACAGGTATCAAAAATTTGAAGCTTTAGTTTCGTTTGCAAAGTACTGTAGATAAAAAGAGATTTCAGGTTCCTAGGCAAGCACTAAGTTATGGGAGGGGGAGTGTCAAAAGTACTCTCAATTGCTTCCAGGATAGGTGCTATCCATCTGAGATATTACTCGCAGCCCTAGATACTTGATATTTAGCATAAAAGAACTTTTTAGTATAAAAAGAAAGCCAAATTAAAATTTCCGGAAATTTCCAATAAATCAAACTATATTCATTTTTTCGATGTTTTTTTTTTTCGTTTTTTTCGTCTTTTTTTTTCATTTACGGATTTTTTAATTTTTCCTTACTTTGTATACTAAATCCTACCTTTCTGCCAAATGTCAAGCTTCTAGGACTACAAAATCTAATTATTTTCAAATTTTCGACTTTTTATAAATTTATTGATTTTTCGATTTTAATTCTAAGTTACCTGTTTGTCATGCCAATATAGTAATTCTTTGATCTGTCTTTTTGGGATCATTTAGGTTCAATTTAGAGATAAATCAAGTGAATCTTAGAGTCACCATGATTTTATTTAGAAAGGACTATCAAGCCATAACCAGTCAGTGATGTCGGCAGGGTAGGGGGAGCTGTGAAAATTTTTGTGGGGCTAATATCATTAAACAAGTAAATAGAGTATAACCTGTAAAAGAAAACAAACCTGTCTATAAAGAAATCGCCTGTAACGTAGCCAGCCTATAGCGGAACTTTTCTATAAAGAAAATAGTAAACGAAAGAAAAGAAAACCATAATACGGGGGAAATAACATAAAACAATTAGGGGCGTTGTACTAGCTAATAGGACAATTATCTTAAAACTAATGTTTCTAGCAGTACAAAATCAAATTGTTTTCGAAATTTCGATTTTTTAAAGATATTTCGATTTTATTTTCGAATTTAACGAAATTTTTAATTGTTCATTTTATTGAATAGTAAATACTACCTTTACACCAAGTTGCAAGTTTCTAAGACAACAAGATAAAATTATTTTCAATTTTTGATTTTTTTGAATTTTTTTTTTTTTTTTTGAAATTTTCTGGATTTTTTAATTTTTTCTTATTTTGTATCCTTTATTACAAATTTTAAGTTTCTAGCGCTACAAAATCGAATTATTTTGAAATTTCCGATCTTTTTCGAGTTTTTTTATTCTATTTCCGAATTTATTGTGTTTTAATTTTTCCTTTTTCTGAATCCTAAACATTACCTTTACACCAAATTTTCAGTTACGCCGAATTTTAATTTCTAAAGCTACAAAATCGAATTTTTTTCAATTTTTTGAATTTTTGAATTATGTTTTCGATTTTTACAGATTTTTTATTATTTTCTTTTTTTTGTATCCTAAATACTACGTTTATTCCAAATTTTAAGTTTCTAGCTCTACAAAATTGAATTATTTTCAAATTTTCGTTTTTTTTTCGATTTTTTTATTTTATTTTCGATTTCTGTTTTGTTGTTAAATTTTTCTTTTTCTGAATCCTAAACACTACGTTTACACCAAAATTTCAGTTTCTAAGACTGCGAGATCATATTATTTTCAATTTCTCACTTTTTCTTTTTCTTCTTCTTACTTTCTTTTTTGTTTTTTTAATTTTTGAAATTTTCGATTTTTTTTTTCAAATTATCCATATTTTTTAATGTTTCCTTACTTAGTATCTTAAATCTTACCTTTATTCCAAATTTCAAGTTTCTAGCGCTATGAAATCGAATTATTTTCAAATTTTCCTTATTTTTCGATTTTTCCGATTTTTTTATTTTATTTCCGATATTTATTGCTTTTTTATTTTAACTTATTCTGAATCCTAAACACTATCTTTACCGCGAATTTTAAGTTTCTAAGGCTAAGATCAAATTATTTTAATTTTTTCAATTTTTTTCAAATTTTTCAAAATTTCGAATTTTCCAGATTTTTTATTTTTTTCTTATTTTGTATCCTAAATACTATCTTTATTCCGAATTCCAAGTTTCTAGCACAACAAAATCGGATTATTTGAAAATTTTCGATTTTTTTTCGATTTTTTCAATTTTTCGATTTTATTTTCAATTTTTTTTTGTGTGTGTTTTTGATGTTTTCTTTTTCTGAATTCTAAACACTACGTTCACACTAAATTTTAAGTTTTTAAGACTACAAGATAGTGTTATTTTCAATTTTCAACTTTGTTTGAATTTGTTGAATTTTCGAATGTTTTTTTTTTTTTTTTTTTTTTTTTTTGAATTTTTCGGATGTTATAATTTTTTCTTTATTTGTATCCGATTTGTATCCTTTATTCCAAATTTTAAGTTTCTATGGCTGCGGGAACTACCAAATCTTTTTGATGACGCGAGAGTGAGTGAGTGACAAAAAATCGAAACATTGAGTTCATATATCGTCTGTACTAATTTATGGGTATTTTTCGAATTATCCATATTTTTTAATTTTTCCTTATTTAGTATCTTAAATATTACCTTTATGCCAAATTTCAAGTTTCTAGCGCTATAAAATCGAATTATTTTCAAATTTTCCTTATTTTTCGATTTTTCTGATTTTTTTCGATTTTTTTATTTTATTTTCGAATTTTATTGCGTTTTTTATTTTAACTTATTCTGAATCCTAAACACTTTCTTTACCGCGAATTTTAAGTTTCTAAGGCTTAAAGATCAAATTATTTTAATTTTTTTCGAATTTTTCGATTTTTTGAATTTTTTTTTTTTTAGAAGTTTCCGAATTTTTTAATTTTTCCTTATTTTGCATCCTATATACTACCTTTATTCCGAATTCCAAGTTTTTAGCGCAACAAAATCGAATTATTTGAAAATTTTCGATTTTTTCGATTTTTTCGATTTTTTCAATTTTGCTTTCGATTTTTTTTGTGTTTTTGATGTTTTCTGTTTTTTAGATGCTAAACACTACCTTCACACCAAATGTTAAGTTTCTAAGACTAAAAGATCGTATTTTTTTCAATTTTCAATTTTGAGGGAATTTGTTGAATTTTCGAATGTTTTTTTTTTTTAATTTTCCGGATTTTTTAATTTTTCCATTCTTTGTATCCTAATCACTACCTTTTTTCCAAATGTCAAGTTTCTAGGGCTACGGGATCTACCTAATCTTTTTGATGACGCGTGAACGAGTGAGTGAGTGAGTGAGTGAGTGACAAAAAATCGAATGTTTGAGTTCATATATCGTCTGAACTAGAAAAGACAGAAAGTTGTAATTTTAAATTTTGGTCCTGTGTGTCAAATACTCTAGAAAAACGAAGTTTCAAATTTTTGGGATACTCCAGCGCGGAGATATGGGGGGGGGTCAAAAGTGCCCTGAGTTGCTTCCAGAAAAGTATGCTTACAGCCGTGCTTTCTCGATTTGGCGGAGGGCCTCCAGATTTGCTTTAGAGATAGTGAAAGCACCTTGGACCTTTTAAGTGCAAATTATGTAAATAATGACCAGTATACCGGAGAATTTGTTTATGTGAGGTCACCGTTACAAAATGCCTTGAAGCGCATACCCATCGCATGAATAAATTTAAAAACACAAGACGGGACACGTGCAGGAATTGTAGACGAAAACGTGGAGATGGATTATTATTTACTCGGAAATAAGACCCAAATATTAATCGATCAAGCCAATTCAAAACCAAAACTGATAAGCTCCGCGTTAACCCGAACTAGGGAGCGGCCCGTAACGAGCGTAAATATCGAAACTAATAAAACTCCCTCCTCACAATCCTGTATTGCGGAAAAAGAAAGAAAACCCTTTAGTGAACAGGTCAAAGAATTTGTGAAAAGTCCCACGTCCACAGTTGGTCCGGACGCTGATAACAATAAGTGTCATTTTTCCCATGGTGAGGGAAACCCTGAACCGATTGTTCTCCCGAAATGCGAGACAAATGTTAAGATTTCTAAAAAATGTTGGATAAGAGATAGGTTAGATAGGAAAACGATGAAATCGAAAGTACGTGATTTCGTTAAGTTAAAAAAAAAACGCATGTGGGTGGAGATATTAAATTGCAAATCGTCACAGGCAGATTCGTCAGAGAATCGAAAAAGATAATGCGGATGACCAGAAAAAATTATCAGGTCTTTCCGATCCCAATGTTGGAAAGGGGAAGAAGACTGGAATTGCCGCACGGTTCGACAATACCGAAGATAAAGAAAGGGGTCAGAATAATGATAGCCTACACCCTGAGTTACCAAGCAAAACGAAACTTGATTCCGAAATAGAAAAAATAGGTGAGGAAACTATTTTTCCTTCTTGTCGCGGAGCCAAAGAAATAGTGAAGAATCTACCAGAGTTAATTGAGTGCGCTGAGAAGAAACCCACGTTATTAGCTAAGAGCAGGGAAATGTCTCATTATTCGAGGGGGAATAAAGCGCAACTAATGGCGGACAAAACGAATTCGAAACCACCTTAGGTCAACGCCGGCTTGACCCCCCCCCCCCCCCCCCCCGACAAAACTCGAGCGGGCACCGTTCCGGAAACGAAGTTATCTGTTTAAGAGAGAGCGAGGGAAAGTTAGCCCAAAAAGATAGGGTGATTTATGGAAATCCCAGGCGTGAATCTCATATAGGAAGGAGGGGCAAACGCGACAGAAAGGAGAGTAAAGCGATCTTCACAAAAACTGGAAGGCGATCCTCTATTGATTATTTTCCCAAGAGTGAAAGTGAATTCGGTCCAATTAAGCAGTTGTCTGATAGTTCTAGAGAAAATTTACCAGTTGTCAGGAAATCAGTAAATTCGCTAGATGACAGGCAATCTTTCGGTTACAAACCTGGGAAAACTGAATTCCATCACTGCCGGATATCGGCATTGGGTATGGAAAAATAAGGATAAAGTAGATAATGATGTGTATATAGATATATTTTTTTTTAGTTCTTTTATTTTTGTAACAGTATTTTTAAGTGTGTAAAATTTATAGTATCATTATGATGTGCTGTTTAAGTGTTAAAATGTAATTAATGACAGGCAAGGATGGTGGTAAGCCCCTATTGTAAGTTTGGAATAAGTGCTGGGGATTTGCAGTTAGATTTTTCTTCAGAAATAAAAATCTGACAGAACCAGAGGGGTGATGCTGTAACGTATTCACTAGGTCCTAGTAACAGCATACCCAAGTTCCAGCGAAGAAAAGGAATGCAAGGTTAAAGACCCCTCGTTTCCTGCCACCCCCGCGAGGTGTGAGGGGGCTGGAAGAACGAGCAGAGGGTCGGTGGTCAGTTGTTGTTTGGAGAGAGAGAGAAAAGGTCTCTCTAAGAAATTCTCATCCTGAGAATTGTCGATAACTAAGTGAAGCAGCAGAGATGTTTACAGCTCTAGTGATTTGTGTGTAAGAGCGGAATAGAAGGAACCCCTTAGTTCCTTAATAGTGTCATTTGAATCGATGAGAACACTTTTTTTTATAAGTCTAAGACTGTTACCTAGTTTTGAGACCCAGAGGAGGTGTTGAGCTGTAACCGTTTTAGAGCGGACTAACCAATTAGATTCCTGCTGCCACCTTCTTTTAGTATCTGTCCGTATCAACGAACTCTAACTTACTATAATTCAAATATTATCCTGTGCACTACACTATTTATTCTCACATGTTTATTTGTGAATAAAATATAATTTGCATAGGCTAAAGAATCTGTGCTTGATTTCGGCAAACTAACCAGTTAGCTACCACATAACATCTACTATCCCGCCGAATTGGCACAGTGCTAATATTCCTGGAGTAAATTTGATTTAGAGAAAAGTTCGACGTGGTAAGGTAGTTTTGATTTGTTATCTCAATAAAGTTGCTTCGGCGGCCACGGGATGCTAACTTTTTAGGAATTTAGCTGATCTTGAACAAAGTTGCCAGAGCTTGCGCATTTCAACGAGGGATATTCAAAGAGTATTGGAGTTATGCCTGAAGTATTTCATCGATTGTCTGTGCTTAAGTAAAGCTTTAATTATTCACTCCGTTCTAGTAATTTTGGTTAGTGATAGTGAAGTGTAAATTTCTTAGTGGGCTTATTTGAAAGCAAATGTCAGTCCAGGCTAAATTGTGATCGAGACTCCCCCATTGACCCTGTCCGTTTATCGTCAATAAAGACGTGTTTTATCCTATGCAGAATGAACCCGCACATTACCTGTTTAGGAAATTCTACCATATGTAGAAATCTGAAAATTTGTATGAAAATAGTCCAGGGCAGGTCTTGATACATAAGAGTCTCAGATTTTAATTTTTTTCATAATTAGCTGATATATTAATTAAAAACTCAACAAAAAGCTATATTTTTTTTGTCCAGTGATTAGGAGCTAATAAAGGGCAAGTAAAAGATAATTTTAGTGTAATTTTGATATTTGGTACCTTTATGTTTTTTGTGGTCGCTGAACACGAATCTGAGATTTTCAAACAATTTTTTTTTCAGGGGAAATTAACGACTTTTCTCTGTTTTCGGTAGCTTTCAACACAAAAAAGTATAAAGCTACCTATTGCAGCCGTTCGGAGGAAAGCAGTTCCGGAAAATTTCGATATATTTTCACCGATCATGACCCCCAGACCCCAAAACCACCCTCCGTTCAAATGTTGATTTATATATATATATATATCTCCATATATATATATATATATATCTGACCTATGTCATACGATAACGCCCGTATTTATAAATCGATTTTGATGAAACTAATTGTGTGTATTAAGGTCACTAATGTCTCGACCGAGTTCGTTGGCCAGCTTGGTCCGCCATTTTGTTTCAAGATGGCGGCCATTTCAAAATTTAAAACTAAAATAGATGTACAAAAAAGTTAAAAATTCTAATTTATTTTTTAATTACGTGTTAGGCCTTGATACGAGGATTCCAGAGCATTTTTTGGTTTACCTCTATCTTAAAAAATGGCTGAAATAGAGAAGTTTGAAATTCTAGGGTGGCTGACATTTTGAAACAAAACAGCACATTGACGGGATTATTTTCTTTCATTGTTGTAATAATTTTCCCAATCATACGCATAAAACTATATATTCATATCCGTTAGCGCCAAATTCTTGCCAAAATTGGCGACATTTGGCGAAATATCGCCAAATTTGGCGACCAAAATAAGTCTTCATAAATGAAGCCAATTTGGCTATTGCTCAATAATTTGGCGTATTTCTTATTCAAATTCAGTATTAAGGAATCTGTTGTAAACGTTTCTTTGCATTTTAACTTGCTGTTTTCGTGTAACATTAGCTAAAATTTTAAAACGAAGATATAGGAAAGCTACCTTTTCCTCCCGGTACAGGCCGGAAGGACTTTTTTCAAAATAACTCCAAAACTATGCATTTTACGTGAAAGTCAATAGTATAGCTATTAAAGACCATAAATTTTCCAATATTTTATGTATTGAAAGTTTTTTTCTCTGATCAATAGTTTAGCCATGAGAGTGCCACAAAAATGGGTGTTAAAAACAAAAAACTGTAAAAAAGGAAATACGGCTTTGTACGTCTAGTCTAAGAGCTAGCAACGTTTTCGTCACATGATTTTAGCATGGCTCATTTTTCTATATATTCTCCGTCTTTATTGTGTAGTACGAATGGCTGGTGGAAGTGGTTGCGTTTACCTGTGGGGGGAGGGGCAATGCAGGTAAAAAAGTGACAAAATTACGTCATTTTAGCATGGATTTTGTTTATAAAACGTGAATCTGCTAACTATTTGTGATATTAAGTTATTAGTCTGGCACCGCTTTAACGTTGCCAACACCGTGCCAGACCCTCATTTATACGCAAAATGAGGTGTCAAATTCACGTCATTTTAGCATAGCTGAAATTTTAGTATGTTATACTTTGGCTATCAGATAAGCCATAATTAATTTGCTAGACCGAAATTCGGTTGCTAAATTACTGCCAGACGCCGATTTAAATCTGGCAGATAAAGCACCTATTATGAGAGTTTGCAGCTTTTGTAGTGCTTTGGCTACTTTCAATACACAATAAAGCCGTAATTGTGGCCAAAGCAACGATCTTTGCTTTAGATAAAAGTATCTCTCTCTCTCTCTCTCTCTCTCTCTATATATATATATATATATATATATATATATATATATATATATGAATAGCCGCCCGTCCCGACTTCGCGTGGGTGCACAATGTGTCGACTACAATGCAGGGTAGCTGGTAGGTAATTAAACATTCTTCTAAATAATATTCTAAAATAATTCTAAATAGGATAGAAGTGGAGGTGAGAAAAAACTGCAGTACTTACAAATTTTAAACTTTAAATAAAAGCTTGTAAAAATGTGATAAGTAATGTTTTTCTATTTATGTACATAATGACAATAATAAATTAATTTTAATATAGCAGAACCACCAGGCTTCACCCGAGTTAACCTTGGCCTACCAGGTAACATAAGTAAAAATTCAATATTCTAAAAATACGCCGATCACAATAACGCATCCGCGTCCATAAACCGTCAAAATGACATTCAGAAAAAACATATGTTATTTTGACGCAATCATGCTAAATCCCTCAGCTTTATAATTGATTAAATGTATTTCTTTTAAAAAATGTCTTACGCAAAATATCTAATTAAAAATCAGCAGTAGTTGTCTTATTCGTCTAATCTTACATAATCGAGTTCATATCCTTTGTTTAACCCCCTTAGTGGGTGAATTTATAAAATTGCTTTAAACACGTGTTTAATTATTATTCTTTAGTAGAATTATTATCCTAAATTTCATGCTCCTACCTGAAACTGCTGCTGAAATACGGTGAAATGACCTAAAACGTTTGACAATCCATTTAACCCCCTTAGTGAATTTCTAAAATCGCTGAAATACGTGTTTCACTATTTTTTCTAGTAGATTTGTTATCCTGAATTTTGTGCTCCTATCTAAAACTGCTGATGAGATATGGTGAAATGACCTAAAACGTTCGAACCTGCATTTAACCCCCTTAGTGAATTAACTTTTTTTAATATTCTCTCTTAACTTTTAAATAATTTAGTAAATATTTTCTCTTAATTATCTGAATAAACTTAAATAACCTTATTTGACGGTCTGGCTGGCAGAAGATGTTGTGTTTACTTGTGAGAGTAAGGGCAATGCAGGTGAAAAAATTACAAAATTAAATTTTGATAACATGAGTTTTGTTTATAACATTTGTTTCTGCAAACTATTTGTGATATTAAGCCATTAATGTCAGACGGTTTCAACGTTTTTAAGACCGTGCCAGACTCTGATTTATAAGTACAAAATAAATCATCTACACGTCAAACACGTCATCTACACACAGTTCAAATTTAAATATGTTATTCTTTGGGTATCAGACAAACCATAATTAATTAGCCAAACACCAATTCCGTTGCTAAATTAATGCTAACATCTAGAAAGAAGTAAGCAAGCAGTAAAATTAAGTATGAAAATACGTCGTAGTTGATAATAATAAATAATTAAAAATAATATAATAATAGGCATAAATTAGCAATAACAGGTCAGCGAACTGTAGCGAACAGGTAAACGAAAGAAAAAGTGAATACATTCCATTTTGAGTTTTCAAAAAATATATTATAATGAAAAGTAAGTGCTATACATAAGTGCTATATATAATAATCAAAAATAAGTGCTATGTATAATAATAAAAATAAGTGCTGAATATAATGAAAAATAAGTGCTAAAAAGTACATTAACTTAAAATATTATTTCAAAATTATTTCGCCTTGTGCATTTTCAAGGTCTTCACCTTCGTCACTGCTGTCATCATTATAAGAATTATTATCATCTTTATCATCATTAACATTGCCTATTTCTTTGTAACAACTATAAGTTTATTTAGAAAATTAAGAGAAAAAATATATGTTGTATAGTTTAAAATTAACAGCGAATATTAATAAAGATTAATTATAATATTACTTAAAAATTAAGACAGAATTTAAATAAATGGTTAACAATTTACGGTGGAGTTTCAGTTTTGCTCTTTTTTCGCTCCTTTGGCGATTTTATACATCTCTATACTTATAAAAGAGCATGTCCTCATGACTCAGAATCAACGCTGAGTCTCAACCGCTGCTCCTAGGACTACGAAATTTGGAAGATATGTACCCACTAAGAAAGTATTTTTGAAAATTCAGCCCTACGGGGGTTAAATGGGAGGTTCGAAAGATTTAGGTCATGGGTCACTAAAAAAATAGTTAAACATTTATTTCATGGATTTTAGAAATTCAATCACTAAGGGAGTTAAATAGGGGTGGTTGAGAGTTTAGGTCATTTCCCCGGTATATCTGAAAAGCAGTTTTAGATAGGAGTGTGAAATTCAGCATACAAATTCTACTAAAAAAGGAGTTAAACATATATTTCAGCGATTTTGGAACAAGCGATTTTAGAACAAGCGATTTTAGAGCCAGCGATTTTAGAGCCAACATCGACTATGAACTCGGTTATGAAAGACATCTATTGCTAATTTTTTATTAGATATTTTGCGTGGCATTTTTCAAATCATAAATATATGTACTTTTATAGAAAGCAACAATCGTTGCTTTGGCGACAATCACGGCTTGGCTGTGTATTGATAGTAACCCACACGAAGTCGGGACGGGCGGCTATTCATATATATATATATATATAGAGAGAGAGAGAGAGAGAGACAGAGATACTTTTATCTAAAGCAAGGATCGTTGCTTTGGCAACAATTACGGCTTTATTGTGTATTGAAAGTAGACAAAGCACTACAAAAGCTGCAAACTCTCATAATAGGCGCTTTCTCTACCAGATTTAAATCGGCGTCTTTCAGTAATTTAGCAACCGAATTTCGGTCTGGCAAATCATTCTTCAATGTTTTGAAAATCATAAAATCTGTAGAATTATATTATCTTAAACATTGCATATATTGCAGTGAAACCTGGAGCTTAGTGAAGGGAATATTACGTTCTACACGCTTAGAGGGATAAACAAAATTCATGCTAAAATGACGTAATTTTGTCACTTTTTTACCTGCATTGCCCCTCCCCCCACATGTAAACGCAACCACTTTCACCGGCCGCATTCGTACTACACAATAAAGACGGAGAATATATAGAAAAATGAGCCTTGCTAAAATCACGTGTTTTCTGACGTTGCTAGCTCTTAGACTAGTCGATGTAACGTGAAAATTAATCATTTTACTCAAACGTTGACTATTAATGATATTAAAGACAATGTGGTTTACCACATTTTATAATGAATTTGCCTGATAATAAATAGTTATCAATACGAATCACTATTTAAAAATACAATTAAAATTTAGTAGTGACTGTCGGCTTACTGGTGCGCAGCTGTTCTATCCCCGGAAATGTTTTAACATTTGGAAATCTCTTCAAATAAAAGAATGCTATCGCTACATTACACCTGTGATAAAAATATACGTTTAACAAGTAGCTTAGTTTTGAATTAAATGTGCATTTTGTTGAGAAAATTAGAAAATTACATAAATTTTCATATCAACATTTTCTTAATGCAGATATAAAAATTACTTTTAACTACATTATTTAAAGTGGACCAAAATCTAAAGAAAAATCACATTTTTTAAAAACTTTTTTAGATTAAAAAATGCTTTATAGCTTTCAGAATAAAATGACGTAAACCGCATGTAAAAACGATAATTAGATGAAACGATACAACACTGTTTATGTTGTAATGTCTGTATTGCTGCGCCTTCTTCCAGGATACATTTATTTCAGAATACATAATTTGCCATATTTAAATTGGTACCCTGTAACAAAAATCCAGAAAAGTATTATATAACCACGAATAAAAATTTAATATAACCTCTTCCGAGCCACCCACGATTCCAAAAAAGCGTTCTTTTATCTTTAGAAACCTCAGAAAGCAATAGATTTTCGACATTTAAAGACGTATTTATAAGAACAAAGTTTCTTATGCTGCCCGTAACTCTTAGAAACGTTTTCAAGTGGCTTTTACAGTGCATTAATCAGTTTTCTCAAACTAGAATATCGGTTCAATAAAAAAGTTAAAATTTCAGTGCAAATTCACCTTGTTTAATAATTAAAATTCAAAAAGATACAACTAAATGTAAATATATTGCTTGAAGGTGCGTAAAAACATACATAAAAACATTTAAAAGCACATTAAAGTCCTTTTAAAAAATCAAAACGTTTTCAACCGAACTTACTCGGTCATCATCAGTGAAAAACTTACTGGTCGAAAAGAACGCGAACATGATTTAGCTTTAAGGCAAGAGGCTAGATATCAGCGTAAAACATGAAGACATGGCGAATCTCTCTTCTGAGAGAGAATGCATGTGCTCGGAAATATGCTTTAAATTTCGAAGATGCACAAAAAAAGTTAAAATTATATTTTTGTAAAATTTGTCATTGTCGTTGGTTTGACATGCATATTCAATCTGACGGATCTTGTAAGACTTTCCACAAATGTATAGTAAATACTGAGCTAAATATTTTTTTCTGTAGCTAATAATATATGGATCCAGGTCCACAACTGGAAATATTGAAGAACTTAACTTTCGTTGAGGAGCAATTAATTGCTCAAGTTCATCCAGTTATTACTGTTTATCGCATTAAAGGTGGTCCTGAATTTACATTTCTAAAATTAAATGCGCCAAAACATAAATTAACGTTTTCGCTTAATGTAGATACAAAAATAATATAAAAAATATTAATATAAATGCTGGAAATATTTCCTGAGGATGACCATAGAAGTTGCTCGAAACGTCGATATTTTTAATTTTAATGTATGTATCAATTTTAAATTTGTATACACCATTCAGTAAATTTGTGATGTTTTATAATCACGTCTTTAATGTAATAAAAAATATTGTTTGTCAACATCAACATGGAATGTGTTATTAATGAAGGTATGGAGAATGAATATTTTTTCATTCTACTTCTACTATTTTTAGGTGCGTTCGTAATTATATAAATACGTAGACCCTGTATAGTCGTACGGTACGTCCGTCAGTGCGCATATAATAGCGCAAAAACTACCCAACCGAATGCATTTAAATTTATTATATCGTTGTAGAGTTTTGTCCAGTCATTTCAAATTTTATGAAAATCGAATCAAAAATTTTTCACTGATGATGGCCGAGTAAGTTCGGTTGAAAACGTTTTAATTTTTTAAAAGGACTTTAATGTGCTTTTAAATGTTTTTACGCACCTTCAAGCAATATATTTACATTTAGTTGTATCTTTATGAATTTCAATGGAATATCGGTTTTCGATGCTACGTACCAATTCTCAAGTAAACATTTCCATGTTCAACAGATAAACATGCAAAATTAACAACATTAACATTAATTAAAGCCATGAAAACATTAAAAATGAATGGCAATTTATTACTGATTACTAAAATAGGCGTAACTTTATTTTCATTTTACGCGCGTCAGTAACCTTGGGAATGCGTATAGCTCGTAGGGGACAGGGCTCCTTAGTTTGTAAAAAAGAAGGAATCCCAAAAAAATAGGGCAGAAAAGTGTCCCATATGTATTATTTTTAGTCTGTCCCTCGGGATTGTACTATCAGCTTGTAAAGCGTAAGCTGAGTTCTCGAGGTGCTCATCCCTGTTCATCCGCATGTATTATTTTTAGAGATTACACTGAGATTCAGATTTATATTTTATAGTACAAATCAGACAACAGGCACCAGTACTAACATGTTTGTAGAAATTCCAGAACGCTACTGTAAAACGTGAAGCAGTATTATTATTTACAGAATTAAATAAATTTTTAATGAAGTAGATTCATATTACCAGTCATTTTAGGGTGTATCAATTTAGCATCTTTTATCAACATGGATACTTGAATATTTGATAACTGAAAAGGAAACAAAGAGAGGACATATAGTAAGAACATCCACACTGCATAAACGTATGTTCAATAATTTCCCAAACTATAAAAATTTTGATATGTAAAATAATATATAAATGAGATTGTATTTTTTTTTTTTTAATATGCCGGAATAATAATATTTTTTCATAAATTAAAAAATTCCTCCCTTAATGCATGTCAGTTTCTCAAGGGAAAAATAATTCTATTCACAAAATAAAGCCAAATTTTATCCAAAATATCCAAAACCTTTTCAAAATGTTTCTGTAAATTGAAAATAAGAAAAGTGTAAATACTAGGTTATTCTTTATTCAAATAACATTAAGAAATAGATATTTTAAGAAAACTATATTGAGGTTTCACCTGAAAAATGCAGACTAATCATAATAATCTTTTATTTATTTTGTTTGTTTGTTTGTGTGTGGGGAACGATTAATCAAGAAACATGCATACTGAACGACAATTTGTAGATGAGGTATTTTCTATTGGAAGCATGGAATTAAGAAGTTCCGCTCAGTAAGACATAGAAGTAATAGTAGGTTTGCGTAACCTTTCTTTGAAATCATTGCCATGAATTCATTTTCTTCAATCAGGTTCTTATATCAAGGTATAGAATTCTTTATTTATTTTACTGATCTTTTTTTACCAGGAGAAATCGAAAAATAATTTTTTCGACATTGTTATGGGCAGTACTTTTATTTTTTTATTTTTTCCATAATCACTAAGTACATTGTTACATTTGTCATAATAACTGTTAATATGGTTTAAAAACCTTGTTGAAAAAAGTACGTGTCCTGCATATAGAGGACTACTTAATAGGCGTCTTCACTTTTCATTCGTGCCAAAATGTCTTTCTCTGAGAGACCTCTTCAATGTCAGAAAGAGGAGGAAGCCACTTGGTGCCATGTTGGCAACCCCTCATTCGTAGAGGGGTGGATAAGGTTTTTCCAACCAAAAATGACACTTAAAAACAGAAATGTTCTTTTTAAATCGGAAAATTCTGCAATAAAATATAGCGAAATATCTAAATAGTGATACCAAAAAAAAATCGTTGCAGTTGGCAACTATAATTGTGTTATTACCCCAAAAAATTCTCCCTGTTATTAATGAAGTTCTAAAATTAATCATAAATGTTCTCATGTTTAATATTAAATGTCAGTGTGAGAGTCTCTCCAAAAAATTTTGTCAAGATAAAAATTCATACCATAAAATAATTTTGTTTCACACCGAGGTAAAGTGGTAAAAAAAAAAAAAAAAAAAAAGGAACTCTTCTAGACATAAATGTAAAGATAAAAAATGGTTTCGTTTCATTTATAAAGTTATGTTAAAAATATATTTGTGAGAAAAATATGACCTCTTTTATAAGCTTAAAAATATGTAAAGTGACTTGCTATTGTTAATATCCTATTAGGCTTCCTCTATTTGAACAAGAGTTATTATTATTATTATTATTATTATTATTATTATTATTATTATTAATTAAATGTTATAGAAGGAGAGGGGGCATCATCATCATTTTAGAGATGCTTTGGTGAGGCGTGGTCCAAAAAGGTTAGCATTACCTATGCTATTGCTTAATACGTTTGAAATATTTTAATACCCACCAGTAATGATTGTAACAGTGCATTCTAGCTTCATAGTTTAAAATTTGCTGGAAAATACCACCTATATGCATATTTCTAGGTTATGAAATCAGTTGTTTTGGTTACATATCTATTAATCGAAAACGTTCTTGAGTCTTAAGCGATAATCAGATAGTAATCACCAGAAATATTTAAAAATTATAACCCAGAATTCTTGGAAAAATGAAATATTCTTTTTTAAATAAAATGCAGCTGGAATTACATACTTTTCATCGGCATTTACCTTAAATATAGATCATTAGTTCTTATTGTTTTTAATGTGGAATGTGTTATTAATTAAGGTATGGAGATTCAAGTAATTGAAGAATCATGAAAAACAACAGTTAATTTAAAAAAAAAAAAAAACCTGAACTTATTGAAAAGAAGAGTCACTGTCAACTCAAAGGGTTAAATAGAGATTAGACGTGGCCTCCGAGATCACGCTGTGTGCTTTTTATACCGGGCCTGCTACAAGTATTAGTGACGTTACAAGAGATATCCAGTTCGGTCTAAGACTCAGTTCGGTGAATGTATCCCAGCAGAAAGATTTAATAAAGAAAGATGTTTTGAATTTCCTGTCTTAAAATTTGTCATTATGTATATAAATAGTAGTACTAAATTTCATAATCGTGAAATAAAAGGCAGTTAATAATAAACTTGTTTTTTAAAAGGATTATAGAGTTAATATAAGAATAGCGTTATAATCTAAATACACTGAAAAATATTATTTATTACTAAATAAAACAATAAATAATATCAAAATACTATCGTAAACAATCCGTACAAACGAACAAAGTATATGGAAAATTTTAAGTAGTACGGATCTCGCTTGTGACGTCACGCAAGTAAATTTGCCCTTTGTGGCAGGCCTGGTAGAAAAATCACACAGCGTGATCTCGGAGGCCCCGGATTAGAGATTACAACACATGAAAAAGAAACGAAAGAGGAAAATTTTAATCCCAAACCATGTTCAGTTAGCTTTTCAAAATAACACTTGTACGAGTTCGCTGAATATGAAACAAGTAATATACCACAAATAACAATATATATTTAGACAATATTTTTATTTTCATCTAACTTACATAATGATGCAAATGTTCATTGCAAAGAACTTTAGTTTTCCCATAAATACGTCAGTAAAGTTTTTTCAAAGTTTTTACATTAATAAATACCTTAAATCTAATGTATACTTTTTTTTTTCGTAACAAAACATTAATTTAACTAGTGAACTAGTGTAGATGCTCCTAGGACGGTGGGTAGAAATCATGATTTTCACTTAAAATTTGAAATAATTGATAAAAGTACTCATAAACTGACCTGAAACGGGGCATGACCTGCAGCTCAGGATCTGATTAATGAATGGACCTTTGGGGTTTTAATAACACACTAGATGGAACCCGTCAAAACTTGACGGAAAAAAATACTATAACAATATCAGTAAAATAAGCTACTTTATTATTTAAGAAGGGGTGCGTATAAAACAGTCTTTCAAATATTTTATTTTAAAAGTTTTTTGACCTCAGTGAAATACAGTACTATTTCCGATGCAAACTCCAAACAAACAATTCGTGAAAAACTGTATAATGCAAATCAGTTTGACATTACCGCCATATTCTAAACGGCAAGAAAAAAAACTTTCATGGATAACGTCCATCTCAAATTCAGTAAATAAAAGAACATGGTAAATAAAGCACACATCTCCCCCCCCCCCCCCCCCTTTGATAATGCAACCGAATGAGCTTCAATGCCCAAAAGCATCGTCGAAATTCCACGTAAAAAAAAAAAAAAAAAATGGCACTCCGGGAGTGCCGACAGAAGTGAAAACTTGAACAATTACGTGTGTATTTTTTGAATCGTCAGGAAATGTTTTATTGTGCAGGAAATACTTTTAAATGAAATGTTTTTTTTTAATTCATTATTATAAACTACTACTACAAAAATTATATTACAATTTTCATTTAATGCACTATTGTACATGAAAAATAATGCATATTATTTTACATACAAAAATTGCAATCTATCGCCTAAAACGTAAATTTACAAATACATAAAATATGAAATTTAATTAATTGGTATTCTTTGAAATGAATACCAATGAAACTTATGAATTTTCATCCACAATTTTAACAACTCTCAATACATTCATCATTTCTTCCATGAGATGTAGTTTCATATCTTATGTAATAACATTTATCTGCAAAATAGGGTTCCCGCTTCCTATCACTCCAAAAATTATGACTTCTTTGCTGCCTGTCTTGTTTACGGTATTCGTGAACATTATGCTTTTTTTCTATCTTCATACTGCGCGTATTGTTTGCGGTATCTATAATTTCGATCAACAAACTTTTCTTTTCTATAAAATGATTTCACTTCATTTCCGCATCAGTAACCACGTTTCTTAAAACTTTCGTGAAATATTTCCTTATTTTAATTTTTACTTTTTATATTACTTCCGTCTATTTCTTTTCTCGTGCTAGTTAAATTATAATATTTTCCGTGTATTGTTATTTCATTTTCATCTTTTGATTTGGTCTCGCGAGTTGAGTCACTTTTATCTGTTTTCACCGCGCGTGCTAAATTTATCTTGAAATAATTTTCTTAATTATTTTTATTCATAATACCAATCATTTCGTTTTCTGCACGTGAACTATTTCCTTTTGATACTTTCGCTTCATTGTATGAATTGGCAACATAATTTAATTTGGTGTCGGTAACAGTAACGGTGACCGGTCGCGATTTCAATGGTTTTTTCCCATCTCAAAAAATGCCCAACGCGCCTAAAGAAGTTTTCACTTCAAAAAAAGTTTTAAACTGTTTAAATTAAAAGTTTTAAAATGTCCTCTTTAATCATTGTTTGTTTCAAATCCATATCTTCTAAAACGCTTCCACTGTTTTAAGTTAATCAATTTTTATGTAAAGATGAAGAATTATTTTTACAATAATAAATCAATCTGCAGATGAGGGAGATTTTTAATGTTTTCAAGTGTAATTCATTTATAATGGTTTCTTCGGTCCCTTTACATAATCAGGATGGTTATCCATAACAGTCAGGGATATTTTCCCTCTTATACAGTTAAATACCCAAAGGATATTAAAAAAATAAAAAAATACAATTCCTAGTCTTTAAAAAAAGGATCTTTAAAAAAATATAAACATACAATTTTATGTTAAGCATAAACTGAAAATAGTTTTTTTTTAAGTGAAAACTTCTTTAGGCGCGTTGGGCATTTTTGAGATGGGAAAAAAACATTGAATTCGCGACCCGTCACCGTTACTGTTACCGACACCAAATTAAATTATGTTGCCAATTCATACAATGAAGCGAAAGTATCAAAAGGAAATAGTTCACGTGCAGAAAACGAAATGATTGGTATTATGAATAAAAATAATTCAGAAAATTATTTCAAGATAAATTTAGCACGCGCGGTGAAAACAGATAAAAGTGACTCAACTCGCGAGACCAAATCAAAAGATGAAAACGAAATAACAAAACACAGAAAATATTATAAACTAGCACGAGAAAAGAAATAGACGGAAGTAATATAAAAAGTAAAAATTAAAATAAGGAAATATTTCACGAAAGTTTTAAGAAACATGGTTACTGATACGGAAATGAAGTGAAATCATTTTATAGAAAAGAAAAGTTTGTTGATCGAAATTATAGATACCGCAAACAATACGCGCAGTATGAAGATAGAAAAAAAGCATAATGTTCACGAATACCGTAAACAAGACAATCAGCAAAGAAATCATAATTTTTGGAGTGATAGGAAGCGGGAACCCTATTTTGCAGATAAATGTTATTACATAAGATATGAAGCTACATCTCATGGAAGAAATGATGAATGTATTGAGAGTTGTTAAAATTGTGGATGAAAATTCATAAGTTTCATTGGTATTCATTTCAAAGAATACCAATTAATTAAATTTCATATTTTATGTATTTGTAAATTTACGTTTTAGGCGATAGATTGCAATTTTTGTATGTAAAATAATATGCATTATTTTTCATGTACAATAGTGCATTAAATGAAAATTGTAATATAATTTTTGTAGTAGTAGTTTATAATAATGAATAAAAAAAAAACATTTCATTTAAAAGTATTTCCTGCACAATAAAACATTTCCTGACGATTCAAAAAATACACACGTAATTGTTCAAGTTTTCACTTCTGTCGGCACTCCCGGAGTGCAATTTTTTTTTTCTGATTTTCTGATTTATTAGGTTTTTTTTTTATTATTTGTTTTCACTTTTCATGATGGTTAGGGAAATCTATTTTCAATTGTGGCAACTTTCTCAGGGGCTATTTTACATTATTAAAGCAAACTGATGGTCATTATTGAAATAGAATTAAAAAATATTTCAAGCTGGAAAATTATTTGAAAAGTAGGTAAATTAAGCGGCAGTTTTCAAATAAATTTCAATCGAAAGCTAATTTTTTTTCTAATTGATGATGTAAGAATTGAAATTGTCAAATGTAGTAAAATATAGTAAACAATTGAAATTTGTAGTATTTAGAAGTGATATGTAAGCGCGATGAAAACTAAAGAGATAGCGCCGTTTGTTATCACAACCGTTATACATATCTAAAAACTGCCATTGCGTTTTGGCTTGACCATTTTTTGATATCAGAAGAGAAATTCATAGTGAAAGAAATAGGACTTTGCCGCTAATAAGTAACTGTTAAATGAACTTATAACAAACCTACCAAAATAATTCCTATAAAATATTAGCCTTACATTGTTTATTCTAGCTAAAAAACCAATCATTATTTCAAGTTTTTCTTTTAATCATAACACTATTTTTAATAATTTTAATTTTCCTGAAAGCCTTTACTTTTGTGAATTTTTTTATTAAAAAATGAAATCTTCTAATCTATAATTTAAAAAGGGTAACTGGTAGCATGTAATCAAGATGAAGCACCCAATAAAAGCTCCAGTTCTAATTTTTAAAATTAAAAATTGAAAAATCAGTTAAAATTACGTCATGTTGACACAATCATATAAATTTTCCTCTTTAGTTTTATTAATGTTAAAATGCATTTTCAAGCTAAGCATAACGTCATTTTCACCGTCGCAAACTTTTCATACGTACTTTGCATACGTTACTTTTATGCTTAAACACCATGTATACAAATAAAAATATTTTTTGTATTTAATTGTAATGAAAAATGACATCAACAAAGTTATAATGCATAATGATAAAATAAACCCAATGGACAATATTCCTGTGACGTCACAATAAATATAAATTTTTATTCTCTTATAAAACACGCGGATCAATATTTTTACCCAAATTTAACTTGCAAATTAAAAAATTCGGCCTAAAAGCCACGTGTTTTTAATATTTATTATTTTTCTTTTATCCTCGCAACCCCAGAGTTCGGATAATAAACTATTATGCCTCGCAACAGTGGACGTATTCCGATTGCGGACTTTATGACGCCATAAGCAGATATAAAAGTTTAATTTAAAATTACGGCTAATTAATAAAATTTTCGAACAAACGAATGTACGATAACAAATCTGTGTCCAAATATCTTTCATTTAAAAAAAGAATTATGTAATTTGATGCAGTAGTTTGTTCTCACGGATTGTCGAAAGAAAACGCTTAACGTTTTAAATATATAGATTTTTAAATCAATTCTTATGTGAAAATGGAGAGATAATTTTACAATAATAATATACAATCTGCTTGATCAGAGAGACTTTTAATATTTTCAACTGATAATTTCTTTATATACGGTTTCTTCGTTCCCTTTCCATAATCGTGATGTCTGTTCCTTTTCCACAATCGGGATCCTGTCCCTGTTATAAAGTGACATACCCAATGGGTCCTTTAAAAGTAATACAATACAATATATTTATATAATACGCAAGTGTACAATTATGATTTCAAGTTTTTTTTTAATAATTTTATTTTCCTGAATTCCTTTACTTTTCTGTATTCTTTATTAATAAATCAATCCA
Source organism: Maratus michaelseni (assembly GCA_963931845.1). Taxonomy (NCBI): domain Eukaryota; kingdom Metazoa; phylum Arthropoda; class Arachnida; order Araneae; family Salticidae; genus Maratus; species Maratus michaelseni. The sequence goes on along the minus strand of OZ007590.1, from coordinate 7,187,846 downwards.
TCTAACATATAATTAATTTTTTTAAGCTATCGTTAACATGTAATAAAGGTATACAATCAAGATGAAGCAATCAATAAAAGCTCCCATTCAAATCCATAATATTAATAATTAAGAAAGGAAAAATCTGAAAATTACGTCATGTTGACACAATCGTATAAATTTTTCTGCTTAGTTTTTGCAACATAAAAATAAATTTAAAGCTATTCACCGGCGTAAACTTTTCTCTCGTATTTTATGTACGTATTTTTATGCTTCACCAACATGTAATCAAATTAAAAAATACTTTCTATTTAATTGTAATGAAAAAAAAATGGCATCAATAAGCATAACTATAATATAAACCCAGTGGATAATATTCTCGTAACGTCATAATAAATATGAATTTTTATTCGCGTATAAAAATAAAGTATATGCGCATAAATATTTTTACGGAAATTTATCTTGCAAATAAAAGCCACGTGTCTAAGTATTTTTCATTATTTCTCTTTTTTCTGCAACAATGGAAGTTTTTTTTTTAAATCTTTATCAATGAATCTAAAAAATGAATGACTCACTACACAGCTCTGTTGTTTGTTTACATGTAAGATGTTGGTACATTGTTGGAACTTCTACATTTTGAGTTAGATGGATGGGTTCTGACCGGAATCGTTACATCACTTTTGTATTATATAAATAGATGTATTTAAGGGTTAAGTAAGTAGGTGTAGCCTAATACAAGAATATATAAAAATAGTTATACCAGTACCTGAATGTCTGCAATTTCTTCTTTAATAGAAGTATATTCCTGAGCTTGAAGTCCATCACAGATATGTTTAATATATGGGTATAATTGTTTTGGCTGCGTATTAAAAGGGTAGCATGGCGTTCCTAGAAAATTGTTCATCGTTTCAATTGCATATTTATATACATTTTTTATGTCCTGGGGAGAAAAAAATAATATTATTAACACTTTCCAAATTAAAAAATAATGTATTCATCTACGTTAAATTTATATATAAATTTAAACCAGAAAATTTAATTGTATAAAATTTAGATTGTATTTGCATTATTAGAAGCATGGGATCTACCTGGGCTTCAGATCTTTGGTAAAAATAATTTCTAATTGAAGAATTTTTTAAGATTGTTTACTAGCTACACAAGAAAACAACAATGAAAGGTACTATCAATTACATAATACCAATTATATAATATCAATTATATAATATAATTATGTAATAATTTGATAATAATATCAATCTCTACATATGTTTATTGATTGGAATGCATCTATCTTCATTTTTAATATCACATAATTTCAGTCTTTATTCCATGTAATAGAACAAAGAAGGTAGGTACAAATATAATTTGCTTGAAAAGTTTAATTTATTTAACTAATTTTTGATAATTTCCAACACATTCCAACATACTTGAAAAGTATTTAATAAGTTCAGTTTGTCTGGTCGTCTGTCTGTCTGTCTGTTCGTGCTCTAACTCGCGTAAATTTACTCGTATTGCCATGTAATTGATATATGTTATTAAGTTTTGTCATAGCATGCTCTGTATTGAAAATGATGGTGTAGAATTTATAGGTCGTTTACAAGGGTACTCAAAAGAATTCCGTTACATTATGTTCTATGGCGAAAAATCGTTTGCAGTGTTTTTTAATGAAGTTACACATTTTCAAACATATTGAAATTGATATACATCACTGAGGTACACTACAAGATGCTTACTATAGAAGATGGTGTATACATAGCATTTGTCGTTCATTTACATCGTCCATAAAAGAATTCGATTACAGAACTGTCTATGAGCATAATTGCTAAGAGTGTGTTTTAAAATGAAACTAATTGTTTGCATATTATTTGGTGTGTATGAGTTCTATAGATTATATACAGGGCTGCGCAAAGGAATTCGAGTACATATCCGCTTATTTGCGAAAATTAATGAATTTTCAAAAGAGTTATGTGATTCCTAACTAAACTAAATTTATACATAACATATGGGCTGATAAGTTCCCGATCTGGCACACAGATGGCGTTGCAATCGCCGAACCGATGCTTTTTTTAGTAAATACTAACCTTTAAAAGGTAGCAGAAAAAATGTCATCAGGATTCGCCGTGTGAATAAAACGTTAGAGTGGTTTTAGTTGAACGACTTTGTTGATAAACAAAAAAAATGGATAAACAAGAATTTCAAGAATTGTTATTTGATGGGAAAAAACACCGTTCAAACAAAAGCTTGGCTTGATAAGCGTTATCCGGACACTGCACCAGGTAAATCAACCATTATTGACTGGTTTGCTGAATTTAAATGTGGTCGTACGTGTGGCATGAAATATTGATTGTAAGTGCCGTTATAATATTATTATCTTAATGGATGGAAGAATAGATCGTATAGTAGTGAACTTTTAAATATTGCAGTTGTGATTAAAATAGCAATTAACACTGCACAATTTGTGCATCTGTTCTTTAGGTCAATATTCTTTGAGAAGAGAATCAAAAATATAAAATAAATTAAACTTTCTTACTTGTTCTTTGTTGAAAAATAAGAGACTCATACTACTTGAAATAAGAACTCGTTTAGGTTAGGATCCAATAATGTTTATTACATTTTCTTGAAGAAGTAGGAAGGATGAGATGAAAGCTGCACATCAAGTCTTTAAAAAGTACTGGCTCAAATTTCGTAAAATTAGAAGAATCTTTGAAATATACCTTCTGGCAGAATCCAATAAGGGATGTAGAATTAATGACGAATTAATTAAATGACCAGTTGATTTAAACTTTTAAAATATTAAATTTAAAATTTACAACAGCATTTTTATAGAATAATTAAAAACTGAAAACGCGAAATTGATCTCCAAAGAATCCGCGCATGGCGATTCTAGGATACGAGCGCTGGCACAGGCCAGCAGGCCTCTAGATCAGACGACGTTTAGCATAAAATTACAGCATCATTTTTATTAAAATTCTGTTGGAAAAATGCGCAACATTATTATTTATACCCAGAAAAGGGGTGCACAAATGTGACAGCAAGATTAATTTAAACTAATTTGATGATTAGGAATTACCTGAAAATTAAAATAACAAATCAGAAACAAATTAACATTTAATAATTAAAAGAACGATTCTAATTTGTATTTGAAAGACACGCCCCTTTCGCCCGCAGCGCCAAAACAAAACAGCTCCCGAAAACACAGGGAACAAGAGCGGCGGTGACGCATGCGCAAAAAGCAGGAGCGGAAAGCCGCTGAATGACGATGACGTCACAGCTCGGCGCCGACTGAAGCGAACTCATAGCACGAAGGAGGAATGAAGTAACGCCGTGAAAACCACTTGCGTGGCAATTTAACTGGAAAGGCTATAAAATAGAAATACCTTGAGCTGAAATATAAAGTACTTAAAAAAGATAAAACTGTGATATATCTTTATCACAGTACGGACACCAGTGTTGCACCACGCAAAAGAGGTGGTTACTCCGGAAAACAAAAAAAAAAGTCCACAAAATCGTTTTGGGGAATTGTAAAGTGAAGTTGCAGATGCAGGAGATAGCTCAGACTCTGAAGATATCCAAGGAACGTGTAGGTTTTATTTTGAATGTACATTTGTCTATGAAAAGGCAGTTGTCAAAGTGGGTGCCGCGCGTGTTGACTTTTGACCAAAAACAACAACGAATCGATGATTCTGAGCACTGTTTGGAGCTTTTTCGTTATAAAATTATTTATTATTAAATTATTATTATTATTCAGTTATTAAATTATTATTATTATTCAGTTATTAAATTATTATTATTAAATTATTATTATTATTATTAAATTATTATTATTATTATTAAATTATTATTATTTATTATTAAAGTTATGTTATTTATTAAAGTTATAAAGTTATGTTAAAAAGTTGTGTTTTCTTCATTAGACTGGGAACTTATCAGCCCATGTGTTACTATGTAGTATATATGCAAATCTATAAACCAAATACAGGGCTGCACAAAAGAATTAGGATACTTTTCCGACTGCAGATGGTAATTGCTGAAATTGGGCTTTCAAATGCGTTATGTGTTTTCAAAATTGTTTACTTAGATATGGGCGAGGCTAGTTGAACTTAAGCCGAAAAGTAGGCCTCCCCGCCCGGTTTGACTTTGACCTTGTTTACACAGGCATCGTCTTTCACCTTATTAAAGGTGACGTTTTGTTACAGTATTTCAAATGTGTTGGAAAATGTTTCATAATCTATGCTTGACGCATGATTTTTCTTTCTTGTTTAAATAATTTTTAAACTTTTTTTTTAAAATTATTTTATCAACACAAGACTTAACAATAAATATTTGTTCGGTGAAATAATATAAAATAACATAAATATAAAGATCCACTAAAACATGTAATACTTTGGAAAAGGTTTTCATAACTTTTGGATTTATTACTCAAGCTTGATAAGGACATTTTCTTTTTGCTTTATAAATTAAAATACTTTTAAAGTATTTTTACCCCTTCTATGTTTCTGCGACACATATTACTTGTGAACATTTTTAAGCTTAATACATTCCTCCCCTCCCCCCTTGAAAATTTATTTTAATTTTAGAGTTATTGTTTTTTTAATACTTTCCAACATAGTTGAAAAGTGTTTATGGATTCGGCTTATCTGTCTTTCTGTCTACCTGTCCGTGCTCTAACTCGCGTAAATATGTTCAGATTGTCATGCAATTGATATAGGTCATTGGGGTTTACTATGGCACGTTTGGTATTGAAAATTAAATGTGTAACGCTTCTAGTTTTTTTTTTTTTTTTTTTTTTTTTTTTTTTTTTTTTACAAGGACAATCAAAAGAATTCCGTTACATAATAGTCTATGGGAAAAATCATTTGTGGTTTACTTTAATGTTACACAATTTCAAACATATTGAAATTCATATATATCTCTGAGATACACTACAAGAGGCTTACTGTAGAATAGGGTGTGCATGGTATTTATGGTTCCTTTACAGGGACACTCAAAAGACTTCCATTACATTACGGTCTATGGAAAAAAATCATTTAGGGTTTATTTTAATAATGTTTCACTATATATCAAAAATATTGAAATATATATATATCACTAAGGTGTATTACAAGAGGCTTACTATAGAATATTGTATATAGCATTCATCGTTAAGTTACAGGAACACACATTGTAATTCGGTACTGTCTGTTAACAATAATTGCTGAAAGTGCGTTTTCAGTTGCGGAACGCGTTTTTAAATTTAACTCATTTCTTTTCTATTACTTGGTGTGTATAAATTCTATAGATCCTATACAGGGCAGCGCAAAATTTCTGAAGTACATTCCCGTTTACTGACGGAAATTCCTGGTAAAAAAAAAAAAAGTATGGTATTTTAGAAGTGATGTAAGCGCTATAAAAGCGAAAGTGATAGCGCCGTATGTTGTCACAATCGTTATACATTTCTAAAAATTGCCACTGGGTTTTGGTTGGCGTCCAAAAGTAGACTACCATTTTTTGAAATCGACAGAGAAATCCACAATGAAAGAAATAGGACTTTGCCGCTAATAAGGAACTGTTAAATGAAGTTATATAATAAAGCTACAAAAAAAATAATTCCTATAAAATATTATTTATAGGATTATTATTATTATTACCCTTACATTGTTTATTTTAACTCTAAAAAACCATAATTATTTCAAGCTTTTTTTTTTACCGTAGCAGTATTTTTAATACAAATTTTAATTTTCCTGACATCCTTTACTTTTGTCATTTTTTTTATTAAAAAATGAAATCCTCTAACCTATAATTAAAAAAAAAGTAATTGGTAACATGGAATCAAGGTATGCAATCAAGATGAGGCAATCGATAAAGTCTCCAATTCTAATCTTTATAATTAAGAATTGAAAAATCAGTTAAAATTACGTCATGTTGACAGAATCATGTAAATTTTTCTTTATAGTTTTATCAATGTAAAAAGGCATGTCAAGCTAAGCATAACGTCATTTTCACCAGCGCAACCTTTTCACACGTACTTTATATACGTTACTTTTAATGCTTAACCACCATGTATACAAAAAAAATGTATTTAACTGTAATGACAAAATGGCATCAATAAAGTTATAATGCACATAAAAATAAAATAAACCCAATGGACAATATCCCCGTGACGCCACAGTAAATATGAATTTTCATTAGCTTATAAAAAATAAAGTACACGTACATACATATTTTTGCCGAAGTTTAATTTACAAATTAAAAAATTCGGCCAAGAGCCACGCGTCTGTAATATTTTTCATTATTTCTCTTTTGAAATTCAAAGAAACATATTGAAATTGATAGATATCACTGAGGTGCACTACAAGAGGCTTACTATAGAATATTGTGTGTATAGCATTCATCGTTCATTTACAGAGACACACAAAAAAGATCGGTTCTGTCTGTTAAAAATAATTGCTGGAAGTGCGTTTTCAGTTGCTAAACACATTTTTTAATGTAATTCATTTATTGCCTATTTCTTCGAGTGTATAAATTCTATAGATGACAGCCAGGACAGCACAAAAGTTCTCGAGTACGTTTCCGTTTATCGACGGAAATTCCAGAAGGGGAATTTTAATCTGTGCTACGAGTTTCTTAATCGAAGTGAAATTTAGCATTCTATGTAGCAAATATACAAATCTATAGATCATATACAGGGCTGTATGAAAGAATTCTGTTATTTTTCCGAATATTCTTCAAAATTCCTACAATTGGATTTTTGAATGTGTCATGCGTAATCCAACTTGTTTACGTAGACATCATCTTTCACCCTATTAAACGGTACGGATTTGTAAAATTATTTTGAAAGTGTTGCATAATCTATGTTTGATGTATGATTTTTCGTTCTTGTTTTTTTTTTTTTCATTTTTGAGATGGGTTCGAGCCTCGGTAGGTTTCGTCTGTCATCTTGGATCTAATGATTTTTTTTTTTTAAGTTCTTTATTGTTAAACATCTATTTCTTTATTATATTTTAAATATTTTTATTTTATTTTTGTTTGAACTTTTTATATTTCTCATGGCTCCTTATTTGCCACGCAAGTCGCTTACATTTATCCTGGAAGTTAAGTTGGTACGCAACTAGGTATTCTATTCATGTAACTACATTGTTCCAAGAATCATTCCATTAAATAATTTTTCTGATTCAAAATTTGTTTATTTGCATTTTGATAAACCGGAAGGTTGGCAACAATGATATTACCTAAAACGTTGAATTGCAGGATTAACTAACTTCAGCGTTCCAAAAATTCTTAAGTATAAGAAAAACATTTTATGAAATAGTTGTGTAGAACATACAGAAATAAAAATTATTTAGGTAAAATCAATGTTGTATTAGTCATTCACTGCTTTTTTATTAATTATCAAAGTTAAAAGCGTTTAAAGTATGGCTGTTAAAGTTAAATGATTCCTTATTTAATTATAATGCAGTAACTAAGTATTTAAAAACCAGATAATAAATTAATTAATAAAATTAAGATGAACTAGCGTGCATAAATTGCATTGTCACATTTAGGTACTTTGAAAATCTAATTTAGATTTTAACTACAGTGATAATAATATTTTTTTGCTTAGATTATAAATAATAATTCAATTTCTTCCTAACAAATTAGTTTTGACTTAAAAGCATAATAATCAATCCCTTGTGGCTTATATTTAAAAAACTAGTATATAACCCCGTCAAAAATGACGGATTATTGATCTGCGTTTCATTTTCATAATACTTCATACAAACAAACAGGAGGAAGATTTTATTATTGAAAGATTTGTATTGTAAAAAAGTACATTTTAAAAATGACAAATGATTTCTACAAATAAAAATGATTAGGATATATATATATATATATATATATATATATATATATATATATATATATATATATATATACTTAGTATTAAATTTCTGAAATAGTTCAAAGATTGGACAAAACGTTCAAATTAAATATTAATAAATAACCTTGTGCGAAAGTTTTTGTGAAAAAGTGTTATCAATGAGTTTCTAAACAGCTTGATTCACCACATAACTCATTGTTTGATTACATAAGCAAAATTAAATGCAAATTACGCGGTACTATGTATTCCTTATATTTTAATTACGTATATAAAGAATCATTTTATTTACGATGGGAGCAAGATTTTAAAATCCGCCGATAGATGGCTATATCTGAAAAAAAAAAAAAAAGTTTACAGAAAAAAATGTTTACAGACATGTTAATATACATGTTTTATATGAAATAGTTTTTGAAGGTTTTAAACAAAATTAAAATATTTAAAAGCTTTAATATCTCTTTGATTAGTTTTTACTGTAACTTAGATGGAATTAATGAGACGATATTTTGGCTTGACTGATGTTGTTTGCAGATATTTGTAGCCTTAATTTTTCTTTAGAAATTTAAACCTACATCTAAAAAATGTTAGATATTGCTAAAAATTATTAAGAGTGAAAGTTTGAAATCCTCGCACGGGTCTACTGGTATATATTATTTCTGTTGTCAACATCCTTTTTTCTACACTTTTACAAAACGCACAACAATAAATGATTTACCATTCCAAAGTTTTTTAAACTGGCTTCTGACAAAGTACACTTACATTTCGTTAAAATATCTTTTTTTTATTACAAATTGCAGTTAATTAAAAATTAAATCTGCATTGTTTTCAAAAATGAAATGAAAGGTTCTTCTCAAATAAATGTTGCCACAAAAATAAAATCCAGCAGTATATCGCGCTCAACAATGATATTAAAAAAAAAAAAAAAAAAAAAAAGAGAGAATAAAAATGATAAAGTGGACGTGTTTGCACGGGTTTATTAGGTGCGTTCATAATTATATAAATATGTAGCACCTATAGTCGTCGTCTGGTTCGACCATCTGTTCACATATAACAGCGCAAAAACTACCCAATTGAATGGTTTGAAATTTAATATAGTATATAATAGTTGCAGAATTTTGTGGAGTTATTTCAAATTTTATTAAAAATTTCAAAATCCACCGGCAGATGGCGCCACTATACTGAATAGATCACCTCAAATCCTCGCTACGAAAGAAATCACCGCTATTTCTGAAAAAACGTGTTTACAGAAACGTTGATATTCATGTTCTATGTGAAATAGTTTTTGAAGGTTTAAAGAAAAAAAATATTTAAAAGCTTTAATAAGCTTTTACAAATATTTTAACAGCAGAATCGGATTTGAAGATTTCAAAGAGTCGTTCATTTGTGAATCATTTGAATTTGTGATGCTGAATGGCAACAATGTTCGTTTGTTTATAGTTGGGATTCCGATTTTTAATCAAGAACTTAAAACATTATAATAGGATATGATATACATGTTTTATAGAAAAATATGCTGAACAGACATGATTTCAAGTAAAGGATATTATCATTTAGCTGTGATATGTTACACAGGTTTTTCATTAAGCCTAACATGGCGTTTAACTATGGTCGATTCGCAAACCAGAGTGGTCGTGCCCGGAACCGTTACAGACACTTTCTTGCCTTCGAATTTTATTATAAGTAAGATAATACTATAAAATGTGACTAATTTAGGAGAAATCGAATTGCATTTGGGCAGAATAGCCTTAGCGGATTTGGATAGCGGTGCTTCTTTTGGATAGCGGTGCCAATCAAAAGTACATAATTTTGACATATATTATGTTTTTAGGAATAAAAATCTCACACTATGAAGTGGAAGTATATACCTTTGTCTTGGAAGAATTTAACCATATCATTTGGTAATTGCCAAATTATGTGCGCTATATAAATTACTTAATAATATACTTCCACATCTGCTATATATAGTTACTTTTTAAGCAATCACAAAGAAAATTCTTAAGTAATTATTTCCAAGAAAGTATTAAAATATTACAGAGTAATGTGCTTCTATATCGTCGATACTCATTGGAAAATCCTCAAGGCTTATAACATTATCATCATCTGTGGTAGGAATATTGAAAGCAAGTGAAGTAATAGAAGGAACTTCAGCAAGGCCTTTTGAAGGTTTTCTAGCCTTTGAAGTAGTTCTAGCCATAGAAGGATTTCTTATCATTGAAGGTTTTCTAACCATGGAAGGATTTCTGGTCCTTAAATCGTTTCTGAAATAGGAAAAAAAATAAGTCTATTTTAAAAATTAATGTAATATTTTTATTTTAAGCAAAATTATCAAACAGAAAAAAAATCACAGAACATTTGATATTTCCCTATTATACGAGCATTGGTACTTTTTTTAAAACCTTAGCGCAATTCGGGCTTAAGAAAGTGAGATTTGTTTCTAAATGATATAAATACATCCAACAAAAGACAAAACTCATAAACTGTTACGCTTGTTTATGTGTGTATTAAAATTATTTCTGACTACGTGTATTAGAAATTAGATAAATTACTTCTGTTTGTGTAATATAATAACAGATTTTATCTACTAAAAAATTGTATCTAACTATTATATAAAAAAAAATTCCTTGACGGCTCGGCCTACAGGCACAAGTAGATTTTGAAGACGCAGAAGGTGGGGCGCCTGTTTGTTGGGAATTGCAGAAAAAATGACCTTTTTGCCATGATGCGACAGTTGGAACCACCCACTTCGAAACCTAACTTGTTTGCAGGCGGAGCCGGCAGGGATTTTTTTTTTTTTTTTTTTTTTTTTTTTTTTTTTTTTTTTTGCTATAAGGGTAGGTCCTATAAAAAAACTTGTCACTATAAAAGTTTTAGATAATATTAAGAGGATTTATAATAAATTGAAGCGGATTTGATATCTTGTGAATGGACGTAGTTATGAATTTTTTTCTTCTAAAAACCCCCTCCCCCCCCCCCCCTTGGGGCCATTTTTAATGATATCAAAAATCTGTCATGTATAAATTTTCGGCCCTTTTCCTTAGAAGTAATAATAACTTTAAACGAATTCGATACGTATCATAATTAAGAAATTATGGGTTTTTTCTGTTTTCACAAAAAGCTCCCCCCCCCCCCTGGTTCGATTTTGCCCATTAACAAACTTGAACGAGATTTTATGCCTCTTGATTTTATGTATCAGTTTGGAAGAGATTTGTGCAGATTTATTGGAGTTATCGTGTCCATGAAAAAGTTACATATATAGATAGATAGATAGATAAAGTTTTGAACTGGGGGTGGTTTTGAGTTCTGGGAGTCATGATCGGCGTAGATCTGCAAAAATTTTTCAAAAATTCCAACTTAGGGGATAATGTAATAGGTAGTATTTCTTACGAAATCTGCCTAAAGTGGTAACTGACGCTGCTAATAAAATTTATTGTGGCCTTTTCACTTTCTCGGCTTTTCTTGCAAAAACTGCATATAAAAACATGAAAACAGGTAGCTTTAAGCTTTATAGAGAAGTGTATGATAAACGCATTGAAATAGTTACATAAATTTTATAGGATAAAAAACTATGCATAGCAATTTAATCTTTTGCAGGCTTATACATGACTAGATTGTGGTGTGTAGTGTATACAATCTTTTTTTTTTATATTGTTATTTGTCTAACTTTTTAGGTATTCTTTCAATTTTTATTCAATTCATATTTCAAAATTAGCTTTTATCTAGCCGTTTTTATGTATTGCTGCCAGATTAAAATAATAATAATAAAATAATAATAATATTTCCAAACACTTTTAAATTGAAAAAAAAAATTTACACGTGATTATTATTATTTTTTAAAAAGACCTTTAAAATAATGAAATTATAATTATTAAGTGTGAAAACTAGATTTTTTAAGTGAATTATTAAGTGAAACTTTATCATATTTAAAATAATATATTTAAAACGATTTTCTTATAGTGTCCAACGCCGTCTATATACCTTATAGCCGACTTTGATAGTGTCTAAAAGAAACATCCAGACTTTATACAAGTGCGGGAGGCAGCGACATTTTTTACTTAACCTTTATACAAGCTGATTTTCAAATTTGTATTTGATCTGTCAACAATTATCTTAACCAATCACGAAGGTAGTCTGGCCTTGAACAGGTTTCCAGAAGATACATGTTAAATTTCCCTCTCTTGCCAATGCCATTTTCCCAATCTCGCCAAGGCCCCTATAACAGGAAAGTACCGAATATTCTAACTTTTTCTAAAAAGAAATTATGTCCATCTAACACCATTGAGATTCTATTGCATTATTACTAATAATTATTATAATTAAACGAGTCTCGAAATACGAAGAAAATTGTTTTATACAATTTTTAAAAAAGTATTTATAATACTATCATAAATATCACGATATAAATTTCAAAATTTTACTTTAGCCGATGCGGTAAAACACTAAATATTTCATCGTCATGGTTATATTGCATACATTTAAAATACCTGCCTTTCACTCATTTCATTAAAAATAGTAATTAAAATAAAATAAACTTTTACAAAAAAAATTAACCGACTTTAAAAAAAGCACTAAAAAGTATTAAATAATTCTTTAAAATTCTCTAATGACAAAATGTTATCCATTAACCACAAATCCGATATCATGTGTCGGAATAAAAATGATAAATTTAATATGTACAGTTTAATACCCACCAAACATCGATTTTCGAGAGAATATACTTTACAAGAGATGAATTTACAGACTTATGATTTCGTTTACGAATATATACATATGAAAAGCAGTCAATTACTTTTTGAAGTCGATGCCAAATAACCCCAATCGATAAATTAGTAGATACTAGTTACAATATATTCACAATTCTTACTATACTTACGGTAGTTTGGCACCGACTTCAAAAAGTAATTGACTGCTTTTCATATGTATATATTCGTAAACGAAATCATAAGTCTGTAAATTCATTTCTTGTAAAGTATATTCTCTCGAAAATCCATGTTTGGTGGGTATTAAACTGCACATATTAAATTTATAATTTTTATTCCGACACATGATATCGGATTTGTGGTTAATGGATAACATTTTGTCATTAGAGAATTTTAAAGAATTATTTAATACTTTTTAGTGCTTTTTTTAAAGTCGGTTAATATTTTTTTTTTTGTAAAAGTTTATTTTATTTCCAACTTTTTAGTTATTAATACCGTAATATACAATTATCTTGATTTCAACGTCTGCTGAATAAATAAGTAATTTGTAATAGAAATTATAATTTAAACAAAATTATTCATTAAATAAATATTTAATGAAATCTCTGACAGAATCAAATTCTCGTCAATCTGGGCGACAGTTGGCGAAATATCGCCAAATTTGACGACAAAAATAGCTTGAAGTAAATGAAGCCAACATGGCTATAGTTGATTATTTTGACGAAATTCTCATTCAAGTTGACCAGTGATGGAATGCTACAGAGTGATCAATTAAATTATTTGAATTTAAGTCTGATTGCATAGGATTTACCACTATATTGCTGTTAATTGATTAATATGAGTATTTTAAATTATCCGAGACGTATAGTATTTATTTTGCACCTATGACTCTAAGGATCTGATATGATAATTTATACTTAGAAATTTTATTAGACAAATTATCAATTAATTATAGAAAAGAAAAAGTTGCGTTGTGAATTATTTTTGAAGTTCGGATCCTCTTTGAGCCAATTACAATCATCAAAGGTTACCTGCTGAGAGTTATGTAACATTAAATATATAATGGCTTATTTTAAAACCTAGATTGTAATATTAAAGAAAACATTTCCTAAAATAAAAGACTTAATATTAATTCAATAAATTAAGTAAACAAAAAGGAAAACTGACTAAAATTAATTGAATATAAAATTGAGTTTATTTACAAGGTAATTATAAGCATATGATTAAAAACAAACATAAATGTTTTAAAAAAATAAAAATATTCAATCCTAGTTGAGAACTGTATTCTCAACATTTATTTTCTGAGAATTACAGTTTATCTTACTGAATTAAAAAATTCGATTTTGAAAGGCAGAGTTCCATACCCTAGAAGTATTTATTTGATTAGCCTTTTTATGTTTAGATCGGGGTAGGATCTTCATACACACTTAAATTCGTATTATTAAAAGAATATAGCTTAATTAAATAAAATGGAACAATGGTGAAGGAAGATTGTTTGTTACCTTATATTACTAGATAACGTTGACAGCAGGAGGTAATGGCTGACGCGTTTTCGCTTTTTCTTAACGCGTACATTTCCATCTATTGGCACACACACTCAAAATCTGTTTTTTTAGTTAGAGAGCAGTCAACCTTCTACTTTTCCATCTTTTTTGAATCTCAACTCTCAAGAAAAATCACATTCTTTTCGTGGAGCAAAAAAAAAGGATGGAACCATTTTTCCCTTTTCACATAAAATTAAGGCCTTATACGTTTTAACTTCTTGAAAATTTGCATGTTTCGGCCATACCTCTGATTTTAGAGAGATGACCATTGGCATGCGGGAGAAATTTGGTACTCCCCTTGAGTGTTTCATAGGTCCGTCGGTACAATAGCGATTCCTCTTGACGCCGTGCTGTGTCTGGGAGGTAAAGATGCTTTGACTTGTGAGGTCTTCGTGCCTATTTAAGCTCTCATAAATAAATGTGTCATATTATTGTTCTGACAATTTTCTCCATGACATTTTTATTAGGTGTAGTTAAATCATTCGTGGGAACGGAAAACCAAATATTTCCTTGACTGCCGTGGTTCACTTTGTTCCACAATTATCTATCTGTATGCGCTGATCCTAAAATGGATCATTAATTTGTATTGTTCACTGTTCACTGATTAAAATGATACCAAATACTCTGCTAATATGCAGAAAAAAAAAACAAATACTTTTTTTTTATAGTGTGTGCTAGTTTAGATCTAGATGGTGGTATTTCTCACCATCAACCAGAAATGGGAATGAATCTTTTGTAATCGGGTTCCACGCATTTTAGCTTCCGTTTTCCAGTAAAAAAATGTTTTTTTCGAAAGGACAAGCTTGTGTGCTTTAAATCTAGCTAAGAGCTTAGAATGATTAGCTTTGTGTGATTTGGAGCCAAATAAACTTTTAAATAAACCACACCGATCACAAGTCGCTAGCTGGGATGCAAAGACAACAAGCGCTGTCTACTTATGCGTTGAGTATATAACCAGAAAAAGACTGAATGTTTTCTGTACTAAATGTCTAATTATTTAAATAATAAAGTTTATAGCGGTGATAAAAATATTTGCAGCTCAGAGTTAGAAGTCATTGTCCTTGATCAGCAACTTGTAATATAATTTCAATGTCTAGTATTAAACGCTGAAATTGTGTGAAATATGTATATATATATATATATATATATATATATATATATATATATATATATATATATATATATATATATATATATATATATCCGTGGAATCCCAATGGGGGGGAGTTGCAGTTCAATTTTAGCTGACATCTACTTACATATATATGAGAATAACAATAATTTAAATAGAGACATATTGAGTTATAGGTATATTGATGATGTTATAATAGTTGGATTAAATAACGAAAATGTAAACCTAGATTTTAAATATTATCCAAATACTTTAAAACTAGAACTCTCCTCCCGGAATATAAAAAACATCAATTATCTGGATGTGAATTTAGTGTTGGAGAATGACAATTTAATAACAAGGGTTTACGACAAGAGAAATGATTTCGATTTTAAAACTTTAAAAATCTTAAATTTTGAATCGAACGTGCATATTTCAGTATTTAGAAATGTATTTACAAACGGTTTAGTTCGTATTGAAAGGTTATGTTCAAGATTTGGCGATGCGGTTGGCGAGTTCATGGAGTGGATTGACATGGCATTGATGCAGGGTTACCCTGTGAACTTCGTAAGGAGAAACACGATCAATTTTATAGGTAGAAGTAAATATAGAAATGAAATGAATTCATTTTTGAATGCTAAGGGTGGTCTTGATCAGTTGTTGGATGGGTACGGATAGAGTTGGTTGCTGCTGTGTATAGCTTGGTATGTTAGTTGATAGTTTGAATTATTTTGGTCTCGGCGGGAGAAGGGGGACGTTGTTAACGTAAAAGCCGGTTTTAACCCTGCAGCGCATGTTGTTAGCCATGCCCTCCTGCCTTCAGGTTTAATTTTCCTGGTATTGATTTTTCGTTAGTATTTTGAGTTTGGTTATTTTTGTTTTATAGTTTTAATTGGTTATAGTTTAGAGTTCAGTTGATATATTGTTATTTGTTTTTGGCTATATAGAGTGGTTAATGTAAATGTATAATTGTGTTTTAGTAATATATATATATATATATATATATATATATATATTTTTTTTTTTTTTTTTTTTTTTTTTTTTTTTGGCTGGTTTCACCAACAACCTTTCTGCGAAATTTATTTAATAATTCATTGATTTTCAAAAGAGTTATTACAATCTCACTTTGAGTTAAAGTTTTGAATTTTGAAATTTTTCTAAAAAACAAATTTGTTCTAATCATCAGAGTTTGAAGAAATTCAAATGGGACCACCTGAGCTGTGGTTCACCTGAGCTGAGCACCTGTCTTACACTTTTAAACAAAAAAAAAATCAAAATCGGTGCACATTTACGAAGGTTATGCGTGAAAAAGACTAAAATATACATACATACATATGTTACGGTTGGTTTCAACAAATTTTTTTTTTTTAATCTACATTAATTATTTAAATCACTTTCTCAACATTTATTTAAAAGCACTCTTTTTTTCTGTTTCTAATAAAAATTTAAATAAATAAAAGTAATTGTAATAATTATAATAAAATCAGTTTTTATTTTTTCTTCTTTCTTTTTCTTTTTGCAAAGTAATTTCAACGTTTATAGTCTAACGTAGCTTCCTGTTTTTCAAATACGAAAAGCAGACAGCAAGGGAGGGATGTTTTGTCAGTAGACTGCACAGGTGGAAAATTTGGAGTCATCTAGTCTGACTTTGATATAAGAATGACCGACCGCCCTGTATAAGAATTACGTTATCTTATGAGTGTACTATACACGCAATTAGGCTTTGTAAGTTTACGTCAGGCTTCAATTGGCTCTGCTATCAGGCGGATAGCTGGCGCCCATGTAAACAGAGGCTAACAGGACCCCCTTCAGCACACGCCATGGGGGTGATGCATGGTTTCCTTCCCCCATGAAGCGGCCGGCAGAGTGGAGCGGCAAGCTGTAGTCTTCACGCTGAGTCCATTTTTCCTTTTGTTCCCATTCCCGTACCCCTGGCAGAGTGGATCGGTCCCGTTTTTCAAGCAGCGCGGGAGAATGAATGTTTACGACACTTGTTGCTTGGCCAAGAGACCTGTCGTTTGACTCGTAAAAAAAAAAAATCGACTTATTACGGGGCTCGAAGATTGGCCTGTGGGCTGGATCGCGAAGTTGTTGAAGGCGGACAGGTTTCTGGAAGATTTTTTTTTTTTTTGAGAGTGGGGCATTGATGGCCCTACATTAACCATCCTAAATCATGATGTTATGATGAAAAGAGGCTATAAGGGCATTTTCGAATTGCGGATCTATAACTGTTAACGAGAAATTAAGAAGAAGATATGTGTAGCCTATTTTTTTTTGGCGTAGTGGCGCTCCAAGATTATGACTTCTTAACCATCAGAAGTGATCATAGATATTGAACTAAACCGGTCGTTAGAAGTCGTAGTGTTCTGAGTTACGGTGATGGCTATCTTCGAATAAAACACATGCTTCAGGAAGGTGAAATTACTGACTCCGACGGTGAAGTTCTGGACCGTAGAACGATTTTCCCCTCCGGACTAGATGATGGACCTAGTAGTTGATGGCAAGTGATGCAGTGAGATGAGAGGATTGATGAATGTTAGCTTGAAACCACGTCTGAAATTTTCCCCAGCCTGAATACTCCAGCTTAAGTGCTTCATCAGATTTTGAAAAAGGAGGAAATGCTCCTAAGTGCCCATTGACTAAAATTGTAGAACTCTCTACCTGTTGTAAGTACTATTTGCATAGTTTTTCTTTTTATTTATTTGTACCTCTTTAAAAAAAAAAAAAAAAAAAAAAAAAAATATGTTTGCTATACCAGAGTTTAAAAGTGAAATGAATATCTTTGGATAATTTCAATAAGAATAAACATTATGAACAGAAATAGTCTGTAGGTTAATATATAATGTTTGTATGTTTGAACGACCATTAAATGGTAATATAATGGTAATTTTAAAAATATGATGTGTAATTTAAAAGTAACCAGTGAGTGGTTTCAACTTAAAAGATCAGCTGTCATATTGTTTTATTAAGATTATTTTTGATAACTTAGCTGCTTCATTATTTTAAATGTTCAAATAAATTGTGATTTTTTTTTTGTTTATTATCAAAGTTGGTATGTTTTTCTTTGTATAAATCTCTAAATAATTAATTTTTTATATTCACAGTAGACCTATAAGAATGGCCTAACCTTTTTGTGATTAATTAAAAAAAAAAAAAAAAAAAAAAAAAAGGGAGAGAAAATTCAACTTTATTAAATTAGGACTTTAAAATTTCTTAAATTTAAATTCATAACTGACTGTTTTAATGAACATAAATTGAAGTTCACTCAATGTTATACAATCGTATTTTTGATCTTGATTTAAGGATGGATAGATTAATAAGTGAAACAGTAATATTAAATTTAATTTCATAAAATGTTAAATTAAGCTTTAACTCTCCTCTTTCAGAAACATTGTTTTTCTAAAATATACACCAAAATTGTTTTATTTTAAAAAGTAAAAAAAAAAAAAAATAAAAATAAAAATATCCAGTCATTATACACCACTATACGATTCTTGGTTAACCGATCGGATCTTGTTCAGAATCTCTATGGTTGTTCTAAAATTTTAGTACATCATCATATCCCTATTCTATTAACGGATTTAACTCTTTCCCCTTTTGGTCCTCATATTGGAGGAATTTCAGGTTGCCTGCATTTTTCCAAATTATATGATGATTACACTTTTGTTAATTTAATGTGTATGGAGATTTGAGCTTGATCGGGTTGGAGTGGAGTTGGGTGTTCTTTATGCAATCCAGTATGCTACTTGATTTAGAAATCTGTTGCCCCTTACTACATTTAATATTGTCTTAAAAATGATGAGTTCAAAATTATCATTGTTGTATTAACCTATTCGGATTCTTAAGTTTTGATATTTTGATTAGTTTAATATAATTTGCTACCTTTTCCATGGCAACAGATTTCAGTGGAGCTAATCAGGGTATACTTATTTTTTTTTAAATATTTAATTGTCAAGTGAAGATTGAGTAATAAATGAGCTTTTTAAGTTTAAGTAAGTTGTGTTTTAGAAAGAACCCCAAAACCCACAACACATAGGGTCAAATTATTAACATTCTACTTTTTTCACCTTCTTCTATCTATAATAGAAGAAAGTATTGCAATCGAAATTTTTTTCGACTTCCGGATTTCCACGGATTTGTGTGTTTTAGGGTTCACAGATTCGAAAAACATGTTTTTACAAAATATCTGTCTGTCCATGTGTGTGTCCTCTTTGTATCATCGAATTGTTGGTTGATTTATGACGTTCGATTATCTACTCGAGTGATATAGTCCCTAGGGTGGTGTCCTCCGTGGAGGTCTTTCTAAGGGATCTTAATCCGTATTTACGGCAAGGTTCAAAGAAAACCACGGAAAACCCCGAACGGTTAAGTCGACGAGCACGACAGGGGTTTGAACACAGCACCTCCCGTCTATCAACTTTGAGAGCAGATCCTCTCAGCCACTATATAGGAGCATTTGTATCATCGAAAAGAGTGTGAAGTTAAAGCAACCTAGAATTGAACCAAATTTCCTTTATAGGTTTTTGGCTGTGGCCAGCAGACCCCACTTGAATTGACTTACTGACAATTTGACGGGGTAGGGGGAAATGAGGGAGACGAAAAAGCAATTAACAGCCTGGCGACTTGTAAATAAGAAAGGTAGCCAGATTCAATCCTTACTCGTCTTTCTTTACAAACAATCCTTTATATACGGGCCCCTGGAATGGAGATAAAGCGAAGAAACATTTTTGCTCATTAAAAGACATCTGTATCACAACCCCCCTCCCATCCATTATTATTCATTCTTCAATGTCAGTTCCTCTTGTAGATAAATTCCACAGCCTTTACTCTTTTCAAAGTGCAAATCACAGAAAGAAAAAAAAAATCATTCTGCATATAAAAGTTTTATAAAAAATATAACTAAACAATTCAGCTTTTTGTAATCATGAGCAAAAACCATAATAAATTTCGTGTGGCCTAAAAAATAACAAGAAATGTATTATGTAAAAAATATAATTGAACAAACATTTTTTAGAACATTTGTTTATTTATTTCCTCATCAATGATATCCCAAGATTCCGTTAAGATGGTTCTCAAATAATATGCTTAACAGCACGAAACTTTCTGACGCATTTTGTGATTCATTTTTAAACGTAAAGGCATAAAAATAGCAGGGTATTGAAACAATTTGGAATCCATTTTTTGTCATCATAGTCCTCCTTTTTATCATAGTCCTCCATTTTTTTATAAATAAATTATTTATCGAGTTATAAGCGATTCTTGCTACGTGACAACACGTTTTTCTCCTTTCTTGTGCTGCGGCGTCGGAAATTTGATTCAAAACGCTGACTTTGGCTGTATTTTCTGAAAGATCTTTGGCCTTTACCAAAAAATGGAAAACGCCTTTCGATTACAAAGTTTCTGAATTAAGAACACTTGCCAATCTCACAAGTTTCCGAACAAAAATAAATTAAAAAATATTTCGTAAAGTAGCTAGTTTGGATTTGAAAATATCCTTAAGGGGGTTTCTCAGTCAGCTCTCTAATTCTCCTCGCCAATATTAAAGATATGGGCGTAGAAGAATGCACCGTACATTTAAAAAATATCCTCATAAAATTAAATTTTTTAATTTCTTTTTTTTTTTCGTACTCTTCTTAAAAGATGTTTTTTTCCGCCTTAGTTGCCAAAATATTTCTGAAATATCTGCTTAATTTAATATTTTATGTGTTAAAAGCGTAATATTTTAACACTTCAAGATAAATTCTGATGAAAACATTAGCAACTATGAATTTCATTTCAACAAACGTTTAAAATGGACTGTATTCACTATCTTCGGTGAAATCTATTGCGGTCTGATATTTATGGCTATTTTAATACTATTTATGTGTTTACATTTTGGTTATTTTTAATGTGTTAATTAAATAGCTGTCGTTAAGGATTTTTATTTTTTATTTTATTTTTATTTTTTTTAAGTTAAGTAGTACATAATTTGTTGAGAATATATATTTTTTGAAACATTGTCAAATTAGTGAAAAAACTATAGGTAAAATTTCGAAAGTTTAAGTTTGCAAAATGTAGTCATTTATGTTTAGTGTTTTGTTTTACTCTCTCTTTATTTTATTTTATTCGAATTTTTCGCTTCCAAATAAGCCAAAATTTACTCTATATATATTATGTCAATTGATTTAACTATGTAATAATAACAAAACAATGCGCGAAACTGATTTAAAACAATAATAATAAATAATCATTAAAAAATATATTGCTTTTAAATTGCTGAAAACTGTTTCATTTTCAGTTCTGTAAAGAAAAAAAAATGCAGAGGTGGGGATTTTAGATAATAAAATTAATTAATGTACTATATATATATATATCATAAGCAAAAACAACTATAATCTTTCACATAAATCATTGAAAAATAATAATTATTAAAACAAATCAGTAAAAAAGATGAATGTAATGTTAATATACTTTATCCTAATAGGAAATATAGAAATACAAAATTAACATTAACAAAATTAAACAAAAAAAAAAAAAAAAAAAAAAAAAAATCTGTGTGTATATGATGTAACATATAAGACAAAGGCTTTGCTCACTGTATTATTTAAAAAATATATATGAGGTGTTTTCTAGGACATATAAATACTGAACACAGTACATTGCATATTTGTTTTCTGTTTTTGTTCTGTTTTCTGTCTTTTTCTGGAAAAAATGGTAAAACCACCTATAAACGATAATGTATTGGTATTCTTTCATATGTTCCGTTTAAAATAATAATAAATGTTTTAAAATACATTTCATTTTCAATAGCGAAGAATGGTATAGTAAACCTCATTATCAGAGCATGAATTTTGTGAATATCCAATCATATTTACGAAAATTGAAGCACAGACAGACAGACAAACTGAAGTAAAAAGTTTTTAGCTATGTTAAAATGTGTTTTTTTTTTCCTCTTCTTTCAAGCATATTTATAATTTTAAAACTCTTAAACAGTAAAATCTTTTAAGACGAACTCACAAGATACCGAATAAAATTCCACTATAGACAGGTTTTCATCTTAGTAGGTACACTATTCCTTATAGTTTATATTATTTTCACCGAGACCATGAAATTTTCCGTTTAAAAAAGTTTTCCGCTTTACATACGTTCTGTTTCACTGGTTTTAGTATTTAATCTAGCTTACTTAATTTAATTGTAAAAAGCATAACCTCTTCAAAATGCACGCAAAATATAACAATTCATAAAAAAATAATGTATTCGATTTTTTAAATTGAATCTGGGAAACAAATTCTTTTAAGCAGGGTTTGTTGATTTAAATCAGATTGATTTTAATCATAATTAAGATTAAGATGATTTTTTTTTTTTTTTAATCATTGATGTAAAACAACTTTAGTAAAAATTTTATTTCAAATTTTGATCAAGATATTTTGTAATAAATATTAAGTTTTGAAAAAAATAATAGTAATAAAAAGTTTGTAAATTTAAGGAAACGGAGAGACTGAGAACTCAAAATCCATGATTTTTAATTTTATTTAAATCAAATATCACACTTTAAAATAAAAATACCAATTTAAAAATAAAGAATCTTAGCTGAAAAACGTTAAAAGATTAATGAATATTTATCTATTAAAAAACATCTAAATCTTATGTAATTTTTTTAATACAAAAACATGGAGACATTCTGTGAGGATATGGGAAACATTAGAATAAATAAATATAGGCCATTCAAAAGTTTTTTTAATTAAATTTATGTAGATATCTCATTACTTCCACATGTAAATAACAAGTGGTTCAATATTCTGATGTAAGTTTATTTATGCAAAGGTTTGGAAAATAAAGGGATTTCATGGCTTGTAATAGTCTGAAATGTTTTTATGTATATTTTTAACATTTTCCAACAAAGTTGAAAAGTGTTTATTCATTCGGTTTGTCTGTCCGTCCGAGCTCTAACTTTCGTAAATATACTCGGATTTCCCCGCAACTGATATATGTCATTTAGGTCAACTATGGCATGTTCGGTATTGAAAATGAAGTATGTAGCACTTATAGTTCATTTACAGGCACACTCAAAAGAATTCTTTTACATTACGGTCGAAATCGCATGGGGTCGAATGAGGCAAAATCGTTTGCGGTGTATTTTAATGATGTTAATTTATCTCAAACATATTGAAATTGATATATATCACTGAGTTATATTACAATTTTTATGCTTATCATAGATTATAGAGAGCATAGCATTTATCGTTCATTTACAGGGACATACAAAATAATTCGGTACAGTACAGTCTGTGAACATTAATTTCTAGAAGCGTTTTTTCCGTTGTGGCGCGCTTTTTTAAATGTAACTAATTTTCTACATATTGCTTGGTGTATATAAATTCTATAGATCATATACAGGGCTGCGCAAAAGATGTCGAGTACATTATCTTTCATTGACCGAAATTGAAGAATGGAATTTTTGAGCTTTGCTGTGCGTTTCCTAACTGAACTAAATTTTAGCATATTGTGTGGCATATATACAAATCTATTGATCATGTACAAAAAAAAAAAAAAAATCAGATATTTTTCAATTATTAATTTTAATTACTGAAACTGAGTTTTCGAATATGACATACGTTTTCGAGAATTGTTTACTTTGATATCACATTTCACCTTATGAATCTATGAAGTTTTGTTACAGTATTCTGATTGTGTTGGAAGGCGTTTCATAATCTATGCTTAACGCATGATTTTTTGTTCCTGTTAAAAATAATTTAAATTTTAGTTACTTATAAATGTAAGCTAATTAACAACTAAAGTTTTTATAGTCTTAAAAAAATCTGATTTAATTTTTTTTAATTTAAATTAAATAAATCCAACTTTGATTCAGTCTAAATTCAGTAATTGCTCAGGAACTCAGCTGGAAAATTGCTTTCTTTTCAAATATTTTAATAACAAAGAATACATTTTTTTCAGATCCATTGAAATTTGTAACATATAATCATCATCAGAGATCATCTTTATGTATGTATAATACATTCTCAAAATTCATTAAGTGAATATTGTATATATTCCAGAATATTGTATATAATTTGAAATAAATGCTTTTGAAGGAATTCAGTACCGATCTGAAATATATTGTTTAAAATTTCATTCATAACTGTTTTCTTGTTTTATAAATATAATTATCTTTTGTATTTTAAGATTTTTAATAAAAAATTTGGTTAAAAATTTTTAGCTTTTAGTAATAAAGGGTGCATAGGATTTTTAATTTATTAAATGGGTAATTTAAAGTGGTATGTATATTTTATATAGAATAGTATATTTGTTAAATTGCAGTTTAAGCAAGTGATCATATAACACAAAATAATTCGTTTTATTTATTTCATGTTTTCAAAAGTAAAAGATAATTCACCTTTTCAAATTAAATCTGTTTCTATTGCTCCATTTTTTGTAACTGTAATATTTAATTATTCATATGATTAAAATATTTCAAATTAACCAAGTGAATGAGTATTTTTTTTTTCAAATAAATTTAAAAGAGCTATTTTAGTTTTTAATTTTAATGATTTTGTAAAGGTTATTTTCTCAGAGTATGCATACAGATATGTTTACTCTGAGGTTATTTTACTTTAAAATGTGTATTTAAATAATAATAATAATAATAATAATAATCTGAACTAAATAAAACAAAAATCCGAATTAAAAAAAATTCGATTTATTTATTTTTTATTTTATTTTTTTTAATAAAAAAAATCACGAACCTTGCTTTTAAGGCGCTTCTGAAGGGGGGAAAAAATCCCGATTCAATAATGCAAAACTCTAGCACATTTCAGTGATTTGAAATCGAATACATATTTTTCATTTTTCGAGAAAGGAATATCTTGAGTTATAAGCAATTGTTGTCTCACAACGACCTTTATCGGGCTGTCGCATCCAGAAATTCTGTTAAAAACGAAATATTTCACCAAGTTTTTCTGATAGGCCTTCTATTTTTAACGAAGAATGGAAAAGCTATTCAGTTCCCGAACAACATGGTTTCTGAATAACAGCATCTGCCAATCTCATGCGTTTGCGAGCAAAAATGGATTCATATATATGTCGGCTCATCTGAGCATTACAACACAATCAAATTTCATTATTACACAAGTATTTTTACTGAAATTCAGACATTCAGCGTGCGAATGAACATAAATCTGACAAACAGAAGTGAAACAATTTTTCATTATAATTCGAAGTGGTAAATAGTGGTATTTTTCTGGTACTTCGAAGCGAAATTGCTTGTCATATAAAAACATTACTATAATTTACAATAATTATATTACTCTAATTTACAGAAAATCTGAGAAAAATTTTAACGATGACTTCGTTGAGAGAATTTTTGAAGAATATCTATGTAGTCAACTGATTTTATTTCAGTTTCAACAATCAATTTTCATAGTATCATAAATTATTTTATCTTTAACTTTTTTTTTATTCAACTTAAAATTTCACAACTTGATAAAGTAACTACGCATGTTGATACAGTTTAATGCTTTCTAAGTTTTAGTTTTTAATTATTATTATATTTTTATTTTTTACCAAATATCTTGCATGTCTGAAATATAACGCAGAGTCTGTATTTTTTTTTTCTTTAAATCATTAAATATTTGTCCAAAATATACAAAATAAAATCATACAAGTATATTAGAAGTGACTTTGTACAACATTCCTATGTCAATGTTCCATTTATTAGCATAATAGGTTTAAATTGATTCACACCTTTCCAGATTCATGTGTAGTATATTATCCCTTGACTCTTCTCCCTCAAACAAATGTTTTAAGGTAAAAGTGCCTGTTTATAAAATGAAATACATGTTTGAAATAACAGTCTAAATAATGTAAATCAACACCTTAAGTCTATTTTTCTTATTTTCTTGAAAAATTCTCTGAATGTTAAAACATGTGGAATTACTTGAACACCAGACTAAAAAAAAAAAAAAAAAAAAAAAAATGAAATTTTTTTACAAAAAGATCTTTGATGCAATCCGTAATGATTCATTGATGCAATGATATTCAGTCTTCATAAATCCATTCTAGGTTAGTATTAGCACAAAACATGTCCTTTAATTAATAACCAGAGGGCCCGTGCGAAGATTTCGCACTGAAATCTAATATTTTTAGGTACTTCTCTATTAACCCGTCGACCGCTTTTCATAACAAAAAACTACCGCCAAACTGTAAGATTAAACGCCAAAAATGCAGTCCCATTTACTTGATGTCAGAATCATTATGCGTGTTTGTTACGTCACCTAGTGGTATTACATTCGACATTTGCGTGTATTTTTCATTATGTTTTACTGATTTAGTAGTTATTTTATTAATTAAAATAACACTTGTGTCCTTAAATTCTTATATTTTATTTATTTTTTGGTATTCCAATGGCAACGTTTTCCCGTTTATTTGGCGATAGTTTTTTGTTATGAAAATTGGTCGACGGGATAATAGAGAAGTATCATTTTTTATCAATATGTAATATTTATTAGATGCAGGTTTAAACTTCTAAAGAAAAAGCAAGGATAAAAATATCTGCAAACAACATTTAGTTGTTAGTCAAGCCAGAATATCATCTAATTTATTCCATAAAAGTTAGACTAAAAACTTATCCAAGATTGCTAAAGGCACGCGCGAGAAAAAAAAAATTAACAATCGTATTTTGACTGCATTAGAGGATGACGTCATCCGCTTCGGGAAAACCATGGGATTTAGAAATATAAATCTAAACATTTCAATTTCAATTTCGCTTTTTAATCATCATAAGTATAAAATAAACCCGTGCGGTGTTTTAATAATAATTGCTATGAGCATCATATAATGTGGTATTTTATTTTTTTGGCAACAATATTTCAGGAAAACCTTTCATTTCTTTCATGAAAACAATGCCGATTTAATTTTTTAATTTCAGCAAATTTCAATCAAAAACATGTTTTAAAGAATTGTTAAGTGGGCGATGTCAGAAGCCTGTTCTAAAACCTTTCATATGGTATCTCATTCGTTGTTCTGCGTTTCATATTTTCTGATTAAAAGGGATGTTGACAGGAGAAATAATATATAAGGATAAAAGAAAATGTTTTTATTATTATCCTAATAAATCTTCAATGATGGTGTGAGAAATACATTCTACATTATTTAAAAACATAAGAAAGAGCAAATAAAATAAAAGTTAAAAAAAAAAACTTGGCATTAATTAGATGTGTGAAAACGGTGTTAAATCTTAAAAGCATTTACGCTTTAGTTGAAATTTTATCAGCTATTTCGGGTGTAAGTGTTTTCAAGAAACAATATCCAACATTCAAGCTTAATAATAAATCCTAAGTTCATTCACTTTTAATAATAATGTTTAAAAAATAGTCTTAATATAATAGTTTAAAATTTAACAATTTCGTCTCAAATAGAATTTGTTCCTGTTTCAGTACTCATGTTTAAAAGATAACGTTATAGAAGCTTTCTAAAAAAGGAAATATTTTAACAAAACAGAGAAAGAGTGCAGGTGTGCAAGTGCCTTTTACGGAAGTTAAAATAATCATTTTTAGTTTCTAAAGATGAAGAACATGTGGTATTTATTATCATTGCTCTGCGACTCTGAAAGGGACTATCTCAACGAAGAAATTTGCGTAAATGCAAATAGTTCAGTCCGCTAGAGTTACTGGCAGCCTTGTGGTTAAAGAGGTAGTTGACGCACCCTTTCACACTATTGATTGATAATACCCCGTCAAATTGTCGTTATCCCCTTGAATTCGGTGATATTATGCCGGAAGCGGTCGCTGTGAAAGCAATTTTTGTTCCATTTCAATTATTGTGTCATCGAAAAGTGTATGAAGTTATCCACAGTATTGAACCAAATTTTTTGTATATGTGTTTCCTATGGCCTGCAGGTCCCAGTTGAATTTGTCGATATTCGGCAAGAAGAAGGCACTTATGATAGCCACTTACTGATTTCAAATCCAAAAAGATGTAAGTACAATTAAGTCGTTAGAAATATAAGAAATCCTAAAAGTTTTGTCAATTAAATGTTCAGCCTTGATCCAAATCCAAGGATTCCGGGACAATTTTTTTTGTTCATGCTTTCTCGCAAATTTCATTTCGTTGCAGTTACAACAATGCGGCATTCCAACATTCCAACTCTTATATGCATAAAACTATATCATAGTAAACGCGGTAGCGTTTGCTATAATATGTTTAAGAAATAGAAAATGCAAACGTTTTTCTGAAATATCTGGCGAACCAGTTGACATACGACAGTAATTTTTTTTTTAAAGATAGAACTCGACGAGACGAATAAAATGATAGGATTGAAAAAATTACTGTTGCTTACTGTACTTTTTTATTTAACTTCGAACGAAAAAATGAAGACGCAAAGTTCAACAAAACCTAGCTAACGTTTACCTGGAAGGATTAACTTCGTTTTTGTTTTATTTTTTCCCTCTATGTAAAACTTAGAATAGGTTTTTTTTTTATCTTTGTATGTTTGAGGGTCGCTGAGGGAATCGAATTTATGTTGTAAAGCTCCGGTTGAACATTGGTTTTTCTTTTTTTCTTTATCATAGCAAACGCGCGCGTTTGCACGAAAATTTAAATAAATATTATTATTATGTATGCAACAGAATTCATTCAAATTAAATAAATCACGTGTCAAACATGCTTATTTGTTTTTATTTTCTTACTAGCGTAAATGCCCGCTATAGGACGGTGGATAGAAAGATCTATGATAAGGGAGTCTTGGTTTAAATAAATATTATTATTATTATGTAACAGAATTCATTCAATTTAAATAAATCACGTGACAAACATGCTTATTTGTTTTTATTTTCATACTAGCGTAAATGCCCGTTATAGAACAGTAATCGTAGGTAGAAATCATCGTTTTCACATTAAATTTGAAATAATACTCATATACTATTCATCGACAATGAGGAAATATATATATTGGAAAATTATATCGCCTGACAGGCTCCTGCTATTTACGTTCAAACTCACTAAGCATTTTATATGCTTATGTAAAAGAATTGTGTTTCATAATTTCATGTAATTCACGTAAAATATGCGGCAAACAATTTTCGGTACTATTATCCCGCCGACCACTTTTCATAACAAAAATCTATCGCCAAACTGTAACGCCAAATAAAAGGGAGAACGTTGCCATTGGAATATCAAAATAAATAAATAAATAAAATATAAGAATTTACGGACACAATTGTTATTTTAATTAATGAAATAACTAATAAGTCAGTAAATCATAATGAATAATACACGCAAATGTCGAATTAAAAACCACTTGATGACATAACAAACACGTATAATGCTTCTGACATCAAGTAAATGGGACTGCATTTTTGGCGTTTAATCTTTGAGTTGGCGATAGTATTTTGTTATGAAAAGTGGTCGACGGGATGGTAGAGAAGAACCCAATTTTCAATGTCGTCGTTATTAAGTCGTTCCTGTACAGCTTGTGCTGTATCTTTTATTTTGGTACTTTTCCGTTATACCAACACCATGCCAAAATGTTTACTAATGCGCCAATTATTTCAACCCTGACCGAGCAGATGATGTCTACAAATCATGTTGTCATGCAAACCGTACCAAACATTGTGATTTGTTATTTATTGAATGTAAAATATTTTTCGGTACTTTTCCGTTATACAAAAACCATTGTCGCCAAGCGTAATAGTAAGCGCAAAATAAAATTCCCGTGAATCAAAACACTTGAAAAAAAACAACAATGTTGAAACGAAAGTGAGCATTTGAAAAATATAACATTTGAAAATTACAGACTTACAGACTTTTAAGCACTATTTTATTAAAATTAAAACACAAATATATACTTAAAATAAGAAAACAAATAATTGTTATACAATAAAGGGAAAAATCTTGTGCCGGTAGATTTATTGGGCTCTTATTGGCGATAAATGTTTGATGTGGTTGTTGCGACCTTGTGAAAATTCTTCAATCATATCCACATTTACACTGTATCCATATTGTTGCTATAATATATTTTGGTACTTTTCGGTTAACCAGCTGCCAGTGAAGTATATATACACACACACACATATATATACATACATACATATATATTTCACTGACTCCCAGCTAGCCGAAAAGTACCTCATTTTTTTGTTTTTCGCTGACATTGACTGTAGACTCGATTACGGAATATTAGAAAATCTATCATTATTATCATCTAAACGGTCATGAATAATGTGCCATAATCAGGCTGCATATTATTACACATAATTTTCATGTATGGTTTGGTGAAACATTGAACTTTAAATTCTGTTAAAGACTGCATTTTATCTCGAAAAGGTGGACACCATGTTACAAAGTTATGTGGTTTGAAACGATCAGAAAAACAAACTTGAATCAATGATTATAATCCCGCAAATTTGTTCATGTGAGCCGCCAATATTGACATCCAGTTTGTTGGAGAATCCAGTTTGGTGTTAAATCGTTACATTACGCGTTATATAACCAAACCGGAAAAAAAATCGTAAGGAAGAGATTTGGAAGACCATTGACGAAAACAAAAGTCTCGGTGCCAGATTACGCGCTTTTGCTAGATAAAACTTGTTTAGTCGAAAAACAGGAAATTACGAAGCCGTAGACAAAATTCTTGGCCATAAATGTTTCTATTTATGGGATGCTGTGCAATACTTAAATACCAGCATGAAAAAAGACCGACGAAGAAAACTGAAAGTCACTATGATTTGGTTTTATTGGCAAAAGAGGATGAACGACCTACTGAAATTTACTGTCGTAATTTTATTGATGATTATTACCCGAACAAATTGGAAAACATGTGTTTATACGAATTGGCCACTAGGTACTAATACGAACGAAATAAACCAAAGTCTGTAGAATATTACGAATTAAAAAAGAACCTCAGTTGGTTCGGAAAACTTTTGAAACCAGTTGTTTTGAAAACGCCCTATCATAACACGAAAACAGACGCTGGAATTGAGTTGTACTATCATCATTCTTTGCTGATGTTGTTCAAGCCTTGGCAAAACGAAGAAGACCTATTGGGAGAATTTAAACTCTACCGTTAATCCTTTGAGCACAATGTGAAAAAAATTTCAGAGATGGAAGAATGTCGCAAAACAAAACAACGATTACAAGCTGCAATCGACTTGGCTGAAAAGTTGCAACAAGAAAGTGATTTGCACAACCAGCTTTAAAATATCGAAGAACCAAATGAAGACGTTGATATGATAGCCGCAGATTCTGATAACACTGAAACTCACCAGGAAATTATTATTAATGAAGATAAATTGAACAAAAAAAATGAATGCTGACCAAAGGAAAATATTCTAATCAATTATAAAGCACATAGAAGAACAAAAGAAAGACCCGTCTATTCCACCCATAAATCTGATTGTACGCGTAGTTGTTGGTAGAGCAAAAATCTTTCTAATTTAATTACTCAGTCAAAAAGTTCGTTTAATGAGTAATCACATTAATGATGCTGCTGCAGTACTAGCACCAACGAGAATTGCTGCCTTCAGCATTGGAAGAATTACAATTCACACGTTTTTCAAATTTCCCGTCCAACATACGAATGAAGCAGAATAATTTAAGCTTAATTCTGACGATTTGAAATTATTTAACAACAATGGAAATCATTGGATTTAGTAATTATCGATGAGTGCAGTATGGTTTCGAATGTACTTTAGCGATGATCAGCTAACGATATGGCGAATGTTGTAAACACAAGCGAGATTACTGTTTTGGTGGCAAAAACATTATTTTGTTTAGGTATTTATTGCAGCTAGCACCCGTAAAGGCCCAATTTTGATTTCAGGAACTCCCTTAAAAAAAAGTGAAACAATTGTTTGGTGGTGTTGGTACATTAAACTTTTGGTACGAATTTGAATACAGTGAGCTAACAATGAATTATATACATTGTGTTATATACATAAAAAAATATATATCGCGGCATAACTTTCCAAAATAACAGTCTCATGCACCAAATAACGATGCAAAATCAAAACTCAATTTTTATAGCATCATCACTGAAGTGATCGTTACTATAATTATCAGAACCTAATATTCGGCCCCATTCAGCGATTTTAAGAAAGGCTAAGAAGAGTAGTAAGGAAAGATACCACTGATAGAACAACTCAGCCTATAGCAGGCGACTTCAGTGCAGCAGAAACAGTCCATGGATACGACCGAGACAATTATAGAATCCAGTTTCTTTATGAGCTATGCAAAACCACCATTTAATTATTGATGTGACGGTCCCCTGACATTTGAGAGATCAGTTAGACATTAAAAAAATGCTACTTTGGCGATGAACAGTCAACGATTTGGCGAATATTGTGAAAACAATGTAACAATTACAATAAAATTTTAACAATAGCAAAATTTTTTGCTTTTCAAGATATTAAAAAAACTTTAGTTTTTATCAAAAAATTTAAATGACTAGTATTAAAAAATGCTCTGAAGAGCACCAAAAAAGGTTAATATGTTTAAGTATGAAAAAGGGTTGGACAAGTGCTTCTAATTGAGCATGAGAAAGGAAAGGGATTCCTTCTTGGCTGCAGCTCACTGTCAATGCCAACTTTTGAAAAAATCATATTCGCACTTTTTCCATATAAATGAAATCACTCACAGTTACGATAAAATTGTATAGTTTAAAGACGTAGCCAGTAAAGACGCAGCTTGATTAGACATGAATGTAAGGCGACATAGTACCAAAAACCTTAGTTCCTGCAGCGTATGCAGTGCTACCAAGCATGCCTGCAGTGTAGAACTGCGCAGAAAATTGATTTGTATTGCAGTGCAGAGTGTTGCAGCATTCTGAACAGGAACAATTTCACATATGCACGCAATACAGTATAATGCATTCATTGATTGAAATTATATGCAAGTGGCTGTGGCTCCACAATGCAATATGCAGTACAGCAATGCATATGTAAGTTATAAACGAACATTAGGCGCATATACCTTTAATACGGCAGTACAAAAGAACAGTGCGGACGTGCACTGAGGCTCAAAAGTATAATAGGAGTGTACAGTGTAGTATAGTCTGTAGAGCAATAATGGTACACAGTCCACTGTACAAAGTTGCATTGCAGACGCACGCCCAGTACAACAGTAGAACAGTGCAGTTGACATATAAAGCAAGTTGGAAAGGTTTACTACAGTACCGCAAATTTCTTTTATATGAAAAAGCGCGATTATGATTTTTTCAAAAGTTGGCATTGACAGTGAGCTGCAGCCAAGAAGGAACCCCCTTTCCACATGTCCAACCCTTTTTCATACTTAAACATATTAACCTTTTTTGGTGCTCTTCAGAGCATTTTTTAATACTTATTCATATTCTCCAGTGTCAAATTCTCGCCAAGCTAGGCAATATTTGGCGACAAAAATAAGTTGCCATAAATGAAGCCAATTTGGCTATAGCTAGCATATTTGGAGAAATTGTGATTCAAATTCAATAGTGATGAGAACTGTGAATGAATCTGTGAATGAATGGAAATATTGTTATTTGAGCATTTTAAATATGACATAAGTTTCCCTATTTAATGCTTTGAAAACATAATATTTTAATTATTTCTCTTTTTTAATATTCACGCGCAAGTATATTTTTTATTACGTAAGTAGGTAGAAAAAGCCGGTTTTGCCCCATGAGGCGGTGCTGCGGTGCGGCGGCGGTGCTAAATTGTTGTAAAAGACTACGATGATAAAATTCAAACTTAAAATCGAGGTTGGGGCGAAAGGGTGTGCTATAGGAGAGGGGGTTTTAGAAGGGGGCAGCATGTTATAGTAGGGGCGGTATTTTTTTAAAGGGGGGGCTTAATTTTAAATTTTTTTAAATTGTCCTATATTACGAGGTATCGGCTATGGTAGAGTACGACTACTATCCCCTTGCCCCCCTTTGCCCCCCTGCCCCCCCCCCTTTTTTTTTTTAAATTTTAGGGGAGAGAAAGTTTAAAGTGGTGTCACCCTCTATCGGTAAGTATGAAAATTATGGAATTTAAAATGACTGCTTCTGAATTTTATAGCATAGTATAAAATAAAATATTCTAAAGTATCTCATCATACTGCTTATAATGGAAATTTAAGTTATAGCATGGTGTAAAATAAAGTAACTTACCACTGCTTACAATGGAAATATATAGTTATAGAATAGCACTTAATAAATAATTTTAAAATGTGTTACCATAATGCTCGCAAAGGAATATGAAATAGAAATTTAAGTTCTAACATAACGCTAAATAAATAATTTTAAAGTTTCTTAGCAAACTGCTTACAATGAAAATATTTAGTTAAAGCATAGCACTTAAAATATTTTAAAGTTTCTTACCAAACTGCTTACAATGGAAATATTTAGTTATAGCGTAGCACTTAACAAAAATTTTAAAGTGACACATGTAAATAATTATAGTTATAAACCGACATATAGGCAGATAGGCAGGCACACAGACAAGCAGGCAGGCAGGTAGGCAGACAGACAGACACACAGTGAACTATTTGTTACGTACACAAGCATGCATATACGAAGTGAACTAATTGTAATAAAATACAAGACGTGCATACGTTTTAAACATTTTTTTTTCTTCACAGAAATTAAGAAAATATTAAATTTCGACCACAACTTTCACTTTGAAATAGCGTACTCCCTTGTTAAACATTATTAGCTTTTAACAAACATATGTAAATGAAGCGGGGTTCGAACCTCGAACTTGACAAAATGATCTCATGATGTGTTGATTTGCAGTAGGTTTAAACGAACACACCATGAGACCATGTTTATTAGACGCGATTTAAGATATATAAGAAAAGGTGTCACGTGACTGAACATATTGGATTATTACTATACAGTACTAATGATATTATAAATTTTGTAAACTAATTTAAGCTTTACGATAAACTTTAATGTTTAAACTTACAAACACATTGGAATGTATTTATAACATATAAAATAACCTTATAAAAGGTTGGTTGGTTTGTTGGTTTTATAAACTTGCAAAGCAAAGCGTATCTTACCAATTTGCATATAAGAGATTTTGTAACATAAATTATATAATACAGCAAATTTTAACTTACCAAGTGGGGTTTAAGGATACAGTATTAAAATTTTTAATTATATACTTTAAAAAAGAAAGTTTAACTTACCATTATGTTTATGATGGGATTCGAACTGTCAACCTGTTGACTTGCTTCTCAATGCGCTGTCAGTTACGCTGCGAAGGCTCCGTACAATTAATATAAATAATGTTACTTTTTTTTCCCCTAAGATTTACAAGTTAATAAAACAGGATATGACGACATTTGTAGAATAACATCCTGTTTTACAACGATAAGAATAGCAATATAAGAAACTTGTACGCCATAATGAATTTACTGTTTAAAGTTCTGTATTCTAACTTATACGATTGTTCTTCTAATTACCTAAAACCTTGCTGTATATTTGCTTGATCACCTATCTGTTTACCCTGCTTTTTGGATACTTCTAAACCTGAAAATGACTACTTCGCTTAACACATCTTACTATGAAATTTTAGAAATCAGCGAATTTAGTAGAATATTTCAGTATTTTGATGTTTTTACCCCATACCATTGGGACTTAGGGGAGGATACGATTGTCGAAGTGCAAATGAATAAGGACTGTGAGTTAAACGTTCACATTCAAAAATATAATGAATTTGAGAATAGTAGTAAAATGTACCCTACAAATGAAGGAATTACAATATCGTGCGCAACCTTTGATAAATTTGAAACGAGAATGGCTAAATTTAATTTTAACTCTGCAGAAGAAGAAACATTTGTATGTAACAACGACTTACTAATGATTTATGTGGATAAGGAATCATGCATACTGCAAAAACTATTGAAACCTGATTGTTTACTACTTACAAAAGAACAATTTCTCAAACTAGAGAAAAACTTTATTGAAATTAGCGAATGTCTTATTCAAACTTTTTTAACAAAACTTTTACCTGTTTATGTTTTAAAAAACGTAAAAATATGTAAATGTTCTCACTTTACAGAGGAAGAGGCGATGGACTATTTCTTAGAATGCTTCGATCATGAATTAGAGAGATCAGTATATCGCACGTTTGACTGTTATTTATGTTCAATCGGCCAACCAGTAGAAATGGATCATGAATGTATGATATATAATTTAAGAAAACAGTTTAACTGGTGCGCAGACATTGCTTTGTTAAATTTCAACATTAAGGAATTTGTGAAAAACCTGCTAGAGAAATGTACATGTAATTATACTTATTTATTTTTTGAATCTATGAATGTAGACTCTTATAATAAGCATTTGAACAATGTATTTATAAATTAACGTATTTATTTAATAAATATTTGTTTAGTTTTTATCATGTGTCTGTTTTTATTTATGTATATGGAATAAATAAGTATAGTTTTCGAAAAGTTTTACAATTTTTCTTTAGAAAATGTAGAAACTTGTTTTATTTTTCTACAAAAATTAAGGATTTTATACTATTTCATTAAACATGTGTACTATTATTATAATATAACTTACATATTGTATACAAAATACTACCCTTTACTTGATAAATTATTTAAGATTTTAAACCAAAACTGAGCGAATATTATAACGATTATCGAGTTTGAAAATAGATCTGTTGTCTACCAGACCAAAAACAGGAAACTACTTATTTGCGGATAACATCCCTGTTTTCTTACTGATACTAATCTTACTTCTTGTATAGTTTAAGGTATAAAAATTCTTTCACAAAATTGAATATTATGTTTTATTTTTCGTGATATGTAACTTAATTAGCAATACCATATAATGAACGAGTATTTTCACACATTTAAATTTGCATTTTAAGCCACAATGAATACATAATAAAACATTACTTGTATACTTTTACATAAAATATGGAAAATAAATTTATACTTAACGAAATCACCCACTGTATAATAAAAGATACTTTGCTAAATTACTTATGTTTAACGTACAGGCTAATTTCTGTATAAGATATATATCACGTGACGCTATTTTTAATTATTTTAAGCATGCGCGCCCTCTACAATTAAATAAATATTCTTGAAAAGTTTTATTTGAAATAATATTCATACTGTTTCTGTACCGTTAAGACGTTCTAATTTTTTCTCCGTTTAAGTGATCTGCGATTTTAATTGATTTAAATTAAATAAGTACAATGCAAGACATGGTGTTAGACGAACCAACCAAGATAAGAAAAGCCTTGACATCGGAGTTTAAGGAGCAAATAGACTGTACTATTTTAATGAAACCTGTTTTGAATAAGGAACCGATGGTCTCTTCATCAGATCAAGTCGATCAAAAGTTTCCTTTTACATGTGATACGTGTAAAAAAGTATTTACTAAAAAATAT
The DNA here is from genome assembly GCA_963931845.1 of Maratus michaelseni. Classification (NCBI taxonomy): domain Eukaryota; kingdom Metazoa; phylum Arthropoda; class Arachnida; order Araneae; family Salticidae; genus Maratus; species Maratus michaelseni. The sequence continues at coordinate 7,150,344 of OZ007590.1, read as the reverse complement.
ATGTTATTAAGACATATGAACTTACATTTAGGAAAAAAACCCTCTAAGTGTGATAATCTGTTTACTACAAAGAGTGCTTTACAGGGTGATATGCTAATTAATCCCAAGACATCTGCCACATATAAGTGTGAGAAATGCAGTAAGACTTTCTCACGAAAAAATGTGTTAGTTAGACACATGAAATTTCACTTAGAAAAGAAACCTTTTAATTGTAAAATATGTTCGAAATCTTTTGTGCAGAAAAGCGACTTACAAAAGCATAACTTAGTACATTCTAAACAAGGCGTTATGCATAAATGTAATGAATGTGATAAAAAGTTTTCACGGGAAAAAATTTTAATAAATCATACTATGATTCATAACACCCCTCAGCAAAAGCAAAGGAATATTGAACCGTTTACCAGACACTATAAATGTGTCGATTGTTCTGAAATATTTAATCACAGATTTGACTTAGTGAAGCATAGAAAAATTCAATACTGAAATATTCTACTAAATTCGCTGATTTCTGAAATTTCATAGTAAGATGTGTTAAGCGAAGTAGTCATTTTCAGGTTTAGAAGTATCCAAAAAGCAGGGTAAACAGATAGGTGATCAAGCAAATATACAGCAAGGTTTTAAGTAATTAGAAGAATAATCGTTTAAGTCAAAACTTTAAACAGTAAATTCATTATGGTGTACAAGCTTCTTATATTGCTATTCTTATCGTTGTAAAACAGGATGTTATTCTATAAATGTCGTCATATCCTGTTTTATTAACTTGAAAATCTTAGGGGAAAAAAGTAACATTGTGTTAGGTTTCATTATTTATATTAATTGTACCGAGCGGAGCGCATTGGAAAGCTAGCCAAAAGGTTGACAGTTCGAATCCGAGCATAAACATAATGGTAAGTTAAACTTTCTTTTTTAAAGTATACAATTAAAAATTTTATTACAGTATCCTTAAACCTCACTTGGTAAGTTAAAATTTGCTGTATTATATAATTTATGTTACAAAATCTCTTGTATGCAAATTGGTAAGATACGCTTTGCTTTGCAAGTTTATAAAACCAACAAACCAACCAACCTTTTATAAGGTTATTTTATATGTTATAAATACATTCCAATGTGTTTGTAAGTTTAAACATTAAAGTTTATCGTAAAGCTTAAATTATTTTACAAAATTTATAATATCATTAGTACTGTATAGTAATAATCCAATATGTTCAGTCACGTGACACCTTTTTTTATATATCTTAAATCGCGTCTAATAAACATGGTCTCATGGTGTGTTCGTTTAAACCTACTGCAAATCAACACATCATGAGATCATTTTGTCGAGTTCGAGGTTCGAACCCCGCTTCATTTACATGTTTGTTAAAAGCTAATAATTTTTAACAAGGGAGTACGCAATTTCAAAGTGAAAGTTGTAGTCGAAATTTAATATTTTCTTAATTTCTGTGAAGAAAAAAAAATGTTTTAAAACGTATGCACGTCTTGTATTTTATTACAATTAGTTCACTTCGTATATGCATGCTTGTGTACGTAACAAATAGTTCACTGTGTGTCTGTCTGCCTACCTGCCTGCCTGCTTGTCTGTGTGCCTGCCTATCTGCCTATACGTCGGTTTATAACTATAATTATTTACATGTGTCACTTTAAAATTTTTGTTAAGTGCTACGCTATAACTAAATATTTCCATTGTAAGCAGTTTGGTAAGAAACGTTTAAATATTTTATTAAGTGCTATGCTTTAACTAAATATTTTCATTGTAAGCAGTTTGCTAAGAAACTTTAAAATTATTTATTTAGCTTTATGATAGAACTTAAATTTCTATTTCATATTCCTTTGCGAGCACTATGGTAACACATTTTAAAATTATTTATTAAGTGCTATGCTATAACTATATATTTCCATTGTAAGCAGTGGTAAGTTACTTTATTTTACACCATGCTATAACTTAAATTTCCATTGTAAGCAGTATGGTTAGATACTTTAGAATATTTTATTTTATACTATGCTATAACTTAAAATTCAGAAGCAGTCATTTTAAATTCCATAATTTTCATACTTACCGATAGAGAGCGACACCGCCTTAAACTTTCTCTCCCTTAAAAAAAAAAAAAAAAAAGGGGGGGTATGGGGGAGGGGGGGATAGTAGTCGTACTCTACCATCACCGATCCCTCGTACTATAAGACAATTTTAATTTTTTTAAAATTAACCCCCCGCCCTTAAAAAAATACCCCCCCTACTATAACATGCTGCCCCCTCCTAAAACCCCCTCTCCTATAGCACACCCTTTCGCCCCACCCTCGATTTTAAGTTTGAATTTTATCATCGTAGTCTTTTACAACAATTTAGCACCGCCGCCGCACCGCAGCACCGCCTCATAGCGCACCGCAGCACCGCCTCATGGGGCAAAACCGGCTTTTTCTACCTACGTACGTAATTTTCTACATTTACTGCTTTTAACACGTGATCATTTAATTATTATTTTAAAGTTTTATTTCTGTTTTCAATAGTCACGTGTAAATACATTTTTTAATTGAAAGGGAATATTATTATGTGCGCTATTTTACAAATTGGCAACAATTCAAATAATGTACTTTTTAAAATATAAAATAATGGAAATTTGAATAAAAAAATTGAAATAATTTGTTCTAATGATCAGATTTTGACGAAATTGAAATGGAACCACCTTGGGGCCTTACTCTTTCAAACCAAATAAAAATTATCAAAATCGATGCATATTTACGAGAGTTATGCGTGAAAAACATAATACGGGTTAAATTGATAACCTCCTCCTTTTTTAAGTCGGTTAATAAATGGTACTTTTTCGTTATACCAACACCATTGTCGCGAAGCGTATTAGTAGGCCTAAAGTAAACATTTGAAAAAATTAACCTTGTTGGTGCGAAAGTGATCATTTAAAAATTATAACATTGGAAAATTACAGACTTTCACGAACAATTTTATTAAATCAATACAAATGTATGCTTAAAAAAAGCGAATAAATTTTATGAAATAATATAATAAAAAAAACTCATTTAAACTGCAAGCATGAAATTTTAAATGTCTGTTAGCATTGTAGTAAATATTTCATTTTTTTTAATAAAAACATCGCGTCGCCACATAAAATCTGTAATATTACATATAGAGTTGGAAAGAACGGGTTTATTCCCAGGTTTCTTTCCAATAGACCCGGTTTATCCCCAGGTTTATTCCCAAAAGACCTGGTTTATTCCCAAAAACCCCGGTTTATTCCCACGTTTAAACCGGGTTTATTCTAGTCTTTGTAACTCTAATTACATAATATAACTAAGTATGGTGCAATGTTTTACCTTACGCTATTTTGCGATGCCCGACTACTCTCAACGGATTGAGTATAAAATGAGGCTGCGCCGCTAGACAACTGAGGGGCGCCCGTCGGGAGCGTCAACCGCCGCACACAAGACCTGAGGTCTTATAATGCACTCCACCAGGAGGGTCCTCCTGTAAGCGCTGCGGCCGGTGGTAGCGCCACCACCTGCTGACCACTCCCTTTAAACCAAGAGTTTGACGACAAAGGTCGTTGCGATATGCGGTGGAGCCCACACTTCGAGAACACCACCACAAAACACTTGGTGGGTTCGTAGCCGGAACCCTAAAGAGGGAACCGGGTCCTAGGCCGTATGCCGAACTTCCCCAAGGACTCTTATTGTACCGCAGCTTCCGATCATCATCGAGTCTTAGAGGAATAGGAAACGACTTGTTCATTGGCTGCGGCGAGCAGGGGCAGCCTCTCGCCAGCCCGGGACCTCGAGGAAAAGGATCCCTGACGCATAGACACTAGAGATGAGTTCGGGCCCTCTTTTCGGAGCCCGGGCCCGCCCGAGCCCAAAACATTTTGTGTCATCAGAGCCCGAGCCCGATACCGGAAAAAATTGCATAATATTTAAAAATTGTTTTAAAAGTAATATCTCATTTTTAAAAAACTTCGTACGTGAAAATGAATGTTTATTCCGTTCACATAATTAATTTTATAGAAATTTACATTCAATCTTATCAAAAGAGAAGTTTGGTATCAAATATAAACATACTTCCTTAAAAGAATGTAAATATTTTTCTCTCCCAGACAAGCAAATCTGATGGCCAAATTAACGAAATGCGTTTTATGAATAAACTAGCATGCTACGCCCGCTGCGCTGGGCCATTTTTCTAAATGTACCTTAAATCAAACGAAATGGCTTTGTATTTTAAAGGAATGTGGATCTTCACCTACAGATGCTACCTTAGTAAATAGTTTCAAACGAACCTTGAATCAAACGAAATTATATCAATGGATTTGAGCATGCATTTTAAAGCAATAGGGACGTTCACCTGGATTTTCCTTCAATATTGCTGTAAACGATGTGAACGACATTGCGTTATACTATATCAAGCATTGGACAAAATTTGGGCTAAAAGAAGCAACTCATTTAGTTGATCATTTATAGTAGATTTGGTAGGGAAATGAGGCCATTATGAGATTATGACAGCAGGAACTAAAATGTTCTCTAGTCAACATACTATACTAAAACAGAAAGCATTGAAATGATTGCATAGATTGACCATTGAACTTAAATAATGTTCGGGTGATTCATTTTCGTCTGTAAGTTTTTGAATTCCGTCCTTCTTTTTTTGTCTCCATGTGAGATTCTGGTAACGTAAGTACAATCTCACTAAATGTTACGTTATATTTCGCAATATACGTCCTCTCCTGGCAAGTCTACTACGGTTTTTCATTTTTCGATTCAGCAGAGTAAATACAGTGAAAATTGTAATAAATTGTTTGCACATAAAGAACAGTGTTTAACTTTCATATTTAAAAAAAAATGGTGAAACGTAAAAAAGTGCATTTTTAAAGCTGAATATGATGAATAAAATTAAAATGACGCCATTTTTACTGTCTTTCCATTTTTAGACCAGTTGCATTCGTGTAACCGTTAATCTGAAAAAAAAAAAACCCCAATGATTAACTCTGGTAGAAGAATAAACCTCTAGTTTGTATCCAATAAAATCTTCCTAATCTTGCCAATATCCAAGTTTGACATCAAACATTAGAAGTGCGTGAAACGACATGATTACTATACCAGAGTTAGTTACAAAACGCAGTTATTTACGCGCCATGCTATGTTCCATTAAATAATGTCAAATTACTGTTAATTCAGTTATAGATCTTTCATTAACAAAATTCCATGCCTTAAATAAAACTCACAATGATAAAGTTAGTATGCAAAATGTTTAGTAATATTATTTTTGGTGAATACTTAAACCGAAGATTTTTTTACATTTTTCTAAAGAGCATAATAACACGCAGAAATAAATTCATTTCTGACTATGTTTAGATGCTAGGGCTGTGTGTAGGTCGAAAAGGCTTTATAATGATCGAAAAATTATCTAATCAGAATTTCAGGTATTCGTTTTTTCTTATCCAGCCTAAAATGATAAATCGACAAATATTATTTTTTCCATTCGCAACCATTGACATTATTAAAGTTTTTCCGTACATTGAAAGCGCCAAAACAGTGGCTGAGATGTTCTGTTCTCAAAGCTGGCATACCGGAAGTGCTGGGTTCAAACCCCTGTCGCGCTCGTTGACCTAACCGTTCGGAGTTTTCCATGGTTTTCTTCGAACCTTGCCGTAAATACGGGTTAGGATACCGTAGAAAGACCCCCACGAAGGGCACTCCCCCCAGGGTCTATATCCCTCGTGCAGATAATCGGTCGTCATAAAATCAACCAACCGTACATTGGAAGCATTGCTTTTTTGGTAAAACATTGCTTCATAATGAAAAACCCCATAAATTTAGCCATCTCTAATTTCAAAAGTCGTCTAATCTTCTGTAATCTGAATCGTAGTGCAGAGTAAGCTTCAAACATAAACGAAACATCCAACAATATAGTAAAAATGCCAACTGGCAGGTGACCGGAATACGGACAATTACTCCAATGTCTTTTAAAAACCTTCCTGAAAAAAGGAAGATATGCAAAAAAAACTAAAAAAAAATGACGAATCAAAAAGAGCATCGAAAATTAATTTCAACAAACAATTTTTATTGCAAAATGTAGCCTTTTGTGATAGTAATAACGCATAAATGCACACATCTCCTTAAGAATATTCTTTGGTTTCTAACTTTTGAAACAGTGAATATTTCTATAAGTGAAATTGGCGATATATTAAAAAAATAATAAAATTAAAATAAAAGAATAGACAATATTCGCTGATCTGAGTTCGTTAAAACAGTTTTTTTCTTTCTTTTTCTTTTTTTTTTGCGGGGAGGGACGGGGCGATTTTAAATAAAATTAATAACAGAATTTTTTTTTATTTTTCTATGTGTTTGCCTTATTTTCTGATATAGACGTTTCAATTATTTCGCCAACGATAGTGGTCGCCAAAAAAATGATCTATGGTAACCTTATCGTCCAAAATAATAGAACTTTCCATCATAATTCTATAACTAATATACGTAGAACTAACTATGTGTTATATACTAAAACCTTTTGTTTGTGTTTTATATATATAGTAGATGCATGCAATTTGCAGAAATTACTATTTCTATGCCGAAGAATCGATCAACGTTTTCTATTTCTTATAAAAGGTGTATATCGTAACTTATAATTGATTCCTTAATTAAAATAACATTTCGTTTTCCTGAAAATCAGCTTAAATTAAAAATTGGATCTTTTTTTACAGACCGCCGGAGTGCGGAGTCATGTGATGCTCGAATGCACCAATGAAGGTGTACGAAAAGAGCATCACGTCACTCTAGCGGTCTGTAAAAAAAGATAAGTGGAATGAACCGCGGTAGCTTGTCTTTTTCGTTAGCCTCGGCACAAGGGCGCCCATATGGGGGGGGGGGGGCAAGGTGGGGCTTGAGCTCCCCCCTAGATTTTGGGTTTGTCAAATTTTTTTAATATAAATCAGTTGCAAGATATGAAAATTTTAACTTTAACTTGTAAAAACAAAGCATAATAAAATCCGCCTCGACAACATCAGAAGGCACCGGAAGAAATTTCCGTTTTAGACGGGTTTTCGTCTTAGCAGGTATAATTGTTGGGAATTCATTTTGTCATAACCATATTTTTTTTCTTTAAAGCTGGATTCTGTTTTAGACAGGTTCTGTTTTCATAAGTTTTTACTTAGTCCTTTCGAATAGTCTGCTTCTTACAAAGAGGAAAAGCACAAGATAGGAAACAAATTCCGTTTTAGACGATTTTTACCTTAGCTGGTGTTACTATGTGGGTTTTTTTTCCTTCAAGACGATAACACTTTTTCTGCATAAGGAAGGATTTTGTTATAGACAGGATCCATTTTCACAGGTAAAACTGATTTTGCATGAACAAAACGCTGAGAAATTAGAGAGAGATTTAATAATAAGATGTGAACGGTACAGTGCAATTTTTAATTGAAAAATTATTTTTCCCGAATCTAATAAAGATTAGAATCCTGAATGTGTCAGATTGTACGCAGCCCGAACTCGAAAATTCTATCTCAAGTCTACAGAACAAGACAAAATAATTTTCGTTGACCTGAATCCTTATAATTCTTGTAAATCATACTTTCCTGGTCTATGTGAAACAATGTGGTCAGTAAAGTACAAGTCCACACTATATTTTTCTAATCATTTTGCCACTGTTAAAGAAAATCTCTGTACTCTTTCTCTAGACAATAGTACGAACCAAGAAACACGCTCACAAACCATTCATTTAGATGCTGCAACGTCATCTATAAAGTTTATTGTATATCTCAAAATAATTTCTCGATATTTTTTCTATCTGGAGCCAGTTGTAAACAAATTACAATCTGTAGATTAAGATTTGCATTCGGTTTATCAGAACATAAAGATGGAACTTCTTGAGATTTTTCTTATGCACAGAATGGAATCAGAAGAAGAATTTTCAGAAATTTTCATGGAGCTAATAGAGAATTGTAATTGTAAGAAATTGATATCAAAATGTATAGAACATCTACTAGATAATCTTACCGTTCGAACCTTCCTATGGCCACTCCTCTTGAATATTACAGAGCAGCATTTCTAAACCCATATTTAGACTCTTTAATTATATCCCTTGAGTCAAGGTTTTTGAATCGAAATGAAACGTCATTCAAAGCAATTTTACTTCATCCCAATATGATGAAAAATATGGGAAAAAATGTTTTTGTCAAAGAAATCAAAGAGCTATCTCATTTTTATAATACTGAGAATTTGGAGTCGGAAGCAAGAACATGGTTTGATTTGTGCAAAAGCAAAGACTGTGGTGAGAATACAAGAGAAAAATACTACAAAATCTGTTTTTTTAAATAGTCGTGTAAATAGAATAGAAAAATAGTCGCTCGTGGCAGCCCTGTATACGTCATCTGTTTACAGACTATGTTTACTGTGGGAGTGGATAAAACAGATTTTATGCAACTTCTCAATGGACTATGTCATTTCTTTGTTTACTATGGACTTTGTCTACTATGGTTGTGAGCCCCTTTTTCAGTACCCTCATGTCAGTGGTGAAGGTGATTATGTTCCGAATAGTCTGAAAATAAGAATGGTTCCGAAAATAAGAATATAAAAAATATCACGGAAGAATATCACTAATTTTGACAAATGGTCACAGAAGACACCAATTTCGTCAATCGTTCGCAGAAAAAAATCGCCAATTTTGTCAAAGGATCAAGGGAAAAAGACGAATTTCGTCAAAAGATCGCGATAATAACGTAAATTTCGTCAAGAAATCGTGGACAAAACGCAAATTTCGTCTAAGAATCGTAAAAACAATGAAAATTTCGTCAAAGAATCGGGGAAAAACACAAATTTTCTCAAAGAATCGCGAAAAAACACAAATTTCCTCAAAAAATCGCGAAAAAACACAAATTTCCTCAAGGGATCGCGAAAAAAACGCAAATTTCTTCAAAAGATCGGGAAAAAACGCAAATTTCGTCAAAGGATCGCGGGGAAAAAAACTTAAATTTCGTCAAAGAATCGCGAAAAAAAAGAAATTTCGTCAAAGAATCCTGGAAAAAACGCAAAATTTGTAAAAGAATAGCAGAAAACGCAAATTTCGTTCAAGGATCACGAGAATAATGCGAATTTCATCAAATAGCGGAAAAAACGCAAATTTCTTCAAAGAATCGCAGAAAAAAAACACAAATTTCGTTAAAGATTCGTAGAGAAAAACGCAAATTTGGTAAAGGATCGCGAGAAAAGGAAAATTTCGTCAAAAGATTGCGGGGGAGGGGGGGGGGACTCGAATTTCGTCGAAGAATCGCGGAAAAAACGAAATTTCGCCAAAGAATCGTGAGAAAAACGCAAATTTCGTCAAAGAATCGAGAAAAAAACGCAAATTTAGTCAAATATTTGTGAAAAAAACGCAAATTTCGTCAAAAGATCGCGGGGAAAAAACTCAAATTTTGTCAAAAGATAGCAAAAAAACGCAAAGTACTACCTTAAATATTTACTAAAATGTATGATAGCTTTGGTGGAAGTTGAGATTTTTCTCAGCCCCCCCCTTAAATTTAATCATATGGGCGCCCTTGCCTCGGCACAAATCGCGGCTAACTAAAAAGAAAGGCTACAGCGGTGCTTTACGCGTATCTTTTTTTTTTACAGACCGCCGGAGTCACGTGGTGCTCGAATGCACCAATGCAGGTGTACGAAAAGAGCATCACGTCACTCTAGCGGTCTGTAAAAAAAGACAAGTGGAATGCACCGCGGTAGCCTGTCTTTTTCGTTAGCCTCGGCACAACTCTATACCATGAACTTATTTCACTGTTAAACCAAAATGGTTTATTGCTGTATTCCAAAAATTAAATATTTTAATATATTTTCTCTTTTATATTTTCATATACATGAATTACTTTATTACTGGTGTTTTTTTTTTTTTTTTTTTTTTTTACATTTAGAATTTCATATAACAGTATTAATTTAACAACGTTCCTTCAATTTTTTTTAAATGCACACTTTTATTATATTATTTATTATATTATTTATTTTTGAAGTGATCATTCCAGTTTAAAATACCTTTAGAAGCAAGCTTCACTGTTTTTTGATAGATAGTTTGTATGTATTTATTAATCCATGAAACGTTCCATAATCGGGATCACAGGCAATTGGCATATCTGGCAGCGGAGTGAAAATGTTTTGGCGCATAATAAATTTCCTTGTTGCATCTCACATACATTCCAAACATGTAATTATACATTCATACATTCAATTGTTCATACATTCTCACATACATTGCATTGTTGTCAACATCGCACCTGTTTACGCCAACTTTGGCTGTGGACTCGATTACTAAAGATTATCCGTGTTTTCATTTATTATCACAATTTATTTATTAACACATATCAGCTTTATCACAGATTTTCTACAAGAAAAAAAAATCTGAAAATGCCGATCTGGATGAGTGAAAGCGAGCATAATTAAAATTTTTATTCTAGTAGTTTGCATGACAAAAGCAAATAAATTTTGGGTGGTTTTTTTTTTGTACTTACGTATTATACAGGCCAGGAGATAGTTCGCCAAAAATGGTTGCCAAGTACCAATCTTGCCAATCATGTTCAAAACAGTAATCGATATATTTAAAACGCTAAGCGATTTCTTTCGACAATCCGTGAGAACAAACTACTGCATCAAATTACATCATTCTTTTTTTAAATGAAAGATATTTGGACACAGATTTGTTATCGTGCATTCGTTTGTTCGAAAATTTAATTGATTAGCCGTAATTTTTAATTAAACTTTTACTTCTGCTTATGACGTCATAAAGTCAGTAACTTCCACTGTTGCGAGGAATAGAGTTTATTCTCTGAACTCCGTGGTTCGCCAATCTTTTAACATTAGCTAATATCAACTAAGTAATATTTAAACATTGAAATGTAAAATTTAAAAAAAAATTCCTTAAAATTAGCTAGAATATAATAATAATAATAATAAAATATCTAAACATAAACATATGAATATAAATTACAAATCTCACGCAAAATGTTGCAATTTAAATTATTCCAATTGAAACAAGATTCGGAGAGTTATCCCTGACGCCCAGCTAACATAAAAGTACCTATTTTATTTTATTTATTTACACAAAAATTCAATTTTATTATAAAACACCAGGTTGCCATACAAAGCAAAAATCGTCATTTAGGCGCCAAAAATTAACCCCGGTGCGTCTCCGATAATCAAAATTGTTTTGGTTGTACCGCCTATTTCAAAATTAATTAAATCCATGATTATTGTTTCTTTCTCAGATTAAAAATAAGAAAATTGGTACTTCTCTATTATCCCGTCGAACACTTTTCATAACAAATAACTATCGCCAAACTGTAACGCCAAATAAACGGGAGAACGTTGCCATTGAAATAGCAAATAAAATAAATAAATAAAATATAAGAATTTAAGGACACGATTGTTATTTTAATTAATGAAATAACTAATAAATCAGTAAAACATATTGAAAAATAGACGCAAATGTCGAATTAAAAACCATGTGATGACGTAACAAATACGTATAATGCTTCTGACATAAAGTAAATCGGACTGCATTTTTGGCGCTTAATCTTACAGTTTGGCGATAGTTTTTTTTATGAAAAGTGGTCGACCGGATAATAGAGAAGTAATCAGAAAATTTAATGCTTAACGAAATTCAATTATTTGATCGATCGCAAGATATAGCAAGAATATAGTCGCAGAATGGAAATTTAGAAATCTGGAAACAATAATCATAAACGAACACAAAACTGAAATCAGGCTATGGCTTAGATATGTACACGACATATTTATTATCACAAGTAAACGAATTAATCTAGATAACCTGCTTGACAAAGTAAATTCGTATGATAAGAATATCCAGTTTACAATAGAAAAAGAAATAAAGCATTCGATAAACTACTTAGATGTAAAAATAACTCATGATATAACTAAAATAAATACTACAGTATATAGAAAACCCACAGCAAACTTAAATAGAATCTCCTATAAAGCCGATACTCCACTACCATACAGATTAGCAGCCATGAATACATATATAAATAGAGCTCTACATGTTTGTTCTACAGAAAAATCACTAAAGGAAGAATTAAAAATCATTGAAAACATAGGTTTAAAGGCAGGACATCCGAGAAAAACTATACTTAAACTAATTGAAAGAGTAAGAGAAAGAATTGACCATATACAACCAGCACAGAGTAATCTAACACACACTCCTCCTATTCCATATATAAAAGGTGTATCTTTGAAAATAAAACGAGAATTAGAAAAAATAGGAAAAATAGTCCCACTAACCCCCAATCCATCCCTCTTCAAATCAATAACAAATGAAATAGAAAAATATGAGGAAATACAAACAGCAGGAATATACAGAATAAATTGTCTAAACAGCAGAAATGAAAAGGTTACTTACATAGGAATGACAAAGAGAAAAATAGAAGAAAGAATGAAAGAACATATCCGAGATATAAAACTAAATAAACAGCCAAAAGCTCTTGCAAGATTAAACACTAAAACCCGAATAAAACTGGAAACCCTACAAATACAGAAAATAGCTAACTAAGAAAATTTACATAACGCTTTAATAAGAGAATCAATAGAAATCAATGCATCCAAAGTCGCATGCAATGACATGGTACACTCATTACTTGATTGCCGCTGGAAAAAAATGTTGGAAGAGGGGGTAAGAGAGAGAGAGAGAATATTGAATGCCGATAGAGGGAGCTCTTCAACCAGCAGTCATATATATAATGGAGAGGAAGGAAGTTGAAGATCACAACCGATGATGCCCTAGCGGGGGGGGGGGGGGTTAAGCGCTATTGTCAAGTGGTAGAGATTTTTATTGGAGACTGTTTTTACATTATTTTAAATGGGGAACGTTTTTAGTAAGAATTTTTAACCATGCTTTTTTAAAATAATGTCTGAAAGAAAAATAGGTAAAATGTACAAATAGTAAATTGTTATTGTAATTTTTTCCGTCAAGTTTTGACGGGTTCCATCTAGTATTATTTAAATACATAATGTTGTCAAAAATGGTAAATAAATAAATAAACAAATAAAATGTGCGGTGCGCAATGGGAGATTTCAACTGCGCATGCCTGGGAATAATCTACTTTTGTTAACAGGGGTCATAGGTATAAATACGAATATATATATATATATATATATATATATTGAATTTATGAGTAAAATATAACTATTCTGTTTGACGAATTTAAAACGATAGATATAAAAAAGATGGTACTTCTCTATTATCCCGTCGACCACTTTTCATAACAAAAAACTATCGCCAAACTGCAAGATTAAATACCAAAAATGCAGCTCCATTTACTTGATGTCACAAGCATTATACGTTTGTTATGTCACCAAGTGGTTTTTAATTGGACATTTGCGTGTATTTTTCGTTATGTTTTACTGATTTATTAGTTATTTCATTCATTAAAATAACAATTGTGTCCTTAAATTCTTATATTTTATTTATTTATTTATTTTGATATTCCAATGGCAACGTTCTTCCATTTATTTGGCGTTACAATTTGGCGATAGTTTTTTGTTATGAAAAGTGGTCGACGGCATAATAGAGAAGTACCAAAAAGATAATATGAGAAGTAAAAAACAACGTTTATATACACATTTCAGCAAAATTGCACAAAAAGTTAATGTAAAATTGAAAAAAAAAAAAAAACGAAAATACACGTAATTCGTTAATGCGGCGATCACTGTACCGCATATATGATCGTTTTACGAAGATGAAAACCAAAAACATGACTGGATGCAGCAAGCTCGTTGAATTGGAATCCCCAAAAATACACGAAATTCGTTGATCACTGTACCGCATATATATACGATTGATATGATCAAATTTAAGCCATATTTTATAACCATTAACAAAATATGGCGTTATATAATAAATATCGTTTTTTAAATGTGTATAAATTATAAATATTATTATTGTTTATGTAAGAGCCAATTGGCTTGTTATAGTAAGTGTTATTTGGCGCAAAAGTAATTTCATTTTTTAACCAGTGTTGAAACTAGTACTGCATACTTGGAATCTCATTGTTCCAGCATAGCTCATATTTGACATAACCTTGGTTGTGTACCTGATTACAGAAGATTAGCTAAAATACTTTACTATATAATAATTAATTTTATATGTAAATCTTCAATTTTAACAATATTTTTGAAGGCTTGAAATTTTGCGTAGTAATATGTTTTTTACTTATTTGTTTTTACTGGAATTCAAAAAATATATTTTTTAAATTGGCATTAACACACAATGTTTTTTCAAAGCTCTATTGTTTTCTTACGCAACTGTTTATGAACTAGTATCTGTAGTATGTACTAGGCGGCGATACTTTCCGAAAAAAGTCAGTTAATAAGTTGGCAACTACCGCGGACATTTTCACCCATAGACTTTCTCGGGATTGTGAAGTCTGATATATGATAAGGGAAACTTGGTGTTCCTATAACGGAAAAGTACCAAAGAGATAATGCCATAACCAAAACACTTTATTTCAACATCAAAGCATTGTTTCTAATTTACACACACGAAAACTAGAAGCTGCTATTGGTGAGGGGAAAAAATATTATTGGCGAGATTTGCGCTAATAAAACATAAAAGTACCTAAATTACAAATAATAATAATAATAACTACACCTCTGTTGTGGCGATAAAGCTTAAACTATCATTATAACTTAAATTACACTTTAAAAAAATAAAAGAATTTAAGCCGTATCGTATAAGCAGAGTCATTTCTTTTTTACCATCATAAACTTTTACATTATCTTATCTATGACATTTAAACTAAGAAAAACTGGTACAAATCTAAATTATTTAAAAAAAGTTATCTAAACACAAAAGTTATATCTAAAATCATTTAAATGGAAAATACGGGAACTTTTTTCGCTGAAATATTTATAAGAAGTCTCGAGAAAAAGTTCGTCCAATGATAAAATGCTTTTTATTCACTATAAAAACATCAACAATATTGAAAGATTATTCTTTAATTCTTCTTACCTATTTTTCTTCTTTTTACATTTGCAAGGGCAACAACCACAACATTTAGCCATTAATATAAATTTAAATAATATACTGGAAGTTTTTGAAAACTAGAAATTTAAAATCAAATCAACTGCAGAAGCGGAGCGCACACATATATGTATATTTATATTATGTATGGCATTATGGTTACCGTAAGATTGTTGCCATCCTGTTTGCACACACACACAAAAAATATATGATAAACATATCTTGGAGTTAAGATTAAACAATAGACACTATCAGTATGACGTCGGCCATGACGGTTTGGAGTTTGGTTGGATCGTGACCTACGTTATACATGGCCCGCTCACGGTTTGACGTCAGGGTAATGACGTCACGATCATTGGATCAAACTTCTCAGAGAACAGATCAAATTTTGAATAGACTTTCGCGTAATGAAATGTTTGTTTACATTTAAAAACACGTCTTATCGATGAAAAAATACTTTGAAAATTGTATTGCTTCCTGTAAAGCAAGGTAAGTTTCTAAAGATTTTTTGTTATTATCATATTTGTATTCTATTACTATTAAATTAAGGAATTGTTTGCAGCAATGTTTTCGTCTACGTTGTTTTTTTCTAAAGCGAAAGCTTGACCACGAATCCGATTACAGAAATCATGTCATCATCATCATCTACTATATGTATAAAGTATTATTATATTTATACAGTTAATTAGCAATAATTTGCAATTAAAAATTGCTTTCAATGCATGCGTAATGGTTTGTTAAAACAGACTTTAGATGTATCCTCATAGCGCAATTGCAATTAAATTCGTTTTTATACTAAGGGAAATAGAAACTTTGATTTGTTTATTTCGAGATTTTGTGGCGGAACAAAACATTTTTCAGCGAGTTTGCTTTCAATTGTAGTTTTGAGATGGAAATTAGTATTGTGCAAAAGACAAAATAATTATTTTATTGCTCTTTTACGTATTGTATTTCTAATACCGAAAACCGAAGATGAGCAAAGCAAAATCTGTTATTGAAAATGTGAATGAATGATAGTTTTAAAGAGATTATTTCGTAGATATGTGTTACAGATCAGTAATTAGTAGCTGAATGTTATAAAAAAATGTTTTAAGTTCATGGTAAAGTTGATGAAAGTGTGACGTTAAAATGTATTAACGATTTGTTTTGTAATTATTTGTCAGGGTGCGCTATACGTAAACAGTACCAAATTTTCTGATTATGGCTCAAAAAATATTCTTTACAGTCTGTTATAATATAATTCATTATTGTTTATCTTGCAAAATTCCATAAGCTGTATGTACTGTATCAACAAAATAAATCTTTGACCTTCTTATGATTTTTCACTTTTGTTATATGTCATAATATATACAGGTCATATACATTTTGTTATATTTATAAAGTTATTTGTTATTATATATATCTATATTTGCTTAGTTATAGAATTAGGGGGGAATTTCTATAATCAATTGGACCCGATTATGAAACATTAGCCTTATTAAAAGATTCTGCTGAATGAATTTCTATGGAACCTGCATTGATATTTTTTCAGGGATAGTTTTAGTATATTGCATATCGTTCTTTGGGAAATATTACTGTAAATGATTAAATAAACGAGTTGGTCTTTAACAGCCTAAATTTTGTAAAAAAAATATGTGTAATAAAAATATATAATGATAATAATATAAAAATAAAAAAATACAAGGTACTTTTCCGTTATACGGACACCATGCCAAAATGTATGCTAATGCATAATGTATGTGAATGTATGTAAATGTATATAAATGTATGTATGTAAATGTATGTATTAAATGTATGCAAATGTATGCTTGGCGACAACGATGTCCGTATAACGGAAAAGTACCAAATCCAATATAAAAATATAACCCGGCGACATTGGCTAGATTTTGTTTTGGTGTGGCAAACTGTTAGAGCAATTTGCGTGTGTTTTATATTAAATTAAACATTGTGTATTTTACAATAAATTAAGTATTGTGTACGTTTTATAATAAAATAATTTGTGTGTCTTTATAATAAAAATTTTTGTGTGTTTTAAAATAAAATAAACCGTTTCATAATAAAATGAAACTAACAAGCTGTTAAGCAAGATAGGTCTAACAGGTACCCGAAAGCGGGATTTTTC
Organism: Maratus michaelseni; assembly: GCA_963931845.1. Lineage (NCBI taxonomy): Eukaryota > Metazoa > Arthropoda > Arachnida > Araneae > Salticidae > Maratus > Maratus michaelseni. Next base: position 7,133,215 of record OZ007590.1, on the reverse strand, counting down.
TCGCCAAAATGGCGCAAAACAAAAATCGCTCCAACCCCGCAGCATATGAGACAGCTGTACCTTTTAAAATATTATCAGATGCTGGTAAATTGAAAAAAATTAAACAATATATCTAATTTGTTTAATTTGCTATCTAGTAACCAACACATGGGATTACTTGTAGATCGCCATTAATAAATTTAAGAGATTAAAAAAAAAAACTGTAGTATATTTTTAAAAACTTTTTAGTTGTGTCCATCTCAAAATCGTGTATTTCGTCATTCAGGCTTCATCTTGCCGTGTAAAGATGATCCAGTCCGTGTGACGTCATAAGAGTCATGGAGCGGCCATGTATAACGTAGGTCACGGTTGGATACTGACTCCAAACAAACGGAAGTTGCAATCAGCTGATAAATACCGGGCTTGCTCACTAATTCTCATGACGTCACAAATAGTAGCTGACCGCGACCAGCGATTGGTACAAAGCGTCCCACTCATCGTTTTGTGCCAGGTCGCTATAAGGAAAGGACATGTTTACAAACAAACACTTCCATCAACCAATCTACCACTACAATTTTGTCGTAGCGATCATTGCAGGAATCATTATGGAGACGTAGGCCAATCATATCATAGACCAGTCTAATGTAGACCAATCAAATCGCCCCATCTCATGTGTACAGTAGGAGTCATAAAGAACAAACCGATTTTTCTTGCGAACCAACAGTAATTTAACCAACAGTGACGTCATCTGCCCTTTCCTTATAAGGAAGGAAAGGGCAACTAACGTCACAGATTATGACATCACTGTTGGTTAAATTACTGTTGGTTTGGGAGAAAAACCTGTTCGTTCTTTACGACTCCTACAGTACACATGAAATGGAGCAATTTGATTGGTCTACGTTAAACTGATCTGTGATATGATTGGCCTACGTTGCCATGACGATTCCTACAATGATAGCTGCGACAAAAATACAGTGGTAGGTTGGTTGATGGAACTGTTTGTTTGTAAACATGCCCTTTCCTTATATGTTTTTAGTGTACTTCAAGTGGAGGTCAGGGTAGTTCCACCAATCAGAACTATCTATTTGTAGTATGTGACCCCCAGCATGACGTCAACTGCAACTGTCTTATGTTTCATTTCTTATTAAATATAAATCGTAGAAAATGTTACCACTGCATATAAAGTATGAAAACACTTTGCGGTGAGATATAGCTATAAAATGTAGCTAAAATATACAAACAAAATAGAAAATTCAGCATAGCAACCGTTTGTTTGGAGTCTGTTACCAAACAAAACGTATCAATCTTACTTCCATTTAAAATTTAATCCTTCAGATTTTTCACATTTATTCTATGCAGAAGCTTAATACATGTAACTTTTATAGATTTTTAAAGTTTCTAATGAGAAACGAAATTTTTTTTTTCCTGCACTCTTATTTTTTGTAGCAGACGAAAACATTTTATAGAAGCATGGCATCAACAGTTTTACTTTCGCTTCCAGGTGGTTGGCCGTAATAGGTTGCTTCTGCTAGCCAATGAAAATTATCCATCTGTCCAGCATAGCACATGTCAATTTATCTGAAACCGGCACGCTACTTTACTTTGATCGCCGCTGTTTTGGGTATTTGGACGTGAAGAAGTTTAGTTAAACTGCGTTAGATCAAAATGTCTAATTTTATTTATCTAACGTTAGTTTCTTGCTTATTTTCATGTTCTATAGCAAAGGAATATTTTAAGGAAGAATTCACTGACGGTAAGTAGTTCAATTTTTTTCAGTGTAGTTGCAATCTGATTTATGATATAAATTGCTGTTCGTATTTGTGTTTTTGTAATCATGTGAAACTTAATTTTCATAAAAAATTAGTAATTTTGTTAATCTCTTTGATTTTCTCCAATAGTCCTGATTCTGATCAACAATTCATTTATTTATGAAGAATAGCACTTTATCAGATCGCTTGAATCTGAAACTTTGAAAGTTTAAGCGGTGCAATATTTTTATTTTAGGTGGTGAGTGCAGTAGCTTTTCCATCTAAATGTTGTAGTCTTATCTTTGGTGATGATCATATTAAATCTGTATTTAGTGTTCTATAGTAGTATTTTATCATATGTAGCTTTAATGCGGTATGTTAATCACAGTAAAACAAGATTTTGAAAATCCTATGTGAAATTAGATAAGAATATTTGATTTTGAAAAGAAAGAATTAATTACGAAACTTAAGGTTAATAACAAATTAGTCAACGTTAAATGTGGGTTGGTTCTGCTAATAGCGGTAATTGTATCAATAAAATAATCAAATATACCCAAGTTAATCATCAGGGTGCTAAAAATCCCCTCCCCACCTTTTAACCATTTGCATAATCTGCTTGATTCAGTTTAATAAAGTAATTAACTCAAGTAACTTATGTACCAAATGTGAATAAAGCATTACATGGATATCAGCAGAATTTGTGAGCTCTGACAAATATTATACTTACTAGCTACCCTTATGTACTCTGTCCTAGGTATGCAATCTTAAGATTTTTATCAAAGGGATCCTTTTCAGTTTAGGACCCTGTGCCACTATCCCCTTTTCTCTCTGCATACTATGTCCTTAAGGCCATTGATTGTAAAGAGGAATGGTACAATTAGCTGAATTCGTAGCAACACTAATGTAGAATCTGAACAATGTTGAATTTAAGTCTTTTCGGGAATGGTCCTGTATCCTGTGCTGGGTTTTTTTGGTGCGATTTCTGGGCGATAACTGTTTGTCCTAGCTTGAGTAGACTTCTTGCACCCATGATTGTGAAAACTACAAACAGATCTTTCTTGCCTCTGGCTAGAGGGTCTTTTTGAAAAAGATAGGTTTTTTAGGTCTTTTAAAAAAGGTAGGATTTTCTTTTATAATTGTTATCGATTAAGTAAAATTAATGTTTTGTAGGTAACAACTAATTTGCTTTTATCCAAAGTAAGAAGAGCTATGTGAAAACATTTGATTTTAAATGAGAAAAGTTTTTTTTTTTTCCTGAAATTGACTGAATATGTATTTTTCTTTTTAGATTCCTGGGAACAAAAATGGACTCCTTCTGAACATTCTGGTAAAGAATGGGGAAAATTTGTTCTTACCCATGGGAAATTCTATGGCGATCCTGAGATAAGCAAAGGTAAATTCTTAATTTATAGAGCTGGTATATGTGAAATTTATGTGCTACTTCATTTAAAGAAATTGTATATATTTTTTAAGTCCGATATTATATTTAGAAGATAGTGTATACTCTGGTGTATGATGCACACGTTTGAAACAAGAAAATTACAATTTGAACAAGAAAACAAGCTGTTTCAAGATTCATCATGTAAATGCTATAGTTATAGCTCGGATGAATGAAATTAGCGCTGCAGTTCGCAGCCTTGTCCAACAAATAAGAGTGAGATATACCAGACCTGGGTATCGTCGGGATAGCTCAGTAGGGAGAGCGTTGGTACGGCAAACCAAAGTACCCAGGTTAGAGTCCTGGTCCCGGCATATTTTCACTCTGTTGGAAAAAAAATCTCAACTGTGTTACTCCAACCATTGAATACAAGAAAATTTATTAAAATTTTCAGGTACATAGAAATAAAGGATGAAAACTAAAAAATTGAAAAATTTATATTAATGAATAAAAGATGTAGTTTGTTGAATGGACCAGAGTTATATTCCGAATGATTTGTGGAAATTCAGATAGATGACTTGGCAGTATGTCTTCATTTCACATTTTTTCCTTTTACACTTATGCTATTTATACCTTTTTTTAATGTTCTTTATTGTATTCTCATGCTATATATCTCATGAAGCTTTTTTTTTCAACAAGGGGAAAGGGGTGTAATATGGCAAATATATCTGAAAATAGAAAAATAGTCTTGATTTCTAGGTGTGCGCTATATGCCAGAATATATATGTATGAGGGGTCATTCCATTTCAAATCAACAAATGACTCAACATTTTTAGACCTTGACATCAGATTTCGAAATAAAATTTTTTTTTTTTTGGCTTAGCAATTTTTTTAAAGTTAAATTTCAACTACTGATATGCAATAAAAAATTTCTGTAACCAATGATGTTAGAAAAGCCTTTTGTCCCATTTAAAGCTCTTTTTATAGGTTTTAACTTGAAATGCAATGAAAGTTTCTTTGTGTTATATAGAGGAAAATAGGGTAAAACCGGGTACCTAAGTTTTTCTTTGACAAAAATCTAGAAGGGTGGAAAATTCAGAACGCCCCCACAAAATTGTTTAGGGACATCTCTGCTATTGAAAAACCACACCTGTTACTATAAGAAAAATTTTTTTTTTACTTGGGGGAAAAAGATGTTTTCTAGGACCATCTAAAACAGCTCAGATGATAAAACTGCGTACTAATGAGAAATTAAGTTTTTACACTTCCAGTAACAAAAAGCTTTATTGTAATAAATTTTTTATTCAAACTTTAAAACACATAATTTTTTTAAGGTCTAACTTTTCAGTTTTTCAAGCAATTTTTAATGTCCTGTAATGACTTTCTCAGTTTTTACTTCTCATATCCGCTTCACTGTATATGTGTCCATTCTTTGCAGACTGAAAATTGTATTCATTCACCACCTGTTGGGTTCAGAAACAGTTCATTTCAAAATTCGATGCAAAATCATGGGTACCTGGTTTTGCCTCAGATAACACAAAATAAAAAGGGTTGTTTTTCCTAGATAGCAGGGCTGCCATTTGCGACTAAAATGCGACTAAAAGCGACTATTTTCAGCATCAGGCGACTATGGCGACTATTATAGGCCAAAAACCATTAAAAAGCGACTATTTCAACTAAAACGCAAAAAAAGGCGACTTTTTTCAGGTTCCAGCGACTATTTTTAGTGAAGAGTCGATCTTTTTTTTCTCCCTCAAAGCGCCTGTAAAGTCATCTTCCCAAACGCACTCGGTCACCTGCCTCGCTGTTTCCTCCTTCCGTACGTACGCAAGCGGTTGCTTCTATTTGCAAATTAGGGGAGGCAGGTACTGTGCTGATGGGATCGTTTCTGAATTCCAGGGAATGTTCAAGTTTCGGCAGGAATACGGAAATTCCAAGCAGATTTTGGTCGGAGAAAAACTAGTTTGGCTTAGTAGGTGGAAATGGAAATCACGTTTGGTGGTAGGTGGTTTTGGAGCCCAGAAAAGCTTGGTGTCTAGTATACATAGATGCCAACAACTCCGGAAATGCGTGGTAAAATACGGTAGTATGGAAATAACGTTGAAAATACGGAAATTGCGTCTTTTACAGCGATGCCGCGGACACGCTATAGCGCGTAAATTACGCGAAAAATTGGAATTGGGACGCAAAAAAATAGTTCTTACGCGTCCCATGCGACGTGCAATTTTTACACGCGTAAATTCTTCGTAGAATCGCGAAATCATTTTGTCGAATAATCCGAAAAAATGGCAAATTTCGCCGAAGGATTGCGAAAAACGGCAAACTTCGTCAAAGGATCGTTAAAAAATGGCGAATTCTGTCGAAGGATCACGAAAAACGGCAAACTTCGTCAAAGAATCGTAAAAAAAGGGGAATTTCGTTGAATGATCGTGAAAAAAACGCGAAATTAATTCATTAAAAGATCGCGGAAAATGGCTAATTTCATTGACAGATTGAAAAAAAACGCAAATTTAGTCAAAGGACCGTGAAAACACGTGAATTTCGTCAAAAGGCCGTAAAGAAATTGCATTTTCGGCGGAAATTCGGCGAATTGTCCGCGTTTTTCGGCGAAATCACGGAAAAATGCGAATTTCGCCGAAGGGCCACGGAGAAAACGCCAACTTCGTCAAAGGATCGTGGAAAAAACTGCTAATTTCGTCGAAGGATAACGGAAAAACGTCCAATTTCGTCGAAGAAAAGGCAAATTTCGTCATCGGATTGCGAAAAAACGGCTAATTTTGTCGAAGGATCGCGAAAAAACGGCAAATTTCGTCGAAAGATCGCCAAAAAACGGCAAATTTTGTCGAAGGATCTCGAAAAAACGGTAAATTTTGTCGAAGGATCTCAAAAAAACGGTAAATTTCGTCGAAGGATCTCGAAAAAACGGCAAATTTTGTTAAAAGATCGCCAAAAAACGGCAAATTTCGTCGAAGGATATCGAAAAAACGGTAAATTTCGTCGAAGGATATCGAAAAAACGGTAAATTTCGTCGATGGATTTCGAAAAAACGGCAAATTTCGTCCAAGGATCTTGAAAAAACGGCAAATTTGGTCAAAAGATCTAAAAAAACGGCGAATTTTTTTTCAGAATATTTTTTTTTTCATATATTCAGAAAAAACTTCAAAACCCCGTGGAATCAATTTTCCTTCACAGATTCCTAGTTTATCTTTCAAAGCTGAGGACTTATTTTATTCTTTATTTTGTTTACAAAGTTCATTTTCACAAAAATTTTGCAAAATTAGTTTATTTACCATTATTGATCTTTGAAATGACGCCGAACTATTAAAAAAGTATATCTTCAAAACACTCGTATGACTCCTGAAACGACTCCTGAATTGCTTAAATTTTACTCCTGATGGATGTCCAAAACTCCTGAAATGTAACTATTTTACTCCTGATGTAGTTTTTACAATGTTGGCGTCTATATTTATTAAGGAGAGTTCAGAACTGTTTACACAATTCGTAGCATTTTTTCATTCATATCATATTCATTTTTATAGAAATGTGTATTTTTTTTATAATAAAAGTATAAAAAGTGACTTGGGCAGAAACATAAACACTGAAATAAGATGTGGACATTCATAAAGACCCTTCAGTTATTATGGAAACTTTTTAATATTGTCCTTTTTTTAGGTAAGTATGCGACTATTTTTGGCTACTATTTTTGTACAAATACTACTATTTTGGCTACTATTTCTTTCTTTGTAGGCTACTAAAGCTACTATTTTCAGTGTCATTAGGCAGTGGCAGCCCTGAGATAGCTCGACGCACACACTTCTAATTAGCATCAAAACATTGTGGGAAAGCTATAGAAAACAGTGGTTTACTTAACTAATTCAATCTGTTAGACTAGAGGAAACCAGGGTACCCAGTTTGACTCCTCTCCCCTAAATATGTTTTTTGACAAATTTTTTTTTAAAAACATCCTGTCTGTCTGACTGACAATTATTCTTTTATTCTTAATTTTACTCTTTTCTTTCAAAATATTTGAAATTTATCTGACCTTCATTTCTCCATGAAACTTAGTGCATCTGTAGACAATAAGTGAAGGATGAACATATTTTTTTTTTAAATAATAAAAGAGGTGTTTTTTTTTTTTTTGAAAAATTTAAATTTAAAGATTTTGAAAACTAAAAATATATCCAAAGTAGCTTGTGTTGCAGCATATGAAAGTCAATAAAAGAGCTTTAAAATGAGAGAGGACCTTTCTAGTGTCATTGGTTACAAAAGTATTAAATTTGTCCATGACAGCAGTGGGAAATTTAGGAGTGTAACTCTTTTAAATTTGCTTTAAAAAAAAGTGTCCGAGCCAAAATGATTAAAAAAAAAATTTCGTATTCAAGAGGTACAAACTAGAATCTCAAAGTTATTGAAATCTGTCCAGACTCCCTCATTGATCTGATATCACTTTAATAGTATCATTCTCATGCAGTAATTTAGTTTTGTTTTACTTAATTTTGGAATAAAATTTAATTTCTATGTATACAGGCATGAGATCATTGCATTTTGCTTATCTAATTTATAGATGTCATAAAAAAAACTTGTTGCAAAAAAGATTGATATCTAGCATTTTTCTACTATATCTTTGCCATGCAGCCCAGAGTCCTGCAAAATCTTGGTTTTATTTTCACTTTCTTTAATTAGAAATATATGTAATTGGGGGGGGGGGGGTATTATGGAAGAGGAGATGGGTTGGGTTATGCTTTAGGTATTTTTCAAGATGACATTTTATTAATAAAATGTTATAATTATATATTTGGTTATCTAATTATGATTAAATTATGAATATTCCAAATAAAACTAATAAATCATTGTTTTATTGCTATTTTATAATTTATGAATTAATAGTTTTTATTTGTAAAGTAATAAATTTTATTTTGTAAAATAGTAATTTAAATGTTTCATTTAAGACGCATTTTATTTTCTTCATACTATTTTATTTCATTAACTTATGTTAATTTCATTAGTCGTCCATTAAAATCTTCTATATTTAGAGGTAAATCTCTTATTTAACAAATTTTTAGGAACTGATGCTTTACACTCACGCAAACATGTAAACATAAGTTTGGCGACTTTTTGATTGGTGTGATTTTCAAGACTGCGCCAAACTAATATCTTAATACATTGGCTAGGTTGCCATTAAAGGAAAAAATCCCTAAATTTGGCGACTTTTTTTCCTTTTTTTAACAGATTAATCTTTTTTTCTGTGTGAATGTAAAGCATCGTAATCAATTTTTATGTAATATGTAATGCATTAGATAAATTAGGTTTAACTCAGTTACAATGAAATTTTTTACAACTAAATATTTTAGCGGTCCCATGAAGTTCGTTGTAACAGGAATCTACTGTGCGTGTGTATATATATATATGTGTATATATATATAAATTGCGGATATTTTGATATATTTCATTAGTTCACAGTATTGCAGTATACTTTGGGCCCCACTATCTGCTTTTCCAGGGTCCCTTGCAATGTTACACCGGCCCTGCATAGTTACAATTACATTAAGCACATTTTGATTTTAAAAAAAATATATATATATACAATCACTCTGAAACTTTAATAAAATTTACCAATAGCTAATGATTGAGTAATAAAGTTTGTTCAGAAAATTAGATTTAAGATAAAGATAATCCGTTTGAATTAAAAATAAAAAAAACTAAGGTTTACATTGCACTTTCTTTGATTAAAAAAGTAAACTTATTTTTGCATTTATTTTCTAAAAAAATTACCTTAAACTAACCTTTCAGCTCTTGTTCAAGTAAAATTTGGGTTTAGAAATACTAAGATTTAGTAGTAAAATAATTGGTTTGAAAATAAAATTTCCCATAGGATTAACAATAAAACAGTTATGTGTTCTGAGGTTTGCATTTTTTGGTAATAGAAGATTTACTCAGCAGTTATGTTCTACTAAAATATTTGTTATTTTAATGGTTAACCCTTTTTGTGCTGCCTTCACAATGTATTTCCTCCCTGTTTAATTAAGAAGAGGTACATGTTTTGTAGTTATTTTAACCTTTTTAGGTAGATTTTGTAAGAAATACTACCTATTACATTCTCCCTTGGAATTTTTGAAAAAATTTTGCAGATCTATGCCGATCATGACTCCCAGAACCCAAAACCACCCCCAGTTCAAAACTTTATATATCTGTCACTTTTTTATGGACACGATAACTAAAATTCTGCACAAATCTCTTCCAAACTGATGCATAAAATCTGTCGGGTTTGTTAATGAGCAAAATCGGACCAGGGGGGGGGGGTCTTGAAAACCGTAAAAAACCTTAATTATATGTATCGAATCCGTTATTACTTCTAGGAAAAGGGTCGAAAATTTATGTATGGCATATTTTTGATATCATTAAAAATGGCACCAAGTGGGGGGGGGGGGGTGTGGGTTAGAAGAAAAAAAAATCATAACTTTGTCAATTCACAAGATATCAAATCTGCTTTAACTTATTATAAATCCTCTTAATATTATCTAAGACTTTTATATTGACAAGTTTTTTATGGGACCCTTACAGCAAAAAAATAATTTAAAAAAATCCCTGTTGGCTTCGCCTGCAAATAACTTTGATTTTGAAGTGGGCGGTCTCAACTGTGACATCATGGCAAAAAGGCAATTTCTTCTGCAATTCCCAACAAACAGGCGGCCCACAGTCTGCGTATTTGAAATCTACCTGTGCCTGTAGGCCAAGCCATCAGGGATTTTTTTGTATTGCTATGTTCGAGCTGTTAATTTGGAAAGTATTCCTTGTTTTATAGTTCTCATAATTTTCTTTTAACCTTTTTGTCAGGTATTCAAACCTCTCAAGATGCAAGATTTTATGGTTTATCAACAAAGTTTGACAAATTCAGCAATGAAGGTAAAACACTAGTTCTACAATTTACTGTGAAGCATGAGCAGAACATAGACTGTGGAGGTGGATACATTAAAGTTTTTGACTGCAGTCTTGATCAAAAAGATATGCATGGAGAAACTCCTTATCTCATTATGTTTGGTAAGAATATTTAGTGGGTACTTCATAATGGATGTTGAAAATTAACTTGATATATTTTTTATTTGCACCGATGCTATAACTTTTTTCTTTAAATGAGATTCATTCAAATTTGAATAATGTTTATAAAAAGTTTGTCCCAAGAGAGCAGTACTCACTTATCTTTCTTGATTTCTTTCTGGTTTAGGCTCTAAAAATGAATATCTTGAATCTTATTTCTAAGAGTTAAATAGTGATACTTTTATTCTTTATTGGATAACTTGTTTAAGAATTTTCACAACTCTTCAGTTAACTGTAGTTTCTCCAGGGTGGCTACAGATTCTGGAAATCGGGGGGGAAAATTCAAGGAGGTTTATCAATCTGGAAAAATCGGCGAATCCCATACAAATATGCTAAAAATATCAACGTTTGACACACAATAACATCGTGTAATAAACAGACGCACGTTTCATGAGTATCCTGGACTCATTTCCTCAGTGTAAATAAACTTAAACCCTATTGTATCAACACCGGCTCTATTAAGAAAGCCCGGGGACACTCAGAGTGACGTCACTAACCTCGGTCATTGATGACAAACCGTTTATTTTCCGTTCGTCATCATAACTTTCCGAGTTCGTTCCAAAACTTATCTCAGCCATAAGTTAGAGTGTACAGGGTATATAACCTTGTATATACGTTCATGCATTTCATGTTATAAATATTATATTCATTTGAGGAAAGACTCTTTCATTTTAATCCTTTTAAAAGTTTTCATTATAGTGTCTTTTTAAAGATAAAAAATCTTTTTTAACCCCCCCCCCCCTCCCCTCCTCCTTTTTATATCTTTTAATAAAAATAAAATATGAATAATTCATAAATATCAGAGTTTTTATTATTATTAACAACTAAATAAGTAAAATATAAATGTAGTTCTCTATTTTTTCTCTCTTTTAAGTTACATTTTATTTGCTTCATGTAACCATTTCATATGTTATATTCATTTTATTAAAGACACTTTCATTTTAATCCTTTTAAAAGATTTCATTATATTGTCTTTTTAAAAATATTTCATTTCCCCCACCCCTCTCTCCGCTTCTTTTTATGTCTTATAATAGAAATAAAATACGTATAATTCATAAAATATATATTTCATAATTCATAAAATATATAGTAAAAATATTCATATTATATAAAATATAATATATAAACATAAAAAAAACTCTTTTTTTTATGGTGTATTTTTTATATATAAAATGTATAATTTCTAAGTATAAGAGTCTTATTTTATTTTTTAAATTTAATATTAAGAAGAATATTCATCTAATTCATTATTTTTTATTTTCTATTAAGTAATATTTTCTATTCTTCATGTGTTATAAATATATTTTCACTTCGTGAAAGACACTTTTTTTCTTCTTTTGGTTAATGTGCAAATTAAAGTTCATATTTGAGTTCTAGCACATTTTCAAGAAAATTAATAATATTTCGATTGACTGGATTGCTTTCCATTAAAGTAAGTACTTATTTAGAGTATATACATGCATTTTTAAGAATATTAGCAATGTTAATCATTATCTATTAAAATATGTTTACTTTGTCGTTGCTACATAAATAGACTAAAATATTTATATATTTTTTATACATAGATTAAATTGTAAATGTGTTAACGTGAAAATGTTAACTTAAATACTTCTCCTGTCACTAATCCATATGCAAAATTATATCAGTTAGTAAAAAGTGTAAGGTAAGAACTTAATATACTGCATTGTCTGTCATTTGATAATTACATATTTGATTTATTTTTCCATATATGCATTTCTTTTATAATCACCAATAAACAGAGATTTTTACTATTATTAGGAAATATTAAATATATAGTTGTCCTGTTTTGAGATAAAAAAATTTGTGAAGGCCTCTGTTCTGAAATTAAAAAAAGGGTCTTTTAAAAGACATTTTTAATATATAACATTTATCATTATAACATATTTTTTATCAATTAAATACTACACATTTAATTATTACTACACATTTTAAATATGATATTTGATTTAAATAAAATTTTGTGAAAAGTAAAGGTTATTTTTGTGAAAAATAACATTTTGTAATTAAAGTTAAAATCCAGTTACTCAAATTCGAACCAGGATTAAAAAATACTTTTTAAATCCTTTTGCTGAAGTTTTCCTCTCTGGTGAACTTATTTGTTTGCAAATTACACATTTTAAAATGTCACAAAATAATTAATAAATAATAAATAGTAAGTTTTTATGGAATAAAAAGGAATTTTGTGAAGGATCCTGTTTTATTATAAAGAATTTTGTGAAGGGGTAATTTTATTAAATTGATTTTTGTGAAGGAGCCTGTTTTATTAAATAGGATGTTGTGAAGTAGCCCTAAATATTCACCAAATTTTTCTTGGTATATTACCCTTGATATATTTAATATTTTCTAATAATTATTAAACCACCTCTGGTGAGTTTTATTGTAGATTATATATATGCATACCTGCCAACTTGTAAGGTTTAGCCTTACACTGTAAGGATTTGGGTCTAATTGTAAGGTTGTAAGGGTGATAGGTATAATTGTAAGGTTTTTTGCTAAAACTTGAAATGATTATTCAAATATGTTAATCATTTAGTAAAAGAATTAAAACTGATGCACACATTGTGATTATGTTACAAATATGAGAGTGACTAGCAATATGGTACGTCACAGCAACCAAGTAGTAATTCACAACACATTATTGTATGCCAGGGAATTTTTAGTTTTTCTTTGTATTTTAAAATTTTCTCGCAGCAAAGCTGCAAAACTAAAATTGTAGTTTTGAGACTTTTTTTATTAGAAATTTATTAGATTTTTTTTTAATTATAAAATATTTTAATACTTACATGTGATAATTAAGTATTAAAATATTTTAATACTTAAAAGCATGTGAAAAGATTGCTATGAAGAAATGTTAGACAAAAAATTTATGGGTAAAACCAAATCAACCTATGTAAAGTATATTAAAAATAATTATCAGGGCTAATATTATTTGGATTTTGTCTTTGACTTTCTTTTTTTAACTTAAACAATTACTTGTTTGATATTTTTGTATTTATCAGTGAATTTTGTATGAAACCATATATTACCTTACCAGATGCCTTCATAAACACTAAATATATATTTTTAAAGATGCACAATGAAGTACGTCAGGAAAATTGTAAGGTTTTCGGAATAGACATGTTGGCAGGTATGTATATGTATAAACTATGTAATGTGTACAAAATAAATCGAATATGTAATTATCGTATGATAGACAGTACATTATAGTACAGTTTTACTAACTGATATTATTGATAACATTTTGCATGTGAATTAGTGACATCATAAGAAACATTTAATTAAGTTAATATTTTCATGTTCAGAAATTTTCAACGTAATATCTGTATGTTAAAAAAAATGAATATTTTAGCAATGGAAGATATTAAATATGAAAAAAATAAATAAAAGGGAAAAGGAAAAGCATGAGAATGAAACAATCATGAATTTATCAAAACGTATTCTTATAACTAAAGTTTGCATAAAAAACTTTTAATTAGTTTTTGATTATTTTTAACATTAAAATTATTACAAATTTTAAATGATAGCTCTAAAAAAATTGCTAGATTCGTAAGATAGAGAATAGATTATTTGCTATACACTTTAAAGATCATGGTCAGTAATGACAAATGAAATATTTAGTTACTTTGTACATCTTTTATTAAGTGTGACTAATTATATTTATTCTGAAATACACAATTTATATACTAATTCTTGAATAAATATTTACAAAATTACTTAAGTTAGTTAAAACTACATATAATTAATTTTTTATGTTACTTTTTAGTGGCATAAGAAAGGTTTTATGATATTAGTTACACTTCCAATCCAGATTAGACTTAATGTAAATAAAATTAGTAATAATAAATAAATTTAGTCTTTCTTCATCATAAGCGTACAAATACGAAGTATGTGAAATTATTTATGCACAATTTTCCATTGATATGTATGAAAAAAAAGGTAGGTGTTAACTAAAAAGTATTAAATTTACAAATGAAGCAAATTCATATTGAATATTGAATAATGCATAAAAATTGTTGCGTAAGATTATTTACTAATAAATAAATAGTGCAAACGTAATAAAATATTTTTCGCAACATGAGCTTCGGACAAAGCTATGGAGTTAAGCCTACTCGCGCAGAAACGACAAATTAAACATATTTTAATACACAATGATCAACATTGTTAATATTCATAAAATTACACATATATACTGTAAATAAGTACTTACCTTAATTAAAAGCAATCCGATCTTGAACTGAACTACTTTAAATTAATATCAGAATTCAAAACACATTGATTTCCCAACATGTTGTCTCTGAAACGCACGGTACTATTCCTATGAGCAAGTACGGAATAGGAGAATATTGCGACCTGCTTCATGACCGAGGTTGATGACGTCAGCAAACCAGTATTTCCTCTGAAACCTGGCTTTGTAATAGAGCCGGTGTTGATTGTATCCCCCCAAAGACATGAAAATGAATCTAAAAACCCAAATGAAAAACAACAACACACAGAGAAACTCCTCCAATCTGTCTCGGTGTGTTGTTGTTTTTCATTTGGGTTTTTAGATTCATTTTCATGTCTTTGGGGGGATACAATAGGGTTTAAGTTTATTTACACTGAGGAAATGAGTCCAGGATACTCATGAAACGTGCGTCTGTTTATTACACGATGTTATTGCGTGTCAAACGTTGATATTTTTAGTATATTTATCCACACAAGATTTTTTTCATTATCCCATACAAATACTTGAAAATCAGGGAAATTTGTCTATATGCAAAAATATTTGTTTTTGCATTAGACTGATTATCAACAAATAGGTTGCTATTTAAGCATACAATAGTACGTACAATAAAGAAAAGTAAAATTTATATATTTTTTTAAGATGCACATGATATGAGTTTCTGGTATTTAACAGAAATTAAAGTGATCAATGTCTTCATTTTCTGTGGATAATGCTTATATTGAAGGAAATTTACCCATTTTTGAAAATTTTATGATGCATTAGCATAAGTTGACTAGGTAGGCAGCTTAATCCAATTAGCTATCCTGTCAGATATGTCTTAGAATTGAACATTCTTCTGAAAATGAGAATTTTCTGGTCGCTATCTATTCATTTGGCGACTATGTAAAGTTGGACTAAATGTTCAGTTCGGATTTATGAAACTATGAACGAGTACTTCATTAGTATTGTGCAATTTTTATGTTGTTTTTTCTCCCAAATAAGGTATTAGCAAGCTGGATAAGTGTGTTATACGAGGAAGTGGCATTCATTAAAAAATACCATATGTGATCGTTAATAATGGGAATCGTGGAAATCTGATAAAGGTAGTAAGGGACAGTGGCGCCAATAATTTTCAAACCCAGTGAGCCAAATTTCCATTGTTTTATTTCATTATTTTTATCCTTGGAACTTGGAACAGAATTTTATCATTTACCAGTGAGCAGGGCTTTACAAATTTGGTAAAATCTGGTAGCCAGCAAAAAATTCCAATCTCCAGTAAAATATCCCCCCCCCCCCCTCCCCTCCTTTCCTCCCATGTCATTGATTTTCAAAAACAAAAAAAGGTTTATGAATTCATTGGGGGGGGGGGATAACAAGCATAGTTTAGAATGTTTATTAGTTATACAGTTAGAATAGTACATAATTTACAAAGATAAAATATAAGTTTTCTGATGAAACATCAAAATTGTATATCTATGAAAAAGAAATATTGTAAATGCTGGATTAATCTGTATTTTAGGAAAATGCTTCAAATGTCTGGATAGTTGAGTACACAACAAAACCTGATGAAGGGTGCATTTGTAAGATAGTAAAGCAGGAAAACAATTTTTTGTCTGTTTTCCTGTCTTAAGTTAATTTAAAATTTGCAGTTGGTGAACTTATTTCTGCCAAATTAAAAATAAAAGCTAAATATTTTTTGTTTGAATATAATTTAGAAGCTTGTTTCTTAATATTGGGAAACAGAAAAATGCCGCTTGTGTTCATTTCTTAGGTCAATTTTTATACAAATAATTAAAGAACACTGCTATATTAAATAACTTGGTCACCAGATAACAAAATTTGGTCACCGATGCGACCTGGAGACTGCATTTGTCAAGCCCTGTCACTACCAATGAGTATAAGTCAATGAGTAATCAGTTTTAATGCCTGACTGACACCCATAAAGGTTTTGTTCGATGTTTAGCTTTTTGCCCTTTCCATTGGTAGTCATATTCATGGTATGATATTACAGTAAATATTGGTGTCTTTATACGAGGGTTGCCTTTTAAGTTTCTACAAAAAGCAGGAAGAAAAAGAATTTTTTGGAAACAAACTGTTTTATTGCTTTTCAAAATATTCGCCTTTAAGATTTCAACACTTTTCCATCCGTTAAAACCAATTCTTGAAACAGTTTTTCCACTCTGAAGTTGATATCTCAGAAACAAAGTTTTGGAAGGCATCAACAGCTTCTTGAGGTGATGAAAATCTCTGCCCACGCATTTTTTGTTTGATATAAGGGAACAAGAAAAAGTCGTTAGGCGACAAATCAGGAGAATATGGGCAATGAGACATTAATTCGACATTTTTATCCTTCAAATAATCAATTGTTTACCGTGCTGTGTGTGAGCTGGCGTTGTCCTGATGAAGAATGATGCAGCGTTTTTTGTTTTTCCTGATTTCGTTGATGACTTTTGGCAAACAAATTTCTGTATACCATTTAGCGTTAACAGTTTTTCGATCCTCTAAAGGAATGGTTGCGATATGTCCTGTAAGACCGAAGAAACAAGCAATCATTTTCTTCGAAGTGCTTCGTGAACGAACAACTTTCGTAGGATTCGGTTCATCTGGAAACACCCAAACAGTGTATTGTTGTTTAGTTTCCGGCTCATACGAATATATCAAAGTTTCGTCACCTGTAACGATGTTGTATATGGATTTTGCAGTTCCAAATTTGAATTTTTTTAGCATTTCCTTACACCAATTTGCACGAGTCTCTTTTTGAGCTTCTGTCAAATTATGCGGAATCCATCTGGAACAAATCTTTTTAACAGCTAAATGTTCATGCAAAATCGAATGTATTGCAGTCTGTGATATGCCAAGGGATGCTTCTATCTCACGGTACGTGACATGCCGATCTTCTTCAATCATCTTGCGTACAGCATCAATGTTGTTTGGAATCGCTACAGATTTTGGTCGTCCTTCACGAGATTCATCACTGACAGACGCACGACCACGACGAAATTCTGCAAACCAATTGTAAACAGTCTTTTCTGATGGTGCTTCATTACCAAAAGTTTCACGAAGTGATACTAAGCATTCTTGTCGAGTGAGGCCTTTCTTAAAATCATAAAAAATCATCCAACGGAAACCTTCACGAGTTATTTCCATTTTTTTTCACTCACTTGTTTCTTTAGAACACTCACTGTAAACAAAATACGCAGACGATTTCTAAGATGCCACTGATTCTAAGATAAAAAAATGTAAATTTTACGAATATCCCGAAGACAAATTTCTGTAGCGCCTTCTAGTGGTCGTTTGTAAAAACATAAAAGGCAACCCTCGTAAGCAAGAACTCATGATAATAAAATTACAATTTTATTAAAGCATGATAACTTGACTAGTTATCTTTCCTTATCTGTCGGCTGTTCAAAGAAAAACTGGCCGTGTAATTTGTCGGCGGCACAGTTTATTTAATGTATAAAATAGTTCCTTTAATTGTATAAAAACAATAATTCAAAAATAGAGTTAAGTAAGCATGCAGACGCTTACCTGATTATAAGTTCAAACCTTTGTAGAGAAATGTATATCCGAATTGAAGAGAGCTAAGTCTCCGTTAAATCACACATAATTATATTCCGTTGTGAAGTCTCACATTATCGTAATCCATCGATCTGAAACTTTATTACTTTGCTGAAATTAAAATGTTTATTAACATGTGTTTTAATTAAATTAAGCACCCTTCACTTTTATATTTATATTATATTTAAACATTTAATGGTATCTAGATTATTATATTTTCAGAGCATTTACATCGCTCTGACATTTTCACACACTACATTATTAGATGAAATTTACAACGCAACTGACTAAAGTCTAAAATGTTTTTCAGTTTTGGTAGCCTTGGATGACGTCACAGGAAAGAACATATAATAGCACGTGATAATCATTCTTTCACGTGGGCGTTTATTCCATGTACGAAGCTGCGATGAAAATAGTTTATGAATGGGTTTTTCCGACGAGATAATTAAAGTTGTTTACTGCAATTTTAAAGTACTTTATTAGTATCTGACGATTGAAGAGTAGTTGATTCCGCATAGATTACCCTTTAATTGGAATTTCCGTCATAATTTTACCAAAATATTTCTGAACCCACCCAATATTTTTCAAAAGTTGTCATCAGTGGTCAGGGAAAAATCTGAGAACTCTTTTCCTTCCAATTTCTGTAGCCATCCGGTTCTCCTCTTGAATTTTTCTGCACATCTTAAGTGTCATTGATTTAGTAATTTGACTTTGGGATCGGACAGTCTATTGGTACCTACCAAATCTCAAAAATAAAGGAATAGTCATAATAAAGACTTTAGATTAACAAGATAAAAATTATGTAAAAGAAAATATTGAAATAGTTTGTATATTTTTGGATATCTAGGTTAAAATAACTTTTAAAAATCAGTTTTTTTTAACTAGAATTAAATTTTTCTCCTTGCATTAAGTTGAGAAAATAATGAATTCAATGCTATCTAATTATCTTGTACACCAGTGGTTCTCAATGTGTTGTCTGCTCTCACAAGTCGGACAATTTCCTATTTATTCCCTGTCAGTTTTATCTTTTTTTGAAAAAAATTTTTGTTAATGTATGTAATAAATGCAAATTTCAAATAAATTCAACCTTCTTCCCATTTTAAAATTTCATAATACAGCACTACCCAGAATATATTGTACTTTTATGCTGGGTGCCAGTGATTGCCAAAATTTATTTAAATCTTGCTAACCCTTCTTTTGAGCAACTAGCCAATACTTTAACATTGCAATATATCTTTAAAAAATTAAAGATAGCCAAAATATAATAAAATACGTAAACACAAACATATCAATACAAATAACAATTTCGTGTGAAAGGTTGAAATTCAAATAATGCCAATTGAAACAAGATTTCGTGAGTAATCACTGACGCCCAGCTAATATAAAAGTACTGAATATATTTAAGGTACTTAAACAACTGATAAGGAGAAATGGGCAGCTTGCTAACAGAAGTATTATAATGAAAAAAAATGGCTATTTAAAAGTGATAAAGATGTTAATCCAGAAATGCTTCTTGTGTATTGTGCTATTTATAGAGATCGTAGTGTCTAAATATTTTCCACCTTTTTTAACAATGTATTAAAATCAATTATAAAATAAATTCTCTCAAATTTCCCACTCAGCCTAGTGGTTAGCTAACTGACTACAAAATGAGGAGAATCTATTTTTGTGGATTCAAAACCAACACTCTGGTGGTATGATGAAAGATTTTTCAAGGGTTTCCTTGAACGAGAATATGGTTCAAATTCCTCATGTCTTGAAGGCATCTCTCCCTCTCATTAGAACATGTGACCAAATCTGGCAGCTTCTTAACAAAACCTCCCAAACCCTCTTAATGCGAGTCTCCTTAAAGAAATTTTGTGAAGATTGAAAAACTCAGATTATATAATCTTTTTGTTTCACATTGAGGCAAGTTGACAAGGAACAACAGAATTACTCTATTAGATACAAAGGAGACGATATATGATTCAGCTGCATTTTTAGTTAAAAGCCTATTTTTGGCAAAAATATTACCTGCTTGATGAGCTAAAAAAAAAAACTTGTTAATGCTCTTTTATGCTTTCATGCGAGTAAGAATTCACTTATAAGAATTATCTCATAAAGGTGAGAATGAAGGGCATCATGATTTGTTTTAGTGTATGTAAAGTTTTAAAAGATAAGGTTTATAGTCATAATCTGAAGTCTTAAAAATTAGCTAAGAACATTTTCATATTTACAGATTAAATTTATTTCTTTAAAATTTGTTACACTCAATGTAATAAAAAGGCAAAAATTTAATACCATAAAAACTAGGAAATGGCTAGGCTTTTTTTAAAAGAACTTTCTTAATGCACAAAGTACACATGTTACCTCTTTGAAGACCAGCAAGTCATGCTCTAGCCTCCAAAGTGGTAGTTATCAGAGGTGTTCTTTGCTCTTGAAGAAAGAAAAAAAAGTTATTTTGAAAGGTCTAGCATTTCTTAAATTTTACGGTGTTAAGTATTTTTACTTTTATTGTATCGCATCGATTAGTTCAATATTACCGTAAAATCCCGATTGTAAGTCCCCCCCCCCCCCCCTTTTTCAAAATCAAAAAAGGTTAAATTTGGGAGGGGGGCTTATAATTGGGATTTTTTTCTAAAAATCATTTAAAAACCTATTTTTATCAATTTAGAATTAAAAAAGGGGGCGAGAATCTTCCGTATTTCGGCAGATTAAAAAAATAAATAAATAAAAATAAATTCCCAACCCTAAAATCCTGCAACCCCCCCCTCCCAAAAAAAAATTGAAAATCATTTTTTAAATATTTTTCTTTATTTCTTATTTTATTGTAACAATAAATACTATCTATCTAAAATCAATCTAAATCTACTCTCATAAGCAGCGTTTACAATATCACTTGGTATCAAACCGGATTCAAAGGACGTGTTAATATGCCGCTATCGTTCCTGCTTTCATTTTGCACCCATTTACAAACGCAAGCATAAAACCCCTCCCCTGCAAAAAACCGGAAACTGCGTAATTTTTCCTTCTGAATTATGATTGGCTGATTAGGGAACTGCGGTACAAACTTCCGGTGTAAACATAAACAGAAACCGCCTACAGTCCTTTTCGCGTGTGATAATCTTCGTTCTTTTGCTTTATTGAGAATTAAAATGTCTGGCCGCTTTTTGTTAATGCAAACTTTGATTGACATCTTTGTAACACCAGAGCCAAGACTACCGCTAGACAATTTTCTGCTTGAGGCGAACATTATTTTTCCGCCCTTATGACGCAATCGTTTTTTCACCATTACTCAAACTTTGTTTAAAAATAAGTAAATAATATGATAACTATATATTTTTTAATAGAAAACAAATATGTATAAAATTTGTTTACATTTAAGAAATTAAAAAAAATTAAACTACGTAAGATATTTTGCATTAAAAAAAATACTACTAATACTGCTAACTTGGCATTAAATGAATAAATCATATTCTACTAGTATTTACAAGAAAGCCTCATACAAAGAGTAAAACTTACACTTCAAAATCCCTTTTCTAGGGGGTCCCAGAAAAGACTAAAATTCCATTTTATTTTTTAAACCGAAACTAAAATTTTAATTATTACAAATAAAACATTTTCATCTTAATTATAAAACATTATCTACATGCTTAACATTATCTATCTAAATGAGGACACATAATGTTAAGCGAAGACAGTTAATGGCAAGCTAATGTTAAAACTATGGGAGCATTTTTGACTAATTTCATTTTCACTATCTGTGAAAATGAAATTCTGGCGCCTGGGGCACAAGCCGCAACTGACCCTCTCTAGTTTCGGACCTGACTCTGCCCGACTCCCCCCCCCCCCATGGGGTCGCTACGGCCCTTTCAGGGCCATCGCTACGAGATTTTAATGGAGGGGGAGGGGACCTTAAATTAGCAAGTGAAATTTCAATATCTGCCAACCCATTGGCAAACAAAGATAGATAGTTCTTGACGTTTGCCAATTAGTTTTATAATTTTGCCAAGTTACCACAATTAAAAAATATAAACAGTTTTTATTTGTAAAAAGCTTAATAATGTTCACAATTATATTTCTAATTTTTGCCAAGTCTATGAGAAATAGAAAGTGTATTATAGTTTTTATTAAAGTTTTAAACAAATTTGTCAATCAAGTTTGTAAATTTGTCAAGTGTAACAGCATTCGCGAAAGTTTGCGGGGGGGGGTACCCCCCCCCCCCTCTTAGCGAGGGCTGTGGCTAAATTTAATAAACAGTATTGAGCCAAAATATGTCAAACATTTAATCAATCAAATCAATTAAAATTTGTGTATGAATTTCAAATAGCAAAATAATGATATCAGTAACAAGTTAAATATCTTTTTGAAATCGTATACACAAAACAAAATCCTATTATACGTTAATTTATATAATATGTTATAAAGGTCTGCACGGGCCAAACAGACCCATAGAAAGAATATATATATATATATTCACGGTATAAAAATTAAAAGTTCGGCCGAAGCCCGGTTCGGCCCAGTATAAAAGTTAAGTTTGGTTCGTGCCGGTCTGGTCCGTAGAAAAAATTATTGGTTCGGCCCGGTGTAATAGCTAAAAGTTCGTCCCGAGACCGGCCGGACTGGAAAAAATTAAAATTTCCTCGGCCCGGCCCGAGCTAATTTCTACTAAATGTTAATTTTTACGTCGACTTGGTTAAAAATTTGTCTCGTACAGGGAGTTCTGACCAAAAGCACTTATCTAGCTTTTTTTTTTCATGTTTATAATCTTCATTTTTATAGAAATGTTGTAACCTGCAATATTTATTTTTTTTAATGAATTTCTATTTGTTGTATGTAAATGTTTCAGTTATCATTAATATTATTAATCCATATTCCATGTATTGGAGATTTAAAAATCTGATAAATGCTGTACAGTAAAATCTTCTAAGACGGAATTGCACAGGAAAGAAAAAAAAAATGCGTTATAGACAAGTTCCCTTCTTCGCAGGTGTAAATGTATTATATATTCTTTTCTTACGTATTAGTATATTCATTTTGCATGGATCAACACAGTTTTCAGTTTAAGACAGGATTTCGTCATAGGCAGGTTCTTTTTTCACACGTTTTACTATCTTTTAATTTAGTTGTATTTTAATAAGCCTAAAAATCCACTATTCTTTAAAAAGAATAAATTTTAATGTTTAATTACAGAATAATGGCGATTTAGAAATGTATGCTTTGTTTATTTATTTATTTTTTTGAATGGACGCCGAGACAATGATTTTCATACGGGCCGGGTAAAAACCAGGACTTAAAATTTCGGCCCGTGAAGAGTAGGAAGAATGAAACCAGTGCCGGCTCAGTACGGAAAAAATAAGTTAGACCGGCCCGACCCAATCCTTCAGGAAAACAGTAAGCCCCGGCCCGAGCTTTCAGAAAAAGTATGGCCGGGCCTGGCCCGAGTTCGGCCCTTGCAGATCTCTGCCATGCTAATAAAATTCCAAAAATCCCTATGCGTAATTGCGAATAAACTTTATTGAAAAGAGAACTTTTTTTTTTTTTTTTTTTTTTTTTTTTTTTAAATTAAACTTAAAGATTAAAACCGGATTCCTTATTATTAATGTTAAAAAATCGCCGAGAAAACGAAAAGAAAGAAAGAAAAAAAAAAAAATCTTTTATTTTACTTTAGTTAAATTTACTGCAGTTACTTTGAAATTTACTACAGTAACAGTGAGAGCTAAAACATTCCAACAGGAATTCGTTTTCTAATATAAAAAAAATTGGCGCAAAAGCGCAACAACGCAAAAAATCGTATTGAAAATCAACAAAATTTATTATGCTAAATGTTTAAAACAGAATTCTTTTTGTGGTTATCAAAAAATGATCGCGGAAAGAAAAAAGAAAGGGGCGGGGGGTGCTAAAAATTGCATTGAAAAATGCAAAAACTTCCAAAATCGTGGCGGACAAAATTTACTATATCAGGCTAAAAGTTTAAAACTGATTTTTTTCTTAACGATTGTAAAAAATCGCAGCAGAACGGAAAAAAACCGCCAAGAATCGTATTGAAAATCTTATTAAAAATCGGTAACAAATCAAAAAACTTGGGGGCAAACTTTACTATATTAGTCGAAAAGTTTAAAAACAAATTATTTTCATGAAGATCAGAAAAATCGCGGCGGTACGCTAAAAAAGCTAAAAATTCAAAAATCGCAGAAAGAAAAATTTTCGACCGTCCATCGCGAAGAACTGACGTAATTTTGCATTTTTGAAAACAAAAAAGAATTTAAAATAAAGTTGTAAAAAAACAATAAATAGCGCAAAAATAAAAGCACTGACAAAACTTTCAAAAGATGGAGCCACCAACACGCTAACCGACAGGAATCATGGGTAAATGCTGGACTAATGCCCTAGGAGCTAGCAGGGGTGAAAATGACCTAGGCTAGTTTCATCTTCAAACCGGCTTTTTCATTGTATACGGGGTCGGAAATACAATGATGGAATC
Organism: Maratus michaelseni; assembly: GCA_963931845.1. Classification (NCBI taxonomy): domain Eukaryota; kingdom Metazoa; phylum Arthropoda; class Arachnida; order Araneae; family Salticidae; genus Maratus; species Maratus michaelseni. The sequence continues at coordinate 7,108,769 of OZ007590.1, read as the reverse complement.
GACGCGGATTGAAACAGGATTCCAGTGTAGTTTCTAAACGATGCTAAAATTACTGTTTCCTCCCATTGCTGCCCCCCCCTCCCCTCTGGTACCAAAAATGCATAGTTTAACCTTTATACTTTTTAATTTTAAGTCTTTTCAGGCTTATTAAATACACTATATTAAAATAAATAAATCCAACCTACCACCTAAATTAACCCCACATCTTAAAATCTCTGCTTCTCTCCCCCCCAACCTTATCTCATGAAGATTCCCCCCCCCCCTCCCTTCCAAATGCATCGTGTAAAATTTAAAATTTTGTAAAAAAAGAGTGAGTTTTCCGTATTTCGGCAGATTAAAAAATAAAATAAAAATCAACCCTAAAATCCTGCCCCCCCCCCCCCTAAAAAAATCATTTTTTTAATATTTTTCTTTTTATTTTATTGTAACAACAAATAATCAATCATATAAATCTGCTCTCAAAATTTCCCCTTTCCCCCCCCTTCCATGTTTCGGTAGATTAAAAAATAAATTCCCAACCCTAAAATCTAGCCACCCCCCAAAAATTAAAATAAAAAAAATTAAAAATCATTTTTTAAATTTTTTTAATTATTTTATAACAATAAATAATCAATAATCTAAATCTGCTCTCAAAATTACTGTTTCCTCCCTTTGCCCCCCCCCCCCTCTGGTACCAAAAATGCATAGTTTTCTTCTTAATTTTTTCTGCTCTATTTGTGATTTTTCTTCCCAGCAATATTTAAATAACTATCTACATTATACCCTCCTCCCTTCCAAAAAGTCCTCTTTATTTCCTTTGCCCCCCTCCCCCCAGTACATACTTTAAAGTCTTTAAAAGTTTTTTTTTTATCTATTTAGAACTTTCTTGCAAATTATTAAATAATTATCTAAATTGCTTCTCCTCCCCCCTCCCCCCCAAGCACACAATCTTAAAAATCTTTAAAGCTATTTTTTAAATAGTTTTAAAGAGTTTAAACTTTATATGCTGAGGGAGAAGAGACTTAAATTTTGGATGGAAAAGGAGATTGTAGTGTAGAGGATTGATTTTTTTTACTAATTGTTACGTTACTATACTAGTGAGCCGAAAGAAGTACAGAAGGATTTAAGATTCTCAAGTTTTCAAACTTTTTATGTTAGAGAGGGCATAGAAGGGAAACAGACATTTCATGTGAGAGGAAGGATTTCATTAACATCATATAAAAACATAAGTGGAAATCTGTCAAAAATATTAAAAGAATGAAAATTGCTTCCCTTGGAATTTTTAAAATCAATTTTTTTTGCATAAAATTTTTTTTGTATGTGAAAGGTGGAGGAGGGCTTGTATTTGGGAATGGAAAAGAAAATCAAAATTGCGTAAAAGTGGGAGGGGGGGGGCTTACTTTCGAGATTTTACAGATATATATTTTTTTTTTTTGGGGGGGGGCTTATATTTGGGAATGGAAAAGAAAACCAAAATTGCTTAAAAGTGGGAGGGGGGCTTACATTCGAGGGGGGAGGGGCTTACTTTCGGGATTTTACGGTAATGTGATTGTCCTGCTTCTACTCATGTAAATTCATAGACTTTGATTTTGTTGATATGCGCAAGTTTCAGCCTTATTTTTGCCCAGAATATTTTGTGGATGAAAGAGTATAAAACTTAGACTACTTATTTGCCAAGAAATGTTTACTTTTTAAAAATATGTACCTAACATTTAATTTATTTTTTCTTTAAGGTCCTGACATATGTGGTCCTGGAACAAAAAAAGTACATGTCATTTTTAACTATAAAGGAAAGAACTTACTAATTAACAAAGAAATAAAATGCAAGGTAATGTTATTCTTTCTGATGATAAATTTATTTACTTATGCAGACTTTCCTTCTGGTAAAAAAGGCACTGTGCTGCTGGTGGCAAGAGACTTTATTTTTAAAGGCATTTTTAATATTTAAAAGTTGGGACACTCTTTTAACTCTCTTGTTCCTGTTTTTAAATTTTTTTCACAAATTAGTCTTCCAATTATCCAAATTAAAATGCTATTAAAGGTTACAATTAAAAATATTCACTCCATAAATGAGGCTTGGATATTTAAAAGATATCACTCAATAAAATTTAGTTAAATCTTATCTAAAACATTGAATTTAACCATTTAAGTTAGGAGCTTCATATGAGGGTCAGTGGAACGAGAGGATTAGTCATGACAATGAATTGTCGTTTTACCATGGAACTATGAATAAAAAAAAGCTTAAATTGTAACCAGTTCAGCAGAGCCTAATTACCGTCGCATGCCAACTTCCACCAGTAAATTTGAATAGAAAATTCTCCCTTATTTACATGCCTAATCCTTACAAAATTTGTCATAATTAAGGCAAAAATATCTGTGATGGAAGTTTGTCCATGTGGTAGTCAGGTCCTGTCATCCTGCCATATTGTGACAAAATAATCTCCCTGTCAGTGAATTTGATAACTGCCCGGGCGAACTTCCACCTGCAAATTTTAATATAGAAATTTTTCTCTTATTAAAACACCTTATTCATGCAGAATTTGTCATAAATAAGGCACAAATTTCTATTTTATTTTACTGATGGAAGTTTATCCCTGCGTTAATCAGGTTCTGATCTGATGTAAACAGTCTCCATCTTCTGATTACATCCTCAGTTACTTTGCTCGCAACAGGTTGACACTAAACTATCTCTTCTTTATCCATAGCTCCATTGTTTTTCTTTATGCAAGAAATTTTTTAATGCTTAAGGCATTTAGGAAGCCAGTTTTTGGGTGAGAAGCAAACAGTGTCATTTTTTTAAACAAAAGTGTAGTTGGCAGGGTGCAGTACTTTTTGGAAACTGTCCAAGTAAAATTTTGGCTTGTATAAAAATTTGTAATAAAACCAAAAAAATCGGATCATCCATATCATCGAATATTTGTATCAACATTGGGGAAATATATATTTTTTTTAAATTGATAATATTGAAATGTGAATTGTATGAATCCATTCATAAAAATATTTCTTTGTAATTCCTATTTAAGTGTTGAAATGAATAATTAAATGAAATTTTTCAAGTCTATATTTGTGTAATTTAAAGTTTGTATTTTACAAATTTCAAAGATACTGTATTTCTCTATTCTCATATTCAAAGAAAATATGGAAAATTTACTTGTAATTTTGAAACTATACTATATTTTTATCAAGTACTGCTGAATATTTAAATAAGAAAAAGTGATTTCTTGCTGCTTTTATTCTTGAAAATGTGATTGTTTTTCATTACCAAGTGATCTTACTTGTGTTAAATTTGCTTGGTGATAAGACGTATGTGAAAATTTGTGATAAGACATATGTGATTTTGTTTTTAATTGCAAGCTCTAGGACTGGGCGATGTAGCGATTTCTTAAATCGATTTATCATCAATCTTAAATCGCGATTTAGTGCTAAATCGCGATTTAAGACAGATTTTACCTTTGAGATATGGAAGCCATTTTTTGACTTATAGTGACAAAATAAGGTCTTTATGTACCCCCCCCCCCCCCCCCCACACACACACACACATACACTTTCTGTATTATATAGTATACTTAGTTGTTATTTTGAAAAAAAATATTTACATCTAGACAAAAAAAAAATTGGAATCCCTCCTTCCCATAGACACAAGTTCTTATATAGATATGTTTATGAACATTTTTCATAACAATTTCTTTATCAATAAATCAATTTTTTGAAGAATATATAATTTTAATTTTAAGTAAAAGAATTATTTCACCTCAAATGAAAAATTCATTGAAATAATCTTTGCATATTTATTTGTTGTACAATAAATACTATGTGTAAACAAACTATCATTCATTAGTGCATTTTTATTTATTTCAAAGTTTCAATTTTTAAATATTTTTTCTCCATTAGATAATATAAATGTAATATTGCTGATGGGAAAAGGATTCATTATTAAATCATTAAATATTTAAGTGTAGCACCTTTATATAGTTTTTAATTTTTCAAATAACTTTGAAAATAGGTATATTTTTTACATATGGAAAAAAATTAGAAAACCCAAACCTTTGGATTTTTGAATAAAAAAAATTAGTGAACTATTTTAATAAATTTAATGAATTCATTCTTTAAGAAATAATACAAAAGAAAAGGAAACAAACCTTTTTTAACTGACACAGTATTAAAAATTTATTGGGGTAAAGCAGAACCAGATTCAATTAATTTAAAGATGCATTTAACCATTCATTTAACACGATGAGAAAATAAGTTATTAACAAGAGGGGAAAATTCTGCTATAAGGCCGAATATAGATTGCCACACACGGCTTTTATTTAAAAAATAAATAAACTAGCTGTAACTCAGAATAAAAACGCAATGACAACAAACAATTTTAAAATATCTAAATAACAAATAAAAATTCCCCTGTTAAAGTGTTGAGTTGTTCAATAACCATTCGATTTAGAAAAATATTTTTCTACCACTGAGCAATTTTTTTTTAATGAAATTTAATTCATGTTGCTATGGCAGCAGACGATAAAACGATATCTTTGGAATAAGGGAATAAATAGACGAAAAATTTTTGTTGATGTTTGTGATAAAATGTTTTTCTTTATTTTTTAAAAATGTATATACATAATTCACTTTTATATTTTAACAGAATAATAAGTTTACTATAATTCGTTACTCATGCTATGGCCAGTATATACGATACACGTCCAGCCACAATGCCTTTATCATTATCTTTTACGCGTAAAAGTTTCGCTACGGTACTCCATTGTAAAGTTTTGTAATTTTTGAAATCTAATATTTGAAAAACGACATAATCATTAGATTTGAAATTTATATCAAGAAAAATACAATTTTTTACCATTCTAACGCAGTTTGTAAAACAATTTTGTGACAAATACTTTTCGAGTTATTAATTTTTTAAGTAACTTCAAATGTTTCATTTTCCGAGATTAATCTGTGGCAACGATGGATTGCTGTGACTTTTCATAAACATGAAAAATGATAGAGATTGAAAGAATAAGCCACCCTGTGTGTGGCTAAAAAAGAAAGAAAAATATATTAGAAATATGGTGCAGTTTTAATTCCTTTAAAGTTTCCTATTATAATAAAATTTGTTTAACATAAATGCTGACATCTATATAGTGGATGGAGGAGGATTGAAAGTGTGTGAGCCTTGAAGCACCCAATTTCTGAAAGTGCTGATTTTTTTTGCTAAAGTTGGCAACCTGTAAGATTAGTAATAAAATATATCTATTTGTAATGAGCAAAATCAGCAAACAAAAAAGCAGAAAATATCATAAATGACCCCCCATCCCACTTTCAATCTACTGTAAAAATTGGGTTACCAGATTCAATACAATACTCTTTTTTAAGGTATTTTTAATTAATTACAAGATAATAATTAATTAAAACTAAAATGTTCAAATAGTACATAAACATATAAAAATTAATTTTTCATTTAAAAGAATGCATAAAAATATAAATTGAAATTCGATGAATTTGGATTTAAAATGTAAAATTTTATTTTTTTCAACCATAACCATAAGTACTAAAACAATTTCAGGAAAATATTCTCAATTGAAAAAAAAGATCAAAATCTAAATTGTGCTAAAAAAAATTTTAAAAATCCATGTGGCCAGTGTTGAAATCAGATGCACAACTCGATGCATGACTCTGCTTTAAAGTCTGTCTTAAATCGATTTAGTTAAATCAGATTTCCGATGTTAGCTTTAAATAGATTTAGCTAAATCACGATTTAGCTTAAATCGCGATTTAACTTAGTTAAATCGGATTTACGATGTTAGCTTAAATTGATTTAAGCCAATAGATAAATTGGATTTCCTATGTTAGTTTTAAATAGATTTATGACTTAAATCAATTTAAGGCCCAGGCCTAGTAGATACATCAATGTAGATAAATCGTTTTTCCGATGTTAGCACTAAATCGGTATTTTGTTTTAAATCTATTTAAAGCCAATAGATAATACGATTCCTGATGTAAGCTTTAAATCTATTTTTTGGTCTTAAATCGATTTAGTTAAATCGGATTGCCGAGGTTAGTTTTAAATTGATTTAGTTAAATCAGATTTTCGATGTTAGCTTTAAATCGATTTAGTTAAATCGCGATTTGGCTTAAATCGATTTAAGCCAATAGGTAAATCGGATTTCCGATGTTAGTCTTAAATCGATTTAAGGCCCAGGCCTAGCAAGCTCCAGTAGATTTTCTAAAATTAGTTATTTTCTTAGACTGCCCACCAACTACACCAAAAAGCATTTTTGGTATTTTTGAATTATTGGCCTGCCAGTAGTTAATTGCGAAACATTTCACCACTTATATCAAACTTTTTTTTTTTTCTGTATTTATGTGTGTAGCATGATTACATGTATGTTGAATTAGTGTTGTATTTATTTTTGAAGCTTTAATTTTGCTTAGCCATTTAGTTACAAAATATTACATGGAAACAAATGCTCAATTATTAGGCTGTATCAAAAGTATTTTTCTTTTTTGAATGCTTTTGTACCAAAGCCTGTAGCCGGCACTTTCTCATCCCTATTGTTGAACATAAAATGTTATTTAAGATGCTGTATGTGCCTCTATATTCTCTAATCATACAGGCTTCTTGCTTTCATTTTTAGGTTTCATAAAGAGTGATACAAATGTTGAGATTTTATGCATTTTAAGGCATTAGTTTGTCTTAAAATCAATAAAGCTGCCCTCAAAACTTGTGCAGTTGGAGGCCAAGACAAGATGTCAAAACAATTTTTAAATGTGTAGTTTTGTTAACTTTTAGCATCAAAATTGATTGTGTGGAATGGATTCTCCTCTTTATTTTATTTATCTTCAACTGGTCAAAATTCACAACTGATGGCCTGTCACTTCTGCGTTTTGATTTCAAGGATCAGGTCCCTTTTCTTAAGATTTTAGGATTTGTTTTGAATTGTCCAAACACTACTCTTGTCCTGGCTTCCAACTGCATGAGTTTTAAGGACAGCTATTTGCTACAATAGACCTCTGGTCGCTGTGCTATGTTCTTTGAACCCCCCCTCCCCCCCCCCCCCCAATCTCTAAGTCTAAGGACAGCTTTATTGGTTTTAAGGCCAAGTTTAAAATAATGCCTTAAGATGCATAAAATCTCAACATTTGTATCGCTCTTTGTGACCTAAAACTGAAAGAAAAAACCCTATATGATTAAAGAATATAGAGGGACATATAGTATCCTCTTAAGTAACATTTTATGTTCAACAATAGGGGTGAGAAAGTGCTTTGTTGTAAACGCATTCACAAAATGAAAATACTTTTGATACAGCCTATTTACATTGTTTTAAATGCAAACAGCTACTTCCATAACCAGGTTAAATCTTTCTCAAAAACGAGCGTTCAAAGATTCATGCTTAAAAATCATTTAAATACATTAAAAAATCGGTAAACTGAGATAGTTTCAAAGAAATTGGAATTTGAAAAAAAATTTCTCTATTCGACAGTATAAAAATTTGAAACTGTACCCTGCTAAGAAGTTTAAATATTTGCAATAAAAAGAAATGGATTGCTTAGATTGTTGCCACCATCGATATGACGTCAGTGTTACTCACTTATTTTTTGTTTATAATAATATAAATTACTTGTAGATATTTTATTTTCAAAATACATTGTTAAGTGATTTTAGATTTTTTTTTTTTCCCGTAAAACATTTTTTTTTCTAATTGAGATTTTCACATATTCAGATTATGTAGAATGCAATATTCTGGATAATTGGAAATTTCCTGTATTAAGTTCAAGCACAAATGAAATTTTTGGACAAAGGAGCTGCTTTTCTTAGGATGTCTCTGAATACACATTACAAAAAGATATGTCAGCGTTATTAATTAGTTCTGATATTTTAATGCAATTGAGTATCTTCTTGATATGAGAAAATACAGGGTTATTCTAAATGGACTCATTTTCAAAAAATTATATTTATTAAAGTACAAATCCAAAATGAACAGTCTATACCATTGAAAAGAAGAAGTTTTAAAGTTTTTTTAAGACATTAGAAATGTTTAATGTGTCCCGTTTGCTGCACAGGAAACATCTACGTGATAGCCAAACTCGTCCCACACACGAGAAAGCGTATCTGCTTTTACTGAGTGCACGGCTTTCAAAGCGATGATGGTTCTAGAGGCAGTCGGTAGAGGTTGTGTGGTAATGGACTGCGATTTCGTTTCACTGTCAGTTGTGAGTGAGATGGCTACTGTGGAGCACAAGGTTTTCTGCATTCTTGACTTTGCAAGAAGAGTCTCAAATTGCAGTGTAGCGGTCATTTTGTACCAAATTCGGTATTAAAAAAAACTTTGAAACTTCCTTTTTTTCATTGGTATAAAGATTGTTCATTTTGGATTTGTACTTAAATAAATACAATTTTTTGAAAATGAGTCCATTTAAAATAACTCTGTATATCTTTTAATGTATTTTAACAGGACTGCCATTTGCGACTATTTTAATCTTCAGTCTATAATGGTGACTATTTTAGGCTGAAAACCCTTAAAAAGACTTTTTTTTTCCAAGGTCGTTAAGGATATTCACAATTTTTTTTCTGTGACGAATTGGTAAAATTCATTTTCTGCGATCGATTGACCAAAAATAGCCATTTCTTTCTGTGATCTTTAAAATTGGATTTTTCTACAATCGTTGGAGAATTTGAGATTTTTCCCATGAACAATTGCAAAGTTTGAGATTTTTTTTTTTTTCCGGTGATTGTTTCACAGAATTCAGGTTTTTTTTTTTTTTTCCTACGATCCTTTGTTAAATTTCGCAAATGTTTTCTGAGACCAATTGACAAATTTGCTTTTTTTCGCAAGTATTTGTATAAATTTGATATTTTTTTTGCGACAGATTTATGAAATTCGCTATTTGTTTACAATTCTTGATTTTTTTTTTTTTTTTTTTTTTTTTTGCTCCATTTGATTGAATTTTCCATTTTTGATTTCCACCATTGTTTAACTACATTCATGGTGTTTTTTTTGTCCATGAAAGTTTGATGAAAATCGCGATTTTTTCTTTCACGTGACTGATGGGCAACTTTTTTTTTTTTCCTTTGCAATTAATTGTTGAAATCTGCAATTTTTTTCTGCTACCGATTGGCAAAATTTGCATTTTGTTTTCGGTGACCAATTGATGGATTCATATTGCAGGATTCCTAAAGAAAAAAAATGCGGCATTCACGAAAATTAAACACTCACAGATGAATTGCATACCTGTAAAAGATGGAAGATACCACACAATTTATGTGGTATTTTCCAATCTTGTGCAGCATTTGCGACATTGCACGTTATTTCTAACCCTGCCTTTCAAATGAAACTTCCCCCCTTTCCCTTTATTTTCCCAAGAAACTCTTGAAATGGAAGTCCTGATAAAAATTTTCAGGGATAATCTGCAAAAAGTTTTTACTCCTGTTTCCGAGTATCTGATTTTTTTATCTTGTAAGAACCAAGCTTACTTATTCCATAACTGAAGCCTTATTTTTGGGATAAATTGCTTTCTCATTTGAAGAATTCACCATATTTTTTAATGAGCGATTTGAGTAGAGACATAAACTCTGAAATAATTCATAAAGTCTTTTCAGTTATTATGGATATTTTTTTTTCTCTTTTAAAGTAGGTATGTGACTATTTTGACTGCAAAAATGCTATTTTGGCTGCTATTTTTTGTTGTTGTTGTAGGCTACTAAAGCTACTATTTTTATTGTCATTCAGCAGTGGCAGCCCTGTATGAAGTTATTTTAGATTGTTTAAAATATTGTACAAATTTCATGATCTTTCACCCAAATGCAAATCTTTTTTTATGTCTTTAATTTTCTAATATGAAATTTTATTGTATTTTTCCACATTTAGTTCTTTTTGTACAAAAGATTTTATTAAAAGTTTCAGTATAAGGTGAAATATAATTATGTTAACTAACCAAAAAAAAAAAGTTGCACCATGTAGTTGTGGAATAACTAAATTTTCCACTAAATTTGTCTTATAAAGTCCACTTTATACCAATTGACATTTTAATTTGATCTTTAAGAGCAAAAGTAAAGGTTTCATTTTTATGAATTTACATTTTGTTTCACGAATATCTAATAATCTGTCTTATTACAGGATGACATTTACACCCATTTGTATACCCTCATAGTGAAACCTGACAACACTTATATTGTGAAAATAGATAATGAAAAAGTTGAAAGTGGTGAACTAGAAAAAGACTGGGACTTCTTGCCTCCCAAAAAGATAAAGGATCCCAGTGCCAAAAAGCCTGAAGATTGGGATGACAATCTTAAAATTGATGATCCTGATGACAAAAAGCCTGAAGATTGGGATCAACCCGAATATATTCCTGATCCAGATGCTGTTAAGCCAGAAGATTGGGATGATGACATGGATGGTGAATGGGAGCCTCCTTCAATCAACAATCCAGCTTACAAAGGAGAATGGAAACCTAGACAGCTTGATAATCCAAATTACAAGGGACCATGGATCCACCCTGAAGTTGATAACCCTGAATATGTTCCTGATAGCAACTTATATAAATATGAGGAAATCTGTGCAGTTGGCTTTGATTTATGGCAGGTTGGTCTTTTTTGCATTAATGGTTAATATTCAGTTTTTTAATTTTGCAGATTATTGAAGTTGGGTTCATTTTTCTAGGTTAAATCCGGTACCATATTTGACAATATCCTGATTACTGATGATGAAGCTGAAGCAGAAAAGCATGGCCGTGAAACATGGGGTGCAATTAAGGTATATTTCTTGTTATGCTAGTAAAGATTTCATTACTGGGCATTTTCTTCGAAAAATTGTTAAATGGTTAGACAGAGCTGCCAACCACAAGTTCTTTCTAATAACAGCCATGATTTTCAACAATTGCTGACTTTTTAATAATGTTCTTAGTCAGATTTTTATATTCAAATGGTACCATGCTTCTAATTTTATAGGGGGCAGGGTGGGGTGGGGGGGGCTTGAATTGCTATGCTAAAAGCTTAATAAGTTGGCAACTCTGATTATATTTAGCAATTTAATATCTGATGGTAATTTGACTTGTTTGATGTAGGAAGCAGAAAAAAAGATGAAAGAAAAGCAGGATGAAGAAGAAAGAAAAGCTACCGAGACCAAAACAGACGAGGAAGATGAAGAGGATGAAGAAGACAATGAGTTAGAAGAAACAGATGCTTCAGACTCCACAGATGAAACGACAGAAGTATGGCTTTCATACTCTTAACTTTAATTTTTCTACTTTTCTCCAGTATAAAAGTTACCTATTAGTTTCATTTGTTTTTAAAGCTATAAATATAAAATGTTTAATATTTGAATCCTCTTTAAATTACAATAATGCAAAGAGTTTAAACTAAGCAAAGTGGTTCCTTTAAGATGATAAATATTTAAAGCCTTTATGATTTGGTTATGAAGAGGGAGTATATAGTAGAGTACTGCTAATATGCAAACCTGTAATTCACAAATGCCTGTAATCTGCATGTACAAATGATTGAAATTATTGCATAAAAAATAATTTACTGATGGCAATTTTTTTTTACTTCCAACTTTAATTTTATTTCTGATATATTATCATGTATCATTTAATACTCTTTATAGTTTAAAATGATAGTAAGCATAACATTATTTTATTTATTTAATCATTCATATGATAAATTAAGTCTTCCTTTTAAAAATTTACTTTTACAAAATTTGTCTTGAAGGAAGACTATTACTAACCTTTTGAAGGGTGGTGGGATATCTTTTATACCACTTAGTTTTAATCAAGATTCATATCTTAATTTTTTAACAAAGTTTTTTACTTTTGTAACTTTGAAAACAACTGTAAAATTGTATTTCTTTAAAATTCTAATTTTTTGAGAATTCAACATTGCAAAAACACAATTATTTGCCTCTGAAATTGTTAAACAATATATTTAATATCTTTATGTAGAAATAATTACAATTTGTAAATAAAATCATTTATTCTAAAACCAGGCATTTAATCCTTTAAATCAATGTTAATAAATATGAAAATAAATTCTTATTTGATCCTTGTATGTGTATTTACAATATATTTAGCCAAGAATATTGAAATTCCAAAAACAAATTTGTGGCTATTTACAGACTTCAAGATACAATACAAACTTATTTCAATAAAAGCAACAATTGTAAAAGAAAAAGTTTTTAAAAAATGTCGATAGAGGCCGCTTTAGACTTTGTAGCAACGAACAACTATTTTTTACCGTTGTTTTTTGTATCTATTAAATGTTTTCAAAAGCTTTGACTTAAACTTAAATTTTGAGCTCAAAATCTGAATCGTTGGGAGTGGTTAAGTAGCGTAAACTGAACTGTGTTCAGGAGTTGAAATTTTAATCCCCCCTGAACACAGTTCAGTTATTCCCGATCTTGGTGTCGTAGACCAGACAGAAACTACTACCCCTTGTAAAATAAACGATAGAGGGATGACAAAATTAAATAAATTTATTTTAAAAATAAATTTTAAAGATAAAGTTCAAAAATGCCGATAGAGGGCGCTTTAGACTTTTGAGTAATGAACAACTATTTTTTACCTTAGACTCGGACGAGGACCTGGTTGCGAGGATTGCCGTCGTAGCAGGCGATATCCGGGAGATGACCTGGGTATTCACTAATGTTCGCAACTTCCTCCGCTGGCAGTGTAAGGCCTGCATCGTTGTTAGTGGGCACTCTTTCGAGCAGTTTTTGTGATTCCTCACGAACATCATGCATGTACCATTTTCTATGTGTCAACATTCATTCATTCATATTGCGCACTACATGCATACTGTTAACTATTATTATTATAATAGTTATGGGGTTTAAAGAAATTTAGCAGAGTTGTCACGCTCTTAATGAAAACGTTAAAGCTGATTTTTATAACCCCAAAGAAAAGTAAAAATGAAATTCAATTAAGTTAATAAAACATATGTAGTGGTTTGAAAGATAAAGATAACATATTTAAAACAAAGATATTTATTTCAACATTTAATTAACCAAATACAAAACAATTAAACTTATACTCAAACTCATAACAACATCACATTAACATATAAAACATACGTAAAAATAACTTAGCTCTTAATTTATTACTTTGACATCATGACGTGATTAAAATATCAGATTAACCCATGTTATATCTGATTTGGTTAATCTGAAACTTTGACGAAAAGCCGCTTCAAAATAATATGGCAGCTGCTAGATGAAGCACAAAATACACAAGTTCACTTTAAAAAAAAAGACCAAAACATTTCAAACTGTAGATCACGAGTTCATAGGATTATACCACTTGGAATTTGCAAAGTAAAATATAGTCAGACTTCTGGAAAAACGTTCTAATTTATTTCTATATTTAACTAAACATAAAAATCACCATTCACCATCAGTAACATTTGTATAACTTCTTCCATTAAAAACAACTGCCAAATACTTTATTCTCAGACTAATCTAAAACATCGTCAAACATCGCTGAGATAAAACAAGTAAACACTAAACGAGATCTCTGGACATTGGAACAAATACAGACACATTAACACTAAACCCTTTACAAACACGGAACAACATTGAAAAACGCTGAAACAATACTGAATATCTTTCCACCGGCAAACGTATCTATTTATACCTCATCGCTCCCTCAGATAAGTACACCACACATGCTCCTGACGATCTTCAAACAGCTTCTAGAACACTAACGATATTGCTTTATGCAAATCCATTGTTCTAGCATTAGCCCCTGACACATACAGTGACTACGTCACAAGAACGCCATCTCTCGGCATCTAAGCCAACTATGTTGATGGAGACTGAAATCGATTGAGCATATCGAATGATCTAATCAAAAAAAGATTACTGCGAGTTACGAAGCCACGTATGGTAAATAGAGAACCGAGAAACTATGTATTGCAGTAAAGTAGAAATTGAGTATATATTTCCATTTAAGACAAGTATAATACGACCAGATTCATTTAATAAGTTTATTTTTTAAATATAAATATGTACTTTTATGAAATTCTTTAAATAAAAATGCTATTTAACAAACTTTAAACATGAAATAAGGTTTAATTACTAAAGTAAAAATATATTTTATGAAATCCTTTGAATAAAATATTGTTTAATTTAATGAATTAACATAAAAATGAACAGAAATATAATTTAATATGCTTAAAAGATGTTATAACTGAAGATACGTTTAGACTTTAAAGGAATATTAGATTTCTAGTTCATTAAAGATGTGTAGAATGATGAGACCATTTATTTAGAAATGAGGGACTCTATTTCTTGAACATGTTGCCTTAATTTTCCTAACACATACATCAAATTGTTTCTTTTTATTTTGCTCAGAGAAATTGCTCATGTCTGTTATGAATAAATTTTCTATTTAATTTTGTCATTACTCTATCGTTTATTTTACGTGTAGGGGGTAGAAGTTTCTGCCTGGATTAATTTTAACACTTATTCAAATTGGTAAAGAAATCATATGAGTTGTAATTTTCCAACTGAACGAAAAATGTCCGGGCCAGGATTCGAACCAGGGATCTCTTGGCTGAAGCTGCCATGCTCTACCAACTGAGCTCTCCAGATTCATGTGGATCTGAACCTGGGCCAGGATCATGCTCAGATTCATGCCGGGATAGCTCAGTTGGTAGAGCATGGTAGATTCAGCCAAGAGATCCCAGGTTTGAATCCTGGCCCGGACATTTTTCGCTCAGTTGGAAAATTACAACTCATTGTTTCTGCCTGGTCTACGACACCAAGATTGGGAATAACTGAACTGTGTTCAGGAGTGGGAAGAGGGAGGTGTTTCAAATTTCAACTCCTGAATGCAGTTCAGTTTGCGCTACTTAATCACTTCCAACGATTCAGATTTTGAGCTCAAAATTTAAGTTTAAGCTTTTGAAAGCATTTAATGAGATACAAAAAATAACGGTAAAAAATAATTTTTTGTTACTCCAAAGTCTAAAGTGGCATCTATCTCCATTTTTTACTTTATCTTTAAGAAAATATTGACATAAAGATTAGTTTTAGCGGAAACGAATCTACCAATTTTTCTGTTTTTAAAGTCATTTTAAATTTTGGTCCCTAAACTTTAATGGTGCAAATCTCTTTTTGGACCCTTAGTTTCCCTTTTAATATTGCTTGTCTTGATCTGTACTATCGTCCCTTAAAATTTTGCCCAAGAGTTTAGATTCACCCTGTATATATCACAATGTTATTTTTAAAATCTTACTTGTGTCTAATTTGTGTATTTTTAAAGCATTACAATCTAAATTTGTCTAAGGTATGAATTAAAAAAAAAAAAAAAAAAATCTAAACAAATAATAAATGGACATGACGTGTAATCTGCAAAGTTTCAAATCCTTCAAGTGCTTGGAATTAAGCAGTGCAGATCAGTGGTGTTCCTACTGTATATACTCTTCTAACAACAAAATATAGATTTTATCTCCTTTATTGGTTATTCAGGGCTTATATTTCACTTAAAGTTTTAAGAGAGTCTGTAAGACTTGCTGTCATAAAACTGTGCATCTGTCAACAAGAAAATGAGTCAACTGTGAAAAATTGAGTGTAACAGATTAAAAAAAAAAAAAGTATATTAGAATATTGACATGTTGCACAATCATTGAGAGTTGCAAAGTTTTAATTACTGTTGTCGATTTTATGGAAAACTAGTGACAATTTTACCACACATACTTCTTGACACTGTTTTTGTAATAAACTATGAAAGGTGGGGTTAATTAAAAAAATATATGAAAATTAAATTGAATTGAGAGTAAATGTGAACCCTGGTTATAAAGTGTCTGTCGCATAATCCAAAGTGTTTGAGATGATTCCTCATTTTAACTTATGAGTTCTATCGTTAATTTAAATTGAATTCTCAACTCTTATTTAGAATTTACTTCTGAATTTACTCACAAAAATCTGAGAAAATAAAAATATGAACTGTCTAGATTGTTGCTGTCTTGATGAAGTAAAAAAATTCTGTAGCCTATGATGATGCGTGACGCAGCAGATCGTCATGCATCATCATAGGCTACGTAATTCCTTTTGTAAAAATATATAATCAATTAGAACAGTAAAATGTTGAATGAAATTTAAACAATGATTGATGTTATATATAAACTATCTTCCTATCATGTAGTGTTTTTTAATGAATTTAAGCCGTGCTGTACAATATTATAGATGCAATGAGTTTTAAACTAATTGTGTTTCCAAGATCCCTTCTTCATGGTATTTAAATGATTTATGCCCATTGGTAGCAACAACTAAATGCATTTGTTTTCAACAAAGTTTTCAATTATTTTTTTTACATAAAAAAAAATGTCAATTTCATATGTAAAATGATTTATGGTAGTACCTATACCGGCTAGAATTGCTGCAAAAATAAAAAGGGGCAAGCGAAGCGAACTGGGACTGCGTAGCCGTCTCAATGTGAATTACGGAGCAATTCCTTTCTTTAAAATTTTTGTTTTTTAACATTATCGAAAACAATTATTTAAAACGATGGAAAACTGTCATGTCTTAACACAACAATAATCTACAAATTTACTCATGTTAGCTTTAACCAATTAACAGAATTTACTAACTTACAATTAATGAATGTATTACACAATAAAAATTAAATTTAATTATCAATAAAAATGTTTCATTTTTTCTTAATTTTCTAACTATCTGAGGTTTTAATAAAAATACTCAATTAAAAAAATTGAAATTTTATTAGAAATTAAGGATATTTAGTTTTACTTTTAATAATCAAAAACTGAGGTAGGATTAAAAATTTAAATTAAGAATTAATAGTTAATCAAAATTTAATAGTGCATTGTGTTCCTCTTGCCTGTGATTAAGTTAATATAATTTTCCCAATACCAATTGCTACCCAAGTGCATGATGCATGAATCCTAATATAATTTCTCCTTTTTTGTAAAAATCATAAAATGAAAATAAAGCAACTGAATTCCACAAAAAACAAAGAAAAAATTAAAAATAAGAATTAAATAGTAATTTAGGCATTTGTTAAACCTTAGTTATAACTAATTGAAACAAATAATTGTATTGTTTAACATTCAATGGTCTCATTTCATTAATGATCAATCTCTAAAAATGACACAAACAGTTAACTTCAAAAGGGGAACAATAGTTCAATATTCTATGTCAACTTCAAGGCAAAGCTTCAATCAAGGCAACACAATAAAATTATAATTAAAATTTTTAAAATTACTTATGTTATTATTAGTTAACAAAATAACCTTTACTTTTCACAAACTGGACCCCCAAGAAGAAAAAAAACTTTGACCCCTGTATCTAATGCTTTAAGAAATGGCCTTTTTAAAAACTATTTGTACTCTCTAAAACGCAAGGTAACATGTACATATCTAACACTACAAAAAGGAAGTGGCATTGCAGGATTAAAAAATAAACTTTATAAAATTACATTGAGTTTATTGTAATTACTTTGAATGGATTATGCATATTCAGCATTTATTACAACAATCATTATTATAAATACATTCTATCGTATTAATGTTAGTTATTTTAATATTTCCATTAGTAATATATTCAGATTTCCCTTAACAACATAATTAAAACTTAATCTCAATTGATATTTAGTTTACAATAACTTCAAGCAATATTGTAAGTTTCTTATTAAATTTCATCAGACAAAATAAATTGAAGTTACTTTAAAGGAGCTACTGGTATTGAAAGTAAAACTTTTTAAAATAAGCATGACATTTAAAATTTTAGTTAAAGATTATCTTCCAAAAAATAATACATGCAAGAAAATTAAGAGAAATAGAAAAAGTAAACTGAACGTAACATGAGGATCAATCCTCATTGTCCTATTTCATGAGATCAGCTCTGTGTACTTCAGGATGACAGTCAGAAATAGAATGGCCAGAAAATTATATTCTCCCGCTGCAGCCTTAATTACCACTCAATTTGATGCATGTGTGCAGGATAAAATAAGTGCACAAAGAAAAACTAACCCAGATGAATTAACTTGATGAAAAATACAACATCACCAGGATTTGTTGAAACTGGATGTAAATATTCACAAAAAACTTGAAATTTGCAGTAAAATAGGCATTTTTATCTGAGGAATTAAACTTTTAAATATTCTTGCATGCCAAAAAAAAAAGTGGTGACGACACTGACATTACTTCCTTTCTTCTGTAGGAAAATTAAAGATCAAGCACGATGGCTCTGCCGCAGTTAGTTACAAAAAGCACATAGGAACTTAAGAAAATAGAGAAAGACAGAAAATACAAAAATAATAGTAAACATTTAATTAAAATACCAGTAGACTCCAAAAATATTAAATAAACTCTAGTAGGGGTAAATAACCCTTCCATAAGATGCAACTTACTAGTTTAACGGCAGAAAATTCTATAGAAATCCTCATTCGGAGAAATTTCTCTTAACCTGAATTCTTACATTTACAAAACTCTTAATTATTTTAAAAGAATAATAAACATTTATGTTAATTATGTGATGGTTTAATAAAGATTCATGATGTACTTGGTAAGTTTTAGCCTTATTATTCAGTTATGATAATTTAAGTTAAGAGAAATGAATAATTTTTTTTTTTAAATCTTTGGTAGAAGGTGCAGAGAACTATATTTTGCAAATTTGCTCATAATATGAACTATGGCAGGTTAAGATGCACATAATTTGCTTTTACTTACTACTTCTATAATTCATACAACTTTATCTGTGTGATATGCAGTGACTTATTGAAGGCCCCAGTGGCAGAAAGTTCTGTAGCTGTCTGCGACAAGCTTTTAAAATTTCATAATCTGTCTGCAAATTTTGCGTGTAATTTTAATGAATGAATAATACACTAAACTAGGAATTTTTCATCATTTTATTTAAAAAAGGGTAAGCTTGATGCATTCTCATTAATTTTCCTTATAACTTTTATGCTTACATATCGTTTCATCATCTCACTTCTTGTGGGATTTCTAAAATAGGAAGGATAAGCTTAGGGGGAGGAGACTTTTCCCTCCCCTGATGCAGCTACAGAAATTCCTTCTGGAGAAAAATGTCTTAATTAAAGTCCTGCATCAGCTGCAGATCGGGTTAACACTGTTTTCAGTTCGAGCTGAGTTTAGATTCCTGCAGGTTGGATTCGGGTTAACCCAATTTTTTAAAAGTTGGTTCTGTATATTGTTTCAGATTTAAAAATTTATGTATTAAACATAGAAGTTTGTCTGTGTGGGATGTTTTCTGAAGAGACCACTAAGTGCAAAGCTGCACGGTTTGGCAGGAAGAGTCTGAAGTGTTGATTTGTCTGAAGTTATGCACCTCAAAGCCCACTTTTGGACTAGTTTTCTTAATTTTTTTTCTTTTGCAGCGAGTTTTCTACATTAGTAAAAGGAATCCGAAATTCCTCCATCTACTTTTGAATTGTTTATGCAATTTTTAGCATTTTTCTCGTTTTGCGACGATTTTTAGACATTAGTAAAAGTAGCTGGGTTTCAATAATTTAGCAGTCTTTTCATGCAGTAAATTTTGACGATACGCACGATTATTTTTTTCCAAAATCGTTTCATGAAAATCACTTTTTTTGGGTTTGTTTGTTTACCGCGATCCTTTGCCGAAATTCGCGCGCTTTTACCGCGATCCTTTGCCGAAAATCGCGTGCTTTTATCGCGATCTTTTGATGAAAATCGTGTGTTTTTACCGCGATCTTTTGGCGAAAATCGCGTGTTTTTACCGCGATCTTTTGACGAAATCCGTGTGTTTTTACCGCGATCCTTTGCCGAAAATCGCGTGTTTTTACTGCGATCTTTTGACGAAATTCGCATGTTTTTACTGCGATCTTTTGACGAAATTCGCGTGTTTTTACGGCGATCTTTTGACAAAATCCGCGTTCCTTTGCCGAAATTCGCGTGCTTTTATCGCGATCTTTTGATGAAAATCGCGTGTTTTTACCGCGATCCTTTGCCGAAAATCGCGTGTTTTTACCACGATCTTTTGATGAAAATTGCGTGTTTTTACCGCGATCCTTTGCCGAAAATCGCGTGTTTTTACCACGATCTTTTGACGAAAATCGCGTGTTTTTACCGCGATCTTTTAACGAAATCTGTGTGTTTTTACCGCGATCCTTTGCCGAAAATCGCGTGTTTTTACCGCGATCTTTTAACGAAATTCGCGTGTTTTTACGGCGATCTTTTGACAAAATCCGCGTGTTTTTACCGCGATCCTTTGCCGAAATCCGGGTGTTTTTATCGCAATCCTTTGCCGAAATCCATGTGTTTTTACCGCGATCTTTTGACGAAATAAGCGTGTTTTTACCGCAATCTTTTGACGAAATTCGCGTGTTTATACCGCAATCTTTTGACGAAATTCCGTGTTTTTACCGCAATTTTTTGCCGAAATTCACAAGTTGCGGACAGTTTTTTAAATTAATTTCGTTAGTGCAGACAAAAATTGTCCACAAGAGGTTTTCTTTGTCCGCGACTACGTCGCCGTGTCGCGGTGTTTCTGCTACTGGGTTGAAGGCATGCATGATTTCATATAGCTTTCACAAATATTCAGCGATATTGCATTAGGTCTAAAATTTTAGGGAAAAAGGTTTGCATCATAAACATGTAAATATGGTATCTTAGTAAATTTGTTTTAATAAAGTGTTGATATTTTAGCCTTATAATTTAATATGTTTGACTGATTCATATATATTTTTTTTCTCTTTTTAGGCTGACACTCATGATGAACTTTAGTTGTGAATAGCTGTATAAATTATTTATAAAATGTATTGTTCAACATAATAGGACTTTTCATCACCCATTAAATTTTTATTCTTTCATAGAAACATTTTGAAAATGTTTGTTCTACAATTCATCTTTTTTGGCCTAAATCATAGTAAATAAGTGCAACTTGCTTACAGAAACCCCCAGAATTTGTGTATACTGTGTATATTTCAAGTTGGGTACATGTTGACAGATTTGTATACTTTTGTTTTCTTATTGTGGTATACTGATTTTCGAACTTTATTAAAGTTCTGTTATTTTTTTTTAGCTTGTTTTTAGTCTATTTATTTACTTGTGAAATTCTTTAGACACCTATGTTTGTTTGTGATGTATACAGTTAGTCAATTCTGTTGATACTTACATAAAGATGGGAAATAATTACTGTTTATTAACAGGTTGCATTGTTTCGCAGTTGCATTAGCAACAGGCTTCTACAACCTGTTAGTTTTGCAACATATGCCGCCAACAGACGTTTAATTAAAAGGCCTTTAAACAGAAGATTTGAAATAATTTTTGGAAGTATAAATGCTGTTTTCTGTTGATGAATCCACATCTTTAAAATCAATTTACTTGGTTAAAATTCAATTTTTGCACTACCAAAAACTTACCTAGTTATGATACTTTGAACTTTATGCATTTTCTGTCTCTAAAAAAATGTTTTTCCATCTTTGGTGACTAAAATGTTAAAAATACTATGTATAACTCAGTAAGTTTTGGTCATAGAAGTTTTTACTGTTGCTTGTTAGAGCAAGGAGAAACTTTTCCTAAATAAAATTTATAGGACACATAATTTTTATTTTCTTAACTATTTAAAAAGTAACTTGATGTAAATCTATTTTTATGATGCAAAACAAAATTTGAGACAATTTTTTAAATTGAAACTATACCTCTAAAACTAATGGTTTAGAAATTAGCTATTGGTAAACAATAAGAAGAGAGACCCTATATGAAAATAAACACATTTTTAAAGTGACTTGTAGGAAAATGAAATTTGATCCTCAACTTCATTGCAGTCATATTATGTATATTCAAAGCTAATCCTACAAGAACATGAAAATATTTATATATTTTTAATTAAACGCAATTCATCCAAACAAATTTTCAATGTTTTTCAGATTAATTGTATTAAAATTACTGCCTATGACATTTTTTTAAAGTAAAATAAAATTGCAAATAAAAATGTTTTCCAGGTCTCAGCTCTCATTTTCTAAAAATGCAGTAATGGCAAAGTAAAATAAAGACACAAGAAAAAAAATTTTTAGTGTCCAAATAAAATGAACAAGAACGAAAAATCATGCATCAAGCATAGATTATGTAACACTTCCAAAATAATTTTACAAATCTTTGTGAAATCTGTTTGTGAAAGGCATAATGTGTTTAAAAACACAATTTCAGGAATTACCAACAATATTCCAAAAAGTATCCAAATTATTTTGTGCAGCCCTGTATATGATCTATAGATTTGTATATATACTATATAGAATGCTTATTTTTAGTTCATTTAGGAAACGTGTAGCTCTGTGTAAAATTCTGGAATTTCCATCAATAAATGGAAATGTACTCGTAACTTTTGTGCTGCCCTGTATACAGGGATCACATTCGCCCTGAAATTCCTACAATTTTCTTATAGCCTTAAAATTCTGCTAAATTTTTTCTTGTTTCCCTAAAATTTGCTTCTGATAACTATTTCCGTTTACAAATGACTGATAAACAAAGTTAGTTTTGCTTTGTATTGTGATTGCCAAAGCTGATTCTTGTTGGACATTTTCATTAGTTGTTCAAAAGTTGGTTGTAAATAACAAAAAAGAAATAAAGTATCGTAACTTTTAAGTTTAATTAAAACTGCTCTTGTTTTACCTCATGGTAATGCTGATCCTGAGAGGGGATTTTCTGTAAACAATTGTATACTAAAATGTGGTTTCAATGAACATACGATAAAAAATTTGAGATTTGTAAAAGATGCTGTTAAAAAGTATGAAGGTATGAGTAAAGTACCTATTTCAACTTCCTTGTTAAATGATATTAAGAATTTACATAAAGCTTAGCGGTATACATGGAAAAACAGTCAAAAGTAAAAAAGCTCGGATTGAAATGGAGAAAGCCCAGATTTTTAAGAAGAAAATTAAATGTGAAACTAAATAAAATCTAAATTTATTTTCTATGATACAATACAGCCTTTTTATTTTTAAACAATTTGAATATTCTTTGTTTCATTTAACTGCCTTTGAGATGCTAAAAATTTAGCGAGGAATACGTTTATCCTCCAAGTAATTGAAATCGAGAAAGCCCAACTTTTGATGAAGAGAATTAAATGTGAAACAATAAAATTTCGAAATTTATTTTCTATGGTACAATACAACATATTATGGATATTTCATTCTTTTTTTTTTTTTTTAACAATTGAATATTCTTTGTATTTCATTTAACTATGCCTTTGAGGTGTTAAAAATTTAGCCTTAGATAAATTAAAATTTTGTTTTTCATTCAAATATACAAAATTAGAGTAAAAAAAGTTTTTTGTGAAAATACTGAACAATATTGCAAGAAGATTAAGATTTATTAACCTTTTGCTTACGGGAGGATTACCGTTATCCCAAGAAAAAGAATGCTGAAAAATACGGGGTTGGGATTACCGTAATCCCGAAAATTTTCACCCCTCAAACATGGCTTGCAGGAAGTAATCAAGAGCGTTAAGCTCAACAGGGGTCCGACTGCGTATCGGAGAAGGGAAATTATGTAGGGAAGATTTTATTTATGCTAGGGAAACGAGGGGGAAATTTCCGCAGTAAAGAAAGTAAACATTGTTTACTTAGACTTCAAGCTTTTTCTATCTCACTTTTTCACTTTTTTGTTCTTAGAATGTTAAATGTCTTTTTTGCTTTTTTTTTTCAGTTAATTGAGAATGATATACTATATGCCTTAAAATTATTTAAGAAACTTTATTTATTAAACTGAGCGAAAATCAAATGATTATACATATTAATACTTAAGTAAAAATACAGCTTTTTTTAAACATTTCTTAATTTAAAATTAATCAAATAAAAATAATTGTTTTTGCACAGTATAAACATATTATGAAACTTTTAATTTTATGCGCAAACACAACTAAATAACTAGGTTTATCTCCTGCATATGCAAATGTATTTTGCCTGTTTAAGAATGGCATTAAAAATTAATCGAATTCTAGAGTTATTTACATGTAATTTTTTCCGCAATCGTCTGATTCGAACAAAATATTAGTTTTTATGCAGAAAATAATAAATGTTACATTAATAATTCCTTATATTTTACAAATACATGAATATTTTTTAAAAAATGAAAATGAACGGGCGAATGAAAGTACTAAGCACCTCTCAGTTAAGTTTAAGAAGGCAACAGCTATTTCCAAATCCTATAAAGTGAAACTGTTATTGGCATACGCTTTTTCTCGAAAACATTTGAAGCGATTTCAATATTTTATTTTTTTATTATAAGAAATTTTTTTGGAAAATTCATTTTTTTTAATAAAGTTGTCAAGTAATAAAGTAAAATAAAAAAAATTAAATATGTGAAATCGCGTAGCTGTTGCACTTTTTATTTTTATTTTTTGCAAAGGATCAATTTATAGTTTAACAAATACCAAAAAATTGCAAATAATGACTATTATTTTTTTTTTACTACAATTTTTTTACACCCATTTTAAAATCGCTTCAGTAATTCTCGAGTAAAAAAATACTTCAATATCAACTAATATCAATATGATTTAAAGTATTGTTGCCCGCTTATGTATTATTATTTTGGGGATGAGGAAAACAACAAAAAAATTACTTAGCCGCAATATCATAAAGGTACGCTTAATTAGGAAGACATAATTGAAATTAGGAAGACATAATTGAAATTCAACAGAGCGCTATTACATTCCTTCCCTTACGGGAAAAATTACATTGAGTTATTGAAAAATAGCACAGCACACGCGTAAAAAAGTACATCTTTAGTCTTATTTTCTTTTGAATTTTTCTTGAAAAGACTTTCTCCTGTCTTTTAACATTTAGTTTACCACACCAATGGATTTTTTAGTTATCTCCTCTCACTTTCTCTATTACAATTACTTTTTTACATCCATGTCTGGTGTTAGAGGGGGCGAGGTCAGGTGACTGCTTGCGACAAGAAAAACAAATGGGTGGAAAATTCACAAAATAAAATACTTAGCGATAACTTGATATATATTTTTTTTTCCCTTAAGAATATGTCAATTGTTGAGGTGCAGAAAAAAAAATCTCACTCATTGTGAAATGGCTACTAAAACCATCCCTGCTTTTACTCCCCCCCCCCAACCTTCCCATCCAAATTATTTTCCTTCGTCATTTTGCCATTTTTACACCAAAAAAGTATTTTTTTTATTACAATTCTTTTTTACATCCAGATACGGCCGTAAAAGTAGTCGGGCGACTGCACGGAACCCTAAAGACTAATGTGTGGGAAATTCACAAACTAAAAAGTAATAACTTAAGGTGGTTCTCAAATTCCTTGCGGAACAACGTGAAACTTTCTGACTCATTTTTTAACTCATTTCTAACGTAAAAAAATAAAATTGGAAGATCTGACTATGGAGGCGATTGGAAATCGTAAATAAATTACTTATAAAGTGAAGACGATTGTTGTCACATGACGACCAATTTCCCGCATTACCGCGTCTGGAAATTCTATTTAAACCGCCAACTTTGACAGTATTTTCTCAAAGAAATTTCTTTCTTTACCAAAAATAGAAAACGCCATTCTATTACAATTTCTGAATAAGAACATCCTCAATTTATTATTTGATTTACACTCAATTGTTATTAAACGTAATCACTCGAATTTAATTACATTTACTTCACCGAAGAAATACAATTCGCATCTCTGTATTTTTAAAATAAGGTTCACATTTGCATATAAATTTAGTTACCGAAAATGATCTATTTATTATTATTTGATTTACACTCAAGTACTGCAAAACGTAATCGCAGAAAAAAATCATTTCAAGAATCATGACCGAAAAAGATAATTTTCATCTCGTAGTATGTCATTTAAAACTTATTTACAAAAAATCACTTCATTCAGGTAAACAGCTTTCTTTCATGGAAAATAAAATCCCCAACGGTCCCACGACCCACTAATGATTACCAGATGTGCCTACTGGTTGCTTACTGATTGCCATACTCTGATCACCTGCGGTGAAGAATCATTAGAGAAGGGGGTTGAAATTTTGAGATTCTCCCGTAGTTAACGCATATGTAAGGAATTTATTTCCCGTAAGCTAAACGTTAAAGAAACATCTTATAAAGATGTTATAGAAAAATTCAGGTAACAGCATTTCTTTACATTATTGTTGTCGTTATTATTTGTTCTGTATTTGAGACATTTTTAGAACATTTGAATGTTTACTTTAAAATTTTGAACATGATGACAAAAATTTTAATCAAGAATTTTCTAAGAACTTATTTGCTTTGTTTTTTTAATTAAATTACTTGTGTTATAATACAAGTGCATTGAAAAATCCTCGGGGATGGTGGACATACATTAGCCCTAAAATTCCATTGTCTAATCCCTAAAATTCAGTGTTGAATTCAGACACTTTTCTCCGGGAGGGATTTCTGTAGCTCCGGGGGGGGGGAATTCCCCTTTTTGACCTCTGAAAGCATAAAATTTCAAATATTCCGGGGGGGACATTTCAATGCTCCGGGGGGGGGGACATTCTCCCCCGGGCCACCCCCTGGATTCAACACTGCTAAAATTCCTTCCTAATTTTTTTTAAATGTTTGCTATACCCCCTGTGGATATGATCTGTTGAATTTATATACACCAAGTAATAGACAAAAAATGAGATTTAAAAATGCATTCAGCAACTAAAACTTACTTCTAGCAATTATTCAGGGCTCGCATTCCTCCTAAATTTCCTAACTATTATTTTATCCCCCAAAATTCCTAAATTTCACCTAAAACTTGTTTCTTCCTAAAAATTCAAGAGCGGCAAAATTTCACCGAAAAATATCGCGAATTTCGACAAATGGTTACCGAAAAAGACGCGTATTTCGTCAAAAGATCGCTAAATTAATGCAAATTTCGTCAAAAGATCGCTAAATTAATGCAAATTTCGTCAAAAGATCACTAAAACAACGCAAATTTCGTCAAGATCACGGGAAAAAAAAGCAAATTTCGACAAAGAATCGGGGGGAAAAACTTAAATTTCATCCAAGGATATCGTGAGGGGAAAAAGAAGCTAATTTCGACAAACAATCCTGAGAAAAAACAAAAGTTTATCTAAGGATCGAGACAAACACTAATTTCTTCAAAGGATCACAAATTTTTTAAAAAATCTTGGGGGGGAAAAAATAAAATTTTTTAAAGATGGCGGAATAAACGTGAATTTAGATTTTAAAAAAATCGTGAAAAACCCCTCAAATTTCATCCAAAATCAAGGAAAAAAGATAATTTCGTCTAAAAATCGTGGAAAAACGCGAATTTCATAAAAAAATATTGTGAAAAAAAACCGCCAATTTCTTTGAAAGATCGCGAAATTTTGTCAATCAATCATGCATATAAGGCGAATTTCGTCAAACGATCGCACAAAAATACAAATTTCGTCAAAAGATTGCGGAAAAAACACTAATTTCATCTAAGAATCGCAAATTTTGTCAAAAGATTGCAGAAAAAACGTGAATTTCGTCAAAGGATCACGAAAAAATGCGAATTCCGTCAAAAAGTCGCAATTTAAAAAACACTAATTCCGTCAAAAGATCGCGAAAAAAACGAGAATTTCGTCAAAATGTGTGAAAAAAGCCTTTCAGAAGTTTGTCTGTGAGCTTCAGAATTTTTTTTTTTTTCTCATAATCACCCATGCTTCCTGCCTCTTGTTCTCTAGGTTCACCGAGAACATCTAAAAAAGAGAGAAGGAGAGCATTCATTCTGGTTAGGCTCAATGATCTGGGAACTCAAAATTCTAATTAATACAATCGCAGTAAGCATAAGCTGTCAAAATGGCTTGTAATATGAAGCCGGTTATTGTGCAAATTTAAATGCCCTCATTCACAACAAACAGCATATGCACATGGAACAAGGGCTGAATTCATTGGAATGATGGGAATAGTCTTTGGCAATGTACCACATGTGCTTGACTAGCACAATAATACTGTTATTACATACTTGTAATATTAAAAATATCGCAAATGCCCCTAAAATTTTCCTAAAATTTGGGAAAAAATTCCTAAAATTTTGAAAAATCCTAGTGCTAGCCCCGATTATTGTTATCCGACAGAACTGAATTGTTTTGAGTGTCCCTCCCTGTAAATGAACAATGAATGCTGTACGCATAATATTCTATAGTAAGCCTCTTATACAGAACCTTAGTGATATATATAAATTTAAATGAGTTTCAAATAGTGAAACATTATTAAAATTAACCACACACTATTCTCCACAGACTAATGTAACAGAATTGTTTTGAGTGACCCATAAGTCTTTTGTAGTGCACTAAAGTGATATTTATCAATTTCAATATGTTTGAAATTGTGCAACATCATTAAAATAAGCCAAAAATTTTTACCCCATACACTAATGTAAAGGAATTATTTTTAGTGTCCCTGTAAAAAAACTAAGTGCTACACTCTTTATTTTCAATACCGAACATGCCATAATAATATCAATTGCATAACAGTCAGTTTATATATTTACTTGAGTTAGAGCATGGACAGACAAACCGAATTAAAACATTTTTCAACTATGTTGGAAAGTGTTGAAAAAACCCTCAAGCTCCATGAGTATATCTTTTTAAATAAACATTCAAATTCAAAGAAACTGCCACCTGCCAACTACACCAGCAAAAGATGTGTCTGCCCACTAATTCTACCAAAATGCAACAAGATCAAAATTTAAAATTGCCTTCCCATCTCCATTTTTACATATCCTTCACTAAAAAACATCTTTTACTTTTCATTTCAAAAGACCCTACCATTTCCAATGATTTCATGCAACTCTATGCATCTACACAATAGATTGCAAAATTTTTAAGTTATATCACTTGGGAGTGGTTTTTTTTTCCTTTATACTTGAACGAAAGCAGTTATATTATTAAAATAAACATTAACGATTATTTGCAATAAAATAACTGTCAAGTTATGTACCATTGTTTGGAACTGTAACAGTTGCAGACTACAGAGATAAAATAATAAAACATATGTTTTCGATTAGCTTTAGTGGACTTTGGTTGCTCGTGAGCCGAGCTTCTCGGCTGCTAAGCTCTAGTGATTTCTCTCCTCATGACATCCTATAGCACTTAGCCATTTAATGACTTGAATGGATGAGTTTTGACTGTGGCTTCAGTTATGCATGATTTTGTTTGTTCATTTTTACTTTGACACTTTCATAAGCATTTAAAATAGGACTTTTTTTATTTGAAAGTACATTTTAAAGTTTGAGATTTCGGAAATTTTATTTTTATTATGATTGGAATATGTATTTCTAAAATACTATTTAGCTTAGTTTTAAAAAAAATAATTTACATTTCAAACAGGGACTTTCTGTTAATCTGTTTTTAAATAATAAAATATAAAACAATAGCATTGTTTGGAAGTACTACCTAATACGTTAAATAAAGCCCTTCTCTACATTTAAATAAACTTTCCTTTGGAAAACAACCATATGTGTTTATAACAATGGGCAGCATTAGAGCTCCTATAATACAGGCTGACGCATCCTCACAGATTTGGGTCTCAAATTGGAGTTCAGTCGAAAAACCAAGCTAATCAGAACCGGTTCAGCCAATCAGAACCGAGTCTTAGGCAACCCCAACTCCGGTTGCGGTAGTTTGATGCTGAACTGAGCACGAATAATCCGAAACAAAATGGATATGCGTCAGCTCGTATTATAGGAGTCTTAGGCAGCATGTTGATACTTTGCATTAAATATGTTCGATAAATGTTTCTCTTTTTTAAATATTAACATAATTTTTACTAACCTTTAGATATATATTTACATAGATGTTATATATTTAGTTATTGCTAGGGTTTTTAACAATTAAGACATCACCAAGTAGTTACTGAAAAACAATCTAATTATTGAAGACTTCCACAGGTTGGCATTTCTGGTTAAAATTGTGGTTGCTGAAAATTCATAGCAGCTGGTATCTGTAGGATAATTCCATGTCAATTCAACCAGTTTTTGTATGGCTTGTAACCCATTTGACAGGAGTTATGAGAACTTTGTACACTTCCCCATTCTTGATATGAACCCATGCAAAATTTTGGATTTTTAGGCTGCAGTTTGATCTTTGAAAAATTGTTTCATTTTGATCTAAAGACTGTGTAGGCTTGAAAATGTCACTAAGATTCCAATTTTTAATCTTTTTACTGGCCTTTAGCTAATTCTTCAAATAGATATTTGGGGGGTTTGACTTAACATCATCTGCACTGTAAATTTTACACCATTGACAAAATGCTGTGAGCAGACATGGATTTAAGAAGAAAAAATTCAGAGCAAATTTCATAAACTGTATTTTAGGCCAATATAATCAATCCTGAAGCAATCATGGGTTCATATAATTTTGCTGAAGTCACACTATTTTGTTGTTAACCATTTATTTTGAGATATAAAAACTGTTTTAATATTAAATTATAAAGATCTTCTATTATATTTGATGTTTTATTATACTATGTTTGGAGATGCAGTAGATTATAAGGATAAATTGCAATATGTATTTTGAAAGGTTTGCACTGTTACTTACATTGGTTAAAGAACTATTAAGTGATAGTGCAAAAATATTTCTTTCCATATTTATATATAGTTCGTTTATCTAAATATTTGTTTCTAAAAATAATCAGTTTATGTACCATTTTTTACAATTTTTCAAATCATTCTATAAAAATGCAAACAATATATTTTATAAAAGGTTAATTTGTAATTTTATTAAACATACTTTTAAAAATTGATGAATATTTAAATACTCAGAAACCTGCTATTTGTTGAAAGTGAAATTTTGACCCAATCCCCCTCCTACTCCTTATTGCAAAAACTAGATAAAGTATAGAAAATAAATTTTGCATGAGTTTGTACCATGGTACAGATTGTGTGTAGTTTTCCCAAAATACCTGTCCGGAAGGCTACAAAGGTCTGGTTGACTTGACATGGAATGACAGATTCATACCTCTGTTAAAGAAAATAAATCCATTGGTAAACTCCTGACTTCGATTAAATTCTAAAACCTCAAAGAACCAAAAATGTAAGTTGTTCACTCGTGAGAACTTCCAGTACAATTATTTTTCGCTGTTTCTTGAACCTAAACCAAATGGTCGGGATTAGTGCACTATTACAATCTGTGCAGTAGGGCTAGATTATTTATCAATAATCTATTATATTTTAATTATCGCAATAACAATATCTAAGCTCTGGCGATATATTCCAATAAGAATATCAAAGTTCTGACTATACCGATATATCCCAATAATTTTTTTTACTGCACCTTGAGAAAGCGCCGAATATTTCGTATATACACTATATGGCCAATGATGACCGGTCACTTGCGATTAGATGTTTTGTTAAATATCTGGAAAGATACATGAGGAATTATCCTGAAACTTCAGGAGTGTAAACATAGACGTCATATTTCCGTGAAGATTTTCTCCCGAAACCTCATAAGGGGCCTTCAACAAATTGAAGAAAAACGAATATCTTTTAGATAACTTTGTAAAAACTAATATCGCAAAAGCGCTGAAACGGTAGCACATGCTTAGGAGGCTTTTTTTTTAATAAACTGTTTATTTTTATGAGGATAGCACTTATACTCGTGGAGAAATTAAGGTTTTTCAGGGTTCATACTCATCAGGGAATTTAATTTCAGTCTTAAAAATCAGGGGATAATCCAAAAAATCCCCCAAACCTGGGAAAAACTGACAATGATCAGCTACTCTGGGAAATGAGGGGAATCGCTGCTATTTTGCATGCTATCAAACTAAGACACGCCTTTTAACATCATGAGATATAGAATTGGAAAAGTCTTTCTCTCAAATTAAATATAACATGTTGTATTTAATTTGTGCTCCTTCTAACATCTGGTGACATCCATTCACACTAGACAAACACCTAACATTGTGAAGTCATGAAACTAAATGTGTGTTTCTTTCCTTCAAGTCATTCTTTAAATTTTGTGGCGATTTTTCTCCATGATGATAATTATTCTTCACTCACTTGCCAGTAATATTGGGCGATTGTGTTTAGATTTATTTGTTTGAAAATGTGAAAAATGTTTTCAAAATAATTTGTTATTAAAATGAGCTGGTTGAAAACTATTTTTAATTTGAACTGACCAGGTAAAAATTTAAATCCAGAATTTATCTTATTTTTTTAAGGGGAGGAGGGTTACGTTGTCATAATTATAAAAATGTTGTTAATTGTTGACACGTGAAAATTATTTCGTCCCGGAAAATACATCAGGGGATTTTTTGGAAAATGAGTATGAACCCTGTTTTTATAAAAACAATCCATATTTCACCAAGTGTTATGCTTATTTTCAGAGTTCTTAATATAAAAGAATGCTCTTTTCAGGAACAATGACACACATTATATACAATACCCTGCAATCAGAATTAAAAAATAATAAATATCGGATGGAAAATGAGCAGGTTTACTAAATATTGTTTCACTGTGCATGCGCGAATTCAATCAAAATATACTGTGCATAATATATTAGCTAAACATATAGACCAACTTTTGTGAAGTCTCAAATTCTGAAATTTGCTGTTCCTAAAAGGAAGCAAAAAGATGAGGGGTTGTATCCAAATATACTAGCTTATGAAAGTTGACATAAGAATAAAGTCTCTCATTGTATATTTGGATACAGCCCCTCATCTTTTTGCTTCCTTTTGGGAACAGCGAATTTCAAGCTTTTCTATCGACTATCACTATCAGAACTTTCAAGCTATGTTTTTGAAACTTTCACAGAAGTTGCTCTATACATTTAGCTAATATATTATGCACAGTATATTTTGATTGCATTCGCACATGCACAGTGAAACAATACTTAGTGAACCTGCTCATTTTTAGCTCACAGGCTATCAAAGCCTGAGAGCTTATGTGCCCGCCAGTTCTGTATGTACGTAACGCGATAACTCTTGATAGAACTAACCGTTTTACTTTAAATTTTGTTTATAGGTTCCTTGTGATAAGGCTCTTCCCTGATTAGTTTTGGAGGTTCATTGGTTAAGCATAAAGGGGGGAAACGGGGGGCTAACCCCCCATAATTTAGTTAAATAGGTTTTTCATGCAGAATTATCCCATTTTCTTCAAATTTTGTATATAGGTTCATTTTGATAATGCGCTTCTGTCAATAGTTTGGGGGGTTCATTGGTTAAGTATAAAGGGGGCAAGGGGGTATAACCCCCCCTCCCCCCTAATTTAGATAAATGAGTTTTTCCTGCAGAATTATCAGATTTTCTTCAAATTTTGTATATAGGTTCATTGTGTTGTGATAATGCGCTTATCTGAAGAGTTTTGGGGGTTCATTGGTTAAGTATAAAGGGGGAAGGGGAGGGGGCTAATCCCCCCTTAATTTAGATAAATGGGTTTTTCATGCAGAATTATCCGATTTTCTTCAAATTTTGTATATATATTCATTGTAATTAGAGACTTCCCTGATTAGTTTAAGGGGTTCATTAGTTAACTATGAGGGGGGGATGACCCCCCTTAATATATTGTTGATTTCTTTATTTTTCGAGGGTCTTATTTCAAATTCTTTGAAATAAGAGTATAATATACAATTAGTGTGAATAGCCTGTGAGCTCAATGCCCTCAGTTTAACTGGGCAGTTTTCTTTTTATTTATTCAATATTTATTATTTTTAAAATTCTGATTGCAGGGTATTGTGTATAATGTTGTTTGTCATCGTTCCTGAAAAGAACATTCTTTTATATTAAGAACTCTGAAAATTATAAGCAAAACACTTGTTGAAATTTGGGATTGTTTTTATAAAAACCTTAATTTCTCCACAAATATACATGCTATCCTCATAAAAATGAACATTGTTTATTAAAACAAGCCTCCTAAGCATATGCTACCGTTTCAACGCTTTTGCAATATTAGTTTTTACAGCGTTATCCAAAATTTCTTCAACTAATTGACGGCCCCGTATAGGGGGTTTCGGGGAAAAATCTTCGCTGAAATATATGAAGTCGACTATTCTGTTTACACGCCTGAAGTTTCAGGTTAATTCCTTATGTATTTTTCTAGATATTTTAACAAAACGTCTAAAATTGCAAGTGACTGGTCATCATTGGCCATATAGTGTATCTCAGTATCTAATCCTTTCTTTCACCCGATCCATGCATTTTTTTAATTCGTAGCCTGCTTCGTTCAAACCAGTGATTATCTCTTTAGTTAATATCCCAATACATCTGTTTCTTTTTATCCCACAAACCACACATTTCATCATCCATTCGTTACTGAATAATACTGTTATCTGTGTTTAAATTTTGCTGTTGCTATTGGTCTTGATATATTGCAATATATCGAGTGATTGATATATCATGACCAATAACATAGCTAAAAATATGTGCTGATTACTATGGAGTTGATAGCATCACTAGTGAACTCTGTTTGCAAACCAAGCTTCCCAGCTGCTGAGATCTAATGATAACAGAAATGGCCTTTTGCTTTTTGTCACATTGTCGAAACCTCTCTTCTCGTTCACTGTGATTGGTTACTTTTGAGCTGAGTTTCTCAGCTTAGTCAGGCCTGCCAATTTTGTTTTTGACACATTTTCTGGTTCATTTTTAAAGGCAAAGTTTTGTGTTGTTGAGCAGATCATTTGAGAACCACCTTAAAGAAAACACTACACAAACAACGGTATAGGTGCAAATAGATATTGAACATTGGCTCCTTTTTCTAAAATATTTTTAATTTGTATAATTATATTTATTTAAAAGTATGCTGTGTGAGCGAATAGGTATAAAACATGTATTTGTTGCTTTCTACATCTGTTTGTAGTACTTAAATTGCTGCTACCATACTGGAAGGATAACATCAGTACTGTATCATAGGTCACTTTTTACCTGAAAGTTGCCACTATGTTTGAGCCTGTGGAGGATCAATCGCAGAATTCATAGCGGGAAAGGGGGTAGTATTGTGTGTTTATCGCTGTTTAACTCCTTTCTCGCTTACAACTAATTATTACAACTAAATTTTGATTTATTACCAGAAATGTGACTAGTTGGAATTGGTTCAATATTTTAATAGATTAATATAATATTGTGAATTTTTTACATACTCCTTACAACAAAATTTGGATTAAAGTTAAATTTTATATTGAATATATTTCTATTTTCTATTTCAGGATGTATCTAGACAGGGCTGTACAGAAAGACCACGGGCCACCTACCATAAATATGATACAGTAAAACCTGCACAGGCAAAAACGCAAATGACAAATAAAAAAAATTCACAATTGAATCCATTTGAGCATTACACTGTTAACTAGTATTTTAAAAACACAAATTGTGCTTATTAGTTGCTAAAATCAGTGTAAAAATTGTTTTAAACTCATAAAAGAGCTAAAATCCTACATGTTTCGGCTTTAAACTTAAAGCCATCATCGGGGAAGAGGAACAACACAAACGACTACGTTTCGTTCGTACGTAGTCGTTTGTGTTGTTCCTCTTCCCCGATGATGGCTTTAAGTTTAAAGCCGAAACATGTAGGATTTTAGCTCTTTTATGAGTTTAAAACAATTTTTACACTGATTTTAGCAACTAATAAGCACAATTTGTGTTTTTAAAAAAAATTCAGTTTTAACAGGTTTTTTTTGTCTTAGGAGGTATAAACGCATGGTATTTTTTGGGGTGGACCATGATTTTTTTCAGTTATAGACAAGCTTTACTGTATTAGAAAATAAATTTACTGAATAGTACTTTTTTTAGAAAATCTATATGGTGTTTGCTTTCAATTTTATTTTATGTTTTACAGTATTACAGCTTATTAGAAATCTAAAAGTGAATATGTAATTAAATTTTAATTGAATTCATCAATTAATTTTGACTGAAAAGTTTAGGAGTATGAAAGAAATAAAATGAGACTTTAACATATTGCTTTACTCGACTTTCCACCTGATTTCTGTCCGCTTGTTTAAAATCATCCACTTCATTAAAACAGAAGCGCCATTTTAAAACTTTTTTAAGGGTAGGGGGTTGGCAATTTTTTTTTCTCTTGTTGCGCACAATTGAGAAGCAATAGATACAGTTTTATTATCACGGTTGTTTATAAAATTAGTTAAAGTACTCATTATTGATAAATATACTTCACTTTGAGAAAGTTACAATAACAAGACTTCAGGAAACATTATTGATATTTGTTAATTTATGTGCTTCAAGAGTTTATTTAATACTAATGTTTCTATTTTAATCAAATAAGAAAAATTATTTTGGCAAAAAACACTGATCTGTGACAATTAATACACTTTAAAATATCAAATTCGTTGAGGGGGCAATTGCTCCCTCCTTAGCCTCACTGAAATGGCCCCCAAAAAAGTAGCTTTCCTTTTCGAACTGTTCATATTAGTTGTAAATGACTTAATGATATAATATAAATGGTATTAGGAAATACCATTGTAGAAAAAAATATTCATTATTCGATTTCCAGACAGTAAAATTTAATATCTAAAAACTCATTCAAGGATGTCCCAGATAACATTTTGACTTAAAATAAAGCTTTCTAATGCTGCTATAAGGCTAAAAAAGTACTAATACAAGATTTATACAAGGCTAACTTCCATCTTTAGCTTTTTTTTTTTTTTTTATTTAATGTTCAGAAGTTAGAATCGTTTTGAAGGGAAAAAAATACATAAACACTCATTTACTAATTATTTTTAATACCACCGAAACTATTTTTGTCGCAAAAGACATTTTAGATATATAAAAATCATTCAAAATACACTAATATTTTGCAACGATTTGAGCATTTTTCCAAAAGTTAGAGAAATGGTAATAATTGCCATAAAGACAAATTGCAATCATGTGGAATGTTTTCTTTAAAAGCTTACCAAGCTGAACTATAATTAGCTGACCCATCTAATATATAAAAATGAAAATTTGTCTGTCTGTATTTCTATACAAATCTACAGTTTGAAGAGAGAATCGTGAAATTAGACACAGGTGTATTAAAACTCGGCCGATGCAACTAAAGTAATCCGGAGAATCGAAATAAATTATAGTTAATTTTTAATAAAAAAACACCAATCTAACAGCCATTTCCTATCAAATTTAAAAAAATTTCGTTATAGCAGTTGTCAACAACATCAATTGCACTGGCATGTTTATGACTTAAAACTGATTTAGTACTGTAATATTTATGTGTGTTTTAAGACTATTTATGTCTTTAAAAAAATAAATATTTAAAGTTTTGTACACGTGAGTCAAATAGTTTAAATTAACAATCTTTAAACACTCATTGACTTATGACATTTTAAAGGTAATTGACTCCTTAAATTATTTACCTGCAATAGCAAATTTTCTTTCTCTTTCTCGTAGGCTCATTAGTCAACTTATGTTACAATTGAATGAAAAAGGAGCATCTAACCACTGAGTCATTTAGATAATAAAAACTATAGTAAAAATGAAGAACTAAAAAGCTTGATAATACTGGGGATATTTATTAGAATATTAATTACTTGAGAAATGGTTGTTTAAATTTCAGCGGCGCCGATTACATGACGCCATCTTTGCTATGTGTGTTCTACTGCTTTTTAGCAAATGGTGGACTGTTTTTCGAACATAAAACGCCTGACTGCCAAAAATGTGATACATGTATAGGAGTACGGGCTCTGACCCCAGCCTCCCTGGCCGGCTTATAAGGACGTTCTAGTAGCAAATTCGGACTTTTGAATTTTATTATTTATTAGTTATTTTCATTTAACATTTTAACATAAAAAATATGAGTCTGCATTGTGGCAATTTATTTAAAAACCAGGACTGAACTCGGGTCTCGGTAATTTATACCGGCTCTACCCCCCTCTGTACGGGCCTGTATCTAGCTGATTATATAAAATTTAATACAGTTATTTTATATATTTTTTGTAGCATAAGAGCACTACAAAATATGATCAATATTAATTTTAGATACTCGGATATTTATATATATATATTTTTTAAAATTAAGAAATATTAATATAAAAAGTCATTACAATGTGTACTGTAATTTCTGGCATATAATCCGTAGATCAAACAATCATGTTTCGACCAGGGATGAGATTTCTCCGCTTTTTTGCATACCAATATAATCGTAGAGAAAATGTTATTCTCTTAAATCGCAGAATGTTCCAATTAAATAAAAAAACACTTTTTGTAAGATTATACTGGTATGCAAAAAAGCGGAGAAATCTCATCCCTGGTTTCGACTGAAAAATTTTATTTTGTAAAAAAAAAAAAAAACTTATTAGATTGCTGTAAATATTTGACTTCAATTAAATAAATTTTCTGGATCTAAAAATGATTGTTTAATCCACAGATTATACACCGGAAATTACTTGTGCAAAGACCACATTATTAGCAGAAAAGCAAGTTTTATAATGGGGTTAAAATATGTACTTCACAAGGGTTTAAAATATGTTTATTTTATGATTAACGTATTATATTTAAAATGATTTACATATATTCCAATTAACATTTTTAAAAGTTAATAAATATAACACAAAAATAATTAAATATATTAAACAAGTTATTAATGACACGCAAGTACTGAAAGAGAAGGTTAGCTAGCGAAGCATTTATGTTACCAGTGTTTTTGCTGTAATTTCTACTCTGCCATATGCCTCGACTAATCAATCCAGGTGGTGGGATACTAATTTTCCTGTTTTTTCAATATCTATCTCACTAATCTTTTTATGTTGTAGTGTTTTGTCCCCTGGAACGGAGCAAATCTCGGGAGGGAGCCCCTTGATTAGTTCTTGAGTCTCTGGTTGCTCTTGTGGGCTTTCTGAGGTGCTTGGGGACAATGATGTCATGGACTCTCCCCTGGGAACCGGACCAGATCTGGCCCCTTTCGTAAGTACGGCAGGAGGCCTTGTTTAGCAGCAGTCCGGATTTCATGTAGAATGTGGGGTCATGTCCAAAGTTGGATGAATACCTCGGGGTGGGGGCCCTTGTTCAGATAATGTGGCCATAAGTCTGTTTAGGTGGCGAGGGCTTCGCCCTCACGGTACAGTAGTCATTGCAGATGTTAATGATGTATAAGGTGCGTCTTAAAATTATATGGACAGGCGATTTTTCGAAATAACAGCTAAGAAAATTAAGCAATAATCACGAAAAAAATCATTAGCATATGGAATCATAACATAAGTTTATTACGATACAGAAATGTTATGTTTATATCACAGATTGTTTGTAAAAAAATAAAATTCAAAATAAGCTGTCTCAAATATATGGAAAATGAAACGAATTGCTTTTATTATCACCGTATCAGAAAAATTTGCATTTTCTGCGTTCTGTACTTGTGACGTAACCTCATTGAAATATAAAACCACTGCTCTTTCTTCAATCGTCGAACAGTTGGAAAATGCCTCGCAACGTTGAATTCTCTGCTGCTGATATTGCTAAAATTTGGTGTTTAAAGGCTCAAAATGTTAAAGTTTCTGATATTGCAAAACAAATTAAGCATAGCAGGTCTGTAATTTATGCAATTTTATCAAAAAATGACAACACGATTGCCAAAAAGCGTTCAGGTCGACCAAGAAAAACATCTCTAAGACAAGATAGAGAAATTTTGCGGGCAGTTTCAACTCAAAAGAAGTCTGTTCATGAAATTGCGAGCACTTTGGCGTTTCCGATTTCCAGATCTACTGTTCACCGTCGCATACAGGTAAGTGAAAATCATAACTATCGCAGAATGTGTCGGAAACCTATGCTGAAAGTGCACCATAGAAAGACTCGAGTTCTTTGGGCTAAAAAACACATGCATTGGACGTATGAATGGTTAAGTGTTTTCTTTAGGGACGAAAAATAATTGAATTTGGATGGCCCTGATGGCTGGGCATACTATTGGCATGACTTACGAAAAGAACCTCGCGAGTTCTTAAGTCGACAAAAAGGAGGGGTTCATAATGGTGTGGGGCGCATTCTGTTTCAACGGAGCAATGGATATTGCTTTTCTTAATGATCGACAGTGCTCTGGGGATTATCAAAATGCCCTTTAAAGTAATATACTTCCAATCGGAAACATCTTAGGGGAGGAAAACTGGAAATTCCAACAGGACAATGCGTCAATTCACACCTCCCACTCAACAACAGCTTGGTTTAAACAGAATCAAGTGACTGTTATAGACTGCCCAGACTTGAATCCAATTGAAAACCTTTGGGGAGTACTTGCACGAGATGTGTTTGCCCATGGTCGGCAGTTTTCTACTATTCAGGAATTACAGCAACAAGTAGAGCAGAGTTGGTTCTCTTTACAGACGCACATACTCCAAACACTAGTTGGAAGCATGCCTGATAGGGTTTTCAAGATAATTAAAAGGAATGGATACAAAATGTGACTTTAAATGCAAAATATTCGAAAAGTCCATATATTTTTGGGACAGCCTATTTTTATTTTTATTTTTTACAAAAAATCTGTAACATTTATACTTTATTTCTTTGCTGAAATAAATTTATGTTATGATACTATATGCATATTATTTTTTTCGTGATTATTTCTTTATTTTTTTAACTGTTATTTCAAAAATTCGCCTGTCCATATACTTTTGAGACGCACTATATACAAACAAGACAATTTGCCTTAAAGAATTGGAATCTAGCATCTACTTAACTTGCGAACTATTTAGAGGTTCTAATTCAACTTATACATTGCATCTAGTTCCATTGCTAACAACACAGTACTAGTGTTCTGCAAAGAAAGTGGGGTTGAAATCTGCAATCTTCAAAGTGGCTGGTTCGTCATACTTGAATTTCAACTCAAACTTGAAGAAGCAAATAAGTTCATTTAACGACACTGTGCTCACATTTCTTTGAGAACCACCTTCCAACCTTAATTTCAAACACTGTTACCTTCAGAAACATGTGATGATGACTTTTCTATGTTGGAACTGCCACTGCGGGTTCTGACACTTATTGAAGAGGAGTTACAAGCAGGGTTGCGGAGTCGGTGGGAAAAATGACCGACTCAGACTCCGGGACGTCTAAAGTACTAGTATTGCCTGTTGATTCCTATTATTCAGATTGCTTTATTGCTGTCATTTGTTTTGAAATAGTAATAGTCGCTTTATTAAATTTGTCATTAAATAAAGGAAATGTTACTATTTTTAAAAAATGGCAGCAATCAAGCAATCAAAATTAAAAAAACTCAACTGGCAACACTGCAACCTGCTGTTACATTCCTGTTTGAACTTAAAGTATACTGATGTGTATATTTTTTTGGATGAATTATGTGTATAAGCTGTGGTAGGTAGTCAAGACTAGGACTCATTTACTGCAACGGAAAACTTCTGACAGTATTTTAGTATAAAAAGTTTCACCTTATATGCACACGAAAAAACGGGGAAAAATTGCTACAATTTCAGCATTACTATTGGTCGCACAGACCTGAAGAATCTGAGGGAACAAAAGGGAAAAATTTTCTATTACAATGATATTTCGGATTCTGTGGACTCCAAAAAGAGCAGAAACTTCCAATTTTCGCATTACCTCGGGTTCTGCAAACCTCAAAAACTGAGAAAGTACTGCATACTAATAAAAACTAGAGATTTCAATTAAAAGCAGTTTTCATATACACTGTAAACTGGACAGTATATTGGACCTGTTTAACCTGGGTTTCCTTGTATATCTAGTCCATATATAAAAATAATAATTCAGTTTATAAATTTAAAATTACATAGAATTGGTTTAAATTCATTTCAAACTGTCTTAAAAACAAGTCGGAGTCGACCTGTTTTTTACTGACTCAGACTCTTTTCTCCAAAAATAGGCCCGACTCAGACTCCGACTCCGCAGCCCTGGTTACAAGGAATTATGAAATGTTAATTTCAATGCACCAGTTGCATATATAATTCCTCTCGTCATGTGCGCCTGACTTTCCAGAGATGTTGAAAAATTTGTGAGGCTTGGTGGTATAGGCTTATATTAATGGTAGATTTTGAAAATGTGGTTCAACTCTTTGTTAATCGCAGTCTGCTTTCCATTATTTCCCTGGAAATTTAAATGTAAATGTTCTAACTGGTGTGTTGTTTAAAACACCTAGCTATCTGTAAATCTTTAAAAAAATAATAAAGTGTGTCTCAAACTTTGTGTAATTATTGGGTTTAAAATATTTTTTCTTTCAGGAGAAAAAAAAAAAAAATCAAACTCTAATGCAAGAAAATGAAATAAAAATCAATGAACGAATTTTAAATAATTTCATTTAAAGATTTAGTTAAACTTTTTACAACGAAAGTTGTAAGGAAAAAAAATCATCTGAAATAAAAATCTATTGACAAATTTTCAAATAAATTTTATTCGAAGATTTTATTGAAAAAATTATTTAAAAAAAAAATGATGAATTTTTTTTTCCAGCATAAAGGAGATGAAATAAAAGAATATATAAACGAATTTTTAACAAAAAATTCACAAGATAAAGATTTTTCAAAATTTTTAAGGAAAAAAAAGTATTTTTAAAGAAGAAAGATTGTAATTTTTAAAGAAAAAGAAGTAAGTATATCTGTAAGGGAAAAAACAAAAAAAACCTCATGATTTTTTTTTTTTACATCTATACTAATATTATAAAGGAGTAAATATTGTTTGTTTGTAGGGGGTAATCTCTGGAACTACCGAACCGATTTCAAAATTGATGGTGACAACCCCTGCTCCAACATAGGCTATATTTTATGTCGGTGCCACTAACCCCAGGGGGTGCAGGAGCAAAAAACGTTCTAAAATTGCGATTTTTCAGTTATCACACTGCCTGTCAAGCCCTGAGAGCTTGGCAGCCGGTTCTGTATGTATGTATGTACGTACGTAATGCGATAACTCTTCATAGAAATATCCG
Source organism: Maratus michaelseni (assembly GCA_963931845.1). Lineage (NCBI taxonomy): Eukaryota > Metazoa > Arthropoda > Arachnida > Araneae > Salticidae > Maratus > Maratus michaelseni. The sequence goes on along the minus strand of OZ007590.1, from coordinate 7,066,051 downwards.
TTTTCCTTCAAATTTTGTTTATAGGTTCACTGTGTTAAGGCGCTTCACTGATTAGTTTTCGGGATTGATTGGTTAAGTATAAAAGGGGGGGAACAAGGGGCTAATTCCCCCCCCCCCCCTTAATTTATATAAATGGGTTTTTCATGCAGAATTATTCCGTTTTCCTTCAAATTTTGTTTATAGGTTCATTGGGTTAAGACGCTTCCCTGATTACTTTTCGGGATTGATTGGTTAAGTATAAAGGGGGGAACGGAGGGCTAATCCCCCCCTTAATTTATATAAATGGGTTTTTCATGCAGAATTATTCCGTTTTCCTTCAAATTTTGTTTATAGGTTCACTGTGTTAAGGCGCTTGCATGATAATTTTCGGGATTGATTGGCTGAGTATAAAGGCGGGGGCTAATCCCCCCCTTAATTTATATAAATGGGTTTTTCATGCAGAATTATTCCGTTTTCCTTCAAATTTTGTTTATAGGTTCACTGAGTTAAGGCGCTTCCCTGATTAGGTTTCGGGATTGATTAGTTAAGTATAAAGGGGGGGGATCGGGGGGCTAATCCCCCCTTAATTTATATAAATGGGTTTTTCATGCAGAAGTATTCCGTTTTCCTTCAAATTTTGTTTATAGGTTCATTGTGTTAAGGCGCTTCCCTGATTAGTTTTCGGGATTGATTGGTTAAGTATAAAAGGGGGGGGATAATCCCCCCTTTAATTTATATAAATGGGTTTTTCATGCAGAATTATTCTATTTGCTTCAAAATTTGTTTATAGATTCATTGGGTTAAGACGCTTCCCTGATTAGTTTTCGGGATTGATTAAGTATAAAGGGGGGGAACGGGGGGCTAATACCCCCCTTAATTTATGTAAATGGGTTTTTCATGCAGAATTATCCAATTTCCTTCAAATTTTATTTATAGGTTCACTGTGTTAAGGCGCATCTCTGATTAGTTTTCGGGATTGATTGGTTAAGTATAAAGGGGGGAACGGGGGGCTAATACCCCCTTAATTTATGTAAATGGGTTTTTCATGCAGAATTATCCCATTTCCTTCAAATTTTATTTATAGGTTCACTGTGTTAAGGAGCATCTCTGATTAGTTTTCGGGATTGATTGGTTGAGTATAAAGGGGGGGAACAAGGGGCTAATTCCCCCTTATCTATACTAATAGATAAAGTAGTAAAGATTGTTTGTTTGTTTGTTTGTAGGGGGTAATCTCTGGAACCACTGAAGCGATTTTAAAAGTGATGGTGGCAAATTAATGGTGACAATCTCTGCTCCAACATAGGCTATATTTTATGTCGGTGCCACCACCCCCAGGGGGGTGCAGGAGCGAAAAACGTTCTAAAATTTCGATTTTTTGTGTACTGAAGGAGATAGAAGCATCAAATTTGGTATGGTAGTTACTTATAAGATGTAAATGCTCTCTAAGAAGAAATTATAAAAACATTCGCAATTTAAAAGGATGAGATGAGGAAGATGCGTTCTAAGAACATTCTAAATTACAATTTCTATGGAATCTCTGAAACTACAGAACCGATTTCAAAAGTGATGGTGGCAAATGGATGGTGACAGTCCCTGCTCCAACATATGCTAAATTTTTTGTCGGTGCCACTGCCCGCAGAGGGTGCAGGAGCGAAAAACGTTCCAAAATTATGATATTTTCAATAATGAAGGAGTTAGGAACTTGACATTTTGTATGGTCGTTACTTACAAGATTTAAATGCTCTATAAGAACAAAGTCTAAAAAAATTTGAAATTTAAAAGGCTGAAATAAGCAAAAAATTTTCTAAAAACATTCTAAATTACAATTTGTATGGAATCTCTGAAACTACTAAAGCGATTTCAAAAGTGATGGTGGCAAATGGATGGTGACAATCCCTGCTCCAACATAGGCTATATTTTATGTCGGTGCCACTACCCCGAGGGGGGTGCAGAAGCGAAAAACGTTCTAAAATTGCGATTTTTGCGATGCTGAAGGAGCTAGAAACTTAAAGTTCGGCATGATTGTTATTTATAAGATCTAAATGCGCTCTAAGAACAATTTCTAAAGAAAAATGATCTAATGATTCTGCGATTTTTCACCTATTGAATTTCTAAAATTACCAAATTTCACAATAGAGTACCATAGCGAAAACTTCACCCGTAAAAAGATAATGATAAGGGCGGCGTGTCCTGACGTGTATATTGGCTATTCGGGTCGCAAATTATATAATCCTTATTATTCTGTTAAAATATAAAAGTGAATTATGAAATGTCAATATTTTGTTTGATTAAAGGTTCGTTAAGAGAAATTGACCAGCGTAGCGGGCGTAGCTTGCTAGTATAAAATAAGTGTGTGTTTAAGAAAAAGATAACACATGAAAATAATGAAAAAATAAGTTTATTTGTATAATTTTTGCTAACGCAATACAGGTGATTTTAAGTCTTTTTAGCCTTAACAATTTGTTTTTCTTTTTTAATTGGTGAATACAAATCATCTTAAATATTTATTCTTGAGAAACAGTTTAGGTGTGTTGATGGAATCTAAGGCCTTTAAAACTCTTCTTTCCCAAATAAGTGTTTCATCGATTTTCTCTATTAAGATCAAATAAATTAAATCTGCTAATTCAATTTTGAAATTAATTAACCCTTGTAGATGATTTTGCCTTGTTGATTTCAGCGTAATATATCTGGATATGTTTTCAAAAACTAAGAGTTGATCAGCTTGTTTATTTATGCCAAGAGAGAATTTTAAAAATTGTCTTCATAGTTCATTGAATTATCTTTATTTTCCCACTCTTTGAATTTAAAATAAGGGCTACTTTTCCAAACGAATAATTTGTGATAAAACAAAGTTCTAGAAAGTTATATCTAAAGAATCATGCCCTGTAATAGAGCCGGTATTGGTTCGTTCTATGGGTCCAATTTCAACGAGAATTGGTTCACTGAACTTAATACGAACTAATTAAGATCTGCCTCCCAAATCATAACTTTTTTATTATTAGTCCGATTCAAACGAAACTTTTTCTGACATTCTCAGGTCTCCCAGGCACTAGATAAACTTTGGTATCATTTTTTCAACCCTTGGTTACCACTATATCTGAGCATTAATCACCATGGAGGGGAGGTTATTTTCTCAGGTTCCATGGGCCCAATTTCAACGAAAATTAGTTCATTCAACTTAACACGAACGGATTAAGATATAGGTAATTAAAGATACAGATTTGGCACCACTGACGGTAGAACCTGGAACTCAAAGATTTTGCCGCACAGCACACGCTTGCTATACGGTGTCATAGGCAGCGGGGACACGTGCCGGAGTTTCGATCAAAAATAGTTTTATTTACAACAGAGTGCGCTCCCTAGCGGTGGGAACCGGAACTAAAAGATTTTGCGTTTAAAATTGGTCCGATTCAAATAAAAATAAAGGGCCCGATTTCAACGAGAATTGATTTCATTAACTAACTAAGATATAGATAACTAATTAAAACATAGATTTGGCGCCTCCTGGCGGTGGGAAATGGAACTAAAAGATTTTCAGCGCGTGCATAGCACGCCATCTATACGGTGCCTTAAGCAGCGGGGACACTTGCCGGAGTTTCGTTCGGAAAGAGGGTTGTTTAGAACCGAGTGAGCCCCCTGGCGGTGGAAAATGTAACTACAAAATTTTGCATTTAATACTGGTCTGATTCAAACGAAGTCTTTTTAACACTTTCCAACATTGTTGAAAAGTGTTTATGAATTCGGTTTGTCTCTCTGTCCGTGCTCTAACTCGCGTAAATATATCCGGATAGGCATGCAATTGATATATGTTATTGAGGTTTACTATAGCATGTTCGGTATTGAAAATGAAGTGTGTAGCACTTATACTTTTTTTACAGGGGCACTCAAAAGAAAGCAGTTACATTATGGTCTACGGGGAAAATTCCTTTGCAGTGCATTTTAATGATGCGACATTATTTCAAATATATTGAAATTGATATACATCACTGAAATATACTACAAGATGCTACTATCGAACATGGTACTGTGATAAAGATATATCACAGTCTTAATTCTTTTTAATTACTTTATATTTCAGCTCAACGTATTTCTGTATTTTACAGCCTTTCCAGTTTAATTGCTATTCTTTTAAAAGCAATTTCACCGGCAGTTGCGCGCCGCGCATGTTGTTTCTACAGCAGTGCTTTCACGGCAAGGCCATCGTGCTCTGCGTTAGTTGAATCGGCGATGTTGTTTTCTTTGCAAAAGTTGGGCTGTGACGCTTCGTCTTTCTTGCTCTCCTCGCTCGTGTGTTGTGCGCATGCGTCACCGCCGCTCGTTTGATAGTTGTTCGCTGTGATTTCAGGAGCTGTTTAATGTTTTGGCGCTGCAGGTGATTGGGCGTGTCTTTCAAATACAAATTAGAAGGCTTCTTTTAATTGTTAAATGTTAATGAGTTTTTGATTTGCTCTTTTGATTTTCGTGTAATTCATAATCAACAAATTAGTTTAAATTAATCTTGCTCTTACATTTGTGCACCCCTATTATGGGTATAAATACTAATGTAGCGCATTTTTCAAACAGAATTTTAACAAAAATGATGCTGTAAAAATAAAGTGGAGCGCGTATCTTTGATCTGAGCTTCGGCTCGTTGTCCGAGATCGGCAAATGCCGATTCTTATGGAGATCAATTTCGCGTTTTCAAAGTTTTTAATTATTCTATAAAAAATGCTGTTGTAAATTTTAAATTTAATATTTTTAAAAGTTTAAATCAATTGGAAATTTAATTGGCTCCTGAATTCATTCCTCAACTCTTAATGGATTTCGCCAGAAAGAATATTTAAAGAATTTCGTTAATTTTGTGATGTTCGAGAAAGATCTTTATAAAGCCATGGTGTGCAGCTTCCAGCATCTTCATCCTTCCGTATTCCTCAAGATTACAATAAAGATTTTATGGATCAAATTCTTATGGAGTAATCATTTATAGTCTGCATCTATTACTTCACACAAGTAAGAATGTTTTACTTATTTTATTACTTTGACGTGATTCTTTTCAAGAATTTGACCAAAAGAACAGATGCACAAATTGTGCAGGGTTATTTGCCTTTTATTAAATCACAACTGCAATAATATTTAAAAATTTGCTATACGATCTATTCCTCCATCCATTAAGATAACTAGGACTTCCCTCAAAGGGATTAGTCTGAGTGATATTGCTGAGAACATAGGGTTAACAATTACAATATAAAGAAAAAGAGCAAATTAAATGATAGAATTACAAAATATCATATATAAATTCATATACACTGTTAAAAAAATAGAAAAGAAGTACCGTTCATCAGATGTGTTGTCATATTTTTTTTTAACATGTGGCAAAGAATCTCATTTTCTTAAGCGCGTATTGCGCAAAACTTGAAAAAAAAAAAACGCCGGATCTTTTAAAACGCCAAGCTTTTTAAAGTTACGTAATTGGATTTGCAGCCAATAGATTATTCTATCAAGCGTGGCTTAACGCAAAATTAATTTCATTGTTGCACCTTTTTTTGTGTGTGAATTTAAAATTTTTCTTCCTTGATTATATATCTATTATTTGTATAACTGTTTATAGAAACTCTTACACTTCAAACCAGATTGATAGCATGCTTTGCTACAAACCAGATTGCAAAACTATAGTCTAAATTACTATTAAAGTATACAAAAAAATTTTCGATGACTTCTGTAAAATAACTTTTACATTACATCTCCATATCGGTAAAATTGAAAAATTATATATATTTCAAAGTTAAGCTTAACAGATACTTCTTGATTATTCTCTCGGAGGCTCTCCCCCCTGCGCCTTTACTGCGCCAATCCGCAGACTTTTCTTTTGCCTGTCTGTCTGTCTCTCCACAATCTGTTTCCCTATCCGTTCTTCTGCCCGTCTCTCTAACCGATTGTCTATCTCTCTACACGTCTCGCTACCTGTCTCTATATTTCTCTACCGGTCTCGCTACCTGCCAATCTATTTCCCTAACCGTCTGTCTATCCGTCTAACTACTTGTATGTCTAGCCGTGTCTCTATCCACTTCGCTACCATTTGTCTATCTGTCTCACAACTTGTCTATCTGTCTCTCTACCCATCTGGCAATACGCCTCTCTACCCATCTTCTTACCCATCTCCGTACCCATCTACTGTCTCACTACTCGTCTGTATACCCGTCTCACTATCCGTCTGTTTTTGTACCCGACTCGCTACCAATCTCATTACCCGTCAGTCAACTCGTCTCTGTACTCATCTCTCTACTCGTATCTTTATCTACCACGCTACGCGTCTCGCAACCTTTCTCACTACATTCCTGTCTACCGGTGTTGCTACCCTTCTCGTGACCCATCTCGCTACCCATCTGTCAACCCTCTTTTTACATTTCTCTCTAGCCGTCTGTCTATTCGTTTCGCTACCCGTCAGCCTACCTATGTCGCTACTCGTCTCTCTACCCGTTTGTTTACTCGTCTTTCTACCTCTCGCCACCTCTTCCCAATATTTAAACAATTCATTTAATATACAGAAGCCGTTTATCAGTTATTAAATGCAAACAGAAGTAATTTATCTAATAAGTGTAATCAGATGCAATTTTTTTAAAAATACATACATAAACCTGAATAATAATTCATCAGTTTTGTGTTCATAGTTGTTTATATCATTTGACAGTAAATCTCAACTTCTTAAACCTGAATTGTCTCAAGCTTTTTAAAAAAACCACAAGGTCTGTATAACTGCAAAGTACCCTGAGGGCTATATTAGCTACATGTTATTAAGTTAAGTGAAAGTTTCGTTATCGCGTTTGCAGCCAATTGCTTATGTCAGAAAGCGTGGCTTAACGCCATTTTAAATTCATTACTATAACTTTCTTTTTTCTTTTCTTTTTTTTTTTTTTTTTTTTTTTGGGGGGGGGGGGGGGGGTACGGGGGGAAGGGTTTCAAATATATACATTTAAATTAAAACTTTTTGCCTCCATGCCATTAGTGTTGTTTGTATTATTAACTAATACCTTGTACACCGAGTATCATTTGAAACAAATGTAAAAGACTTCTTCTACAGTTGTTTTTTTAGGAGAAACTTTCGTAATTGGGCCCAAAGCCAATCGGAGCATTTAATATCATTATTGTAACTCTTATAGAGTTAAAACAATATTGTTGCTAGCTTTACTCTTGTTTGAGACCAGCCTTGCCTGTGTATCTGAATGGGGAAAAGTTTCGTATCCTATGTCGGTTGGCGAAAAAAAATTAAAATGGTGCCAAAAGGTAGTTTTAGCATCTTACAAAAATTTTCAAGAGAGCGGTAAAACATGTTTTTCAAATATTTACAAACATACGTTTATTAAAGCATGTTTTTGCACCATCTTAAAAATTTAAGCACGATGCTAAAATAAAATTTTATCGCCATATTCGATATTTTAATAAGTAATGAAAATACATAAACAAACTTATTTAACAAACCTAAGAGGCATTTTTGTGATAAATAATTGTTATTGTCAGGGGGGTAAATTGTAAACAATTAATAAACGGCTAGTAAATAATAAATAGCATTTAAAATCTAAAAATGGAGAAGTGGTCCGTATAAAAATGCAAAACATAACATTATACGCTTGATATATGTAAATCTTTTTTTATTTTTAATATTTCCGAAGGCACAGATAAAAAGGTAAAAATCTCTTTTCCAAATGCCAAACAGAAAATATACAAAATAGAATACCAAATATACAAAATAGAAAAATATCTGCAAAAAATATATTTACATAATACTACATCTGCAAAAAAATAAGATTTAGAAAAAGTAAGCCAAATCCTGCAGATCCCAACAATCACATCGAAAAACTTATCACCAAAATAGAACTCGCCAAATCTTACGGAACAGGAGATGGATTTTTCCCTCTGAATGCAGAATATTAGTTTTTTTTTCTTGTACGATGGGTGATTATAATATAATTGTTTCATTTCACATACTACATACCGTTTGATATATTGGTACTTTTACGTTATCCTGGCGCAGTTGATAAATCGCCAAATATTGTTCCTATAACATTTTCATATTGAATTCATTTCATTTAAATATAAACCTTTCACTCATTTAATTTAAAATACATGCCTTTCATTAATCCCATTTAAAATGCTAAAAAGAGAAAAAAAAAAGAAATGCCATAAATCGAAACCTTTTATTTAAACACCAAAGATTTTTTTTTATTTATTTACACACGCGAAATAAAAAAAGCTGCTATTGCTGAGATTTGCGCCAAATCTCTAATATCAAGTCTACCAAGTTAGTGCGGGGTTCTTCTTTCAAACAGAAAAAAATACAGATTAATTTTCGATTTCTACTAAATTGAAATCTATTTTATTGTGCTGAATATTAGTGCGTGCATATTTTTTGCTCCATGTACTCCATGAACTTTTCAATTCCGATTGTCTACGAAAATCTCCCGCCGGTGAAAATGACGTACGCACAAAATTTTCGTGACGTATGTACTTTAATTGTGCTTTTTTATCTATTTTTTTAATATAATTTCCGAACGGTTTGACATTTATTCTTGGTAATAAATAGACGTCGTTATCACCTTTATAGGTACCGGCTGTAAAAATTTGAACGAAATCCGTTAAATATTTTTTGAGTTATGCTTGACGAAAGGTTTTAATATCCATCGTAGCTATATATGGGGCAAAGTAATACTGCGCTGTGTATGAGTCTTCGTTGCACTCAGACAATAATAATGTTATGAATTTTGTATATATCTGTAAATATTCCATTTGTTTAAATTTATTTTATTTTATTATTGTGAAAATTGCAGTATTATTAATGTATTTCCTATTGAGCATCATGTAACTCAATGCTAAAGGCCTCAGATGGTTTGCAAGGAAAACAACCTTACACCCTCATCTTTATAATGGAGTTCAATGGAAATATCGCCAAGGAATGGGTTTATCGCCAAATTGGCGATGGTTTTGGCGACTTATTTTTGTCGCCAAATTTGGCGATATATCGCCAAATGTCGCCAAGTTGGCGACGGATTTGGCGATTTTTTGTGCAACCACCCCCCCTTATACCTGTACATTGGGATCCTTTCTCGCTTAGGTTCTCTATCGAAAGTTAAAGCACTTTCTGGTAATTTCTAGCATCTGAAGGCTCTGGAAAATTCTACAGTTATCTTTAAAGCCTATATAAGGGACCTCCACCAGTTCAGTTCAGTTAGTTGTCTGTCAACTGCGATTGAATTTATACGAGAGGCTTTGCATTGAGAACTGTGTTTCTCGGATCGATCTTGTCGTTGATACGTCGTATTGAACGCATTGTTTCTGTGTGAAATTTTGCTGTGCTTTTATTGGATTTGAAGATTACTGAATATCTTGTAATTTTCAGAAGATATTGGTGTTCGTATTGCACTGTTTATATTGAATAAAGCCTTTTGATTGTTCTTATATATTGGCATCAGTCCTTTTGAACCCCGAGCTCACAACATTTGGTGTCAGAAGTGGGATTGAATGCCGATCACCAGAGCAATGGAGGATCAACTGAAGGATCAACTGAAACAATTTGGAGAAATTAGGAGCGATGGATGAGAAAATGACTGCGAATCAGGCTGAGATGTCAACCAACCTTGGCGAGTTGAAAGAAGAAATGAAGAAGGAAATGACTGCGAATCAGGCTGAAATGAAAGAAATGTCGGAAGAAATGAAGAAGGAAATGTCAGCGATAGATGAGAAAATAACTGCAAACCAGGCCGAAATGAAGAAGATGTCGGAAGAAATGAAAAAGGATATGTCAACCAACCTTGGTGAGTTGAAAGATTTAATAGATAATAAAATAACATCTTTAAATGAAAGAATTGACGGCGTGGAAAACAAAGTTGAAGAAAGATTTCAAGAAATAGAAGAAAAAGTTCAAAATACAGCCAAAACCATAGAAGAAAAAGTAGAAGAAAAAGTTCAAAAGATCGCCAAGACCGTTGAAGAAAGCATAGAGAATGTAAAACAAGAGTTGGAAAAAGTCAAGAAACAAAAGATAACTGCCGAAAACTATCCCGAAGATGTCAAGTATCAAGCTATGCTTCCTCGGGCCTCTATTAAACTCTCGATCTATGACGGAAAATCCTCATGGCCAGTTTTTAAGACACAATTTGGGATTGTAGCGGACGCCAATGGATGGGATTCCCAGACAAAGGCTTGCCAGTTAGCTGCTTCTCTGCGAGCTGATGCTGCCGACGTGATACAGACATTGCCTGCAAACGAACCGCTGGATTTTGAAACGCTCGTCAGTGCCTTAGAATTGCGCTTTGGCGAGAAATGCATGAAGGAATATAGCAGACTCCAGCTCAAATCTCGACAGCAGAAATCCACTGAATCCCTGCAAGAGCTTGCTACGGATGTCGAGAGACTTTCCCATCTTGCTTATCCTGACTGCCCGACTGAAACTAGAGAAAGTTTAGCTCTGCAACATTTCATCGATGGTGTGCGTGACTTTGAGATCCAGAAACAACTCCGGATTGCAGATCTCAGTGACTTAAAAGGGGCTTTAGTTTATGCCCTGAAATTCGAGGCAGCCCAGCAAGCTACGAGGAAAGATCGGCACTTTGTGCGAGTAGCCAACATGCCTGAGACGTCGGATACAGCTGTGGAGCGTTTACAGCAGCAGATGAAGGACGTGATGAGACATATAAACTCCTTGATGGACAACAAACCTGGAAGAAAGATCAAGTGCTGGAAATGCGGTGGAGAAGGCCATATTCAAAGAAACTGCCTAAACCGACCCAGCACAGAAGGTAATAGCTCCGCACGAACGGCGGAGCAGGAAAACTAATTAATGGCCATCTCGCGGGGCGGAGGTTGCCAGATTTTGAGAAGCCCCATTATCAAGTGTGTCAAATTTCTGCAAGAAGTTGCGGCGAGAACGGAGTTTTCCTAGTCGGAAGTGTGAATGATTTGCCCTGTAATATGGTCATCGATACAGGAGCCAATGTGACCATCGTTCGGAAAGATCTAGCTCTGCGGCTAAAAGAAAAACTCCTCTGGACTCCGCCCCGTGTTATCCTTCAAACCGTGACCGGAGATATGATCGACATACATGGAAGAATGAAACTGAAAATAAAGTTTGGGAACGCCGCTTACCATCATACAGTCTATGTCGCCGATATTTCAGACCCTTTCATACTCGGACTGGACTTTTTAAAAGAGCATGGATTTACACTGGATTTTAAGAAGAATGAGTTACGCTCTGCTCAAGAAGATATCACTATTTTCAAACTTGGAAATGAGTCCGGGTCTATTCAACGGATCACAGCCAAGGCAGATGTTATCATCCCTCCTCGGACCGAAATGATGATACCTGGATTAACTGAGAACGAAAGTAGTTTTCAATGTGGCTTGGTTGGATATCCTGAGAAGAGCCCAAAAGGAGTGCTGATAGCATCAGCGCTGGTAGATCTGTCGAGAGATGTGATACCCGTGAGGATGGCGAATGTAAGTGAAAAGTCTAGAATTATCCAGAAGGGTGAAGTGCTTGCTACCTGTGCTCCAGTCACCTGTGTTTGCAAAGACCCGAGCTTGACGTTGTCGGAGCCGCCTACAAGTTTAACACCTGAAATTGGACGAAATGAGAATTTATCTCCTGAGCAGAGACATGCCGCAGAAAGACTGTTCCAGGAATTTACGGATGTGTTTTCACAAAACGAGAATGATATACGTCGCACTTCTCTGACACGTCATAGAATTGATACTGCCGACCATCCACCGATTAAACAGCATCCAAGACGCTTGCCGTTTGCAAAACAAGAAGAGGTTTCTAAGCTCTTACGAGAGATGCAGGATAGTGACATCATCGAACCGTCATCAAGTCCGTGGGCCTCTCCCATCGTGTTGGTCCGAAAGAAAGATGGCTCCACAAGATTTTGTGTGGATTATCGTAAACTTAACGATATCACGAAGAAGGACAGCTATCCTCTACCAAGAATAGACGACACGCTAGATACTCTTTCAGGGCATAAATGGTTTTCCACACTGGATTTGAAGAGTGGATATTGGCAAGTAGAGATCCATACTGATGACAAAGAGAAGACCGCATTTACTACTGGACAAGGACTTTGGCAATTCAAAGTTATGCCGTTCGGGCTCTGCAATGCTCCAGCAACGTTCGAGCGCCTCATGGAGACAGTGTTAAAAGGCCTGACTTTTGAAGCTTGTCTCATCTACCTAGATGACGTCATCATTGGTGGCCGCACGTTTGAAGAACATCTTGGAAATATTCGAAAAGTGTTAACGAAGCTAAGAGCGGCGAATTTAAAGCTGAACCCTCTGAAATGCAAGTTCTTCCAACGCGAAGTAAATTATTTAGGACACATCATCTCAGCTGAAGGTGTTCGAACAGATCCTGAAAAAGTGTCTGCAGTAAAGAACTGGAAGCGTCCGGAAAACGTCCATCAGTTGTGAAGCTTTCTGGGACTATGCACTTATTACAGAAAGTTTGTACAGGGGTTCTCCAACATCGCAAGACCCTTGCATAGGCTCACTGAAAGCAAGCAGAAGTTTCTATGGACACAAGAATGCGAGAATTCCTTCCAGCAGCTGAAAGAAGCTCTCACATCCTCTCCAGTCCTAACCTATCCACACCCCGACAAACAATTCATTGTGGACACGGAAGCTAGTCATGAAAGTGTAGGTGCTGTACTTTCCCAAGAAATAGATGGCCAAGAACGAGTCCTAGCATACTGGAGCAAATGTTTATCGAAACCAGAGCGGAATTATTGCGTCACTCGTAAGGAGTTATTAGCTATAGTAAAAGCCATAGAACACTTCCATCACTATCTCTATGGAAGGAAATTTCTCCTTCGTACTGATCACGCATCCCTAACATGGCTGATGAATTTTAAAAACCCAGAGGGCCAAGTAGCCAGATGGATACAACGACTCCAGGAATACGACTTTGACATCAGGCATCGTAAAGGCTCATCGCATGGAAATGCTGATGCCTTATCAAGAAGACCGTGTCCCGAAAGTTGTCGCTATTGTTCCAGAGCGGAGAACAAGTATAATCCCGAACATGTCATACGCCAGACGAAGACTTCACTATTGACGCCACCAGATCCCTGGAGTGATGAGAAGATTCGAGAAGATCAAATGGCAGACTCTGAGATCAAACCAATCTTGGAGTTATTAGAATCTTCTAGCACGAAGCCCAGTTGGAAAGACATCTCGACTTACAGTCCTACGACAAAGCAATATTGGGCTCTTTGGAACTCCCTCCACGTCAAGAATGGTGTCCTGTTCCGAAAATTCGAATCGGAAGATGGGAAAACATCTCGGTGGCAGTTGGTACTTCCTCGATCTCATCCTCCTTCGAATCCCAGAGGTCCTCGAAGAATTACATGGCAGTCCCACTGGTGGCCATTTTGGAGTCATGAAAACATTACACAGAGTCCGAGAGCGCTTCTTCTGGGGAAAAGCGAGAGCTGACGTCGAACAATGGTGCAAATCTTGCGATGCATGTGCAGCTCGGAAAGGACCAAAGAAACGTAGCCGAGGAAGACTACATCTCTACAATGTAGGAGCACCTTTTGAACGCATCGCCCTTGACATTCTAGGTCCTCTGCCAAGAAGTGCTGATGGCAACAAATACCTCCTTGTTGTCATGGACTATTTCACGAAATGGCCTGAAGTTTATGCCATCCCTGATCAAGAAGCTTCTACGGTTGCGGATGCCTTGGTACACCAGTGGATATCAAGGTGTGGAGTCCCCCTTCAAATGCATTCTGACCAAGGGAGAAATTTCATATCTGCTGTGATTGAGGGTCTCTGTCAACTTCTCGGAATGGACAAAACTAGGACGACGCCTTTACATCCACAGTCGGATGGCATGGTTGAGAGATTTAATCGTACCATCCTCAACAATCTCTCACTGCTAGTCTCAAGAAACCAACAAGACTGGGACCAAAAACTTCCCTTGTTTCTTCTCGCCTATCGCAGCGCCGTCCATGAAACAACCGGCTATTCCCCGTCTCAGATGCTTTTCGGTCGTGATCTTCGTCTACCTTGTGATCTGATGTTTGGTCGCCCTCCAGATGCGCCTTCATCGCCAGAGGGATACGTGCAGAATCTCCAGGCACGATTTGAAGACGTCCACAACTTGGCTCGAGAGCGGATCAATATACAGACGGAGAAGATGAAGACCAGGTACGACACGAAAGCCACGGGACATCAATTCAAAGAAGGCGACAAGGTTTGGTTTTATAATCCGACTCGACGTAAAGGACTTTCTCCCAAACTGCAATCGCACTGGGACGGTCCTTATACAGTCCTAAACAGTCTGAACGATGTCGTAATTCGGATCCGAAAGTCACCAAGTTCGAAGCCTAGAGTCGTTCATTACGACAGGCTGGCTCCATACTATGGCCATAGTACTTAGTTCATTGATTGTAAATAGTGTAATGTAAATAATGTAAATTAGTATGACCATGGTCTTGTATATAAGTTAATGTAAAAATTTCTTTTGCTTAGCATTATCATTATTAATGTTATTATTATTTAAATACTTGTATGTAATGATGTCTATGCTTTAATTTAATTTAATTTTTTTTAAATAAGTGTATATTTTGTATAATTCAGCATTATGAATGTGTTTAATGGTTATTTTGCATGTTTGCTTTAAGTGTTTTGAATAGTATAGCATTTGTTGGCAACGGGTTTGCTTTCCGATCAAAGGTTGAACTGCCCGGGACGTGCAGTCCTTGAGAGGGGGGCAATGTTATGAATTTTGTATATATCTGTAAATATTCCATTTGTTTAAATTTATTTTATTTTATTATTGTGAAAATTGCAGTATTATTAATGTATTTCCTATTGAGCATCATGTAACTCAATGCTAAAGGCCTCAGATGGTTTGCAAGGAAAACAACCTTACACCCTCATCTTTATAATGGAGTTCAATGGAAATATCGCCAAGGAATGGGTTTATCGCCAAATTGGCGATGGTTTTGGTGACTTTTTGTGCAACCCCCCCCCCCCTTATACCTGTACATTGGGATCCTTTCTCGCTTAGGTTCTCTATCGAAAGTTAAAGCACTTTCTGGTAATTTCTAGCATCTGAAGGCTCTGGAAAATTCTACAGTTATCTTTAAAGCCTATATAAGGGGCCTCCACCAGTTCAGTTCAGTTAGTTGTCTGTCAACTGCGATTGAATTCATACGAGAGGCTTTGCATTGAGAACTGTGTTTCTCGGAACGATCTTGTCGTTGATACGTCGTATTGAACGCATTGTTTCTGTGTGAAATTTTGCTGTGCTTTTATTGGATTTGAAGATTACTGAATATCTTGTAATTTTCAGAAGATATTGGTGTTCGTATTGCACTGTTTATAGTGAATAAAGCCTTTTGATTGTTCTTATATATTGGCATCAGTCCTTTTGAACCCCGAGCTCACAACAATATTATTACGGCAATTGATAATTCCTCCTATCATCAATGAAATTCACGTCACATTTTGGCGCCGTACTATTCTTTTATGAAGAGAAAAGTTGAAAATTTTATTTTGTTCTTAAAAATTATTATGAAATTTTGAAGCTCATTTTATGATGCAAACAATATTATTTGAAGATTTGATGCTCTCTTAATTAATTTATATTAAATATGGAATATTATTTGAGAATTGCTGATTTTTATTAAATTTATTTAGAAGTAAAAAAATATTCTTGTGCTGCTGAAATTAAAGAAAAATTTTTCCACAGAAGATTGATGTTTGCAATACATCGTTATTTTCGGAACTTTTGTTCTCAACTGGCTGGCATATATTTAATAATTTATTTATAATTGAAAAATGATATTTTAACAGAAATTAATTTTTATTCTGGTATTTTCCCATGAGATTTATTGAATCTTTTATGCAAATTATAATGAAAAATGAATTTTTTTTAAAAAATGAATTTATTTTAACAATGAAAATATGGTGCTCTTTATATATATAAAGTTAAAAATATACATAATTCATGAATTCAAATATTTTTGAGAAATGTGAAAATTGTTCTTATTCTAAGTTTTTGAGAACAAAAATTTAAAGAGGCTATGGTTATTGTTCTTATTCTTATTTTGGGTTAATTTTTATTAATTTATTGGCACTTTTAAATGAAATTGATATATTTTATGAATATTAAATTTTATTGAAGCAAATTTTATTGGAATTAAATTTATTGAAGCTATGTTCTAATCATATTACTAATTTTGCTGCACTTATTCTGAGTATGAAATGCCTAATAGAAACTCAAGTTTTTATGTTATTTTGTAGTAGTTTATCATACATAAATTTTTTGAGTTCTTGATTGCTTCTACAAAAGTTAAATTATTTATTGCAATAACACTCCATGTTCGTTGACTCTCGCCATTTTCTACAAATTTTTTGTATGATTATAGTGTGCAAGCAGTCTGTGTTCTTTCTAGAAATTAAAATTCAAGAAATGTATTTATATTTTGAAAATATTACAATATTTTGCATTTTCTGTTATACATTTTGAGAAGTCTGTTATTTGAATTTCAAAGAATTGTTGATTCATCCTAATATAAATTTTATATTACACAGCATCTGCATCTTTTTATTAAAATTCTCATACCATAATCACAAAAAGGAGACTGGTATTATTATTTTTTTTCGTTTTTTGAGAAGTTATACCCATTACCTAACTGCTGCATATTCTTGTTCCTGAAATAGTTACTATCTACTCATGCTACATTTTTAACATTCTACAATCTGAATATATACTGACAACTTCAATAAACTGGTTATTATTATCATCTGGCTTTGCTTACTGGTGGAAAAGTCTTCAGAATGTGTTATATCCATTGTTGGCTGATTTTCTCTGCTGTCTGCAAATATGATGGTTCCTGATAGTACAATAATTACTTACCTGCTTTTGCGAGTTGAAGCATTACCCCCTATATAAGCAAGCCGCCCTGCAGGTTACTGTACTTTGAAATGACGTATCTTAAGTAGTCCACACTAGCTATTCAGCGTGGTTGCCATAGTTTACCGTTTATCTTTTTCCCCATAATGCATTTCACGTTAGCTTGGCTTTTTCTTGTTTCTTCATTCGAAGGCGAAAGAGCATGTAGACACGTGTTGTTTTGGTTGTTGCTTGGCTTTTATTATTATAATAAATACGTTGTTATATTTCAATTTTACACAAAAATTGTAGTGTGTGAAGAATGCCTTACAGGTGTTGTGCTATAAATTGTAAAGGAAATTATAAAGGTGGACCAAAAGTTCCCGTTTTTTCGTTTCCAAAAGATGGCGACTTACAGCGAAGATGGCTGCAAGCACTTTGCCGAAAGGATTTCATAGTAACTCCAAACTCAAGAGTAAGTTGACTTCATTTGTAACTTATATTTTTTTTCTCTCTTTTATGGTTCGTAATAGTTTATGCAAAATACATTTGGGACTATTCAAAGCAAAAATGTGTCTGAAGTTACATTCCATAATTTATCGTATTTGTTTACTACCTGAATCTAACATTAAAAGCTGAACTATCCCAAATTCCACCAAAAAAATAATTTTTTATTAAATATTCACCAATCTCTTAAAATACATGAGTAAATTCTTTAATTTTCATGCATTTAAGCAAATTAGTCATAAAATTAACCAAATACTATTTTAATTGTTAACCGATTGGCGCTTTTTGGCGAAATTTCCTCTCTATTAAATGTTTATTTACAATTACCAAGTTTATTGTTTTCCCTTGTTCAATATGTCTGTTGTTTTAAATTATGTTAAATTCTTTTTAAAATTGCAATTTTATTTAAATCAGACTTTTTAAATTTAAATTTGACTTTTTAAATAAAATTTTTTATGCTATATGTGCAATTATTTATTGCATACAGTGTAATTTGTATGTATAGCGTTGCCCAGTTCTGCCACTTTCAAATTTACATTAATTGATTCTGCATTTTATAAAAGATTTCAGAATTTTAAAATAAATTTTAGAATTTAAAAAATCATACATAAGTTCAGATAATATATTGTTCTAGTTTTTTTTTTTTTTTTTTTTTTTTTTTTTTTTTTTTAACCAATTGTATGTGAATTTTATTAACAATTCATAAAACTATGCTAGATTAGCTTTAAACTTTTTTTTATATGCTTCTACTGATATACAAACTTGCCAGCTCTATTTTTTAAGGGGGGGGGGGATTACAGGTAAGTTTCATATACTTCTTTCAGTCATTTTTTTCTATTATTACGCATGTATTTTTTTATTATTATTATTATGAAATATTATTTTAAAATTTTGTTATCTGTTATGTAAGTAATGTTAATTCCTTTTTTATTTCTGTTAAGTATTTTAAATTTTATTAGCTTCTAAGAAATAAATAATTTAAAACACAAGTTTTCAAGATTGCATTGTGCTCAAAAATTGACAATAACATTAATTTGTTTTACTGCATTAAGATTTATATATAGTGATTATTCCTTGGGTATTTTGTATTCTCTATGTGCAATTATTTATTGCATATATACATTCTAATTTAGTTATAGTTTTGCTCAGTTCTGTCACTTTCAAAACTTTCTATTTTATATTAATGTTATCCTCATTTTATGAAAGATTTTAGAATTTCAAAATAAATTTTAAAATTAAAAAAATCTTATATAAGTTCAGATAATATATAATTCTAGGGTTTTATAACCATTTTTATGTGAATTTTATTAACAATTCATAAAACTATGCTAGATTAGCTTTAAACTTGTTTTATATGTTTCTACTGATGTACAAACTTACCAGATCTATTTTTTAAGGAGGGTGGGGGGGGGGGGGTGCATTTTTGCTTTCAATAGAAATATTTTGCATAAACAATTACGAACCATAAATAGAGAAAAAATTATAAGTTACAAATGAGGTCAACTTACTCTTGAGCTTGGAGTTACTATGAAATCCTTTCGACAAAGTGCTTTCAACCATCTTCGCTGTAAGTCTCCATCTTTTGGAAACGAAAAATCGGGAACTTTTGGTCCATCTTTATAATTTTCTTTACAATTTATAGCACAACCCTTGTAAGGCATTCTTCACACGCTACAATTTTTGTGCAAAATTGAAATATAACAACGTATTTATTATAATAATAAAATTTTGTGCAATCTTTTTTAAATCTAAAAATCCGATTTAAAAAAAATTTAAATCAGATTTTTGGATTTAAAAAAATGATTCAAAATTTAATTTTAAAATTATACATTTTAAAATAAAATAACCTTTACTAAATCGTTAAAATTAACAATTAGAAAAACTCATTTAAATGTACTTGAAATTTAAGAAAAACATAAACTCATTCACTTGGTTAATATGAAATTTTGTAATCATATAAACAATTAAATATAAATACAGTTAAAAGAATGGAGCAATAAAAACAGCATTGGAGCAATAGAATTTGAAAATGTATTTCTTTAAACATATATCTATTCCAGATTATATACAATATTCTGGAATACATACAATATTCATTTAATGAATTTGGAGCATGTATCACATATACTTAAAATGATCATGATTTTTTGTTATAAACTTCAATGGATCTGAAAATATTATTCTTTGTTATTAAAATGGTTGAAAAAAAAAGCACCAATTTTCCAACTTTATGAGTTCCTAAGCAATTACAGAATTTAGAGTGAATTAAAGTTGGATTTATTTGATTTAAAAAAAAAATCTTTTTTTTAAGTCTTTCAAAAAACCACATTGGAATATTAAATCATTTGATTTACATGTGCACAAGGAAATAATAAGATCTCTACATAAATATCAACAAAAATACTTTTAAATGACCTATATATTTATTTATTCTAACATTTTCAATATCTTCATAAGTTTCCCTGTTTCAGTCATTATAAAAATTACGTAAGATTTAGATATATTTTCAATAGATAATATAATCATTAATCTTTCAACATTTTTCAGCTGCGATTCTGTATTTTAAAATTAAGATTTTTATTTTAAAGTGTGATATTTGGTTTAAATAAAATTCAAAAAGCATGGATTTTGAGTTCTCAATCTTTCTCACTCATTAAATTT
Source organism: Maratus michaelseni (assembly GCA_963931845.1). Classification (NCBI taxonomy): domain Eukaryota; kingdom Metazoa; phylum Arthropoda; class Arachnida; order Araneae; family Salticidae; genus Maratus; species Maratus michaelseni. The sequence goes on along the minus strand of OZ007590.1, from coordinate 7,046,037 downwards.
ACAATGTATTTTTGTTAAAACCTAATATTTATTACGAAACATCTTGACCTTAATTTTTTCTTTTTTCAAAAAGTTTATTTAAATCAATGATTTTTTAAAAAAGAAATCATGATTTAAATCAATGAACCCTGGCTTTAGTCATAAAAAAAATCATCTATAGAGAAAAAAGAAAGCTAAACACTGAAACTATTTCTTAGCCAGGTGTGCCGAACATCGGCGTAAATTCAGCGCTGACATCTACAAAATGGTCTACTTCAGCGACGTCACTGTTTCCGTGCAGAGGCTTGCTTATATAGGGGGTAATGGTTGAAGTGACTGTTGATGGTCGCCATTCATATAAGGCAAATATATCCGTGTGATTGCTCCTCGTCAGTCCTCTTCATCTTGTGGATCTTGTTTCTCCCTCATCAATATTACTCATTTTTATGGATCTAAAGTGTTACAAATTTACAGCTGTGCCTATTTGCAATAGTTTTCTATCTTTTTCTACCCTCTGTTGCAAGACTCGATTATGGAAGTGTACTGTCATTTATTTTAAAGTTCAGTTTTACAGCATTTACAGAAATTGCTGCTTCCTCATACGGAACTTCTCAAATTTGGAAAAAATATTATTATGATTATTATTCGAAATTTTTTTATTATGCTTAAATTATAGTGCCTTTTTATTCTAGTAATATTTCATAACCCAATGTTTTCTAAATCATTTTTACCATATGCCTCACTTTAAAAAAATTATTTTATAAATGAAGAAAATTTATAAATGAAGAAAATTTTTGTTGCACCATTAAATTATATTGCAAAGTTACATGCAAAGCAACACATATTCTTAGACTTTCCAGCGCATTATAAAGAAATATTCTTCCAATTGTGAATCATTTTGGTGAATATTTTGTTTTTCTAAGAATCTAAAGTGTTTTTATGGTCTTTGTGACTTTCTTCAAATGTCACCAATCCCAATTTTGTCCCTAAAGTGTGCAAGTAGAGTTGTATTGTCTACAAATCTGCAATTTCTGCTTGAATACACCTTTACAAAAAGTGTATATGGGCAACTTAGACTTACCAGCGCCTCTCAACAAGAGTCCTTGTCCTCCTTGTGTTATTTTATTCTAAGTGCCACTTCGTCATATTATTCCTCAACATCATGGAACCACAGTTCCTGATTTATGTCTGCTAATTACCTGATGTGTCTTCAAATGCTCTTACCTGATGTGTCTTCAAATGCTCATCATTGTTTAAGTGCATTCCTTAATATGTCATTAAGTGCTAATTTTTAGTGCTTATAAAGTCTTAAATTTTCTTTTAGTGGTATGTGTTTCAGGCAAAAAGGCCAATTTGCTGCTACACTGCCATAGTGTTAATCAACCAACCAGTGTGCCACTTAACTCGCAAACTTTTTAGCAAGTTAGTACTTTTTTTCTCAGTGTAATCTTTTTAAAATCAAAACTGATTTTAGAACTTTTAAAGGTATTACATCTGATCATTTGTTATGTAAAAGCAGAACGTTTATATCCTTCATCTGTAAACAAACAATTTTTTTTTCCTGCAAGCATTTTTATTAGCAATATTCATCTGTTTCTTTACAATAGTTTTAACAAAAAAAATGTTGTATATTTTTGTCTAATTTACATACTTGCTAATGGTTTAACGGGAACATCGCTATTAGCATTTTTGTAAGTTTTGATGAATTTATATTATGTTTTATGCTTATTTGATTTACAGATTCGTCATCGGTTCTGGAGATCGCCTTTGACAGTCTTGTAAGTTTTGGTGTTTGTTCAGTTTGCAGATCTACTAATCGTTTAAAAGGGGTTGCTATTAGTGTTTTGTGAATTATAATGAATACATATTAATAGTTTATATTTATTTAATTTACTGATTTGATAATGGTCTCAAGATTGTGGGAGGCTATTAACACTTTTGGTAAGTGTTGTAAATATCACCCAAATAATTCACCTATTGTCAATAGCTGATTTTTCTATAGGATATATTATCCTTTTCATTAATGTTATATAAATTTATGATTATAACATGCTTTACATAACGGTGCACTGTGTTTGTTTTTATACTCTCATAAAATGTGTCATTTGTTTTTTAACTTGTCTTTCATTATGAAAGTTAATGGTTATTATTATTATTATTATTTTTTTTTTTTGAGGATCCTCACCTTTTCTCATTTTTCTCTGATTTTTTTTTTTTGCAAAAAAACCATGGTATATTAAGAGAAAATTTATTGAGTATTAAAAGAAAAATATATTGAGTATAATTGAAAGAATTTTGTTGAATATTTCAGAAAGAGTTTTATTGAGTATTTCATGAAAAATTATTTCCACTGAATATTTACAGAAAAATTTTATTGAGTACTTGCAAATATGAAGTATTTTACTAAAGAAATGTGTCACTGTTGGTTAAAATTTATTCATTATTTGTTATATATTGAAAAGTTTTTACAAATCCAACTATTTTGATGAATTTATTATTATAGTTATGACAAATGAATTTAAATGTTGTTGCAACATAATTTTATGCAATTTTCATATAAATTTTGGGTAATAATTGTTATGCACTAATATATACTTGTTTAGAATTGATATCAGTATTTTGTGCATTATATTGATTGCTTACTTTTATATGATTTGAATTATCACTAATGTAATATGTATGACTTGGACCTTTGAATGAATTTAAAATCCTTCAATGGATTGTTTTTGTGCACATTTATGCTATTTAGAGTTAATTTTATATGCTCTATATTTTAAAAGTCCTAGGCAGTCAGAATTTAAAGTATTCTTGTCTTTTTGTTGCTTTAAAATTGCAACTTATTATTATTATAAATATTTATGTCTAGACAAGTCGGAATAATGAAGATATTACCGACTCATTTTATGTTGCGTTACGGTTGCAACTATTTTGATATGATCTCATTGCTAATTTGAAGTAAATATTAGCTTTTTTTATATACCTGATGGTATTTGTTTAGAGATCAAGATTAATGGAAGGTGTCAGGTTTCTCTCACAGCTGCAAGAGTTGAAAGCTATTCTTAAGGGATTAGCGTATTGTATCTGTATCTATTGTGTACCGTTAGAGGCTTGCTTAAGAAAAATCTTAATCCGGAGAGGAGCGAGTTGGACATAATGAAAGAGGTATTTCCATTGCAATGTGGTCTTTGATAGATAAGAAAGATAGTGCACTCTTTTATTTAGGAAGACAGATCAGTCAAAAGGGAGGAACGGTTGTCAAGCGACCCTTGGAAATAAAACAGCAGCCCCGTAGAGAGAGAGCGGGTGCGCTGGGGAATGACGAGAGGTGAAATTAGTTCGAACGTGGTAGTGAAGGTGTAAGGTCGTTGAGAGTTGACGATCTGAGCCACGTGTGTTTAAAAGTATCTCTCGAAAGATAGAGAGAGTGGGTGTGAGATGAATAGAAATCTCAGTGCGGAATGAATTGACGTAGTCTAACGGTACACGTAGAGCGTTTTCTGTAATTGTTTTGATTTAGTGTTAAACCGGATAATTTACATCCGAGTTTAAGTGTAAATATTGTTAATAAATTGTTACTTTAACTTTAATTGAAAGAGTTAGGTTTTTCTTGAATATACATCAAATATCGTGCCCGATATCACGTATTCATATCGGTGGTGGCAGCATATCAAAAGACCGGATTTATTTCGAAGTTGTGTGGACGGAGAAGTGGAATCCGACAATGTTGGCAGCGACGGGATCTGAATCACCGAAGACCAGTGCCAGTTAGCCGTGTTACAGAGAGTTTGTGCCGGATCGCCCAGCGGAAGTGTTCGTGCCCTATCGTCGTAGACTAGTGCCAGATAGCCGTGTTACAGAGAGTTTGTGCCGGATCGCCCAGCGGAAGTGTTTTTGCCCTATCGTCGTAGACCACCAGTGCCAGTTAGCCGTGTTACAGTCAGTTTATGCCGGATCGTCTAGCGGAAGTATGTGTGCCCTATCATCGTAGACCAGTGCCAGCTAGCCTTGTTACAGAGTGCCTTGCCGGATCGTCCAGCGGAAGTGTTGGTGCTGTGTGTAGTGTTAGTTCCAGTGTTTGTGCGTAGTGTTTGTGGACACAGTGTTTCAAATTACAGTGAATGTGGCCCGAGAGTGCAAGATTTACCCTGTGGAAAAGTGAGCAGAGAATTGCCCCAGCGAATGAAGTACGAGGTAAGGTGGTTTGATCATTTTACTCTACTGACATTCTCGAACCTACTTTTTTTTTTATTGTGTATAATTGATGGTAATTTAAGTTAATGTTGTGGTTCATTTATGATAATTTATGTGCAATATAATAATTGGTCTAAATCAAATGAGATATTAACAACCATTTTACACTATTGTTTTAAGAAAAGGATCTTATATTAATTACTAGAAGTGATTTTCTAATTGTTTTAAACGGATAAGATTAATGATTAAAATTAATGCATTGTGTTAATAGTTGGAAGGAATAATTGAAATTTCTTAAATTTAAATTATTATTAACGTAATATTTAAATTAAGTGATATTGTTTGCTTTAAGTTTGAAATATTGATAGTAAATGAGGAAAGCAAATTTGTGCAGAATTTAAATTAAATTGAAATAACCTTCAAGGAAGAACTGAAGGCCCAGAGAAAAAAAAAGTGCTGTGATTTACTTTTTAATGTGAGAACTAATTTTGAAATTGGAATATTTTTATTGAGATTAAATTTAGGAATTTATGTGTATTTCATGCAAATTTTTGTTAGGTGGATATCTTTATGTAATAATTGGCATTAGTGTTTTATTCAAATTGCAACGTATCAGTATTATTGTGTAAATTGTACTTTATTATTTAATTGTATAAATTTAAAATCTGTATTACATAATAATCAAATTGAAATTATTGTTACTGTGTTATTGGAAGGAAATTGTGGGGTACCATTGTTAAAGGAAATTTATCATTTTATTATTACTTATTTGAAATATGTTAAATAGTATAATATGTGGAGGTAATTTATGAAGGTAGGATTGGAGGTAGTAGTAATTTGATATTGTGCTTAAGTATTATTGTAGGGTGGTAACAATTATCGGTAGAAGGTATGGCTTTCTTACTAAAAGTAAAAAGGGTGGATCTTCAGGCGATGTGTGAAGAGTTAGGAATTGAAGTATCGGAAGATGATACCAGGTTTAAGCTTAAGAAAAAGATAGTGGAGAGCGACGAATATGAAGAGGGGGCTGTTATGGAATTATCTAGTACTATTGTTACGGAACGGTTAGAACAAGAAAAGTTACAACGAGAAAACTTAGAAGGGAGGAAAAGTTACAACGGGAAAAGTTAGAAAGGGAGGAAAAGTTACAACGGGAAAAGTTACAACGAGAAAAGTTAGAAAGGAAGTTAGGCCGTGAGAAGTTAGATAGAGAAGAAAGGGCTGAAAAATTGAGATTGGAACATGAGTTAGAGTTGGAAAGGATAAAGATTCAAAGTTCGGCAAATAACTCTAATGGGACTAGAGAATCTAATCATGAGAGTAGCCTAGAGAAATTGATTAAAAGCGTTAAAACATTGTCTATCAAGGTTCCAGAAGGGACTGAGGGATGGAATCTGTTTTTTAGCAGTTTAGAACGAGCATTCCAAACAAAAAAATGTACCGGAAACCCAGCAAGCCGAAATTTTACTAAATATGCTAGGGGATAAGGCCGATAATTTGCTAATATACACGACTAGGGAACAAATTGAGAGTTATGAGAAGTTAAAGGAATTAGTTCTAAGGGAACACGAGCCGACACCGAAGGCGTGTTTGGAAAATTTTAAGAAGGCTAGAAGGAATCAAAATGAAACTCATGTATTATTTGTTCGCGTTTAATTTGTTCGCGTTATTCGCGTTTAATAGCAACGTGGGAAAATTATTGTAAGATTAGAGGTGCAGATACGTATGAGAAGGTTAATCAGTTAATTGTCACGGATAAGTTGTTAACTACTTTAGATGAGGAAACCGCGACGCATGTTGGATTAACTCAGCACAGTAATTGGTTAGAAGTTTCTAAAATTGCTAAGGAATGTGATAATTTCTTTGATGCTCAACAAAAATCTTATGCGGTAACTTATAAGGGTTATAAAGACAAAGAAAGGTATGTAAATAATGGAAATTCTAGAAGAGAAAAAGATGAGGGAGTTAATAATAATTGGAGACAAAATGGGAATAATGAAGTTAGTCCATTTTTGGGTAGAAAACCGGAATATAAGAAACCTAATGATACGACGCCTATCTGTTTCAAGTGTGGTCAACGAGGACATGTTCAGCGATTTTGTACAAAAGGAAATAATGAGGGAAGTAATCAAATTAATAACCGACAAGAACCAAGGGCTAGTATCAATAATGTCTCAGTGCGAGGAATTAAAGAATTACCAAGGGAAGCGAGTATGGCAAGAATCGGAGCAAAAGGGAATTGGAGAACTAAAGTTATTGGAGAGAAGTTAAATAAACTCGAGAAAGTGGAAGTTAGTGTAAATGGGAAGATAACAAAAGGATTAGTGGATTCTGGTTGCGAAATTAGCGTCTTTCATAAAGATTTAGTACCAGCAGAGAAACTAAGAGGGGCTGGTAGCATCTATTTACAAGGGATATTTGGTAAGGCAGTGAAATCACCATTAATTCAATTACCGTTAGCTATTCCAAAACGCGGAGAAACTAATGTAATTCATCAGGATGTACTTTGCGCGATAATTGATAATAGTAAGGAACAGGTAATTTTACATCCTGACGTGGCTAATGAAATGTCAGGGTTAAACAACGAGATATCATTAAGAGAATCGGTAGAAAGGGAATGTAAGGAGGATAGTAGGAATAAAGTGAAGGAAGGGGAAAGGATTAGAAATGGTAATAATAATCGTTATGTCGTAGACGCGAGATCGGAAAATTTACAAAGTCAGGAGAAAGAAAAAGCCGATTTAGATAAAGGTAAGATTAATCAAGTTACGGAAAGTAGTTTAAATGTATTTCAGGAATCCCAAATGAGTTGTAAAGATTTAGAGAAAGCTTGGGAATTGGCTGAAAATGAGAAAGGGTCTTACTATGTTGTAAATGGGTTATTGTATCATAAAGAGAAATTAGTAGATGGAACTGTAGCTCAATTAGTATTACCTAAAATTAGAAGGGAGGAAATTCTAAAATTAGCGCATATTTCCTTATATGGAGAACATCACGCAGTTAAGAAAATGTTAGAAATAATCAAGCATTCATTTTATTGGGAAAATATGGCAGAGGAAGCCAAAACGTTTTGCGAATCATGTGTAGAATGTCGATTAACGAGGGAAATGAATGTGAGTAATAAGGAGAAAGAGGAAATATGTCGACCTGCAGTTATAGTTGAATTAATGGACGGGAGTAAGAAACTGGTGTATCAAGATGAAATGAGAGAATTTATGGCTCAAAATAAAGTAGTGGATATTGTCTTTGATAGTGACGGGGAGTTTGAAGACTGTAGGAAAAATCTGTTGTTAGACAGAGAACAACCGGGAAATAAAGACAGGAAGGGATTTGAAATAAAAGAGTTAACAAATATTCAAGTTGTGGACATAAAATCAATCTTAAGGAAAAATAAGGAATTATTTATGGGTCCTATCCAACTGGTAGAAATGGAAAAAAATTGGATTGGTCGTAAACCGGAGAGGGTTAAGATGAAACAAAAATTGTACAATGTTCTCATCACGTACAAAGAGGACTTGGACAGACAAGTGCCTGATTGGTTAAGGGAAGATTTAATTAGGACCTCAGAGGCAGAAGTTAGCCATTCAAGAGGGTATATTACGAAAAGGGATGTACCTATTAGGTTAAATAGGAAGGGCTGGAAGGAAAAAGTAGAACCGCCTCCAGTAATATCAGCCTAAGGACTGACATTGAAATGACATAATACTAGTGTAACTTTATTTTTTTTTGTGTATTTATAATTGTATTTGCATCATGTGTTTATAACAGTGTATTAGCATATTGTGTATTTTTTCTGTAGTTATCACATTAGTATATGGTTCATTAGAGATGTCAGTAGTTAAATTTTCAGACACCTTGAAATATTTATGTAATTGTAGTAATGAAGAAACCTATCAAGGAACTGTTGAACTCTTCTCAGACATTACATAGTTTGAGGAAAATTAGCCCCTAAAAGGCATATTTTCCGCTAAGGTGGGGGGTATCAGGTTTCTCTCACAGCTGCAAGAGTTGAAAGCTATTCTTAAGGGATTAGCGTATTGTATCTGTATCTATTGTGTACCGTTAGAGGCTTGCTTAAGAAAAATCTTAATCCGGAGAGGAGCGAGTTGGACATAATGAAAGAGGTATTTCCATTGCAATGTGGTCTTTGATAGATAAGAAAGATAGTGCACTCTTTTATTTAGGAAGACAGATCAGTCAAGAGGGAGGAACGGTTGTCAAGCGACCCTTGGAAATAAAACAGCAGCCCCGTAGAGAGAGAGCGGGTGCGCTGGGGAATGACGAGAGGTGAAATTAGTTCGAACGTGGTAGTGAAGGTGTAAGGTCGTTGAGAGTTGACGATCTGAGCCACGTGTGTTTAAAGGTATCTCTCGAAAGATAGAGAGAGTGGGTGTGAGATGAATAGAAATCTCAGTGCGGAATGAATTGACGTAGTCTAACGGTACACGTAGAGCGTTTTCTGTAATTGTTTTGATTTAGTGTTAAACCGGATAATTTACATCCGAGTTTAAGTGTAAATATTGTTAATAAATTGTTACTTTAACTTTAATTGAAAGAGTTAGGTTTTTCTTGAATATACATCAAATATCGTGCCCGATATCACGTATTCATATCGGTGGTGGCAGCATATCAAAAGACCGGATTTATTTCGAAGTTGTGTGGAGGAAGAAGTGGAATCCGACAGAAGGTATGCCTTTCTTTGCTAAAAAATGCAATGGGGCTTCTGTATACTCTGTTATATTGTATACTATAACATTTTGTATAATTTGTGATGAGATTTTTGAATGTACTACAATGATGTATATTCTTTCTCTTTTTCTTTTTGGTCGCTGCACATCACATCAAATTTCATTAATTAATAATTAATTTACTTTTCATGGCTCTAAATTTATGTAATTTTGTCATTTTTACTTTCGCATTTAAAAATTTTGTCTTCCCTGTGTTGAAAAAGGCTTTTAATGTTTTCTACCCCTTTTCTCCTTCTGGTCAGTCAAAATTTTTTTCGGTGAATGGGGGTATTGTGATAAAGATATATCACAGTCTTAATTCTTTTTAATTACTTTATATTTCAGCTCAACGCATTTCTGTATTTTATAGCCTTTCCAGTTTAATTGCTATTCTTTTAAAAGCAATTTCACCGGCAGTTGCGCGCCGCGCATGTTGTTTCTACAGCAGTGCTTTCACGGCAAGGCCATCTTTCCCCCTCATCGTGCTCTGCGTTAGTTGAATCGGCGATGTTGTTTTCTTTGCAAAAGTTGGGCTGTGACGTTTCGTCTTTCTTGCTCTCCTCGCTCGTGTGTTGTGCGCATGCGTCACCGCCGCTCGTTTGATAGTTGTTCGCTGTGATTTCAGGAGCTGTTTAATGTTTTGGCGCTGCAGGTGATTGGGCGTGTCTTTCAAATACAAATTAGAAGGCTTCTTTTAATTGTTAAATGTTAATGAGTTTTTGATTTGCTCTTTTGATTTTCGTGTAATTCATAATCAACAAATTAGTTTAAATTAATCTTGCTCTCACATTTGTGCACCCCTATTATGGGTATAAATACTAATGTAGCGCATTTTTCAAACAGAATTTTAACAAAAATGATGCTGTAAAAATAAAGTGGAGCGCGTATCTTTGATCTAAGCTTCGGCTCGTTGTCCGAGATCGGCAAATGCCGATTCTTATGGAGGTCAATTTCGCGTTTTCAAAGTTTTTAATTATTCTATAAAAAATGCTGTTGTAAATTTTAAATTTAATATTTTTAAAAGTTTAAATCAACTGGAAATTTAATTGACTCCTGAATTCATTCCTCAACTCTTAATGGATTTCGCCAGAAAGAATATTTAAAGAATTTCGTTAATTTTGTGATGTTCCAGCCAGATCTTTATAAAGCCATGGTGTGCAGCTTCCAGCATCTTCATCCTTCCGTATTCCTCAAGATTACAATAAAGATTTTATGGATCCAATTCTTATGGAGTAATCATTTATAGTCTGCATCTATTATTTCACACAAGTAAGAATGTTTTACTTATTTTATTACTTTGACGTGATTCTCTTCAAGAATTTGACCAAAAGAACAGATGCACAAATTGTGCAGGGTTATTTGCCTTTTATTAAATCACAACTGCAATAATATTTAAAAATTTGCTATACGATCTATTCCTCCATCCATTAAGATAATAATATTATTACGGCAATTCATAATTCCTCCTATCATCAATGAAATTCACGCCACAGGTACGTCTAGCACTTATAATTAGTTTACAGGGAAACTGAAAAGAATTCCATTATATTACCGTTTAATGTGCGAAATCGTTTGCGGTGCATTTTAATCATGTTAGACTATTACAAACATAAAATGAAATTGATATCAATTTTTGCTGAGACGCACTAAGGCATGCTTTCTGTAGAATATGGAGTGTAAAGCTTTCTTCTTTCATTTACAGTGCCACACAAAAGTATTCTTTTACATAATGGTCTACGGGGGGGAAAACTTTTTGCAGCATGTTTTAATTATGTTACGCCATTTCAAATATAATGAAACTGATATAGATTATTGAGGTTTACTACAAGATACTTGTTATATGCATAGCATTTATCGTTCATTTACAGGGACACACCAAATATTAGGTATAGTACTGTGTCCGAAGTGTTGTTTATGAGCCATAATTGGATTTTAGTAAGGTATGCGTTTAACGAAATTTTTGAATGCAATGAGGTATGTATAAATGCTGCAGATCATATACAGGGCTACACAAATTCGTAAGCATTGTGGTGCATCAGCGTGAATTGATTAAAATGTTTTTTTAATCGAGTCATGTATTTTAAACGTGAAATATATTTAATATACCAAGAAAGATTTGTAGTATGTAAATAAAATCATATACAGGGCCATGCAAAGAACTGAATACAAGGCTGCCTATGTATGATAATTTCTGGAAGTGTGATTTCAGCGTGTATTTGCCTGAATTAAACTATAGCTTAATATGTGGCGTGTATAAAAAGCTTAAGGTAATATATAGGGCTGTACAAAATAATTCAAGTATGTTTCCGTCTATTGGTAGAAACTGCTGCAGATGAATTTCCAACTGTGTCGTTTGTTTTATTACTAAACTAAATTGTAGCATACCATAGAGTACATATAAATTATATACAGGGCTGCAGAAAAGAATTGGAGTACTTTTCCGGCTGTGGACGGTAATTGCTGAAATCTGGTTTTCAAATGTGTTTTGTGTTTTTCTGAAATGTTTACTTAGATACCTTATTAAACAGCGATGGTTTGTTAAAGTATTCTGTTAGTGTTGGAAAGTGTTTCATAATCTATGCTTGGTGCATGATTTTTCTTGTTTAAGTCTTCCAGGTACTAAATATACTTCGGTATCATTTTTTCAGTCCTTGGTTACTACCATTTATGAAAATAATCTCCTGGGTGGTGATTTATTTTCTCGGGTTTTAGGGGCCCGACTTCAACGGAATTGGTTCATTCAATTTAACATTAACTAATTAAGATATAGATAACTAATTAAGGCATAGATTTGGTACTCCCTGGTGGTAAAAAGTGAAACTAATAGATTTTTCGCGCGTGCACAGCATATGCCTTCTATAGAGTGCCGTAAGCGGGCACGAGTGCCGGAGTTTCGTTCGGAAAGAGATTTGTTTAGAGCAGAATGCTGCCCCTGGTGGGGGAAACTGGAACTAAAAGATTTTGCAACACGTTTGCTATACACGGTACTTTACAGAGCGGGGACATGTGTCGGAAATTTATTTAGAACATAATACCACTGGCGGTGGAACTAAAAGATTTTCCTGCGCGTGCGCCGAAAATGGCTATTTTTATTGAAACCGCAAAAGAAAGTTACCAATTTGATAATCTCAGACACCGAGATATTCTCATTTTCACTCATCCTCGAGTATTAAGAAAAGTATTGGAAGCATCGATTTGAAACTCGCAGTCTGTACGTAGTTTATTTTTCTGATTCCAAAAATGCAAATTCTGTGAAAGTCGGACGGTAACTTCTTATAATTTGGACCCAAAACTGACTCGCTTTGAATCAAATGATCCAGACATTTTAGGAGGTGGCACTGAATTTACTTCCGCTTCGGTGTCCATCTCTCTATTTAATCTCGGAAAGACGAAAGAGTTACCAGAGGAACAGTTTCGTGCAGCGATTTTTAGAGTGATTTAGTACTATTAGCATTTCGTATTGGTTTTAGACGGGTCTGGGCAACGCCGGGCGGTTCAACTAGTAATCAATAATATAGCATTAATACTCAGTAGTGAAAACTAGGATAAAGCATAAAACGCTGTAAACTGATACACGAAATCGGATGTAACCGTCGTAAGCACTTACATATTGCGGAAATTGCCTCCCTAAACACAATACCCATTAATATATTTACTGCTTCATCCCTAGTTTTTTTGTTACAGCTTAAATGTTCATTGCATGGTGCAATCTACACATGTTATTTTTAATTAATTTATTTGTATTTTTGCAAGTATGAAACGCATAACAAAAATATTCTTCCATATACATTAACGTCTTCCTTTCATATAATGATCGTAATTAAACAAACTAATCAATTGCACAGGCTGATAATTAAGAATTGACATTTCTAAAGAGTTTAGGAATGTTGATGGATGCAGTTAAATAGAGCAGGTATACAAAGGGTTGACCTACAAAACATATAGTATTAGTCGTATATGGTACACATGCCTGCACTGTTAAAAATTTGCAGCATACTGTCCAGTCATTTGACCGTTTTTGTAGAAAACGGTTACATAACTGTAATTTAACTATATTCTGACCGTTTTATTGCTCATTTTATGGTCAGAATATAGTTAAATTACTGTTATGTAACCGTTTTCTACAAAAACGGTCAAATGACTGGACAGTTTGCTGCAAATTATTAACAGTGTGCAGGTCGCCAAGCAGTTTTCATGTGCTGTACCACACTCCGAGGCTTTTGCAACAATTATGAATAGTGATATTTTCACGTTTTAAGTTTAAGTTGGAAAGACCACTTACAATGAGTTGTGTTTTGTTGAGATTAGTTATTCTGTTACTAATATATGTGTATGGGTATGTATGAAAGGAATATAAGGAATAATTTTTGAAGACATTGGGGAAATGCCAAAGTATAACAGGATTATTCATATAACAACCTTAATATTTCTTCTTTTTCTATTATGATAAATTATTGGTTCAGACAAGTATACCCTGTGTTTAAATTTAAAGAATGAAACATTTGAAATGAAAATCTCAGCAACTGTTTATAGTGCTTTAAGCGAATGTTATTTTTAACACTTTCAAACATAGTTGAAAAGTGTTTATGAATTCCTTTTGTCTGGCCGTCTATCTGTCCGTGCTCTAACTCACGTAAATATACTCGGATTGTCGTGCAATTGATATATGTTATTGAGGTTTACTATGGTATGCTCGGTATTGAAAATAAAATGTGTAGCACTTGTTTTTTTTTTGTTTTTTTTTTTTACAGAGACACTTAAAAGGATTCCATACAATCTAAGGGGGGAAATCATTTGCGGTTTATTTTAATGGTATTACACAATTTCAAACGTATTGAAATTTATATATATATATATATCACCGAGGTGCACTACAAGAGGCTTACTATAGAAAAGGGTGAGCATAGCACTTTTCGTTCCTTTACAGAGACACACAAAATAATTCGGTACTGTTTGTTAACAATAATTGGTGGAAGTGCTTTTTCAGTTGCTGAACGCGTTTTTAAATATAACTCATTTTTTGTCTATTACTTGATGTGTATAAATTCTATAGATCCTATACAGTGCAGCACAAAAGTTCTCGAGCATATTTCCGTTTACTGACGTAAATTCCAAAAAGGGAATTTTAAACTGTGCGTTTCCTAACTGAATTAAAATTTTGCATTCTACGTAGTATATATACAAATCTATAGATCCTATACAGGGTTGCGCAAAAGAGTTCGGATATTTTTCCGAATATTGTTGGTAATTCCTGAAATTGGATTTTTAAATGTGTTATGCGTTTTCCAAATTCTTTGCTTAAATATAATCTTTCACCTTATTAAACGGTAAAGATTTGTAACATTATTTTGGAAGTGTTGGAAAGTGTTACATAATCTATGCTTGACGCATGATTTTTCGTTCTTGTTTTTTTATCATATAGTTCTATATATATTACATTTTTATTTATTCATTCGTTTTGTTTTATTACTACAAGTTGAAAAATAAACAGAATGATAATAGTATGTTTAAAGTCATATTACTGTCATTACTACCTGTAGGTAATAACAAAAGTAAATGTAAAGACAAAATAATAGTAAATGTAAAAACATATCCTATTATAAAGAAGCCAGATTCAAAAGGATTGAATAATTTGTTTCTGAAATGGAAGTTCTCGTTGCAATATCGAGAATGATATTGTTTAATGCTTTTGTAAACAATCAAGAGGAAGAAAGATTTAATGATCTGCGATAAACGCCAAATGGGACAACCATGGTCATCATGGACCAAAGGTCACTCCACCAAGGTAACAATCCCTGTTTTGCCGATTAACCTGACAAGGTTTCTCGGGTATGTTTGACATAAACACCCCGAGGGACTGAGATGTTTTCTCCATTTGTTTCGGTATCCATTTCATCTTTAAACATACATCCTTCGAGGTTCTATCATCGTTACAGTATATGGGTGTTTCTGTTTGTTTGTTTATGATCGCGATCAGTTAACACTTCTGGATTAAGAAGGAAGGTTATTTTTTATTTATTTTTTTATTTTTTTGTTTTTATTTTATTTTTTTTGAAGGTGGCTTACTTTTTCATGCATCATTCAGTAAAATTCAGACGGTGTAAACCAATCCCGGCTATGAAGTATATACAGTATAATCTCTAAATAACGGACACCTCAAGAGGGCAGAAATTGTCCGCTATTCGAAAGCGTCCGCTATTGGGAACTAGTCGTTGGGGGCACCGTAATACTTACCCATCATGGATATGCATAAAATAAAATATGAAAATAAAACATGTGTAAACTATTTATAAAATGCATCGCAATTCGAATAAAATCGTGGCTTGATGACGTCATAAACTTTAAAGGCTCTGTTACTGAATTGCGTAAAAGAAGCAATCCTTATAACTCCAAAAACGATAATCCTATTAACTAACGGTTTGATCCGTCGGATTAAGCGTCTCATTTCCAATTAAAATATATTTTTGAATTGAAATTTGAATTAAATACAGGGTCACTAAAAATCGAAGAGCGTGGCAAATAGGATTCCAAATATCTCGGCAACTCATTATCCGATCGACTTCATTCATAATGCAAAATTTGTTTTTTTATTGTCTTTTATATTCCCTCCTTAAAATAAACAATTTCGAAATATTTTATATACCTTTTATCAGAACGAATATTTCGAGAGTCCGAAAAAAATAGTTCCGGATAATCGAGGTTACTGAAATTTAATAAGCTTCTTCCCATTATTACATACTACGTACACACCAAATTTCAAGTCTCTATCTCAATTTGTGCGGGAGATAGAGCATTTACAAACACACCGATACGCGGACGGCAAATTTTTTTTCTAAAAATATGTTTTTCGGAATCTCCAGTGTCTGAAACGTGTAAATCCGTCATGTTTTTTTTGTTTTTTTTTCGATTTTCAAAACGATTACAAGACTTACCCTATACTATGTATGATGGTAAGTAAAAGCTAAGAGAAATTCACTAAATCACTAGGAAATGCTTGTTGTTTAATTAATTCTACATAATTAATTGTATCATATCTGTAAAATTACATTTTTTCTCTTTACACTATCAGAAAATAAAATCACAGTAAAATCGGCTAAAAATTTAGATGCCAGTTTTTTGTTGTTGCAAATAAATAGAAACATGTGCATTGAAGTTCTTTTGTAGGAAAAGTAGCTGTAAATCATGCATATTTTCACTGCAAAATAGGCGGGCGGCCAAATTGCCAAAAAAATTTGCTGTAAGTTTTTCCCTTATATATATATATATAAGATTGCTAAAATCAATTAGCACAATTATTTATATATTTAAAAATATATACGATACCAAAATGCATAAGAATATATAGATCAAGATGAATTGTTGAAATTCAAAATGAAAAGATATCATAATATAAAGACATCATAAATAACTTACATTCATAATTATATGCGCATATGCAGCATAATAATTTGAATGCTAATATATAACCATTAATGAAACATTACCGAAACACTAACAGAAACGTGAAATTATGATTTAGTAAGTAATAATTTATTGACAACGAAATTGTAACCCCAACACACTGAATATAGATATGAAATACTTATTTAAAAGAAGAATAAATTAAATTAAAAATTGAATGAAATAAATTGAATGAATGAATGAATGAAATTTGTGGAATTTATACAGAATTATCAAGTCCCAAATGCATAAATACCACAAAATAAAATGAGTGGTTTCATCATCATATTAGCCATAACATTGCTAAAGGATATGATTTTGGAACGACCACTCATAGACATAGAATTAACCAGTGAAAAAAACTTAAAGTTCAAAAAATAAATACAATATTAAAAAGGATAGAAACCTTACCCATAATTATGAGAAAAAAACTTGATATTAGATCTTTAAGTACTAAAAACAATGAGATGAAAATGGATGTTGGTGCACAACATTGACCAGATATATGAAGATAACTATACAAATGCAACGAATTGCAAAAAAGTGGTATTTATGCATTTGGGACTTGATAATTCTGTATAAATTCCACAAATTTCATTCATTCTACTTATTTCATTCAATTTTTTAATTTAATTTCTTCTTCTTTTAAATAAGTATTTCATTTCTATATTCATGTGTTGGGGTTACAATTTCGTTGTCAATAAATTATTACTTACTAAATCATAATTTCACGTTTCTGTTGGTGTTTCGGTAATGTTTCATTAATGGTTATATATATATATATATATATCTTACAGTGTACTAACAAGGAAAGTTTTCGAACAAATAAAGTATAAATTACATTTCTTCTCTGTACTCTGAAATTTGAAATTTAAAAAAAAGGAAAAAAAATTACAGTAAAATCGACTGGCAATTTAAATATTAGCTTTTTTGTTGTTGTTGCAAATAAACGTTATGATCTGTAGAATTTTTACACACCACATAGAATGCAAAAATTAGATAACTTAAATCGCATAACAAAAAACGCACTTCCAACAATTATCCCTAATAGACAATACTGCGGATTACAGTACTATATCCGACATCGTTTGTGTGTCCCTGTAGAGGAATGATAAATGCTATGCATATCATATTCTACAGCAAAATTTATGTAATAAACCTCTGTAATGTATATTAATTTTGTCAGTTTTGAAATAATGCAACATAATTTAAAACACTCTGCAAACAGTTTTTCTCCGTACATCATTATTTAACCTCATTCTTTTGTGTGACCCTGTAAATGAACGGTAATTGATTTGCTCTCCATACGCTACAGAAAGCATGTTTTACTGCACCCCAGAAATTCATATCAATTTAATTTATGTTTATAACAGTGTAACATCATAAAAATAGACCTCAAACGATTTTTCCTATATAACGAAATTCTTTTGAGTGTTCCTGTAAACGAACTGTTAGTGCGTCAGATAATATAGTCTAAAGTAAGATTTTTGTAGTGCACCTCAATAATGCATATAAATTTCATTATGTTTCGAATAGTGTAACACCATTAAAATACACCGCAAATGATTTTTCCGCATAGACTATAATGTAACGGAATACTTTTGAGTTCCCTTGTAAATGAACTATATAAGTTACACACTTCATTTTCAGTACCGAACATGCCATAGCGAACGTCAACAACATATATCAATTACATGACAATAGATTATTAATATTATTAATACATCAATTACATTTAAATTCTCAGTTTGATCAAATCTTGAAATCCAAAACTTGGTTCAAGTTACTTTTTATTTATATCCCGGTTCAATTTTTTTGTTTTTTAAATCCTGGCCGAGCCCCCAAATTTATTGTGGGATTTGGGTAAATAATAAAAGATCTTAACTACAATAATGATTACACTTGGATGTGAAGACGATAAAAGACATTTAACAAGGCATGAAATACACAAAAATAATCACCAAATGCTTGGTTATACTATGATAGAGTGGATTAGCACAACTAAAAATGGCTGTTTGCCCATTTCACAGACTTCATATGACGAAAAGGCACTTTTGCTTTTCCTCATTGAATAAAAATAACCAGCTACTTAAGCCTTGCATAAAAAAAAACCATCTGAAATCTATGGAGCTTATTTGGATAATAATATCATTCATCATCGTGGACCGTAAATTTTTACATTCCATTGAGTTGATACGTTTCATTTAGATGTCGTAAATTTTTTCACATTTATTTATTTATACATTTGTATGTCCTTTTTTTTTCTAAATTAAAATGGCTGTTTGTGAACTTTGCCTGATGAAGAGAGTATCATCTTTTTAAGTTTAAAAAAAGGCTTAAGTAGATTTTTTTAAAATTTTTTAACTTATTTTAAGCATTTCTGATGTTTTAAAGAGTTTGCTTTATGCTTAAAATTTGTTAATATTACATTTGTGAACTTTCATCCTAAAGTGTAAAAATAAATAAATTTATGTGTGTTAAAAAAATTTTTTTTTTTTTTTACGATATTGGACATTATACTTCAGTTTTTCTACAGGGGCGAAGAAAGAAAGAGGGGGGAGGGGGGTATAGAAAAAATTCCCCGTGAAAGGCAATAAAAAGAGGATTCCGCTACTACCAATTTTAGATCAAAGTGAATTTATGGAGAGGAGTATTTTGATGACTAAAGTAAAGGTGAAAATAAGGAATTTTGCTTAGTAGCCACTGGCCGGTAGATTGATTTTTTTTTAGTAGCCAGTTACTGGCTAGTGAGAATAATTTCTTTAGTAGGCAGTACGTACATTTATGCCGCTGAATATTTAATAATTTAAAAAATATATAATGAGTTTACAGTAAACAAGTAATTTATGTACTAAATAAAAATATTTTAATTTATTTTGTTTTGAATAAACTTGAGATACTAATTTCCAATCTATTTTCAATTTTAAAATACACTACTCAAAACAATTAAAGGATATTTGAAGTTTTATATAAAATAAAGATATAAACGAAATTTTTTTTGCTGAAAATAGAAGAAGAGAATCACAAATGCAAATTTTTCTGGTTTTCAAACTGTGGAGTATGCAAATTTTGAGTTCGACGTCAAAAACGTCGCTTCAGCGGCAGCGAATGAAATTTGACTTTCAACTGGATAAAAGAGAATGAAGACAAGGATGATCGGCATTCAGTGATTGCTTTGTTTCGATGAGTACGATGTCTCAGCGAAGTCATTTGACAGATTCAGAAGCTTGGAGAATTGTTGGTAGGTTAGAAGGGGGCCAAACTCAAGCCGAAGTAGCGCAAGCCATTGGAGTGTCACAAAGTGTCATTTCCAGGATCTGGAACCGTTTTTTGGAGAGTGGATGTGGAGGCCGAAGACCAGGGCAAGGTCGTAGACGGGCAACAACGCCCAATGAAGATCGGTATTTAGCGTTAACAGCTCGGAGACACCGAAACATGAACGCTACTCTTCTCCAACAACACCTTCGCTCGGCTACAGGCACCACGATTTCAACTCAGACTGTCCGAAACCAGCTCCATGCTGTAGGTCTGTATGCTCGCCGACCGATGGTATGTGTTAGATTAACATCAAGGCATCGTCGCGACCGCAGGGAGTGGGCAACCGAGCATGTCAACTGGAGGAGAAATGAATGGAGCAATATTCTGTTTTCTGACGAGTCCCGTTTTTCTGTGCATCCGGATAATAGGCGTATTTTCATCTGGAGGGACCGTGGCAGTAGGAATAATCCTGCGTTCGTGCACGAAAGTGTCAGATTTGGCGGTGGAGGAGTGTTGGTGTATGGTGGCATCTCCATTGACGGGCGCACTGACCTCTACATCATTCGAGATGGAGCTCTGACTGGTCGCCGATATAGGGATGAGATCCTGAGACCTATTGTAGTCCCTTACGCTGCAGCAATCGGAGATAACTTCATTTTAATGGACGATAACTGCAGGCCACATCGTGCAAACCTGGTGGAGGATTTCCTTTTCGAGGAAGGAATCGTTCGAATGGAATGGCCAACGTGTTCTCCAGACATGAATCCAATCGAGCACGTTTGGGACGCTCTAGGAAGACGAGTTTCTGGCCGCCAACAACCCACACAAACTCTCCAAGAACTGGAAAGAGCTCTTCTGGAAGAGTGGGGCAGAATACCCCAACTCGTCATTAATAGCCTCATTGAGTCCATGCCTCAAAGGTGTTCAACGTTGCTGGCCGCCCGTGGAAACCATACCCCCTACTGAAAATGATTTTCTTTGAAGAAAACACCTTTTCTTATTCTTTTTTTTCTCATATGCACAAATTGTGTTTTTTTCCTTTTGTACACAAATGCGCAATAAAATGCATTTTTTTCTGCCAAACATGTGTAATTTATTCTCATATAACCTACTTTGTCTGTCGACCATGTATCAATCAGCTAAAAAGTTTCCCAGATACAAAATCCACCTAAAACTGCAATATCCTTTAATTGTTTTGAGCAGTGTAAGTTAACAGCAAAGTTATGCACAACATGCTTATGTAGCTAACTACATAGGTCCCACTAAGCTTAGATACTTCTGTAGCTAACTACATAAGCACCTTTTTTAAAATTATTTGTCTAGAGTTAACATCTGACAATAATAAAATAGGTATGTTTATACACTAAATACTAACCCACAACATGATATACATTATACATGCACAATCTAACGACCCGCGGGCCAAAAGCGGCCAACATCTCCAGAAATTCAAGATGAGTATTTCGGCAGTTTCAGAAAAAAGTACCCAATTTCGTCATTTGGGAGCGTAAAAATCATGAATTTTGGTCCAACGGGTGCGTAAAAATCATGAATTTTGTTCAACGGGTGCGTAAAAATCATGAATTTCGTCGAACGAACGCGTAAAAATCATGAATTTCATCGGTTGGGTGCGTAAAAATCATTAATATTGTCGGTCGGCCGCATAAAAATCATGAATTTAGTCGATCGGCCGCGTAAAAATCACGAATTTCATCGGTCGGGTTCGTAAAAATCATTAATATTGTCGGTCGGCCACATAAAAATCCTGAATTTAGTAGATCGGCTGCGTAAAAATCATGAATATCGTCGATTGGGTGCGTAAAAATCATGAATTTCGTCGGTCGGGTGAGTAAAAATTACGAATTTCGTCGGTCGGGTGAGTTAAAATCATAAATTTCGTCGATCGGGCGCGTAAAAATCATTAATATCGTCGGTCGAGTGCGTAAAAATCATGAATTTCGTCAGCTGGGAGCATAAAAATCATAAATTTCGTCAATCGGTAGCATAAAAATGATAAATATAATTGGTTGGATGCGAAAAAATCATGAATTTCGTCGATCAGGCGCGTACAAATCATTAATATCGTTGGTCGGGTGCGTAAAAATCATGAATTTCGTCGGTCAAGTGCCTAAAAATCAGGAATGTCGTCGATCGGGCACGTAAAAATCATGAATTTCGTCAATCGGGAGCATAAAAATCATCAATATCGTTGGTCGGGTGCGTAACAATCATGAATTTCGTCAATCGTGTGCGTAAAAATCATTAATATCGTTGGTCAGGTGCATACAAATCCTGAATTTCGTCGAACGGGCGCGGAAAAATCGCAAATTTTAGGAAAAAAAAGAAATAGGAAAATCCTGCATTTGGGCGGTTCTTTCCATATTTTTAATCGCCAGTTTTTCACGTTTAATCGACGAGTGGCGACTGGCGAGTGCTTATTTTCACCTTTAGACTAAAGTCATTATTATGTTCCAAGAAATCTATATATTCAGAAGAAGTAAGAATAGGCACATTTGGAAGAACAGGCAGACATAAGTAGACGAAAGTATTTTAATTATTCCCAGACTCTATAGATCATTGCACAAGTACAGGAAAACGTTCCATAGCTACGGCTGCCCACGGCAACGCACCCGGGACCGCAACACATTCCTTGATATTGTTATATGTTGATAGCTAGATGATTAGCGAGATAATTGATAGTTTCTCTTATCATGACATAAACGCGAATGCATTTACATTTCGTCAAAGGGTTACAATATGGCGATGATTTCTCCAATCAGAGCATAAAGACAATTAAAAATTTAGAGAACAGAGCCATTTTTGGCATAAATCATCCTAACGAATGTTTCGGCGGTAGCCAACATGTGTAGGAATGTAAAACCGCACATGGTGCTCGGGAGAGTTTTCGCATTCTTGAATCCGTGAACTTTAGAATTTGTTATGACTTTGATATGTGCGTTGGATATTTTTGGACAAGAATTATTCGGTTGCGCTTGGGAATCATTGAAATTAAAAGGGTGTGTTTGAAGAAATCAGTTAGCAACAGATCTGTGTGACCAAATAAGGAGATGGCAGATGGGCATCTTATGCTAGCTATTTGAAAGGGTAGATGTAGTAGTTTTCATTTACTTTATCAGCACAGTATAGAAATCTTTTTAGTGTAACCGAATTAAAAGGATATTAGAATAAACGGAACGAAATTTGTTACACTAAATTTAACAAAAGGGCGGGAAAGGAAAAAGAAAAAAAATATCTTTGTAGAACAGTGAGCGCTAAAATAATGAAAAAGGTGTGATAAAGATATATCACAGTTTTACCTTTTTTAATTATTTTTATTTCAGCTCAACGTATTTCTATTTTAATAGCCTTTCCAGTTTATTTGCTGCTCATTTAAAGGCTATTTTATCGGCAGCCGTCGCCGCCGCGCAAGTTATTTTCTCTGCAAGGCATTCAATCGGCGCTGAGCTGTGACGTCATCGTCATCGACGGCTTTCCGCTCCTGCGTTTTGCGCATGCGTCACCGTCGCTCTTGTTCCCTGTGTTTTCGGGAGCTGTTTTGTTTTGGCGCTGCATCCGAAAGGGGCGTGTCTTTCAAATACAAATTAGAATCGTTCTTTTAATTATTAAATGTTAATTTGTTTCTGATTTGCTCGTTTAATTTTCACGTAATTCCTAATCATCAAATTAGTTTAAATGAATCTTGCTGTCACATTTGTGCACCCCTGTTATGGGTATTTATACTAATGTTGCGCATTTTTCCAACAGAATTTTAATAAAAATGATGCTGTAAATTTATGATAAACGTCGTCTGATCTGGAGGCCTGCTGGCCTGTGCCAGCGCTCGTATCCTAGAATCGCCATGCGCTGATTCTTTGGAGATCAATTTCGCGTTTTTCTGTTTTTAATTATTCTATAAAAATGCTGTTGTAAATTTTAAGTTTAATATTTTAAAAGTTTTAAATCAACTGGTAATTTAATTGACTTCTGAATTAATTCTATAGTTCTTCATGGACGCGGCCAGAAGGAATATTTAAAGATTCTTCGAATTTTACGAAATTTGAGCCAGTACTTTTTAAAGACTTGATGTGCAGCTTTCATCTCATCCTTCCTACTTCTTCAAGAAAATGTAATAAACATTATTGGATCCTAACCAAAAAGAGTTCTTATTTCAAGTAGCATGAGTCTCTTATTTTTCAACAAAGATCAAGTAAGACCGTTTAATTTATTTCATTTTATTATTTTGATTCTCTTCTCAAAGAATATTCGACCTAAAGAACGTCATGCAATTTTTTTTGCATTGGGTTATTGCTCACACATTAATATTCCCATCAATTGCTCTCTGATATTTTTATGTCACAATTGGTGCCGTGTTTATTCTTTTATGAAGAGAAAATTTGAAAATTTTATTTTGTTCTTAAAAAAAATATTCTCAAATTTTGAAACTTATAAAATAGAATATATTTGAAGATTTGATGCTCTATTAATTAATTTATATTAAAAATGGAATATTATTTGAAGAATTGCTGATTTTTATTAAATCTTTATTAAATCTTTTATTAAATTATTTTTAAGAAGATCGATGTTTGCAATACATCGTTAATTTCGGAACTTTTATTCTCAACTGGCTTGCATATATTTAATAATTTATTTATAATTGAAAAATTATATTTTAACAGAAATTAATTTTTATTCTGGTATTTTTCCATGAGATTTTTTTTAATATTTTATGCAAATTTTCATCAAGAATGAAAAAAAAATAATAATAATTTATTCTTTTTAACAAATGAAAATATGGTGCTTTTTATATATATAAAGTTAAAAATATATATAATTCATGATGAATTCAAATATTTTTTTGAAAAATGTGAAAATTGTTCTTGTTCTAAGTTTTGAGAACAAAATTTAAAGAGGCTAATGGTTGTTCTTATTCTTATTTTGGGTTATTTTTGGTAATTTATTGGCACTTTTAAATGAAATTGATATATTTTATGAATATTAAAAAAATTTATTGAAGCAAATTTTATTGGAATTAAATTTATTGAAGCTATGTTCTCATCATATTACTAATTTTCCTGCACTTATTCTCAATATGAATGAATTGCCTTCATAGAAGCTCGAGTTTTCATGTGATTTTGTAGTTGTTTTATCATACATAAATTTTTCAGTTCTTGGTTGCTTCTACAAAAATTAAATTACTTATTGCAATAACACTACAAGTTCATTGACTCTCGCCATTTTTCTACAAATATTTAGTATGATTATGATGTGCAAGCAGTCTGTGTTCTTTCCAGAAATTAAAATTCAAGAACTGTATTTATATTTTGAAAATATTACACAATATTTTGCATTTTCTGTTCTACATTTTGAGAACTGTTATTTGAATTTCAAAGAATTGTTGCTTCATCCTAATATCAATTTTACATTACACAGCATCTGCATCTTTTTATTGAAATTCTCATACCATAATCACAAAAAAGAGACTGGTATTATTTTTTTTCTTTTTTGAGAAGTAGTAGCCATTACTGCTGCATATTCTTGTTCCTGAAATAGTTACTATCTACTCATGCTACATTTTTAATATTCTACAATCTGAATATATACTGACAACTTCAATAAACTGGTTATTTTTATCATCTGGCTTTGCTTACTGGTGGAAAAGTCTTCAGAATGTGTTATATCCATTGTTGGCTGATTTTCTCTGCTGTCTGCAAATATGATGGTTCCTGATAGTACAATAATTACTTACCTGCACTCTTTTGCGAGTTGAAGTGACTGTTGATGGTCGCCATTCATATAAGGCAAATATATCCGTGTGATTGCTCCTCGTCAGTCCTCTTCATTTTGTGGAACTTGTTTCTCCCTCATCAATGTTACTCATTTTTATGGATCTAAAGTATTACAAGTTTATAGCTGTGCCTATTTGCAATAGTTTTCTATCTTTTTCTACCCTCTGTTGCAAAACCCGATTATGGAAGTGTACTGTCATTTATTTTAAAGTTCAGTTTTACAGCATTTACAGAAATTGCTGCTTTCTCAAATGGAACTTCACAAATTTGGAAAAATTATTATGATTATTTGAAAATTTTTAGTATGCTTAAATTATAGTGCCTTTTCTTGTTATTCTAGTAATATTTCATAACCCAAATATTTTCTAAATCATTTTTACCATATGCCTCACTTAAAGAAAATTATTTTATAAATGAAGAAAATTATTTTATAAATGAAGAAAATTTTTTTGTTGCACCATTAAAATATATTGCAAATTTACATGCAAAGCAACACATATTCTTAGAACTTTCCAGCGCATTATAAAGAAATATTCTATCATTGTGAAATGATTTTGGTGAATATTATTTTCTTCTAAGAATCTAAAATGCTTTTATAGTCTTAGTGACTTCAAATGTCACCAATCCCAATTTTGTCTCTAAAGTGTGCAAGTAGTGTTGTATTGTCTCTGCAATTTCTGCCTGCTTGAATACACCTTTAAAAAATGTATATGGGCAACTTAGACTTTCCAGCGCCTCTCAACAAGAGTTCTTGTGCTCTTTGTATTATTTTATTCTAAGTGCCACTTCGTCATATTATTCCTCAACATCATGGACCACAGTTCATGATTTAGTCTCTGCTAATTACCTGATGTGTCTTCAAATGCTCTTACCTGCTGTGTCTTCAAATGCTCTTACGTGATGTGTCTTCAAATGCTCATCATTGTTTAGTGCTAAAATCTCCTGATAAAGTCTTCAATTCTTTTTTTAGTGGTATGTGTTTCAGGCAAAAAGGCCAATTTGCTGCTACACTGCCATTGTGTCAATCAACCAACCAGTGTGCCACTTAACTTGCAAACTTTTCAGCAAGTAGTTACTTTTTTCTGAATGTGATTATCTTTTTAAAATCAGACTGATTTTAGAACTTTTAAAGGTATTACATCTGATCATTTGTTATGTAAAAGCAGAACGTTTATATCCTTCATCTGTAAACAAACAATTTTTTTTTTCCTTCAAGCATTTTATTAGCAATATTCATCTGTTTATTTACAATAGTTTTAGCCAGAATGTGGTATGTTTTTGTCTAGTTTACATACTTGCTAATGGTTTAACGGATCGCTATTAGCATTTTTGTAAGTTTTGATGGATTTATATTATGTTTTATGCTTATTTGATTTACAGATTCGTCATCGGTTCTGGAGATCGCCTTTGACAATCTTGTGGGTTTTGTGTTTGTTCAATTTACAGATCTGCTAATCGTTTTAAGGGAATTGCTATTGGTGTTTTGTGAATTGTAATGAATACATATTAATAGTTTATATTTATTTGATTTACTGGTTTGATAATGGTCTCAAGGTAGTGAGAGGCTATTACCACTTTGGTAAGTTTTGTAAATACCACCCAAATAATTCATTTATTGTCAATAGCTGATTTTTCTATAGGATATTTATCCTTTTCATTAATGTTATATAAATTTATGATTATAACATGCTTTACATAACGGTGCACTGTGTTTGTTTTCATAGTTCTCATAAAATGTGTCATTTGATTTTAACTTGTCTTTCATTATGAAAGTTAATGGTTAAATTATTTTTTTTTTGAGGATCCTCATCATCTTCTCTCACCTTTTCTCGCTTTTTTTTTCTCTCATTTTTACACAAAAAAAAAAAAAAAAAAAAAAAAAAAAAAAAAAAACCATGGTATATTAGAAAGAAAATTTTTGAATATTAAGAGAAAATTTATTGAGTATTAAAAGAAAAATGATTTGAGTATATTGGAAAGAATTTTGTTGAATATTTCAGAAAGAGTTTTATTGAGTATTTCATGAAAAATTATTTTTACTGAATATTTACAGAAAAATTTTATTGAGTACTTGCAAGTATATTAAGTATGAAGTATTACTAAAGAAATGTGTCATTTGTTGTTCGTTAAAACTTATTCATTATTTGTTATATATTGAAAAGTTTTTACTAAATCCAACTATTTTGATGATTTTACTTATTTATGACAAATGAATTTAAATTTTGTTGCAACATAATTTTATGCACTTTTCATATAAATTTTGGGTAATAATTGTTATGCACTTATATATATACTTGGTTAGAATTGATATCAGTATTATGTGCATTATGTTAAATACTTAATTTTATATGATTTGAATTATATATAATAAAAAAAAAGTACATACTTAGGCCTTTAAATGAATTTAAAATCCTTAGAATGGATTCTTTTTGTGCACATTTATGCTATTTAGAGTTAATTTTATATGCTCTATATTTTAAAAGTCCTAGGCATCAGTCAGAATTTAAGGTATTCTTGACTTTTTGTTGCTTTAAAATTGCAACTTATTATTATTATAAATATTTATGTCTAGACAAGTCGGAAGAAGAAAGATATTGCCGACTCTTTTTATGTTGCTTTACTGTTGCAACTATTTTGATATGATCTCATTGCTAATTTAAATTGAATATTAGCTTTTTTTTTTATATACATGATGATATTTGTTTAGAGATCAAGATTAATGGAAGGTATGCCTTTCTTTGCTAAAAAATGCAATGGGTCTTTTGTATACTATGTTATATTGTATACATTTTGTATACTTTGTGATGAGATTTTTGAATGTACTACAAAGATGTATATTCTTTCTCTTTTTCTTTTTGGTTGCTGCACATCACATCAAATTTCATTTTAATTAATTTACTTTTCTTGGCTCTAAATTTAAGTAATTATGTCATTTTACTTTGGCATTTAAAAATTTTGTCTTCCCTTTGTCGAAAAAGGCTTTACTGTTTTTAACCCCTTTTTCTCCTTCTGGTCAGTCAAAATTTTTGTCGGTGAATGGGGGTATTGTGATAAAGATATATCACAGTTTTATCTTTTTTAATTATTTTTATTTCAGCTCAACGTATTTCTATTTTAATAGCCTTTCCAGTTTATTTGCTGCTCATTTAAAGGCTATTTTATCGGCAGCCGTCGCCGCCGCGCAAGTTATTTTCTCTGCAAGGCATTCAATCGGCGCTGAGCTGTGACGTCATCGTCATCGACGGATTTCCGCTCCTGCGTTTTGCGCATGCGTCACCGTCGCTCTTGTTCCCTGTGTTTTCGGGAGCTGTTTTGTTTTGGCGCTGCATCCGAAAGGGGCGTGTCTTTCAAATACAAATTAGAATCGTTCTTTTAATTATTAAATGTTAATTTGTTTCTGATTTGCTCGTTTAATTTTCACGTAATTCCTAATCATCAAATTAGTTTAAATGAATCTTGCTGTCACATTTGTGCACCCCTGTTATGGGTATTTATACTAATGTTGCGCATTTTTCCAACAGAATTTTAATAAAAATGATGCTGTAAATTTATGATAAACGTCGTCTGATCTGGAGGCCTGCTGGCCTGTGCCAGCGCTCGTATCCTAGAATCGCCATGCGCTGATTCTTTGGAGATCAATTTCGCGTTTTTCTGTTTTTAATTATTCTATAAAAATGCTGTTGTAAATTTTAAGTTTAATATTTTAAAAGTTTTAAATCAACTGGTAATTTAATTGACTTCTGAATTAATTCTATAATTCTTCATGGACGCGGCCAGAAGGAATATTTAAAGATTCTTCGAATTTTACGAAATTTGAGCCAGTACTTTTTAAAGACTTGATGTGCAGCTTTCATCTCATCCTTCCTACTTCTTCAAGAAAATGTAATAAACATTATTGGATCCTAACCAAAAAGAGTTCTTATTTCAAGTAGCATGAGTCTCTTATTTTTCAACAAAGATCAAGTAAGACCGTTTAATTTATTTCATTTTATTATTTTGATTCTCTTCTCAAAGAATATTCGACCTAAAGAACGTCATGCAATTTTTTTGCATTGGGTTATTGCTCACACATTAATATTCCCATCAATTGCTCTCTGATATTTTTATGTCACAAAAGGGGAACAATTTTAGAAAAGGGAATTAAATGAGAGGGGAATAATTACTAAAATTGAATAATATATGATGCGACATCATAGGCTACTTCAAGATTCATGGCCATATAGGACTTTCAAGGAAACATTCCACACAAAAATAAGGTAACGCGTCATATGCTATATAGTCTATGTTGATGTGAAAAATCACATTCAGTTTGCTTCTATAGCTCATAAAATGTACAATTAAAAAAATACGTAAATAAATAAATATAGGTTTTTAAATATCTTTTAGATATCTGTCAAAATTCTGCCACTGAGAGGTTTAAACAGCTAAACGACCTTAGTAACATTTTCCAATTTTTATATGATATACCTTCATTAACAGATGTAAAACTCGATCGGTATTTTTAATAACTGAAAGTGTTATATACTCATTTAACCATGAATTACATACTCATTCAACCGATGATATAAAGTTAGATAATTTATATAACAATTAGGAAAGTTTTAGAGGAATACCGTAAAAAAGGGGGAGCGATGACTGGCGTTGACGTTTTAAATCGCATCCAAAAAAAATTAATTAATTGTAGTATTTCAAACTATCTTTATTTGTTTAAGATTTTTTTAAACCTCGCCAATAATGGTTGTTAGTAGTAAACGCTCAGTTTCAAAAGTAAAAATGATCTGTCTATATTAAAAATAAATAAATAAATAAATAAAAATTAACCACCGCCGCTGTTAATGAATTTGCTTTGAGGTCTTTCTGGGCTAATATATGAAAATTGGTTGATTTATAGAGAAATGCTCGATAAACACACTGCAGCACACAGTTTTTAAATCGAAGAATTATTTTAAGATATATTTAATATTAAAGTCAATCAAAATAGTTCTCTTTAAAAAAGTTTTATAGGAACAAAAACTATGCATAAGAATTCAATAATCTTTTGAAAGGATATAGTTGACAAGCTTGCGGTGTGCAGTGTGTAATTATTTTTTTAAATTTGATTCCTTTTTTGAGGTTTGTTTCAATTTTTTATTCAAAATTTCATTATTTTAATTGAGATTTATTTCATATTGCGAAAAAGCCGTCTATTTAATTCGTTTCCTATTTGTAAAATAGCGTACATAATAATATTCCCTTTCAATTAATCAGGGAGTATAGTCACGCCGGGTATGACAGATCCAGGGTGCGTATGGTGATGGTTTTTAGGGTTTCGTTCATCTCACGAAACCCTATTACTCCCGCTCCGTTGTCTGCCTGTCACAGAGCATTCTCAGAAACTATGTAACTTACGGAGTTGAAACTTTGTGTACGTAGCTGAATACCATCTATAAAGAGCTCAAAATATTAAAATTTGAAAAATTCGTATTATTTTAATAAATAGAGATAAAAAAAACAAAATTCTAACAGCCTTTTCCTATTAAATTTAAACAATTTTCGTTATAGCAGATGCCAAAAATTAAAAATACACGATGAAATTCTTTCTACAATAATTAATTTTCTATCAGACGATTTCCACGTGAAAAATGAAAATGAAATAAAAAGTTTCACCAATTGAAAAAAAGATTAATAGGAAATAAAAATGATTGACGTCATATTGGTAATAAAACGGAAAATTTCAAAGATTTCTCAATAATACAAGGAGTATGAGTATGTGTATGTCCACAAAGCAGATTAATATCACGTCATTAGAGAATTAAAAAGAAAATCTGACGTCCTATTGGAAGTTTAACGAATTTTTCATATGTTTGAGAATAATACAAAGCGAGTATCAATATGAGTAATAGAGAATAGTAAATATATGAGCTTGAGAAACATATTGAATCATGATAAAAATCAGATTATAGAAATATTTGCATATTTTAACATTTTGAAGGTGTACAACATGTTTAATTTTGAAATTATTTTTTTATATCGCATTTAGTCCGCGTGACAGATATTATTACGACAGAATATAATAGCCGGCTTCGACATGATTTTTTTTTTTTTTTTTTTTTTTTTTTTTTTGGTTGGCAAATGAAATTTATTTGGATTTATTAAAGAAAGGATAAAGTGTTTTGAAAGGAATATTAAACGAAACCCTTTGAGCGATCTTCGATCATACACTTACCCACTTGTTACAATTGTCACCACTATTTTTCGAAAAGTAATCTTCAATATTTTCAAAAGTTTCTTACACCATCGTTATTTTATCGCAGAATTTGTCACAATTGTCTCCGACTAAATAAGGCGACGATGATTATTCGTATTTATTGGTGTCAAAGTAAAAACCATTTATACCCTCGGTATGCGCGATTTCTCCTGGGTTAAAAAATGTATTTACACGTAATTATTAAAAACAGAAATAAAACTTTAGAATAATAATTAAATGATCACGTGTTAAAACCAGTTAATGGATAAATTTACGTCATAAAAAATGCACTTCTGCGTGAATATTAAAAAAGGACATAAAACTTGAAAATAATAATTAAATTATTACGCGGTCACAGCATTAAAAGGGGAAACCTACGCCATATTTAAAACGCTCAAATAACAGTATTTCCAAACAGTTTCAATTTCAAAATATATTTACACGAGAGATTAATTTTTTTCAACAAAATCTCTTACCTATTGTCGCAAATTTTAAAACAGCGTAAATAATATTTCCTTTCAATTAAAAACTATATTTTTACGTTTAATAATAATAAGAAAACTTTGGTGAAAATTACGTCATATTGGAAATGATTGATTTAAAACGTCTTTCTGAAAACAATTTTCTTACATCATCATTATAAAATTCCCTGATGCAGCGACATTGTTTTACTTAGCCCTTTTACACAAGTCGATTTTCAAATGTTTAATTGATCGTATTTAATAAATCAGGAAAACAGTCGTTATCTGTTTCCACAGCTGTTGATTTGGCTTTAAAATTTCTCAGTCAAAAGAAAATGAATGGAAACCCGATTACAGGAGATCGTCAGTGGTTGTTTAATTATAATTCAATCTTCCGTAATTGTTTTAGAGCTGATTAAATTAATGTGTTTTCAGAGTTTGCGGTGTTAGAACGGGGGTTGGGGAATTAAGATCTACAAGAACCCTTATCAAATTTAGCAATAATAGCAATTGGAAATCCTTCTAACATTGATTATGATAAAATAATTACTTTTACGAAAAAAAGGCAAAATGTGTTAAGATTTTTAAATTTTTGCTTTGTTTTTGTAAATATTACTAATAATTAATTGGATTCGCGTATATTTTACTGAAAATGAACGTGTAATTTTAAGATGTAATTGTATTTTCTATTTAAATTTAGGAAAGAGTTAATATATAAAAGTTTGCTTGTTTAATTTTTTGTCCTTTTGTCTGACATTTTATTTTTTATGTGTTCTTGTAAATATTATAAACATATGATTGCATTTTTGGAACTTAATTTGAAATGGATATATAATTTGTTCTTGCTATCATAATTTTCCTATCTAATTTTATTTGCGTATGTTATTTAATTGTATTATTATTATTATTATTATTATTTTAACCATTGGAAAAATGGTTGTTGTTTTCGTTTGAAAATGGACCTCTTGACGTCGTCATTTTATTGACGTCGTTACGTTATTTTTTTAAGCGTTTTTAACGAAATTCTGTAACTTTATAAGAATTTTTAACGAAATTCTGTAACTTTAGAAGAATTTTTAACGAAATTCTGTAACTTTAGAAGAATTTTTCTTTGAATAGGCAATAGAAAGGCATAAAATCGTTACCAAAATATTAAAGTTACAAAAAGATAGATGCAAATTATCAGATATGAAAAAAAGCCGAATTGAAAAATTGACGTCGGATGAGAAATAGTCTTATAAATTTTTTGCTTCTGTTTTCATTAATATATTGTAAATGTGGTACTTTGGTGTTATAGCGGCCCCCAAGGATGAATCGCCAAACGACCTATATATCAGCTTTGCGATGATCTTGACGAAATCATAACTGCAACCTTGTTTTTTTTTTAAGCTTTCGGAACATTTTTCCAATGGTTATTGTAATTTGTTAAATTATATATACATATATATATATTGTGGTTTCAAAATTTAAGTGTCTTATATATATATATATATATATATATATATATATATATATATATATATATATATATATATATATAACGAAAAATCATGCGTCAAGCATAGATTATAATATAACACTTTCCAACGCTTCCAAAATAATTTTACAAATCATACCGTTTAATAAGCTGAAAGATAAGATCTAAGTAAACAATTTAGAAAACGCATAACATATTTAAAAACATAATTTCAGGAATTTCCAACATATACAATATTCGGAAAAATATCCGAATACTTTTATTCAGCCCTGTATAGGATCTATAGATTTGTATATATACTACATAGGATGATAAATTTTAGTTTAGTTAGAAAACGCGTAGCACAGTTTAAAATTCTCCTTCTGGATTTTTTGTGAATAAACGGAAATGTGTTCGCGAACTTTTGTGCTGCCCTGTATATGAAATACAGAATTTATACACACCCAGTAATAGACAAAATGTGAGTTCAATTTAAAATCGTGTTCAGCAACTTAAAACGCATTTCCAGGATTTATTATTAACATACAGTAGAGAATTCTTTTGTGTGTCCCTGTAAATGAACGATGACTGTTATACACACAATAATCTGTAGTAAGCCTCTTGTAATGCACCTTAGTGATATACATAAATTTCAATGCGTTAAAAATAGTGAAGCATTATTTAATTAAACCGCAGACGATTTTTCTCCATAGACGTAATGTATTGGAATTCTTTTGACTGTCCCTGTAAAGTAACTATAAGTTTTATGCACACCCTATTCCACATTAAGCTTCTTGTAATGGACCTTAGTGATATATATATAAATTTCAATGCGTTTAAAATAGTGAAACAATATTTAAATAAACCGCAAATGATTTTACCCCATAGACCGCAATATAACGGAATTCTTTTGAGTGTCCCTGTAAAAAAACTATAAGTGCTATATACTTCCGTTGAAATAGGTAACATGCTATAGATAACGACAATAACATATAAAAATTGCAGAGCAATCCGTGCATATTTACGGGCGTTAGAGCACGGACAGACGGCAGACAGCCATACGGCAGACGGCCATACGCCAGACGGCCATACGGCAGACAAACCGAAGTCATAAACACTTTTCAACTAGGTTGGAAAGTGTTAAAAATGCGATTGCTTAAAATAATAATTACAACATCACAATAAATAATTCCGTAAAGATGAAGCATGCCTTAAAATTTGTCTTTTATTTATGATAGTTCTTTTATTATTGTTATTTTGTGTAAGTAGTAATGACATTGAATTATATTTTTTATAGTACTCTACCATTGTGTATGTAATTGGATATATAATTATTTTTAAGTATACTTATAGCATTTGATATTTTCAAATAGACATGTAATTAATTTTTTCTTCGTATCATTATTTATTTTTCCATTTAAATTTATGCAAGAAATTCTTATATTATTTGATTGATGATTATTTGATGATTTGATTATTATATTTTAAAATATTTTTAACCGGTTTTGGCTCAAGAAAGCTTATTAAATTTTAGCAAATTGAAATGCAATTACTTTTTATATTAATCGCGGCAATTTAATAAACTATTTTGACAAAGGAAATGCAAGGCGAATTAGATATTGAATTACTTATTTCAGTGTTGATGGTTGTATTCTTGTAATTATTACTAATGTGAAATTAAACCTTCATATGTACAATTTTAAATGATCATGTAATTCTTTCTTGATATCATATTTTTTTTTCTATTTGATTTTAGTCAGAATTTCACTCGCAGTTTGTTTTACTATGTTTGTCTCTTTTCAGCCTGAAAATGTGCTTGCTTTGTAATATCGGTTTCGATATTATCCTAATCCTAATCGTACCCTAATAATATTATAAACCTGATTGTGTGTGGGAGTGTTTGGCTGAAGTAAACGTCAAAACGAAGGATTTAATGACCCTGTATCTTTGCATATAGATGGATTATAACCCAGAAATGAACATAGGCTAGAATTTTTTCTTTTCAAATATTTTTCTTAATAATTAAAATTTTCATTATTTTCACAGAGAATCAATGAATATTTTCCCTGTAAAATTTAATTAATCATTTTACATTGTAAGCATTACAGTTGCCAATAAATACAAAACCTGGAATAATAATTTTTCCTCAACAATTATTTTTCAATTGAACGATTTCCCTGTGAAAAATAAAAATGAAAAATAATTTTAAAACAAGAACGAAAAATCATGCGTCAAGCATAGATTATGAAACACTTTCCAACGCTTCCAAAATAATTTTACAAATCATTACCGTTTAATAAGCTGAAAGATAACATCTAAGTAAACAATTTGGAAAACGCATAACATATTTAAAAACGTAATTTCAGGAATTCCCAACATATACAATATTCGGAAAAATATCCAAATACTTTTATTCAGCCCTGTATAGGATCTATAGATTTGTATATATACTACATAGGATGATAAATTTTAGTTTAGTTAGGAAACGCGTAGCACAGTTTAAAATTCTCCGTCTGGAGTTTCTGTGAATAAACGGAAATGTGTTCGCGAACTTTTGTGCTGCCCTATATATGAAATACAGAATTTATACACACCCAGTAATAGACAAAAAGTGAGTTCAATTTAAAATCGCGTTCAGCAACTTAAAACGCACTTCCAGGAATTATTGTTAACAGACAGTAGAGAATTCTTTTGTGTGTCCCTGTAAATGAACGATGACTGCTATACACACAATATTCTGTAGTAAGCCTCTTGTAATGCACCTTAGTGATATATATAAATTTCAATGCGTTAAAAATAGTGAAGCATTATTTAATTAAACCGTAGACGATTTTTCTCCATAGACGTAATGTATTGGAATTCTTTTGACTGTCCCTGTAAAGGAACTATAGGTGGTATGCACACCCTATTCCAAATTAAGCTCCTTCTAATGCAACTTAGTGATATGTATAAATTTCAATGCGTTTCAAATAGTGAAACATTATTTAAATAAACCGCAAATGATTTTTCCCCATAGACCGCAATGTAACGGAATTCTTGTGAGTGTCCCTGTAAAAAAACTATAAGTGCTACACACTTCCGTTGAAATAGGGAACATGCTATAGATAACGACAATAACATATAAAAATTGCAGAGCAATCCGAGCATATTTACGGGAGTTAGAGCACGGACAGACGGCCATACGGCCAGACAAACCGAAGTCATAAACACTTTTCAACTAGGTTGGAAAGTGTTAAAAAGATGAATTGCCATGATATTTGAACGCAAATATGGAGTATTTGTTATTATACACGAAGTGTGAATATCGGTTACGTTGAGGAGACATTTTCTGTCAAAGACTGCATTATAATTAGAAGGAGAAATGAACAATAATGATATTATTAAGAAAAGATTTGAACCATGGAACTATGAAAATGATCCTTCTAGGCTTGGGCAAATAGGACGTCATAAATAAAACATGTATTTTCAAATATTGATAATAATACAAGGAGCATGAATATCAGTATATAATGAAAGTAGACAGATAATGGACGTCATATTTAATATGAAGAACTGAAATATTTTTTATCGATACTGATAAATAATAAGCTTGAATATTAGTTACACACAGATGTGAGTTTTCTGCTAAAATTTACGTCATGATTGCCTGGAAAAGAAAATTAACAAGAATTATATCAATAAGTAAATTATCGCTTTACTACACAGCGTACAACCACGAATTTAAGAATTATATCATTAAAAAGATATTTCTTTGGGGAAAAAGTGACGTCATATTTAAAATAAAACGGGAATTTTCAAATATGTTTTAAAAGGAGCGTGAATCAATTCTGTACATTAATAATACAAGGATCAGTAAGTATAGAAAGTAGATGAGTTTTACATCATATTTAAAACGAAAAAATTAAAAGTTTTTTTTCATCTATACTGATTATTAAGCATGAGTATCAGTTATATACAGATGAGAGTTTTCTGCTGGAAATCACATCATGATTTTTAGAAAAGAAAAAGGAACAGGAATTTGTTATATTAAAATCTGACCGTCTGCTTGTATTTCGTAACTGCTCCTCTTTGACTATCGAATGCAACGCAATTTACTTAATATCGTTTATCATTCATCCGAGGATGCCACACAAACTGTCAGAATTTAAAAAAATGGAATTAAATTCCGACATATTATTATTATTATTATTATTATTATTATTATTTGTAAATTTTAACGAAGTTTCTATAAAAACGGTAAGTAAATGACTCCATATGTGTGGATAAAAAAGGAGAAATAAAACAGATTAATATATTTTTTACGCTCTTTTCTCATTAAAATTGAAAACAGAATTTATTTTCAATTTGAATAGATGGTGAAAACAAAATCTTCATTTCAGTAAATTATCCGAAAAATAAAAACATATTTTCACATATTCAAACTTTATGAATCAATTTTTCCTGCAGAACAAAAATCGTCTGTCAGCATATTGTCATTTAGAAAACAAGACTTGTTTCAGCTATACATTAAACCAAGGAGGCATAATTGAATTTAAAGGAAAAGCATGTACTACTTCCAATTAATTATTTTTGAAGGATGGCTGTTAAAACGTTTCAATAAGGCGTTAAAAGTAAAATAGTTTATCAGGTAAAAATGTCAGTTGTTTTTACCCAATTCGTTGATTTCCACGATTTTATTTAGCCCTCCTTTTTGCATTGGTTGCATTTTCATTTTTGCGATTATTTGGTATAAAATTTCACCTTTTTAAGACTGAGTTATGTCAAGGTCCCTATAACCAAGAAATACCGTATTGTCTCCTATGAAATGTGATAAAGAGTTAGTTAATTATTTACGTTTTTAATTATCGGGAGTGAAATATTTTTGCATAATTAATGCATTTATTCTTTATTATAAATGTGATTGTATATGTGAATGTTTGGTTGAAGTAAACGTCAAAACGGAGGATTTAATGGCCCTGTATCTTTGCATATAGATGTATTATAACCCATAAATGAACATAGGTTAGGTATTATTTATTATTTTCAAATATTTTTCTTAATAATTCAAAATATCATTATTTTCATAGAGAATCAATTTTCAAAGAGAATATTTTTTCCTGTAGAATTTAATTAACCATTTTACGTTGCTAAGCATTATCGTTGCCAATAAATACAAAGTCTGGAATAATATTTTTCCCAACAATTAATTTTCAATTTAACGATTTCCTCGAGAAAAATGAAAATGAAAAATAAATTGAAAAGAAGATGAATTACCGTAATATTTGAAACGAAAATATGGAGTGTTTGTTATTATACAAGAAGTATGAATGTCGGTTACGTTGAGAAGGGATTTTATAGCAAAAATTGCGTTATAATTAGATGAAAAAATGAACAATAATTATATTATTAAGAAAAGATTTCTGGACCATGGAACTATGAAAAGAAACCTCCTTGGCTAGGGCATATATGACGTCATAATAGAAATAAAACATGCATTTTCAAATATTCGTAATAATACAAGGAGCATGAAAATCAGTATATAATGAAAGTAAATGAATAATGACGTCATATTTAAAATGAAAAACTGAAATATTCTCTATCGCTAATTATTAATAAGCTTACATGTCAGTCAGATAGCGACCTACGTTATAAATGGCCGCTTCTTGACTTTTATGGATAATCTTTACACGGCGAGATGAAGCACGAATAACGAAATACATGGTTTTTGGATAAACACAACTAAAAAGTTTACAAATATACAACAGGTTTTTTTTTTAATCTCTTAAATTTACTAATGGCGATTTACAAGTTTCCCAAATGTTGGTTGCTAGATAGCAGATTAAACAAATTATATATATTTGTTTAAATTTGTTTAATATCAATTTACCAGCATCTGATAATACTTAAAAAGGAACAGCTGTCTCATACGCATCGGGGTTGGTGCGATTTTTGTTTTGCGCCATTTTGTCAAGGAAACCCCCGCTTTCGGGTACCTGTTAGGCCTAGTTTTCTAAACAGCATGTTAGTTTTATTTTATTATGAAACAGATTATATTATTGTAAAACACACACAATTTTTTGTTATAAAGACACACAAATTATTTTATTATAAAACATACACAATGCTTAATTTATTGTAAAATACACAATGTTTAATTTAATATAAAACACACGCAAACTCTTCT
This sequence comes from Maratus michaelseni, assembly GCA_963931845.1. NCBI lineage: Eukaryota > Metazoa > Arthropoda > Arachnida > Araneae > Salticidae > Maratus > Maratus michaelseni. The sequence continues at coordinate 7,006,350 of OZ007590.1, read as the reverse complement.
AACGGGTTGCCATAGAAAACAAAATCTCGCCCATGTCACCGGGTTATATTTTTATATTGTACTAGATGGAACCCGTCAAAACTTGACGAAAAAAAATACTATAACAATATCAGTAAAATAAGCTTCTTTATTATTTAAGAAGGGGTGCGTATGAAACAGTCTTTCAAATATTATATTTTAAATGTTTTTTTCCCAGTCAAATACAGTACTATTTCTGATGCAAACTCCAAACAAACAATCCGTAAACAACTGTGACATTATCGCCATATTCCTCACGGCAAAAAAAAAAAAAAAATTCATGGACCTATGAAGAATCATACAAATAGACTATTCCTACTATTCATATTCAGTATATTTCTATTTATATTCAGTAAATAAAAGAACATAGTAAATAAAGCACACATCTCTCTCTCCCCCCCCCTTCCCCCTGTGATAATGCAACCGAATGAGCATTGTATCTGCCCAACAGCACCATCGAAATTCGATGTTAAAAAAGTTTTAAAATGTTTAAATTAAAAGTTTTAAAATGTCCTCTTTAATCATTGTTCGTTACAAATCCATATCCTCTAAAACGCATCCATTATTTTAAGCTAAGTTTTCAAGTGTAATTTGTTTGTATGGTTTTTTCGGTTTTTTACATAATCAGGATTATTCCATCATAGTCGGGGATATTTTCCCTCTAATACAATTGGCAAATGGATAAAAAAAAAAAAAAATGCAATTTCTAGCATATTCTGATATTTGCTGGAACATATACATCAACGAATTCAGCATATCAATTTTATGTTCAACATAAACTAAAGTTAGTTTTTTATTTTTTTGACAGATTTTCGTTTAGCGCCAAAATGCTCTATCTTATGGATAATCTGATCTTATGATTTATCACTGTTATTATTATTATTATTATTATTATTATTCACTTTTTATGATGGTTAGGGAAATCTATTTTCAATTGTGGCAACTTTCCCAGGGGCTATTTTACATTATTGAAGCAAACTGGTGGTCACTGATAAGATAGAATTAAAAAACTTTTCATGCTTGAAAATTATTTAAAAAGTCGTTAAATTAAGCGGCAGTTTTCAAATAAATTGCATTCGAAAGCTATTTTTTTTCTTCTAATTGATGATGTAAGAATTGAAATTGTAAAATGTAGTCAAATGTAGTAAAAAAATAGAAATTTGTAGTACTTAGAAGTGATGTAAGCGCGATGAAAGCTAAAGCGATAGCGTCGTTTGTTGTGACAACAGTTGTAAATTTCTCAAAAATTGCCACTGTATTTTGGCTGGCGACCAAAAGTAGAAAACCATTTTTTGACATCGAAAGAGGAATTCACAGTGAAAGAAATAGGACTTTGCGCTAATAAGGAACTGTTAAATGATTTATAATAAATCTACCAAAATAATTCCTATGAAATATTAGTCTTACATTGTCTATTCTACCTAAAAATACAATCATTATTTCAAGTTTTTTTTCTACCATAACATTATTTTTAATAATTTTAAATTTCCTGAAATCCTTTACTTCTGTGATTTAAAAAAAAATTAAAATATGAAGTTTTCTAATCTATAATTTAAAATAAAAAAAGTAATTGGTAACATGTAATCAAGGTATGCAATCAAGATGAAGCAACCAATAAAGGCTCCAGTTCTAATCTTTAAAATAAAAAATTGAAAAATCAGTTAAAAATACGTCATGTTGACACAATCATATAAATTTTTCTTTTTACTTTTATCAATGTTAAAATGCATTTCAAGTTAAGCATAACATCATTTTCACCAGCGCAAACTTTACGTATTTTCCTTTGTATACGTTACTTTTATGCTTAAACACCATGTTAACAAATAAAAATATATTTTGTATTTAATGGTAATGAAACTAGTCGTTGGGGGCCACCGTAATACTTACCCATCATGGATATGCATAATGTAAAATATTAAAATAAAAATGTGTAAACTACTTATAAAATGCATTGCAATTCAAATAAAATCGTGGCTTGATGACGTCACAAACTTTAAAGGCTCGATTACTGAATTGCTTGAAAGAGGTTTTTCCTTATAACTCCAAAAATAATAATCCTATTAACTAGCGGTTTATTGCATCTGATTAAGCGTCAAATTTCCAATTAAAATATATCTTTGAAGTGAAATTTGGATGAAATACAGGGTCATGAAAAATCGAAGAGTGTGGAAAATAGGATTCCAAATATCTCGGCAACTAATTATCCGATCGACTTCATGCTTTATTCAAAATTTATGTTTTTTATTGTCTTTTATATTCATTTCTTAAAATAAACAATTTCGAAAATTTTTATATACCTTTCATCAGAACGAATATTTCGAGAGTCCGAAAAAAATTGTTCCGGTTAATCGAGGTTATTGAAATGAAATAGGCTTCTTCCCATTATTACATACTAAGTACATACCAAATTGCAAGTCTCTATCTCAATTTTTTCGGGAGATAGAGCGTTTATAGACACACAGACACGCACACACACACAGACACACAGACGGACGGCAAATTTTTTTTTCTAAAAATATGTTTTTCGGAATCTCCAGTGTCTGAAACGTGTAAATCCGTCAAAAATTTTTTTTTTCGATTTTCAAAACGATTACAAGACTTACCCTATACTACGTATGATGGGTAAGTAAAAATGGCATCAAGAAAGTTATAATGTATAATGATAAAATAAACCCAATGGACAATATTCCCGTGACGTCAGAATAAATATGAACTTTTATTCGCTTATAAAACACGCGGATAAATATTTTTACCGAAATTTAACTTGCAAATTAAAAAATTCGGCCTAAAAGTCACGTGCTTTTAATATTTATTATTCCTCTTTTATCCTCGGAACCACAGAGCTTAGAAAATAAACTCTGTATCTCGCAACAGTGGGCGTTAACGGATTATGACGTCATTAACAGATGTAAAAGTTTAATTGAAAATTACGGCTAATTAATTAAATTTTCGAACAAACGAATGCACGATAACAAATCTGTGTCCAAATATCTTTCATTTAAAAAAAGAATCATGTAATTTGATGCAGTAGTTTGTTCTCACGGATTGTCGAAAGAAAAAGCTTAGCGTTTTAAATATATAGATTTTTATATTATTATCATATATATTTTTATTACCCATATTTTTTTACAAAATTTAAGCTGTTAAAGACCAACTCGTTTATTTAATCATTTACAGTAGAATTTCTCAAAGAACGATATGCAATATATTAAAAATCCCTGACGGCTCGGCCTACAGGTACAGGTAGATTTCGAAGACGCAGAACATGGGACGCCTGTTTGTCGGGAATTGTGGAAGAAATGACCTTTTTGCGATGATGCTGCAGTTGGAACCGCCTGTGGCAGAAACAATCCAATCCTGGAACGTAGACGTCACTAATGATAGCCACTCAGATCACAGGTATATCTATTTTACAATTAAACTCCAAACAAAAAAAATAGAATTAGAAAGATACAAAACTAAACACACAACTTTTAAAAAATTCAACAAACATATAAAAAATAAGCTAATTAACTTACAAACAAAACTACAAGACACACTTACACAAGAACATCTAGACACCTGGTTAGAAAACTTTAACGATACAAAAACAGCAACAGCAAATGAAACACTAAAAACCAAAAAACTCAAACTCTACCCAGAATTCAACTGGTGGAACAACAAACTAAAAACACACAGAAACAAAATTTCGGCACTCAGAAAAAGGTTTAATAAAACAGGCGAAACTAAATGGAAAATTCAACTTAACAAAGAGAGAGCCCTCTATAAAAAACATATTAATTCAGAAAAACTAAAATCGTGGCAAACCTTCTGCACACAAACAAAAGATAAATTTGGCCAAACCTTCAAAATTGCAACATCCAAACACATAACTAATAAACACTTTATACACACAACACTAGAGGACTCTCACACATACGCGACAAAATCAGATATCTTTAAAGATCTAACAACACATCACTTCCCAGTGCCTGTAGTCAGACAACAACAACTAACAGACCTGACAACGGGAGAAGACGCACACTCTACATCCCCTCCACTATTCACATTTAAAGAAATCAAAAACGCAATAAAAGAACAAAATAATCTTAAAGCTCCCGGCTATGATAAAATAGACGCATTCATCATAAAAAAAACCTATTCAAAAACTTTAAACACATAAGAGACCTACTAAATAAATGCCTTACCCTTAATCACTTCCCAACAAACTGGAAAATAGCCCAAGTAGTATTTTTCATTAAGAAGAACAAAGACCCAAAACTACCTACATCATATCGCCCCATCTGTCTCCTCCCGATGCTCGGTAAAATACTGGAGAGGCTCCTAAAACACAGAATAACACACCATCTAGAAAATCTAAACTATCTTCACCAATCTCAATACGGATTCAGAGAGGGCAAAAACACAACACAACTATTAAAATTAACACACACAAAAATAAAAGACCTCCTAAAAACATATAAATATTGCATCCTAATATCATTCGACATAAAGGGAGTCGTCCCGCAGTGGTACGGACGGTTAAGCTCGGCTCTCATAAGATCGCCGAAAGCCAAGCAGCATCGACCAAGGTCACTGCTTGGGAGGGTGCATCGTCTATCCTCTCTCGTCTGCCGCTGCTGTGGGACCGTGTACGTTAATGGGAGCTGGTGCACGTAAAATCTGTTCGTGGCTCCAAGTTTAGTATAAGCGTTACCTCTGGGGGTGCCAATCCAGATGCAGGTCTCCCATGTGGAATTGGTTCAAAATTGAGAGACCAGCTCTAGAAGTCCAACCTCTCTTGAGGCTCTGGCACCCCTTCTTTCAGAGAAGTGCCTTGGCACTTTCTCTGACACGCCAACAACAACATAAAGGGAGCCTTTGACAGCATAGACTGGTAGGTACTGGGAGAAACAATAATAAATTCTCCACTTCCCACATATATAAAGAAACAACTACTAAGTTTTCTAACCAATAGACATGTAATAACAGACTACACAGACAACACATCAAAACGAAAAGTCCACCAGGGCTGTCCACAAGGTTCGTGCCTTGGACCCCTGCTGTGGCTACTCATAGCTAACAAAATACTAATAGAGTTCTATAAAAAATTTAAAAACCTTAGATGTTTCTGCGACGACTTTAACATGATAATCCATGCGAACAGTCGTCGCGATCTAGAATTAAGAGCAAACAAAAGAATAAAACTATTCCTAAACATATGCAACAACTTAAACCTCACACTATCTACAGAAAAAACAGTATACATAATGTTTGGTAACAACATCCTAAAAGCCCGCCCACCAACACTAAAACTTAATAACACTACAATAAAACAAGTAGAAAACATAAACCTCTTAGGCATAGTCTTTGAACAAAAACTTATATGGCAAACCCACCTCCAAAACATCAACAACAAACTATTATATCAATAACATCTTCAATCAAAAGGGTTTTTTCGGCAAACTGGGGGGTGAATCGAGCATTCCTGAGAGAATGGTACCTTATCGTGCTTGAAAAAAATCATTGATTACGGCTCAGAGGTGTGGTTTGACCACCTACGAATAATCGACAAGAGAAAAATCCAATCAATTCAAAGATTATGTCTCACATCCATAACAAAATGCTACAAAAACGTATCAACACCGTCCCTACAAATTCTGCTCGGAATACCACCGCTACTCATAACTCTAGAATATAAAAACATCAAAAATAATATTAACACGAAACAAGGAATCCTAATACACAGTAACGAAATAATAACAAAAGAAAAAATAGAACAAAAAATCCATAGCTATCAAATAAACCCAGAAAACCACATAAATAACTTAATAACGACAGAATCCATAATAAAACAACACAATACAATACACATCTACACAGATGGTTCAAAGATAGAAACAAACACGGCATGTGCATTAATAGCTTTTAAAAATGATATTAAAATCCATGAACAAGTACACAAGCTACAAAACAACACGGTATTCCAGGCAGAACTCCTAGCAATAATAAACACAATAAAATGGGCCATAAACCGAACAGAATCAATATTCCAAATTTTCAGCGACAGCCAATCATCAATACTAGCCTTAACTAACATATTCCCAACAATCCAGAACATATACGACATACATCAAACAATAAAACAAAACAAAAACAAACTCTTTTACCTCACATGGGTGAAGGGCCACGCTGGGAACAAGGGAAATGAGCTTGCAGACAAACTGGCAAATGAGGCTGCCACTTACTATGATCACCCATTATCCAGAGACTTTAAACTCCCAAAATCGTACCTCAATAAAATAATTACACAAAGTCTCCTGGATAAATGGCAATATAACTGGGACCACTTGGAAAGTGGCAGACACACATACTCATTAATACCGAAAGCTCATTTCTCACTCATATGTAGCGACAGGGTCTCCATGTTCTTTCTATCAGGCTGTGGTAGCTTTCCATCATTTCTACACAGAATAGGCAAGAAAGATGATGACCTCTGTCAATGTGGTCAACATGGAGACCCGACTCACTATCTTTTTGGTAAGTGTCGCTACATGAAACATAAATTCCCACAAGACACAAGTAAAACCTTCCAACAAAACATAATGGAAATCCTCAAAGACAATACTAAACTTAAAAAACTATATGGAAACTATAACATTCTAAACGAAAAATACTCATTTATCAGATACAAATATCTAACTTAAATAAACTTAAAATAAATAATTACATCTCAAATTTAATAAATACCTGTGATCAAGGCTGCACTATCAATAACAAATTGTAAATACTAACCGATAAACTGTAAATAATTAATCAACTCATCTTAAACTGTAAATATTATATTTATACTCAAGAATAATGCAAATGTAACTTCAAGTAACAATCAAATCAACTAATATATATTAACCCCTTATAATGCCCACCCTCTTGCCAACTGGCAAAAGTATGTCAAATAAGATCTTCCATAAAAAGAAGAAACTCAGACAATATGCCATGTGGCATTAAATAATGCGATTATCTTGCCACTGGGCAATAGTATGTATAAAAGAAAAGAAGAAACTTCAACAATATGCCATGTGGCATTTCAACAACTTGTCTAAGTCCGAATGAGGACTTCAGAAATTGTAACCCTCAATGTAAAAAGCCAAAAATTTTCTTTTCAATAAATCAGGGCCGGCTCTGCCTGGGGGTCTTTCGAAGGGCGTTCCCATGACTGAAGACGCTAGTAGTAGATATTTTCCTACCTCAGGCTTTGGGGCTTGTTCCAACCATATGCCAAAAGCGGGTTCCTGAGGTGGGGGCTTTCAGTAACTTTCAGTTGGAACCGCCTACTTCGAAACCAAACTTGTTTGCAGGCGGAGCCAGCAAGGATTTTTTTTTTTTTTTTTTTGCTATAAGAGTTGGTCCTATAAAAGACATGTCAATATAAAAATCTTAGATAATATTAAGGGGATTTATAATAAATTTAAGCGGATTTGAAATCTTGGGAATTGACGAAGTTATGAATTTTTTTCTTCTAAAACCCCCCTTCCCCCCCCCTTAAGGCAATTTTTAATTATATCAAAAATCTGTCATACATAAATTTTCGGCCCTTCTCCTAGAAGTAATAATAACTTCAAACGGATTCGATACGTATCATAATTAAGAAATTATGTTTTTTTTTCTGTTTTCACAAAAAGTCCCCCCTTGGTTCGATTTTGCCCATTAACGAACTTGACCGAGATTTTATGCCCCTTGATTTTATGTATCAGTTTCGAAAAGATGCGGGAGTTGGAACCGCCTACTTCGAAAAATAACTTGTTTGGAGGCGGAGCCGGCAGGGATTTTTTTGTTTTTAATTTTTTTTTTTGCTATAACGGTTGGTCCTATAAAAAACTTGTCAATATAAAAGTTTTAGATAATACTAAGAGGATTAATAATAAATTTACGCGGATTTGATATCTTGTGAATTGACGAAGCTATGATTTTTTTCTTCTAAAACCCCCCTTTCCCCCCCCCCTTCGGGCCATTTTTAATTATATCAAAAATCTGTCCTACATAAATTTTCGGCCCTTTTCCTAGAAGTAATAATAACTTTAAACGGATTCGATACGTATAATAATAAAGAAATTATGAGGATTTTTCTGTTTTCACAAAAAGCCCCCCCATTTCCCCCCCCCCCCTTTGGCTCGATTTTGCCCATTAACGAACTTGACCGAGATTTTATGTATCAGTTTGGAAGAGATTTATGCAAAATTTTTCCAGTTATCGTGGTCAGAAAAAAGTGACATAGATAGATAGATAGATAGATAGATAAAGTTTTGAACTGGGGGGTGTTTTTGGGTTCTGGGAGTCATGATCGGCGTAGATCTGCAAAAATTTTTCAAAATTTCCAACTTAGGTGAGAATGTAATAGGTAGTATTTCTTACGAAATCTACCTAAAACTATCCCTGAAAAATTAGCAATGCAAGTTCCATCGAAATTCATTCAGCAGAATCTTTTAATAAGGCTAATGTTTCATAATCGGGTTCGATTATAGAAATTACCCCCTAATTCTATAACTAAGCAACATAGAACGATATGTTATACACTAAAACCTTCCCTCAAAATTTAGTTAACACTGCAAGTCACATCAAAATCCGTACAGTGGAACTTTAAAAAAGGTAATCTTTTCTACTCGGGTTCACCTAATTTTATCTATAACTTCCTCTCGTAGCTCTATAAATAAGCAACGGGCTTTATTTTAAAACATTTCTAAAACAAATTACTTAACTAACAGTGAAATCCTATAAAAAATCTGTTCGGTAGAACTTGAGTTTTAACCGATCGGAATGAAATACGAATTTGCGTTTTATAAATATAGTAGATGATGATGACATGACTACAAACATTTCTGTAAATTAATAGTAATATACTACAAATATGATAATAATGAAAAGCTTTAGAAACTTACCTTGCTATACTGTGAAGATTCATACGCAAACAAACGTTGTTAATTCCCCAAATCAGCTTTAAATTAATCGATAAGACGTGTTTCTAAAATTAAGCACACATTTCATTACACATAAGCCTATTCAAAATTTGATCGAAGTTGATCTCATACGGGGCTAACGAGAAAGACGGGCTACCGCGCTTCTCCAATTTAGAGTGGTCACGTGACGCCCACGCTGAGCTGAGCTGAGAAAACCAGTTGACATAATACAGAATTGCCTTCACTTTAGATTACTATCATATACGAGTCATTCTTTAATTTGATAAAATTCGTTACTTTCCCAAGCAGCGGAATCATGATTATCATATCGTACATATATTTCAAAACACTGGGATAATTTTAGGTACTAATTAAAATAATTTGCAACCAAGTATAAAGTTGTTAAAACAGAAAAACACATAATTGAGCCCTTTACATCTATCATCCTTTACATCAAATCATTGTGAATATACCAAAATATAACACAAACTACATAAATATAATTTATTTAACATTTACAAATTTCAAAGTTAAAGCACAATTTTTAAGATTTTGGGGAAAAAAAAAAGATTGTAAATTATTTTTTCTTTCTTTCAAAGAGGTCTTTTGTATCCTAAATATCAATATTTCTCAACCAAAATTATATACGGTCATGGTATATATGTTTTATATAATATATAAACATTTTTAAAGCTTTAGTAGAAAAATAAATATTTAAAAAAATGAAATGTGCTCAATCTTTATCTCTGAGCACAAAGTAAATAAAACATTTATTTGTAGCACACAAAATGTCTAAAAATTAATATTATTTTCACCAAATTTTTCCCAGCAGTGGAATTATAATTAAATCTTATAAAAAGTTCAAAATACTATCATAATTTTAATTATATTAAATAAAATAATTTATAAACAGTTATAATGTCAAAAGTGAAAAATACAGATATGTATATTCAACTGAGCTCTCTGTACCCTAGAAATTACTGTAAACACACACGTAAAATAAAATAAAATAAAATAAAACATTTAAAAATGATTTATTTAACATATAAAAATTTCAAAGCTGTAGAACAATTTAAATTATAGAGGCAAAAAAAAAAAAAAAAAAAAAAAAAAAAGCGATTGTCGAAAAAAGAAAAAAAAAACAGAGAGCGAGAGAGTGAGAGAGAGTTAGAGAGAGAGAGGGGGGGGGGGGTGCTTATACAGTAATACCAATATTTCTGCACCAAAATTACACGCGGTCATGGGACACATACTTTATATAATATATAAAATTTTCTAAGTTTTAGTAGAAAAATAACTATTTTTTTAAAAATAAATATGCTCAATATCTTTGAGCATATAATATATTAAAGCGAGAAGCAAAAGTCTTAATTTTTAGCGCAAATTCCACCTTACTGGGCATGCCTCAACATTTTTTGAAAGGTGGATAAAGCAGGAAATAGAATTAAGAAGAATCAAGAGTGTTGGGGAAAGAATAGCTGGTATCGTCACTGCTCACAACTCTACCCCTAGGAAATACTCCTTCTAAATTCTTCTTCATTCTATTTTTATTCCCTTCTTCTTGGAGGGATCATCCATTCTCCCACTTGCTTTTTTTGAGAGAGAGGTGAACAAAAGGGAGAGGGAGAATTTCGCTTTCACTTTTTTGAAGGCTGGAAAGGGAAATGGGAGGGGGGGGGGGTCTCCCCTTCTATAGAAATTGAAAAAGGGTCGTTTTCTGGGGAAGAAAACATACTTATTTTACAACCCGATAACAATATTTCTGACGTAATTTTTACACCGGCTGCAAAACATTTATATTTATAACCATTAAAAATTTCAAAGGATTTGGACAATAAAAGCTTTCTTATTAATGTTTTCTTACGAGCACTTTCGTTACTAATTGTCAGTATTTTTTAATTTGGGATTCATTTAAGGTTTTATCACGGGCCCGGGCAACGCCGGGCGGGTCAACTAGTAGATGTTAATAACCGAAATAAAACAGTTTTAAGACGCAAAATATCTAAAAATTAATTTTTTTTTCACCGAAATTTCTCCCAAGTATCGCAATCGTTAAATTTGTTAAATCGTATAAAAAGTTCAAAGCACAGACATAATTTTAAGTACATTAAAATAAAAAAAATTGTTGAAAAAAAAGAAAAAAAAAATGGAAATATCCAACCAAGTTCTTTGTACCCTAGAATACATTGTAAATACCCCAAAATTTAACACAGACAACTTCAGAAGGATTTATTTAATATATAAGAATTTGAAACCTGTCGTCCAATTTTAAATTATTGGAACAATACGGATTGTCGAAAGAAAGCGGAAAAAAAGTGTTATTTTTTTTTTTTCAAGCAGAACTTTTATAATTTAAATATCAATATTTCTGTACCAAAATTATACATGACCATTGAATACCTATTTTATTTAATATATTATAACATTTTCAAATCTGTATTATGAAAATAAATACAAAAAAAAGTGCTCAATACATACCTCTGAGTATGTAAGAGTTAATAACAAACTAGAACAATTTTAACACACAATATCTAAAAAATAACATTTTTCCGCCAATATTTTTCCCTGGCAGCGGAATTATAATTGTCAAATAAAAAGTTCAAAGCTCTGGCATAATTTTATGTATATTAAATGAAATAATTTATACCCAAATGGCAAATGTGAACAGAAAAAAAAAAAAGGAAAATATTGAATTGGGATCTTTATAGACTAGAAGTCATTGTAAATACTCCAAAGTTTACATATTATTATTATCCCCGGTCTCGACTTCAGCCTATTTAATAATGATTATTTTAACACATAAAATTTTCAAAGCTGTAACACAATTATAAGTTTTTAGAAAAAAATATAACAGGATGCATTAATCTATTTAAACATGAGCCAATTCTTCCAGATTACGATTTTATTATTCTACTTTCTTTTGTAGAAATAAAATTATCGGCATTCTGGTGAAAAGACTAAATTATTATAATTCACCAAAGATTTAGAATGTATAACATTACTCACTTAAAAATCCTAGATAAAACATTGAAACGGAATACTTACATTCGACATGTTACATATTATTATTATCCCCGGTCTCGACTTCATTTAAAGAGATGATAATGTTTTATAAACTCAATACATGAAAGCAACTTTTAAGTAGAACAACAAACTCGCAATGAACATTGCGGTGTTTTTAATTTTTATTTAAGAACAATCTAATTTTCAAATCGAAACACACAACAGCAGAAAAACAAACGTGTTGAATTCCTTTGTGCAACAGCTGCGCGTCAAAGTACGTTTGCAGTAAGACCGCGACTGTCACGTGACTTTCAACCGCGGTAGCCCTGTGCGTAAGCCCCGATCTCATAGTCATGACGTCAGTACCCTGACGTCTTACCGTGATTTGGCCGTGTATAACGTAGGTCGCGGTCAGATACAGATCTGAGTTTTCTGCCAAATTCCACGTTATGATTCACAGGAAAAGAAAATTAACAAGAATTATCAAATTAAAAAGAGATTTCTCTGGGAACAAAGTGACGACATATTTGAAATGAAACGGGAATTTTTTTAAAGGAGCGTGAAACAATTTTATAACATTAACAATACAAGTATCAGTAAGTATAGAAAATAGATGAGTTTCACGCCATATTTAAAACGAAAAATTGAAATATTTGTTTAACTATACTGATTATTAAGAATGAAAATCTTTTTGACCCAATATAGTAAATTTTTTTCTCTATGATTTTGAGTTTTTCGCATTTTTAATACTGTTTTTAGTACTTTTTCGGGTTTTGCGGCTATGTTTTGACATTTGTAAAATAAATCCTGTTTCAATCTTTTAGCCCCAGTATAGAAAATTTTTCTGCGATTTTTTATTTTTTTCTCATTTCTAATGTAATTGTTAGCATTTCACGGCAATTTTTTGAGAATTTTTTCAGGAAACAGAAAGAACTCTCTGGTAAATTTTGTTACTGCCGTGATTAAATTTAAATTGGAAGAATGCCAATATATTTAATCTTATAATTTAATCTTATATATTTAATCTCATAATATTTAATCTCATACGTTTAATGTCTTAATATTTAATCTCATAACTTTTTCAACCACTTATTAATGAAAAAAAAAGTAATAAGTTTAAAAATACAAAGTATTTAGTATTTAGTATTTTAGTATTTTCATTTCTCAAAGTGCGTAAAAAAGCACAAAAGCACAGTGAATGCAATTTTTCTTTGAATACTTCCATTTGATATGAAGATTTTTTTAGTATATATTTATGCTTTTTGTGTTAAATACACATGGTTTTTATTTTCCTTTTAGTAACGATACATCTCATTAGAATGAAGATCAGTATATTTAAATTGAAAATATTATCATGTAACTTAAACTCAGCGCAGTTAAGTTGTCGCTTATTGCGGCAAATTTTGTTTTTCTAGTGATTGTCGATGGATGGAAATGATAATTGACGGTGCCAATGAAGCGTATATCCAGTACCAAACCATATAACACTCATGGGGCTGCAGGGGTGGGTTGCTGAGTTATAGCGGCACGCGCGGGCAAACTGTGATAAAGATATATCACAGTTTTATCTTTTTTAATTACTTTATATTTCAGCTCAACGTATTTCTATTTTATAGATTTCCAGTTTATTTGCTGCTCATTTAAAGGCTATTTTATCGGCAGACGTCGCCGCCGCGCAAGTTATTTTCTCTGCAAGGCATTCTGCGTTCTTCAATCGGCGCTGAGCTGTGACGTCATCGTCATTCAGCGGCTCTCACTCCGCACGCGTGTGTTGTGCGCATGCGTCACCGCCGCTCTTGTTCGATGTGTTTTCCGGACTTTGGAAGTATTTCACATTTCAGGAGCTGTTTTGTTTTGGCGCTGCATCCGAAAGGGGCGTGTCTTTCAAATACAAATTAGAATCGTTCTTTTAATTATTAAATGTTAATTTGTTTCTGATTTGCTCGTTTAATTTTCACGTAATTCCTAATCATCAAATTAGTTTAAATTAATCTTGCTGTCACATTTGTGCACCCCTGTTATGGGTATTTATACTAATGTCGCGCATTTTTCCAACAGAATTTTAATAAAAATGATGCTGTAAATTTATGATAAACGTCGTATGGTCTGGAGGCCCGCTGGCCTGTGCCGGGGCTCGTATCCTAGAATCGCGTAGCGCTGATTCTTTGGAGATCAATTTCGCGTTTTCAGTTCTTAATTATTCTATAAAAAATGCTGTTGTAAATTTTAACCAAATGTGAAGGAGAAATTATTTAAGAGAGGGAGCAATTGATGGGAATATTAATGTGTGAGCAATAACCCAATGCAAAAAATTGCATGACGTTCTTTAGGTCGATATTCTTTGAGAAGAGAATCAAAATAATAATAATATGAATTAAACGGTCTTACTTGAGTGAAGAAATAGATGCAGACTATAAATGATGAATACCATATGTTGGATCCAATAATGTTTATTACATTTTCTTGAAGGAGGAAGGATGAGATGAAAGCTGCACATCAAGTCTTTAAAAAGTACTGGCTCAAATTTCGTAAATTTCGAAGAATCTTTAAATATTCCTTCTGGCCGCGTCCATGAAGAATTATAGAATTAATTCAGAAGTCAATTTACCAGTTGATTTAAAACTGTTAAAATATCAAACTTAAAATTTACAACAGCATTTTTTATAGAATAATTAAGAACTGAAAACGCGAAATTGATCTCCAAAGAATCAGCGCTACGCGATTCTAGGATACGAGCCCCGGCACAGGCCAGCGGGCCTCCAGACCATACGACGTTTATCATAAATTTACAGCATCATTTTTATTAAAATTCTGTTGGAAAAATGCGCGACATTAGTATAAATACCCATAACAGGGGTGCACAAATGTGACAGCAAGATTAATTTAAACTAATTTGATGATTAGGAATTACGTGAAAATTAAACGAGCAAATCAGAAACAAATTAACATTTAATAATTAAAAGAACGATTCTAATTTGTATTTGAAAGACACGCCCCTTTCGGATGCAGCGCCAAAACAAAACAGCTCCTGAAATGTGAAATACTTCCAAAGTCCGGAAAACACATCGAACAAGAGCGGCGGTGACGCATGCGCACAACACACGCGTGCGGAGTGAGAGCCGCTGAATGACGATGACGTCACAGCTCAGCGCCGATTGAAGAACGCAGAATGCCTTGCAGAGAAAATAACATGCGCGGCGGTGACGTCTGCCGATAAAATAGCCTTTAAATGAGCAGCAAATAAACTGGAAATCTATAAAATAGAAATACGTTGAGCTGAAATATAAAGTAATTAAAAAAGATAAAACTGTGATATATCTTTATCACACAAACCATGCCTACATTTATTATATATCTTGATTTATATATATATTATTATATATATATAGATTTCATTTCATTGTTTCTGTATAATAGACGGGGAGGCGGCAGCACAAACAATCACCTCATCGAGTTCACGGCTGAAATTCCAGAATTAGTTAAAATTCAATTCACATATTAAAATGCAGTCGGTCTGCCAAGTCATATCTTGGTGGAAAAGAACTTAAAACCCGATTTTAGCGATTGACTCGTAGGTTTACCATTGTGTGTTCCTGCTCCCAGTCCTCCATGTTTTCATACCTTTGTGTGCTGGAAAACACAATGGTAAACCTGCAAGTCAACCGCTAAAATCGGGTTTTAAGGTGTTTTCCACTAAGATATGACTTGGCAGACCGATTGCGTTTTAACATGCGAATCGAGTTTTAACTAATACTGGAATTTCATCCGTGAACTCGATGAGGTGATTGTCTGTGCTGCCGCCTCCCAGTCAATAAGAACATCTGTTGATTTGTAAAGCGTCTGAGCAAAAATAAATGAATTCGGGAATATGTCAAAAAGTATTAGCCATTTGAATTTGAGAACAGAATATAAGTCTGAAATCCAGTGACTTATTTTTGGATTAACAGTTATTTTTTTAGCAATGAATCTCCCCGCTTATGCCTCTTCCAATTACGCCTTTATATTTCATAGCCTTCATTCCTGTTATTGCAATCTAAGATTGCAATACATGTTTCCGCAGCTTTATGAATAATTTCGCTTTACTTTCCTCCTCTATAGTATTTCTCTACGAAGCATTTGAATATAATAAGATCAAAGATAACTAACTAATGGAGTCCACTGGTGTCCGTCCTGACAATTTCCAGGTTGCAAGTAGGCGAAGATAATATCGCGTGACAGAAAACCTTGGCAATAAAACGCAGCGTATAGACACCCTTGACTTTAAAGACAAAGTAAATAAATGAAAACACATTTTCGAGCGTATTCTGGTGCAACTGATCGTTTAACGAATTCAACCTAACTTGATATTCCTTTTATGTTCAATATAAAATGAAAATCTGTCTTTTTGGTTGACAGATTTCATTTTAGCGAAAAAGTGCGTTACCTTAGGGTTAATGTGATATTATGGTGAATGCCCAGTAAACAAGTAAATAGCAAATGTGATTTGGCGCAAAAGTGTTTTTCGAAACATTTAATGATATTCAAGTTCAATTTAGAGAACATTGTAACTATGATATGGAAGCATTTGGAAGTGGACCTAATTACGAAAGAATAATCGAATGGTAAAAAAAAAAATCTTTTTTTCTTTTTAATTTGCTCTTACCAAGCATGGGCAATCAATTGCAGATTGCGGTAACTTTTCCACTTTCTCCTTTGTTACTTTACAGTATTGTAGCAGAGAAATATTCATGGTTGAGATAGATTTTTTAAAAAAGTCATGCTTGAAAATTATTTTAAAAGTCTGTTTAAAAAAGTTCTTAAAAAGCCTGTTTTGTTCCAAAGAAGTGAAAAAAGTGTCAAAAGTGAGTGTTACCATTTGAAAAATGAAAATTAACAAAATTTTTAGTATGTAGACGACCCTTTATGACAAAATAAACCACATACAATTATAATGAACCTTATGCAAATTAAAACGGCACTTTTCTTTTATTCTTGCTTTAATTAGAACTGATTTTATAGCAATCATCATTTTTTTTTCTATCCTTACAAGAAGAAAGTATTGGACTCATGAAAATTTTCGACTTCCGGTTTTTCATGGATTTATACGTTTTAGAAGGTTCTGAACACGAGTTGACTGTTTTAGAAAATGTCTGTCTGTGAGTCGATCTGTTTTGTTGGGCGCTCTATCTCAAGAACTATTGAACGAAATTTAATAAAACTTTAGATTCAGTTAGACCTTGCTATAAATTGGTTACTTATGTTGGTTACTAATGTTTACTACTGAAAATGAAGTGTGTAGCATGTTATTTTAGAAGGACAGTCAAAATATTACAGTTAATGGAGAAAAAATCGTTTCAAGTGCATTATAATGACGTTAGACCATTTCAAACATAATGAAATTGATATGTTTTTATGAAGTGCACTAAACCATGCATTCTGTAGAATATGGGGTGCAAAGCATTTATTATTCATTTACAGGGCCACTCAAAAGAATTACGTTACATAATTGTCTACGGGAAAAAATAGTTTGCAGAGTATTATATAACACTATTTCTAATATAATGAAATTGATATACATTACTGAGGTTTGCAACAAGATACTTGCTGTAGAATATGATGTGCATAACATTTATCGTTCATTTACAGGGGCACACAAAAGATTTCGGGTACAGCCGAAGAATTGTCTATTAGATATATTTGCTGGAAGTACGTTTTCAATTATGATATGCGTTTTAAATTTAACTAAATTTTGTATATTACATGGTGTGTATAAATTCTATAAATCATATACAGGACAATACAAAATTAATCGTAAGCATTACTGAGCATGAGCGTGAATTGTTTATAGGTGTTTTTAAATTGAGTTATGCATTTTAAAGATTATTTTTATCTAGACACACCGGCGGTGTGTCATCCAAGTTCGTCTAACATACTAGTGTGTTATATTACACGAACCATTTCGAACTGTTTTCGCCAAATTTCGACACTATACTACTGAAAATCTATTTGACCTACGAACTTGTAATTTTAGATGTGTAGTAAGGTCCCTTTAATTATCCAGAATCCAAAATTTTATAAATAACGCATAATTAGTTTCCGAGATAATGATAATTGAAAATGTCTGATAATCGATAATTTTATCACTGACTCATTCACTTATCAAAAAGATCTCACATATCTACTGCACCTAACAGACTAAAAATTTGGTACAAAGTTCGTTTACACTATAAGGAATCGAAAAAAAAAATTCTGAAAATCGATTAATTACCCACTTGGGGGT
The DNA here is from genome assembly GCA_963931845.1 of Maratus michaelseni. Lineage (NCBI taxonomy): Eukaryota > Metazoa > Arthropoda > Arachnida > Araneae > Salticidae > Maratus > Maratus michaelseni. The sequence goes on along the minus strand of OZ007590.1, from coordinate 6,988,137 downwards.
GTCTATTAGGTAGCTTTCAATACAAAAAAGTATAAAGCTACCTATTGCAGCCGTTCGGAGGAAAGCAATTCCGGAAAATTTTGATATATTTTCACCGATCATGACCCCCAGACCTCAAAACCACCCTCCGTTCAAATGTTGATTATCTATATATATCTCCATATATATATATATATATCTGACCTATGTCATACGATAACGCCCGTATTTATAAATCGATTTTGATGAAACTAATTGTGTGTATTAAGGTCACTAATGTCTCGACCGAGTTCGTTGGCCAGCTTGGTCCGCCATTTTGTTTCAAGATGGCGGCCATTTCAAAATTTAAAACTAAAATAAATATACAAAAAAGTTAAAAATTCAAATTTATTTTTTAATTACGTGTTAGGCCTTGATACAAGGATTCCAGAGCATTTTTTGGTTTACCTCTATCTTTTTTTTTTTTTAGACCGGCGACCAGGCCCCTACCTGCCAGGTTTCCCTAGCTTAAACGGGTTTAGTGCCTGGTACCGGGGCGCGTAGCGCCACTGAAGAGATGCCGCGTAGCGGCTGGCCGTTGCTGACAGGACGGCTATGTGGAGGACTTAGTTTTGTTTCCATTTTGTTTTGCTGCTAATTGATGTTATTCTTTTTATATGGACCTGTCATCGTTATGCGAGTTGGTCTCGTAATTTAGAGCCTTGATCAGGTGACGAGACCTTCACCTGATTAGGCACCCCCAGAGGTATTATTCACAGGGAACTTGGAGGACTTTACACCCACGACGGATTTTACATGCACCAGGCGCCATTAGCGTACATGATAAAAAAAAAAAAAAAAAAAAAAAAAAAAAAAAAAACCTGTAAGGGAAGGGGTTAATACATGTTTATTTAACTTTACATAAAAAATAGAAGAAAATGATTACTTTTACCTGTGTTGGATTGTTTTTTTCCCTTACTTTTTTCTACTGTACTTTCCAGTTACCTGTTGTTTTTCTTTTGTTGCACATTTAAGTTTATCTCGTTGCTTTTTGGTTTCTCATGTGATGCAGTTGTTTCTCTTTTGTTGCATTTATTTTGGTTTCTCATTGTGATTTGGGTTTCTCATATTTCTCTGTTGATTTTATAATCTGTTGCATCACTGGTAACCGTTGAATTTGTTGTCATGAATGCGCTCTAGTGGCGATCAGTCCATATATACCTTATGTGGCTGAGATAGAGCAGTTTGAATTTCTAGGGTGGCTGACATTTTGAAACAAAACAGCACATGAACGCGATTACTCGCAAATTATTTTCTTTCATTGTTGTAATAATTTTCCCAATCATACGCATAAAACTATATATTCATATCCGTTAGCGCCAAATTCTCGCCAAAATTGGCAACATTTGGCGAAATATCGCCAAATTTGGCGACCAAAATAAGTCTTCATAAATGAAGCCAATTTGGCTAGTGCTCAATAATTTGGCGAATTTCTTATTCAAATTCAGTATTAACAAATGTTTTGTAAACGTTTCTTTGCATTTTAACTTGCTGTTTTCGTGTAACATTAGCTAAAATTTTAAAACGAAGATAAGGAAAGCTACCTTTTCCTCCCGGTACAGGCCGGAAGGACTTTTTTTACTTTAACGTTACGTCGATTGGGCAAAATTTTAATTTGCCAAAAAAAGCGCCAAATGTTGAATCCGGCCTGACCTTGCAGCAAAATCTCCTGATTATCAGCCATTTTTGCCTAATTTCAGAGAATTGTTGTTGTTGTTGAAATGACCCAAAGGGCCCAGTTTTGCAGCTTTCTATTTCTATATAGCTGTCATAATCCACTACGCTTAATTCCATAAACCTGATACCTAAATCTCCTAATTTTGAACCAATTCCAGATGAGAGATTTGCATCTGGATTGGCACCCCCAGAGGTAGCGCTTATATAGAACTTGGAGGACTTTGGAGCCACGAACAGATTTAACGTGCACCAGCTCCCATTAACGTACACGGTCCCACAGCAGTAACAGACGAGAGAGGATAGACGATGCACCCTCCCAAGCACTGACCTTGGTCGATGCTGCTTGGCTTTCGGCGATCTTACGAGAGCCGAGCTTTTACCGTCCGCGCCACTGCGGGACCAGAGAATTAATTTTTTGAGTAATGTGCATAAAATTTACCTTTTTAGACACATTGTGAAAAAACAAAAACATCTTGAGAGAATACATATATCGAAATGCGCATATATTTCGAGACATCCGCAGTTGAAATTAGTCTAATCCCATAATTAAAAATGTAAACAAAAGAGAATCATTCCTATGATTCAAATAAACATTGATCATGGATGTGTGGCTACCATGGGTATAGGCAGTGTAGCTGTGGATAACTTTGCGGTGTCTCGGACTCTCAACACCAGTGCTACGGGTACTCTATCGATTTCCTCTGCGAATAAAGGTACTCTACCGATTGCCGCTGAGTATAAAGATAATGCTCGCAGAGGACTATTAAATATCATTTCGATGTATTTCGATAGCGACACGAACTTTCAAACTTTTGGATACGGAGGGTGGACAAATTCGAATTTTAATAATTACTGTCTGTTTACTTTCAAGTTTGCTTGCTGTGTGTCAAATAAAAGTTATAATTAAGCAAAAGGTGCATTAGCATTTTGTTTTTAATTATAGTTTGAGCCAATACTTTCTTTCACCAGACTAAAAACCTACATTAGTAAGGGCTAAAAGTCAGCCGGATTTTCTTGTTAGTGCTTGTTTAAATTTTATACTATTTGTTTGATATTATTTGAATAACTTCGTCTTTTTATTTGTAAATATGAATCGGACTGTTGATTTATATGTTAATGAGTCTGTAATGGTAAAACATAAAATTATGTTAATATGATTATTGTTATTTCAGAAATAATAAAAATTTCGAATCAATACATTTCGTTTCAAAACAAACATTAAATACAGCAGTATTAAAATACAGATTTCTGCCGTAAATTGACAGCCGAATATTTTGTTGTAGGAAATTTAAATTAAATTTAGTGAATAAAATAGTCACTTGTCAACACATTAAAAACCATTAAGTAATGTGTTTAAGTATATTGTAATTGTACAAAAAGTAATGATATCTAAGAACATAACTGTGAAAAAAGGGAACCAAGTTCTGTAAAAAAAAAAAAGAAAAAAAGAAAAAGAAAAGAAGTTATATGTAAGTGGGTGCCCAGTTCAAAAAAAATTCACTCAAACTTACCTACTGAAATATTATAGCATTGTTTAAATTTTTTACAAGTAAAATTATTGATAGCATATTAATAATAAATCTAGAATTTGGCAAGTGTTTGATAAATATTATGCCTATCATTTTCATGTCTTAATAAAATGATGATGATAATATTAATAACACTGTCATTATAATAATTTTTAATATTGTTAGTATTATAAACAAATGACTCTTGTTAAATATTTGATAAACAAATAAACACACAGATACACTTCCGGACTTCCGCTCATCTTTGATTATCACTCTAGCGACCCCCACTCCCGGAAACCTCAATACAGACTAAGGCCTGTCAAAGAGACAGATACAGTTACGCTTGTCCTTGGTCATCACTCTAGAGACTCCACCCCTTTCAGGAACCCCAATACACTCAAATTAACGCCTCCAAACACGAAATAACAAGTTTTGATGTAATAAAGTCATTAATAAAGATAAATGAATCTTTGGTAAAAACTTGCCACGTTCTAGATTTATTATTAACATGCTATCAATATTTTTTATATTTAAACAATTTAAACAATGCTATAATACTTCAGTAGGTAAGTTTGAGTGAATTTTATTTGAACTTGGTACCCACTTACACATCACTTCTTTTCTTTTCTTTTTCTTTTTTTTACATAACTTGGCTCCTTTTTTTCACAGTTATGTTTTTGTTAGATTGTTCGTTTACAGGTGCACACAAAAGATTTCGGGTACAGTACTTTATTTATCCGAAGTAATGTCATTAGAGATAATTCCTGGAAGTACATTTTCAATTATGATATGCATTTTAAATTTAACTAAATTTTGCATATTACGCGGTGTGTATAAATTCTATAAATCATATACAGGACAACACAAAATTAATCGTAAGCATTACTGGGCATGAGCGTGAATTGTTTATAGGTGTTTTTAAATTGAGTTGGGCATTTTAAAGATTATTCATGTTTAGTATACTAAAAAGTGTATGTAGAATACAAATAAAATTATATACAGGGCTATGCAAAGAACTGGATACATGACCAGTTATGAATAGTAACTCTCCGAAGTGTAAGTTCTGTAGTTTCGGGAGTATTTTTGTCTGAATTAAGTTTTAGATTAATATGTGAGTGTATGAAAATCTGTAGGCTCACGTGAAATTCAAAGAAGAGCCAATGCCAATAATTAAAAAGAAATTCTGCTCCGCCTTCCCCTTCTCCACACTATTTCTTAATGCCATCTTGATTATAAAAAAGCGCAAGAGGAAAGCTAGAAAAAATCGTGGTACTAATCGGTTACTTTATGACGATACTAGCTATTACCCGTGATTTCGTTCACGCAACATTAAAAGAAGAATAAATACATTAATTAAGCAAAATATTTCACTCCTGATAATTGAAAACGGAATTAACTAACTCTTTATCACATTTCATAGGAGACAATACAGTATTTTTTGTTATAGGGACCTTGACATAACCCAGTCTTAAAAAAGTGAAATTTTGTGCCAAATAATCGCGAAAATGAAATTGCAACCAATGCAAAAAAGGAGGGCCAAATAAAATAGTGGAAATAGACGAATCGGGTAAAAGAAATGTCAATTTTACCTGATAAACAATTTTACCTTTAACGCCTTTGTGAAACGTTTTAACATAGAAGAAGGAATATATGCAATGTGAAGGATCTAAAGGGTGTCCCAAACAGGCTGAATTGAAGTGACAAAAGTTTATGTTATGGAAATAGTATTCCCATTCATTTAAATAATAATAATTCACCTTTTTATACTTTTATGCGACCGCTCTAGGCAAAATTGCTCAGTTTAGTTTTTTCCCCTTTTTGCGCCAACAAGATCATTGCAAAAAACAGCATACCTGTACCTTTAAAATTAGCTGAATTATAATAAAGAGAATAAAGCTGGCTTGTACCTAAGTATCAAATAAAATGTAATATAGGATCCATCGATGTAATATAGGACAAATCGACGATGGTGTTCTTTAAATCAAATGTATGTTAATAAGTTTGAAAAAAATCCCATCTCAAATTAATTTAAGTACTGCATTACACAGGTACAGATCATGCAAAGCAGTGACGACGAACCTATGGCACGCGACGGTATATTATTGGTACGGTATTGATTGAGGTTCTTAAATCAAAATATATAGTGACAGAATGCACGAATTTAAATAAATTGATTTTGTCACATTTGGATTGATTGATCAATTGCAATTGCTTCTTACTGAATTCCAATTTAGCTCAAAATGTGCTCAAAATTTTATTAAAGACAAGCTTTAGAAATTATAGAAAAGGAAAGGCCATTATAAGAAAAGAAAATTGAGGATAAAAGAATGGGAACTTGGAATTTAATTCCAGAGCATATCTAAAGAAACTTTTAACAATTTTTCCGCCTATTTATGTCTGCGAGTTATTATTTTCGCAAATGAATAACATAGACTCAGAAACCACGTGTCACATGACCAGGGCCCGATTAACCTCTCAATCTATATTGGTAGCATAGTATCATTTTGGGGGCCCCTTTTACACGGGTAAAGTTTTCTACATTCAGGAAACTCACCAATGTAACAAATATTATTCCGAGAGGCTATACAATTGGGCTAGGCCATATGTTCGAGAAAACTCGATTAGTTGGTCATTTTTGTCATGGGTCATTGTGGGTCAAGCTATTTTTATCTTAAAAACCGATCAGAGGATTTGAACTAAATTTAGTATCCTACAGTTTTAGGGAACGAGAAGACTATTGGGCTAGGTCACATGTTCGAGAAAATTCGATTAGTGGGTTATTTTGGTTATGGGTCATTATGGGTCAAGCTATTTTTATCTTAAAAACGGATCAGACGATTTCAACTAAATTTTTGTACCCTAGGTCACATGTTCGAGAAATTTTGATTAGTGGGTCATTTTGGTCATGATATTTGAACTCAAAGCTAATTTTGACCAAGCATAGCTCGTTCTTCCCTTCTCGTAAACTATAAATGGTAATTTGCATCTTCAGAGAATGAACAAAGTGCATTTTGGGGACCCGCCGAAAATGTGGTCCCGGAGGACATGCCCCTTGTGCCCCTGTGATAATCAGTTCTTGGGTGTAAAGAGAGAACTATACTTTTAACTCTTAGAAACAAAATAAAAGAATATTTTATCGTAGAGATATTGAATATACCAACAACTTCAAATCATTTCTTTTAAAACTAGAAGTTAAGTTTAGAAGCTGCAGGCATTTTTCATACCACTATATGAATAAAGAGGGAAAAAAAAGATTAATTGAAACCTTTAGTATTTTCACGAAATGTACGCTTCCAGGTATATTTGTGTTTTACGTAAAAACGACGTTCTACACTGTATATTTAATCATTTCTGCTTAAGTTAACGGAAAGTGGCCTTTAAAAATTTGGTGTTTGAACCTTGATGGAGGATAAAAAATATTCAAACAATTTCCAACACGTAGAAAGTAACAGCCGGCAGCAATAAAGGTCAACAACAATATAAAAAATAAAATTGTTCGAGAAAAAAAGATTAATCATTTTCTCTGCTGGTTCAAAATACAACTTGGAGAAGAAAGGGTTACATTTACTGTGAATAAGTATTTTTTAAAAGGGTTTTCTAACATATGTTTACTTGAACGAACTGTGTCATTTTATATCGGAAAGAAAATGATACTGCCATTGGCTTATTTATTTAGCGATTATAATACTACAAGATTATTTCCAGGCACTAAATCAATGGTATTTAAATATATTGACACTAAAATTCATGAACTAAATTGTAATTAATAAATTATTTGTAATGTATGCAAAGCTGTAGTGTAAGGTATACGATGGTATACTCCGTATACCTTCTGGAATTTTTTTCAAGAAGCTCAATGTACCCTCTGTTTCTGATGAAAAGCTTTAGCGTATATATCTGGTATATGCGCATACTATGACTAGTATAAATTACCAACCAAAGTTCTGAAATAAACCAACACTTAAAGTAATAAAGAATATGTTTACGTGTGTTATGCCTTTTTGATTTTTCTTCTTTTTACTTACCCATCATAGATTATAGGGTAAATCTTGTAATAGTTCTAAAAATTGATTTTTTTTTTTTGACGGATTTACACGTTTCAGACACTGGTGATTCCGAAAAACATATTTTTAGAAAAAAAAATTGCCGTCCGTCTGTCTTTGTGTGTGTCTGTAAACGCTCTATCTCCCGAACAAATTGAGATAGAGACTTGAAATTTGGTATATACTTATTATGTAATAAGGAGAAGAAGCCTATTGAATTTCAGTAACCTCGATTATCCGGAATTATTTTTTTCGGACTGTCGAAATATTCGTTCTGATAAAAAGTATATACATATTTTCGAAATTGTTTATTTTAAGGAGTGAATGTAAAAGACAATAAAAAAACAAATTTTGCATAAGGAAGGAAGTCAATCGGATAGTCAGTTGCCGATATTATATTTTCCACTCTCTTCGATTTTTCAGAACACTGTATATCATTCAAATTTCAATTCAAATATATATTTTAATTGGAAATGAGACGCTTTATCCGACGCAGTAAACTGTTAGTTAATATGATTATCATTTTTTGGAGTTATAAGGATGTTTCTTTTACGCAATTCAGTAATAGAGCGTTTAAAGTCTATGACATCATCAAGCCCCGATTATAAAACACTCTATCTACCGAACAAATGGAGATACGGGCTTGAAATCTGGTATGTACTTAGAATGTAATAGTGCGACAAAGCCTATTAAATTTCATTAACCTTAGTTATCTGGAACTATTTTTTCGGACTTTCAAAATATTCGTTCAGATGAAGCGTATATACAAATTTTCGGAATTATTTCTTTCAAAGAATGAATGTAACATAAATTTTACATAAAGAATGAAGCCGATCGGTAAATCAGTTGCCCTACTATTTGCGATTACACATGTTTTATTTTCGTATTTTATACTATGCATCTCCATGACGGGTAAGTATTACGGTGGCCCCCAACGAATAGTTTTTAATGTAAGATTAATTTATCTTTGTACCGCATAAAGAAAAATTCATCTTCTTCTAAACTTACGAAATTGTGTGATAACTTTTAAGTTTCAAAATTATTTTATTTAGAATGACTAACACGGTATCCCTCTACACAATATGTTAGTATAGTCTTGTTGGTTTCGCTTAAAAAGTTTTTAGAAAATTTATATATATTTCGTTTTTGAATTTTGCATCAGGGTTATTGCATAATGATTCCATAAGCCCGAACCACCGCATCCGAAAACCAAGTAAATTTTTAGCGTACCTCTATTGGTGTAGTATTAATTCTTCTCAAAAATACAAACGGATGGACCCATGGGTGCCCGCAGAACAAAATCCAGGGAGGAGAAAAGATTTTTGAACCTATGCACCTGTAGTCTTCTGCCAAGACAGCGGTTTTTAATATCGAGAATATAAAAACGAATTAAGCTAAATAAAGAATTTATTTTTATATCATCACGACAAGGGATTTTTTAAACATATCAATGTAAAAAGCAATACAGAAATTTATCAATTAAGAAGTATTAAAAGTCCAAAAGTAAGATTTAGCCGACTTTTTTCAAAATGGAGAATAGAAACAATTTTTTAAAAATAGGTGGATTTAACTTTGTGCCGTTATATTAAAAATAAATGATCAACGTAAAATAGCACAAATAAAATCATATAAAATGGCAAACAGCTGTTTTGGAGCCCCTAAAGCTCCATCATCAGTGCCAAATTTAAAAGATTAAAAACCGATTCAAAAGTTAACCCCTTGGGGACGAGCGACACGTATACGTGACGCATAAGGTGCTCAGAATCCTCGATTATTCCCACCAGTAAATTTTTATTGTAAACTTTGCCTTATTTAATGACAGCATTTCTGAGATTCAATTAGGCGAAAATTTCTGTTTTGAAAAACCGGTGGCAAAAGATTAAATATTCTGTAAAGGACGCTCGTCGCGAAGGGGTTCAGCCATGTAAATATGCTTGCGGCGGGAGACGCAAGCTTAATTTTTTACTGGCTTAATTCTTTTCAGCAGACTCGGGCCTGGCCGTGATCAGGCTTACATTTTATTCTACGTACTCGGGCCGGGAAGGAACTGGACTTAATTGTTCCCAAGACCTGTCCAGCAAACAATTTGTTTTCTAAAAATAGTAATAGCGATAACGGATTTCTGTTTGGAAATATGCTTTAATAAATTATACAGAAACGTTTTTAAAAATCTACTTTTTTTATTGTACAGCTTCAAAATTTATGATGTTTTTAACCCTCGTTTTTCTTTTATTCGAAACTACACTACTTTTTTTTTAACGTCTTTATTTGAATGCAATAGTAGTCGAAGAGTCTAAGTGATCATTAATGTTTCTATTCTGTATTCTGTGGCTTGTGAGCATACAGTAATCTATACTTATAAAAGAGTAGCTTAATTTTCTCATAATCAACGCCGAGCCTCAACCGTTTGTCCTAGAACAATGAAATTTGGAAGTCGTGTTCTTTACACAATGTAGGCGCGTACTAAGAAATGATTTTTGAAAATTCACAGTCTAGTGGGGGGTGGTCAAATATGGGGGGGGGGGGGGTCGAAAGTTTTAGATAATTTCGTCTTTTCGACATATCTCAGCAGGAGTTTTAAATAGGACCTTGAAATTCGGGATAAAAATTCTACTAAAGAATAGTTAAACATGTATTTCAGGCGATTTTAGAAATTCAACCATTAAGTGGGTTAGATGGGGGTTCAAAAATTTTCGGTGATTTCACATTTTTTCCATATTTCATCAGCAGTTTTGGGTAAGAGCGTGAAATTCAAAATAACAAATCTACTAAAAAAATAATTAAACACATATTTAAGCGATTTTAGAAATTCAACCACTAAGGGGGATAAATGGGGGTCTAAAGTTTTAGGTCATTTTGCCTTTTCGCCATATCTCAACAACAGTTTTAGTTAAAAGCAGGAAATACAGGATAACAAATGTACTAAAAGTTACTTAAACACACATTTCAGCGATTCTAAAAATTCAACTGCTAAGAGGGTTAAATGGTGGGTCGAAAGTTTTTAGTAATTCCACGTTTTCGCCATATCTCAGCAGCAGTTTTAGGTAGGAACGTAAAATTCAGGATAGAAAATCTACTAAAAAAATGATTAAACATATATTTCAGCGATTTTAGAAATTCATCAATTATGGAGGTTAAATGGGGGGTCGAAATTTTAGGTCATTTTGCTTGTTCGCCATATCTCAGCAGCATTTTTAGTTAGGAGCTCGGAATTCGGGAAAACAAATCTACAAAAAATATAGACAAACATGTATTTCAGCAATTTTAGAAATTCAGCAACTAATGTGGGTTAAATAGGAGGTCAAATATTTTAGGTCATTTTACCATATCTCAGTAGAATTTATATGCAGAATCATGAAACTCAGGATAACAAATCTATTAAAAAAATAGTTAAACACGTATTTCATCGATTTTAGAAATTCAGACACTAAGGGGGGTTAAATGGGGGTCGAATGTTTTACACTATTTTGCCATATCTTATACTAACACACACGAAGTTATAGTTAGGAGCGTGAAATTCGGGATAACAAATCTACTAAAGGATCTACGAAAAAATCCTTGAAACGGCCGTATGTGGTTTTTTGTCTCAATTTTTATATTTGTGCGTTACAACGTTGTAATTGGTTTAGTGTATGAACTACTAAAGGATAGTTAAACATGCATTTAAGGCGATTTTAGAAATTCAACTACAAAGGGGGTTAAATGAAGGGTCAAAAATTTTCGGTGATTTCACCTGATCACCATACATGCGCTGTGTCCGTCGTTAGTTCAGTTGGCAGAGAGGTGGACTGTAGAAGACGGAGAAATCAGAAATCCATAGGTCGCTGGTTTGAATCACGCTCGACGGAATTTCTTTTTTGGTTGATGATATATAATTAAAAAAATATTAATTATGTGTCTCATTTTATTTCTCATATATATAATTACATTGTGAGAAATTGTAAGAAAACGCTTAAAACTAAAAGACTTCCATTTGGAATTTTATGTAATGTGTTAAACGAATCAAAGGCTGTGTCCGTCGATAGCTCAGTTTACAGAGCGGTGGAGTGTAGATGGAGTAATTAGAAATCCATAGGTCGCTGGTTCGAAACAGGCTCGACGGAATTTCTTTTTCGATCGATGATATATAATAAAAAAATATTAATTATGTGTCTCATTTTATTTCTCATATATATAATTACATTGTGAGAAATTGTAAGAAAACGCTTAAAACTAAAAGACTTCCATTTGGAATTTTATGTAATGTGTTAAACGAATCAAAGGCTGCATCCGTCGATAGCTCAGTTGGCAGAGTGGTGGACTGTAGAAGACGGCGTAATCAGAAATCCATAGGTCGCTGGTTCGAATCCGGCTCGGCGGAATTCCTTTTTTAGTCGATGATATATAATAAAAATATTACATATGTGTCTAATTTTATTTCTCATGCATATAATTACACTGATAGAAGTTGTAAGAATGTGCTTAAAAAAAAGGGGGAGTTTGATTTCGTAATTTATTTAATGTGTTAATCGGAACAAACGGTGTGTCCGTCTATAGCTCTGTTGGCAGAGTGGTGGACTGTACATGACGGAGTAATCAGAAATCCATAGGTCACTGGCTCGAATCAGACTCGACGGAATTCTTTTTTTAGTCGATGATATATAATGAAAAAATATTAGTTATGTGTCTCATTTTATTTCTCATATATATAATTACATTGAGAGAAATTGTAAGAAATCGCTTAAAACTAAAAGAGTTTCATTTGGAATTTTATGTAATGTGTTAAACGAATCAAAAAAAGTGTCCGTCGATAGCTCAGTTGGCAGAGCGGTGGACTGTCTTATTTTATTTCTCATACATATAACTCTGCCGGTCTTCGCCCCTCTAGCCGCTCGCTTCCGAGTGGGGCCCAGATACAAAGTACTACTTGGGTCCCACCCCTAGATAATCACGGGTAGGGCCCAGTATTACTTTGTCAGGGTGTTCATAAAAAAATATTTATGTCGCGAAATCTTTATTTAAGGGCTTTTTTATATTCTTATTAATTATTTTCGTATACTTTTAATTTAAAGTATTTTATTTATATTTTTCTGGTTGCATGTAAAATATACTTTCTGAGCCCCAAGCGAAGTCAGGGCAGTACACTGCACTATCTGGGGCCCTACTCGGAAGCGACCGGCTAGTCTAAAATAAATTGTAAAGTTTTCCTATAAATATGTATGCAGCATTCATTAAAGAATCTTAATTGCATGTTAAGAAAAATCGGCATTTTTTGTAGAAATTCAATCTGATCAGGCCTTCCCTGATTTCATTTATTTTTGAACGGCCCGGGCCGTGAACTGCAGAATCATAAACGGGCCGGGCCAACACAGCTTTCGTTCAGGCCTGCCGGGCGCGGGACTGGAAGTTTCGGTCCGTGCAGACCTCTAATTCAATATTAAATTTACCAATAATTTAATCTATCAGAAAACCGGATGACAAAAGGTGGATAAAAATATGATGATGTCAAACAATTCCCATTAAATTCCAAGAAAAATAATTTCACGTCTCAATCAAACTGACCTGGAAGAGGTATGCTGGTAATGATTTCGAAAGTGAAATCTGTCAATGACCATCCTTGAAAAATGTTTGGCGATTTCCTTGGCGAGGCTGCTAATGTAAACTTGGCAGCCGAGTTGTTTTGGAGGAAAGCCCTCTCGCCGGCGCAGATATTAGAAATCGCGAATTTTCTTTCAATGAGTATCAGTTACGTACAGAACACCTTTCGCAGAAGGTAGACAACCCCATCCTTTCCGAACTGAAAGACCATGGAGACGAAAGTGAAATCGTTTATAGCGCGTAATATTAGCATGAAGGTAAGGGATCTTTTAAATTATAAACATAGGTATTGTAATTGACTATTTATTTATTTATTTTAATGGGACTCTGTATCTATCATTTGACAAAATTTCAGACTTTTATCCTAAAATGAACCTTAACAGCTCTAGATCATTGCATCCAAATTTCTTAACGATCTGATAAATATATTTAGTTAATACATTTAGATGACACTTATATATTTTTTGTAAATGAAATATTTAAACTTATTTTTCTCAGTATGTATTTTTTTTTATATTCTTTATGTAATCAAAATGGTAATGCAATAATTGAGCAAATTGTCTGAATTTTTTTAAATGCAACTTTAGATTTTATAAGAGATAACTAATTATCGATTTTTTGAAATCTTTAAAATTTTTGTTTAAAAAGAAAAAAAAATCTGAACTTAAATGTATGCGATTTTTATAGGTTTATTCCACATACATCCAATTAATAAATTTTTCCCTCTGATCTAACATTTGTATTAAAAATACAATACTTAGGTTTGTAGAACAAACTACCCTGAGTATAACAAAAAGTCTAGTTTTAAATTCCAAATTGAAAAAGAAAAAATAAATTTTTAAATTGTTAATTAAAAAAAATTAATTTATTAACTGTTTAAGGTATAATATGTAATGATTTTGATTTATTGAACCAGGATTAAAAAACTATATAGGTGTTATTTACAGATTTTTTTGGAGGGGGGGGCGTTTAGATCCCCTTAACGAAGTTTCATGATGTCTTCAAAATTAATTTTCATTAGTTTAGATTATTTCACTTTTGACGTGAAATGATTTTTTTTTAATTTATAGTAAAAGTTTAATTCTATGCAAGACGTTTGAATCATAATTTATGCAATTTAAATTTATGTGTTATATACAGTTCAAATGGCAATTTTTTTTTTTTTTATCTTTGATGTGTCATTAACATGAATTTTAAACAGTAACACCTTTTATGCGTCAAAAAATGTATAATCTTTAATTTATATTAAATGAAGTCCATTTTAGTTCTGAACATTTTTATACCAAGTAATGTTTTTGTGCTTTTGTTTCAAAAGCATCTGAAAAAACGAATGCATTTCTAGAGGTCTTCCTCTTAATTCAAAAGTTTTAAATTCTTTTATCTATGAATATTAATTTTGATATTCTTTGCATAATTTCTTTACTCCCACTTTATGAAATACATTGAAATTTTCAGAAATCATAAATATTAAAATGTCCTAAAAACTGCTCCAGAATATTTTCTATAAATAATTAATATTTTAAAAAATCTACCAGAAATTTTCAATTTTTATAATGAGGCATTCTACGATTAAATAAAGCAAAGGTTACTGCTCAAAGTAATTGATGTGTTCTGAATAGAAACACGCGATAAATTAGTGACGAATATACTCGTTTCCGGTCAACAGAGTGGTAAGAAATTTTTGATTGTTTCACTCGGTAATTGTGAAATTATCTTTCACAGAGCCTGATTATCGCAGGGGGCACCCGAGGGATGTGCCCCAGGCCCACATTTTAAGGGGCATCAAAATGCGCTTTGTCCACTCTCTGAAGATACAAATGAATGCAAATTTACATTTATAGTTCATAGAAAAAATGAATTTTTCCCATTTATGCAAACCAAACTATCACAGTGGTCTTCACTAACGACAATGAATTGTAATGTAAGCTTCGAATCCGATTCATTCAATCCCTTGGGTTTAGAGTTTGACTCACTCTAAATAGCATCTATAGTGCAGACGATTTTACCTTTCCATAATTTTTTATGGATTTTTACACGTGTCTACACTATATTCTTTTTTCTTAAAGCTATGGCTTAAATTTTAAACTGCACATAAAGCTGTTTATGTTCGTAATGTAATTTTCTGGAGGAAGGGGTCCCAACATAGCTTGTGTGCCCAGGGTTCCACATAGAGTTGATGAGGCCCTGATCCAGCACTCAGTATCCAAATTGCATCCGAAACTAAAAAGCATTTAGAATTAAGTGGGGGGAGGGGAGGAACGCCAATTTACACGTCGAAAAGAAAGTCCTACTATAGGATTTTTGAGAGTCTCAATAACGAAACTGTTGTTGGGGGGGGTATAGTATATTAAATTATGTGAGTGTTTAGAATTTTTTTTTTTTTTTTCAGAAAAATTTTAGAAAAATTATTTTTTTTTTTTTTCAGAAAAAAAAAAGAAAGAAAAAAAAACCTTCTTTGGCCTTTATATATAGACAAGGATTTGAAAAAATGCAGTGTCGGCTGGTCGTTTGAACCGAGCATTCCTAAAACATAAAGATAGAAAAATAATCTATAGCGTATTGGCTATGGCGTAGCGAAAGGTTTTTTTTTTAAATTTAAATATCTGTGAAAATGATGGCATTTAAAAAATAAGTATAGAAGTAAAAATAGTTTCTCTCTATATTAAAAAAAAAGGTAACACCGCCGACAATGAATTTGTGTTTTCTAGGCTAATATAAAGAAAAGTATTGCATATAAAAAATATGAAAATTGGCAAGTTTTATAGTTACACTCAAAAGAAGACAGTTTTTAAATCTAAGAATTATTTTAAGAAATATTTAATATTAAAGTCGGTCAAAATAGTTCTCTTAAAGTTTTATAGGAGTAAAAACTATGCATAGGAATTCAACCATGTTTTTGAAAGGCTACAGTTGACAAGCTTGTAGTGTGCAATTTTTTTTGTAATTTGACTAAATTTTTTGAGTGTTTTGATTCAATTTTTTGATTCAAAATTTCATCATTATAATTTAGATTTATTTCATATTTCGAAAAGGCCTATTATTTGTATTGTTGCCAATTTGTAAAACAGCCCAAATAATATTCCCTTTCAATTAAGCAATATATTTACACGTGACCATTAAAAACAGAAATAAAACTAACGTAATAATTAAATGACCATGTGTTAAGAGCAGTAAATGAAGAAGCATGCATCATAAAAAATGTGCTTATGCCTGAATATTAAAAAAGAGAAATAATTCTAAAATAATAATTAAATTATTACGGGTTAAAAGCAACAAATGGTGAAAATTACGCTCTATTTAAAATGCTCAAATAACAATATTTCCAACCAGTTTCAATTTAAAAATATATTTACACGGGAGATTTATTTCATATTTTGAGAAGGTCTTTTAAATTATTTAAAAAATGTATTTTCACGTGAATATAAAAGAGAAAGAAAACTTTGAAAATTATGTCATATTTAAATCGAAACATTTAAAATGTGTTATTTTTAAAACACTTCTTATAAGAATCGTTATAAAATTACGAGAGGAAGCGATATTGTTTACTTAGCCATTGTATACAAGCTGATTTTTCAATTCGTGACTGCAATTCATGATGCTCCAAAAAATTCCCGTTGCAATACGTTAATTTGCCGTGGACCCCGATTATGTAAAATTCGACGCTTTGAGGTAGAAAGCTCAAACTTGTGAATTTATTTTAAAAAATATATTTTTTGCTTTTTCTTTTTTAAGATATGGCAACTTTAAAGAAAAGAGCATTATTTAAACTATATATTCAGGATTTCTAAATTGTTTCCTCAACGTATAATCATAATTTAATTAATTTAGCTATTAATTGATAGAAGCTTATTTAAAAAGATTACTGTTTATTATTATTTTATACCTTTTCAGTGTTTAAAATATTTCATTTTTAGTTTCCCAGCCAGTTTGCTTATATTAGCAAGCTTGGTCTGCCGCATACTTAAACTATTGTTGTTGTACAGTTTTGTAACCATAAAGAATATTGTGCGATTTATCATCTGCGCCTGGATAACAGAAAAATGCTTTAAATTAAATTTATTAATTTATAATGAAATTTAAAAAAATGTTGTACTGTCATCAGTAACACGCCTGTGTACATAATTTTTATAATTTTAGCATCTGAGGAAATGAAAGTGAGGGAAAAATTGATTAGAAAATTATATTTTTACATACATGAATTGGCGGCAATTAGTTACAGCGTCATAGTTGTCATAGGAACTTTTGTAATAATTATAGCTTCAAAACATCATTTTTAAGCTATATTATAAACCACATAAGCTATCAAATTTCTTTTATTTACCTTTTATAATTTACAACTGGTCTTTTTATAAAAGAAACATAAAAACGCGTTAATTCTTTGAGTAACATTTCTTTAAAAACACATAAGCATAAATTTTGTATAAAAATGTTCAGATCTTAAATGGCTTTGACTTAATATAAAAATTGATTTTTTGACTCATTAAATACTCATATTCTTACTTTTAAACAATTTATATTAAAGAAAAATGTTTATAATTTGACAGTGTTTAGAATACTTTATTTTTTTTTTATGCTTGATATTAATTTAATATACCTAAACATTCCCATTATTAATATTGTAACTTTGTTTAAAGCTTAAATTAATATTGTTTGAAGATTTTTATTAAATATTCCCCCTTTCTTTTTAAGTTTTGCAGTTTACTTAAATATTATACACAAATGAAAAAATAAAAAATGTACCAAAATCTGCTTCAAACTTTCCTTTATTTAAGGCGCCCGCGTATAATTTACAATTTCAGCGCGAGAATTGGGAGTAGAATTGTTAAGACTCCTCCAGGTGTCTATATTAATGTAACCCGATTTTCTGTGCGGGATAAATGCACATCACTTTATTGGAGGGGCCGGAGGGGGAGGAAAGAATGTGTAACAAGCAATCTTCAAAAGAAACATGCAAAACTGTCAGGAGGCAGTAGCTCCTTACCTACTAAAATTTTCATTGAAGACTAATCTTTCAACATAAAGCCATGGTTATAGAGTAGTTCCAGAATAATATTTGGTTGTTCGTAAGAATCTAATTTGAAAATAAAAATTTTGTTTTTAAGAATTATTTCATGGCTGAAATAATAAGTCTTTTCACTTCTAAGAACGTCATCTGTCGTCTTTATAGCAAAAAATGTACGCAAATGCTCAAAATTTTAACTTTTGTGGTATTCTATCTGAAGAAACTTTGTATAACTTTATAAAAAAGTCTAGTATGAACATTTTTTATCAAAGCACAGTTGAACTCATACGATATCTGTAATGGGGCTTAACCTTTAACTGCTGTTAGCGGTCTCGCAAACCGCTGCTTTATAAAATTGTCATAGTTTTAACTAGAAATACTAGTGAAATTTTGTTTCGTTTTTAATCATAGTTACTATCGCTAGAGTCTCCTGAATAGGTGAATTTTAATTACAAAAGGCCTGTACATAAAATTTAGAACAGAAACAGCATCCTATGCGTTAATCGAGCCTTTTATTCATCTTTTGATAAAGCGGTCTCAGAGACCGCTCACAGAAGTTATGCAACAATTTCTGCCACAGCAGTTAGAGAGAAACGATAAAAAAAATATTTTAGAAATAAAACAACGTGAATACCAGCGAAGTCAATCTTCCTTACCAGCTCTTGTGAATTTCTATTTCCATCCACTGATCGGTGATTTTTTTCATCCTTGCCTAACCGATTATAAATCTGAGTCGAGGCAGTCTTGGAATGCTACTAAAAAAAAAAAAAAGGATCACTTGATTTTCGTTTCTATTTAATAATCCATTAAGCACTTCTGTTTAATGATAATTTAAATTCAGGTGAATATTTCATTGCATAATTGGTTGTAGCAAAGTTCAAAGCCTATTTATGTCATCGTCGGTGTTCAAAATCATACTGTACGTGAAGGTGTTGTACCTAGTACCTCGGACCTTTTTAGATGTCTTATTTTTAACTTAAATACAATAAATTATAATTGTTGGCATAAATACTTTGAGGTATATTTTTTCATATAAATTTAACTTTCTCTGTTTGTGTGTGTGCGTGCGTGTTCAAAAAATTTTAAAGTGACAGCAGTAAAAGTGATAGCAAGGTACAACCCCCTATGTTGTATTACTTCAGATCTAAATATGTTGTACCTCAATTTCATGGACAGTTTGACATTTTTAAAAGGTTATAATTGAAACAAATTTTTTTTATTAATATTTACAGTTAAATTAATAAAAAAATTATTAATAAAAAAAGTAAAGGTTGTCTTGGAGGTTAACGCTTAACTGATGTTACAGCGGTCTCGCAGACAGCTGCTTTTTACTTACCCATCATACATAGTATAGGATAAATCTTGCAAACGTTAAAAAAAAAAAAAAAAAAAAGACGGATTTTCACGTTTTAGACGCTGGAGATTCCGAAAAAACATATTTTTAGAAAAAAAAAAAATTGTCGTTCGTCTGTCTGTGTGTGTGTCTGTAAACGCTCTATCTCCCGAACAATTAAGATAGAGACTTGAAATGTGGTATGCACTTAGTATGTAATAATGGGAAGAAGCTAATTGAATTTCAGTAACCTCGATTATCCAGAACTATTTTTTTCGGACTCTCTAAATATTCGTTCTGATAAAAGGTATATAAAAATTTTCGAAATTATTTTTTTTAAGGAGTGAATATAAAAGACCAATAAAAAAAATTTTTGCATAAAGAATGAAGTCGATCGGATAATGAGTTGCCGAGATATTTGTAATGACATTTGCCACACTCTTCGATTTTTCGTGACCCTGTATTTCATTCAAATTTCAATTCAAAGGTATATTTTAATTGGAAATGAGACGCTTAATCCGATGCAGTTAATTGTTAATATGATTAACATTTTTAGAGTTATAAGGATGTTTCTTTTACGCAATTCAGTAATATGGCATTTAAAGTTTAGGACGTCATCAAGCCACGATTTTATTCATATTGCAATGCATTTTATAAATAGTTTACACAGGTTTTATTTTCATATTTTATATTATGCATATCCATGATGGGTAAGTATTACGGTGGCCCCCAACGACTAGTTTATAATTTGAGCAGTTTAACTTGTAATTCTCAGTTAAACTGTAGGTACTAGAGAAAGTTGTTTCATTTGGAGCCTAAGTTTTATCGCTAGAGTAGAGACTACTGAATAGATCAATTTCAATTAGTCTTTGCACATAATGTTTCGCACAGAAACACTCCTGTGAATTTATTGAACCTTTCGATCAAGAGGTCTCTGAGATATCTCACAGTAGCTATGAGATAATTTCGTTTTACAGCACTATATAATGTTATTTATTTTGTTATATTAAATACATTGCTTTTTCTATACTTCCCTTTCGTTCAAAAGATCACAATGACACGGAGTAAAACCGGAGTTAAGGTTTATATTGTCCTAAAAGAAAGTACAAATATTGAATAGCCAGTAGGGCAGACACACCCAGCGTTCACACTGTTTTGCTCACATTTTCGTGGATGTTTGAAAAACGTCATTTGTTTTCTTATAAGCCAGAATTTTCTTTAACATGGCGTTTTAGAAAGCCTAATATCGATACAGAGACGAAAAAATATTTTTTCCAAACCCTGTTTTTAAATCAGTAGTTTACACTGCCAAAAAGGGAAACAATCGGTAGTCTATAATTTCAAACTCTAGGTTCAGATAATGAATCAGCAATGTTCAAAGAACAAATAAAATCTTACAGCTGGTAGGCGACTATGAAACAAATATATATTTTATTTTTTTTTCTTTATTTTAACAATTTGGAAGACCTTTTCTTCAGCAACCAAGGACGAAATACATTTGCCAGAATATCATAAAATAAGATCATCCATTTTGTTTTCGATTTTCATATACCTCACTTAGTGATGGGCATAACAATTATTTTGATTATTTGAGTGAATCATTCGGGCATGTGCAGAAACATATCTATCAAACTTCAATTTTATTATTATTATTATTAAATTACTGCTAGAAATTTGGAAAAAAAAGAGAAGTTTCTGATTTTAATTAGAATTAGATTTTTCGTAAACGAAACACATTTTTCATTTTTATCTGGCGTCTAATCTAATTCTAATTAAAATCAAAAACTTTTCTTTTTTTTTTTTTTTTTTCAAAATTTCTAATAGTAATTGAATAATTAATAATAATAAAAACAAAGTTTGACAGATATGCTTCTGCGCATGCCCAAATGATTCATTCGAATAATCAAAATAACCGTTATGCCCATCACTAATTTTAAATATTTAATTTTTGCGTGTACATTTACTTTCAGGATCCTCAAATCGGTACATTTCCCTACAATTAATCAACTTTGCCTGTAAAAAATAAAGTTAATACTCACTTTTTTTTCACTAAACGTTAAAAAAATAAATTTGGAGAAATAGTATCATTATTTTACACGCAGGCAGCGTAATTTCGAATTGTATAAAGGTTCGCGACCCCTAACAAGGCTCACACTGGAGCGGGCGCCCCGTTTGACCGATGGTTGCAGTGTGTGCCTCTGTACCCCAGACATGGCGTAAAGTAGGGCACATTTCTAAGCCTTACAAAATATTTTTTCTTTAAAGAACTATTAAGACATGCTTTAAGAAAATTACTAAATTAAGATAAGGAACAAAGATTTATTATCAGGTATAAGGAATTTTTTGAAGCAAGTTGATCTAGCAATTTTAGAAGAAGAGAAAATAAATAAAATTTTAAAAGCAGTCCACTGTGTCCCATTTTCCCCTATGTCATTACTGTGTTATAAAGTTACTTTATAGAACACCAACGTATTTATCTAGTAGAACTTTGAGACGTAACACAAAGCTGAAACAAATCGGAACATATCACTGTGTTAGTATACTTACAATAAACTGTTAGTAAACTTACAGTAATATGAACGTTTAAAGAGAGTAAGGAATGGAAATTTGTTATTTCCGCATCAGTGCCATTATAGAAACCGAAAATATTACCAGTTCTACCGAACCAGCGCAAACCGGCTGAATCCCAACATTGCTAATGACATTTTAAAGGTACCTGACTCTTAAATGACTGCCACACGTTGGAGGGGGAAAAAAACATTTCTGCTTCTCTAAGCATTTGATCAAGAAAAGGTTCTTTGAATCACTTTGGAAAAATTCTAATATATGCAATAAATTAGTTTCTCTCCCCATTTACATAATTCTGTTACGTAAATACTGCGACTTTTTAAGGAAATACTTAAAAATTATGTCAGCACTTTAAAGCCTTTTTAAATAATCTGAATTTCTTATGCATTGATTTCAACAATATAAGTTTCATCGATGACATGTTTTTAGTTCCATTCCTCAGTATTTTTTGTCAATAACATTTCAAGGACATAATTTGAGGAAATATTGAAGATTTAAGTGTCTAAATTTTAATGATTTATCATGTATCAGTTGATAGTTTCATTTCAATAACTCTGTTTCTTAAAGCTCAATAAATATTCATTAAACGAAGATTTTTTTAAGGTAGCTTTTTAAAAAGTTTAAAAATAATTTTATTAAATCTCAGTTGTTTTGAATTTCGTTTTCAGAAGTAAAGGGAAAAAATGTCCTAGCTGTAAGTGGACTAAATGTTTTATTATGGCATAATTTCAGGTGATTATTGATATCTAAGTTCGCACTAGTAGGAAAATTAGGAATTTCCCATCCTAATCAAAATTTTGAGAGGGATTTTTGAAATTTAAAATGAGAATTAAAATTCCTTTACTTAAACTCATTTTCTTAATGTTTTACAATTATGCTAATCCAGTGCTATTTGAAGAATCACAGAAAATAGTTTAAAGATATCTTCTTTTTTCCATTTAAAAATTCTTGTTTCTTTTGAAAAGCAAATTTGAACATCTCTTTTCTCATCTGGAATACAGATGAAATTACTTAATCGATTTCTAAATTAATTATTGTTGGGGAACCGTCGGTAGCGTAATAAATTTTCTTATTTTTATAAATAGTTAAATCAGTCTTCAAATTTAATATACATTTTCATCTTTTGATATGTTAAAGAAGTTTGTTCAGCTTACCTGAGATTTTCCTTATGCGCTGAATATACCCACAGTAGTAATCCAAAGTGTTGTAGCGATATTTATCTGATCCATTGATTCACTTATATTGGAAGAATAATAAATAGTATTAGTAGAAAATGACAATTGTGTGAAATAAACAGAAGATTCATTTTCCTTTGAATATAATATAATTCTTGGCTAGATGTACATGTTTAAAATCGCATTTTGGAGGCTGCGTATAAGTGCTCCAATTTTACATTATATTAAAAATATTTACATCATATATATACAAGAGCGTCTTAACTGCTCGGAAACATTTTGGAAACTGAAGGGAGATTGTTATTTGAGTTCTGTGCACACGCGCGGGACAGACAGCTGTAGATTTAAGGAGGGAGATCTGCAGTATTTCTCCAATTAGTTAGTTTCGACAGTCTCTGGTTTTATTCACTGTTTTGCATCTGCGGTTGTCACTTAAAGTACTTATAGTTAATTGGGGTCTGGTTTTTAACATGTTTTTCAATCGTTCGCTGCACGTGGAGATTAATTAACTGCATAAAAAAGGTTTCTCCGTCACTCCCCCGTAATCTCCTGTGTGGGGAATGGTTGAAGATTCAGTTTCTTACGGTGTTTTTCATACACAGGCTTGGGAGTGGGCTTCGTGAGAGTGTCGGCTATCATTTCTTCACTAGGGCAGTATTGTAGATCGATTTTTCCTTCTTCTTTCATAAGTTTGATGTTGTGGAAACGTATGTCGATATGCTTGGATCGCTTAGTATCTTTATCGTTTTCAGTCATTTTTATACAGGACATATTATCCTCAAATATCGTGATGGGTAGTTTTTGTGGAATGTTGAGGTCGCTTAGCAAGTTTGTTATCCAACTTAATTCTTGTGCTGCGTTGCTAGCTGAAACGTATTCAGCTTCGGCTGACGAAAGTGCAATGCAATTTTGCCTTTTTGTAATCCAGTAAATCGGCGATTTTCCTAGCATGAATAGATTTCCTGACGTTGATTTACGTGTTTTCAAGTCACCAGCCCAGTCTGCATCGGCGTATGCTGTTAGGATGGGCTTGCTGTTTGCGCTAAGAGTTAAATTCAAATTTTCTGTAGTTTTGAGGTATGAAATGATTCTTTTTACTGCTGACCAGTCCTTTTGGCGTGGTGTTTCGTTTCTACGACATAATATGTTTACTGCTGCAGATATGTCAGGACGCGTGATTGTTGATATGTAAAGTAATGTGCCTGTCGCTTGTCGATATTTCGTGTTATTAGGTAAAAGATTATCGTCGTCTTCAAGTCTGTTGAATCCAGCAATCATGGGTGTGTAATGAGGTTTCATGTCGTTTAAATTCAGTTTTTTTCACTAGTTCCTGTATTTTGTATTGTTTTGATTTAGGTAATATGTATCGTTGATTTTATTAATGTTTATGCCTAGGTAATTATTCACTTCTCCTAAGTTTTTTAGTTCATATTCTTTCTTAAGTTGGTTTATTGTTTCTTCGATATCACTGTCCTTTCCTGCTATCAGGATATCATCTACATAAATGATGATGTATATCGGATTTTCTTGATTTGATTTAAAGTACAGACATGGATCATTTTTGCTTTGTAAGAAATTATTGTTTGTGAATGTTTCCGATATTTTGGTGTACCAGGCCTTTGCGGCTTGCTTAAGACCGTAGATGACTTTTTGAAGTTTACAAACTTTTCTTTCATCGACGGGTTTAATATACCCGTCTGGTTGACTCATATAAACAGTTTCAGTTAATTCACCGTGCAAAAATGCTGTGGTTATGTCAACATGTTTCACGTTCAAATTTTGGTGCAATGCAGAGATGAGAAATGCACGTATTGTAGCGTGCGAAACTACAGGTGCGAAAGTTTGATCATAGTCAATCCCGAATCTTTGACTATATCCTTGTGCTACTAGACGCGCTTTATAGCTTTGAATATTTCCTAAATTGTCCTTTTTTAGTTTAAAGGTCCATTTTGAACCGATAATTTTTGTTCCGGGTGGTGGATCTGTTAAAGTCCAAGTGTTATTTTTTCTTAGGCATTGTATTTCATTTTGTGTTGCTTTTATCCAATTTTGTTTATCATTAGGATTTTTCATTTTTTCGATATCTTCCCAATTTTCGGGAATGTTTTCAGATGAACTATTTATGAGACAAACATATCTGTCAGGAGGAACGCCTCTATTTGTCCTATTAGACCTTCTTGGTTCAATTGGTTGCTGTTTGGGCACGGATGGTGTCTCTTCGCTGTCAAGTTTTATTTCTAAGTGATTTTCATGTCTATCCGGTAATTGTGTATTGTCATCTGATGTTTTTGTGGTGATTTGTATCTCCTCAATGTTATCTGAGTGTACATTTTCATTCTCAAGAAATTTTACCGTTCTCGCTATTATAATTTGTTTTCCTTGTGTGTAAATTCTATAACCAGTCGATCGTGTATCATAACCTACAAACGTTCCGGTTTGAGCCCTGTTATCGAGTTTTCCTCTATTTACTTTATCGACGTAAAATAGCGCTTTACAACCGAATGTTCTTAAGTGTTTTAAATTCGGTTTAATTCCTTTCCATAATTCGTAAGGTGTTCTGTTGTTGTTTGCTTTAGTTGGTAGTCGGTTTTGTAAATATGTTGCAGTGTTTATGGCTTCACCCCAAAAATGTTTGCTTAATTTTGCTTGTGATAGCATGCTTCTAGTCATATCTAATAAACTTTTATTTTTTCTCTCCGCAACTCCATTCTGACTCGGATTATGCGGGACAGTCAATTGGTGTAAAATTCCGTTCTGTTTTAAGTATTCATCTATCTCTTGATTTACATATTCACGGCCGTTATCCGATCTAATTTCCTTAGGTTTTTTACCGAACTGATTGTATATCATCGTTATATACTCTTTTATCTTTTCAGCAACTTCGCTCTTTTTAGATAATAAATATATAGTAGTATATCGGGAATAATCATCAATAAGAGTCATAAAATATATTTTTCCGCCTAAGGTCGGTGTATCTAGAGGTCCACACACGTCACTGTGGATCAAATCCGCAATATTAGTAGCTCGATTTGTTGCTGATTTAGGATACGGCATGTTAGTTAATTTAGTTTCGATACAAGTTACGCATGTTTTATTTTGATGTTTACATTTTCCTATCTTTATTCCGTCCGCAAGTTGATTTGTTATCATTGATTTAATCGCGTCATAATCTCTGTGACCGAGTCTGCGATGCCAGAGATCTATGCATTGTTTGCTGTCACAGTTATACGTTATGTTTACATAATTTTGTGGTTCTTCCACATCGATAATATACATTAATCCATTTCCTCAATAATGTATAAGTTTTTCTCATTTTTCGCCCTAATATATATTTCTTCATCAAAGATCAAATCGCATTTATTATCGTCGAAGATTAGTTTACACCCGTTTTTAGCGGCTTTACTAACCGAAATTAGGTTCGACTCTAAGTCTGGGACATAAAGCACTTCGCGTAATTTCGTTAGTTTTTCTTTTCCTTCGGGGGTTAATGTTTTTATAAAAACTTCTCCTGAACCTAACGCTGTCAGTTTATTACCATTCGCGATCGTTACTGAAATTTTATTATAATCAATAAATTTACTAAATAGGCTTTTATCATTACAAATGTGCGAGGTAGATCCTGAATCGAGAATCCAGTTATTTTTGCCTACTTTTTGAGTGATTAATGCTTTATTTTGCGTTTGATCATTTGCGTATTTTCTTTCGTTTGGAACTTTGTTTTCCCTATGAGTTTCGTTTTTTTCATAACATAATGAAGATGAGAAATTCTTTTTATTTTTGAATTGATTGTTACGAGGATTTCCGGATTGTACCGTGTTTCTGCTCTTGTAGTGCCAGCATTCGTAAGTCGAATGATTTTTCATTTTACAGTTGTTGCAATATTTTTGTTCTCTTCTATTTTCAGTGTGTGTATATCTCCTATTTGTTTTAAATGCTCTCTCATTGTTGTTATATCCGCTATGTGATTGTTCTGACATTTCATGTCTACGATTATATTCATCCGTTAATTTGTTTTTGATAAAATCAGGGGTGAGCTCATTTTCCGGTCTCGCCTCCAACGCAGTTATCAAAGTATTGTAACTGGGGGGAAGAGAACACAGAAATAGCGCGGAAATATGTGAATCGCTAATATTTTCTCCAATGGCATTAAGTTTATCTATAATTTGCAAGATATTAGTGATATGCGTGATCATGTTTGCACCCTCAGCTAATTTAGTACTGTATAGTTTCCGTAACAGGTAAAGCTTACTAGATAAATTGCTTCTCTCATGTATATTTTCAGAGCTTCCCATGTTAATTTGGCAGTATCTAAGTTTTTTACATTTACGATTTGAGAATCATCGATGCTTAGGTTTATTAGAGCTCTAGTCTTGCGGTCTCTTTTGTGCCATGCGGGGTCGGGTGGAGCTGGTGGATCTTGTACTATAATATCGTCGAGTTCCTCTTTAATCAGGAACATCTGCATCTTGAACTTCCATGTACTATAATTCGTAGAATTGAGTTTTTCAATAAATTGAGTATTTTCTTTTATCGCATTCATTTTTTTCTTTTTTTTCTTTAGCGTTCTTTTATTTATTATTATATTTTAGAAATTTGTTAAATTATCGTTTTTGATACTGGGATAATATTCTTTTTTTCAGAATCAGTCTTTCATAATCTTTGTTGGGGAACCGTCGGTAGCGTAATAAATTTTCTTATTTTTATAAATAGTTAAATCAGTCTTCAAATTTAATATACATTTTCATCTTTTGATATGTTAAAGAAGTTTGTTCAGCTTACCTGAGATTTTCCTTATGCGCTGAATATACCCACAGTAGTAATCCAAAGTGTTGTAGCGATATTTATCTGATCCATTGATTCACTTATATTGGAAGAATAATAAATAGTATTAGTAGAAAATGACAATTGTGTGAAATAAACAGAAGATTCATTTTCCTTTGAATATAATATAATTCTTGGCTAGATGTACATGTTTAAAATCGCATTTTGGAGGCTGCGTATAAGTGCTCCAATTTTACATTATATTAAAAATATTTACATCATATATATACAAGAGCGTCTTAACTGCTCGGAAACATTTTGGAAACTGAAGGGAGATTGTTATTTGAGTTCTGTGCACACGCGCGGGACAGACAGCTGTAGATTTAAGGAGGGAGATCTGCAGTATTTCTCCAATTAGTTAGTTTCGACAGTCTCTGGTTTTATTCACTGTTTTGCATCTGCGGTTGTCACTTAAAGTACTTATAGTTAATTGGGGTCTGGTTTTTAACATGTTTTTCAATCGTTCGCTGCACGTGGAGATTAATTAACTGCATAACAAAGGTTTCTCCGTCAATTATAAAGGATCTGTATTTATTATTTTGGATGCTGAGTCATAAATTCATTACCTTAACTTCCATTATTGAGAAATCTAACATTAACACCAAAGCATTTCTGTTACTCAACAAATGTTTCATCATATGAGTTATTTACAAAATAATTTTAAATAATATTTGATTAAACTTCAAATGAGTCACCATTTAAGACATTATCTACAATCGAAAAATATAAAAAGCCACTTAAATAAGCCCTACTCAATATAATGATTTTTTTTATATTATTATTATTAAAATTCAGTATTCAAAATAATTCCATGAAAATGTATAGAATTTTCAGCATGTTTTAAAGAAAACAAAACCTTACATACAAACTTTAAAAATTCATCATCTTTGTATTTTTTGAAAGCTGGAAAATAGAAATTGGAATAGCTAGACAAATTAAAAATATCTACTCTTTCCAACTAGCTTGGGAAATGTAAAAACTAAATTTTTGTAAGAAACAAAATGCACATAATCAGGGCTTGAGAAATGCGGTCGCCACTGGCGACCAATTTTTTATCTAGCGAACAAGTTATTTAATCTGGTAAATTTCTATCAAGAGCAAAATCGGTTTTACCATCTTATTCACAATGTTAAATTAAAATTATTGCAAAATTACAAAATATTAAGAAATAAACTTTAAAATTATAGTCAAATAAAAAATATGTTTAATTTGGCAAAAATAAGTTCAACAAATGCAAATTTTAAAATAATAAAATCAGAATTATTGACATACTTCGACAAGAAAATAGGCACAAAATTGTTTTCCTGCTTCACTATTTCATCTATCCCTTCCCTCATCAGATCTAGATTTTGTAGCACTCAACTATACGGACATTTGAAGCATTCGACAGTCGGCATTTCCAGAAAATTCAGCCTTTACAGAATTTCTTTTTTTCAGATATACATAATTTTCATCAGTTTTATTAGAAAATTTAGTTTATATTATCTTTCTAAATTATGTACTATTGTAAACTGTGTAGCTAATAATAAGAAACTAAGCTTATTATTTTTTCAATTAATTCCTAAACTGAAATACAAAGGATGTGAAATATCACTTTACTAAACAGCGTACAAACATTAGGGAAAAAATGTCCAGACCGGGGTTAAATCCTGGATCCCTTGGTATAGCTTGGTATACCAAGTGCTTTACCAATTAAGCCATCCAGACGACATCCAATCTGGCATTCTCTCACTCTTATATGGCAAGGCTACAGCCACGCAGCATAAGATGGAAAGTCATTCATGAGCACAACATCGTTGGCATGCATGAGACAAATTAAACCCAGTATCGGTGAATATTTATACACTAATTAATTTTTCAGCAGAGCTGAAATTACGCTGTAAATTAATGAAACACATACATTTCATTAATTTTCAGCGTAATTTCAGCTCTGCTGAAAAATTAATTAGTGTAATTCATAAACTTTTTTGATTTTGAAAATCAATGACTGGGTAGGGAGGGGGTAAATATATTTTTTTTCTGGCGATTGGAATTTTTTGCTGGCTACCAGATTTTATGAAATTTGTAAATTCCTCTGCACTTAATATTCCAACTTGAACCATTCCAAAATTGTTATTCTCTGCACTTAATGCTGTTGTGCACAATGCATGGGGACTTATTGCTATTTAATGCAGACACGCTATTTTTCTTTAGTGGCATATTTTAAATTTAGGTAAATTCAACAAGTGTTAAATTTACGACAATTTTTTTTTGTTTATCCTTTTATCAGGACCAGTAAGACAACTGTAAAAATAAAGGTATGCAAGGAGGTAAATATTGGTGCAAATTTGGTGAGGTTTTATTTTTTTAGATTTTAATCAGTTTAGCATAAATGTTGATATTCATGTTGTGGGAGGAGAAAGATTAAACAGCAGGAGTCATCTCTGCACGGCATTTGACACAATTGCCAAAATTCGTGACTTTTTCGGTACTTTCGGACAGACTGACAAAAATTGCGGCTTTTTTCGTGATTTTCGTGACCGACTTAAGAAATTCTTAATTTTTTTTCCCAAGATCGTTAAACAGATTTTAAGAGCGTTAGATAATAAATTTTCTGAATTTTTAAGTTGTTTTTTATCTGAACAGGCGGTTCTCGATTTAAGATTATATATATATATATATTTTTTTTTTATCTTAGCATGATTATCACTTTTATTCGAGATCGTTTCCAATAAAATACCAAAGGCTCGGAATGTCCTCTTTCCAAATATGAACTTTTTTTTAACAAATAGGGACCGTCTGCATATTAAAATCTGTACAAACATTCATTTTTGTAATGGTAACACTCGCTTTTGATATATTAAGTTCCTTCGATTAAATCAGCCCGGTAAATATGTAGTTTACGCAATTTCCCCCCTAAATCTTCAGAGTTATAAAAGATCTAGGATTTATCCATAGATTTTCTTTTTTTAGAACAATAAAATTATGAAAGTATGTTCTAGTCACTGAATTATTAACCAGAAAAATTATATAAAAAATCTAAAAGTAAATTAATTTTATGTAAAACAAAATAGTACACTAATGTTTTAGCTCACAGGCTATCAAAGCCTGAGAGCTTATGTGCCCGCCCGTTCTGTATGTATGTTACGTATGTACGTAACGCGATAACTCTGGACAGAAATAACCGTTTTGCTTCCAATTTTGTTTATAGGTTCCTTGTGATAAGGTTCTTTCCTGATTAGTTTTGGGGGTTCATAGGTTAAGTATAAAGGGGCTAACGTGGGGGGGGGGGCTAATCCTCCCCCTTAATTTAGATAAATGAATTTTTCATGCAGAGTTATCCGATTTTCTTCCAATTTTGTTTATAGGTTCCTTGTGATAAGGCGCTTCCCTGATTAGTTTTGGGGATTGATTGGTTAACTATAAAGGGGGGAACGGGGGGCTAACCCCCCTTAATTTAGATAAATTGTTTTTTCATGCAGAATTATCAAATTTTCTTCAAATTTTGTATATAGGTTCATTGTGATAAGGTTCTTTCCTGATTAGTTTTGGGGGTTCATAGGTTAAGTATAAAGGGGCTAACGGGGGGTTAACCCCCCCCCCTTAATTTAGATAAATGAATTTTTCATGCAGAGTTATCCGATTTTCTTCAAATTTTCTGTATGGGCTCATTGTGGTAAGGGGCTTCCCTGATTAGTTTTGGGGGTTCATTGGTGAAGTGTAAAGGAGGGAAACGGGGGCTACCCCCCTTAATTTTGATAAATGGGCTTTTCATGCAGAATTATCAGATTTACTTCAAATTTTGTATATAGGCTCATTGTGGTAAGACACTTCCCTGATTAGTTTTGGGGGTTCGCTGGTTAAGTATAAAGGGGGGAACGGGGGGGGACTAACTCCCTTAATATAGATAAATAGGTTTTTCAAGCAGAATTATCCGATTTTCTTCAAATTTTATATATATGTTCATTGTGATAAGGCGCTTCCCTGATCAGTTTTGAGGGTTCATTGGTTAAGTATAAACGGGGGACGGGGGGCTAACCCCCCTTAATTTAGATAAATGGATTTTTCAGGCAGAATTATCAGATTTTCTTCAAATTTTGTATACAGGTTCATTGTGGTAAGGCGCTTCTCTGATTAGTTTTAGGGGTTCATTGGTTAATTATAAGAAGGAGAAACGGGGGGTTGGTTCCCCCCCCCCCTTAATATATTGTCGATTTCTTCATTTTTCGAGGGCTTATTTCAAATTCTTTGAAATAAGAATATAATTTACAGTTAGTGTGAATAGCCTGTGAGCTCAATGCCTTCAGTTTAACTGGGCAGTTTTCTTTTATTATGTTACCTTCTAAGATTTTCTTTTAAATGGATACAAACGATAAGACAGACGAAAGTTAAATTTCTTAAACTAATGATGTGATTGAACTGTAAATTCATACAGCTATGTACAGTGAGCAAAAAAAGTATTTGCGCACCAGGTGAATTTGTTGTATCACACATGAATAAACACTAAATGAACTACGAATGAAAAATATAAAAAATATTTACAAAACAAATAAACATATTTGACTTGATATTTATATTTAAAAATAAGAAAATGTAAAAAAGTAACATTTGTGATGTCAAAAAAGTATTTGCACACTAGCAGTGAGAATAAAAATGTAGTAAATATTTAAAAGTAAAATACAGTGCTGGTATTTAGTATGCATGCCCTTTGCTTCAGTTAGAGTGTAATCGTCTGGACATTGATTCGATCAATTTGAGACACGTTTCGCTGCTGATTTTTACCCATTCCTCCTTAAGAGCTTGCTTAAGATCATCTTTGTTAGAAATTTTCTTTTACTGTACTTTCATATCCAAAATATGCCACACATTTTCAATAGGATTGAAGTCTGGTGATTGTGGTGGCGTTTGCAATCGATTTTTTACATTATACCGCAACCATAACCT
Source organism: Maratus michaelseni (assembly GCA_963931845.1). Taxonomy (NCBI): domain Eukaryota; kingdom Metazoa; phylum Arthropoda; class Arachnida; order Araneae; family Salticidae; genus Maratus; species Maratus michaelseni. The sequence continues at coordinate 6,955,489 of OZ007590.1, read as the reverse complement.
CGGTATGTTCGCCATGTGTTTGGGATCATTATCTTGTTGAATATGATATGAATCAGCAATTCCCAATTTCAAAGCACTGTTAAATAAATTATCTCGCAATATACTAATATATTGTTTGGCATTCATATTGCCTTCAATAAAGGCCATTTCACCAACTCCATTAAAAGATATGCATCCCCAAAATGATTACATGACCAGCGCCATGTTTTACAGTTGATTTAAAGTTTTTTATTTGAAGGGACTTATGTGGCTTCCCCACACAGTCTTCTTTCCATCTGAGCCGAAAATATTAAACTTAATTTCACAGGGAAAAAAAAAAAAAAAAAAATTTCCAAAACTTCGGTGGTTTGCCGGCATAAGCTTTGATAAAAGCAAGTCTTTTCAGCCTATTTCATTCACTGATAAATAGTTTTTTTTAGGGGCTCTTCCTCGAACACTTGTATCATGAAGGGTATTTCTAACAATTTGTGTTGTAATTATTCTTTTAGAAGTTGAAACGGCATCAATAGCCAATTCTCGAGCACTTAGGGAGGTTTTTTTTGTAGATTCCTTTATGATGACCCCCTTTGCCTTGCATTTTGCTTTCTTGGACGCCCAGTTCGCAGCTTATTTGTTGTCGTACCAGTCTCTTTTTTCTTCTTTATCACATAACTAACACTAGATAAATTTAACTGTTTACCTATTTGTCGGTAACTTAATCCAGAATCGTGAAGAGTTATAATCTTCTCACGGATAGCTAATGAAAGCTCAGACGATTTCGGCGCCATGGCAACAGAAACTGTCAAACCCCCCGTTAGGTATTATATTATGTTATTTCAAAGTGCGGGACTAATGTAGTGCGAGACTAATGTGCTAAAAATTTGCATAATGTTCACGTTTAATTGCTTTTCAAACTGTCAATGCTAAGTGTGCAAATACTTTTTTGACATGACAAAATGCTGTTTTATTTTTTAAAGGAGTATTATTATTTTTTAAGGTCAAAGGTTGGTAATTTGTGTTTGTTTATTATTTAAATAAAGTAATAGTTAAAACAATTTCGTCCCATTTGCTTTCTAAGGTTACTTATGCAAAAAATTGTGTGTGTGCAAATACTTTTTTTGCTCACTGTATTTGACTATGGTGATCCATGTATGCAGCATGCCGTCTGTCGTTACGCATATTTATATGCAAAGACATTATTCCGAATCAAATGACACCTTTATTGTCAATTTTTTCTAAACGATCTGTATGTGCAAATAAAAATGGGCTGGATATAATAAGTTTTTAGCATTGGAATGGAAGAATGAATTATTTTTACCCCTTTTCTATTGAAGATAAGGGGCTGTGCCTTTATAACGTTATCATTTTAGAGGGGCGAGGGGGTCTGGCACTTGATATCGTAAGATATTTCTAGGGGGAGGGGGATATGTCTTTTGATATCGTTAACATTTTTGATCCAAACATTTTCTTTTTCTTTTTTTTTCACTTTTTCTCTACATCAAAATAGTCTCCCCCCCCCCCCTATTGTCTTATCTATTGTTAGGAAAATACAAAGTTATTATTAAAGCAATTAAATAGTTTTAAAATAATTTCATTCCAAAATTTGGAACACCCCAACGTTCGGTATTCCTGTTCTTTAGCCATATGCGCATATAATCCGCTGTTGGAGAAAACAAATGCTAAATATGTTTGAGATGATTCTTGAGTATACTAATATTGAAATTGAAAGGGAAACAAGTCCACCTGTTCTGCTTTCACCCTCTCCGTGCAAAGGGCAAGTACAAAAAGACAATTATTAATATTACTGTTGACTGTATTATATAAAAATAAGCTATTTTTAAATACTTTTAAATAGTAATTATCTCTTTTAGATGTTATTTGATATAAAAGTATTTCATGTATAATAGTGATATTTTATTGACTTCTTCTCTCTTCATTCGAATCCATAAAGTATGCGAATAATAAATGTATAACCATATCTGTATATCACTGCAAACGTATAAAAAAGAAAAACAAGAAAAACGTTGTAAAATTAAATAAAAAGAAAACTGCCCAGTTAAACTGAGGGCATTGAGCTCACAGGCTATTCACACTAATTCTATATTATACTCGTATTTCAAAGAATTTAAAATAAGCCCCTTGAAAAATAAAGAAATCGACAATATATTAAGGGGGGTTATCCCCCCGTTACCCCCTCATAGTTAACTAATGAACCCCTTAAACTAATCAGGGAAGCCTCTTATTACAATGAATATATATATACAAAATTTGAAGAAAATCGGATAATGCTGCATGAAAAACCCATTTATCTAAATTAAGGGGGATTAGCCCCCCCCCTTCCCCCTTTATACTTAACCAATGAACCCCCAAAACTATTCAGAGAAGCGCATTATCACAATGAACCTATATACAAAATTTGAAGAAAAACGGATAATTCTGCTTGAAAAACCCATTTATATAAATTAAGGGAGGATTGCCCCCCCGTCCCCCCCTTTATACTTAACCAATCAATCCCGAAAACGAATCAGGGAAGCGTCTTAACCCAGAGAACCTATAAACAAAATTTGAAGGAAAACGGAATAATTCTGCAGGAAAAACCCATTTATATAAATTAAGGGGGGGATTAGCCCCCCGTCCCCCCCCCCTTTATACTTAACCAATCAATCCCAACAAAAGCTAATCAGGGAAGCCTCTTATTACAATGAATATATAAATACAAAATTTGAAGAAAATCGGATAATGCTGCATGAAAAACCCATTTATCTAAATTAAGGGGGATTAGCCCCCCCCCCCTTCCCCCTTTATACTTAACCAATGAACCCCCAAAACTATTCAGAGAAGCGCATTATCACAATGAACCTATATACAAAATTTGAAGAAAATCGGATAATTCTGCTTGAAAAACCCATTTATATAAATTAAGGGGGGATTGGCCCCCGTCCCCCCCCCTTTATACTTAACCAATCAATCCCAACAAAAACTAATCAGGGAAGCCTCTTATTACAATGAATATATAAATACAAAATTTGAAGAAAATCGGATAATGCTGCATGAAAAACCCATTTATCTAAATTAAGGGGGATTAGCCCCCCCCCCCTTCCCCCTTTATACTTAACCAATGAAACCCTAAAACTATTCAGAGAAGCGCATTATCACAATGAACCTATATACAAAATTTGAAGAAAATCGGATAATTCTGCTTGAAAAACCCATTTATATAAATTAAGGGTGGATTGGCCCCCGTCCCCCCCTTTATACTTAACCAATCAATCCCGAAAACGAATCAGGGAAGCGTCTTAACCCAATGAACCTATAAACAAATTTTGAAGCAAATGGGATAATTCTGCATGAAAAACCCATTTATATAAATTAAGGGGGGGTTTAGCACCCCCCGTTCCCCCCCCCCTTTATACTTAACCAATCAATCCCGAAAACTAATCAGGGAAGCGTCTTAACCCAATGAACCTACAAACAAATTTTGAAGCAAATGGGATAATTCTGCATGAAAAACCAATTTATATAAATTAAGGGGGGATTAGCCCCCCAGTTCCCCCCTTTTATACTTAATCAGTCAATCCCAAAAACTAATCAGGGAAGCGTCTTAACCCATTGAACTTATAAACAAATTTTGAAGCAAATGAGATAATTCTGCATGAAAAACCCATTTATATAAATTAAGGGGGAGGATTAGCCCCCCGTTCCCCCCTTTATACTCAACCAATCAATCCCGAAAACTAATCAAGGAAGCGCCTTAACACAGTGAACCTATAAACAAAATTTGAAGGAAAAAGGAATAATTCTACAGGGAAAACCCATTTATATAAATTAAGGGGGGGACTAGCCACCCCGTTCCCCCCCCCCTTTATACTTAACCAATCAATCCCGAAAACATATCAGGGAAGCGCCTTAACACAGTGAACCTATAAACAAAATTTGAAGGAAAACGGAATAATTCTGTATTAAAACCCCATTTATATAAATTAGGGGGGGATTAGCCCCCCCTGTTCCCCCCTTTATATTTAACCAATCAATCCCGAAAACTAATCAGGGAAGCGCCTTAACACAGTCAACCTATAAACAAAATTTGAAGGAAATCGGATATTTCTATGAAGAGTTATCGCGTTACGTACGTACGTACATACATACATACATACATACATACATACATACATACAGAACCGGCGGGCACATAAGCTCTCAGGCTTTGATAGCCTGTGAGCTAAAAAAAGTTTTTAAACATTGATAACGATATTATTAACGGGAGGGGTGGGGGGGGGGGGGATTAAGGAATGATAACGTATGAGGGAGGGGGTCCAAAATTACTAAAATGTTGATAACGTTATATATGTACAACCCTAAATGGGATAAGAGTGATTCTTCCATTCCAGGGTTAAAGAAGTTTAAGCTAATAAATAACGGAATTAAGTGAATGTATAAAAATTCAAACACACATTTTAACATTGAGATGTTTCTGAAGTCATTAATCTCTGAAATATTTTAAAGGGTTTAGGGCGTTTTAGAAGTCAAAACTTTAGATTTATTTTACTAGGAATTTATAACTACTTAAAATGTAATTGGGTGATTTTCGTGAAACATGACATTTTCAAAAGGAAAAACTTGTAAAATTGAAAAGGCCTTAAAATGTTTAAAAATTTACGTTTGCTTTATTTCCAACTGTTTGGTGGGTGTTTAAAAATTATAATAAAATATTACCCTGACACATTTTATCCATTATCCTGGTATGCACATGGCAGAATAAGACATTTAAATGAAAACTTTTAAAAAGGTTTTTAGGCTTAGCTTTCTTGACATTGTATATTGGTCTTGGCTAATTTTTAGGCTTAGCTTGCTTGACATTGTATAAAGGAACGCTTTCCTTGTGTGTTACTGCATATTATTAAATTAAAATTTGTATAATTTATGATAAAATAAAGTCAGGATAATGACGACATAAGTCACTACATACTTAAGTTTAAAATGGTGCACTTAACAATTCAAATAATTTCTAAAAATTGCTTCTTGAAAGCCTGTTTTAAATTATTTTAGCGAGTATTTTATTCATTATCTACAGATGTTCCTATAATAGAAAATTAAACTTTCCAGGCCATCCCCAGCGACAATAGTTTGTTTACTAAAATATATACACACAAGTTCCATTTCACTTTCCAACTGCATACATATACTGGGGGATTCAAAATAGAGGTTATGTTGATTATCTCTTAAACCGCTGATGATAAAAACATACAACTAATTACAAATGTATTCATTCAAATCAAGCACAGCTTTTAGATATGGCATTTGTTTTAGAAAATGGCTGCATGCATGTTAAAATACGAAATTTAATTTTTTATGGTCCCTAGGTCCTACAAGTTATATATTTAAAAAAAAAAAAATCTTATTCTAAAGAGTAAAAAAGTTAAAATTACATTCTTCTACGACCAAAACTTAGAGCTGTTATACTTTGAATTTTATAAAATTTCAGAGTTTTTCGGCATTGAAATCTCTGAAATTTCACAAAATTCAGAGTATCATAACTTGATAAGTTTTGGTTGTAGAAGAATTGAATTGTGAGAGCACAGAAAAAATATTTCTAAATATAACACCAGGACCATATAAAAAATTAAATTTCTTGTTTTAATATGCACTACAGCCCCTTGTAAAATCTAAAATACATCTAAACTGTACTTGGTTTGTATACTTTTTATAAGTGGAAGTATGTTTTTATCATCAGCGGCTTAAGAAGCAATTCCCAGTACATCGATTTTAAATCGACCGGTATAAAACACTTTACTTTGAATAGTACAACTTGAGAGAAAATATGTATATTGTGCGGCATTTTAATAGCTGTTACGATGCGAAACCAGACGTGTGACATACTAGGAAAATTACTTTTCTTACTTTTAAAATAATTTCGCATATTTTCGTAAATGTAATGTTGCACGGATATGTTTCTTCTCGTCTTAAGTATTTCATCCATCGCATCAAATAATAAAGGAAGCAAAGACATGTAATTTTTATGTTTCATAAGTATCACCCAACTACCTAAAAATGAAATTCAAAGTTTGGTGTCTTCATTTATTTTTTTTTTTTTGAAAACTTGTGTAAATTCTCCTGAACGATACATTTAAAACAGAAAGGAAAGCTTGTCTTGCCAAAAAATTTCATCAGTTATTTTTTTTTAACCCTTCAGCTCTATTATGAAGAAACAAAATTTCTCTAATATCTATAATTAAGCTAAAAAGTACAAGTTACTGTAAAATTTAAAAAAGTTTTTTTTTTTTTTCAAATTTTACAGTAACTTGTACTTTTTAGCTTAATTATAGATATTGGAGAAATTTTGTTTCTTCATAATAGAACTCTAGTACTATCGCTAGAGGTTTCTGAATAAGTGAATTTCAATTATATAATAGTCCTGTAGAGTTTAATACAAGAACGGTATTCTATGAATTAATCGAGCTTTTTATTTATCTTTCGATCAAGCGGTCTCCGATATCGCTTACAACATCTATGTGACAAATTTTGCCACAGCAGTTACCGGCTAATAATGGTGAAATATTAAACTCTGCTTCATCCGTATGGAATTTCCTTTCATGGAATTGAGCTCCCATCCTCACAAGTGTTTAACTTTACATCTATACTGATTATTTTAGTCCATGAAACATTAAACCAAACACCAAACGTGCTCTTTTACACATTGACTGTCATGTTCATGGCACACAAATATGTATGTCAGCAATATTTTCCGAGGGCACCATACCACACGAATACCTGTGTTATCAATATTTTCATTAAACAGCCGGGCCATCCCGTACACCATCAATATTTTCATTAATAGTTATGTCTCATAAGCATCATGAAACTACCTAAAAATGAAATTCAAAGTTTGGTGTCTTTATTTTTTCGAAAACATATGCAAATTCTCCTGAACACTGCATTTGAAAGAGAAGGGAAAGCTTGTCTTGCCCTAAACTTGCTAGACAATTTATTGACAATTGCTAGACAATTTATTGCTGTGAAACGATACTATTGATAATTTATTACTACGTATTTAGAAAAAGACCCCCCCCCCCCCCAAGGCATCAGGGATATCAGTTTGGCGTTCACCGTGTAAAAATAAATAGAATTTGATATTTTTTAACTTAAAATGTATAAAATTAACAAACATTGCCGCGATTGTTAATTGTGAACAAACTAGATAAACATTGAAAACCGCTGCCGAAAAAGCCACTTCGTCAGTCTATGGCAATTAACACTATTTTCTTTCAAATCTAATTAAAAATAGTGGTAGGTTTAGAGAAAGAACGTGGATATATAGTTGGATCTTGTTTGGTTTAGAGTTGCTGATCAACTAACACATCTTTCCCCAACTAACACATCTTTTCCCAAGAAGATAGTAATCAATTCGAGTAAAGTCCCAAACCTCTACCTCAAAGTATTTAAATGGAGTAAAAAAAAACCCTTGTCTTGATTAAACGGTTTATTATCTCATTAGTTTTTTTCATATTTTTCTATCAAATATCGCATGTTTATGTAAAGATGCCATGATGTGAAAATCCCAAAAGACACTGTTCTGAAGATAACAAATTCGATACTTGCGAAGTCGAGTTTTTGACGTCATTGGCATGATGGGAGAATTTTAATGAATACCTGGATTCTACACAAACAAATTCAGCAATGAAAATGTTTTTCTAGAAACCGAGAGCGTTATAAATGACTATGAAATTTCAAGGGCAGCAAGAGTGTTCCACCAGAACGTTTAATTTAGCAGCCGCTGACCGGTTCAGCAAGCCAGTATCTAGAACTTTTTTTTTTTTTTTAAGATATACGTGGGCACTGGCTTTCCACTAGCCCTCGGGTTTTTTTTCTCTACGTGTCTAGAGAGGTAATTACGGGTGAACGATTCTACTAGAATATTTCTAGAAATAAAAACTCGCTGTGAAATTCCATAACTTTGCTTAAAAAAATTAGTTTATTTTACCAGACTGTGATCATTTGGGGGGTCTAAAATTGGGTATACATACTTCATTTTTTTAATCCAAATATTTCTTAATATAAAACAATACAATATTTATTTTTTTTCTTCTGAAAATTTGGGAGAAAAATCTTAATACCGATATAGATAATAGGCACGATAAAAATTATCCTGACGTTATTAGAGTGAATATGCGGTATTGGCTATTGGGATGTTTGGGGACTCCGCAAAAACATTTAAATTATTCACTTAATTTTTATTATACGAAAAGTATACATTATAAATATTTTATGTTTAATCAAGCCAGTAATTATTTCAAGTTTAGTTTTTTTTTTTTATAAAGAAAGCCTCCTTTATTCCTTAGCTCGTAAGGGACAAAGCACCCTGGTAGAACAAAAAAACTTGAAGGAATATATGAAAAGGCGGATTCATAAATTAACTGGTTTGTTGTATGAAAAGTAAAAGTGTAACATTTTTAGATTTTTCGCACAGAATTATTTTAATAAAATGTAAAATGACATCCTGGAAAATGTTAGTGCGCCCTGGAAATTTTGTACCCGTGCGACTCCTACGATATTCGGGTTCTGATGATCCCTCACTTTTAACCACGTTATTTGTTTACGATAAGTCTGATTATCAATTGAACTATCTTATTTACAGAAAATTTCGCAATATTTTGTGTTTTGAAATTTGTTTTAGGTATGCGAACGGAAATAGCATTATAACAACGATATATACGCATTTCAATCATTTATCGAAAACATGCGATTTGGTGCTTACGTAACATTATTGTAGTTAACCCTTAACTACTGTGGCCAAAAGTGCTGCATAAATATTGTGAACGGTCTCTGAGACCGCTTGATTGAAAGATGAATAAAATGCTCGATTAACTCATAAGATACTTTTCTATACTAAATTTTTTGTACAGCCATTTTACAATCAAAATTCACCTATCCAGAAGTCTGTAACGATGTAGTATTAAGACTTCAAACGAAACAAAATCTCACTAATATCTGTAGTTAAACTATAAGTTAAAAGTTGAAATTGAAAAATGCAGCGGTCTTTGAGACCGATAACAGCAGTTAAGGATTAAGAAATAAAATAAGTAAAATATTTTTATTATACTAAAATCTGTGAAAACGGAGTCTGTCTATAACTGTCGTAAACAGAAAATTTTCTTTGTCTAAAACTGAATTTTCCCCTTGTCTCTAGCAATTCCATTTTTACAAGTTATGTAAGTTGTAAAATTTATTTAATGACATCAGTTTCACGAAAATTTCGTAATGGGAATAATTATGATGGCCTGATGTTTTTATAGCCGCAGGTTTATATCTTTCACATAAAGAATATTTTGATTAACTCGTCCAAAATGATAAAATTGAAAGCAGTGTGCATACAACATGTCAAATATGTCAATAAATTTTTCGACGAGTCTATTCTCATCTTCCTCAGCCATCTAATTAAAGACTGACAACACGCAAGGCCAAGAATGACAACCGAAACATCCGAATCTTTCAATACATCTCAACTTTGAAGGACTGCTTTTATCTATTGTTACTTCGTCGATTTGTTTTTACTCTTTGGACGTAATTAGAAACAACGCTGGCAAAAGTAAATGCCAATTAATGACATGAGAAGCAAGATCTAAGTTTTCAACAGATTTGCAATATCGATAGCACTTTTAATCAAGCATTGATTTTTATAACTTTGACTAATAGGACTAAATAATGATATGTTTGCATACACGAAAGACAGATGACTACTTAAATGGGTTTCAAATTAGAATAAGTGTGTAAAGTTGTCAGTTTAATCACGATCTGTTAAAGTAATGATTGAAATCTTAACGATGTCATGCCTTGTAAATTAAATATAATTTTCAAAATTTGACAGTTTTTTTTAACTTTTTTATTCTTGGTTATTTAATAAACTTTCGTGAATGCGAACATACTAAAAGTATTTTTCTTTTTGTACTGAAAACTACTTCTGTACGGATATGGGCTAAAATATTTTGTAGAAACTTAAATGCGAAAGACGGGTCGTGGTGGCGGATATGGCAAGGGGAAGGGTGTCTTTTGCAAGCGGAATTAACTTTAAAATGCACCAAACCCCTTTTTATGGTAATTAGAATATTCTAGCCTTGTATATCTTTTGCTCTAGGAGGGATTGTGTTTATCTGCTTTTAAACTAAATGTGAGAAAGAGTATATTGTTTTTTGATAGCCTGAGAGGGACTGCTCAGACGAAGAAACGAAGTCTGCATAATAAACTGAGCATAATGTCCTATGAGTTAATCGAGCCTTTTATTTATCTTTCGATCAAGCGGTCACAGAGACCACTCATAGTAGTTATGCGACAATTTTTGTCACAGCAGTTAAGTGTTAAAGGGGAGACAAATATTAAAAATCGCCAAAAGTGACTAAAATTCTCGCTTTTTCAAAGATTTAATGGGGAAGGGGGGGGGGAGATGATTCTGCCCTACTGCTTTCCATAGTCCATGATCCCTCTTCACCCCCCCCCAAATAAACTAACTACAGTCGAGTCTCTATATAACGAAATCTATTGTTCTAGTAAAAAATTCGTTATATAGAGAAATTCGTTATATAGAGAATGAGTAAAAATTTCTATTTAATGTGTAAATTTTGAACAAAAATTATTTTTGAAGTCTTAAATTAAGAATTTGAAATGCTTAACTATAAATATTAACCTAATATTGTATTTCTTAATTACGTATTTTAATAGTTTCAAAAAAGAGAACAGACATTTATTTGAAAGCATAATAAAAATCACATAAGGAAAACTTGCAATAATTTTAGACGAAGAAATCTCTAATTTTTCGCTGTTTTGATTTCAAAATTGTTACACTCTCGAAAAAATGTTCACACTTTAGCAAGGAATGAAAAATTGTATCGGGAACATTTTCTTCCATTTGAAGTCCTCTCCTTCTAAGATCAAAAGAACTCAACATTTCACTGCATCATGGTTTTTTCTCTTGTAGTATATTTTCGTTTTCATGCTCATTGTCACTCTCACCATCATCGTTCATAATGCTTCTTAAAATAGCACTGTCAGTAGGATACTCCGCAATAGTGAGATTGTCATCCACTTCCAAAAAATCTGAGAGAGTAACATTTTCTTTGACCTTTCTTAATTAATTTCCATTGCTCTTTTAAGTCTGCTAAAGCCACATCTTCCTCGCCCTCAGAACCTGCATTATTCTCCAGTTCAGAAAACCCGGTCTTTTTGAAGCAATTGTAGATTGTTTTTTCAGTTACATCAAATCTCCAAGCTTTATAAAGTTCCGCAATAAAGAACATTTTATGAAAAAAATTCGTTATAAGGAGATAGATAATTTGCTATATGGAGACCGTTTTTTAATGAGATCATGGGAAAAGAGGACCGTTCCTACTAAAAATTAGTTATATAGAGAAATTCGATGTATGGAGTTTCGTTATAGAGTGACTCGACTGTATATCGTCAGAAAGTTGATTATTAAAATTTTATTGTAACAATTTAGTAGTCCACTTTTTTCTTCTAAAACTTTAAAACGCGGTTTTCTGGAAACTACATTTTTCGACATGGGCTGCATGATAACTTGAACATTTTTGGATAAAATTTGAGCTTATCTACATATAATTAAATTGTCTAAGTGTCATCTAGTCATTTTTTGAAAATTTTAACTTTTTATCTTTTTCCAGAGTTTAAATGTCAAAATTTTAGACGAAAAAGGATTTTTTTTTTTTTTTTCCAAAATAGCGCAATTTTCTTACTTTTCAAAAATTTTAGCCGATGCGACCTTTAGCTACTACCTTATTTTACAAGCAGAAACTGAGATTTTAATAATTTCTTCTTTCTGCAGGAAGTTAGGGTGCTGTCCATAGAGCCCAGATATTTTGGTGGTACAGGCCCACGCGGCTGCAGGTTTCCGACTTAATGTGACCAAATTCAACCAAAAATAAATAAATAAATAAAAACTTAAACAATAAAAAACATGGAATTGTTAGTTTTTCAATTAATTTTACTCCCTTCCTAAAAATTTTTTCCAAAATATGTCATTTTTTTCGCCACCAAGAACGTATGTAACCCTTTAAGTAGAGCCCTGATTTTATGAATTGAATACTCATCTGACACATGTTTTGTTGTTGGCGTAAAATGTTAATGCAAAACCGTTTAGCCTTGTATGTTCTCAAGGTAAATGCAGGTTAGTATGCGGTCAAAGAATTGATATATAGAGTCCAACATGCAATCGTGACCCTTGTTTCCGCCGCTTCGCTATCGAAGGACGGAGCATAGAGGACTCCGTCGGATTTTTGTGTTGTGTTTTAGTCTTCACCTTGATTTCATCCTGTTCCCTTATATCAACTATAGTGCAGAATGAATTATCTTCAACTTTCAAGGTGAAACAAGGTTTAGCTATGCTGTATATAAATGTCCGATTGTTTTATTGTCAGCACGTGAATGGGGGGGGGGGGGGGGGGGTAATTGCAATAGGTTTTCCCAGAACACTCCCTATATTTCTTGCACCATAGATATAGAGCGATGCATCTGCTAACGAAGACAATTCGTTCCGAAATCACATTTGTTAGCCGAAATCTTCGTTAACCGAAACGTGATTTTCTATCTAATTAAAGTGCAATATGACTTCATTATGATAACGCGCGGGTTCAATACAACATTTGTAAGCAGAATTTATATTCATTAGACATGTTTAAAAAAAAAATCTTAGTTAATCAAAATATTTGTTAGCAGAGACATTCGTTAGCGGAAGTATCACTTCATAGGAAATATATAGGGTGTCCCAAAAGCATAGACCTCGGCTTTTATTCCTTAAATATTGCTCATAGGCATATATTGTAAATTACAATGTTACGTAAAAAAGGTACAGAATTTTATTGAATCTATTAAAATTTTCAGGAGATTAAATTTGAAGAAATACAAAATTCAAATGTTTATACGCCCCTCCCCCGTACAAAAAAATTCCCAGTGAGTAAAATATGTCGCATACACTAATAAGGTCAAGTACAAAATTTCAGCATTTTATCATAAAAAGTTGCAGAGATATGTTTAAACAAAGTTGGTGAGGGCTTAATCATAAATGTAAATGTTTACAGCTAGAGTATGCAATTATTGTTTTCATTCGTAATTTGTGTACGACCTCTGAAACGTGAGCATCCGACATGATTTTTCACCTTTGCAAACTTATATCCAGGCATCGAATAGTACTTTAAGTCAGCATTTATGTATTTTCATATCTCTGCGACTTTTTATGATGAAATGTTGAAATTTTGTACATGACCTTATTAGTGTATGGGGTACATTTAACTCATTGGGAAATTTTTTGTGCCGGAGCCGTATAAAAATTTAAATTTTGTATTCCTTCAAATTTAATCCCTTGAAATTTTTAATCGATTTCGTAAAATTCTGTACCTTTACGTAACTTTAATATATCAATGTATAAGGAATAAAAGCCGAGGTCAATGTTTTTGGAACACCCTCTATACATAATTTACCTTTGTAAAAAAAGACACAATGTCCCTTTTGGCTTATTGAGGAAAAATTGATTTATATGTATTTTTTTAACTGGTTGAGAACAAAACCCGCTTCGTTGTGTTTTTCACACATCTGTGCCGTTTTTTTCTATATTTAATATAGAAGCCGTGCATTAAAAGACATTTTTTAGAACACTTTGATCGAAACATGAAAATGGCCAAGGTCGATTACTTTCAACCACCGTATCTCCTACACCCCACACAGAATGGTCCTCTAACATTGCAGAGCATTCTCGATCCTTACGGTCTATATGTAAACCTCATAGCAATATGTATATGTAAAAAAACAATATATGTATGTATTAGTACATTCAAAAACATTCTAGTACATTCTAGCAGATTCCATACATTTTTTAGAACACTTTAGTCGAAATATGAAAATGCCGTAGGTCCTATAGGTCGAACACTTTCAACCATATATTTCCCATATCCACACAGCTACCGACATGCAACCACCATAGTGCACGATGTGAGACTTGAGGCTACTACCACACACAAACACCAGTTGTCTGCGCTAGGTAGTTTGGGCTGCAAATTGAAACTAGTCGTTGGGGGCCACCGTAATACTTCCCCATCATGGATATTAAAAATAAAACATGTGTAAACTATTTATAAAATGCATCGCAATTCGAATACAATCCTGGCTTGATGAGGTCATAAACTTTAAATGCTCCATTACTGAATTGCGTAACAGAAACATCCTTATAACTCCAAAATTGATAATCCTATTAACTAACGGTTTACTTCGTCGGACAAGGAGTCTCATTTCCAATTAAAATATCTTTGAATTGAAATTTGAATGAAATACAGGGTCATGAAAAATCGGAGAGTGTGGTAAACAGGATTACAAATATTTCGGCAACTCATTAGCTGATCGACTTCATTCTTTATGCAAAATTTGTTTTTTTTTATTGTCTTTTATATTCACTCCTTAAAATAAACAAATTCGAAAATTTTTATATACATTTTATCAGAACGAATATTTCGAGAGTCCGAAAAAAATAGTTCCGGATAATCGAGGTTACTGAAATTCAATAAGCTTTTTTCCATTATTACATACTAAGTACATACCAAATTTCAAGTCTCTATCTCAATTTGTTCGGGAGATAGAGCGTTTACAGACACACACACACAAACCGGCGGACGGCAATTTTTTTTTTTTCTAAAAATGTTTTTCGGAATCTCCAGTGTCTGAAACGTGTAAATCCGTCAAAAAAAAATTTTTTTTTTCGATTTTTAAAACGATTACAAGATTTACCCTATACTACGTATGATGAGTAAGTAATATACGGACCACACATGTCTATTTTTATATATAGATTATATATTTAGAATTATTACTGAATAAAATTGTATTGTCTAACAAATTAAACTAAAGGCAATGGTATTTATGTCTATTATTTCTCTGATAATTGTAAAGTGGTTGGTGAGAAATCTCAAGACTGATAAAAGTACAGATGAAATTTTTAGTAAGGATGTCCTAAAATAAGGGGCTCTGTGAAATTTATCTCTGAGCATATGAGGCGTTGCGAAATATTAAGGACGAACTCGACAAAGATCGATTTTGTATCTTTTTAGACATAACACGAAAAACTGTAGTTACTGTTTCAATCTCTTAAGCTACGATCACACGTATACATATACTATCATAGACGATATTGGATATTTCCTTATAAACAAGTTTCTCGGGAGAAAAACGGTTGAAAACTCATCGGGGGATAGTTCACCCGTAACCCTCGAGACACAAGGCCGTGACACTCCCTGAAAGAGAAAGGGGGTAGGCAATGTACCCGTCCAATGTCCAGCAAGAGGAGACGCTATTTTTTTCTCCTTCTCCCTTTTCACTAGAATTTATTTCTTTGAAACTGTTGGAAACTATATATATATCAATGTAAAACGCATACATGGAACTATTATTTTACTATTAATAAAATATTATAGTATTATATAGTATATAGTATACTATATTATTTTACTATCATCGTTTAATTTCATTAATATCTGAAAAAAAAAAAAAAAACACCATTTTCAACTTTGTTTGCTTACGACTCAGAGGAATGATATAAATTATTAAAATATGTCTAAAAAAATATGTTATCTAGTTACATTTGTATATAAAACTACACCAATACAGAAATAAAAACTAGACTTTATTTCCTGAAATTTTAAAATAAAAATATATAAATGAATGTTAAATAAAATAA
The DNA here is from genome assembly GCA_963931845.1 of Maratus michaelseni. Taxonomy (NCBI): domain Eukaryota; kingdom Metazoa; phylum Arthropoda; class Arachnida; order Araneae; family Salticidae; genus Maratus; species Maratus michaelseni. The sequence goes on along the minus strand of OZ007590.1, from coordinate 6,939,789 downwards.
AATAAAATAATACATGAAAGTCTTATTATTATTATTATTATTTTATTTGCTTCATTAATATCTAAAAATTCTTAAATTTCTAATTTTCTTGCTTAAAACTCAAAATGATGAAATAATCACCAGAATTTTTCTTTGAAATGTTGAAAAAAAAATGTAAAAAGTATACATGGAATTATTTTATTTTTTTCTTACTTTATTAATGTCTGAAAAAAGGAAACTTTAACTTTCACTTTATTTACACAAGGTTCAATGAAATGATATAAAGCACAAATAGTGTTATGCATATATATATATATATATATATATTTATTATTATTATTTAGAGAATTTGTATATGAATAAATGTAAAAAGCACAAATGGAATTATTATTTTATTATTATTGTTTAACTTCCTTCATCAATAATCTGAAAAAAAAATTTGTCTATTTCTACTTTGATTGCTTATGATTCAAAGGAATGATATAAATCATTAAAAATTACTTGATGTAAAAAAGAATATATGAAATTATTATTTTATTTTTATCATTATGTATAATATATTATTTGTATGTAAAAAACATTATGATAGAAATAAACACTATAATTTATTTATTTCAAATTTTGGAAAATATGTATATATAAATGAATGTTAAAAACATACATGGAATTATTTAATTATTATAATTTTACTTGCTTCATTAACATCTGGAAATAAAAAATTCAATTTATACTTTGCTTGCTTAAGGTTCAAAGAAATGATATAAAATATTTTAAAAATACTTCAAAATCTATAATACAGTTATTTAAAACTTAACTTCTTGTAATTGTTGGAATAATGATATCTCTTTAAAATTTGGAGAAAGTATTTATAAAAGTATGTTAAAAACACAGGAAATTATTTCAATATTACTTTTACTTGCTCAACTAATATCTGAAAAATAAATCTTTTTATTTATTCTTTGTTTGTATAAAATTTTAACCATTGATGGAAAAATGAATAAACTAAAAAGCATACATATAAATGTGAGTCTGCTGTTAATTCATTTACTGTACTAATGCTTAATGAATATTCTGAAATTTTTTTCATTTATTTTCTTGAGACTAAAATTTGTACTTTTTTTAAAAACATAAATATGAAATTTTTTTATTATAAAATATCATAAACTAAAAGAATTACAGCCGTGTTTTAAAAGTATCGATAATAAACTACCATTGAAACTAATTAATTGGATATATTAAATTAAAGTACACATAAATTAGCATACGAGAATATAGAAGATACTTATTATTATTACTGTGTGCTTTTTATAAGCTATTTTCATATAAAAGTTTACTTTTGTTTAGTTTTTGAGAGAAATATTAGAGTCTTTCTGTAGGATAGTCCCTATCTTACGTCTGCTCATAGGACGGAAACGTGCGCCATGTTTATTTACTGTCACGGCCTTGTGTCTCGAGGGTTACGGTTCACCTCTTACAAATTTGTCAATGATGATGAACTTTTATCGTTCTTTGCCTCTCCTACTTTGGATATCAACTCTAATTCCATCTATCAGATCACACTGGAAATAGTTGTTCTTGTGGGAAAAAAAGCGGTTACTCGCCAAATGTTCAGAGTGCTACTTACATTAACAGGTTCCATTCAGTCTTCAATATAACACTACTTGCAGCGTGATTAAACCGCTTAAAGAAAGCAAGAAACAATAGCATATATTTCAGATCGTATGGATAGTATGTGTGGTTGAAACTTTACAAGGTCCTAGCTCGTCTCTAATTAATACTCTATAAATTTTCTTTATAAAATAAACTGACAAGATTGCGATAATGATAGATGTGCATATTTAAATTGCTGATTGTCATAACTTGTTTTGCGAGTTCGCCCGCAACACTTCATATTTTCTTGCTCTTTTGGAAATTGATTCTTTTCCAAATAGAACGTTGCAGTGTTTATTGATGGAAAATTTTAGTTTTGTTATGAATAGGAAAAGTTCCATTCTAATTACAGTCAAAACAACACGTTTTAATTTTACTTTCGAAATATACTATACAGTCTGTTATCTGCAACGCTTTTCTATTTGCTAGTTTTATGCATTAATTAACATTCACATTTTTAGGTATGTTATTTTTGTCAATAATAATAAGATAGAAAAATCATGCGTAACGCATAGATTTATGAAACACCTTCCAACACTTCCAGAATACATTTACAAAACTTTACTATAATATGGCGAAAGAATAAATCAAAACCAGTGGGCCCGCACTACTTCGCACTACAATCTAATATTTTTTATCAATATGTAACATTTATTAGATGCAGATTTAAACTTCTAAAGAAAATGTGAGGATAAAAATATCTGAAAACATTTAGTTTTTAGTCAAGCCAGAATATCATCTAATTTTTTTCCGTCAAAGTTAGAGTGAAAACGGATCCAAGATTGCAAAAGGCACGCGTGAGAAAAAAAAGTAACAATCGTATTTTAACTGCATTAGAGGATGACGTCATCCGCTTCGCGAAAAATATGGGACATAGGAATATATATCTAAAAGTTTCAATTTCAACTTTGCTTTTTAATCATAAATATAAAATAAACTCATGCGGTGTTTTTTTTTTTTTTTTTTTTTTAATCATTGTAACCTCATAACACATTGGAAAACCCAATTCCAGCAATTACTACCCACACAGCACAAACTGGTAGATATGACATCCATATAACGTAAAGTACATCCATACACCATGTCCATAATTCATCCGAAGAGTTCCATATAACATAGTATCTACGTAGATATTACCATCAGATGTCACTCCGTATACATCCATATAGCGTTCGTTGGGCATCCAAACCCGACATAATATCTACTTAAACGGATGTCTATGTCCATATACATCATGTCCTAGACATAATATCTATGTATTATGTATGTATATATACATCATATCTATGTAATATGGATGTATATAGATGTACATGGACATGATGTAAATTTGCTCTTACATAGATGTCCATTAGACTTATATGGATGTATGTCTATTAATCCCTTCTAGATGAACCTTTTCCATATTACACAATGTTGCTACCAAATTTCAGAAATAGTATAATTCGCCTTACTTTTGCTTTATTTAATGTATCACTAAATAGGGCGAATATTGTTATTTCAAAAAACTGGTATCAACCAAGTAATCTAAATCAGCTATTCTTAAACTTTTGATTATCACTTTACAAATTTTCTCTGTCTTTCACACCTCAAGAATTTAAGATTGAAAATCTTTAAAATAGTGAATACATGATACATACATTAATAGAGATATCGGAAGGGGAGGGAGGTAAAGCAATAGAAAAAGGTAAAACTATCTGTGCATTCAATTCAAGAAAAATATATTAAATAAAGCATACATTATAAATTTTTTATTACTATAAATAATGAAAGTCACATTCTTGACGTCACATACATTCTCTTAATTTGACATTTTAAAAATAGGTCATAGAAAAGGTAAATATCATCAAATCCTTAAATGCATTATCATATTAAAAATTAGTCAAACAAAAGCCCTTTTTTTTCAACTTATCAGCAGATTTTATTTATATACCAGACATACATAAAAATATTCATTTCATATTATACAATTTTACTCTATCGACAATATTCTCATGATGTCACAGTAGGTAAAATGACAGTATGATTGTTTGTTTACACTGTGAATTCATGAAGGATTTTTTACTATTTCTCTTAGTCACATTATTTTACTGTCATGCATATCAGCTCAAAAATCAAATTAATAAAAACAAAAGCATATTCTTTCATTATTTAATGATGAACAATTTGATAAAAGTGCGATTTTCAAAATTTTTCATAAATTTTCTAAATATAACTAACAGAAATCGTGATATAAAAATATATTTAAGTAAATAAGTTTAATTTACATAATTTATAAATAAACCTCAATTTAAACATGTGAAATTTTACTAATTTTTATAGACATTGGCTTAATATAATTTATTTTAACATTATATTTCTAATACATTCAATAATTAACACTAAATTAATCTGAAATTAAATGAATGTTCCTTATATTATTCAGATCTATCGCATACATTGCTATCATTTCAGTAACAGAATAAAAAATAAGTGAATTATTGCATGATGGTCCTTTAAAATTATTTTCAGATAAATAATTTTTGTACTTGTATATTTTTTTATTGTGTTCGCATAGTTTGTAGTGTAACATGCTATTTTTTGGTAAACCTAATTTAGCAAGTAATGTAATTAAAAAAAGACTAGTTTGTAGGGAGCATCAATATTATTTTTGACGTTACTTCAATAAACTTACTTCAGTCTCCTCTTTCGGCATAGCATTGGGACTCCTATTGCATTGCAGAATTAAAAAATGTGGTTATTCGAGGCAAAGATGAATCTCCAATCCTTCTAAAAGTAGAGTGTAGTCCAAAGGCATCAAATTCCACTTGCTTGCAGAAGATCACTCATGGTAGTTGTTTATTATGCAATAAAACTACACACTTGTGATCTACTGAGAGCAATCAAACTTCTTTCCAGGCACCAGAAGATTCACCACACACTAATCTCTTTCTTTATTAGTATACTGTTCATTAGTTAAGATTTTATTTATTGCTGGAAGTAACGTCAAAAATAAAATTGGTGCTCCCTAGAAACTAGTTTTTTTTTTTAATTACATTACTCGCTAAATATTTTCTCTAAAAAAAAAAAAAAAAAAAAAAAAAAAAATGCATGTTATACTACAAACTATAAGAAAACTAGAGTCTACTGCAGTTTCACTTCTTTTTTTTTTTTACGGCTTTTCACCACTGCAACAATATACATCAGTATTTGCCTAAAACTTTATAAATATACAATTAAATGGAATAATCTTCTGCAGAGAGCATTCTATAATTTTTTTAGTACTTTTCGGTTAGCCGGGCGCCACTGATATATATATATATATATATACACTCATATACTATATATATACCAGGGGTCGATGCAAGTTTTTTTTCTTGGGACCCATTTTGTGAAAAGTGAAGGTTATTTTTGTGAAATTTATTATATTTTTGTGAAAAATAACATTTTGTAACGAAAGTTGAAATCCAGTTATACTCAAATTCGAACTAAGCATTTATAAACAAAAAAATATTTTTTTTAATCCTTTTGCTGAAGTTTTCTTCTCTGGTGAGCTTGTTTGTTTACAAATTACACATTTTAAAATGTCAAAAAATAATAAATAAATAATAAATGGTAAGTTTTTATGGAACAGAATTTTGTGAAAGGACCTATTTTAGTAAAAGGAATTTTGTGAAGGGGCCCATTTTATCAAATTGATTTCTGTGAAAGGGCCTTAAATAGGCCCCAAATTTTGCCTGGATCCATCCCTGTATACATATATATATATATATATATATATATATATATATATATATATATATATATATATATATATATATATATATATATATATATATGTATTTATTATGTACATATATCACTGGAGCCCAGCTAATCAAAGAATACCATTTTTTATAATGAAGGTTTTTCAAAAAAAAAAAGTAATAATAATAAATAAATGCTTTTGAACAAAAAAAATCAAAATTTTTATTTTATTAGTTAATACATTTAAACAGATGACCTATGCTGTAAGATAAATCTATATACTTGTAAAATAAACACATCTAAATCACAATTTGAATAAAACTTTATAAATCTATAATTCTAATGGAAAATTTCCTACTTTTAGTATTGATACTTTTTCAATAAATGAAAATAACCATTCTATCGCTGTTTTAACTCTAAAATATACTGATAATTATGAACTTTATTTTTGCCAAACCAAAAAAATACTTCAAAAAGTTTTTTCAAATCAGACTTTTTTTTTTTTTTTTGGTAGTACTATTCGTATTAAATAAAGTGTAGGAGTATGGGTGTGGGGGAAGGCAGGGGAAGAATAAGAAACTAAATACAATCCAGAATCTTTGTAATATTTTATTATACAAAATTTAAATTGATTCTCCGAAAATTTTAAAACTGATGAGCAATCATGCAATCAGTGAAGTACAGAGATCGTTATGATCAGTCAAGTTTTTTAAGATAAAGTTAAAAATCGCAATTATTAGAAAATGCACTGAAATAGAATATTAAATAAATAACTGAAAGAAATCAAAGTACTTACTCACATCCAATCCGGCTCGAATAAATAATCCCAAAGAAAATTTCAAAAATAATAACACCATGCGTCAAAAGTAAACATCAGCCGTTGTTGTTTAGCCTAACTTGTTCACAATAAACATATCTGCATCCTGATTTAACTATAATTTCTTTACAATAATATTTTATAAAATTAACAATCAGTTAAAAATATCTGTTATAGATGAAATAAAATAAAATAATCACAATCACATGAAGATCTGCTTAATGGCGGCAGCGTCTAGCGTTTCTAACAACAACCAAGTTCATGTTGCCACAAAAAAAAGTGTATCGCAAGTAGTATATTTTAGATCGAATTCACCTCCATATTTTGTTAGTCTATAAATTGTTGAGATATAAATGCATTCTGGATGTAAATTATTCAACGATCCAGTTTACGTCGTAGAATGGACGTCATCTTTATCTCCATATTATGTTTATCTATATTATGTTGGTATATGAACGTTCTATGGATGCCATGTATTGAACAATCCAATTTACGTTTAGAATGGACATCGGTTTGACGTACATGGATGTATTTTGGACGCAAAAAGCTCAAAATGGACGAAATATCTACATATGTGCTGTGTGGGATATCTACTGTCGGAAAAATATCCGAATTATTTTGTGCTGCCCTGTAATGGAAAGTAGAGTAAAACCGGGTATCTCACGGTTTTTGCTTTGTGGACAAAAGTCTAGAAAGGCGGAAAAATCGGAACACCCAACAAAAGTGGTTGGGGACATCTGAGCTATTGAAAAATCACATCTGTTGCCACAGAAAAATTAATCTGTACTTGGGAAATTGCGTTTTCTAAGACCATCTGAAACAACTTCGAATTTTGTGGTAGAATAAAACAGGATACTAATTAGAAATTCATTTTTTTTTTTATATCTCCAGTAACGAAAAGTTTTATTGTAATTATTTTATCAAACTTTAAAACATATATACATTTTTAAAGGTCAGTAACTATTTTTTTCAGGTTTTCAAGCGATTTTTAAGCGAACAATTTATAGTACACCTCAGTAATGCATATAATTTTCATTATGTTTCAAATAGTGAAACATCATTAAATTACACTGCAAACTATTTTTCCCCATTGAACAATGTGTAACAGAATTCTTTTGTTTAACCCTGAATGTAAAGTGAATAATAAATGCTTTGCACCCCATATTCTGGAAAAAGCATGTTTTAATGTGCTTTATAATTATATATCAATTTCATCAAGTTTCAAATGACGTAGCATCATCAAAATGCACTTGAAACGATTGTTTCCTATTGACTATAATGTAACGGAATACTTTTGACTGTCCCTGTAAAAAACTATAAGTGGTACACACTTTAGTTGAAATAGGAAACATGCTATAAGTAAATGACAATTACATGCAAAAATTTCTGGGCGATGGGAGTATATTTACGCAAGTTAGAGCACGGACAGACGGCAGACAGACAGGTGGCCAGACAAATAGAATTCCTAAACACTTTCCAACTGCATTGGGAAGTGTTTAAAAACGAGCATGAAGTAAAAGTGCAAAACAAAAGCCTCATTGCGTTGATTTTCTGTAATTCCTTGCTTCGTCAATTAACAGCAGTGAAATCTTTTCAATATGATGAAAATATGCATTGTTGATTTCATTCCAGTAACATTTTGATGTTTTCTTTAGGTTCATCCGTTTTCTCGAGATTTCCTGGTGTCTTTCAAAGATCCCCGGCAACTCTTTGCAGAAAATTGGGTTGCCGTATCTCTGGAAGTTGTTTCAGCACTCATTCTGTACAAAGTGTACCGACATGGTAAGATGTCCATCCCATTAAGGAGAGTGTGAACTGGACTAAACAATGAAAAGCTGACTGGTCAGAAGTGAATGCTTGAATGAAAGGGAAGTGTATTTCATTGTCATGATGCTTTAATGTTATGTGTTGAGCTTGAAAATGTTTTGCTGTTCTTTCAGCTAGCCAAGCCTAACCCAAGGCTGGCCGTCCCGCGGTTCGCTTGATTCTCACTTAGGGCTGTAATGAATGAGAGCCGGCTGAGAATCAAAATTTTTCTTAAAATATTTGAATGTATATTTTTTAATTTTAGACTGGTAAGTTCCAATGGGAATGGGAAAAATTAAGAAAAAATATCTACTACAAAGCACTGAGCTTCTATAAGCATATTTGATCAAAATTATATTTAATGTGTTTTATTACTTAAAAGATGATAAAATTATAAAAAAGATATTAAACTACATTAATATTATTCGATGTCAATTACTCCAAGCACTTTCAGCTTGTATACACATAGCCTTCGTCAGTGATAAAATCCAAACTGCCATTACCAACGGCTTACAGTGCGTGTAAAAACTTTAAGGACAGTAAAAAATTGTAAAAATTTTGATACATTTAAAATGAGATAATTGAAATGGAAATTTAATGTTGATCATAAAGTTGAAATACTAATATAAAAGTCAACAAAATGTATCTGAAAGCTTTTTATTGCAAAATAATAATAATAATTATACGAACAAACTTTTATTTTCGCCTGTGTAAAAACTTTAAGGACACCACTATTTTTTTGATAGAAATGTTACATAACTATTATTTATTTGCATGTTAACTGTTGTGTATAGAGATTTTGATGACGTTTTCTGTTAAGAGTTTTGTTAATTTTCTAATACTGCCAACAGCAAGTAAACAACAGGAAGAATATAATCAAGAACGAAAAATCATGCGTCAAGCATATATTATGTAACACTTTCCAACGCTTCCAAAATAATTTTACAACTCATACCGTTTAATAAGCTGAAAGATAACATCTAAGTAAACAATTTGGAAAACGCATAACATATTTAAAAACATAATTTCAGGAATTTCCAACATATACTATATTCGGAAAAATATCCGAATACTTTTATTCAGCCCTGTATAGGATCTATAGATTTGTATATATACTACATAGGATGCTAAATTTTAGTTCAGTTAGGAAACACGTAGCACAGTTTAAAATTCTCCTTCTGGAGTTTCTGTCAATAAACGGAAATGTGTTCGCGAACTTTTGTGCTGCCCTGTATAGGATCTACAGAATTTATACACACCACGTAATAGACAAAAAGTGAGTTAAATTTAAAATCGCGTTCAGTAACTTAAAACGCACTTCCAGGAATTATTGTTAACAGACAGTAGAGAATTCTTTTGTGTGTCCCTGTAAATAAACGATGACTGCTATACGCACTGTAGTAATCCTCTTGTAATGCACCTTAGTGATATATATACATTTCAAGGCGTTTAAAATAGTGAAACATTATTTCAATAAACCGCAGACGATTTTTCTCCATAGACGTAATGTAACGGAATTCTTTTGAGTGTCCCTGTAAAAGAACTATAAGTGCTACACACTTCCGTTGAAATAGAGAACATGCTATAGATAACGACAATAACATATAAAAATTGCAGAGCAATCCGAGCATATTTACGGGAGTTAGAGCACGGACAGACGGTCATACGGCAGACAAACCGAAGTCATAAACACTTTTCAACTAGGGTTGGAAAGTCTTAAAAAGGTGCTGTTGAATATTATGCATTGTTAGGAATGAGTTGTCGGTCTATTGGAAAAAAAGATAGGAAGATTTAAAAGCGTCATCAACAATCTTTTAAGGATAAAGGGTTTAAGGTATAGAAGAAAAAAAAAACGCTGGAGGAAGACCAAAATCCTTGTCTCCCACAGATGAAAGGAGACTTTAGTATCCACTAGAAAATACTCAAGTAAAGAAATTTTTAACCCTCTTTACTGACTAGATACCAAACCCAGCATTTACAGTGTCCAAAACAATTGATGATTTCTGATGACAAAATGCTGCAGGTTATTTTCTCTGGTAAAAACGATTGGAACTAAGATGGTTCTGATGTCTGGAAGTAATATTGGCATGATTTGAGGAAAGAAAAAGACTTTTTCCCAAAACATCAATACGCCGCTGAAGACGTTTCAACATGGCGCTGGGCATAAACAGATCGAAGTGCCCATTGAAATAACATGGACGTAAAAAATAAAATCTTCTAGGAATAATAATTTTCATATTTAAGAACTTTCAGGCACTGTTCTGCAAAGTTTAAGGTACGCTTTTCATTATGAATTCACCAAACTTCTGATTTTGTACTGTAAATTTGAATAATTTATTAAAAAGTCATTAGCTTAACTCCGGTTAGACAAACATGGTGGTTGTTTACATTCATGTCTGTTAAGATGTATTTATCTCTCTTTACTTATAAGTAATTTGATGTTTTAATTATAAGTAAAGAGAAAATCATATTAAAATAAAAAAATTATTAGATTATTTTTAATAATTTACATATTATAATACTTTATATATTTAATATATTAAAATTTAGTATTTTAATTTAATATATTATATTATTAATTTAATAAACTATTAATTTAATATAGTTCATTATGATATTATTTATATATACAATATTAATTATTTATTAAGATTAATACTAATTATAATTATAAATATTTTTTTATTATTATTAATTATAGTTTTTAATATTAAATAATTATTTTAAAATACGAAATATAATTATTAAATAATTAATATTTTAGTTCATAATATTATTTTTAATTAATAATAATTAAATTATGTTACTATGATAATTTAAATTTATAATTTGTAACAATATTATTATTTATGTTATTAATTTATATTAAATATAAATATATTAATATAAATATTGATAATAATATAATATAAAATTATTATATAATATATAATATAATTAATAATAATAATAATAATTTAAACATATTAAATTAAATATATATTACATTAAATTAATATTATGAATAATTAATACTGATAATAAATAATTATTTATAATTTTAAATGATTAATAAATATAATTGATATTAATAAATAATATAAAATTAATTATTAATAATTTAATACTAATTATTTAATTATATATATATATATATATATATATATATATATATATATATATATATATATATATAATTAATATAATTAAATTAATAGTTTTAATTAATAATTATTTAATTTTATATATATATATATATATATATATACATACATAATTACAAAAATTATTAATTAAAATTATTAATAATTAATTTTATATTATTTATTAATATCAATTATACTTATTAATCATTTAAAATGATAAATAATTATTTATTAGTAGTATTAATTATTCCTAATATTAATTTAATGTAATATATAAATAATTTAATATGTTTAAATTGATTTAATATTTAATTTAATATAGTATATCATTTTAGTATTATAATTTAATATATTATATTTTATATTTATTTATATTATTATAATATACCATATTTTATATATTTAATATATTATTTAATATGTAATTTATATACCTAATTTATATATTATTTATAATTTATGTATTATAATAATTTATAAATTATAAAATATCTTTAATCATTTTTAAAAACATAAAATTAGTATAATTATTAATTTAAATTAAATAAAAGTTTTACTTACAAGTAGAGAGAGACAGAGATATCTTGACAGACATGAATGTAAATATCACCAATTTAGCTGATGCAAACAACCGTGATATTTATCTAACCGGAGTCAAGCTAATGAGTTTTTCATAAATTGATCAAATTTAAATCACAAAATCAGAAGTTTGGGGAATTCATAATGAAAAGCGTACCTTAAACTTTGCAGAACAGTGCCTGAAAGTTCTTATATATGAAAATTATTATTCCTAGAAGATTTTATTTTTTACGTCCATGTTATTTCAATGGGCACTTCAGTCTGTTTATGCCCAGCGCCATATTGATGACGTCACGACTTCAGCGGCGTATTAGGTTGCGGATCCATTATGACATGACGCTGTTTTTCGTTTAACGGCTTGGGGTCATTTGCATTTCTTTCAGGAAAAGTTAATTCAAATCCTATCTAAAATTATTTCTGATCATCATACACCTGTTGCAACACTTATAGCAGGAGAAAAAATGGATTTATCAGGAAGATAATGCGCGTATCCACACAAGGCGTAGGACAAAACTCTGGTTCCAGAAGAAAAATATTGAAGTTTTGCAATGACCACCCAGAAGTCTTGATTTAAGTCCTATCGAGAACTTGCGGGAAGTTTACAAGAATGGAAAGCCCTTTCTCTTCAGATTCAGAACTTAGACTTACGATTGAAGATGAATGGTACAAAACTAGACCTGAACTGTGCCAAAAATTAATAATGCCCATGAAAGATAGAATATTTGTGTAATTAAAAGCAATGGTGAGTGCACAACATATAAATTATTTGTTTCTTCGTTATTGTAATGTTTTTATTTTGTTGTCCTTAAAGTTTTTACACAAGCGGAAATAGCGCTTTTTGTATAATTATTTTATTTTCGTAATAAAATTCTTACAGATAAATTTTGTTGACTTTTTTTATTAGCTTTTCACCTTTATGATACACATTATAGTAAACTTTTTTTCATCTGATTTGAAATTTATCAAAAACATTAAAATTTTTGGCTGTCTTTAAAGCTTTTACACCCACTGTACTTTCAATATCTCCACTTCTTGATCCGGGAACTATAGGGTAAAGTCCATTTCTGCATCTTGGCTTGTTGGGTGATTCCAATTACTCTTAATATATGGATGACAGGAGAAAAAGGTAGGTAGGTGGTGTCTATGTGTATAGCTGCAAGTGCTTGGAGTAATTGACATTGAATAATATTATTGTAGTTTAACATCTATTTTTTTTTATCATCTTTTAAGTAATAAAACTCATTAAAAGTGTGTAATTTTGAGTTTTGAGTTTTTAAAGTTGAATTTTAGCATTCTACTCATTTATTTTAATATTTGATTTTAAAACTTGACGAAAATCAATCTAACGTTGCGAATTTCAGTTCCATTTTCCCTTCTTACTATTGAGAGAGTTCTGAAATTGAATGTATAGAATATTTTTAATTCGGAACAGTACTTTTTTCAAGATAAGAATATGCAAATAAGAGATAAAGCACTTTCCATTTGTTAAGTATCTAAACCCTTACATGTTAAATGTGTCATATTCCGTAAAAATGTTGTATATTCCCTGTATATTCTTCTATTTTGACTCGTTGAGATAATCTGTGGCCATTTGCAACACCTAAAGGCATTCCATACCCCATTTCGCGTATACGTATTTGACAATTGAATCTATGATACAGGATAAGGAAGTTGTTAGCAGGCTGCATATTTGATATGCATATATTAACGTGCAGGTCAAAATGTGTGAAATATTAAGTTTGTTTTCCCCACAAAACAAACATCTTGTCCTCTACATGCATATGCACATATTTTCTCTCCCTAAAGGATCGCCCAGACTGCCAGACTTACCTGCGGCTTCTTTATTGTGGTTTTTCGGACTCTTTGAAATTTTATGACTTTCTTAGCTTGTCTAATGGTCAGAGATCAGCTGCGGACGCCGTTGACAGGTCGGACATCACTTCTTCCTTTTGTTGAGACTCCCTTTTTTTTTGTCGATGACCACAAAATCATTCGGAAAGAATGGAAAGTCTTATTATTTATGGCTCTCTCAGACAGACTTTCTTAGACTGCGAATAAATCGACATTTAAGGACCGATCAGACTAAGGTCTATGTGGGCGGTGTCTCTTATGTGGTGAAGTGTTCCCTTTCATCTTTTGTGACCTTCTGAACATGTCTAAAGGTCGCGGGAGCCGTCGACAGCTGGAAAAACACCCATTTATTTTGTTGATACTCCCTTTCTTTTGTCGATGACCAAAAAATGATTCTAGAAGAATGGGAAGAGATTTGATTTATGGCTTTCTCAGGACAGGACGACTTGCTCAGGAAGGCTCTGAACTAACATAAATCTGAGGGAAGATATTTCCAAGCTCCCTCCCATCAATTCTGTCTGAACTGAAGTTTTCCATTCGATACATGCTTCCTTTTTACTTACTCATCATACGTAGTATAGGGTAAGTTTTGTAATCGTTTTAAAAATCGAACAAAAAAAATTGACGGATTTACACGTTTTAAACACTGGAGATTCGGAAAAACATATTTTTAAGAGGGAAAATGCCGTCTGTATGTCTGTCTGTAAACGGTCTATCTCCCGAACAAATTTTTGCCCCACCAGTGGCTGAGAGGTTCTGCTGTCGAAGCTGGTAGACGGGAGGTGCTGGGTTCGATCCCAATCGCGCCCGTCGGCCTAATCGTTCGGAATTTTCGTGGTTTTCTTCGAGCCGTGGATTTATCCATGCGTAAATACGGGTTAGGTTCCCTTAGAAAGACCCCCACGGAGGGCCTATATCCCAAGTGTAGATAATTGGCCGTCAATAATCAACCCAACCCGAACAAATTGAGATAGACTTGAAATTTGGTATGTACTAAATATGTAATAATGAGAAGCCTATTGAATTTCAGTAACGTCGATTATCCGGAACTATTTTTTTCGGACTCTCGAAATATTCGTTCTGATTAAAGCTATATAAAAATTTTCGAAATTGTTTACTTTAAGGAGTGAATATAAAAGACAATAATCAAAAACATAAATTTTGCGTAAATAATGAAGTCGATCGGATAATTAGTTGTTTAGAAATCAAATGCTCGGTGATTTTTAAGTGCACAAATTTGTATAATTATTTATATGAATAAATATTTTAAAAATATATAAAAATACGTTTCAATTTTATTTTGGAATTGCAATGCATTTTATAAGTAGTTTACACATGTTTTATTTTTATATTATGCATATCCTTTATGGGTAAGTATTACGGTGGCCCCCAACGACTAGTTAAATTTACTTCTACCAAAATCGGCCTAGCTTTAACTATATTTCAGAAATTCTGCTCAGTGTGCCACCGGTGAGAACGTCATGATTATGAAACATCTTGTTTGTGGATGTTTTTGTTTGGGTGGTAGTGTTCTGTTACAAATGTTTTCGTATGCACGAATAAAAGGTTCTATTTATAAAATGTATACTATTGCTTTTAAGTTATGATTGAAAATGAGAATAGGAGGTTTAAGAGATTGTGAAACAGGTTACAGAATTTAGCAATGTTTTTAAATTTAGATTCCCTAGCAGTTTTCATATTTTTCTATTATGGTTAACCCTCTATTACCCATGTAGCATTTATTTTTCCATCAGCGTTCCCAATTAAGTGGATTTTTTTCAAAGTATTACAAATTCATACCAAAAATTTAAAATAACATTTGCTTTACTTAATAAGATTTCAACCCTTTGTGACTCAACTCCGTTTGAAAAATATTTACTCGGATGTAAGAATACATCATTTTAAGCACGTAAAAAATAATAAATTTAGAACTAAAAAATAAAAAAATAGTGACTAAAAGCTATACTCTTTTCACATCTGCAATAAACAAAAAATTATACATTTCTCATAAATATTGTCAATTTTCTAATACAAAATTCTAAAATATACGAACTTAACTTCGTAAAAAATCTATTTTGGGACGTCATTTGACATTTTGACTTTTGAAGACTTGTTTCTTTGAGACCTATAGCTACACAGGCTGTTGTCTCGAATGATCCATATATTTTTATTCACAGAAACATGACTTCGACCATTACATAAATCTTCTTGAAGAGGACGGGATAGACACGAGGAAATTATATCACCGAAGAATTGCAGCCCGGACATCCACAATGAGTTTGCAATGGAGGTGACGGGAGTTGAACCCGTCGCCCTGACTCCTACGCTCTCAAGCAATAGCGGACTGGTGCCCCATTTTTGGAAGTCTCCAGCCTTTTTAATTTGAGAAAACATACGAAGTTCATTTTAGCAATAACGATGTGAAGCTTCTCAAATGATAAATAAAACTTTGGCATGGAAAATTAACGCAATATTGCCCTCTGTTGAGAATTCTATGGACATTTTATAACTGCTGTGTTGGAAGATATCAGCAATCAATAAAATCGTCTTTTAAAGGGCACTGTGTAAGTAACATAGGCTTTTGGTTATGATGCAGATATGCAACGCGGTGATACAAAGGGTTAAATAAACGGAAAGGTATTATTTAGATTTTCTGGTATGAATTTGGATTCTTTCAATTATTTCATTTCTAGAACGCATGGACAAAATCGAAATTGTTTATTTTAAGGAGCGCGGCAGTGTATTGCTGCTTATTTTACAGTTTATTACTGTTAATTTTACGGTATCATACTGGCCGCTGGGATGCCAGTATTATACTGTAAAATCAACAATTTTTTTGCAGTGTATCATGGGCAGTAGTAGAGAGTTAATTTCTAAGTGTGTTTTTAGCATTCAACATTCCAGTAAGCCTAATGTGGGTATTTAATTTTTGAATCTTCGATGAGTGTGTCAGAGTTAGATTCAGACGCTTGATCTAGTATAGTACGCTAGAAGATTCGTAAATTGTAAGAAAGGTCAAAATATATATTTGGGAAGATTTGATGTTTAGAAATTCCTAATTCGAAGAGTGCGAAATGATACTGAATATAGTGAAGTTTTATTATAAGACAGAGACAAAAAAAAACAAAAAAACAATCGATATAACTTATTTGTAAAATCATTATAAATATATTACAAACCCAACTTTCTCACGATAGTTTCACCAGCACAGCGTTTACAAATGGTTCTTTTTTACCTTATTATACTTCACTTTATAATGAAATACTTTGGAAAGAGCATTTAAACAAGCTCGTGTTTTATATCCTTGAACGGATATTAAATTTATTACGATATCTTGAAAAATCATTTAATTCAAAATACTCGACTCTTAATTAAAATTCTCAACATTCTTCAAAAATATTTTATTGCAAACTTAAACAGTATTACCAAAAGAAAAAAATGAATTACTATATTGAAAATGTTTCGGACACAAATTTCAATAAAGTATGTTCTAAAGAAAGGTATCTAAAATATTTCGGTAAAAAATCACCATTTTTTTTCCCTCAACTCAAAATATGAAGTGTATAAATGCGGGGAAAATTTCGGTAAAATAGAAAATTCTATATTATGAATTAAATAATTTTTTCATTTAACAAATCTGCAGAACGGATTTATAATAAAATTTGATACCTAAATTTTGGTGACCTAAATATAAGTCTATACTACAATGCTCACAAAGTTCTTACCTCTTATTTGTCTTTTATAACATCACTGATCACTCCAAACAAACAAACAAAAATGAAATAAAATAAAAAATAACAACTGTAAATGAGTACTATCCGAGGATCCCAATAATTTACGAAAACTGAAAACTTTCATCCCCCCCCCACACACACACACACACTCTCTCTCACTGCTAACGGATAAGCAATTTAACATTTTATAACAAAACTCTTTTAAATGAACTGACTGGAGATTATAAACGTATGAACCTCTTCCCTTCCCCTTAATGTTAGTTTTGGCGATATACATAAAAAATATTTCACGACATATCCAGTACAAAAATTTCAGTTTTAGGATATCTTAAAATTCGGTCTTCATTTTTCACATTAACAACATTTATAATTTATTAAAAATTATCATTTTGAAAGTATGTTTTACATTTGAATTTAAATGGCTGTTTCGATTAATTAATTTTGAATGATCCCTTGATTAAATGTGTAAATGACGCTTTGTTGTGCGATATTTTAATCATGTTGTGTGTGTCTTCATTTGGTATTTTCGACAAGGATAATAACCTACTGTTTCTTGCAATGTTTCTATTTTCAGCTAAAAAGACGAACACGCAGTCAACCTACCTCCTATTGGCAGCCGTACTTGGGGCTATATTTTTCGAAGTACTGCCGGTCATTCCTCGTGAGGGATATCAACTATGGTGGTACCATCAAGGTTTGGTTAACTTCCTGAAGCAACGGGTGCCTTCTTACGTGATTTCAACATGTAAGTTGAATTTAACATGTGTGTGTAATGAATAAATAAGTATCTGGAGGCACGGCAGTGCCTCCGCCAAGCCGAGAGAGGACAGCCGTAAGCATACTTTTCTGGAAGCAACTCAGGGCACTTTTGTCCCCCCCATATCTCCGCGCTGGAGTATCCCAAAAATTTTAAACTTCAATTATAGAGAGTATTTGACCCACAGGACCAAAATTTAAAATTACAACTTTCTGTCTTTTCTAGTTCAGGCGATATATGAACTCAAACATTCGATTTTTTGTCACTTCTTACTCACTCGTTCACGCGTCATCAAAAAGATTGGGTAGATCCCGTAGCCCCAGAAACTTGACATTTGGAAAAAAGGTAGTGTTTAGGATACAAAGAAAGGAAAAATTATAAAATCCAGAAAATTCGAAAAAAAAAACATTCGAAAATTCAACAAATTCCATCAAAGTTGAAAATTGAAAATAATACGATCTTGTAGTCTTGGAAACTTAAGATTTTGTGTGAAGGTAGTGTTTAACATCCAGAAAAAGAAAACATCAAAAACACCAAAAAAATCGAAAGCAAAATTGAAAAAATCGAAGAAATTGAAAAAAACCGAAAATTTGAAGACAACCCGATTTTGTTGCGCTAGAAAATTCAAATTAGGAATAAAGGTAGTATTTAGGATACAGAAAAAGGAAAATTAAAAAAATTCGAAAAATTCGAAAAAAAAAATAAAAAAATTCGAAAAAAATTGAAAAAATGAAAATAATTTGATACGATAACGCTCGTATTTATAAATTAATTTGGATGAAACTAATTGTGTGTATTAAGCTCACCAATGCCTCGACCGAGTTCGTTGGCCAGCTTGGTCCGCCATCTTGTTTCAAGATGGCGGCCACGGAAAATTTTAAAACTAAAATAAATATACAAAAAAGTTAAAAAATCAAGTTTATTTTTTAATTAGGTGTTAGGACTTGATACAAGGATTCCAGAGCATTTTTTGTTTTACCTCTATCTTAAAAATTGGCTGAGATAGAGCAGTTTGAAATTCTAGGGTGGCTGACATTTTGAAACAAAACAGCACATTACAAAAAACCAACGATAAATTTATGGTCAATAATGGTCAAGCAGGTGCAATCCCGAATGAATACTCCGTGTTATTATAACTGTAACTTTGACTTCGAAATTTTGATACGTTGCATTTTCTATTTGTTGATATTTTTGAACTATGATTTACGCTAAGTGAAATGTTGTTGTTGAAGAGGGATTTTCCATGTAAATCCGAAACGTCCAATTTTAATATGTTTTTAATGTTTTATGAAAGTGTATTGTAATGTCTGTAATTTTAATGATTTTAATATAAATTTATAAGTTTTAGTGAACGCGATTTCTCGCAAATTACTTTCTTTCATTGTTGTAATCATTTTCCCAATCATACGCATAAAACTATATATTCATATCCATTAGCGCCAAATTCTCGCCAAACTTGGCGACAATTGGCGAAATCTCGCCAAATTTGGCGACAAAAATAAGTCTTCATAAATGAAGCCAACTTGGCTATAGCTCAATAATTTGGCGAATTTCTTATTCAAATTCAGTGTAAACGAATCTTTTGTAAACGTTTCTTTGCATTTTAACTTGCTATTTTCGAGTAACATTAGCTAAAATTTTAAAACGAAGATATAGGAAAGCTACCTTTTCCTGCCGGTACAGGCCGGAGGACTTTTTTATGAGTTGTCGGATGCAATCTATGTTTTGCATTAAATAAAGTAAAACATTGAGAAACAAATCCCACAGGATGGGGATAGTTTGTTTTAGATCTGGAGTCGAGAGAGGACAGCCGTAAGCATACTTTTCTGGAAGCAACTCAGCGCACTTTTGACCCCCTCATATCTCCGCGCTGGAGTATCCCAAAAAATTTGAAACTTCGTTTTTCTAGAGTATTTGGCACACAGGACCAAAATTTAAAATTAAAACTTTCTATCTTTTCTAGTTCAGACGATATATGAACTCAAACATTCGATTTTTTGTCACTCACTCACTCACTCGTTCACGCGTCATCAAAAAGATTAGGTAGATCCCGTAGCCCTAGAAACTTGACATTTGGGAAAAAGGTAGTGTCTAGGATACAAAGAAAGGAAAAATTATAAAATCCGGAAAATTCGAAAAAAAAACATTCGAAAATTCAACAAATTCCATCAAAATTGAAAATTGAAAATAATACGATCTTGTAGTCTTAGGAACTTAAGATTCGGTGTGAAGGTAGTGTTTATCATCCAGAAAAAGAAAACATCAAAAACACCAAAAAAATCGAAAGCAAAATTGAAAAAATCGAAAATCGAAAAAAATCGAAAAATTTCAAATAATCCGATTTTGTTGCGCTAGAAACTTGGAATTCGGAATAAAGGTAGTATTTAGGATGCAAAATAAGGAAAAATTAAAAATTCCGGAAAATTTGAAAAAAAAAATTTCAAAAATTCGAAAAATTCGAAAAAAATTGAAAACATTAAAATAATTTGATCTTTTAGCCTTAGAAACTTAAAATTCGCAGTAAAGATAGTGTTTAGGATTCAGAATAAGTTAAAATAAAAAACCAAATAAAATTCGAAAATAAAACAAAAAAAATCGAAAAAATCGGAAAAATCGAAAAATAAGGAAAATTTGAAAATAATTCGATTTCATAGCGCTAGAAACTTGAAATTTGGAATAAAGGTAATATTTAAGATACTAAATAAGGAAAAATTAAAAAATATGGATAATTCAAAAATACCCATAAATTAGTGCAGACGATATATGAACTCAAAGTTTCGATTTTTTGTCACTCACACACTCACTCACTCTCGCGTCATCAAAAAGATTGGGAATATCCCACAGCCACAGAAACTGAAAATTTGGAATAAAGGTAGGATATAAAGAAAGGAAAAAATATAAAATCCGGAAAATTAAAAAAAAAACATTCGAAAATTCAAAAAAATCGAACAAAATTGAAATTTGAAAATAACACGATCTTGTAGTCTTAAAAACTTAAAATTTGGTGTGAAGGTAGTGTTTAGAATTCAGAAAAAGAAAACATCAAAAACACACACAAAAAAAATTGAAAATAAAATCGAAAAATCGAAAAAAATCGAAAAATTTCAAATAATCCAATTTTGTTGCGCTAGAATCTTGGAATTCGGAATAAAGGTAGTATTTAGGATGCAAAATAAATTAAAATTAAAAAATCCAGAAAACTCGAAAAAAAAATCAAAAATTCGAAAAATTCGAAAAAATTTGAAAAAAATTTAAATAATTTGATCTTTTGGCCTTAGAAACTTAAAATTCGCAGTAAAGATAGTGTTTGGGATTCAGAACAAGTTAAAATAAAAACGCAATAAAATTCGAAAATAGAATAAAACTAGTCGTTGGGGGCCTCCGTAATACTTACCCATCATGGATATGCATAATGTAAAATATTAAAACAAAAATGTGTAAACTACTTATAAAATGCATAGCAATTGAAATAAAATCGTGGTTTGATGACGTCATAACTTTATAGGCTCGATTAGAGCTCCTATAATACGGCTCGATTACTGAATTGCTTGAAAGAGGTTTTTCCTTATAACTCCAAAAATAACAATCCTATTAACTAGCGGTTTATTGCATCTGATTAAGCGTCAAATTTCCAATTAAAATATATCTTTGAAGTGAAATTTGGATGAAATACAGGGTCATGAAAAATCGAAGAGTGTGGAAAATAGGATTACAAATATCTCAGCAACTAATTATCCGATCGACTTCATGCTTTATGCAAAATTTATGTTTTTTATTGTCTTTATATTCATTTCTTAAAATAAACAATTTCGAAAATTTTTATATACCTTTTATCAGAACGAATATTTCGAGAGTCCGAAAAAAATAATTCCGGTTAATCGAGGTTATTGAAATGAAATAGGCTTCTTCCCATTATTACATACTAAGTACATACCAAATTGCAAGTGTCTATCTCAATTTTTTCGGGAGATAGAGCGTTTACAGACACACAGACACACACACAGACACACAGACGGACGGCAAATTTTTTTTTCTAAAAATATGTTTTTTGGAATCTCCAGTGTCTGAAACGTGTAAATCCGTCAAATTTTTTTTTTCGATTTTCAAAACGATTACAAGACTTACCCTATACTACGTATGATGGGTAAGTAAAAATCGAAAAAGATCGGAAATTTTAAAATAATTCGATTTTGTAGGTCTAGAAACTTAAAATTTGTAATAAAGGATACAAAATAAGAAAAAATTATAAAATCCAGAAAATTATAAAAAAAAAATGCGAAAAAATCAAAAATTGAAAATATTTTTATCTTGTAGTCTTAGAAACTTAAAACTTGGTGTAAAGGTAGTATTTACTATTCAATAAAATGAACAATTAAAAAATTCGAAAATAAAATCGAAAAATCGAAATATGTTTAATAAATCGAAAATTCGAAAACAATTTGATTTTGTACTGCTAGAACCATTAGTTTTAAGATAATTGTCATATTAGCTAGTACAACGCCCCTAATTGTTTTATGTTATTTCCCCCGGATTATGGTTTCCTTTTCTTTCGTTTACGAATTTCGTTATAGAAAAGTTCCGCTATAGACTGGCTACGATATAGGCGATTTCTTTATAGACAGGTTTGTTTTCTTTCACATGTTGTACTCTATTTACTTCACATATGAAATATGGATTGTTAAATGATGTTAGCCCCACAAAAATTTTCACAGCTCCCCCTACCCTCCCGACATTACTGGCTGGTTATGGCTTGATAGTCCTTTCTAAATAAAATCATGGTGACTCTAAGATTCACTTGATTTATCTCTAAATTGAACCTAAATGATCCTAAGAAGACGGATCAAATAATTACTATATTAGCATGACAATCAGGTAACTTAGAATTAAAATCGAAAAATCAATAAATTCATAAAAAGTCGAAAATTTGAAAATAATTCGATTTTGTAGTCCTAGAAGATTGACATTTGGCAGAAAGGCAGAGTTTTGTACACAAAGTAAGGAAAAATTAAAAAATCCGTAAATAATAAAAAAAAGTCTAAAAAAAACGAAAAAAAAAAAACCATCGAAAAAAGGAATATAGTTTGATTTATTGGAAATTTCCGGAAATTTTAATTTTGGCTTTCTTTTTATACTAAAAAGTTCTTTTATGTTAAATATCAAGTATCTAGGGCTGCGAGTTATATCTCAGATGCATAGCGCCTATCCTGGAAGCAATTGAGAGTACTTTTGACACTCCCCCTCCCATAATTTAGTGCTTGCCTAGGAACCTGAAATCTCTTTTTATCTACAGTACTTTACAAACGAAACTAAAGCTTCAATTTTTTGATACCTGTAAATAATAGGGACAGAGTGTGGGCTTAGCGAAAATCAGTGGATGATCTCCAAAAAGAACCCAAAATCAAGAAAAGGAGGGTTACTTACAAAAAGAAGTGAAATCTCATCAAAAAGTCACCTGTAAAAAATGCAGCCAAGTCTCGTAACTCATTTACCGTAAAAAGTACTGAGATCGTATAAAGCCAAGTTTAACTATCTTATTAACTCTGAAATTTTCATTCACAAAATCACTCCTAGTCTCTACATCTTTAGTTAATTATTATTTTGTGACTTGGCAATTACGCAGCACAGGGAAGTTATTACACCTTACTATGTTATGGGATGGGATGGGATAATTTAACTAAAGCAAATTATATACGCACAGGGAAGTTATTACACCTTAATATGTTATAGTATTATTTGATTAAGACTAACTATATACATCACATTCTCGTGCTAAGTAATTGCCAAGTCACAAAATAATAATTAACTAAAGATGTAGAGACTAGGAGTGATTTTGTGAATGAAAATTTCAGAGTTAATAAGATAGTTAAACTTGGCTTTATACGATCTCAGTACTTTTTACGGTAAATGAGTTACGAGACTTGGCTGCATTTTTTACAGGTGACTTTTTGATGAGATATATATTTTTAAAAAAGAAAACCCGTGTGAAAAACGAAGGATAAGATATTATAAAAAGCAATGGAATAGACACTGAAGGATTTATACTTAAAAAGATGAAAAAGCAAAAATTGGGAAAGCAAAATTGGAAAACTATGAATATGTTATAGAATCTTTACATATATTCTTTAATAAAAAAGTTACATTTTATCTGCTTTTCACCAGATAAAATGATTTGAAAAAAAAATAAAAATCCATTTTTCTTACTCTATTCGGGTCCAATTTTTTTTAATTTTGCAGTAAAATTATTTGTAAATTATAAAATGACAAAAATTAGGATTTATCGGAATTTAACGAATATGTCATTTACTGAAAAATCTAAGGTATATAATTTTGCGTACTACTTATATGACAATAAGCTGTAAGAGAATTATTAAACACGTTTGGAGAATGTCTTCTTACGATACGATTATAGACAACGTTTTAGTATATTTTTTTCTTCTTTTTCCCATGAATTATTTTAAACAAGAATGAAAAATCATGCGTCAAGCATTAGATTATGTAACACTTTTCTACACTTCCAAAATAATTCTACAAATCATTACCGTTTAATAAGGTGAAAGATGATATCTAAGTAAACAATTTGGAAAACGCATAACATATTTTAAAACCCAATTTAAGGAATTACCAACACTATTCGGAAAAATATCCGAATTACTTGGTGCAGCCCTGTATATGATCTATAGATTTGTGTATATACTACAAATAATGATAAATCTTAGTTCAGTTAGGAAATGCGTAGCACAGTTTAAAATTCTCCTTCTGGAATTTCCGTCAAACAGAAATGTACTCGAGAACTTTTGTGCTACCCTGTATAGGATCTATAAAATTTATACACACCAAGTAATACACAAAAAATGAGTTAAATTTAAAAGCGCGTTCAGCAACTGAAAACTCACTTCAAGCAATTATTGTTAATAGACAGTAGCGAATTCTTTGGTGTGTCCCTGTGAACGATGAATGCTATACACACACTATTCTATAGTAAGACTCTTGTTATGCACCTTAGTGATATACTATATCAATTTCATTATGTTTGAAATAGGGAAACATTATTAAAATAAACCGCAAGCAATTTTTCTCGATAGACCGTATTGTAATGGAATTTTTTTGGGTGTCCCTGTAAAGGAACTGTCAGTGCTACACACTTCCTTTTCAATACCGTACATGCCCTCATGTAAACCTTAATAACATATATCAGTTGCATGTCGATTCGAACATATTTTTGCGAGTTAGAGCACGGACAGACAGACAGACAAACCGAATTCATAAACACTTTTCAACTATGTTGGAAAGTGTTAAAAATAACAAACAATACAAATATAAAAATAAGCATTAAACTATATTATGAAAGATAGTTTTTTTCATTTTATTGTGTGACTGTAAAACTAGTTTTTCCTTTGTGATTACCTTACGGCGAGAAAAACCAAAACGGTGAGCGCTCTAAAAGCTGGCCGCTCCAAGCTGATTTTTTTTGCAAGTGTATATGAAATTTATTTGCTAAATGTATCCTGACAACTGAATTCAGACGCGTTCAAAAGATGGGCGAGGTAAACAATACCATGATACTCTACTAAAGGCATTTTAAAACTTAATGTTTAATATTTCTATTTAAAAAAAAAAAAATCGCCAAAATACCTCCTTAGATATATCCACAAGAGCTAACAAGTTGGAAATTGTACGTCAAACGTGACAAACGAGGTGAGTTCGTACTATAGCTAGTTATATAAATATTCATAATCTTGAAGATTTTTTAATTCTGTGAAATGAATTATATCGTCTGCAGATTAATTTCTGCAATAAAATAAGTATCTCTGTCGCTTGACGATTAAACCTCGGAAGCTCCTATAACAAGAAACCACCGATTTTTTTTTTTTAAATTCAAATTTCTTAATAAATATTTTTATTAATATCTTCTAAAGTTTCGATTCGATTTTCATAAAATTTGAAATGTCTCGACAAAATTCTGCAAAGATAATATATCTTAAATTTCAAACCATTTGGTTGGGTAGTTTTTGCGTTGTTATATGCGGACAGGCGGACGGACGGACGGACGGACAGACAGACAGACAGACAGACGGACGGACCAGACGACGACAATAGGTGCTACGTATTTATATAATTACGAACGCACCTAAAAAGTTTTTTGCTTCGAGAGAGCAAACTATTTAAATTAATAAATTAGAAAAATATAGAAGAAAGTTTTGGTGTTGACACATTAGTTTAACTTTTGGACATGAGCAGTGCTGATTATCACAGGGGCACACGGTGCATGTGCCCCGGGCCCACATTTTTAGGGGGCACTAAAATGCATTTTGTCCACTCTCTGAAGATTCAAATTAATGCAAAATGCCATTTATAGTACATAGAAAAAAAAAATAATTTCATTCCCATACATCTAAACTAAACAATCTCTGTGTTCTTCACTAACGACAATGAAATGTAATGTAAACTTCGAAATTCCGAGAAAAACGGATATTACACCAAATATATTTCATTCAATCCTTCAGGTTTAGAGTTGAGTTTTGCTCGCTCTAAATAGCATGTAGTGCAGAAAATTTTATATTCCCATCATTTTTTAATGCTTTTTTTTCCAATTCCTACTGTTAGCTCACACTCTCTATATATTTATATATCTTGCTCAATTTTTCAATCGTTAATAAAATGCTTTTTATTCATCCACTCAAGTTCAAATACATTTTTTTAAACTTGTAGTGGATGACACTTGATGTTAATACAGTTTTTTCAAATACTAATTAATTAATTAAGTTTAATTAATTTTAGTTTTATATTTCATTTCTGTTCAAAAGTATAGACTCATTCCATATTTATAGTCTCCTTCGCCTGATCTTCGTCCGTGAATAGCCCCATTATCTTTTTACGCGTGAAGGTTTCGCTAAAGTACTTCATTGTGAAGTTTGGTAATTTTTGAAATTCAATATTTGGAAAACGGCTTAATCATTAGATTTGAAATTTATATCAAGAAAAATACAATTTTTTACCTTTCTAACACATTTTGTCTAACAATTTTGTGGGAAATACTTTTCTAGCTATTAATTTTTGGTATTTTAGCTATTTATTTTTTATTTAATTTTTAGCACAATTCAAAAATTTCTCTTATATAAGATATTTAGTAGGATATAATTTTAGGAATAAATACCGTCAGTGGCGAAACGTGTACATCGCTGGAAAAAAATTTCCTTTTGACCTAAGTAAGAATTGGACTTTTTATTGTTTATATGTAATACATTTTTAGGGTTTCGTTCATCTCACGAAACCCTATTGCTCCCGCTCCGTTGTCTGTCTGTCACAGAGCCATTCTCGAAAACTATGTAACTTACAGAGTTGAAACTTTGTGTATACATCAGAATATCAGCTGTAAAGAGCTGAAAATATTAAAATTTGAAAAATTCGTATTATTTTAATAAATAGAGATTAAAAACCAAAATTCTAACAGCCTTTTCCTTTTAAATTTAAACATTTTCCGTCATAGCCAAAAATTAAAAATCCACGATAAAAATCTTTCCACAATAATTAATTTTCTATCAAACGATTTCCCCGTGAAAAAGGAAAATGAAATAAAAAGTTTCACCAATTGAAAAAAAGATAAATATGAAACAAAATTGATTGACGTCATAGTCGTAATAAAACGGAAAATGTTAAGATTTGTCAATAATACAAGGAGTATGAGTATGAGTAAGTAAACAAAGCAGATTAATATCACGTCATTCGAGAATTAAAAAGAAAATCTGATGTTATATGGGAAGTTTAACTAATTTTTCAGATGTTTGAGAATAATACAAAGCGAGTATCATCAATACAAATAATAGAGAATGGTAAATATGAGTTTGAGAAACATACTGAATCGTGATAAAAATCCGATTATGGAAATATTCGCATATTTTAACATTTTGAAGGTATACAATTTGTTTAATTTTGAAATTATTTTTTTTAAATATTGCATTTAGTCCGTATGACGGATATTATTATGACAGAATATAATAGCGGGCTGGTTTAGATATTCGTAAAAACGAAAAAATAGACCGGTAAATTTTTACTTTATAAAAAACATGACTTTTTTTTGTTGTTGCTAAATGAAATTTGTTTGAATTTATTAAAGAAAGGATAAAGTGTTTTGAAAGGAATATTAAACGAAACCCTTTGAGCGATCTTTGATCATACGTACCCACTTGTTTTTTTTTCATGAAGCTATGGTTTAAATTTTAAAACTGCACATAAAGCTGTTTGTCATGCTTATAATGCAATTTTCTTGAGAAAGAGGCCTAAGGCATGGACAGTGTGCCCCGGGTACAGTTGATCAGGCCCTGGGCACATAAGTGTATGTGCTTCCGGTTCTAAAACTTTCCAGTTCTAAATAAGTTTCCTTCCCTCTTTTTTAACACTTTCCAACGTAGTTGAAAAATGTTTGACTTCGGTTTGTCTGTCCGTCTGTCCGTGCTCTAACTCCCGTAAATATGCTCGTATTGCCCTGCAATTTTTATATGTTATTGTCGTTATCTATAGCATGTTCCCTATTTCAACTGAAGTGTGTAGCACTTATAGTTTTTTTACAGGGACACTCGAAAGAATTCTGTTACTTTACGGTCTATGAGGGAAAAATCATTTGCGGTTTATTTTAATGATGTTACACAATTTCAAACACATTGTAACTAATATATATCACTAAGGTGCATTACAAGAAGCTTAATATGGAATACGGTGTGCATAGCATTTATAGTTACTTTACAGGGATAGTCAAAAGAATTCCGTTACATTACGTCTATGGAGAAAAATCGTTTGCGGTTTAATTAAATAATGTTTCTCTATTTTAAACGCATTGAAATTTATATATATCACTAAGGTGCATTACAAGAGGCTTACTACAGAATATTGTCTGTATAGCAGTCATCGTTCATTTACAGGGACACACAAAAGAATTCTCTACTGTTGTTAAAAATAATTCCTGGAAGTGCGTTTTATGTTGCTGAACGCGATTTTAAATGTAACTCACTTTTTGTCTATTACTTGGTGTGTATAAATTCTGTATTTCATATACAGGGCAGCACAAAAGTTCGCGAACTAATTTCCGTTTATTCTCAGAAACTCCAGAAGGAGAATTTTAAACTGTGCTACGTGTTTCCTAACTAAACTGAAATTTTGCATCCTATGTATAGTATATATACAAATCTATAGATCATATACAGGGCTGAATAAAAGTATTCGGATATTTTTCCGAATATTGTATATGTTGCAAATTCCTGAAATTACGTTTCTTAAATATGTTATGCGTTTTCCAAATTGTTTACTTAGATGTTATCTTTCAGCTTATTAAACGGTAATGATTTGTAAAATTATTTTGGAAGCGTTGGAAAGTGTTACATAATCTATGCTTGACGCATGATTTTTCGTTCTTGTTTTCTATTACTCGAGATGTAAGTACTATTATGTTATTAACCATTGGGAAAATGGTTGTTTTCGGTCGAGAATGCATCTCTTAAAGACTTTATTGACGTCGTCACTTTATTTTTTTAAGCGTTTTTAACGAAAATCTGTAACTTTAGAAGAATTTTTCTTTTAATAGGGAATAGAAATGCATAAAATCGTTACAAAAGTGTTAAAGTTACAAAAAGGATAGATGCAAATTTTCAGATATGAAAAATAAAGTAGAAATTTGGTACTTTCGTGTTATAGCGGCCCTCAAGGATGAAATATTTTTGTTTCTGTTTTCATTAATCCTTATATATTATTTCTCCTGTCAACATCCCTTTTACTCAGAAAATATGAAACTCAGAACAACGAATGAGATACCTTATGAAAGGTTTTAGAACAGGCTTCTGACATAGGCCACTTAACAATTCGTTAAAACATGTTTTTGATTAAAATTTGCTGAAATTAAAAAATTAAATCGGCATTGTTTTCATGAAAGAAATAAAAGGTTTTCCTGAAATTATTGTTGCCAAAAAAATAAAATACCACATTATATGATGCTCATAGCAATTATTATAAAAAAACACCGCACGGGTTTATTTTATACTTATGATTAAAAAGCGAAATTGAAATTGAAATGTTTAGATTTATATTTCTAAGTCCCATGGTTTTCCCGAAGTGGATGACGTCATCCTTTAATGAAGTCAAAATACGATTGTTAATTTTTTTTTCTCGCGCGTGCCTTTAGCAATCTTGGATTAGTTTTTAGTCTAACTTTGATGGAATAAATTAGATGATATTCTGGCTTGACTAACAACTGTTGTTTGCAGTTATTTTTATCCTTGCTTTTTCTTTAGAAGTTTAAACCTGCATCTAATAAATATTACATATTGAGAAAAAATGATACTTCTCTATTATCCCGTCGACCAATTTTCATAACAAAAAACTATCGCCAAATAAACGGGAGAACGTTGCCATTGGAATATAAAAAAATAAATAAAATATAAGAATTTAAGGACACAATTGTTATTTTAATTAATAAAATAACTTCTAAATCAGTAAAACATAATGAAAAATACACGCAAATGTTGAATGTAATACCACTAGATGACGTAACAAACACGCATAATGATTCTGACATCAAGTAAATGGGACTGCATTTTTGGCGTTTAATCTTACAATTTGGCGATAGTTTTTTGTTATGAAAAGTGGTCGACAGCATAATAGAGAAGTACCTAAAAATATTAGATTTCAGTGCGAAATCCTCGCACGGGCCCTCTGGTCCTTATATATTATTTCTCCTGTCAACATCCCTTTTACTCAGAAAATATGAAACGCAGAACAACGAATGAGATACCACATGAAAGGTTTTAGAACAGGCTTCTGACATAGCCCGCTTAACAATGCGTTAAAACAGGTTTTTGATTAAAATTTGCTGAAAATTAAAAAATTAAATCGGCATTGTTTTCATGAAAGAAATGAAAGGTTTTCCTGAAATTATTGTTGCCAAAAAAAATAAAATACCACATTATAGGATGCTCATAGCAATTGTTATAAAAAACACCGCACGGGTTTATTTTATACTTATGATTAAAAAGCGAAATTGAAATTGAAATGTTTAGATTTATATTTCTAAGTCCCATGGTTTTCCCGAAACGGATGACGTCATCCTCTAATGCAGTCAAAATACGATTGTTAATTTTTTTTTTTTTTTTTCTCGCGCGTGCCTTTATGAATCTTGGATCAGTTTTTAGTCTAACTTTGATGGAATAAATGAGATGATATTCTGGATTGACTAACAACTAAATGTTGTTTGCAGATATTTTTATCCTTGCTTTTTCTTTAGAAGTTTAAACCTGCATCTAATAAATATTACATATTGATAAAAAATCTTTCTCTAAAAAAAATTTCTCTATTATCCCGTCGACCACTTTTCATAACAAAAAACTATCGCCAAATAAACGTGAGAACGTTGCCATTGGAATATCAAAAAATAAATAAATAAAATATAAGAATTTAAGGACACAATTGTTATTTTAATTATTAAAATAACTACTAAATCAGTAAAACATAATGAAAAATACACGCAAATGTCGAATGTAAAACCACTAGATGACGTAGCAAACACGCATAATGATTCTGACATCAAGCAAATGGGACTGTATTTTTGTCGTTTAATCTTACAGTTTGGCGGTAGTTTTTTGTTATGAAAAGTGGTCGACTGGATAATAGAGAAGTACCTAAAAAATATTAGATTTCAGTGCGAAATCTTCGCACGGGCCCTCTGGTATATTGTAAATTTGGTACTTTCGTGTTATATTTTACCTGGACGCACGGCAGTGCCTCCGCCAAGTCGAGAAAGCACGGCCGTAAGCATACTTTTCTGGAAGCAACTCAGGGCACTTTTGACCCCCCCCCCCATATCTTCGCGCTGGAGTATCCCAAAAATTTGAAACTTCGTTTTTATAGGACCAAAATTTTAAATTACAACTTTCTGTCTTTTCTAGTTCAAACGATATATGAATTCAAACATTCGAATTTTTGTCACTCACTCACTCGTTCAAGCGTCATCAAAAAGATTAGGTAGACCCCGTAGGCCTAGAAACTTGACATTTGGAAAAAAAAAAGGTAGTGTTTAGGATACAAAGAAAGGAAAAATTATAAAATCCGGAAAATTCGAAAAGAAAAACAT
This sequence comes from Maratus michaelseni, assembly GCA_963931845.1. Lineage (NCBI taxonomy): Eukaryota > Metazoa > Arthropoda > Arachnida > Araneae > Salticidae > Maratus > Maratus michaelseni. The sequence goes on along the minus strand of OZ007590.1, from coordinate 6,907,652 downwards.
TCGAAAATTCAACAAATTCCTTGAAAATTGAAAAAAATACGATCTTTTAGTTTTAGAAACTTAAGAGTTGGTGTGAAGGTAGTGTTCAGCATCCAGAAAAAGAAAACATCAAAAACACCAAAAAAAATCGAAAGCAAAATTGAAAAACTCGAAAAAACTCGAAAAAAATCAAATAATCCGATTTTGTTGCGCTAGAAACTTGTAATTTGGAATAAAGGTAGTATTTAGGATGCAAAATAAGGAAAAATTAAAAAATCCGGAAAATTCGAAAAAAAATTCAAAAATTCGAAAAATTCGAAAAAAAATTGAAAAAATTAAAATAATTTGATCTTTTAGCCTTGGAAACTTAAAATTCGCAGTAAAGATAGTGTTTAGGATTTAGAATAAGTTAAAATAAAAAGCACAATAAAATTCGAAAATAAAATAAAAAAATCGAAAAAAATCTGAAAAATCGAAAAATAAGGAAATTTTGAAAAATAATTCGATTTTATAGCGCTAGTAACTTGAAATTTGAAATAAAGGTAATATTTAAGATACTAAATAAGGAAAAATTAAAAAAATATGGATAATTCGAAAAATATCCATAAATTAGTGCAGACGTTATATGAACTCAAAGTTTCGATTTTTTGTCACTCACACACTCACTCACTCTCGCGTCATCAAAAAGATTGGGTAGATCCCGCAGCCAAACTTAAAATTTGAAATAAAGCTAGTGTTCCGAATACAAAGAAAGGAAAAAATATAAAATCCAGAAAACTCAAAAAAAAAAAAAATTCACATATATATCATACAATATCATATTATTATAATGTCATACATGCTATATAATTTGGAGATAAATCTTGGTCGCTTGGCGATTCATCCTTGTGGACCGCTATAACACGAAAGTACCAAATTTACAATATATTAATGAAAACAGAAATCTCAACAAAAACGTCACCTGTAAAAAATGCAGCCAAGTCTCGTGACCGTAAAAAGTTCTGAGATCGTGTAAAGTCAAGTTTAGCTATCTTATTAACTCTGAAATTTTCATTCACAAATCACTCCTAGTCTCTACATCTTTAGTTAAATATTATTTTGTGACTTGGCAATTACGCAGCACAGGGAAGTTATTACACCTTACTATGTTATGGGATGGGATGAGATGAGATAATATGATTAAGGCTGATTATATACGCAAAGGGAAGTTATTACGCCTTAATATGTTATGGGATGGCATGGTATTATTTGATTAAGGCTAATTATATACATCACATTCTCGTGCTACGTAATTGCCAAGTCACAAAATAATATTTAACTAAAGATGTAGAGACTAGGAGTGATTTGTGAATGAAAATTTCAGAGATAATAAGATAGCTAAACTTGGCTTTACACGATCCCAGAACTTTTTACGGTCACGGGACTTGGCTGCATTTTTTACAGGTGACGTTTTTGTTGAGATTTCACTTCTTTTTGTAAGCAATCCTCCTTTTCTTGATTTTGGGTTCTTTTTGGAGATCATCCACAGATTTTCGCTAAGTCTACACTCTGTCTCTATTATTTACAGGTATCAAAAATTTGAAGCTTTAGTTTCGTTTGCAAAGTACTGTAGATAAAAAGATATTTCAGGTTCCTATGCAAGCACTAAGTTATAGGAGGGGGAGTGACAAAAGTACTCTCAATTGCTTCCAGGATATGTGCTATCCATCTGATATAACTCGCAGCCCTAGATACTTGATATTTAGCATAAAAGGACTTTTTAGTATAAAAAGAAAAACAAAATTAAAATTTCCGGAAATTTCCAATAAATCAAACTATATTCATTTTTTCGATGTTTTTTTTTTTCGTTTTTTTTTCAGTCTTTTTTTTCTTTTCTTTTTTTCATTTACGGTTTTTTTAATTTTTCCTTACTTTGTATACTAAACCCTACCTTTCTGTCAAATGTCAAGCTTCTAGGACTACAAAATCGAATTATTTTCAAATTTTCGACTTTTTATAAATTTATTGATTTTTCGATTTTAATTCTAAGTTACCTGATTGTCATGCCAATATAGTAATTCTTTGATCCGTCTTCTTAGGATCATTTAGGTTCAATTTAGAGATAAATCAAGTGAATCTTAGAGTCACCACGATTTTATTTAGAAAGGACTATCAAGCCATAACCAGCCAGTAATGTTGGGAGGGTAGGGGAGCTGTGAAAATTTTTGTGGGGCTAATATCATTTAACAATCCATATTTCATATGCAAATTAAATAGAGTATAACCTGTGAAAGAAAACAAACCTGTCTATAAAGAAATCGCCTATAACGTAGCGAGTCTATAGCGGAAATTTTCTGTAATGAAATTCGTAAACGAAAGAAAAGAAAACCATAATCCGGGGGAAATAACATAAAACAATTAGGGGCGTTGTACTAGCTAATATGACAATTATCTTAAAACTAATGGTTCTAGCAGTACAAAATCAAATTGTTTTCGAATTTTCGATTTTTTAAAGATATTTTGATATTTCGATTTTATTTTCGAATTTAACGAATTTTTTAATTGTTCCTTTTATTGAATAGTAAATACTACCTTTACACCAAGTTTTAAGTTTCTAAGACTACAAGATAAGATTATTTTAAATTTTTGATTTTTTCGAATATTTTTTATAATTTTCTGGATTTTTTAATTTTTCTTATTTTGTATCCTTTATTACAAATTTCAAGTTTCTAGCGCTACAAAATCGAATTATTTTGAAATTTCCTATCTTTTTCGAGTTTTTTATTAAATTTTTGTGTTTATTGTGTTTTAATTTTTCCTTTTTCTGTATCCTAAACAATAAGTTTACGCCGAATTTTAAGTTCTAAAGCTACAAAATCGAATTTTTTCAATTCTTCAAATTTTCGAATTTTATTTTTCAAATTTTACAGCTTTTTCTTTTTCTTTTTTTTTTTTTTTTTGTATCCTAAATACTACTTTTATTCCAAATTTTAAGTTTCTAGCTCTACAAAAACGAATTATTTTCAAATTTTCGTTTTTTTTTCGATTTTTTTATTTTACTTTCGATTTTTGTTGTTTTTAATTTTTTCTTTTTCTGAATCCTAAACACTACCTTTACACCAAATTTTCAGTTTCTAAGACTACGAGATCATATTATTTTCTATTTCTCACTTTCTTTTTTTTTTTAATTTAAAATTTTTTAAATTTGATTTTTTTTTTTCGAATTATCCATATTTTTTAATGTTTTCTTATTTAGTATCTTAAATATTACCTTAATTCCAAATTTCAAGTTTGTAGCGCTATAAAATCGAATTATTTTCAAATTTTCCTTATTTTTCGATTTTTTCGATTTTTTTAAAATTTTATTTTCGAATTTTATTGGCTTTTTTTTTTAACTTATTATGAATTCTAAACACTATCTTTACCGCGAATTTTAAGTTTCTAAGGCTAAAAGATCAAATTATTTTAATTTTTTCAATTTTTTTCGAATTTTTGAAATTTTGTTTTCAAATTTTCCGGATTTTTTAATTGTTTCTTATTTTGCATCCTAAATACTACCTTTATTCCGAATTCCGAGTGTCTAGCGCAACAAAATCTGATTATTTGAAATTTTTCGATTTTTTTTCGATTTTATTTTCGATTTTTTTTGTGCTTTTGATGTTTTCTTTTTCTGAACACTACCTTCACACCAAATTTTAAGTTTTTAAGACTACAAGATCGTGTTATTTTCAATTTTGTTCGAATTTGTTGAATTTGTTGAAAATTCTGTAAATTATTGTCGATAGAATAAGCTCGAAATCCGTTGTTCCCAAAAAGAAGCAAAAAGATGAAGGGTTGTATCAAATATCTGTTGATTAGTGCCAAGATAGCGTACACAATATTGCACGTACTACTATATTTGGATACAACCTCTCATATTTTTGTTTCCTTTTGGGAACAACGGATTTCGAGTTTATTCTATCGACGATAATTTACAGAATTTTCAAGCTATGATTTTGAGACTTCCACAAAAGGTGCTTTATATACTTAGCTAATGCATTATGCATATTATATTTTAATTGCATTCGCGCATGCGCAGTGAAACATTTTTTAGTAAACCTGCTCATTTTTCATCCAATTTTTATTTATTTTTAATTCTGATTGCAGAGTATTAAGTACAATGTTGTTTGTCATATTTTCTGAAAAGAACTTTTCTTTATATTAAAAAATTTGCAAATTATAAGCAAAAAACTAATCGAAATTTGGGACTGTTTTTATAAAAACCTTAATTTCTCTACGAGTATACATGCTATCCTCATAAAAATGAACACAGTATATTAAAATAAGCAACTTATTAATAATCTCGAGTTTGAACGCTTTTGCTACATTAGTTTTTACAGGGTTATCCAAAAGATATTCTTCCTTTTTCAATTTGTTGACAGTCCCTTATGGGCTTTCGGGAAAACATCTTCACGGAAATATATAACTTATACTATACTGTTTACACACCTGCAGTTTCAGGTTAATTCCTCATGTATTTTTCTAAATATTGCTCTTTTCACCATTTTTCATGAGTGTTTGTATTATTTTGTCCACCCCCTGTATATATGCCTATATAGGATGGATATATAAGCTTTGCGATGATCTTGGCGAAATCATAACTGCAACCTTGGCATAATCATAATTCTGGGGGCTGCTATAACACGAAAGTACGGTATTATTATTTTTTTTTTTTTTTTTTAAGCTTTCGGAACATTTTTCCAATGGTTATTGTAATTTGTTAAATTACATATATATATATATATATATATATATATATATATATTTTGCAGTTGCTTTGGTGCATTACATGGCCGACAGACTAACAAGCAGGAGCAATCTACCTGGTTTAACACGTTCTGCCTTGACAGCTGTGTGCGCCTCTCTGATCATGTTCCCTTGCTTGTGGCTTGCTCCTCGACTTCTGCTCGTAGTTTTCCATCTGGATGACCCCATATTCGACGACAAGCTGCTGGGAGTTCCATACATAGAAATTCTGGTTGTATTTCTACTATTTTTCCACGTTTCTCACCTATTTCATCAGAACTACATCAGCATTGAATCGCATGAAAGGAATACTTACAGGTAATTAACCCTAGAACTAACAGAAATTTTACTCAAACTTGATAAAAAACATTTCACACCAGAATTTTTATTTTAAACTATTTAACTTATTTATTTGCTTTGGGTTCTCTGTAGTGTGTATTTAACTTCTTTTATAAAACAAATTCTGATTCGAATAATCATTTTGAATGTACCTGTCGGGTCCATTGGACCTGTCTGGTAGGCGGAGAGTTAAGCAGCTATTGTGCAATGTCTTTTCAGTTATAGTTAAACGTGGCATTTGGTAAATTAAAATTTATAAGAATTTAAAATAGTTCCATTTACAAAATCGCGTTATTTAATAATTTAATAAGTCTTCTAATTTTTATTTACAGTCAAGTGTCATAATAGTCTGGTCCTAGTTATTATTATTATTATAACTCAATCATACTGATTGGTAAAGATATCATACGAACTGAATTTTTACAACTGAGTAAAAAAAATGGCCAGACCGGGAGTATAACCCAAGACCTTTTAACTTAAAATTGCAAACGCTCTACCTACTGAGTTACCTGGACCGATAATATTATTGTTAATAGCATTTGGCTTGCCACATAGACCAGCTCAACATAATTAACCCCAGGTGATGGAATTATGGAAGTTTATAGTGTAATACTCGTTTTTTAGCTCGCGATTCACACCAATAAATGTAGAATATATATATATATATATATAGGGTAGATGTGCCAGTAATGGACCCCCTTCCAGTAATGGGCCACTTTCAAAGTTTTTGATTCATAAAAAAGTAACCAATAAAAATTTAGCCTTTTATATATTTTTTTATTATTAATACTTGCTTGTTTTATAATCTGGGTTATTGTTGATACTTTTAATCAAACCAATCAGGAAGCAGAAAATAATGTTTCACAGTTCCACTGATTTTCTTTGAAAATCTTAATGAACATGCTAAGAGCGGGCTTCACCTAAATAATTTATATATTTTTGATTTTCTTGAAAAAATTGCATGTTTTTGTTTGGACAATAATAGCAAACTTTGAATTTTACATACTAATGGCAATTTACAAAATTTCATTTATTTTTCAGGTTTTAGGACCATGGTCCATTACTGGAATGCTTAATTAGTCAATTTCCAGTAATGGACACCCCATGTAGACATTACTAAAAAAGCAATTTCGGTAATGTTCATAGTGCATAATTTTTTTTAATTGAATTGAAAAGCTAAGTAATCAAATATAATTTTTAAATTTCAATTACCAGAATGTAATAACAATATATTTTTTTTTATATAAATAGCTAATTTTATTAATTTGACGTAATTAATAATTTTTAAAGATTGTAATCAAATTATTTTTTGTAAAACGTACCTTGCACATTTTATAATGTGGCAGTCATATATGTGGCAGTCAACACCCATCAGGAAGCAAAGAATAATTTTTAAGGGCATGGGAAAATGAGGGGCTTATGGGGTTCAAACTCTCTCCATTTAAAAAAAGACAATTTTTTAAGTCGCACAAGTTCTTAAAAATAGTTTATTTTCTGTCTTAAATGTTTCATTATACATCTCTGACAAAAGAACTACATACATACCCCCCCCCCCCTATAATATTAAATTTATAGTAGCAATGAAAGTACTAAATCTGCAGATCAGGGGGCTCAAATGTCAGTTCTGATAGTTTATTTTGAAATAATTTTATTTAGTTAAAAAACATTCAACCTACACTTTCATTTATTTGATATATTTTAGACAAATTGCTAAAAGTAATATATAAAGCAGTTTTAGGAAGTTTAACTGTTAAGAGTAACAAGAAATATGATTCCATGCACTGGTACTCCAAAACATTTTTTTTTAATTCCCCCCCCCCCTCCCTTAATGACTCAATAATTTGATAAATATACTTCTTTGAAATTTAGTATTCTAAACCTTCTATCTAAAATAATTAAAATATCGATCTTGTGATAATAACAATAATTAATTTAAAGAGTGAATTATTCTCATAAATATTTTATTAATTATTGATATCCTAATTCTTAAATTTATTTGAAAATGACTATTTTATTTCATTAATATGCCTTCATTAAATTCTTGTTTTAAATACAATCATAAAATCAATTACCTATTACTTTTTGTGGGGTGTCCATTACTGGAACAGAGAGTGTCCCATTACTGGAGCAGAGGGTGTCCATTACTGGAATTTAGGGTGTTTTGATTTATTTGTGTTATTTACAATTAAATTTTGATTCACATTGGGAAATGTGACTATGAGCATGATTAAATATTGTTGATAGATTAATATAATATTAAAAAAAGTGGAATATAATAATTATAGCTATTAATTAAAAAATATTTTAAAAAGAAATTCCTTAAGGGTGTCCATTACTGGCACATCTACCCTATATATATATATTTTTTCAAACTGGCAGTGTCGGGTTACATGAAATACCATTATGCAGGCGCAAAGACAGATCTTTATATTTGTGCAAATCTGAAGTATATTGCCTGACTACCTAGACACTCTATCTTGATCATGCTCTCTTGATACCATTGCATCTGTTTTTTGCTAAATTTTGTTCGTTTTCTTCATTTTTAATCCTCTATTTCATATTTCCCGACTATTTCAAAATACGTTCATTATTATCATCATTTGTTTGCGAGGGATGAAATCTTGTAAAATAATTTGTCTATAAAAACTATTCGCAGATAGTTGAAGTTTGTAATTGTATTCGGTATTCGGGTTTTAAACAATATCGGGATATGTTGTATTGCTCTGCTCCAAATGTAAATAGTATTCCATAATAACCCGAAGTTCCTGTACATGAATGGTCCCGTGAAATTCGTTCTAATGGAATTCGATTATATATTTACATGAATTTGCATTTTATTTCTTTAGTTTCTACAAAAATGTAACAAGAACAAAAAATCATGCGTCAAGCAGAGATTATGTAACACTTTCCAACTCTTCCAAAGTACATTTACAAATCTTTAGCGTTTAATGAGGTGAAAGATGATATCTAAGCAAACAATTTGGAAAACGCATAACACATTTAAAAACAAAATTTCAGGAATTACCAACAATATTCCGAAATATATCCGAACTCTTTTGCGAAGCCCTGTATATGATCTGTAGATTTGTATATACACAACATAGTATGCTAAAATTTATTTTAGTTAGGAAAAATGTAGCACAGTTTACAATTCCCCTTATGGAATTTTCGTCAATAAACGGAAATGTACTCGCGGATTTTGTGCTGTCCTGTATATGAAATACAGAATTTATACACACCAAGTAATAGACAAAAAATGAGTTAAATTTAAAAACGCGTTCAGCAACTGAAAACGCACTTCCAGCAATTTTGGTAATATACATTACCGAATTATTTTGTGTGTCCCTGTAAATGAACGATAAATGTTATACACACAATATTCTATTCTATAGTAAGCCTCTTGTAATGCACCTTAGTGATAAACTATATCAATTTCAATATGTTTAAAATAGTGAAACATTATTAAAATAAACCCTCAACGATTTTTATCCATATACCGTAATGTAACGGAATTCTTTTGACTGTCCCAGTAAAGGAACTGTAAGTGCTATGCACACCCTATTCTATAGTAAGCCTTATGTAGTGCACCTCATTGATCTCGTATATCAATATCAATATGTTTGAAATTCTGTGACATCATTAAAATAAACCTCAAATGATTATTTTTTTCATAGACCGTAATGTAATGGAATTCTTTTGAGTGTCCCTGTAAAAAAAAAAAACTACGTGCTACACGCTTCATTTTCAATACCGAACATACCATAGTAAACCTCAATAACATATATCAATTACATGAACATATTTACGCGAGTTGGAGCACGGACAGACAGACAAACCGAATTCATAAACACTTTTCAACTATGTTGTAAAGTGTTAAAAACCAGGTGCTATTGTATAGGATTGATGGAGAGGAGAAACTCTGAACTAAAACTTTCAAAATTCCGAAAGAATTTTCGAGGAATTTTTAATATTGCAGTAAGCTAGGAGTAATTGATTTATTCTCTTTTCTCTTTCAGCCATGTAAAATGTGCAATCCAGACTGGTTTACTATCTGCAATGTACAGTATCGTCGAACAATATTTGTTGTACATTTTATTCACTCTAACAATCCGGGTCACCACTGGATTTTGTGTAGTTGCTGCTGTTTTGATTTTGATGTATCTTGCCAGAAGCGAGCTTAGAGAAATGCAAATGACATCTTATTCAGTACAAGGTAAATACTTTCTTACATGTTCTGAAAATAAATTAGTTGATATTTTTAAAACTTAGGTTAATGCAACTCTCATTTGAATTAAACTGAAGGATTTTTTTTTTAGAAGTTTTACCAATAATTATAAAAAAGTAGTGTTTCCTTATTTTACGCGCCGCAATAATTTTTTAAATAATGTAATCCCATAACATCCTCAAAGGATACATTCTATGCTCTCGCGAATTTTGATACTTATTCTGGTGTAATATATCTTAAGAAACTTTACTACAGATTTCAGTTTAGTGCCAAAGTGCGGTGTCTTACGCGGTTAATCTACCGTAATCAGGTTGGTAGTCAAATGATGGAGTATTTGAGAAAATGTGGTTTGGTGCAAGAGTAATTAAAACCTGTAGTGGTATTCAAATTTACTTTAAAGGACATTTGTAACAACGCCTCGAAGTGGACCCAAATAATGAAAGATTAATCAAATGTAAAAAAAAAAAAAAAAAAAAAAAAATCTTTTTAATTTGCTTTTACCAAGTATGAGCCAGAGAGCTGCACTAGCCGAGATTTCCAGGCCCGTACAAAAACTTTATTGGCCCGGCCCGGTATAAATGATAAAAGTTCCATCCGAGCCCTCTTAAGATCACCTGCCCCTTATGAAGTCTAAAAGATCGACATGCCGATATTTCTAAAGCAAAATTATCCTTACTGTTAATTTTTTTCAAAAAGCACACTAACGCATAACTTTCATTTTTAAATTATATGTTCGTAATTCATGGAATATGGAATAACAATATTATTGACAATTACGTACATAAACGCTCGTTAAAAAATTGACTTGAACAATTACATTCAAACGAAGATTCAATTAAAAAAAAAAATCAATGTACTTTAGAATGAGGGGAAAATAATGGTCAAAGAAAATGATAATTTTAAAACTCTACAAAGAAAAAAAAAAGTAGATAAAAAAAATAGATAATTTGTTAAACCAAATTAAATTTGTAAAGACTTCATTAAAAAATGTACATCATTGCTATTTTTTGAAAAATAAATTAAAAATGTGAATCCGACACGGGCTCGGGGAAAGGATGAAGTTCAGTCCCGGGTCGGCCCGGAAAAAGCCTGGTCTGGCCCACGTCTGCACAAAAATACGGCCCGATCCCGCAACGGAAAGAATGAAGACCCGACCCGAGTCTGTAAAAAAAAAGGTAAGCCCGGGCCCATGCAGATTGCAGACATCTAGCACGGGCAGTCAATTGGCCAATTGTAGTAATTCTGTCACTTTCTCCTTAGTTAAAATTGCGTTATTCTAGCAAACAAATGTTTGCTATATGAGAGATGTGTTATACATGTTTGAGATATTTTTTCAAAAAATCATTCTTGAAAATTATTTAAGATCAGCAAACTAAGCTACCGTTTTCAAACAAATTTCATTTGAAAGTAATTTTTTTTTCATTCGATAATGTAAAAATCGAAATTATGCGATATTTTAGAAGTGAATTTATGAGTTATGAGTGTTAAAAGCGATAATGCAGGTAGTTGCCACCGTAGTTATGACATCGGCGTACCGTACTACTTTTTAAGATACATTTCTAATATTAAGTGGATAGCACATTTCTGACGACGACGAAAAATTACGTAAGTGAAAGAAAGGGAATTTTGTTGCTAAAAATAAATAAAAATATACACGATAAAGTGATTATTTTTAAAACATAAATTTGTACTGTGTATATTAAAAATATGTTAAAATGTTATGGCAACTGGTCAATTTTTACGACAGTTGCAATACAAACAAGTTGGAAATTGTACGTCAAACGTGACAAATGAGATGCATTCGTACTGTTAATATTTCAGTGAAATGAATTATATATCGTCTGTTATTATATGATTAATTTCCGTAATAAAATAAGTACATTTTAAATTGGCAACAATTTATCTTTTTCTGACATTTACTGAAAATTCCAATGGGATAACTTAAGCCTAGCTTTGAAAATTTTAGAACTTGACCTAACTTTGAAAATTTCAGAACTTGAAATCCATATTTAGACTTTTTTTCCCCATTTAATATCTATTTCTCAGGAAACATCTATCCAAGAAACTGTCAGTAGATTAAATAATTGCTATAATTAAACAATTTTAGTATACAAATTCGGTTTTTAAATTCAGTAATACTGAAATAATAAGACTCCATCTTAAATAGGACGTCATCACCATGGCAACCTAGAATCACCAGGGACGTAGCTTTAGGGGGGGGAGGGGGGCGCCTCCCCTCCCAATAAGTTCAAGTAGTAGGGCGCCAAAGAAGGTTTAAGGGCGCCGCCAGACGCCCATGAAGAAAGGGTATATTAGTAGTAATAAGTGATTATAAAAACACTTTATTTTAAATCTTAAATTAGAAAGTAAGTTACTTTTAACATACAAAATTTGAATAAGGGGTTTAATTTTAGATTTGTTACTACTTCTATCCTCCCCCCCCCCCCCCTCCTCCACGCCCCGCCAAAAAGGTATACTTGCAAAAGGGAAAATTCTGAAAATAGGATTTGTAATCAATTGCGGGACGGTAAGTGTAATTCGATCCTTAGAAGTACAAATATTCCCTTCTTATCTTAGTAGTTGTTGGCAATCCTTTGTTGTAGAAAGAAAGTGTGAAGAAGTGGAACTGACTGGTGGGGGTTAGAACGGTTCTCCAATACTTTCATGTAAGGGACCAAAGATTGTTTAAGGGCGCCGTCAGGCACCCATAAAGAAAGTGTTTAAATAGTAGTTGCAAGTAACATACAAGAACATTATGTTGAATGTTAAGAATTGCAAGGCAGTAATGTAATTCGATCCTTAGAAGTACAATTTTTTCCTCATCTCAGTAGTTTTTGGTCACCTTTGGTAATCTAAAGAAAGTGTAAAGAAATGGAAGTGACTGGAGAAAGGTTACAGAACGGCTCAGAGAGGGTGGGGGTGGCCTAGAGCTAGAGGTCTCCACGGGCTGAAATTTCTAGGGTCGGACCTGCCCGGGTACAAACGAAAGCTGTCCTGCCCAGTCCGTTTTAAAAACCAAAAGTTCGGCCGGGAACGGAACGGTTCAATTTCTACAAAAGAAAATACAATTTTTCATAACATATAATAAGATTATTTTAAAGAATAGTGCATATATTTTTTTGCGAAATTTTTAAAGTATATTTCAGACTACATGTGGGCAATCCATAGAATACAGAATGTCAACATTAATGAATACTTAGACTTATAGACTTTTACATTCAAATAAAGACTAAAAAAAAAATGTACTTTAGAGTAAAGATAAAAAATGTTTAAAAACGTCATAAATTTTGAAGCTTTATAATTAAAAAATTAGATTAAAAATATTTCTTCGGAATTCATTAAAGTTTATTTCCAAAGATTTTGTTACCAAAAATCCATTATCAATTTTAGTTTTGAATAAAAAAATTGTCTGCCAGACACGTCTTAGGAATAATTAAATTCAGGTCCAGCCCGGCCCACGTATATAAAAAAAACGTACGCCTGAGTCGACAGGAAAAATTAGGTGCCGGCTCAAACACAATGTAACTGTCCGATGAAAATCTCTACGTTAGGCATATTAAATTTCTGTATTGATGTTGTCAAACTAGTATCGAATTGTGCAACATATTTATAATGTATTCTGGCATAGCCAGGTCTATTGAAAATTGTTCATATTTCATCGGCTTAGTGCGATCTTTTTTAATTTGGTATATCGGTGGCGGTAGTCCCTCTTAATTTTTTTTTTCTTTTTTACCAGACCGCCTAGCCTGGTTTTTATTATTATTATTATTATTATTAGCCCGGCCCGTTTGAACGTTTGACTTTATTTGGCCGGGTGCGGAAATCGGACCGTGCAGATCGTGATCTCTAGGGTAGAGGTCTACACGGGCCAAAATTTACAGTCCCGCCCCGAACGAAAGCTATCTTGGCCAAACCCAGTCCGGTCTAAAAGCTAAAAGTCTGGCATGGAATCGGACCGGCCCGTTGAAAATTCAGTGAAATCAGACCCAGCCCGACTTGACCAACTCAATTTCTACAAAAAAAAATCCAATTTTTATTTTACGATTAAAATTTTCTTTAATGAATACTGCATGCATATTTATGGGAAATTTTTTACATTATATTTTAGAATACTTTATGCATGCCACATGCCATAGCATACAGAATAGTATTATTAATGATCACTTAGACTCTTAAATTATTACATTCAAATGAAGGCATTAAAAAAATTAATGTAGTTTAGAATAAATGAAAGACGGTTAAAAACATCCTAACTTTTGTTGCTGTATAATAAAAAAAATGTTTCTCTGTAATTTATTAAAGTATACTTCCAAAGATTTTGTTAATAGAAGTTCATTATTGCTATTACTATTATTACGAAACAACTCGACACGTCCTGGGAACAATTAAGCCCAGTTTCCACCCGGTCTGAGTACATAGAAAATAATGTAAGTCTGATCCCAGCCTGACCGAGTCTGCTGAAACAATTAAGCCCAGGCTCAAGTATGATGCAAGTGTCCAATGCCGATTTCTACGCTTGACACATTTCTGTATTGATGTTGTGATCGGCTCATGTAGTACATTTACTTATTTTCGTCCCAGACAAATCCATTGAAAATTCTCTAAGAATCTCTAAGTTTCTAAGAATAAAATAGTATTGTAATTTTTCTGTAAAAATTATACTGATATTTTAAACAGGATTTCCAGACGCGCGAGCTAGAGATCTGCACGGCCCAGGCTTAATTTTTTTTCTGCAGACTTGGGCCGGGACGATCCAGACTTCTTTTTTTCTGGGCCAAGCAGGGCTTGGACGTTATTCTTCCTAAAGGTTTGCATGGACCGAAATTTGCAGATCAGCGTAAAAATCAGAAAATTAGGCCTGGCACATCCATTTTTGCGAAAAATTAATATATTTTTAAATGGCCATTATTCTACAATTAAAATTCGTTTTAAAGAATAGTACATACTAGTCTAAGCAAAAAAAAAAATTAAAGTACAGTAAAACCTGTGAAGTAGAAACAGTCTATGACAAAAACCTTTCTTACACGGAAAAGTGTCTTGATCCGTGCAAAAAGAATATAATACATACCACAGACGATGTACCTGCTAAGAATCGGACCTGCCTATAACGGATTTTTCTTCTCTTATTGAATCTTTCTTTGAATGTAATAGTCTAATTCAATTTTTTAATCAGTGTTTATATACATTATTGTCTAAGTGGATCATAAATATTGTTGATATTTTACATTCCACGCATTTTGAACATAATCTGAAAATAAAATCTATACATAAGTAAGTGTGCATTTTGAATAAGTAAGTGTAATTTTAATTTTAGGTTAATGTTGCTTCAGAAATATCGGCATACTTTGTAGATATTTAGTCGAGCCAAGCCGGTCCAAACTTTTTGCTTTTATACCGGCCTGCGCCAAAATATTTTTTGAACGGGTTGGGCCGAACTTTTTGCTTTTATTCCTGGCCAGACCGTGCGAAATTTTGGCGCCTGCAGACCTCAAGCACGGCTGATGACTGCGTGGCGAGAGAGGGGTGGGGTGCGATAGGGAAGTGGAAAATGAAAATTATAAAAGGGCGCCAAAGTCAGGTCCTCCCCAGGCCCGTAGCCAGAATTTCCCTTCGGGGGGGGGGGGGGGCTCAATCTTGGAAAAAAAATTTTGATCAGACAGTAGTAATTTCATAACTTAAAGTGTAAATTACAAAAAAAAAAAAAAAAAAAAAAAAAAAAAAAAAATAAACAAAGCAAGTTAAAGTATATTCCTACATAGGATACTTGATGTCCATGTCAAAAATTGTTATTTCGTATTTTTTCGATTTCGGTTCAATTTTTGCTTTCAAGAGCACTTCTAGTTTCCAAGCCGGTTCGGAAACCGGAAGCATTTTTAGGGGGGGGGGGGGGGAGACTGCAACGAAAAAAACAAAAGCCAAAAGCACAAACTAACAATGTTTGAGATGAGTCTCATGTATCCTAAGAGAAAAAAAAAAAACGTTAAAAAATATTGAAATGGAAACATGTAATTTGAAATTTTAAAACACAGGATTAATATTAGCTTACGAGCCTCGCATTAGGAGCGCCGGGGCTTAAAATGATTAATTCATAGATGAAATTAATTACACATATTATTTTTTTCGAAAGAAAAAATTAAATACTACAGATATATGTAATGATAAAAATTATATTGATACTTCACATTCTCTAATTACAATAATTATAAATGCATACATTAAATATCCTTAGTACATTAAATTTACTAGTACTACAGCTATAGAAGCAATCTTCGTGATTTTTTCTCAGCCATGAGGGTGATTACCTTATCTGGATCTACTGTTATGTCCCAATGAATAGAAGTCATTGAAAGACTACTCAGTCTCTCATCGGTCATAACGCTTCGAGGTAAAGATTTAATTCTTTTCATTGTTGAAAAGGACCTTTCAGCACTGGCTGTTGTTACCGGGATCGTAGCTAAGACTGTTAGCAAGTGTTTGATAGTATTGTAATACGTTGCATTACAGTATTCTAAAACTTTTAAGACTTCTGTATCTTTGTCAATATTAGCGATTTTCTCGCACCATAATTCGTATTCTGCTTTCACTTGCGACATTGACGCTTTATCGTCGAAATATTGACAGAGATTCTCTAAGTTTCTTGCTTTTTCCGGAGAAGCAAATCCTGGAAGAAGTACTTGGAAATTTGTTAGAATGTCTTCATTCGAAATGAATCTGTCATTCAAATTTTGAATAAGATTTTCAACACAGGGAATAAAGACTGTGACCCTGTAATACTCTTCGGGGGATGCAATTTGTGGATTTGCACGTGTTGTCTGTCTTAATGTTAGTCTTGGGATCTTTATTTCAGTTTGGAAGGCGTCTTCCCCAAGTTTTGATGCGGAATTAAATATCTCACGAAAGACTTCGATTGCATTTTCTCTATGTTTCTGTAAAATATTTAGGACATCTTTAGCATGTGTTACAGCCGATATCATGTCACGAGATTTTTCTTGAAGAAGAACTGACAATGGCTTTGTAAGACTGAAAAGTTTGTCACAAACAAACAGGCTTATGAGAAAATCACTCTTCTCCATGACTGCCAAGAAAGCTTTAGCTGTTGAAGAAATCTTCCAAGTGTTTTCCGAAATATTTTCTAAGCTAATGCAAATACATTTAAACAGCTCAACAAAAGTTAATATGCTTTCATGTCTTTCGATAAATCTTGTGTCACAAAGGCGGATAAGTCGTTTTCTTCTGTTTTCTGGAGCATATGATGAAATTGCTTCTTGAAGGGCTAAATTTGCCTTGGGGTGATTTCTAAAAAAATTCGTCACTTCATTAACAGTTCAGAGACAGTTTCGGATGGCAGGAATCAGCATGCTGTTGGACAATGCGAGGTTTAAACGGTGGCTTGCACAATGGACGTATCGAATTTTTGGATACTTCTGACGAATTCTAGACTGAACCCCACTAATATGACCAGCCATATTGGACGCTCCGTCATACCCTTGTGCGACGCATTTAGACATATCAAGCCGTAGTTCAGCACAACGTTGTAATATTACTTTTGTTAAATTTTCGGCGGACAAGTCATTTACTGGAATGAAACCTAAAAAATCTTCCCGAATTATTTGGGTTTGTGAATTTTTTAAATAATCCACATATCTAACACAAAAGGAAAGTTGTTCTGTGCTTGAAATGTCCATAGTTTCATCAGCAATCAAGCTAAAACAGATTGCGTTATTTATTTTGGTAATTAGTTCTTCGGTAACTATATCCGAGCATATTTGAATGATTTCATTTTGAATGTCAGGGCTGAAGTAAGTAGCATTTTTACGGCTGTTTATAATATGCCGTTTCAATTCATCATCTCCAGACTTTGCTCTAAATCTTAAAAGAGCTCTTAGTTTACCGTCTTTTTTTATCGGCTTCTCTAACGTTAGAGGACCGCTATCATGATCACCTCTAAGTGGCATTTCTTGCTCTGCACAAAATAAGATTGTTTCAATTATTGGTCTAAGAGCTGCCCTGTTTTCTTCTTTTTCTGAAGCTCTTTGGGAATCCAATAGCGAGATAATATCTTTCTGTTTTCCTGAAGAAATCTCGAGAAATTTGTTTGCTAACGTAACACACTGTTTGTGATAATCTAATTGCATATGTTTTAAGAAAACATATTTAGCCTTTTTCCAATTTCTGAAACATGTAGAAACTAGTGCTCCTGGTTTTTCATGACATACTTTACCTATTCCTTCGTGGAAAAACAAAAAGCAAGGTTTACAGTAAACACCATCTTGCTTTCTAGAATAAGCAAGAAAAGGAAATCCTATTTCAGGATCTTTTATCCATTTCTCTTGAAAGCTTCTGTTTTGTTTCTTCCCTTCAGTCATTGGGAAGTTGTATGGCTGTTTAGGAAGTAAAACTGAATCAAGAATGTTTCTCTTCGTGACATCATCTAAGTCATCTCTAGTTACATCACCTATATCGAATTGAGTTGATTGCCATACTAAAGACACACATGGAGTATTTAACGAATTACCCCCACTAGAGTCAATTTCTTCTGGAAAGCTAACATTTAAACAATCCTCAAGTTAATTTTCTAAACAAGACTTGCTGCCAGAAAAAGATGATGTTATTGGATCTGGTTCTACGGAAGTCATTTCAACATTTAGTGCACCCGCGGTGCTGTCCTGTGATTCTGCAAATAAAAATGTGATATACGTCTGAAAATTTATTTTTGCTATATCATATCATATTTTCCAAATAAATTAAAAGCTTCCATTACCAATTATTTACATACACTTTTACTGTCATCTGATCCAGCCAATTGACAAAATACAATATCGCATTTTTCGGCATATAATTCGCCACTTAAAAAATCCATTTTAGACACATAAATTGGATTGGGAATACACTTGATTTCAATTACTAAATAAAATTTCTGGGTCTCAGCTGAATTATTTAAGCCGCGGAATACACAGTATTTTAAAAATTAGATCCGAAAGGAAAATGTTCATTTTCAAATCAGTAACTCATTTCTTTTTTAAATTAAGAATTGTGTTATTTTCAAAAATGTCACATAAGGTGTTTCAGTGCAAAATCTCATCAGGAATTTTCTTTCCTTACAAAATAAAATGAAATAAAAAGATAAATAAATAGTAATGACAAGTGAGCCTTGCAAAATTTAGTAGTAGTAGAAACAGTTTTATAATGAAATTTTGATAGGAAGAAATGAAACAACAAAATTAAAAATTATCCCCCTCCCAAAAGAAACTAGTCGTTGGGGGCCACCGTAATACTTACCCATCATGGATATACATAATAGCCTCTATCTCAATTTGTTCGGTATGCAGAGTGTTTAAAATCGTGGCTTGATGATGTCATTAAACGTTAAATGCTCTATTACTGAATTGCGTAAATTAAACATCCTTATAACTCCAAAAATAATGATCATATCAACTAACAGTTTACTGCGTCGGATTAAGCATCTGATTTCCAATTAGAATAAATCTTTGAATTGAAATTTGAATGATATACAGGGTCATGAAAAATCGAAGAGTGTGGAAAGTATGATTACAAATATCTCGGCAATTAATTAAGCGATCGACTTCATTCTTTATGCAAAATTTATGGTTTTTTTATTGTCTTTTATATCAACTCCTTCAAATAAACAATTTCTAAAAATTTTATATACCTTTTATCAGAACGAATATTTCGAGAGTCCGAAAAGAATAGTTCCAGATAATCGAGGTGACTGATATGCAATAGGCTTCTTCCCATTATTACATACTAAGTACATACCAAATTTCAAGTCTCTATCTCAATTTGTTCGGGAGATAGAGCGTTTACAGACAC
Source organism: Maratus michaelseni (assembly GCA_963931845.1). NCBI lineage: Eukaryota > Metazoa > Arthropoda > Arachnida > Araneae > Salticidae > Maratus > Maratus michaelseni. Next base: position 6,888,514 of record OZ007590.1, on the reverse strand, counting down.
ACAGACACACACACAGACAGACGGACGGCAATTTTTTTTTTCTAAAAATATGTTTTTCGGAATCTCCAGTGTCTGAAACGTGTAAATCCGTCAATTTTTTTTTCGATTTTTAAAACGATTGCAAGACTTACCCTATACTACGTATGATGGGTAAGTAAAAATAAATAAATAGAAACCAAAGCAGAAAATTGTAATTTCAGAGCTAAAGTTCAGGGTGAGTTTCCCGCCTTAAATTGTCACACCCCTCCTTGTAAAATGTCGGTTTGGGGGGGGGGGGGGGGAGGTTTGCCGTCCGCCCAAGCCACGAAAATTCGAATTTTATCAAAGAATCGCAGAAAACACATACATTTTCTCAAAGAGCTTCTGGAATTGCATTGAAGGTTTGCGGGAAAACGAGAGTTTCGTCGTTGTATTGTGCGAAAAATTTTATTTTTGCAGTCAGTTCAAGTGAAAAATGTTATTTGAAGTGGCATATAAAATATGATAAACTATTTAATTTACCATCTTTACCTCTCTACCTATTGAATTTTGAAAAAAAAAAAAATTCTTATCAACTTTAACCATATTGTAGGTACTTGAAGTGTCAAGAATATGTTTATTAAATTTAAAATAATCAAACTTTACCCAATTACCCTCCCTCTTTTTCGTCTTAGGGGCGAATATGGAAAATCTTGAAATACTTGTTACGTTACGTGATACTGTAGGCATGTGAGGTTTTAAGAATTTCATTTGCATTTGTTTATGAGATATGCGATATGCTTTTTTTTTTCAACATAGTTGAAAAGTATTTATGAATTCTGTTTTGTCAATCTGTCTGTCTGTCCATGTTCTAACTCGCGTAAATATATTCGGATTGTCATGCAATTGATATGTATTATTGAAGTTTACTATGGCATGTTCGGTACTGAAAATGAAGTATATAGCACTTATAGTTTTTTTACAGGACACTCAAAAGAATTCCATTACATTACGGTCTATTGGGAAAAATCGTTTGCAGTTTGTGTTAATGATGTTACACAATTTCAAACATTTTGATATATCTCGCTGAGAAGCACTTCTATAGATTTAGTACTATGGAATATGGTGTGCACTTATAGTTCCTTTACAGGGACACTCAAAAGAATTCCCTTAAATAACGGTCTATGGAGAAAAATCGTTTGCGGTTTATTTTAACAATGTTTCACTATTTTAAACATATTGAAACTGATATATATCACTAAGGAGCAATACAAGAGTTTTACTATAGAATATTTTTTGTATAATATTCATCGTTCCTTTACAGGGACACACAAAAGAATTCGGTACAGTCTGTTAGCAATATTTGCTGGAAGTGTTTTTTTTTTTTTTTTTTTTTTTTTAGTTGCTGAACATTTTTTAATTTAACTCATTATTTGTATAGTACGTTGTGTAATAAATTCTATAGATCACATACAGGGCAGCACAAAAGTTCTCGAGTACATTTACGTTTATTGATGGGAAATTCTTGAAGGGTAATTTTAAACTGTGCTACGCAATTTCCTAACCGAACTTTAATTTAGCATCCTATGTAGTATATACAAATCTATAGTTCATATACAGGGTTGCATAAAAGAGTTCGGATATTTTTTCCGAATATTGTTGGTAATTCTTGAAATGTTTAAATATTTTATGCGTTTTCCAAAATGTCATCTTTCACTTTGTTAAAATTTAAGGATTTCTAAAATTATTTTGGAAGTTTTAGAAAGTGTTACATAATCTATATTTTACGCATGATTTTTCGTTCTTGTTTTTATTTGCCTCATGATATGGTGATTCTAATAATTTTTTATGTGCCCCTTTTGGCCCCTTAAGATTTAAAGTTTTAAAAATAAATATCCAATTCATGCATTTCCCTCCAAAATACATATATGTTCAGATTTTTAATTCTCTAAGTTAAAATAAAGTAGACGGAAATTGACTCTGAATATTTGAATACCACCAAATGCCACAATATAGAACATAATTGTAAGTTAATAGAAAGCAAAGTTCGTAATAAAAAGAATATTTCTTTTCAATAACAACAACAACAACAACAATAATAATAATAATAAAGCCTTACTTACCAATTTCATCATTTCTTTTAAGCTTCTTATTAAATAATGATTCAATGGTAGGCTGAACTTTTTTTAACCGTTTCATTTTTGTGATTGCTTTGTCACTCTTAAACAATGCTCTATCAAAAGACAGGCGTTTCCAATTAAATTTTTATTATGCTCCTACACACAGCTCAAAATGTCCCTATATCTACTCTAAAAGCAGCGGTGAAAAACTGCCAAAAAATCCCTACATAGATGTATCCATCCCTAAGGTTGATAATTCTACAAAAGACAAAGAAAATTTCCCAGACAAACAGACTACTCTTAGTACACTTTCTTTCTAATATTCATATGCAAACAAAACAATTTAAAGCTAAGTTGTTCAATGAAGAGCCTGGGGGACGCCGCCATGGCGCCTTTGACGATTTCTCGATGACCTATCAATTTTTTTTCTTATCGAACAAATTCCTTTTCAATATTTCTTGCTACTATTTTTTTTAAGTAAAAAACTTTTTACAGTTATAACACAATTTTCAAAGATACTTTCTTTAAAATAATTAATATTCACCTTAGCCCCCCGTTAGCCCCCTCCCTGGCTACGTGCCTGGTCCTCCCCCCCCCCCAATAAAAATGTCAAGCTACGCCCCTGATCATTACATATCTTGGTATATCATTGAATTAATTACGTATTATAGGATTTAATAGAATGAAGAATGTGATTCTAACTTGGTCATAGAGGTTATAAAATGCCATATACGTTCTATATGACTAACGTCATACATGTCAGATAACTTGGCCATACATTTCGGTCACTTGACGATTTATCCTCGGAAGTTGCTATAACAAGAAAGTACCGATTTTTTGAAAAGATCAAATTACTTAATAAATATTTTTATGAATATCTTTTTAAGTTCTGATTCGATTTTCATAAAATTTGAAATGACTTGACAAACTTATGCAACGATTATATACATTAAATTTCAAACCATTCGCTTGGGTAGTTTTTACGCTGTTATATGCGGACGAACCAGACGACTATAGGTGCAACGTATTTATAGAATTACTAGCAAGCTACGCCCACTACGCTGGTCACTTTCTCTTAACGAACCTTTAATCAAACGAAATATTGACCTTGAAATTGACCCTGTGTTTTAAAATCATACGGACCTTTACTTGGAATGTCCTTCCGCACTTCTGAAAACGATACTGAAAAATCATTTCCGTTGGATTTTAATGAAGTTACAATATTTCAACTATAATGAAATAGATATGCCTCACTGAGGTGGACTAAAATATACTATTTGTCGAGAATGAAATAAAAATCATGCACTCGTGACATCATAATTCACTTTTATATTTTAACAGAATAATAAGGCTTACTATAATTTTTGACTCGTGCTATAGTCAATATACAGGTTGCCATTATCATGATCTTTTTACGCGTGAAGCTTCGCTATGATACTCCATTGTGAAATTTGGTAATTTTTGAAATTCAATATTTGAAAAACGGCATGATCATTAAATTTGAAATTTATATCAAGAAAAATACAATTTTTTACCTTTCTAACGCAGTTTGTCAAACAATTTTCTGACAAACACTTTTCGAGCTATTAATTTTTTTCAGTAACTTCAAATGTTTCATTTTCCGAGATTAATCTGTGGCAACGATTATCGAAAAATCCCAGTCGTCAGCAACACGTACCTTTTTATTAAAGAGGAAGGATGAGCGCACCTAAAAAGTAAAAAAAAAATCTGAACATAGCCCTTTGAGTGTCTGAGGGCTTTCCTGCATATTCCTAAAAATGTACGTAAAATTAATGTTAATTAAAATTTTGTTTCCCTGTTTGTTTATAAAATAGATTTCATTATTTATGTTACATATATCTTAAAATACATTTCTGTTAAAAATATTTTTGTCTACAGCAGATTTAAGTTGTTTTGGGGAAACTGAAAAATACGGGCAAACCGCTTAGAGGGTTAAAAGTTGACATACGTAATACAGGGTACGGCAGGTATTTGAGGACACACATTATAGGTGAAATGCCACTCTGTAAGTCATAGTTACAAGTTCTTTTGTATTACATGTAAACATGGGAGAAGTTAGACTAACTCAGGAAATGAAGAAGCATGCTGTCAGCGTCTCCCTGGCTGCAGGCCACTCGGATTCAGAGACTGCAGCTTTCTTGAAACTCACCCGGTCATTCGTTTTTAACGAACCTTGGAAAAAGGAATATAATATTCAATCTACCAAGGAGCTAACTGAAGACCGCCAGATGTGATGTGGTCACCAGTTCCCACAGTAAACGACTTGTCGGCGATCTATCAATATCTGAATGCCGGGATTCGTCAATCATGTAGATGAGGATCCTAAAAAGTCGATGGGGGCACTCACTAGAGAACTGCAGGTTGACGATGAGGGACACCATTCGACGTGTGGTTCATGAAAACCTTCGTTAGAAATCATGTGTGATGAGGAGATGATCGAAGAGAGCCAAGTGCCCCCTGTTCGAGATGAAACTTCGTATGGATCTAGGAATGCTTGGGTTTTTCTCGGATGAAAAAAAGTTTTTATCTAGGTCCAGAAAGTGAACCGCAAAAACATCAGTGGCTGTGTAAAACCACTGAAGAGGTTGCGACCGTCCAGCCTCAATGATGATTCCGGGGGATCGTGAGAGAAGGCAATCTGATGCCGCCACATTCTTATCTTCAGGAAGGCAGAGTCAACGCCGCCGTTGCATATACCGAGGTGTTAAAGCTCTGAATTACTTCTGTAGCACGTGGAAGGATGTACATTTTCCAACAAGACTCTGCACAAAACCATACAGCTCATACAACCCAATAATGTATGGCCGAAAACTTCTCCAACTTGTGCCCCCCCCCTCCCTAGCTCCCCACATGTTAACCTGGTGGACTCTTACGTATGGGGCGTGGTTGAGAGGGACTCCAATAGGCATCCACATAACACTGTTGTGACTGCCGGGACAGCCGTGTTTTGTATGCAATGACAAACATTCACAACACCCATCACATTGTTGCCTGCAGTCTGTTTCGACAGCGTGCAAGACTGTTGTTGCCCCTGACGGTGGTTTCGATGAATGATGTCATCTATTGTGTATGTACAGAACGTTGAAATGTAAAAAACGCTCTATTTCAGTGTCTGTTCCCGTTTGTCTGCAGACGTGATTTTGTTCTCAAATACCTGCCTCACCCGCATTCCAATAATGAATTCCATAACCTTCATTGTTGGAAGTCTGTTAAAAAATATATAAACAAGCTCTTGTATTTAGAATAAAAAATATTTGCTGACGTTATCCGAAATTAATTAATGTAGTAATTAAATAAAACAAATATCATTTGAACATACTGATACTCAACAATCCAGCGGGTTGACAGCCCTGTAAGTGTTTTAATTTATTAAAACCTAAGAAAAATGATGCATATTGACAAAATTTCCATCTTCATTTAAATACTATAAATAAGCTATTTATTTTTAACAGGTATCATTTCTCCTCTATTACGAAAAGAATTCTGGGCAGTTGTTGCAGCAATGCTTTTCACTTCAACGTTGCCTTTGTGGGTGGATACTTACAATATGAGATCATCAAGTGAGAGACTGGAGTTGGGTCCCTGCCATGTTATGCATGAAGTTATGAATACCTCTCCATTGGTAAGTAAGCTTATAAAACAGCATCTTCTTTTTGTTTCCATTTTTATTAGGTAGATTTCGTAAGAAATGCTACCTATATTACATTCTCCCCTAAGTTGGAATTTTCTGAAAAAATTTTGCAGATCTAAACTCCTAGAACCCAAAACCTCCCCCAGTTCAATGTCTGCCTGTCGTTTAAAGTTATTATTACTTCTAGGAAAATGGCCAAAATTTTATGTATGACAGACGATTTTTGATTTCATTAAAAATTCCCCCATAGGAGGTGGGGGGGGGGGGGAATTCATGACTTCGTCAATTCACAAAATATCAAATCCACTTAAATTTATTATAAATCCTCTTAATATTATCTAAAACTTTTATATTGACAGTTTTTATGTAGGACCAACTCTTATAGCAAAAAAAAAAAAAAATAAATAAATAAATAAAAAAAACCCTGCTGGCTCCGCCTACAGGCAGAGGTATATTTCGAAGTGGGCGGTCTCAACTGCCGCATCATATCAAATAGGTTTTTCTTCTGCTATTCGCAATAAATAGGCGCCCCACGGTCTGCGTCTTCAAAATCCACCTGTGCCTGTAGGCCGAGCCGTCAGGGATTTTAATATAACAAGACACTGCAGAATGAAGCCCTCAGTCAGCGACTGGTCATCTATATGTGGGCACTGGGGTACACAGGCCATGTCACCTCCCCCCTTTCACAGGAATATTCAAGCATTATAAACATGGCAAACAGCTTTACGTGCATTTTAAAATTTAAACCATAGCTTTATAAGAAGAATGTATTATAGATACATATAAAAATACATTAAGAAATTATATGAAGGTAAAGTCTTCTGTACTATGTTATTTAGAGTGAATAAATCTTTAAACCTAAGGGATTGAATGAAACATGTTTGATGTAATATCAGTTCTTCTCCGAATTTCAAAGTTTACATTACAATTCATTGTCGTTAGTAATGAGAAAGTTTAGTTTACATGACTGGGAAAAGTTAATTTTTTTCTATGAACTATAAATGAAATTTTGTATTTATTTGTATTTTCAGAGAGTGCACAAAATTCATTTTGAGGCCGTCTGAAAATGGGAGCCCGAAGCACGTGCACCATATGCCCCTGTGATAATTAGGTTCTGTCCTTAGTATTTCACGTAATTCTCTTGATACCATTGGCTATTTCTCTGAGTATGCAGAACAAGCAGAGTTGTAGTAGAAGGTATATGGTGGTATACGCTGTATATCCTCTTCATTTTTTTAAAAGTAAGCTCTGTATATCCATTGTTTCTAAAATAAAGTTATAGTGTATACCATCCATTTTTTTAAGGTAGCTTCCATTACAAAAACTCCTTCTTTCCTGTACCGAGAGGAAAGGGCAGCTCCACCATTCCTTTCCTTTAACCCTTAGACCCTCAGTAGGACACTATGTCCCAGTGCAACTTCAAAAAGTACCACTGGACACAGCAGTCCCTGAAACGCTTGGAAAACCATGTCTGCTTGTCCCACTGGTCTCTCGAGTTCATTTTGGGTCGTAATTGACTGTTTGCTCGGTAGATGGCAGCCCAAGGCAATTTGATTTAAAATACATCCCACAAAAAAATTGGTAGTCAAGGGGTTAAGAATTCTTTACACAAAACACGAAGCTAAAGTGCGTGGAACTCTATTATAGATGATGAGGGGAAAACAAAAAAAAACTTTAATCGTTTTCAACACTTTCATCTATTTATTGTTAATTTCTTCACTTCATCTTTTCTTCTTGCTCAGTTGTTATGCATATGCCTGTATTGTCATTTTCACATTATGGTATAGTTAAGTCTCTTAACTTTAATTTCTTTGAAGTGGATGAACCGTGGAATCAAAATTTTCGACTTGAAAATTTCTGAAACGTTCTTAATATCGTGTTCACACTATGTGGTGTTTACCCTTAGTTCACCCTTAGCTTAACTTTTTTTTACCGGACAACCCTGAATTAGGCTTCACCCGTTCACATTACCAAACATTTTAAGAAACTTAACTCAGCCAAACAGATGTCTGGACATGCGCATAATTTGTTAAATTGTAACTACAATTTCTGACTACACATATTTTACAATTGCTTTCATTCTTTGCAGTATATTAACCCCCTTGACTGCCCAGCAAAACGGGCAAAATTGTAATGTTATTTTTATGTAATTTTTTTAATGCTAAAAAAGATGCATTTTCATACATGATATAAACAAGAACGAAAAATCATGCGTCAAGGATAGATTATGTAACACTTTCCAACGCTTCCAAAATAATTTTACAAATCATTACCGTTTTAAAAGCTGAAATATAACATCTAAGTAAACAATTTGGAAAACGCATAAGATATTTAAAAACGTAATTTCAGGAATTTCCAACATATACAATATTCGGAAAAATATCCGAATACTTTTATTCAGCCCTGTATAGGATCTATAGATTTGTATATATACTACTTACATAGGATGCTAAATTTTAGTTTAGTTATAGGAAACGCGTAGCACAGTTCAAAATTCTCCTTCTGGAGTTTCTGTCAATAAACGGAAATGTGTTTGCGAACTTTTGTGCTGTCCTGTATAGGATCTACAGAATTTATACACACCAAGTAATAGACAAAAAGTGAGTTAAATTTAAAATCGCGTTCAGCAACTTAAAACGCACTTTCAGGAATTATTGTTAACAGACAGTAAATAATTCTTTTGTGTGTCCCTGTAAATGAACGATGACTGCTATACACACAATATTCTATAGTAAGCCTCTTGTAATGCATCTTAGTGATATACCATATCAATATCAATATGTCTGAAATAATGAAATATTATTAAATAAATCCCAAACTATTTTTATCCATATATCGTAATGTAACGTAATTCTTTTGAGTGTCCCTGTAAGTGCTATTCACACCATATTTTATAGTAAGCCTCTTGTAGTGCACTTCAGTGATATATATCAATTTCAATATGTTTGAAATTCTGTAACAGCATTAAAATAAACCCACAAATGATTTTCCCCTTATACCGTAATGTAATGGAATTCTTTTGAGTGTCCCTGTAAAAAAACTATAAGTTCTACACACTTCAGGTGAAATAGTGAACATGCTATAGATAACGAAAATAACATAAAAATTGCAGGGCAATCCGAGCATATTTACGGGAGTTAGAGCACAGGCAGACGGTCAGACAAACCGAAGTCATAAACACTTTTCAACTAGGTTGGAAAGTGTTAAAAAGTACAAAAAAGATAAATTGGGACATTGTTGTTGCACGGGTTTATTTTATATTTATGATTAAAAAGCAAAATTCAAATTCAAATATATAGAAGACACGATCGAAGCAGTGGTATTTCACGTGTAGCGTGAAATGTAAGCTTTGTTAATTAAATTTTTATTTTATATGTATTCGATTTATTTTTCTTTGTTCCGTGTTTTCTCCGAAGCGGATGACGTCATCCTCTAATGCAGTTAAAATACGATTAATTTTTTTTTCTCTCGAGCGTGTCTTTTGCTGTCTTCGGTCAGTTTTTACTGTAACTTTGATGCAATAAATGAAATGATATTCTGGCTTGACTTAATGTTGTGGGCATAAATTTTTATCCTTAATTTTTCTTCAGTAGTTTAAACCTACATCTAAAAAAATATTAAATATTGCTAAAAAATATTAGACTGCAGTACGAAATCCTCGCACGTTGTCCACTGGGGTGTCGCGTCAATTCGTTGCGCAAAATTCATCGCGCACAATTCATTGCAGCGTCAATTCGTCGCAGTGACAATTCGTCGCGGCGACAACTCATCGAAACGTCAATTCGTCGTGGCGTCAATTCGTCGCAACGAAAATGTTTTTTAAAGCTATGATGATAAAATAAAGATAATTTAGTAAAATCCTTTAATGATAATTTGTTTTTTAGATATAATCGCATGTAAATTGTTAGTTATAATTATCTATATCTAAAAAACTAATTATCATTAAACATTTTTAAAAAATTGTCTTTATTTTATCATCGTAGTCTTCAAAAATATTTCCGTTGCGACGAATTGACGCTGCGTTGAATTGTGCGCGACGAATTGACGCAGAACCGTCCACTGGTGCTCTAAATAATTTTAAATATAAGTAACTGAATGAGATTTGAGCATTTTTGAATGATTGACAAAGGACTATTGTGAAATTCTGTAATTATACCTTGAATACTTTCCCTCTTGCAGGAAGTCCCCAGGCGTCGTTACATCTGTCCAGATGATGCGACTCAAATGAATTTTGACTTTCACTGCCTACCTCCGAAGGAACTTGGTGATGCCATGAGTAACAGGACCAACTATTACACTATTTGTGGGAAGAACATCGATAATCCTACTGAAATCTTTAAAATTCTATCACTATATTCTTTATTCTGTCTCACTTTGTTTTTCTCATTAATGCGCTACTCTTTTAATTTCAAAGTCCAAGAGAAAATTGTTTCAGAGACAGTTAAAAAAATTGAATAAACCCCCGCCATAACCTCGGTCTGTCTCAGGGTGCACTGCAAAAAAAAAAAAAAAAAAAAAAAAAAAAAAAAAAATGTTGATTTTACAGTATAATACTGCTATCCCAGCTACCAGTATTATACCGTAAAATTAACAGTAATAAATAGTAAAATAGGCAGTAATATGCTGCCGTGCAAGCAGTAATAAGCTACCGCGCATGGTAGCGTATTACTGCTTGCACGGCAGCGTATTACTGCTTATTTTACTGTTTATTACTGTTAATTTTACGGTATAATACTGGTAGCTGGGATGGCAGTATTATACTGTAAAATCAACAATTTTGTTTTTGCAGTGTGTGTACATTCTACTTCACTTTTAAACTATGTGAGAATTTATTGTGTTCACTTTCATAAAGTGCCTATTACGTATTTATAATGTGTGTTTTTAAGGAAGTATTCTTGTAAAGATACTATGTGGATTTAACGAATATGTTTACAATTTGTTGTACAGGATTATTACTGTGGCAGTTATTTTCAAATATAACTCTTGCATACATGTTAAAATACTTTGTTATTTTTAATAAATGTCTTTTTAAATTTTGGTGTTTAAGAATTCTTTTCCATGTTGCACAAAAACACTAAATATCTTCCGAATGTTTTTTTTTTTTACCTTATTAATGCTTGGGGGAATCTTCTGCCGTGTAAAGTAAAATTACTACATAATAATTGAAGACTTTGTATTACATATCTATATATTTAAAACGCTAAGCTTTTTCTTTCGACAATCCGTGAGAACAAACTACTGCATCAAATTACATCATTCTTTTTTTAAATGAAAGATATTTGGACACAGATTTGTTATCGTGCATTCGTTTGTTCGAAAAGTTAATTAATTAGCCGGGATTTTCAATTAAACTTTTACATCTGCTAATGACGTCATAATCCGTTAACGCCCACTGTTGCGAGATACAGAGTTTATTCTCTAAGCTCTGTGGTTCCGAGGATAAAAGAGGAATAATAAATATTAAAAGCACGTGGCTTTTAGGCCGAATTTTTTAATTTGCAAGTTAAATTTCTGTAAAAATATTAATCCGCGTGTTTTATAAGCGAATAAAAATTCATATTTATTGTGACGTCACGGGAATATTGTCCATTGGGTTTATTTTATCATTATGCATTATAACTTTGTTGATGCCATTTTTTCATTACCATTAAATACAAAATATATTTTTATTTGTTAACATGGTGTTTAAGCATAAAAGTAACGTATACAAAGGAAAATACATAAAGTTTGCGCTGGTGAAAATGGTGTTATGCTTAGCTTGAAATGCATTTTAACATTGATAAAATTAAAAAGAAAAATTTATATGATTGTGTCAACCTGATGTATTTGTAACTGATTTTTCAATTTTTACTTTCTTCTATCTATAATAGAAGAAAGTATTGTAATCGAAATTTTTTTCGACTTCCGGTTTTTGACGGATTTAAACGTTTTAGGGGTCAGAGATTCCGAAAAACATGTTTTTACAAAATGTCTGTCTGTCCGTCTGTCTGCGTGTCTTCATTGTATCATCGGAAAGTGTATGAAGTTATGCTTCAAATTGAACCTAATTTTTTTCTATGTTTTTGGCTATGGCAAGCTGGTTCTATTAGAATTTGGAGATATTTCGACGAAAGGGGGCGCTGTGATCGATATTTTTGTTCCATTTTCACTATTGTACCATCTAAAAGTGTATGAAGTTATGCTTCAAATTGAACCACATTTTCTTTCTAGGTTTTTGGCTATGGCAAGCAAGTTCTATCAGAATTTGGGGATATTTCGACAAAAGGGGCGCTGTGATCGATATTTTTGTTCCATTTTCACTATTGTATCATCGAAAAGTGTATAAAGTTATACTTCAAATTGAACCACATTTTTTTCTATGTTTTTGGCTATGGCAAGCAGGTTCTATTAGAATTTGGGGATATTTCGACGAAAGGGGGCGCTGTGTTAGCCATTTAAAGATTTCAAATTCAAAAAAATTAGAAATCCTAGAACTTTTTTATGTTAAATGTTCGGTCTTGATCCGGAGAATCCGGAGCAATTTTTGTTTTGCCTCTATCTTGAAAAATAGCTGAGATATAGCTGTTTGAAATTTTAGGGTGGCTGACATTTTCAAACAAGACAGCGGAATTTCATCCATAAACAGGTTTAATTTATGAGTTTTAGTTAACATGATTTCGGCAAATTTTCTTTCATTGTTGTAACCATTCATCCTATTACATGCTTATCACTATATATTTATATTCGCCAACGTCGAATTCTCGCCAAACGTGGCGACAGTTGGCGGAATTTCACCAAATTTGGCGACCAACATAAGTTACCATAAATGAAGCCAACTCGGCTGTAGAGGACTAATTTGGCGATATCCCCATTCAAATTCAATGTTGACGAAAACTGGGATTGAATCTTCTTTATTTATGTTCCACGCATTTGAGCTTCGTGTTTTCCAGTAAAATTAGCTAAAATCGTAAAACCAAGGAATAGGGAGGCTATCTGTTCCTGTCGGTTCAGGCCAGAAGGACTTTTCGTAGTTTAGTATACATCGGTTGTTCGCATCCCTGTAACCCGACGATTCGCAAGCAGCTGACGTACAACAGAATGACGAAAAATATTGATTTTATTGGCGATGTGATAGCGAATTTTGAAGTATTAACATGACTGAGATAGAAGAAAGTTTTGGGATTGGCACATCCGACTAGTTTATTTTAAAGATTAGAACTGGAGCCTTTATTGGTTGCTTCATCTTGATTGCATACCTTGATTACATGTTCCCAATTACTTTATTAAATTATAGATTAGAAAACTTCATTTTTTAATTAAAAAAAATCACAGAAGTAAAGGATTTCAGGAAATTTAAAATTATTAAATATAATGTTATGGTAGAAAAAAAAAACTTGAAATAATGATTGTATTTTTAGGTAGAATAGACAATGTAAGACTAATATTTCATAGGAATTATTTTGGTATATTTATTATAAATCATTTAACAGTTACTTATTAGCGCAAAGTCCTATTTCTTTCAATGTGAATTCCTCTTTCGATGTCAAAAAATGGTTTTTCTACTTTTGGTCGCCAGCCAAAATACAGTGGCAATTTTTTAGAAATGTACAACGGTTGTGACAACAAACAACGCTATCGCTTTAGCTTTCATCGCGCTTACATCACTTCTAAGTACTACAAATTTTTATTTTTTTACTACATTTGACTACATTTTACAATTTCAATTCTTACATCATCAATTAGAAAAAAATTAGCTTTCGAATGAAATTTATTTGAAAACTGCCACTTAATTTAACGACTTTTTAAATAATTTTCAAGCATGAAAAGTTTTTTAATTCTATCTTATCAGTGACCACCAGTTTGCTTCAATAATGTAAAATAGCCCCTGGTAAAGTTGCCACAATTGAAAATAGATTTCCCTAACCATCATAAAAAGTGAATAATAATAATAATAATAATAAAAACAGTGATAAATCATAAGATCAGATTATCCATAAGATAGAGCATTTTGGCGCTAAATGAAAATCTGTCAAAAAAAAAAAAATAAAACTAATTTTAGTTTATGTTGAACATAAAATTGATATGCTGAATTCGTTGATGTATATGTTCCAGCAAATATTAGAATATGCTAGAAATTGCATTTTTTTTAGATCCATTTGCCAATTGTATAAGAGGGAAAATATCCCCGACTATGACGGAAAAGGAATAATTATCCTGATTATGTAAAGGAACCGAAGAAACCATACAAACAAATTACACTTGAAAACTTAGCTTAAAATAATGGACGCGTTTTAGAGGATATGGATTTGTAACGAACAATGATAAAGAGGACATTTTAAAACTTTTAATTTAAACATTTTAAAACTTTTTTAACATCGAATTTCGATGGTGCTGTTGGGCAGATGCAATGCTCATGCGCCTAGGAGCTCATTCGGTTGCATTATCACAGGGGGAAGGTGGGGGGGGGGAGAGAAAGATGTGTGCTTTATATACTATGTTCTTTTATTTACTGAATATGAAATGAACGTAGGAATATACCGTAATTTCCGGCGTATAATCCGCAGCTCAAAGAGTCGTTTTTCGACCCAGAAATTTTATTCAATAATTGTAGTTAAATATTTACAGCGATCTTTTAAGTTACATTTTATAAAATAATATTTCTGGGTCGAAAAACGACTCTTTGAGCTGCGGATTATACGCCGGAAATTACGGTACTATTTGTATGATTCTTCATAGGTCCATGATTTTTTTTTTTTTTTTTTTTTTTTTTTTTTTTTTTTTTGCAATGGGAAATATGTCGATAATGTCACAGTTGTTTACGGATTGTTTGTTTGGAGTTTGCATCGGAAATAGTACTGTATTTGACTAGGAAAAAAAACCCATCTAAAATATAATATTTGAAAGACTGTTTCATACGCACCCCTTCTTAAATGATAAAGAAGCTTATTTTACTGATATTGTTATAGTATTTTTTTTTCGTAAAGTTTTGACGGGTTCCATCTAGTTTAGATTTAAAACGTTCCATAGAAATATTTTTGGCAGGTTATTTTACATTGTGGAGTTGTGAAAAAAAAAAAAAATGAAGTAATTTTCAACCTGATGTTTCAAATTTAATAAATTCATGAACATTTACCCCCCCCCCCTCCAAAAAAAACTAGTCGGATGTGCCAATCCCAAAACTTTCTTCTATCTCAGTCATGTTAATACTTCAAAATTCGCCATCACATCGCCAATAAAATCCATATTTTTCGTCATTCTGTTGTACGTCAGCTGCTTGCGAATGGTCGGGTTACAGGGATGCGAACAATCGATGTATACTAAACTATGAAGAGTCCTTCTGGCCTGAACCGACAGGAACAGATAGCCTCCCTATTCCTTGGTTTTATGATTTTAGCTAATTTTACTGGAAAACACGAAGCTAAAATGCGTGGAACCTAAATAAAGAAGATTCAATCCCAGTTCTCATCAACATTGAATTTGAATGAGAATATCGCCAAATTAGTCCTCTACAGCCAAGTTGGCTTCATTTATGGCAACTTATTTTGGTCGCCAAATTTGGCGATATTCCGCCAACTGTCGCCAAGTTTGGCGAGAATTGGACGTTGGCGAATATAAATATATAGTGATAAGCATATAATAGGATTAATGGTTACAACAATGAAAGAAAATTTGAACGAAACCATGTTAACTAAAACTCATAAATTAAACCCGTTTATGGATGAATTCTGCTGTCTTCTTTGAAAATGTCAGCCACCCTAAAATTTCAAATCGCTATATCTCAACCATTTTTTAAGATAGAGGCAAAACAAAAATTGCTCCGGATTCTCCGGATCAAAGCCGAACATTTAACGAAAAAAAGTTTTAGAATTTCTAATTTTTTTGAATTTGCACATTTTTTTGAATTTGAAATCTTTAAATGGCTATCGCAGCGCCCCCTTTCGTCGAAATATCCCCAAATTCTAATAGAACCTGCTTGTCATAACCAAAAACATAGAAAAAAAATGTGGTTCAATTTGAAGTATAACTTCATACACTTTTCGATGACACAATAGTGAAAATGGAACAAAAAAATCGATCTCAGCGCCCCCTTTCGTCAAAATATCCCCAAATTCTGATAGAACCAGCTTGCCATAGCCAAAAACATAGAAAAAAATCAAGTTCAATTTGAAGCATAACTTCATGCACTTTTAGATGGTACAATAGTGAAAATGGAACAAAAAAATCGATCACAGCGCCCCCTTTCGTCGAAATATTCCCAAATTCTAATAGAACCTGCTTGCCATAGCCAAAAACATACAAAAAAAAATGTGGTTCAATTTGAAGCATAACTTCATACATTTTTCGATGATACAATGAAGACACACAGACAGACAGACATTTTGTAAAAACATGTTTTTCGGAATCTCTGACCCCTAAAACGTGTAAATCCGTCGAAAAAAATTTCGATTACAATACTTTCTTCTATTATAGGTAGTAATAATAATAATAATAAAATAAATTAAAAAAATGCATACAAGGAACATTTTAGATTCAGAGGGCGCAAAATTGAAATATTTAATTCATTGCGTATATCTGGCTATATCTCAAAGTGAACACAGCTATGATTATGAAACACAATGCTGGTAAAGTGGATTGAGGAGCTTGTGTTATCGATAATGTTCTCTTTTGACACACTCGCAGGATTACTGTTCAGCAGCTCATGCACCATATTCAATTTAATGATAGTGTCCTGAATACCAGATTTATTAAATTTCGTCAAAAGTTGTTTGCCATTATTTTTAAATACATGTGAAATACAGGGTATTTTTTTTTTAAGTCGTGAAAGTAAAACCCTATAACAGAAGAACCACTGATCCAAATGACCTTTAATTTCACCAGTATGCTCCCAAAGCAATGGGATATTTTAGGAGTGGTTAAAAAAACCCCCTTAAAATCGCACCGACAGATGGCGCTGTAAGTTAACAGAAATAAAGAATATCATCTTTGAGGGAAAAAAAATGAACGGCACTTTGAGAACTCTTCCGTAGGCCCTCTGTCGTCATTGGACCTTTTCTTAAATTCTTAAATAAAGGTTTATTTATATTATACAAACCTAAATAAGGCTTGAAGTTCCAATCTTCATCGCAACGGGAAACTAAAGTTTTTACTTTCTTCTATCTATAATAGAAGAAAGTATTGTAATCGAAATTTTTTTCGACTTCCGGTTTTCGACGAAATTACACGTTTTATGGGTCAGATTCCGAAAAACATGTTTTTAGAAAATGTCTGTCTGTCCGTCCGTCCGTCCTCATTGTAGCATCGAAAAGCGTATGAAGTTATGCTTCAAATTGAACCACATTTTTTTTCCCTATGTTTTTGTCTATGGCAAGCAGGTTCTATTAGAATTTGGGGATATTTCGACGAAAGGGAGCGCTGTGTTCGATATTTTTGTTCCATTTTCGCTATTGTATCTTCTTTAATTAGGTTCCACGCAGTTTACCTTCGTGTTTTCAAGTAAAATTAGCAAAAATCGTAAAACCAAGGAATAGGGAGGCTATCTGTTCCTGGCGGTTCAGGCCAGAAGGATTTTCGTAGTTTAGTATACATCAGTTGATCGCATCCCGGTAACCCGACGATTCGCAAGCAGCTGACGTACAACAGAATGATGAAAAATATTGATTTTATTGGCGATGTGATAGCGAATTTTGAAGTATTAACATGACTGAGATAGAAGAAAGTTTTGGGATTGGCAAATCCGACTAGTTTTACACGTAACGCCATCTGTTTTGTGTGAAAACAATCATTGCTAAAAAGCCCGTATAAAACAAATCACAATGGCAATTAGCGACGTAAAAAACCAGATGCTTTGAACATTAGAAAAAAATAAAACCAAATTTCGGTCGAAAGATTCCTAGGTATGTATCCAAATTGGGTCATGCCTGTTTTGGTTACCATCGTGTATCCATTTTGGACACTGTTAAATACCCATTTTCAAAAAATTTCCATTTTTTTTACTTTCTTCTATCTTTACAAGAAGAAAGTATTGGATTCATGAAAATTTTCGACTTCCGGTTTTCGACGGATTTATACGTTTTAGAAGGTCCTGAACACGATTCGACTATTTTTAGAAAATGTCTGTGTCTGTGTGACAAAAATTTTGTGGGCGCTCTGTCTCAAGAACTAATGCTCGGAATTTAATAAAACTTTAGATTCAGTTAGTCCCTGATATAAATTGGTGCTGTTTAGTTTTTGGTAAAAATCGCCCGGCAGGTGACGCTGCTATGCAGCATTTTTCGCAATAGCTCTATCTCAAGAAATAATGCTCGGAATTTAATAAAACTTTAGATTCAGTTAGTCCCTGATATAAATTGGTGCTGATTAGTTTTGGTAAAAATTGCCCGGCAGGTGGCGCTGCTATGCAGCATTTTTCGCGATTTCCGCAATAGCTCTATCTCAAGAACTAATACTCGGAATTTAGTAAAACTTTAGATTCAGTTAGTCTATGATATAAATTTGTGCGGATTAGTTTTTGGTAAAAATCGCCCAGCAGGTGGCGCTGCTATGCTGCATTTTGTAGGATTTACACGATTTTAGCGATAGTCATATATCAAGAAATAATGCACGGAATTTAATAAAACTTGAGTTTCAGTTAGACCTTGATATAAATTGGTGCTGATTCATTTTAGTGTATGCGAAACCTGTGTGAGATAGAAGAAAGTTTTGGGATTGACACATCCGACTAGTTTATTTTAAATGGGTATTTAACCAGTGCCTAAAATGGATACACATGGTAACCAAAACAGGTATAACCCAATTTGGGTACATACCTAGGAATCTTTCGACCGAAATTGGGTTTTATTTTTTTCTGTGTACGTCATGGTATTTCAAATAGAAGAGTTCCTGACTTACGCAGGTACGTCATGGTGCTTAAGGGGTTAAAGCAAAAAGTAATCCAAATTATGTTCTCGTTCAATTCAGTAAATTACATATACACTGTTAAAAATCTGAAGCAAACTGTTCAGTCATTCGACCGTTTTTATAGAAAACGGTTATATAATCTTAATTTATCTCTATTCTGACCATAAGATGGTGAATAATATGGTCTAATTCAAATACGCTTCATAATATGGTTAAGTAACCGTTATCTTTAAAAGCGGTCAAATGACTGGACAGTTTTCTGCCGATTTTTAACAGTGTACGGAAATGATAGTTCACCTTTCTTTAAAAACTTACGTAAATAAGAGATTTTATGATCATTAGTCTCATTAAACTAAAAATAAAACTTTCCTCCAAAAAATCAAAGCCGTTACACTTGTACTAAATATTCAAAAACACAAATATATGAAAAATTACAAATTTTTCAGCCAAGTATTACATCAGACATGCAACATTCTAGATCTAGACGCTGAAATTTTCACTCAATACATGTTTAATCATTTTTTTAGTAGATTTGTTTTTCTGAATTTCGCGCACCTACCTAAAACCGCTGCTGAGATATGGCGAAATCACCCAAAACGTTCAACACCCCTTTAATCCCCTTCGGTGGGTTATTTTCAAAACTCCTTTCTTATTTATTGCTTGTCTAGGTCATAACAGCAATCTACTGTCCAAATTTCGTGATCCTAACTTTAGTCGTTTCAGCTGGGAACAAATGCTGAACTATTTATATTGTTTAGAGTGCAAACGTGTTAATTTTTTGTAATCGAGCTGCACGCTATATATACAGTATGCCCACTAAAGTCCCTTGCCGCCCTCTTAACTTCGGAATGGCTGCTGCTATATTCATAAAAGTGGTGTCTAGGTATAGTAAAGTAGCCATGCGCTACTGAATGAAACCACCTATGGCGACACCTGGTGGAAAACTGCGAAGTTAGAATTCCTATCTCGAAAACGGAAAGAGATACGGGAAAAAAGTGATTTACAAAGTTGTAGAGCATCATCGAATTAGTACGAAAATATACCTTGTGGACATTAATGTGAAGTATAGTACGGTTAAAACGTGTTTTTTCGTGATTTCCTACACTGTGACGTCACGAAACTTGAACGGAAGGAGAGATGTTTATCTTTCGGACAAAACATGACACTGCTATGTGGCACAGTGGTATCGCTTGCGATTCCCAATCAAAACGACACATTACGGACGCTTGTGCCATCGTGTCACCCTTTATGCTCCAACGTGTGCAACGTGAAATTCAAACAAGGATCCAAATGTGCATTGCAGCTGACGGTGAGAAGTTTGAACATCTCAAATAAAGGTGTAATGCTTCAACTAGTTGTTTTTTTTCTTTCTAAGATCGTTTTGTCACGTCACATTTTAGGAAATCACGAAAAAACAAATGCGCATTTTAACCGTTGTACTCTTCGCATTAATATCCACAAGGTGTCTTTTTGTACTAAATCGATGATGCTCTACAACTTTGTAAATCACTTTTTTCCTCTATCTCTTTCCGTTTTCGAGATAGGAATGCTAACTTCGCAGTTTTCCACCAGGTGGCGCTGTATGCGGTTCCATTCTGTAGCGCATGTCTACTTTACTATACCTAGACACCACACTACTTTTCTGAATATAGCAACAGCCGTTCCGAAATTAAGAGGGTGGCAAGGGACTTTAGTGAGCATACTGTATATTAAATCATGCTTGAAAATTATTTTAAAAACCATAAAAAATCGGCAAATTGATAGTTTTCAGACATATTGCATTTGAGTACATATTTTCCCATTTCGGCCGTGATGTAAAAACTGAAATTATATAGAAGATAAAACTTTAATTATTTCTTTCCGTTTTAGCTTAAAATTTCACTCAAAGTAACACTGGACAACAAATTTGAACTTTTGCTCTGTCCCAAAATCGAAATCAGTTGTTTCTTATTCAGTTTTTTGCGCTGTTTCTGAAACCAGTTTTAGATTTTCTCCAGCATATCCAGATTTTCAGGTATTTGCAAATTTCGATTTTTGAAAATTTTGGAATTTGTGTATAATTACATGGAAATTTAAGCCATAAAGCATTAT
Source organism: Maratus michaelseni (assembly GCA_963931845.1). Lineage (NCBI taxonomy): Eukaryota > Metazoa > Arthropoda > Arachnida > Araneae > Salticidae > Maratus > Maratus michaelseni. Next base: position 6,867,817 of record OZ007590.1, on the reverse strand, counting down.
CAGTATCAGACTGGCTTTTTTGTTTTATAGGCCAATAAAATTAGTTCAAAAAAGAACCGTACAAACTGAAAATTCGCGGAAAGCTGGAAATTGTTTTAATCGCTTTGTTTTGCATCCAAATGAAGGGATTTGAAGTTTGTCCCATTTTTCCTGATGAGCTTTAGACGTAGCACCACAAAAACCTCAAAATTTTCGGACTTTTTTCGGTATTTCGCAAATAACTCAAAAACCGTTCACTTGCAGAAAAAAACTTTTATTCACAAATTGTAGAGCATAAAATTCTGCGTCGATTGAGTACCACAGACTAAATATTCCACCAAGAATAAGTGAGATATGATAAATCAAAAAAGTGCATTTTTCCAAAATTTTCTAAAGAAAGTCAAAATTGGGTTTTTTGACTATCAAGTCTCAATTCAAAAAGTGCCCATGTAACCAAATCAAAAGTACTCACACATATGAAGGGTGTAGATACAAAATTCACACTCTCCACATAACCCAGTTTTTAGAAAAATGGAAAAAACTGATTATTATTAATAAACATGATATATTGGCACAATTTTTTTGTGTGATATATTTTTTCCCATAACAACTAGTTGCACATAGTCCTAAACCTGTAATAATTGTGGTAAAGCTAGAATTTAAATTTGGAAAATGTGAGTTTTGCAGCAAACTTTTATGAGTAATGTTAGTTATAAACCAAAATAGTTATGAATTTAAAACAACAAAAGCAACCCCCCTCCCTCCAAAAAAAAAAAAAAAAAAAAAAATCTGAACATTAGTTTACATTGTTATTTTGGAGGATAATAAACAGCAAAAATCGAAAAACATTTATTAAAAATAATTTGTGAAAAAATTTTACTATTAGACATGGCTCAACTTCTTCACTGTAATTAAACTAGTGTAACATTTCACACTATTTCTTATTTCTGTACCTCCCTGATTGGTTGAATTGGAGAGTGTGAGTTTTGCAGCAGAACAGTTGTTGGATAATGTGAAACGAGATTTTCAGCATTTTTTTTTCAACCTTAATATGTTTTTGATGGTCCAAATCACTATTACAGTCCAATTCGCCTTAAAAAGACGAACACGGTGATATGAATAACTCAATACCTTAAAAAAGTGGATAATGTGACTTTTGCATCTGCATCTGCACCATTCATACATTTGCGTTTATGATTACAATTTTAATACCTTAGAGACCAAGTGTAATATAGTGGAACTATTATTATTACTAGGGAATCGAACCCGGGCTTCCCGGGTTACAAAACATAGGTAAACACTATTTTTTCCAATTATAATAGATTTTCATATTTAATATATATTTTTTAATCTGATTCATTAACAACGCCAAAAAGGAATTTTATAAGAAAAATACCAATATAAACAAATAAAATTTTGAACTTTAAATAAAGTGATACTTTTGTATTAGCCGCATGCCAGCAGTTAATGGCCAAAGAAATCGTCCAAGATTAATCTTTCGCAATCGGGCTGCACGTGATATAGAGATAGATTTAAAAATGGGAAATTATTTTAAAAACCATAAAATATCAGTGAATTCAAATACAGTTTTCAAAGAAATTGCATTTTTTTCCCTATTCGACTGTGCAAAAATTGAAATTGTGCGATGTTCAAAAGTTTAAAAAGATACAGCAAAAAAGAAATTTATTAGTTAATTCCTTGCTATCATCAAAATGACTTCAGCAATAATCAGACATGTGTTAGGTTTATACAGGGCTTAATTTCTAACAAAAAAAAAAGTGGAGCCCTAATATTCTGCAGTACTAATAACCGTAGCGTGCCCCCCCCTCCCCTCTACCGTCACTCCAATCCGCATATTTATATTTCATACAATATGTATTTGTAAAATTTAAAGCAATTTTTTTCTTTAGCAAAATAAAAATTTTAAATATATCTATCTGCATCTATTCTTATATTTTATGTTTTCATCGTGTTTTAGATAATTTAAGGGACAGACGTATCTTTTGCATGAATTCTTTTCTCTATTTTAATGCGTCATCATGGATAATTTCATGTTATTTTTACAATAAAGATTATTTGTTTTAACTAAGAATTATATACAAAATTTCTAATATTTATCGATCAGTAATGCGTACAAAATAAATTGAAACTATTTTGTGTTACTTTTACACCAAATGATTCCCAATGTGACGTCATATGAATATTACCGAGGCTAACGAAAAAGACAGGCTACCGCGGTGCATTTCACTTATATTTTTTTACAGACCGCTAGAGTGACGTGATTCTCTTTTCGTACACCTTCATTGGTGCATTCGAGCATCACGTGACTCTGGCGGTCTGTAAAAAAAGATACGCGTAAAGCACCGCGGTAACCTTTCTTTTTCGTTAGCCTCGAATATTACCCATAAGAAAATAGTTTTAAATGTGCCAGTTTATTGTATGAGGACGTATAAAGGGGGGAACGGTGGATAATTCCCCCTCTTAATTTAGATAAATGGGTTTTTCATGCAGAATTATCCGATTTCCTTCAAATTTTGGATATAGATTTATTCTGATAAGGCGCTTCCCTGATCACTTTTGATGTTCATTGGTTAAGTATAAAGGAGGGAAAAGGGGGATCTAATCCCCCCTTAATTTATTTTACAAAGGGCATTATTCTTTAAAATAAGAGTATAGTATACAATTAGTGTGAATAGCCTGAGAGATCATTGCCATCAGTTTAACTGGACACTTTTATTTTTTATTTTTAATATTCATGTGTAAACACATTTTTTTTTTTCAATAAAAGATTTTTTACTCGATTTATAAGAATTTTTTGAGTTTTTATTGTCCAACCGTGATAATTTTTTGAATTTCTGAAAGCTTGTTATATTTTGCGTCTGGTGGTATAATTTTCGAATCCGTAGGATGGTTAGAAAAAAAGTAATCCCTCCTCAAAAAAGTCCCTAGTAAAAAAGCGATGAGAATAACCCGGAATATCTATGCCGATTTTCATTGGTCCATTTCCAAATCGTTAGTTTTTTTGCCGAAACATCAGTTGAGGCTCACTGTGGAGACGCGGAAAGTTTTTGGTTTCTGTCTGTCTGTTCCACGATAATTGCCGTAAAAACCGTCCTGTTAGGTTGATTTTTGGTGAGTATGTTGGTGAGATACCCGGAATGAGCTGTATAGTTTTTAGTTACATTTGGTTTTTACGTTCGAAAAATATAGAATATTTCTTTTTAGGTCATAATGCTTTCCTATGTGAATGCAGACGATTTCCAAATTTCATTTTTAAATGAAATGAAAATCGCATATTTGAATAATGGATTTAAACGTAAAATTATTAATGCTAAATTTTCGATATGGAGGTTTTAAATATATCCAATAGCTTTGAAGATTGCCTGACACATTCATTAGAATTTACAAATTAATTGTTTAAATTATTGGAAATTTTTTTGCATATGTTTGGGAATTATCAAACATTTTATTTTCCTATTTTTTACAAATTTTAAAATACATTTCTTTTTACTTTGCTCTTTAATCTATTAGTTGCTTAGCAATCATATTTCAAAGAATATCAAATTAAGAACGAAAAGTCATGCGTCCAGCATAGATTATAAAACACTTTCCAACACATCGAGAAAATTGTAACGAAAATTCACCGTTAAATAAGGTGTAAACAGTTTAGAAACATATACCACATTGAAAAATACAGTTTTCGAAATTACCTTCCATTGCAAAAAAATTAGTCGAATTATTTTGTGAAGCACTGTATATGATCTGTAGATTTGGATATATAATACTGATAAATTTAGTTCAGTTTGAAAATTCACATTTAGCAATTTTCGCCAATGGATGGAAATGCTCTCGAAATATTTTGTACAGCCGTGTATATTATCTAAACACTTTTGTTCACATCACATACAAAGGGTACTAGGAAAGTTTTGCAATATGACGAAACAATAAGTCGCAGTTGGCTACTTGCGGCTGCGTATTGACATATGTTCATACTTACGCACCTGCACGTAACCACAAGTCTGTTGGTTCAGTTATTCATTAGCTGTGATAGTATGAAGTTCTTCGAATAGCATCCTGGTCACGAAGTGAGAGATAAGGGCAGTTTTGCGGTATACGGTCGCGCGTGGATTAAACATAAATCAATGTTTAGAAGAAATGACTCTTGCACTTGGTGATGATTGTTCACTTCGTACGACTATATACAGATGGTACAGAGAATTCCAAAGGGGAAATTTCTCCCTGGAGGACGCTGAAAGAGCGGGAAGGCCCGAGCGTCAATTACGGAGGAAAACATTACTGCTGTGAGGAAAATGCTTGACGAAGACATACGAATAACTTACCAGCATTAAAGAAACATTATATATATATATATATATATATATATATATATATATATATATATAATAACTTTTAAGAGCTGACTTTTTTCTTTTTCTTTTTTGTAATATATTCATGTAAAGTGAAAAACAAATTTTTTCTTTAGTATGCAGAAATTTAAAAAATGTTTATTATTTTACATTTTTTAGGATAATGTAATATATTATATTACTGGTATTATATATATATATATATATATATATATACAGGGTGATTCATAAAAGATGGGCAGAACTTTAAGGGGTTATAGTACACTTAAAGACAAATAATATTAAATAGGAGACTAAGGATCCCAGACGTATTCCCAAGGAGATAGGGGGCATTAAAGTTTAGGGTCCGAAATTTCAAATGATTATAAAACATGGAAAAATTGGTCGATTCGTTTGCGGTTTTTGCAAAAAATTTTCTTTATGCCAGTATTTTCTTGAAATAAAATTTTAAAGTTCAATTTCAAAAAATGCCGATAGGGGGCGCTTTAGACTTTGGAGTAACAAACAACTATTTTTTAACGTTATTTTTTTGTATTTCTTTAAATGATTTCGAAAGCTTAGACTTAAACTTAAACTAGATGGAACCCGTCAAAATTTGACGGCAAAAAACTTGATAGTACCATAAAAATAAAATTCATAGCTGCTTTAAAATGTTTGAAACTTTTGCAGAATAATTCAAATAAATAAAAAACCCACTTTGAATTAAAGCTAGGTTGAAGAACAGCAATTGGCTAAGTTTCACTGGCACATGTACTCGCGGAATTTCTTTCATCTGACACATTTAGCGCTGTTGTGCAAGTAAATGGTAAGTGCCCCCTTGGAGAGGGGGAAATGGCGGGATGGACCAAGGAGATGCATAACATGAATAAGCAGTCAAAGACCTTTCAAATATGTAACATGAGGGGTGTGTGCAAAATTTTAAAAAGTACCCCCTTGGGGGGGGGGGGGTAAAGTAGGGGATGGACACGGAACATGCATAATATGATTAAGTGGTGGTCACAGACCTTTCCAACGATATATAACATGAGGGTTGTGTGCAAAATTTAGAAAAGTACCTCTTTGGGTGTGGGGGGGTGGGGCAAAGCGGGGAGATGGACATCAGAGATATGCATATGATTAAGCAGTCACAGACCTTTCCAACGATATATGACATGAGGGTTGTCTGCAAAATTTAGAAAAGTACCCCCTTGGGGGAGGGGGGGGCAAAGTGGGGAAATGGACATTGGAGATATGCATATGATTAAGCAGTCACAGACCTTTCCAACGATATATGACATGAGGGGTGTCAACAAAATTTAGAAAATTGCCCCCCTTAAGGGGGGGGGGTAGTGGCGGGATGGACCCCGGAGATGCATAACATGAATAAGCAGTCAAAGACCTTTCCAACAATACGTAACATGAAGGGATTGTGCAAAATTTACAAAAAGTACCCCCTTGGGGGGGGGGCAAAGTGGGGGAATGGACACCGGAGATGCATAATATGATTAAGCGGTCACAGACCTTTTTAACGATATATAACATGAGTGGTATGTGCAAAATTTAGAAAAGTGTCCCAATTGGCAGAGGGGGGAGGGGGATGGACCACACAGATGCATAACATGAAAAGGCAGTCACAGGCCTTTCGAACGATATATCATATGAGTGGTGTCAACAAAGAAAAGTCTCCGCCCCGTGTAGGCAAAACATACTCCCCCCCCCGCCGCCATAATTATTGATGCGGACTCATTTTTTAAATTCGTTCGCACCCCTCTTCTCCCGCAAAATGTTGTGAATTTTATAAACTCCACTTACGAATTTTTTTATACCAAAAGCACTTATGTCTGTCGTCTGCATGCAGAGTTTTGTGCTTACAGACGCCAGACACAACAACACTCACACAGACAGACGTTTACCGACATTAATAGTATAGATGATACTCAGTGCCTACACATTTCACCCTTTATAATTCAGCCAATGAGTTGATGGTTGTTCATTTCCAGAAATGAAACAATAATTCTTTAGGATGAATTTTGTTTGTTTGATACACCGTGGCAGAATGCGTGCAATGCAGCGACAGGCGTCACAAACTTTTTAGGGCACCTGCAGACTAAAAACATATAATCAATCTTCGCGGGAAAAAAATCCTAGATTTCGTCAAATGATCACGGGAAAAACACTAATTTCATCAAAGGATCATGTAAAACGTGAATTTCGTTAAAAGGCCACAGAAAAACGCGATTTACACAAAAGATGAGCAAATTTTGTCAAAGAATCGCAAAACAGGAAATTTCACCCAAAGATAGCCCTTTCTTGCCAAACTTTCTCTAAAAATTGCGGAATAAAATGTATTTTATCAAAAAATTGCTGGAAAACGCACATTTCGTTAAAGTATCGCGAGAAAAATGCGAATTTCATAAAAGAATCGTGGAAAATAACGCAAATTTCGTGAAAAAAAAAAAATCTCAGAAAAAACACAAATTTCGTCAAATTATCACTGAAAAAAAACCACGAATTACGTCATAGGATAGCTGAAAAAATTATGAATCTCGACAAAAAAAAGATACAGAAAAAAATGCGAATTTCATTAAAGAATCACGAAAAAAAATGCGAATTTTGTTAAAGAATTGCGCAAAGAATGTGAATTTTTTGAAAGGTTCGTGTGAAAAATGAAACTGTCTGTATTAAAAACAGCATACACACAAACATCTATACAAACCTCAATACACACAAACATATTATAGGCAGGGCTTGAAATTCAATTTTTCCAAAGACGGGAGTCTCCCTACCAACATTTTTAAATGGAGGGGAGTTGTAATGTTTGGGAGGGAGAAAAAAAATCTTTAAACCCCACTATTCTTTTACGTGCTATTTAAAGAATTACATTAATGCAGACATGACAAAATACCATTGAAAAAAATTAAGTCAACTGAGAATGATTATGTAAAATGTTTATTTTTATTATAAAAAAGGGAAGAAAGTTGAGTTTTATATATGCAGTGTATTTTTCAAGTTCCATTAAATGTGTTAGGGACCCTTAACAATTAGGTTGTTAAATAAATTTCTGACTTTAGATTTTACTTGATTGAGATTCACCGATCGATCGTGGAAAAGACGCAAAGTTCATCAATCTGTCGCGGAAAAAATGCTAAGTTCGTCGATCTGTCACCAAAAAACGCAAAGTTCGTTGATCAGTCGTGGGAAAAAAGCAAATTTCGTCGATCGATTGCAGAATAAACACAAAGTTCGTCGATATGTCCCCAAAAAACGCAAGGTTCGTCGATCAGTCGCTTAAAAAACGCAATGTTCGTCGATCTGTCGCAGAAAAAAAATCAAAGTTCGTTGATCTGTCACAGAAAAAACCACAAAGTTCGTCGATCAGTCGCGGAAAAAACACAAAGTCCGTCAATCGGTTGCGGGGAAAAAAAATCACAAAATTTATCGTTCGGTTGCAGGTAAATTAAATAATGCAAATTTCTCCAAAAATGCTGAAATTTTTTGGGCGGGAGGCTCCCGCTCATGATCTTTTTTGGGCGGGATTTCAAAATTTTCCGTGCGAATCCCGCCCTGAAATTCAAGCCCTGATAGGTATAGTTTTAATCTGAAATAATATACTGAACTTGAATTAACTTTTGAAAAATCGGGTTAACCCAAATCCAACTTGCAGAAATCTACACTCAGTCTGAAATCGACTCGAACCATAAAGACAGTTAACCCAACTTGCAACAAAAATAATTATTGCCGAGAGAGCATTTACCCTCTCTACCTGTGCTGAAACTTTTCAGAAACTTTTCTGTGAATTTTCTGATTTTTTCTTTTCTCAGAAATGCTGTAGTCATTTTGTCCCCCAATTTTGCCCTTTACAATTCAGCTAATGAGTGGAGGGGGCCAAAGGAGCGTTCCTTATCACAAACGAAAGATGAGATACGTTCGTTTGATGTCGTTGTTGAAAATTTATGGATTTCTATTATTAAAGTAATTTTTTCATTTTACCGTATTTATTTTCTTTTTGTGTTGTATGTATTTTGCTACTTTGAATTTTTTTAAACTAACCCTTTTTTTTTTTTTGGAGAGTGAGAGAGAGAGATTTAGTAATTTGGTGACACAAAGTTCAGCAAATTCTTAAAATCCACAAATCGTTTCCAATGTAAACAATGAAATTTACAATTAAGTTGCAAGTGCAAAATTTCAGTTTTTTAAAATTTTCATGTCATTCTGTACACATTTTAATATGTCATTCTGATCATTATACATATTTAGTTATGCATTATTAATTATTTACTTGACCTTTACTTTTAATATTTTAAATATTTCAAACTTACAGCTGAATGTAATTATTAAAACATTTGAAATACTGCATTCGAAAAATGAAATTTCAGCTTAGAAACTCGACAATTAAAAAATTCAAAGTAGAAAAGTACTTATGATATAAAAAGAAGAAAAAAAAATACACCAGAATTTATCTGTATTACGAAAGCGGGAGAAATGATTTTCTGTGCTATACGAAAAGATATCCAAATAACTCAATCATGAACATAGAAATAGGTATCGGTTTTTATGTTCAGGTGCACTCAATCCAAACTTGAAACTTTTAAAACGGTCATTGAATGAATGAAATTCATCTCCGCCTTTCACATCCAGAAAACTTGCTGTGTCGCCAATTATGTTTATATTTTATATATATATAAAAAAATAATAATTCAGGCACTTTTCCGTTATACGGACACCATTGTCGCCAAACATACATACATACATACATACATTTTGGCATAGTATCCGTATAACAGAAAAGTACTAAAGTTCATGGTTTAAAATCACAATAAAATATCATGAAATTTATTGATTAGTTGTGGGAAAATAATGTGTTTTTCGTGAATTTTTTGTTTTGTTAACAATGTGGTTAGAGAGACAGGGAGAAATCCAGAAAACTTGCTGTGTCGCCAATTATGTTTATATTTTATATATATATATATATATAAATAATAATTCAGGCACTTTTCCGTTATACGTACACCATTGTCGCCAAACATACATACATACATACATTTTGGCATAGTGTCCGTATAACAGAAAAGTACTAAAGTTCATGGTTTAAAATCGCAATAAAATATCATGAAATTTATTGATTAGTTGTGGGAAAATATCGGGGAAATAATGTGTTTTTGTGAAATTTTTTGTTTTGTGTTGTTGTGTTTAATTGTAAGCATTCATTATAATTTTCAGTGCATTATTAAATTGAAATTTTTGTTTAAAATATGTAAACAAAACAGTGACCAGAAACCTGCACAATTTCTAATATAGATAGATAGATGCATGCATGTAGTACTTTTAATTATTTGGTAAAAATACTGTGATCGTCACTGAGAAAACCTGAATTTAACCTAAAAGTAATTGTCGAGTGCTTAAGCTGAAATTTCATTTTACGAATACAGTATTTCAAATGTTTTAATAATTACATTTAGCTGTAAGTTTGAAATATTAAAAGTAAAGGCCAAGTAAATAATTAATAATGCATAACTAAAAGTAATTGTCGAGTGTTTAAGCTGAAATTTCATTTTACGAATACAGTATTTCAAATGTTTTAATAGTTACATTCAACTTTAAGTTTGAAATATTAAAAGTAAAGGCCAAGTAAATAATTAATAATGCATAACTAAAAGTAATTGTCGAGTGTTTAAACTAATTTCATTTTACGAATACAGTATTTCAAATGTTTTAATAGTTACATTCAGCTGTAAGTTTGAAATATTAAAAGTAAAGGCCAAGTAAATAATTAATAATGCATAAGTAAAAGTAATTGTCGAGTGTTTAAGCTGAAATTTCATTTTACGAATACAGTATTTCAAATGTTTTAATAGTTACATTCAACTGTAAGTTTGAAATATTAAAAGTAAAGGCCAAGTAAATAATTAATAATGCATAACTAAAAGTAATTGTCGAGTGTTTAAGCTGAAATTTCATTTTACGAATACAGTATTTCAAATGTTTTAATAGTTACATTCAGCTGTAAGTTTGAAATATTAAAAGTAAAGGCCAAGTAAATAATTAATAATGCAAAACTAAATATGTATAATGATGAGATTTTTTTTTTTCTTGAATTATTCAGTGAAACTCGTCTTATAAATGTACGCAAATAATTCACATCAAAATCTTAAAATAACAAAGTTTTCTTTCGTGTTTAGCTATGCTTAATAACCAAAAAAGCTTGATTAATACAAAAATTATTTGGTAAAAATACTGTGATCGTCGCTGAGAAAACCTGAATTTAATCATATCACACAGAATTACATATTAAAAGTTTAAAATTAGTTTGTTTACATCGGAAACGATTCGCGAAATTTCGTGCCACGAAATCTCTCTCTCTCTCAAAAAAAAGGGTTAGTTATAAAAAATTCAAAGTACTAAAATACATACGACTTAAAAAGAAAATAAATACGGTAAAATGAAAAAATACCTTAATAAAAGAAATCTATAAAGTTTCAACAACCGAACAACCAAATGGAACACATACGCTTCTAGAGAGAGGAAAAAGCCTTCACCTCATTGGCTGGAACATCGCGTCTGAAGATAGTAAAAGCCTCTAGCTGATTAGCTGAATGCTCGCGCATGCGTATAAATAGCATTTTTGCACGAAAAACTAAAAAGCAGGTTAGCTTTAAGTATATGGATTTTGATCTAAAAATCTGAGTCCTAACGAGTAGTTAAGTAGCGTAAACTGAAATTTGAAATTTGAAACCCTTCTCCCCCCAGAACAAAAATCAGTTATTCCCGATCTTTGTGTCGTAGATTAGGCTCTAACTACTGCCGCGTTTTGCTAAAATTATTCTTTATGTCAGTATTTTCTTGAAAATAAATTTTAAAGAAAATTTTCAAAAAATTCCCTTTGGAGTAACGAACAACTATTTTATACCGTTATTTTTTGTGTCTCATTAAATGCTTTCTAAAGCTTAGACTTAAACTTAAATTTTCAGCTCAAAATCTGAATCGCTGAGCGTGGTTCAGTAGCGAGGGGAGGGGGTTCAAATTTCAACTTCTGAACATAGTTCAGTTTGCACTACTTAACCATGCCCAACGATTCTGTGCTGTGATACGAGGCAAAAATACAACTTTCGTCAAGGACTGCATAGTCGGAATTCACTCATAAAGGCACTGGCACAGTTGGAAACGTCGCTCATGCAAACGTTAAAGCTCCATTCCTGACGCTAGTCACCGGGTGAAGAAGGAAACAGAAAGTATGCAAATGTCAAATGGGGAAGAAGAAGAACACGTATGCAAAATTTCGACACGATTCAGGCATAAAAACCACTGAACGGTGAGTCAAGTGTAAGTCGCTGTAGTAATGAATCGGAAGATGGTGCCCTTCACGAATAAGGAAAAGGCTGAGATGCATTTAATTTACGGAGCGGCAGATGGAAATGGTGCAGAGGCACAACGAATGTACGGAGAGCGATTTCCTAACAGGCGGTTGCCTAACCGCAAAACTTTCGAGCGCTTGCACAGACAGTTGTGTGAGACGGGATCATTTCTCGCATCCCGGTCGAATGCAGGTCGTGCAAAAAAGGACGAATCAGTAGTTGTTGCAGAAGCCATTCTGGATGTAGTAGCGGCGCAGCCAAGTACAAGTACACGAACAGTGGCTAGCCAGGTGGATACCTCACAGTCCACGACTTGGAGGGTACTGAAGGATGAACATTTGCTCCCGTTTCATGTGCAACGAGTCCAGAAACTGTCTCCAGGGGATTATCCAAATCGTATTGAATTCGCCCGCTGGTTTCTGCAGCAGAACGCGCTAAATCCACATTTTGGACGAACTGTGCTTTTCACCGATGAATGTACCTTCACACGTGAAGGTACATTTAACACACACAATGCACATGTATGGGCGGATGTCAATCCACATGCTACGTATCCACATGCTCATCAGAGACGCTTTTCCATCAATGTTTGGGCAGGAATCCTCGGAGACCACCTAATCGGACCGTACCTTCTTCCTGAACGCCTCAACGGTAAAACATACCTCACATTTCTGCAACATGTGCTGCCAGACCTGTTAAACGTTGTTCCTCCACGCATCCGGCGGGTCATGTGGTTCCAGCACGATGGAGCGCCAGCCCATTACGTACGAGACGTCCGCAACTATCTGGACATCACATTTCCGAACAGATGGATTGGTCGAGGTGGTCCTGTTGCTTGGCCTGCTCGCTCGCCAGATCTTTCACCCCTCGATTTCTTTTTTTGGGGACGATTGAAGGCTCTTATGTATGAGACACCCATTGAATCCCCCGAGGAACTGGTCGCCAGACTTTCCGCCGCTGTAGGGGAAGTGCTCGAAAAGCCTGATGTTTTCGCGAATGTTCGCCGTTCCATTCGTCGCCGTTGTTCTGCGTGCATAACCTCTGGTGGTCACAATTTTGAACATTTATTGTGATTACATGTTAATAAATATGCTTTGGTAACATAATCCTAATTTGTGTCTTTTTACCTCGTATCACAGCACACAATGTGTGGACATGGTAAACTGAACTGTGCTCAGGAGTAGAAATTTCAAACCCCTCTCCCCAGAAACTTAACCACGTCTAACGATTCAGATTTTGGGCTGAAAATTTAAGTCTAAGCTTTAGAAAGCATTTAATGAGACACAAAAAATAACGGTATAAAATAGTTGTTCGTTACTCCAAAGTCTAAAGCGCCCTCTATCGGAATTTTTTGAAAATTTTCTTTAAAATTTATTTTCAAGAAAATACTGACATAAAGAATAATTTTAGCAAAACGCGGCAGTAGTTAGAGCCTAATCTACGACACAAAGATCGGGAATAACTGATTTTTGTTCTGGGGGGAGAAGGGTTTCAAATTTCAAATTTCAGTTTACGCTACTTAACTACTCGTTAGGACTCAGATTTTTAGATCAAAATTTAAGTTTAAGTCTAAGCTTTCGAAATCATTTAAAGAAATACAAAAAATAACGTTAAAAAATAGTTGTTTGTTACTCCAAAGTCTAAAGCGCCCCCTATCGGCATTTTTTGAAATTGAACTTTAAAATTTTATTTCAAGAAAATACTGGCATAAAGAAAATTTTTTGCAAAAACCGCAAACGAATCGACCAATTTTTCCATGTTTTATAATCATTTGAAATTTCGGACCCTAAACTTTAATGCCCCCTATCTCCTTGGGAATACGTCTGGGACCCTTAGTCTCCTATTTAATATTATTTGTCTTTAAGTGTACTATAACCCCTTAAAGTTCTGCCCATCTTTTATGAATCACCCTGTATATAATTACTTTCATATTAAGAATCTAAAAGTAAAACTAAAACATAGGGTTGGTTTAGGTTTAGACTGGAAAGCTATACCAAAACTAAATACACAAGAAATGAAAATTCTAATTGCAAGAAAATTTTTTTTAATATTGTAAGTATCAATTTTTAAGCAATAGATGATATAAAAATGATAATATTTATAATGTCACAACTACAATAATTTGTTTCTTTAAAATGGCGTTATTTATATACAAAGCAATACTATGTAGAGGGGATTTAAATTTGGTTTCAAACTGCAGTAATATTGGTTAAAACTCAAAAGATTTTTTTTTTTTTTGGTTATTTTTTTAATTTTCTCTACTGGTAATTGAACAAATGCAACTGAAAAATCATTTCAACAGAGACATGATATATTACAAACAATGGTGTTAAATTAAGCAAGAAAAGCTACTGTGAAAATTCTGAGCCTGAAAGGCTAACTTTTAAGAGCTGACTTTTTTCTTTTTCTTTTTTGTAATATATTCATGTAAAGTGAAAAAAAAAATTTTTCTTTAGTATGCAGAAATTTAAAAAATGTTTATTATTTTACATTTTTTAGGATAATGTAACTTATTTTTGAGAAACATTTGTAAAAAATCAATTTTTCCAGAAAAAACTTTTTCCGCTACTTCAAAATTTCCGGAAATTTTACATCTCTACGTAGGAGCATAAAAAATATGTTATAAACAAGTTCCCACCTTAGCTGGTACATCACCTTTTGACCTGTTGTATTCCTTTCACATGTATTATTACATTCATTTTGCATGAATGAACATATTTTTCCGTTTAAGAAAAGATTCCATCATAGACAGGTTTATTTTCACATGTTTTCGTGTACTACAATTTTATTGCATTATTTATTTATTATGTGTACTATTCTTCAGAAAGTACAAATTTAAAATTTTAATTGTAGAATAATGAAGATTTAAAAAATATACATTTTTTGCAAAAATTGTTGGACCGGCCCAAAATTTGCTGATTTTTGCAAGGGCCAGGCCGGGTCAAGGATTTTTATATGATCTGGGTCGAGACCGGGCTGAAAATTTCTTCCCATCTACACCTCTAGGAAGAATGCACAGATCTGGCTCGGTCCGGAAAAAAGAAATCTGACCCGACCGGCCCGATTCTGCAGGAAAAATAAAGCCTAAGCCTGGTCCGGTCCAAAAAGAGTGATGAACAGCCTCTGTCGGTATTGACCTGAAAATAGTGTTTTGGTCTTACACCAATTATCACAAAAAATATTATTTCGAAATATTTCAAGTATACTTATATTTATATCTATCGCGTAGCGGGAGGTATCACAATTAATTTCCTTTCGTTAGGAGTTCTCAAGTATGTATTATCCATCTTTTCACGAGTCTAGGCAATAACTAACTGCATTACTCTCCTAACATACTTTAAAAATGCAATACTCAGGAAAACTCTGAACGATCCTATTTGTGTATCACACAACAATATTTTATAATTCACATAACAACATTAAGAATTATACAAGCGTTTACAAAGCATTTAGCAAAAATGTTTTGGCAGAAGATATAAAAACTTTATCGTACAAAATTTGAAAAAAAAGAAAAAAAATGCTTACATTAACTTCCAGAAACAGATTCAAAGATTAGATAAAACAGACAAGCATGTATTTTCCTGCTGTGAATCAGTAATTTGCAGTTTAAACACAAGTTGTGGTTTAAATCAGTTTTAAGTCTGGTAAGAACAGTTTGAAAAATAGAGAAATGTATTTTGAGTATTTTGAAAATACAAAATACATTACCAAAATACTTCGGTTTTATCTGTTTAAAATACAAAAGTATTTTGAAAATGTATTTCAAATACATGTATTTTCGATACTGCCCACAGATTACGGAAGATTAGTTATTTTATATTTTAATATAAAAAATAAATGCATTAATTAAGGAAAACGTTTCACCCCCGATAATTAAAAACAAATGTAACTATCTTTATAACAAATTCAGTTTTTTTTTTAAATATTTGAACCGATAGCGGGGTAAACTTGCTATTATACTCTGTCATAATAATATCTGTCATGTGGACTAAATACGATAATTAATTTGACCCAGTTTAACAATGCTTCAAACCAGAAAAATTATTGGATGAATATTGTGGAGAAGACTATTATATTATTCTAAGACAGACTTTAATTTAGTTACCGCTCTTCCTTTTCCTTCCCGCCAGCTGCCGTTCCGGCGTTTTGTTTACGTTTTTTCTCCCACATCGGCTCAGTTGAGCTGTTTTGTGCCGCTCTCGGTCATGGATCCTATTCGGCATTTTTTGCTTGCGATCGCATTCATTTTTCCTTTAAGTTAAAAATGTTGTTTCAATTTAATTAATAAGTTAAAAGCCATTTTTAAAGTCATTTTTATACTTAAAGCAGTTTTCCAAATTCTTGATAATATTTAATAAATTTTATGTAAATTAAAGTAAAAATGTTAATTATTTTTCAACTTATGCAAATAGCATGGTCCTTCTTGATTGGCCAATAGGTTTTCGTTCCAATTTAAAGAGACAGTGATTTCACTTTCAGGGTGTGTGAGGTGTGATGAAGTTTCTGGCTGCTCTTGCGATGTGTTTAGTCAATTTTGAGATGTATTTTTCCCCCAATTTGGATGAAATTTTGCAGAGATTATGGTATATTTAATTTATAATGCTACTACGCTTGTTTATAAGGTTTAAAATCGTCAATGGGGCTAAATTCAAGTCACTCAATTCTTCAACATTGTATTCTTCATTATATTTATTTTGGAACAGCAAGTTAATGTTCAGACATGTGGTTTTTGCAAAATAAAGTTCTCCTCTTTGGAATTCTTCGCATCTTTATTTGAAATTTATGTAAGTAAAACATTTTACACATCTTAATTACAATTTTTAAGATTGAATGCTTTTCAAATTGATTCATAAACTTTGTTGCACAGTTTTTTTCAAGAATTCACTCGTTTTTTCCACTCTGCAAAAATGATACCTTGGGTTTTAACCCCCCTACTACCGACAAGAGGGGCACCAAAAACACACAAATATTTATATTTCCCGCATATTACGGATTATTAATGAGAGGTTGGCACATATGCCTGTGACTTCGTTCACACAACATTAAAAGAAGAATAAATACATTAATTAAGCAAAACATTTCACTCCCGATAAGTAAAAACATTAATAATTAACTATTTATCACATTTCATAGGAGACAATACAGTATTTTTTGTTACAGGGGGACCTTGACATAATTCAGTCTTAAAAAAGTGAAATTTTGTGCCAAATAATCGCAAAAAGGAAATTGTAACCAATGCAAAAAAAAGAGGGCCAAATAAAATCGTGGAAATAGATGAATTGGGTAAAAACAAATGTCAATGTTACCGGATAAACAATTTTACTTTTTACACCTTTGTGAAACGTTTTAACAGCCATCCTTCAAAAATAATTAATTGGAAATAGTATATGCTTTTTCTTTAAATTTAATTCTGCCTCCTTGGTTTAATGTATAGCTGAAACAAATCTTTTCTAAATGACAATATGTTGACAGACAATTTTTGTTCTCCAGAATAAATTGATTCATGAAGTTTGAATATGTGAAAATGTTTCTATTTTTCGGATAATTTACTGAAATCAAGATTTTGTTTTCACCATCTATTCAAAGTGAAAATAAATCATGTTTTTCAGTTTTAATCAGAAAATGACGTAAAAAATATACTTATTGGTTTTATTTCTCCTTTTTTATCCACAAATATGGAGTAATTTACTTTCCATTTTTAGAGAAACTTCGTTAAAATTAAAAAATTTTGGCATCTAATTCAATTTTTTTAATTCCGAGAGTTTGTGTGACATCCTCAGATCAATGATAACCGGTATTAAGTAAATCGCGTTGAATTCAATAGTCTAGGAGTAGTTGCGAAATACAAACACATGGTCAGATTTCAATATAATAGATTCATGTTAATTTTCCTTAAAATTATGATGTGATTTTTAGCAGAAAACTCTCATCTGTTTATAACGGATACTCATGCTTAATAATCAGTATAGATGAAAAACAGATAACTTTTTTGTTATAAATATGGTGTGAAACTCATCTACTTTCTATACTTACTGATCCTTGTATTATAAATGTACAGAATTGATTCACATTCCTTTTAAAACATATTAGAAAATTCCCTTTAGTTTTCAAATATGATGTCTCTTTTTCTCCAGAGAAATCCCTTTTTAATGACATAATTCTTCTTCATTTTCTTTTAAAGGCAATTAATTTCAATACTGGCATAGGGGAAAAAAATGTTACTTTAACGAATTAATATTAAATCTTTAGGTTTTATCAACAAAAATGGAACTATTAACATTCGTCATTTTTTTGCAGGTAATCAAGTTATTTCTTTTAGTTTTAAGAATGAAAATAACTATTTCTCGCTATCCATGACATCATTTTCGACATGGATAATTTTGCGGAGCATATTATTGACATTTGATAACCATTTTCTTGTCAAACTTCGTTTTATGTTTTTAAAATTTAAATTAAAAATTCGGTATAGTTATACTAGCTGTGCGCAGACAGTAAAACACCAAGTATTGTTACCATACAAAAGAAAAAAAGTAAAGAAAAACCACTTTTATTTCAACATCAAAACATATCAGTTTTATTTTCGATGTATGATGTCATATTCGCCTGTTTCCCATAGTTATGCATATTGAAACCGTGTATTATCAAAAACTAAAAAAAGTACGTATTATTTGTAATAATGTTATTTAATTTTCTTTTTAATTCTTAAAATTTTTTATTTTATTTTCATTTTTCACGTGAAAATTTTTCAATTGAAACTAAATTGCTGAGTAAAAATTATTATTCCGGGTTTTGATTTAGTGGCAACGATAAAGTATTAGCAACGGTAAAGTAAATTTTACCTTTCAAAAATTTTATATGAAAAAATGTCCATTTATTCTCTATGAAAATAACGAAATTTTGAATTAAGAAAAATATTTGAATAAAATAAACAAAAACAAGCCTATGTTCATTTCCGGGTTATAATCAACCTACATGCAAAGATACAGGGTTATTAAATTCTCCATTTTTATTCTGGCTTCAGCCAAACATTTACACACACAATCGGATTTATAATATTATTAGGGTTAGGATTATCTATTACTCATATTGATACTTGCTTTGTATTATTCTCAAACATTTGAAAAATCCGTTAAACTGTAACATTTTTCCAAAAATATTTATTTTAAATATTTTATTTAGGTTATTATCAATATTATATATCACATGTCATACATTAAGTGTTTGACTACATCTTATGCACAATATTTGTTGAAGATTATTATTATACAGAAATATAAATGAAATTAAAAAAAAGTTCTGTGTCCCAATCCCCACAGCAGGGATGAATGGGACACAAACATTTTCCTCTCCGTATTCAATGTTAAGAACTAAAAGCTGACAAAAATGCCTCCTTGGCAAAAGCTGAGAGATTATAAATTGTAATATGATCGCCAGGATTATTTGTTAGCCAATCATCTTGGATTCATCTCAGCTTTGCCTTAAAAGGTCCATAAACGGAAGCATTCAATGGCTGAAGACGATGGCTACAATGAGCAGGGGTCTGACCAGACTTTTTTCCCAGGGTCCTGTTTTTGTGAAATTGTGAACAGCTTTTAATATTTATGAAAAATCTAGTCATAATTTTGTGAATTTGAAATTATTGTTAAATTCAGGTTCTTATTTATACATTTTAAAGAAGATATATGGATGTAAAATACGTATATTTTCTTTATATGTGTAAAAGTGACAGGTCAGATTTTACTTTTAAATGATTAATTTGTGAAATGTTCAGTTTAAAGATGGAAAAATTTTGTGAAAAACCTATTTTTAAGATAAAGAATTTTGTGAAGGGTTCTGTTTTAGGGAAAATAGTTTTGTGAAGGGTCCTGTTTTAGGGAAAATAGTTTTGTGAAGGGTCCTGTTTTAGGGAAAATAGTTTTGTGAAGGGTCCTGTTTTAGAGAAAATAGTTTTGTGAAGGGTCCAGGTTTTGAAATAAAAAAAATTGTGAAGGGTCCTTTAAAGGACTCAATTTTTTTCTAAACAGATCCCTGATGAGGATGAAATGTTAAAAGAATAATTAATATAAAGTATTAATTTATCAACCTATATAATATTATTTAGTTAATAAATATATTTTTCAGCATCCTCTAGGGATGAATGAGACAGTTCCATTCATCCCATTTGAAATGTCCTAATCATCCCCATGATGCATACATTCAATTGTCAGCCATTTTGTCTCAAAAATTATTTTGTCACAATGGGTAATATGCATTCATTTTAATTACCAATATTGAGACTTGAAATAAACTACAATATATCTTAATTGTTTATATTGCATAAGATAATTAAGTAACTTCAAATGTAAAAAAAAATTACTTTTAAGCAGAGTTTTCAGGAAATACAAATTTGAAGAAAACTGAAAACAGCCATGTGTTCTTACTTTTGGTTCTGAAGCACACTATGGTAGTGAAATCTATGAGGGTAGGAAGCAACTAAAAAAAAGTTTATTGCCTGAAATATTGAGAACGTCCCATCCATCCCCCCTATATATATTATATATAAAAATATGACGTCAGATTAATTTTCTTTTTAATTCTCTGATGACGTGATATTAATCTGCTTTCTGCACATACACATATTCCTTGTATTATTGAGAAATGTTTGAAAATTTCCGTTTTATTACCAATATGACGTCATATTAATCTTTTTTTTTTTTAAATTGGTGAAACTTTTTATTTTATTTTTCATTTGGAATCTTACAATAGAAAATTAATTATTGTAGAAAGAATTTTATTGTGGATTTTTAATAATTGGCAACTGCTGTAACGAAAAATGTTTAAATTTAATAGGAAAAAGCTGTTAGTATTTTGGTTTTTTATCTCTCTATATTAAAATACGATTTTTACAAATTTTAATATTTTGAGCTTCATAGTAGATATTTAGCTATAAGTACACAAATTTTCATGCCTGTAAGTTATATAGTTTCTGAGAACGTCTCTGTGACGGACAGACAACGGAGCGGGAGTAATAGGGTTTTGTGAAATGAACAAAATGAAAAAAAAACTTTTTTTTGCCACATTTTACAGAGAACAATGAAGTAACTTAGATAACTGAATAAAGATACAAAAGTTAAATAAAAAACCTTTATATAATTACTTAAAGACTAGCATAAAGGCCTTCAAAATAAAATTGTCATTCAATCATAAAAAAACAGTTCAATACACAATTACAAGGGGATTTAAAAATAATCAGGATTTGTTGCTTGAATTATGAACCCAACATATTATATTGATCTTGAAAAGAAATTTCAAAGCTCTATTAAGCAAAGAAAGAAAACACATCATACCCTAATAAAATTTATTAAGTGAAATAAATTAAAATTCTGTAATGTATAGCACAATATATTACAAGTAATTTTTTCAAACTCCTCAGAGCATTGCATCAACCAGCACAAAACTAGGAAAGAAAATCACTGTAACCAATCGTGACCACAACAAAGGCCTGCAAAGGTAGAATTTTTATATTTATCACTTAAAACAAACATGATTTAAATAAAACTGTAAATTATTAAAAAAATAGTTTCTGAAGGTGCAAAAGATTAAAAACAAAGCACTGAAACAATTCTTTCCTTAGTATGTACACAGAAGGCAATTTCAATCATCCCATATGAAAAATTTCTACCTTTACAACTTCAATAAAACTGAAGTTCCTTTATTATAGTTGCTTCGTGTGGGCACATGTTGTGATTGTTATATTCAATGCATACAGGAGTTATTTCGGAATAACAAAGCAAAAGAAAATATACCTTTGTTGAATCACAGCATTCAGAACGAAAAAATTAAAATTTAGTCTTTTTACAATATTTTGAAAGCACAAAAATGGTAAAATAAATAAGAATTTTGAGAGCAGAGTGTGTCCAAAACTGCCGGCTTCCATAATCCTTTGGAGGGGCAAACTTCATTTTTTTTTATCAAAATGAAGCACTTGCTCAGTGTCTCTTGGTGAAAGTTTCATATCTACAGCTACGTACAAAAACACCTGAAAAGTAGTTGATGTCTTCTTTATACAGTATCAGTCAGGCATTGATCAACAGTTAAAGATTTAGCAGGATTTATCCTTTCTCAATAAATTTGCATTCTTGTAAAAATAGTCTAATATTTAAATTAAATTGAACTAATTCATATCCATGCTGCAATCTTCTTCATCGCTAGATGACGCTGCATCATCATCATCATCATCCGGACTTGACATATGACTGTTACGAGGTGCTCCTAATGCTGCAGATATACACTGCCGACTTGGATGATGATTTATGGCATGAGGATCTCGTCTCATATAAAAGAGAACATAGGCATTTTTGGACTAAAAGAAAGAAAAATATTTATTACACACATAAAAAAGCATAAAAAATATTAATTTTACAGAATCATAGTCAATTCTGAGTGAGCAGCTGAATTTTATAAAATTTCAGCAATTATTAAAACCAATGAAACTTTTTTTTCTTTTGTTATGCATTATACATTTGAGTGGGGGGGGGGGGATAAAACACTATACCATATGACAGTAAAATATACCTATTTTAAAAAAAAAAAAAAAAAAAAAAAAAAATATATATATATATATATATATCAGACTTGTCAATCCCTCAAAGTAAAAAATCAGGAGATTTTTTTTACCCCCCCCCCCCCCCCCTCATATTTTTAGTAAAACACATATTTTTCTTCTCTTTTTTATCAGTTGAAAGATTCTCATCTTCACGATTTTCATCTACAGAGACATTTTTACTAACTTTAGGCAGAGTTTCCCCCATGTTTAAAAAAGGGCAGGGTGCTGCTGATGAGAAAAATGTCACTTTTTTATTCTTAAGGGCACTTTTTTTAATTGTTAAAGCTACTTTTGATAGTTAAAAGTCAGGGCACCCTTTTCAAGACAACATTGAGTCAATTTTTACTATGAAAGTAAATTTTTTGCTGCAGTCGTTTTTATGCTCTTCCAAAAGTACACAAAATTGGTGTCCCCCTCCGTCCTATTGTATCAAATATTGGTTCTGCTTCTTACCCACTTGCTAAATTTTTGGTTAAACAGTTTTCTTTTCTTTCAGCTTCCAGTTTATATACTATTAATAATTCTACTGCTTTTGTAAACCGTATCAGGAACTTCTCCCCCTCCCCCTCTTTACGCATGGTGTCTTTTGATGTTATTTCACTGTTTACACATGTTCCTGTCCAAGGGGCACTTCAGTGTCTCACTTTACGATTAAAAGAATTCCATTACACAGATTATGAGATAAACCACATTATTGAGTTATTCAGTATTTGTTTAACGCAAAATGCATTCCAGTTTTCAAATCAATTTTATTCTATGTCAGATGGTTTGGCGATGGGTAATCCTTTAAGTCCTTTCCTAGCAGATTTGTATATGCATTTTTTTGAGGATAAATTGTTTAATCTTGTTAAATTTTCCATTTTATTGTAGATATGTTGATGATTCTTTTGCACTCTTGGACCCGTCTATTTCATCCATTGATAATGTCTTAACTATTCTAAACTCAATAGATCCTGTTATCCAGTTTACATATGAAGTTGAAAATAAATTATCCTTTCTTGATGTGTTAGTTACACGTCAGCCTAGATACCTGTGTATACTGGAAACCCTTTGCAGTCTCACTCCCCCCTCATTTTAATTCGTGTCACCCCCCTTCTCAGAAAGCCTCGGCTTTTCATTTCTTTATTAATAGAGCAATTTCCATTTGTTCTGATAATGTTTCTCTTGCTACAGAATTGAATTATATCAGATCAGTTGCTATTAATCGTGGTTTTAGTTTGGCTTATATCAACCGTTTAATTTTTCATTGTCTAAATAAAAATAGTAATCTTGATTCTTTTGATGTTCCAGTATCTTTTTCTAACCTCATTATTTTGCCATTTTACAATAGCATTAGCTATAAAATAGCTAATATTTTAAGACAATATGATTTTAAGGTTTTTTTTAAGCCAGTTAATAAACTAAATTTTTCACAGTTAAAGGATAAAATCTCACATCAAAACTTTTGGGGCATTTAGAATATACAATGTCAATGTGGTTTGTCCTACATAGGACAGACTAAACGACAACTCTGTTTCAGACTCAATGAACACAGAAATTATATTAAGAAAAAAGAATTACAAAAATCCTCTATTGCTTGTCACTGTTGGAATGAGAGACATAATTTTAACTTTGATTCAGCCACTATTATTAAGAAATGTAACACTCCATTAGATTTAGACTTCTTTGAGGCAGTTTATATTCATAAATTTCGTAACTCCCTGGTCAATGATTTTTCAAGTGTACCTTACATCTCACCTTTTTGGGTTGAGTTGCTGTGTCATAGTGAATCACTTCCGGCTTAGTCTGATTGGTGGCTCATGCGTGATGATTTTTTCGGTGTGTTGCTGTTTTTCATTTGGGTTTTACATTCAATTTCATATCTTTGGGGGGATACAATAGGGTTTAATTTTATTTACACTGAGGAAGTGAGTCCAAGTTACTCACGAAACGCGCGTCTGTCCATTGTACGATGATATTGTGTGTTAAACGTTGGTATTTTTAGTATATATCATCAACGTTAAATAAAAGTTTACCTATTTTAATTCGTTTAACATTATCCATATTTTTTTTTTGTCCCAACATGCTTCACTACATCTGCTCTTCCCCCATGCAAAATCGTAAAATCTGAACATGCAGTGAACTTAGTATATGAACTTCCTTCCGATAATAGCATAATAAAATCAAAATCACCTGTAAACTATGATTGGCAAAAATATTTCTTTTTTGATGCCATAGTTAGACAAATTGCAAAACAAATGACGAAATGAAACACTTAATCAATTATTATTCTAAATCTTAGTAAAAACTACAGCTCCACGTGAATATGTACCATTCAAAACTGAAGTAAACACAGGAATTTATATGAACTGGAACACTGGAATTTATATGAAATTTGAACAAAATTTATATGATTCGATATTTATTGCTACAATAAAGGGACAAATAGAGCAGAATTAAAGAGATACGTCTTAAGCAGAGAGATGCATTACTTAGTCTACTGAATAGCCTGCCCCGGATCTTGTAACCTAGTGTTACATTTTTTGCCAACGCTATTTAAGTGACTTATGAGAGGCTTGTAGAATTTATTGATAAAGTCCTCGAAGATGAAAGATTGAAGGTCCCTATATTACAGCATGGAAATTTCAGCTCATCAGAAAAACTGAATTATGTACATGATACAAAATATCATAATAAAAAGGCAGGTGAACATGCAGAATAAACATACAACTAAGATAAAATAAAATCTATCTTTATTATTTTTATTAATTTCCCTTCATTTGAGTTTTATAATCCAAAAATATCCATGTTAAAATTTCTGCACTCTATTAACAAAACTAGGCTAAACTGAGGATTGTAAAATGCAAACACACTCAAACAGAATACAGTGGAGTATCGATTATCCAAACTAATAGGTGACTGGGGGTGTTCAGATAAATGAGATTTCGGTTAACCGGTCATTTTCGTAAAAAAAAAAAAAACATACTAGGGTTATATGAGCATAGTGAAACAAATAAACAGTAATAATAAACATAAATATGTATTTTGTACAGGGCTGTGGAGTCGGCGGGAAAAATGACCGACTCCTGAAATTTTAAAGGAACAGACTCCGACTCCAGGACGTCTAAAGTACTAGTATTGCCTGTTGATTCCTATTATTCAGATTGCTTTATTGCTGTCATTTGTTTTGAAGTAGTAATAGTCGCTTTATTAAATTTGTCATTAAATAAAGGAAATATTACTATTTAAAAAAAATGGCAGCAATCAAGCAATCACAATAAAAAAAAAAACTCAACTGGCTACACTGCAACCTGCTGTTACATTCCTGTTTGAACTTAAAGTATACTGATGTGTATATTTTTTTGGATGAATTATGTGTATAAGCTGTGGTAGGTAGTCAAGACTAGGACTCATTTACTGCAACGGCAAACTTCTGACAGTATTTTAGTATAAAAAGTTTCACCTTTTTTCACCAAAATATGGTGAAAGGATGTTTAATTTTGGTGTTATACCTATTCCTGCAGACCCAAAAAATAGGATTCAAAAATTTTACAATTTAAGCATCATTTAGGGATCTCCAGAACCCGAAAAATTACAGGGGAATGCAAGAAAAATAAAAATGAAAATTTTACTATTTTAGCATTAATTCTGTTCTCACGGCTTCGTAAAAGGGGCAGAAAATTTATATTTTCAGCATTATTAATTGTACAATTTTGGGTCCTGCAGACCCGAAAAATCCAAATATTGAAATCTAAAGAAGTAAATAAAATGGAAATTTCACTATTTCGGATCCCGCTGACTTGGAAAAGAAAATGCAAAATGTTGTAATTTTGGAGTTATTGTGTCTTCCAGACCCGAAAAATTCCAATGTAAGGGAAGGAAAATAAAGAGGAAAATTTTGTATTTCCAGCATTAACTTTATAATTTTGTCTAAATTTCGGGTCTGCAGTACCTGAATATCGAAAGGAGAAAGATGACTGAAATTTCACTATTTCATCATTATTTTGAGTACTGCAGACTCAGGAAGAAAAATTATAATTTCACTTTATTCGGGGGGGGGGGGGGGGAGTTCTGCAAACCCCAAAAACTGAGAGAAAGTACTGCATACTAATATAAAATATAAACTACAGATTTCAATTAAAAGCAGTTTTCATATACACTGTAAACTGGACAGTATATTGGACCTGTTTAACCTAGGTTTCCTTGTACATATAGTCCAAATATAAAAATAATTCAGTTTATAAATTTAAAATTACATAGAATTAGTTTAATTTCAGGTAATTCGAGGTAATGCAATTTTTGCATTACCTCGAGTTCTGCAAAACCCAAAAACTGAGAGAAAGTACTGCATACTAATATAAAATATAAACTACAGATTTCAATTAAAAGCAGTTTTCATATACACTGTAAACTGGACAGTATATTGGACCTGTTTAACCTAGGTTTCCTTGTACATATAGTCCAAATATAAAAATAATTCAGTTTATACATTTAAAATTACATAGAATTAGTTTAATTTCACTTCAAACTGTCTAAAAAACAAGCTGGAGACGGAGTCTGACTGTTTTTTAGTGACTCCATAGGCGTAATCAGTTTATTACGGAGGGGGGGGGGGGGGGCAGATTTTTATTTGAAACAGATAACGGAAATGAAAACAGACACATACATACATGTGTGTGTGTGTATACATGAATGCACAAACCTGCAGTATAATAATTATGAACACAATAACAATAATGCAACAATAAATGTCACAATAAATAAAAAAGTTAAAGTAGTATAGTAAGGCCTTATGGTAAAACCTCACTATAAACTCAGATTTAGTGCCGTAATAAAGGTATTGCTGCTAGTGTTTCTTAACCAGGTACCACATCGGATAGGCATACCTTTGGTGGTTTAAGTTACAACTATTTAATGGGGATGCACAACCTGTGGCCCACAGGCCAAAAGCCGCCCGCGATGGGTTAACTGGTGGCCCACAGAGACCCTAATTGTCATCATCTCCAGAAATTGTAAAGTTCGGCAATTAATGGCGAAAAAAATTGCAAATTTTGTCCATAGGTTGCAGGAAAACATCATGAATTTCAAAGATCGGCGCATAAAAATCCTGAATTTCGACAATCGGGCACGTAAAAATCTCGCATTTAGCCAATCGGGCGAGTAAAAATCATGAATTTTGTTGTAAAAACAAACCTCCAGTTAATAGTTTCAGTCTTACTGCCTCATATACACTTTTACACACATGCATTTATTAAATTTCATCCATATTTTATCATTATTTACATTCACTAATCACAGTATAAAGTTTATAAACATTGCATTTCATTTGTATACATTCATCATGAAAAACGTAATTTCAGTAATTAATATGTGCTTAACTTACCCATACTTCGTTAATTCTTCGTTTAGTACTTTTATTTTATTCATTAGAAACAGTAAATTTCACTTTACAATAGTTTTTATTTTCAATTTACTTTACAAACATTTGAACGTCACGCTACAGTCAACACACATGGCGATATTCGATTAATCCTAGAATCGAATATTCGATTAGTGGGTTCGCTGGTTCTACGATAGATGGCGACAGAGGAGTTACTCTCTGATTCGCCGTTTCATTAATTATTCATGCCGTAGGCCACGCGTCACTTCCGTGACAGTTCTAGAACTTCGTTATCATTGGTAGATGAGCTGTTGGTCAGGTATTTATACGCTGTACTTCGCGTTCATCGGCACTTCTACTCCCGCTTCGGTTTATTGTTTTATATCTTCACGTAATCGGTCGAGCCTGAGTTTGGCTCCGGCCGTTGTGATGGAATGGTGCTGTGTCTTAAAGATTTAAGTGTCGCTTTTTACCCTTGCAGCTCTTTACTCATAATGAATAAGTATGATTTATATTTTAGTTATGTGTCGTGATTCATATTTAATATAAGAGTTGTCTGTATCATAATAGTATTCAAGGTCATCCAGCTGTTCATTATACTAAAATTATCGAACTGGACTTTGTTAATATCATCTTCTGTTGAACTTTTACTTTCAATAAATTGAACTGGATTAGAATACTTGCCTATTTTAATGAAGCAACATCTATACACATCTTTGATTTTCTATTTTCTTATTTAACAAACATTCAACTACATTTTCACCTCGCTGTATGAGCTAATCAATTCCAGCTAAATTCCATTAGCGTTATTTGCTTGTGTGAATCAAGTGTTATAAGAAAATTGGCTTTATTAAATACCATTTTCTGAACATTTTAGGTTATGGGCAAGATGATGCCCATATAGTGAGGACAGTTAGTAGTCTGAATAATATATAATGGACTTAAATTTTTTTAGGGAAGTTTTGTGAAAACAAAGTTTGTTTTTGATGCATGAAGAAAGTTTTCAGAAAATCTTGGATAAGAAGATCGTTTTTTTTGAGATCGTTTTTTTCCTGAAAAATTTAATCCAGCTGTTTAATTGAAGTAAAAAAAAAAAAAAAAGCTCACCATCTTAAGAGATAAATAGATGGGGGGGCTGGCATAATTAAGAAGATATATGCATAGTTCCAGTTTTTAAATTATACAAAAGCTTTTAACCATCTTATAAAATATTTTTTTTAAAATCTTTTTTTAAAGTGTGAAAATTTTAAATTTTTTTTTAACTCTCTTGTTAAAATGGCCACTGTTATCGAGAAATTGAGTACTGCTAATTACCTTAATTGGGCAGCTGATGTAAAGTATCTCTTATTAGAAAAGAATCTGTGGAGTATCGTGAATCAAACTGAGAAGCCACCTGATGCTTCAAAAATCGATGAACTTTCAAGCTATAAAATTCGTGGCAATCAAGCTTTGGCTCTAATTTTCCTGCATGTTGGCACTGATTATAAAAGATTAATCGAGGACTGTAAGGATCCTGTCGAGGCATGGACTATACTTCGAAACAATCACTGTCCTGATTCTCGTGCACACCACATGCGGCTATTTTCCAATTTGATTGAATGCCGAATC